>CM041212.1:18085411-19405744 GCA_023065735.1 Coffea humblotiana | reverse complement strand
GCCTCCCTTCTTGTTTCTTCCTTTTTCCAGATTTTCCCAAACTCTATACGTGTCTTGCCACCTAGCCTTTGGCATATGTTGTGCAAAAAAACAAAGACACATGTCTAATACTCACCTAACCCATTTAGCTACCATGCATACCTTCCACCTATTTTTTTTAATTTTGTTTTTCAAAACAAATTTAGGGTAAACAAAATGTTAAACTCCTATTTGAGATTGCCTTGCAAATTTTCATTTATTTTGAAGAAATTAAATTTGAAAAGATTAAAAACAAATTTTTGTGAGACTTTTTTTCCGAAAATTTAATGCAAAAAATGTTTGTTTTGTTGATTATTTTTTAAAAGAAGATGAACCTAATTCAAAAAAAAATAACTAACTATCATTTTGCGAACTTTGATTAATGAAAATTAAAATAAAATAAAATAAAATTAAAATTAAAATGGAATTAAATGGAATTGAAATTTTTGTGTCTACAGCTTACCCCTATTTGTCTGAGTTTCGAAGAAATTCGAAACAAAGACGTAGATACCAATTACTTACCTGTAATTATTCTGTTGCGAACCGAAACAAGCAAATGTATAAAAGGTCAGTGGGATAAAATCTAAACCTGCCGTAAGAAATTGGTTAGTGGGGATAAAATCCGAATCTGCCGAAAATTGGTCAGTGGATAAAATCCGAGCTTGCTGAAAAATTGATCAGTGGAAATAAAACTCGAGCCTGCCATAAAAATTGGTCAGTGGGATGAAACCCGAGCCTGCCGAAAAGTTGGTCAGTGGGGATAAAACTCGAACCTGCCATAAAATTGGTCTTCAAGTTTGCAAGATTTCTAACTTGCATTTTTTTCATCGATTTTAGTCATAACACCTGCATAGAGAGGGGGTTTAACATGCACTTGAATTTTTTCGCAAATATTTTGCTTTTTCTGAAAAGTAGTGATGTCAAATTCTGAACAATAGATTTGAAGGTGTGTTACTTGACTCTTGGGCGAAATCCCACAAATTTGTTACAAAAATTTGCCCCAGTTTGAACCTATTGGGCGAAATCTCACAAATGTATCATAAAAGTTATTGCCCAAATTTGGGACTTATTGAGCGAAATCTCACAAATTAAAAACTTTGCTCCAGTTTGGGCCCATTTAAATTATAAAATTTCATTCAAATGACTCTCCATTTATTTGGACAAAAACAAGAAAAGTGTGTTTTCTAGAATTTAGAAAATGATTACACACTGACATGCAATGTGAATAGAAATTGTATTTTTCAAATGAAGAAATTTTAAATGTCGTATTTAAACTCATATAGAAGATTTCATGGTGAATGTTTCAAAACAAGACCAAATTGTAAAAAAATTCCTCCCTCACTTTATAATCGGTGTTGGGGGTAATGGGTCACCATTTCTTGTTAGCTCATCTTTCAGGATTAATCAAGTGGGTGTTATTTCTGATTTTGAGATAGCTAAAAATGGTATTTCATGATCTGCCTTGTTTTAATACCCAGATTATGTCTAACCCATTCAATATCACATCTTAATGAAAGCAAATAGTTTATCACCCTTATTTCTTGAGAAAATTTAGTCAACATATAAGCTCTACAAACTGTAATATATGGATAGAAACGATAGCTAAATGTGAAAAAAAATTATAGCCTTATGATCACGAGTGATTGGTAAATCCCTTAGAGGTATGATCTTTATTTCGAGTTGTCATGGAAGATAAGTCAGCGATGGATTTTAATGAGTTTGTAATATGGCTTGAAGATGATAGTTAAAGAAATAAGATTTTCAAGGCCAATGCACTTAAGATCACATTCCTTCCCAAAAAATTGCCCCATTTTTGTATTCAAAAACCTGGACTCCATTTTGACTTTTATCATCAATCACTAGATGTCTTTGCATTTCTCTTTTCATTTTCTTTACTCTTTTTTTTCATATTTTCCTTTTTCTTTGTCTTTGTCTCTTTTTTTTTCAATACCAAAATACCAAAAATGATGGATTGAGAATCCCCTAAATTTTTTATATTATAGATGCCCCTCTCTTCTTTTTTTCAAAATTGGAGCCCAAATATTAATGATAGAATCAAAATTTCCCCAACTTGTAGTTCCCTCTTTTCTTTTTACTTTTAGCATTTTTGCTTTTTTCTTTTTGAAAAATTCTCCAATATCCTTCCCCAATGTGGGGTGCAATCATAAGTGCTTTTGAAAAGAATTACCCATTTTAACTCAAATGAGGATGCAAGGGACAAATAGTCTTTAAATTGTAGAAACGATGGTCAAAGCATCATTCTTACGGCCTCAGTAACAACCAATGTAAAGAATAGTTCATTGAGAATCCATTCCCTTTTGATATTTGAAAAATTTTTCCAATGTAGGGTAATGAATAATTAAGGCTCTTGAAACGAAACTATTCCTTTAAAAGCTCGAATAGGAGGGCAAATGACAAAATGTGTACAAATAGATAAACGAACGCTTAAAGTATCATTCCAATCTGTACAAATAGATAAACGAACGCTTAAAGTATCATTCCAATCTGTACAAATAGATAATGTATATTTTTGCTTTCACTTAGATGTGGATTGAACTTGGTTAGACACAGTGGGCATTTTTCAAAGCAAAAGATTGTCCCAATTTGTAGTTTGTCAATCAATGTGACTGATTTTGGGGGGGGGGGGGGGGGGTTAATAAAAGTGGGCAAAATATGAAGAATGAAAGGAAAAAAGGTATCTAGTTGGTCTTTTGAGACAAACCCTCATATTTGAGTGACCTCTTTTGATTTCGAGTGCTCTTATTGAATAGTTTGGATCACCAATCTAGTGTATGCAAAGATTTTAGAAAACATACATTCATGAATTTCAGACAAGAGGATGAAAAATCTCAACTTAGTCTTATTTCTTAAAATTCATCATGAAATCTCCCAATGAACAAATAAAGAATGAAATATACATGATTATATATAAAACAATAATTGTCTAAATGAAAAACTTATTGCTGGAAATATTTGAAACAAAATTTCTTGTTTCAACTATAATACAAATGAGGAAAGAAAAATCTCTAAAGAGCTCAACTTTCACATGTACACACTTTTTGTCTCCTTTTTCTTTTCGAACAAAATGTATTAACAAACCAAACAAACAGGATTTTTTTCTTTTGACAAACAATTATGAAGTCTCTTGGATGCTTTAGCCTAGCGCTTTTAGATGGATTCTTCATGTTTTTACATTGTAGGATCTATCCAAGAGTCAAGTAATACTTGTTATTTTTCAAAAGTTATCAAACCAAAATTGTTATCAGATATAGAAAAAATATATTTTACTTTATTGAAATATCCTTTATAAATGTATGGGAGGGGGAAAAAATAAAAGAAAAATACCCAGAGTTAAGAAGTAAAACTGTAAAATCGGTATGCATGTCTTATAGGGGAACCCTTTTATGCCAAGGGTAGGCCTAACATGAAAAATGCAATCCTCTGAGGTAGGCACCATACAATACCTGATAGATCCGATCAATTTATTTATATTCGATTGAAGAATCACTTGAAAATTTTGGTTAATTGAAATGACAGGAGACATTTGTCTAACAAAATGAGGACAAAGTCCGAATTAATTGATTACTTTGATTGACACATAAAGTGATGTTAAAAAATCAATTTAGTGTGAAAGAACCTACCTTTGACAGGATTGCACTATCTTGACTAGATTTTCAGTGAACCATAGATCGAAACCTTAAAAGAGAATAAATTGATTAAATAAATCTGATGAAATTGATGGTTTCTTCAAAAAATTGACTGTATTGCCTTAAAAATGGATAACTTGATCAAATGGATTGGATAAAATTGATGATTTATTCCAAAAGTGAAAAAAATTGGTCGAATGGATTGGATGGGATTGATGATTTATTCAAAAATTGACTGAATTATCCTAAAATGAATTGATCAAATAGATCGGATGGAGTGGATGGTGTATCCAAAAAATTGATTCGATCATCCTAGAAACGAATAAACTCATAAAATGGAATGGATGGAATTGGCGATTTATTTGAAAATTAACTGGATTGCCCTAGAAGCGAATAAACTCGTAAAATGGATTGGATGGAAATTGACGTTTTATTTGAAAATTGACTAGATTGCCCTAAAAGTGAATAAACTGGTAAAATCGATTATTTGAAAATTGACTAGATTATCAACCCATTTGTGGTTTTCAAATTGCACGAATTTCGTTACAATGCATTAGTCTATGAGTTTTCTAAAATCAAGATTTGGGCCTCGATATATTTATTGTCTCAACAATGAAGAATTATTTGTGAATTTCTTCAACTTAATGTCCTTTCCGCAAGGGATTTTTACCAATTCTGATAAAATGGCCAAAAGATGATTGTTAGATGCTCATATTCTAATGTGCAAAAAGTTGCTCTATTATCATGGAAAAGATCGAATCCTACCTTATCTCGTGCATTACTCCTTTGGACGGTACAAGAAATATAGACATGCAAATCTCATTGGATTATATATCCGAAACACAACGTGGCTTATTCCTAACGTGGGATTCCCTAAATGGCATTCCCTCTAAAGTTTGTGCATGATGCCAATTTATCAAAGTGATTAAATATACAATTTGAAATGAAAACATGACCTAAGGGACCATTCATATGCCAGGGTGAGCATCAAATGATGTGCAATTATTAACCTACGAATGCAATACATCGGAATTTAAACGTTGAATAACCTATCTAAGAAGGTAGGTTCTAAAAGAGTATCATGCGAGAACTCTTATTTTTAAGGCTTATGAATGCATTAGAACAAAGAAAAGTTAGTTCAATTGATATATGACACATAACACATTGGAACAAACAAAAATAATATGAAAAATAGAAGACAATTAAAGAAAGACGGGTGTAATCCCTCCCCTCGTGCCTAGTGTTCCTATTCGGGTAAGGTTGACTCTATCCTAGGTGATTTCTAATATGGATGCATGAGGTTGGACTCACTAATGCATCTAGACTCGATAAAGTTTCAGGTCTCCAAACCTTCAGACCAAAAGGCGAAAGGTCATCAATCCCAAGGCCTAAAAGTCGGTGGTTCGAGTGATCCCTAGAACATTGCTACGTGCACATCGTGCCATGCCCACATGTCCAAGTGGATCGATCCTAATCCTAATAGGGAAGAGTGGTGTGACAACCACTAAAAGTAAACAGAAGTGAGGGGTTACAAAGTAAAACGTATGCACGTATGAAGTGCTCCTTTTGAAGGGAGGAATTAAATACCATCGCATGTGGGTGAAGGTTCTAGGGTGGCTATTCCCCCCCCCCCCGCCCCAAGATGCAAGCGCGATAAACATAAGTGAATGAAAGAAAATAAAACACATTACTCATCACATACATGAATATTGAGACGATTGCACGTATTAAATGTAAGAAACCCTAAAGAGAAAAAATACAATCTAAAACCTCCAAATGTGATATATAAGAAGGTTAGAAAAAGAAAAAGAATTGACTAAATCAAGTGTTCGGACTCTCTAAATCCCCAGTGGAGTCGCCAAGTTGTCGCGCCCCATTTTTAAAAAAAATTAAAATTACGAGTTATATAAAAATGATTTTTTTGATTAATTGTGAGTGAAAATGAGTTTTTTGATTTTTAGAGAATAAATAAAGAAAAAGAGCTTAAAATGGGACTTAAAAAATGCGACGATTTTGACTCAAAACAATAGTTTAAAAAAGGGTTTTTTAAGAAAAATAGGAGTCGCCACTTAGTATTGAATTAAAGTGTACCAAGTCACCTAAAAACGTATTTTAAAAAATAGATAAAACCCTTTTTAAACGACTCCTAAGTTTTCGAAAAACAAGAGAAAAGAGTTCGGGAGTCACGGTTGAAGAAAGGGAAGGCAAGGATAAAATCTAAAACACCTTTTCAACCTAACCAAGTTTAGTTGCGTGATTTAGTCGACAATTTTCTTAATTTAACCTAAAAACTTATCACATTTGGATGTTAATATATGGATGCAAACTTAGACCTAATGTATATTGGAAGGGTCGAAATATCTCTTCAATGTTTAATTGGTGCGAATCACATTAATTGTGATGCCCAAGAGTGACTCTTTGAAGAAGTCACGAATATGCAAAATATGATATTTGAAGAAAAGAAAAGAAACGAAAATAATAATATATAAATATACATGGTCTAAAGGAATGCATCATAACGGGTGCGGGGAAACTAAGATTAGTGACTAAATTTTCCTTTTTACAGAGGAGATACAAGCGTGCTAAGGCCATGAAGCCATACTCGTCTATTTCCCATATTTGAAGGGTGATTTTCCTAATTTAATCAAGCAAATGCACTAACCTACTCCTAATTTCCATAAATGGAATGAAAGTCTAAATGTTATATTTCGCACATAGGGGTAGGGGATATATATAAGAGAAATATCAAGCAAAATGGTAAGGATCCTAAAAGTAGAAAATATGCATGAAATGTAGTGATTTGTCACACAAACATGATCTAGCACGTGAACGGTTCCTAAGGGTCTAGCGTTGGACTAGCCCATGTTTATAAGTTCTCACTAGTATTGGACTAACGAGAAATCGGAAAAAAGGGCCATAACTAGCATTGGACTAGTGTGGTGACGTCATGCATTTATTATAATAAAATAAATCATATAAAATATAATAAAATCAAGTAACACATAAATCACATATAGCACATAACACATAAGTATGATATCTAGATGCAACGACCCTAAGAAAGCGAGTAAACATGTAAACACACAAGTATGCAAGCACTCAAGCAAATAAAAACAAATAGAAACCTAACTAGTACATTTGGAACACTAACTACAATCTAAAGGGGGTAAGAATAAAATAATACCCTAACTATTACAATTTGACATTTAATTGCTTCTCAAATAATCATCAAATCAAATTAAATATATGAAACATATAAAGCGAATAACCAAAAAGAAAAATCATTCAAAAAGCATGCAATTACACACATAAAACACATAAGAGCGCATAAAGGGATTTAAAATAACACAAGAAGATATCTCCCTTGAAATAGTAGCTAATGAGGAATTGGATTTACCCTATTTAAAGTTCCAAAAATCAACAAAAATAGTCAATGTACCAAATAAAATCAATAATATGTAAAGCAATGGAGATAATCATGAAATTGAACAATTAAAGCATTTAAATGAAAGTAAACAACCTGTATTCAAGAATTTAAAACAAGCAGGGACCTAATTGAAACAATTATGAAGGTTTTAGGGGTCAAATTATTATTATTATAAATATTAGAGGTCAAAATTAAAGAAAAATAAAATTAAGGGCTCTAAAATAAAACCTACCAAACCCAATGATAAAATTCACAAAAATAAACCAACACCCACTTGCTAAACCCAAAATAAAATATTACCCAAATCTCTAAACTTTTTTGTTAAAATCCAAACAAAATAATAAATCTATCAAAACTATTAAACCTCAAATTCCTTCCTAAAACTTAGGAATAATCTGTCCAAAAATCACATTAAACATGCCAAAGAAAGTTAACATTTTAAAAGGACAAAATTTGATTGATTTTTCCAATTTTTGGGCCATAATGAAATTAATTAAAACGTGAGGGGAAAAAATGCTATATTTGGAAAAAAACCATGTAAATGGTTCTACTTCCCCGCTGGTTTCTTTCTTATGCAACTTCATGGGTTCCTCAAGTGTAGACCAACGAAATTATGCAACTTTTGCCTTTTATTTCTCAAACTCAATGCCCAAGATCCACAAACATAAAGGAGAATGACAACTAGAGAATCATAAAGATCAAACATGGCAAAGCAAAGGAACAAAAATCATTGAACCCCAGCAAAAGGTTCACCAATTCACACACAAGATGGGCTTTAATCTTTAAAAAAATGCGTTAGACTAGAACAAATAAAGGCCATGAATACCTGGAAATGTTTGTGAGGTTTGACAACGCAAAATGCTCCTTAAAATGCTGGCTGGTTCGTGAGATGAAGTCAAGCAAATTTCGTCATAGTGGGGTGCAGCAGGGGCAAGTCCGTGACTTGGGGCTTCGATTCAAAGGCTTTCCAGGTGTTTTTTGCTAACCATTTCTAAACAAGACTTGCTCCCCTGACTTCCTAATTTGTGAAAAATCCAAAATCTACTCGAATCAAGTAACCAGGAAGGAGATAATTGGGTCCAAATGTGACTCAGAAACCAGCCTGTTCTAATGAAAACTTCTGCAAAATTTTTTCTTTTTATTGGTTTTCCCTTTTCCTCCCTTTTGCTGTTTTTTCTTTCTTCAGCAACCACCCGTCTCTCCCTCTCTCTCTCCTCAGATTCTCTCCTCCTCCTCTGCTCTTGTTTCTCCCTTTTTCTTTCCTCTTTTTTCCGCAGCTCCCTTTTTCCTTTTCTTCTTTTTATCTTCCCCCATTTCTCTCTTTTCTTTTTTTTCCTCTTGTTTTTCTTCCTGTTTTTCCCTCTGATCTTCCCCAGATTTCCCCCTCCTCCTTTCTTTCTCTTCTCCTTTCCTGTTTTCCTCTTCCTCTTCCTTTTCTCCTTCGTTCCTGAAACCCTTTTTTTCTTCCTTTCTTTCTTGTTTTTCCTTTTCTCGTCTCCCCCGCAGTCTCTCTTTTCTTTTCTCTCTTTTTCTTCTCTGCCCCCAAGCCTCCCTTCTTGTTTCTTTTTTTTTTTCTCTTTCCCCATTTCTCCTTTCTTCCCTCAATTTTTCCTTCTTTCTCCTTCTTTTCTTCCTTCCCCGAAGCCCTCTTTCTCTTCCTTTCTTTCTTGTTTTTCCTTTTCTCCTCTTCCCCGCAGTCTCTCTTTTCTTTTCTCTCCTTTTCTTCTCTGACCTCAAGCCTCCCTTCTTGTTTCTTCCTTTTTCCAGATTTTCCCAAACTCTACACCTGTCTTGCCACCTAGCCTTTGGCATGTGTAGTGCAAAAAGACAAAGACACATGTCTAATGCTCACCTAACCCACTTAGATACCATGCATGCCTTCCACCTTTTTTATTTTTATTTTATTTTTCAAAACAAATTTAGGGTAAACAAAATGTTAAACTCTTATTTGAGATTGCCTTGCAAATTTTCATTTATTTTGAAGAAATTAAATTTGAAAAGATTAAAAACAAATTTTTGTGAAACTTTTTTTTTCGGAAATTTAATGCAAAAAATGTTTGTTTTGTTGATTATTTTTTAAAAGAAGATGAACCTAATTCAAAAAAAATAACTAACTATCATTTTGCGAACTTTGATTAACGAAAAATTAAATTAAATTAAATTAAAATTAAAATTAAATTAAATAGAATTGAAATTTTGGTGTCTACATGTGTTCGTGTGCATATATTTTATTTTGTTGTGTTATGTTTTATTTTTGTTGAGTGTGTTACTAGTATCTATCTTTCTTGCCTAATCTTGCTTTTGAAGTATTTGAAAGCATTTTTAGGAAATGAAAAAGGTAGATCCTTTTGGAGAATAATGCTTGAGGGGAGGAAGAGAGGAAATCTATCCTCTGTACTTTCAAGACTATAACAATAGAGGAATTCAAGAAAGTCTTGCAGATATGTCCCTTGATGATGGCATGCAGAGGTTAAATGCCAAATTGAACAATTCGATACACTTGATTAAACAATAAGGAATGTTAATGTTTCAAATTCTAAATATATGGTTTGTGTCTTGTGTGGAGGTTATCATGTTGATTATCAATATATGCAAGTATAACATGTAAATTACTTTGAGGGACTTGAGCATTGTACTTCTTATATTGATCACCATGATCCTAATTAGGGTAATATGCATGATTATGGTTGGTATGATCATTGTACTTCTAGTGATACTTTAAATTTTTATGATTTTTAATTCCAACCTATCCAATATGATTCAAAATCATCATGGGAGTTAGCTATAGAAAGGCTAATAAGCAACTCTGATCAAGTCATAAAAAAAGTAGCCTTTGGATCTAAACCACTTTGGAGAGAGCTATTGAAAGATTTGCTAATAAAGTGGATTTAGATATAGAAAAGCTAACTGATGTGATATTCGGCCGTTTTGCTAAGATTGAGAATAGAATAGAAGAATTGACTTTGCAATTTGGTAGAATACATGACCAATTACATGAATTGTGTGAAGTTATTTCATCTAATTTTATACAATTTATTTCTAGAAATAATGGTACAGGTATTGCATGTGGAAGTGACTTGTGTTTAGAACATGATTATGATATTACTTCCATCTCTTATGATAATGTTTTTGGAGCTAATTTTGAAATTCAAGAGGTAATTTTGAATGATGCATTTGTTACCCCTCTTGAGGAATATTTAATGCCTACAGGTTCCAAAGACAGGATTGCACAAGTAATTCCTGCAATATATCTTTTGATAAGTTCTCAAGTGATGTATGAACAAAGTGATATCTATAAAACACTGGAACAGGTAAATCCCTTCTTACTCTTTTATCTTTTGGATATGTGGTTCATATAAAGAATCACCATTTGTAGATCCACCACAACCTGAGTGGTGAATTACTCTTTGATAAAGTCTCCTTGACAATGAGGCAAAATAGTCAAACTAATGACTATACAATTTGTTAAATTCTTGTCTTTTAGTGTGTTTATTTTCATTTTGTAGATTTGAAGAATAAAGGTAAAATGAGCATATTCCATAGAAATTTGGAAATCAATGACATCCAACAACGACAAATCACCTACTATATTAAGGGAGTATTTCTTTTCTTTCTTTTACCTTTTCACAACGAGGACAATGTGTAAGTTAAGTGTGGGGGTAAGGTTGGTTGAAAATTGAATGCATCCCTTGGTATTCATGTGAAAATTGATATATTTGTTAAAAATTTTGGTATTTGGTAACATTGGGTATGTTTTGAAATATTGAATTTTGGGGGGATTGTTGGCAGAGAGAATGGCCCAAATATAAAGAAAAACTCTGTCAAAATTTTTTTCAAAAAACTTTAGTACCAATTGTATTGATGGTTGTGTCGTGCTTATTGATACGAGATTATGTGTAAGGTGTTTTGAGATTGTTGTTATGTAGGTGAAGAATTTTCATTTTTAGGAAACTTAACGTCTTCTAAAGTGGAGTTTATCATATTGAGATTTCCTTAAGTTCATTAAATGTATTGTTCTTGATTTGTTTATGTAAATTGTGTGATTGGTATGATTCATGAATGTGAAACTTTTCTTGTGATTTTCTCCTTAGTTCTAGTTTTTGCAAGGATCAAGTAATGTGTTTTTTCTTTCACAAAAGAAAGAAAATGAAATTATTATGATTATTGATCACATATGTATCTACTCCAATGATTCGAAACACTTAGTAAACCGAGGATTGGCAGTTACAAATGTCAATATTTGTGTAAAATGGTGTTAGAATTAAGAGTACGTAAAGCAATGAGAGTTTGTGATTTGATCGAGTAACCAGGGACATACATTTACCAATGTTTGTCTTCACATCAAAAGACAAGATCACTATTCGAGTAAAGTTTGATGAAAAAAAAGAATGAAAAAATATGTGATTCAAGTGTGAAAGTTTTCCTAATTTCTTGTCCATGTTTGTATAAGTTCTAAGGGGTGGTTATAAATTTAGTTCTTACATTGGTTAATTATGCTAGTTGCATGGAAAACATGATTAGATTATGAATGATACATGGTATTGGATTTGATCAAATGTTGCTATAATAAACTTTCTTTTGCTTGATATTATGGAATACTAGAATTGAGATCCAAACCTTACATGGTAATCATCTCTTTTATATCTTTACACATAAGTTTCCATTGTATGATACTTCACTCTTCGGAATCATTGATTTTGGATTACTTTTAATGTATTGCTTGAGGACAAGCAATGGTTCAAGTGTGGGGGGGTGTGACAAGTGTCTATTTTACCTAATAGTTTGTGTATATTTTAGTTTATTTATAGCTAATTTTGAAACTCCTAAGACAATGTGAATGACCATTTTTACAATATTTGATTTCTTTAAGTAACTTTGAGAAGACTTGTGAATTCGTTCCTTTTACTTGTTAAAGTTTGTCATTTTTAGTAGAGATGAATGAGCAAGGACAATACCGGATCGTTTACAAAAAAGACATCATTGGATTGGATGAGAGTATACGGGATCAGATAATGAATTTCGAGTCAAATACCAAATCTAATATCCGTTAGAAGGTTTTGCAAGAGAAAGGGTGTTGAGCAGTTTATGACGTCAGATTGAAGAAGTGAAACCAGATAATCGCACCAGATACTCGTCAGTGAGCTTTTCAAAGAAGAGTGTTTAGTAGTATACGGTGCCAGATAGTAAAATTTGTTTCAGATACCGTGCCGTATACTTGATCGGAAAAACTCTGCAAATTGCGTAACTTGTACAACTTGCAGACATCTTTTCATCCTTCTTTCTTGCAGCATCCATGACATTTTGGTAGCAACTTTTTGAGTCCAAGACATTAACTTTTTCAACTTTTGTCATTCCATTTCACAATCTTGACTCTTTAAGACCAAACCAAAACTTTTTGTGAAAGATTCAAGGGGACTTGAAGATTATAAATAGAGGAGCCTTTAGTCTTAGAAGGGGAGTTTTAGTTTTTAGTTAGTTTTAGAGAGAGAAAGAGCCTTGGAGCAACGAAAAAAGACAAAAAGGGTTGTGTCTTGCCCTTTGAGACAAGACACAAATTCTCAACAAATATAGCTCTCCTTTCCTTCTTCTCTAGTTTTAGTATAGGATATTATAGTGTGCGTTCATCCACTCTTGTATTGACTCAATGACGAGCACGGGATATACATATAATAATTAGATAAATTCACAGTCACGTTTTATATTTATAAAATCCTAAATACCCCACACATGATTTTTTGCAAGTATACGAGTTCGTAATTGAGTATCAGGTATTAAGGGTCGAACCCACAAGAAAGAATGTCAATTACCGATGTTTTTTTGAATTTCTTCATTATTTAGACTATCACAAGTACTAGATATTAAATTTATACTATAAACATGAGATAAAAATAATAAAATAACAATAGAACCTCTTAGAGATATGAATTCCTTACTACTCATGCAAATAATATTACCGATTAAGTGAATGCTATTATCTTTGATTAGTTATGACGTAATTTCCTAATATACATGATACCCGCTTTCGCAGGTATACCAACTATACCTATAGTTAATTCATATCTACTTTCGCGGTTATAAAAACTGATTACAAGCTCATTCCTTCTATGAATTACATGAAACGAGTCACTAAAATCACAAAGGTACACCTCTACTTTCATGAGTGTACTCCCTAGGTTTATTACTTCTTTGAGATAGTGTTAAATTTCAATTTTCATTGCAAACTTAATACTTTAAAATCATCAAAATTAACGGGCGATTAATCATGATTAGATAAGTAAAAGTGATGAATAACTTGTTCAAAATAATATCATCAAATAACCAAGTAATATCACTAACAAATATAGAAAATTTCATCCTTAACTCTAGCATAAACTTTAATTAAATATGAAGATAAACACCAAATTTGTATTATAGCTAAACATGAATTCAATTACAAAAGCGACTGTGATAGAAGAGAAGTCAACCCTGTCACATGAGTTTCAAACTCTCCATCTTTGCTCTTCAAATTTTCATCCAAATCTAACTATAAATATAAGAAGGATAAACTACACTAACTATATTATATTACCCTAACTAATAAACTAAGAAATTTTAGTGAAAACTACAATTTTTGTGGGTTTCTCTAACCTTCCAAAGTTTTCAAAATGTTCCCCGAAAGCCTCTATTTATAGAGGATTCAAGAGCCAAAATGAGTTGTTTCTAGTTGCATTTTTGACTCTTGAAACTCTCAAAGGTTGTTTCTCAAAGTTTCATACTCATCTGATCATTTCCAGACGAAAATTTTGCAGAAAAAGTGGTCAATAAAATTGTGTGGAAAGAACACAAGTTACAGAGCAAACTATAGCCGAAATCCACTAAAACGCGGGCAAGAAAACGCGGCCTAGCTCGTGTTTTGACCTGTTTTGCTCTTTTTGCAGGTTTGCTCATTCTTGACAAATTTCATCCTTACTCTATTTTTGCGGATATTTTCTTGATGATGGAGGCTAACTAACTCTCATACAAAACATGAAAGTTATAGCTCTTTGCGTTAGCTATCCAATGCCTCAAGAATCATCTATTTTGGAGCTCTGTAGATCAAAAAATTACCAAAATACCCTGAATTGGTCAGAACTCTGTTTCAGCTTTCAACCATGAAAATGCACTCTTGTATTGCATTTCATTTCTTGCACTTCATATTCTCTTTAAAACCACTTTTAAATCATCATCAATCATCCAATTATCCTTTTTAATTCATGCCATTTGATCATTAAATTCTTAAACCTACAAAACATAAAGCTTTTACCATTAAAATCCATGGAAATGTAATTTTTACATTTTAACCACAAAATGCACACTTTCACTAGAATCCTAGCTAATTAACTATAAAACTAATTAAAACACACCAAAACTAATTAATAAAATGCACTAAAAATATGTAAAATACACACTTATGAAACTCCCTCACACTTGAACCATTGTTTGTCCTTGAGCAATAAGAAATACAAACCAACAACGATCTAAAAACTTTAAAAATAAGCACATGTGCACAATTCAACTTCATTTCCTCAAAACAATGTAAATAATCATTATTCAATCACTCAACTAAATTCAAGTACTCATAATATCAAATAAAGAAGAGCCAAATATGCGAGGACCCGAATTTTTTTTCTTATTTTTATTTTATTTTACTGGCTTATTTGATTATTTATTCACCGGTTTACCCCAAATAATTTATTTCATCCGTTTCAAGTCTATTTGTATGTACAAATGTCCCTTTTATAATTTTAAAACGTTTCGTTAGCAAATTTAAATTTTCTACGGCTCGTTTAGCGAGAAATAATGAGTACACATTTTTTCGAGACTATGTTTGGTCGTAGAGTGCAATAACCTTGGAGAATTAAGAATGATCAATAGTAGATTAAGAAAAGTTAATTGAGGGATTAGATGTGAATGAGTTCAAATTAAAATTTTACCGC
The DNA here is from genome assembly GCA_023065735.1 of Coffea humblotiana. NCBI lineage: Eukaryota > Viridiplantae > Streptophyta > Magnoliopsida > Gentianales > Rubiaceae > Coffea > Coffea humblotiana. Next base: position 19,390,697 of record CM041212.1, on the reverse strand, counting down.
GCGCGCATCAATAGTTTCCTGAAAGTCGCGCCGATACGACTAATTGAAAATTTGAGAAATTAATATTAGATTAGTAAAAGTGAGTAATTACAGAATTAAAGGAAATACCTTAGAGGATTAGTGTACGACTGTATCAAACCCGAGAGAAAACGGTGGTACGAAACTCTAACGCGACAACTATTCCTAGTTGACTTTTGGATTGCTTAACCCTTACTTTTCTCTCCAAGCTTCCAAGACAAGCCAAAACCATCACACTCTCTCTCTCTTACCTCTCCATTTTCGGCCATAGCTCCAAGGAAGACAAGGAGGAAGAAAGCTTCACTTTTGTTGCTCCAATCTTGCTCCAATTCTTCACCCAACTTCCACACCTTTTGGAAATCACCGCTAGTTTGAAGAAAGACAACATCTTGTGGAGTTTATTGGGGAGTTTTTAGTGAAAAATCTGGTCTTCATCCAGGGTTTCTTCTTGGGTTTTGAAGGTATAAACATCTCCCACCAAAACTCTTGCTTTCTTGTTTCATTTCTTGGTTTTGAAGCTTGTAGCTTCCTTATTGTTGTTGTTGCTTGGATTTGGTTGGTTAAAGTGGGTTCGATGAACTCCCACCTTGGTTAAATGAGGGCTGCCATGATGTTTATGTGTGTGTTAGTGTGTTTGTGATGAGTTTTAATGGAAGAAACTAGAAGAGAAGAAAGAAAGAGAGAAACCGTGAGAGGAAGAGAGCTAGCCGAAATTTCTGGTCTTATTGTTCTGTTTTCATTTCGAATTTTTGATGCTTGGTGGACTGTGAAATCGATGGATATATGTTATATATTGTGTGTACAAAGTTTCTTTCAAAAATCATATCATTTGGTTGTGCAAAACTTGAGTTTTGGGAAGAGTTTCAAATCTGGAAATTGATAACAGTGCACTCGGACAGTGTTTCTTTGTCTGAATGTAACTCTGTGTACAAAAGTCAAAATTGAGTCCCGTTAGTGGCATTCAAAACTAGACATTCATAGCTTTCCAACGGTATAAAAAGCTCTTGCTGGTTCGTTTTGAGTGAACCGCAGTGAGTCGGCAAAATCGGCTGTTCTGTTTTGACTGTTCATACGAATGAAACTAGAAGCTGCGTTTTGTGGCTTGATTTTGTCCCACTTGTGAAACTATTTTCAAAATAATGTCTGCTGATGAATTGTGGCACTTGGAACTTAGTTTCCAATGCTACCAACCATTCTCAATTTGAGTTTGTATAGAGTTAGATATGGCTTGATTTTGAAAATGCGACAAAGCTGGAAACTGGAAGCTTTTTCCTTTCTTGCTAGCCAAATGGTCAGGGTTGTTTTGGGATGTTTTGTTTCAAAAATTTTGATGTAAATTACCCATAAATTGCTTATTAAATGCTTCGGGAACCTTGGTTTAAAAAATGGAGTGAATTGGGATTGATTTCATTGGACAAAACCTTTAGAAAGAAAGAAAGAGTAGGTTGGCAGATTTGCTTTGAAAAATTCACGAAATTTAGTCATTTTGTTAACTGCCTTCCCACGTGATTTTTTGCCTATAATTTGATAGAGAAGTATTCCTCATATGGAAGTCTAAGTGTACCAAATTTGGTGTAATTTCAAGACCATTTCGATATCCAAATGATGCCTCAAAGATTGCTCTTCAAATCTGGAAATTTACCGATCAGTTTGCAAAATTCAGCTGACTTTAACTGTTATATCTTGATGCTCAATACTCCGAATTTAGTTTCGTTTGTTGTGTTTGAAACCTTGTTTGAAACTTTTATTGTGTTACAAATTTCAAAGGTTGATTCACTTTCTATGAATTTTTCCGAATTTACAAACATCGCCAAAAAATCAAGACTGGTTCTGTCTTGCTTGTTTAAATCAGCAACTTTGAACTGAAAAATTAATGCTTTCCATTTAAAATCTTGGAAAATTGTCTTCTAGGAACTTTTAGTACTATGGATTTAGTTTCTAACGGTATAAATTTTTCCATTTTTGGACATACCGAACTCAAGATCTAATTTTATCAAGTTTGTCACGCAAAGCTGAAAATTCTTGATTTTTTAGAAAATAAGTTTTTAAGAACTTTTCATTTCCTTTTGATATTGATAGTTCGTTTTGAATCTGATTTCATAGAGGATACGAGTTATCCCTTGTGAGTTTGAACTCTCACTTTTGAATCTTGAATTTCAATATAGTGAATCTCTTTTGAGACATTGTTCTAAGTTTAAACAAATACATTTCCTTCCTGGTATGTTAAATGATTGTGAGTATATGTGAGTGATAATTGCTCACTATTTCTTCAGGCGCTCAAGAGGATTGAAGGAAATCTCGGAACGGAACACTAAAGAATTTATTTTGAATTGGTGAGTGCTCCTTGTATGTGTTTGTGACTTGAATAGTTTTGCTACATGTTTACCGCATATTTCTTGGGTGTTTAAGTGTTAAGTGTTTCCTATAATTGCTCATATGTAATTTTCCACCGTTTTAAGGTGAGTGTGTACTTTATCTCACTCGACTTACTAAAATAACAAATTTCAACCGTTTAACCATGAATTTCTACCGTTTATCGGTTTATTTGATTACTTGTGCATGTTGTAAGCTTTTAGCTGAATTGGGCCCTGCCTTTGGTTGCTAACCTGCTCGAGCCAGGATTGGGTTCGGTCGGCTAGGTTGGAACCCTGGGCCACCGTATCGGTATACTCGAGTATTATCACTGGAGGAATAAGGCGATGGCCAGACAACCGGAAAAATTATTGGGGTTATAAGGTGCAACTGACCTAAACAGTTCCACGTGAACACCGTATCCTTTTACTGTGTGTTTATTTCTATACAATGATAAATGTCTCATTTTAATGTGCCAATGTGAAATCTTGAACCATACATGTGTTATGCTTAATTTACTTAATTTATTACAACTGCTTATGCGTTTTGGAACCTCACTGGATTGTTTAACTCATTCCATGCTTTTGTTTTCCTAAATAGGGTTCAAAATCGAGAGTGCTCGCGAATAGTATTAAATTGTTTTCTTTTAAAAATTTTAAATTGCATTATAGCAGATGACTATAGTACATATTCTTTTGGGTTGCATTTAAGATTGAAGGTTAACTAATTGTGTTCTGGAGTACTTTAAATGTATATTGAAAATATTTGAAATATTTCTAGTTTTGAATTATGGATTGTAGTGAGTTCCGGTGAGAGTTGGGCAGACGTTCCGCGGATACCCTAGGATTCGCCCTAGGGGGAAGTGGGGTTGTCACAGGTGATATCAGAGCCACTTCACATGGTCTTTGCACGGGGTGAGTTTGGATCAAGGGGTGTTATGGTCCCTATTATGTGAATGAGTATAAATTTAAGTACTCTTCTAGAACGTAAGTTGTGAATCATGAATGTGATAGGTATAAACCCGTTATCTTGATACTTGAAAAAAATTAGCTATGTATATTGGGTAGCAATCTCAAATGTGGTGATTTACTCTTGGGACCGGCCGATTCGAGTTGTGAATTATCTTATTTCGGATTCTTGTACCCGAATACTTAATAGTTGAGGGCAATGCTAAGAACTTGAGATCTCCATTTGCGGGGAATAAGAACGGACTAATGTTTTGTGAGAGCAAACACAAGAGATTAACAGACGTCTAGTTCGGATAGTAAGAGAAGTGAGAGATCGGACGGAGAATATTTTAACCGAGTATGGGACAATATCGGCCAAAGAGAAGTGAAATGTAGTTGAACTTGAGAGAGAAGTGGAATCAGCTGGTTCAATGATGATCTAAGTTAGAAACGTAAGACCTTATGATCGTAGGAATGGAAAGAAATGGTGTACAAGGACTGTCTAGGAGGCAATTTCGACCTCTTATGTTTTAGACAGGGTCGGGCGAGCCATTTCGGTATTTCATCCCAAGGCATAGGATGGATCGTCGATGTGATTGTTGGATAACACATTCGTATTCTGATCGTGTGGTACTAGCTATTGCAGAGGAGAGACATAGACTAGTTATTGCAAATGAAAGAGCAAATCCCCGAATTCAGGCGCTTGAAACTAAGGTGCTCGAGGAGCAAGAACGAACCGATATTTTACATGAACAGTTAGAGGAAACCAATAATCGTTTAGTTAGGATAATACAACAATTAAGAGAGAGAGGTGGAAAAGATCGTGACCCAGAGAATCCTAGTGTTAGGAATGAAGTTGAACGTGTTAGGGAACGAGAATCATCTAGTTCCAATTAATCTAGTGAAACACTACTTTCGATCTTTTATAATAGGACGATGGGAGTAGAACTTAGGAATTTGTACCTTGGAGATGCATGTACTTTTATTAATCACCTGTTTATTTTCGTTTACTGACCTTGACTTGGTATGTATTTTACTTGACTGTAACTTGTATTATAACCTAATGAGCTCTAGTTTGTGTTTGACTTGTACGGTGATAATGTTATTTGTGCAAGTGATTTCATTTTTCTTTAGAGTTGTTACCGGTATGTGTGTGTAGTCCGATTATGGTTCAGTATGGGGTTTATGCATGTGCATCAGATTAGCTGTGAACATGGAAACTAGAGAACAATGACAGGGACATCAAACCAGACAATCCTGAAATCAAAGAGTAGATAATGAGTCTGTTACTGATCAAAACGCCGAACCAAAGGTTGAGGAATGAGATGACCAAATGGCAATAGTTTTAACTCGTATGACAGATGTACTAGAACTCTTAGTAGCACAACAGGGCCAGGGGGTTGGACAAAGAAACCAACGTGAAAACCAGGAAATAGGAGATGATCGAACTTTGGAGCGGTTTCAGAAATTCTTCCCACCCAAATTTTCTGCAGGATCTGACCTAGAAGTGACTGAAAATTGGTTAGAAAATATAAAGAATATATTCGATGCGTTAAACTACACAGAAGGAAGACAAGTCACTTTTGCTGTATTTCAACTTGAGGGAGCAGTTCGAGCATGGTGGAATGTTATAAGAAACAAGTGGGAAAGAGATCAAACTCTAAAAACTTGGATAAATTTTGTATGAGAGTTTAATAAGAAATTTCTTCCTCCACTAGTCCAAGAAAAGAGAGAAAACGATTTTATAAAACTTCGTCAAGGAATTTCGAGTGTGGTTGAGTATGAAATACAATTCACGAAATTATCTAAATATGCTCTAAAATTGGTGGCTACGGAGCGGAAGAGAATAAGACGGTTTATCCAAGAATTAAATTTAGAAATCCAAGATGCCCTTACCACAGCACAAATTGAAACATTTAGAGACGCTCTTGAGAAAGTACAAAGGGTGGAGAGTACAAAATCCCAACTGAGAACCTTTCATGCAAGGAAAAGAGATGTATTCGATAGTCGTCACTACCTTGAAGTACCAAGAGAAATTGGATCACCACCTAAAGTTAGAAAATGAGTGGATGGAATAAGACTACTACTTTTCCTTCACCACCCATGATAAAGAAATCAGAAGGAACTATGTCATGAGAAGCAATACAATCAAGAGAAACTTAGCAGGCAAGTCAAATCACAATTTCTCGTCTGACCTGTTGATATTGTGGAAGGACGAATCATACCGAAGAAAACTGTTGGGTGAAGGGGCGAAAGTGTATGGGATGTGGGAACACCAACCATAAAGTTCACGACTACCCAAAGAGATATCCACGAGAAACTACTATTCAATAAGGAAATAAAACTACCTTCGACAAGTCAATGAAGGAGGAAACCAACTAATGGCACTTGCAAGAATATATGCAATGATCACACAACAAGATCCAAGGTTATATGAGATTACGGAAGGTATGAATTTCCAGGACGAAATTCTTTTAAGGAGGAAAAGTTGCGAGGATCCGAATTTTTTTCTTATTTTTATTTTATTTTACTGTCTTATTTGATTATTTATTCACCCGTTTACCCCAAATAATTTATTTCATCCGTTTGAAGTCTATTTGTATGTAAAAATGTCCCTTTTATAATTTTCAAACGTTTCGTTAGCAAATTTAATTTTTCTACGGCACGTTTAACGAGAAATAATGAGTACACGTTTTTTGAGGCTATGTTTGGTCTGAGAGTGTAATAACTTTGGAGAATTAAGATTGATCAATAGTAGACTAAGGAAAGTTAATTAAGGGATTAGATGTGAATGACTTCAAATTAAACTTTTAGCGCGCGCGCGTCAATAGTTTCCCGAATGTCGCGCCGGTACGACTAATTGGAGATTTGAGAAATTAATATTAGACTAGTAAAAGTGAGTAATTACAGAGTTAAAGGAAGTACCTTAGAGGATTAGTGTACGAGTATATCAAACCCGAGAGAAAACAGTAGTACGAAACCCTCGCGCGACAACTATTCCTAGTTGACTTTCGGATTGCTTACTTTTCTCTCTAAGCTTCCAAGACAAGCCAAAACCATCACACACTCTCTCTCTTACCTCTCCATTTTTGGCCATAGCTCCAAGGAAGACAAGGAGGAAGAAAGCTTCACTTTTCTTGCTCCAATCTTGCTCCAATTCTTTACCTAACTTCCACACTTTTTGGAAATCACCACTAGTTTGAAGAAAGACAACATCTTGTGGAGTTTTTAGTGGAAAATCTGGTGTTCATCTAGGGTTTCTTCTTGGGTTTTGAAGGTATAAACATCTGCCACCAAAACTCTTGCTATCTTGTTTCATTTCTTGGTTTTGAACCTTGTAGCTTCCTTATTGTTGTTGCTGCTTGGATTTGGTTGGTTGAAATGGATTTTATGAACTCTCACCTTGGTTAAATGAGGGCTGCCATAATATTTATGTGTGTGTAAGTGTGTTTGTGATGAGTTTTAATGGAAGAAACTAGAAAAGGAGAAAGAAAGAGAGAAACCGTGAGAGCAAGAGAGCTAGCCGAAATTTCTGGTCTTATTGTTCTGTTTTCATTTCGAATTTTTGATGCTTGGTGGACTGTGAAATCGATGGATATATGTTATATATTGTGTGTACAAAGTTTCTTTCAAAAATCATATCATTTGGTTGTGCAAAACTTGAGTTTTGGGAAGAGTTTCAAATCTGGAAATTGATAACAGTGCACTCGGACAGTGTTTCTTTGTCTGAATGTAACTCTGTGTACAAAAGTCAAAATTGAGTCCCGTTAGTGGCATTCAAAACTAGACATTCATAGCTTTCCAAAGGTATAAAAAGCTCTTGCTGGTTCGTTTTGAGTGAACCGCAGTGAGTCGGCAAAATCGGCTGTTCTGTTTTGACTGTTCATACGAATGAAACTAGAAGCTGCGTTTTGTGGCTTGATTTTGTCCCACTTGTGAAACTATTTTCAAAATAATGTCTTCTGATGAATTGTGGCACTTGGAACTTAGTTTCCAACGCTACCAACCATTCTCAATTTGAGTTTGTATAGAGTTAGATATGACTTGATTTTGAAAATGCGACAAAGCTGGAAACTGGAAGCTTTTTCCTTTCTTGCTAGTCGAATGGTCAGGGTTGTTTTGGGATGTTTTGTTTCAAAAATTTTGATGTAAATTAACCATCAATTGCTTATTAAATGCTTCGGGAACCTTGGTTTAAAAAATGGAGTGAATTGGGATTGATTTCATTGGACAAAACCTTTAGAAAGAAAGAAAGAGTAGGTTGGCAGATTTGCTTTGAAAAATTCACGAAATTTAGTCATTTTGTTAACTGCCTTCCCACGTGATTTTTTGCCTATAATTTGATAGAGAAGTATTCCTCATATGGAAGTCTAAGTGTACCAAATTTGGTGTAATTTCAAGACCATTTCGATATCCAAATGATGCCCCAAAGATTGCTCTTCAAATCTGGAAATTTACCGATCAGTTTGCAAGATTCAGCTGACTTTAAACTGTTATATCTTGATGCTCAAAACTCCGAATTTAGTTCTGTTTTTGTGTTTGAAACCTTATTTGGAAATTTTATTGTGTTATGAATTTCAAAAGCTGATTCACTTTCTATGAATTTTGTCGAATTTCCAAACATCGCCGAAAAATCAAGACTGGTTCTGTCTTGCTTGTTTAAATCAGAAACTTTGAGCTGAAAAATGAATACTTTCCATTTAGAATCTTGGAAAAATGTCTTCTAGGAACTTTTAGTACTGCGGATCTAGTTTCCGATGGTATAAATATTTTCATTTTTGGATGTACCAAACTCAAGATCTGATTTTACCAAATTTGTCGCGCAAAGCTGAAAATTCTTGATTTCTTAGGAAATAAGTTTTTAAGAACTTTTCATTTCCTTTTGATATTGATAGTTCGTTTTGAATCCGATTTCGTAGAGGATACGAGTTATCCCTTGTGACTTTGAACTCTCACTTTTGAATCTTGAATTTCAATAGAGTGAAAATCTTTTGAGACATTGTTCTAAATTTAAACAAATACATTTCCTTCCTGGTAGGTTAAATGATTGTGAGTATATGTGAGTGATAATTGGTCACTATTTCTTCAGGCGCTCAAGAGAATTGAAGAAAACCTCGGAGCGGAACACTAAAGGACTTATTTTGAAGGGTTAAATATCAAAAACCACCCTGTGGTTTGACTATTGTTCATTTTAACTCCCTATGGTTTGGAAACCTACAATTTGACTCCCCATCATTTCAACTAAATTGAAAGTTTGACGGAAAACATCCACATTAACGGAATTTCTGTCAGACTTGTACTTTAGGTGAAACGACAGGGAGTTAAATTATAAGTTTCGAAACCATAGGGAGTTAAAGTGAACATTAGTCAAACCACAGGGGGTTTTTGGTATTTAACCCATTCTAAAATGCACGAAACATTCTTCCAAGGGTTTGACTTATAGAGGGATAATTTTTTCATTTTCCATTCAGCCATTAATGTGGATGTTTTCCGTCGAACTTTCAATTTAGTTGAAATGACAGAAAGTCAAATTATAGATTTCCAAACCATAGGGAGTTAAAGTGAACATTAGTCAAATCATAGGGAGGTTTTTGGTATTCAACCCTATTTTGAATTGGTGAGTGTTCATTGTATGTGTTTGTGATTTGAATAGTTTTGCTACATGTTTACGCATATTTCTTGGGTGTTTAAGTGTTAAGTGTTCCCTATAATTACTCCTATGTAATTTTTCACTGTTTTAAAACGAGTGTGTACTTTATCTCACTCGACCTGCTAAAATAACAAATTTCAACCATTTAATCATGAATTTCTACCGTTTACCGGTTTATTTGATTACTTGCACATGTTGTAAACTCTTAGTTGAACTGAACCCTGCCCTTGGTTGCTAACCTGCTCGAGTCAGGACTGGGTTTGGTCGAGTAGGTTGGAACCCTGGACCACCGTATCGGTATACTCGAGTATTACCATTGGAGGAATAAGGCGATAGCCAGACAACCAGAAAAATTATTGGGGTTATAAGATGCAAGTGAGCGAAACAGTTCCACGTGAACACCGTATTCTTTTACTGTGTTTTTATTTTTATACAATGATAAGTGTCTTATTTTAATGTGTCAATGTGAAACCTTGACCATACATGTGTTATGCTTAATTTACTTGATTTATTAGAACTGCTTATGTGTTTTGGAACCTCACTGGATTGTTTAGTTCATTCCACGCTTTTATTTTCCTTAACAGGGTTCAAGACTAAGGGTGCTCGCGAATAGTACTAAGTTGTTTTCTTTTGGAGATTTTAAATTGTATTATAGCAGATGACTGTAGTACATATTCTTTTGACTTGTATTTAAATTTGAAGGTTAACTAATTGTGTTTTGGAGTACTTTAAATGTATATTGAAAATATTTGAAGTATTTCTAGTTTTGAATTATGGATTATAGTGAGTCCCGACGAGAGTTGGGCAGGCATTCCACGGATACCCTAAGCTTCGCCCTGAGGAGAAGTGGGGGCGTCACAAATTATACCATAATTGTAACTAGTTCAAGTCATTTTCTCATCTTTATCCAATTTCACAAGTAAGTAACTCATAAGGTCAATAAAAACGCTTCCTAAACCCATGATCATCTTTTTATTCAATTTAAAGAGAAATTTATTCATATCACATATATAAATATTACTCAAGATGTGAAAGTGCTTTTTGATGTGAAAATCGACATTTTTAGATGAAATCGCCGGTTACTCAATACTTCACAAACTCAAATTGCCTTATATACTCTTAATTCTAGTACCATTTTACGCGAAAGTCGATATTTGTAAATAAAAACTCCCGATTACTAAGTACAAGAACCATTGGAGTAGAACAACTCTTATTCTTTTTTCTTTTTCTTTCTTCTTTTTTTTTCAAAATAAAGATAATAACATTCCCTCAAAAGAATAATCATGAGAAAAGTATTTCAATTATTGACCATAAGTATAACTTATAAAATTAAGTAAAGAGAAGAAATTTCACTAAATTTGAAAAATGTAGGCATAATTTTCTCCATTTTACAAGTTACACATTCCCATAAATACACAAATTATAATTACATAATAGTCATTTCAAACTTAAATGAGAAAAGAAGTATTCGAATCACATACATTTATCTCAAAAGGAGAATTACTAATGGTATGGACTTGTTGCTCTTGGATATAATCGAAAAATTTTTTAAACCTTTTGGGGCAAATTTACAAATTTGGACAAGATTTTGAAAAAATTTTGGCAGAATTTTTCCTTAAAATTAGACGAAACTCCCTATCAGCAAATCCAAGATTTACAACATTTAAGTGCAATTTATATTTCATCATCAAGTCGATGTCAATATAAGCACAAATATCATAAGTACCACCCATTTCCTCCCCCACACTGAAAATACACGTTGTCCTCAATATGTGGGAAAAGAAAAATAACAAAAGATAGAAAAAAGTACTCTCCAGTGCAATGGCTGAGATTCAGATCAACCATGATTCACGAACCTTTACCAAAAGATACAAATATCTACTAACACTGTCGAAAAGATCAAATGCAAAAGAAAAAGTTAAGGTCACCTATATAAGAAAAGAAAAGAAAAGCTAAAAGATCATAGAAGCAAAGTAAAATAGCTGCTCAAGATGCCGGCCTAGCGCCCCCTACACTAGCGGATCCTTGACCATCATCACTATCTCCAAGACTAGTGCGAGGCTGAGGAGTGATGCCTAAATGATCCTTCATTCGACGCATCCTAATATTATAAGAATCTAGATGACTATCGATTAGATCAAGTCGTTCAACAACTTGAGTCTGATGACACCCTAGAATGTCGAAGAGTCACTGCCAATTGGAACGTTGTGGAGGTAGAGATGGCAGTGGTGGAATGGAAGTAGATGGTCCGGCGGAAGTAGATAGACTGGCAGAAGTTGAGGGAATTGTTTCGCCTTACTCAGTGTGACCAGCTTGTCTTGATCTATCTCTCCCTGGGCGAGATAAATTATCTGTCGGAATGCCCATATCAGTAAGAGTAGCAACATTTAACTCGTCCATAGGTGGCACCGGAGCTTGCAGGATACCCTCCAAATTGACGCCTTCCCTTTCGAAAAGTAAGGATAGGAGACGTGAAAACCCCAATCGATAGGAAGTCACACTTCTTTGGAGAGCCGTCCTTATGTTGCTAATGATTATATTCAGAATGGAATGCGAGCATAAGGAAACTCCCAGTTCTGGAACATGTAATCTAAGAAGTAAATATCGCTATGTCGAACCTCTCCTTGTCGACTCTTCTTGGGAATCACATTGTGCGCTATGACATAAATAATTAGACGGTGTCGATAATTGAACACGTGTGCGAGAATGGCCTCTTTCTTAGATGAATGAAATAGTTGGTATTGTAGATCAAATCTTGTCATGGCATGTGAAGGGTCCCAATACTTATTTGGCGATGTAAATCCCTTCTTTAAATCAATGACCGGTCTTTGATTATTGCACTCCAGAATTCGAGTAATTTTGGCTCTAGTAATGGTCAACTGCCTCCCCCGAACAAAAGATCTAATCTCTTCACCACTATGGCCCTTTTTGTTGTCAATATTGGCATAGAATTCTCGGACCAAATCTGGGTATATATGGTGAGAAAGAGTAAGAATAGGCGCCCATCCCAATAGGTCAAAACCTTCGTAATTCGATAGACGGCACAATATCTGGAGCTATGTGCATTTCATATATGAACTCCATGTGCTAGCACTTGTCGAACCAATCTTGATTATCTTTGGAAGTAAAGCACTCGACATCATAGTTCGGAGGAAGTGGTTGCCTAGATGTGTCTCTTCGTGATCTCCTTTGTTGGGGCACTGGAGATGGTATCCTCTCGACTTCTTCTTCACTAGAAGATTCGCGAATAATAATTCGTTCTCTTCTTATCATGGTGTATAAAAAAATCATTAAACTTCTCATACACCTATCTAAAGTATGACACAATCACACATTATACAAGAATTAAATTCTATAAAACACCTAAAAGAAGAATCGTTCCCTTTATGGTAACCGTAGGCATTTTATTGAATTATCATTCATGTTTAGGGATTAAAAGTGGTGCAAATAACCACAAATACACATCTCCATGTAAAAAAAAATCAATTAAATATTCAATAATGTCCAATATTATAACATGAGAGACATGACATTAAAATTGCCAAAATTTTGTCAAAAATTGTCAAAATCACCAATTTATTAAAATAGGTAACAAATATGTTTTGATTAATGAAATTAGCAATAATCAAGTTTATAACAATTCTTAATTAGCAATAATAATCCACATTTAGCAATAAACATGATTAAGCAAAAATTATCCCCATAAATTACAAAATTCAATAAAATTACTCTCTATACACAACGCAGATGCTAAAACATCATCAACCAATCATTTTTAGGCACAATCATCAATCCAAAGGGCTCAAATAACAATCCAAACTACTTTTTTAATTTTATCAAAATGTAGCAAATTTAAAATTTTAACAACTAAGCCATCAAATTGCTACATTTAAAAATGTAAACATGCTTAATCAACCTTAATAAGCATATTGGAGGCCAAAAATATCAATAATTATCATCAAAAATTCAAAATTAGAAAATGCCAGAAAACTCAAGAAATTGAAAAATATCAACTTTTAAAATACGAAAATTTGATGAAGAAATTTACCTCAATCAAGTAGAAGGATGTTTGGTGATGCTAATGATTCAAAAAATCCTATGAAACACCCTCTAATTGACCTCCAATTGATGAAATTTAGAACCAAGAACCCTAGCCTTCAATTTCTTTAAAACCGACTTTTTGGTTTTTTTTAAATTTTAATCAGTTAAAAATGGTTTATGAAGGTTAAAAGAAGTTGGGTTGATATTTGTTTACAAAGAAATAGAGTAAAAGAGAGAATTTGTGAAAGTGCGTGTAAACGAGTAAGAAAAAGCGGGTGAGAGGTAGGAAGAAGAAGAGAAAATATAGTCTGCGTTTTTTGTATTTAAAAGAGGAATGAAAATACGACCCTAGTCATGTTTCTGGGGTCACGTTTTCTGGTTGGCTATTGCAGATTCTAAAACGCAGGTAAAGGAAACGGGCCATAGTCGCATTTCATAGCCTGCATTTTCAATTTTTTGATCCAATCTAAAAACGCGGGCAAAACGCAGGTGAGATGGCGTTTTTACCCGCATTGTCTTCAAATTTTCTTGAAAATTCAATAAAACGCGACCATAAAATGTGAGGCTAGCCGCGTTTTAGCGGGTGTGTTTTATGCTCTGCATTTTTAGTGCAAAAATTGTTGCAATTTTCTAAAAATTGCGCACATGACTCCAATTTCTATAATACACCCTAGATCATTTGTATGTGAAAATAACACATTCACGCACATATAAAATGATCTAAACATGCATTCTAACCTTCTTTTACTCATCAAAAATCATAATTACTCAATTTGAGGTGTTGAGATCATTGATCAGATTTCGTCTTTTTCACCTCATTTGGCCACCTTTGCTTCTATTTCCCAATCTTGCAAATGAAAAACAACAAAACAACTTAAATACGTAATTTAAACATAAAATCACACCAAAATAACATAAATTTAAACAAACATTTGGTTGCCTCTCAACAAGCGCTTCTTTATAGTCATTAGCTTGACTATTTCACCTCATTTTTCAAGGAGAATTTGTTAAAGAATAATCCACCATTTTTGGATGTGGTGGATTATTAAAAGGTGACTTAACAACCAAACCCATGTTTTCTAATGATGTGAGAGGTGAAAGTGGCTTATCTATCTCAAGTGTTTCATAAATATTATCTTGAATGTGCATCATTTGAATACTCACCAAAAGAACGTTTATATGGATTTCTTGGATGATAATACCTTTAAAACCTAAATGTTCAACACATTCCTCAAGAGGGCTGAAAAATGAGTTATTAATGCTCGTCTCTTGAGGTTCAAAGTTAGTTCCAAGAATATTATCTTGTAAAATGGATCTTTCTTCATTGAAAAACATATTAGATGTATCATTTCCATCAACATGCAATCCATTTTCACATACAATATTCCTATCATTTATGTTAGGGTCATTTTGCATATCATTAGAAGAAATAATTTCACACAAAACATGTAATTGTTCTTGTATTTTACCAAAGTGAGAAGTTAATTCATCTAACCTTTCCTTAACCCTATCAAAACGGTCGGAAGTTGCATTAGCTAGCCTTTCTATAGTTAAATCAAATTGATTAGAAGAATTTTCTATGGCCAGCTCCCAAGATGGTTTAGAATCATTAGCTAATGGTTCACTTTCTAATTCTCAAGGTAAAGATGCATTAGCTAATCTTTTATTGCTAATTCCTAAGATGACTTAGATTCATATTGGACACATTCAAATTGATAATCATAAAAATACGATGAATCATTATATGCACATTGATTATCCCAACTGTAAGTATAAGAATTACCCTAATTAGGACCATTTTGATCAAAACAAGGATTGCAATGCCCCAATTTATCATAATAATCTATATTTTGTGCTTGTATACATTCATAAGTAGTAAGATAACCTTCACACAAGTCACAAATCATATGATTAAAATTAAAAACATTAACATTCCTCTTTTGCTCAAGTATATGTGTAATAGTGTCCAATTAAATTTTTAACGTTATAACATCAAGTTTAGCGTTTAAATTTATTAAACCATCTTCAAACGACATACTTTCAGTAATTTTTTGGTTATCTCTATTCAAGGAGCCTTGCATTGGGTAACAATCCATTGCCGATCTTCCACTTCTCAAACATTATCCCCTCATATTTTCTACTCTCCTTGAATCTCTAAACTTGCTTTTAAAGTAACTCAAAAACAAGTTTAGTCAAGAAGAATAGATGACTCGATTCATATAAAAATAAGACACTAAACATAAAATAAAAGATTCAACAAGACACTAAATACAACAATTAAGACACTAGACACAACAAAACAAGAAAAACAAGTAAAAATGTCTAAATTAATAAAGTAATTCTTATTATCAAAAAAAAAAGTAGTTCTTACCACTGATATTGACAAAATCTTTTCCAATAATAGCTCCAAAAACTTGACGAGCATGGGATATACATATAATAATTAGCTCATTTCACAGTCAAATTTTATATTTATAAAATCTTAAATACCCCACACGTGATTTTTCGCAAGTATACGAGTCGTAATTGAGTATCGGGTATTAAGGGTCGAACTCACACGAAAGAATGTCAATTATTGATATTTTTCGAATTTCTTCATTATTTAGACTATCACAAGTATTAGATATTAAATCTATACTATAAATATGAGATAAAATAATAAAAATAAGGGTTAATTCCACTTTGTCCCCCCAAACTTTGGACGATTACCCACTTCAATCCCTAAACTTCAAAATGGGACACTTAACTCCCTAAAACTTATAAATTGGAACACTTAAGTCCCTAAACTTATAAAATAAGACACTTAAATCCCTAAACTTATAAAATAGGACACTTAAATCTCTAAACTTATAAAATGGGACACTTCGACCACCAACGGCATTCAGAATTCTGTCAACAATTTTCCTTAATTGGGAGGTATTTATAAATTTAAGGACTCAAGTGTCCCATTTTGAAGTTTAGGGATTGAAGTGGGTAATCGTCCAAAGTTTGGGGGGACAAAGTGGAATTAACCCTAAAAATAATAATAGAAAGATCCTAGAAATATGAAATTTCTTAATACTCTTGCAAATGAAATTACCGTTTAAGTGAATGCTATTATCTTGACTAGTTATAACGTAATTTCCTAATATATGTGATACCCGCTTTTGCCGATATACCAACTATACCTATAGTTAATTCATACTTATTTTTGTGGTTACGAAACTAACTACAAGTTCATTCCTTCTATAAAATTACATGAAACAAGTCACTAAAATCACAAAGGTGCACCTCTACTTTCGTGGGTGTACTCCCTAGGTTTATCACTTCCTTAAATTAGTGTTAAATTTCAATTTTCATTGCAAACTTAATATCTTAAGATTATCATAATTAATAGTCGGTTAATCATGATTAGATAAGCAAAAGTGATAAATAACTTGTTCAAAATAATATTATCAAATAACCAAATAAATATCAATAACAAGATATATAAAGTTCATCCATAACTCTAGGTATAAACTTAAATTAAACATGAAGATAACTACTAAACTTGTATTATAGCTAAACATGAATTCAATTACAAAAGAGAAAGTGATAGGAAAGAAGTCACCCTTGTCACATGAGTTTCAAACTTTCTATTTTTTGCTCTTCAAATTTTCATCCAAATCTAACTATAAATATAAGAAGGATAAACTACACTAACTGTACTATACTAACCTAACTAATGAACTAAGGAAATTCTAGTAAAAACTACATTTTTTGTGAGTTTCTCTAGCCTTCCAAAGTTTTCAAAATGTTCCCCAAAGGCCTCTATTTATAGAGGATTCAAGAGCCAAAATGAGTTGTTTCTAGTTGGCATTTTTGACTCTTGAAACTCTCACAAGTTGCTTCTCGAAATTTTCATGCTCATCTGATCATTTCCAACCGAAAACTTCGTAGAAAAGTGGTCAAAAAGGTTGAGTGAAAAGATCACAAGTTACAGAGCAAGTTACCGCTAAAATCCACTAAACGCGGGCAAGAAAACGCGGTCTAGCTCGTATTTTGACCCCCCATTTTGCTCTTTTTGCAAGTTTGCTCATTCTGAGCAGATTTCGTCATTGCTCTGTTTTTGTACCAACTTCCACTGATATTTTCTTGATGATGAAGGCAGAACTAACTCTTACACAAAATATGAAAGTTATGACTCTTTGAGTTAGCTTTCCAATGCCTCAAGAATTATCCAATGTGGGGCTCTGTAGAATGAGAAATTACCAAAATGTTCTCGACTAGGCAGAACTTTGTTTCAGCTCTCAACCATGAAAATGCACTTCTATATTTTGACTTTTTGACTAGGAAATGACTAAACTGAACTTCGATGTCTCATACCAAATGTAGATCCATTTTTAGCTTCAAAATGGTAGAAGAATCACCTCAATCCGTTACTTGTAACTCAAGATATAGTCAAAATACCACAAGATGTCAAAACTGGAAAACTCCCTTCTTATATACTAAGTTGCATTTCATCTCTTGCATTTCATATTCTCTTTAAAACCACTTCAAATCATCGTCAATCATCCAATTATCTTCTTAATTCATGCCATTTGATGTTTGAATTCTTAAACCTACAAAAACATGAAATTTTTACCATTAAAATTCATAGAAATATAATTTTTACGCTTTAACCATAAAATGCATATTTTCACTAGAATTCTAACTAATTAACTATAAAATTAATTAAAAACACACCAAAACTAATAATAAAATGCACTAAAAACATGTAAAATACACACTTGTCACTCAACAAGGAGGCTGATGGAGATACTCAAGAAGCTCTAGTGACAAGGGTTTTTCTTCTCACCACCTCTTTATCTTTGTATTGGATTCTAAGTTTTGTTAATACAAGTTTTGGATATTATGTTTATGATGTTGTTTTAAAGTTTATGTTTTGCGTATTTGGTTGAACTATTTATGATTGTTATGTATTGATTTTTTTATTATTTTGGGCTATTATCTTGATTGAGTTATTTTGCACTTTTGTTCTCAAATCATGATTAACTGCCATTGATTGTGATAATCTCAAGGTGTTAGATTCACAATGAAAAATTGAACTTTGACACTAGTTCATGGAAGTGTTAAATCTAAGGAGTACACTCACGAAAGTAGAGGTGCACCTTTGTGAATTATTTTGTAGTAATTTCATAGAAGTAAATGAGTTTATGGTTGATTTCATGACCACAAATAGGTATGGATTAGCTATAGGTAGAGTTGGTACACCAGCGAAAGCTGGTATCACGTACATAAGGAAATTACGCCATGACTTAACAAAGATTTTAGTACTCATTAGTCGAAAAGTCGCACTAGCATGAGTAGATAGGGATTTCATTACCTGAGGAGCTTTCATTTGTATTTTCTTCCCATTAGTAGTTTAGATTTGTTGGTTCTAATTTGTTAGTAGTCTAAATAATAGAGAAACTTTAGTAGTGCCGGTAGTTGTTCATCTTCCTGTGGATTCAACCCTAATTACCTTATACTCGCCCACGACCCGTATACCAGCGAAAAATCACGTGTCGTGTAGTTTAAGAGATTATAAATTTAAAATTTGATCGTGGATTGAACTTTATTGTTATATGCATACCCCGCACACGTCATCTGTCAACACTTCCAACCCAAGTGACGAGATTCTACCATGCACCAAATTTTAATGAAGCCTAAACACCCCGTTTTCTACAAGTATACAGGTCGTTTATTGAGCATAGAGTATATCAGGAATCGATCCTATAGGGAAGATTGTCAATTAATGATAATTTTAAATTTTTTTATTATTTAGACTATCACAAGTACAAGAAATTAAATCTATACTATGAACATGAAATAAAAGTAATACAAATAATAATAGAAAACTCCTAGATGTGTGAAATTTTTCATTACTCTTGCAAGTGAAATCACCGGTAAATTAAATATTATTATATTGGTTAATTATGCCGTAATTTCCTAATGTATATGAAACCTACTCTCATAGTGAATCAACTATACTTGTAATTAAACCATACCTAATCTCGTGGTTATGAAATTAACTACAAACTCATTTCTTCTATAAAATTATATGGAACAAGCCACTAAAGTCACAAAAGTGCACCACTACTCTCGTGAGTGTACTTCTTGAATTTAGCACTTCTTTAAACTAGTGTCAAATTCTAATTCTCATTGCAAATTTAACACCTTAAGATTATCACGACTAATGGTCAGTTAATCATGATTAGAAAAGCAAAAGTGATAAATAATTTGCTCAAAATAATATCATCAATTAATCAAGTAAATATCACAAACAAAATATAGAAAGTTCATTCATAACTCTAGGCATAAACTTTAGCTAAACATGAAAAAAAGACTATACTTGTATTATTGTTAAATATAAACTCAAATACAAAAGAGAAAGTGATAGGAGAGAAGTCACTCTTATCACATGAGTTACAATCTCTCCATCTTGCTCCTTAATTCTTCATCCAAATCTAACTATAAGTACAAGAAGGAAAAACTACACTAACTATACTATACTAATGAATCAAGAAAAACTAGTGAATACTACATTTTTGGCAGTATCTCTAACCTTCCAAAGTTATCAAATAAGCCCTCCAAAAGCCCCTATTTATAGAGAATTCAAGATCAAGATGAGTTTGTTTCTAGTTGGCAAATTAACCTCTTGAAATCACCAAAAATTGCTTTCTTCAAGTCTCTACACTTTTCTTTACAGCTACAGATGAAATTCTGAATTGGGGAACAACTGAAAAGTTATGTAAATGTAGAACAATTTGATGAGCAAGTTACAGAAAACTGGAGAGAATACATGACCTCTGGAATACGTGAGTTGGAGCTCACATATTATCCCGACATTTTCCTCTTTTGCAGGTTTTCTCAATTCTGGTCAATCTTCAACTTTGCTTGTTTTTGCATCAATTTCCATTGATATTTTCTCAATGATGAAGGCTCAAATAGCTATTGTATAAAATATGAAAGTTATAATACTTTGAGTTATCTTTCCAATGCTCAAGAATCATCTATTTTGGAGCTCTGTAGATTGATAAATGACCAAAATACCTTTGATTGGTCAATTCCCTGTTTCAACTTTCATAACAAAAGATGGTGACTGTATTTTGACATTTTAACTAGAAAACACACGAACTGGATTTCGATATCTTCATACGAAATATAGAGCTATGTGTTAGATTTAAAATGGTTCAGAAATTCACCTCAATCCAATATTTGTAACTCAAAATATAGCCGAAATACTAATAGTTGTTGAAACTATCAAACTCCATTTCTTTTATACTAAGTTGGCATTTCATCTTTTGAACATTTGCACTTCATATTCTCTTTAAATCACTTGAATCATCAACAATCATCCAATTATCTTTTCAATTTACTCCATTTGGTGATTGAATCATTAAAACCTACAAAAACATGAAGTTTTCACCATTTTAGTCTGTGGAAATGCACTTCTTAACACTTAAACCATAAAATGCATACTTCACTAGAAACTTAGTTCATTAACTATAAAATGGATAAAATACACCAAAACTAAATAATAAAACATACTTAAAACACTCAAAATACACACTTATCACCCCACACTTGAACTATTGTTTGTGTTCAAGCAATTAAGAATTACAAACCAACAATAATTCAATATTTTGAAATGAAACATATGTGCACAATTCAAATTTATTTCTTCAAAATAAGGTAAATAACCATTATGCAATCACTCAATTAAGTTCAAGTACTCGTAATATTAAGTAAAGGAGAGTCAATTATAACTAGTTCAATTCAATTCCGCATCCTTTTCCAATTTCACAAGCAAGTAATTTCTATTGTCAATAAAAATGCTTCATAAACCCATGATCATGTTTTTCTTTCAAGTTTAAAGAGGGATTTATTCATATAACATAGTTAAATATTATTTAAGTTATAAAAGTACCTTTTGACGTGAAAATTGACATTGTTAGATAAAGATCGCCGGTTACTCAATACTTCACATTCTTAAGTTGCTTTGCATACTTTTAATTCAAGTACCGTTTTACGTGAAAATCAACATTTTTAGATGAAAATTCTCTATTACTAAGTACAAGAATCATTGGAGTAGAATAGCTCTTATTCTCTTTTGTTTTCTTTTTTCTTCTTCTTCTTGTTTTTTGTTTTCGTTCTAAAATGAACAAAGATAATAAAGTTTTCCTCAGAAGAATAATCATGAGAAAAGTATTGCAACTATTGACCATATTTATCACTTAATTATATAAAATTAAGTAAAGAGGAGAAATTTTATCAAACATGGAAAATGTAGGCATAATTTTCTCCACTTTACATGATATACTTTTCTAAAAATGTAAAAATTCTAATTGCATAATAGTTATTTTCAAGTCAATGAGAAAAGAAATTTTCAAATCACATATATTTATCTCAAAATTAGAAGGAATTTGAGTTGCTAATGGTATGGAACTTATTGCCCTTGGATAAAATTGAAAATATTGAAAATATTTTGGGGCAATTTTGTAAATTTGGACAAGATGTTGTAAAATTTTTGATAGAGTTTTTCCTTATAAATGGACGAACTCCCTACCAACAAATCCAAGTTTGAAAAATTTCTAAGTATAATAACATTTCCAAGCATAACTCCAATATTTTGAACCAACAAGTCAATTACATATAATGCATATAATTTTAATTCTCCCTCCCCCCCACATTTAAAATACACATTGTCCTCAATGTGTAAAAAGAAAAATCAAGACAAAGAAAGAAATACTCCCCTATTGATGTGATTGAAGAGTCCAAATATGAAGTTTCACATATAATGCATATAATTTTAATCACATATTTTGAACCAACAAGTCAATCACATATAATGCATATAATTTTAATTCTCCCTCCCCCCACACTTAAAATACACATTGTTCTCAATGTGTAAAAAGAAAAATCAAGACAAAGAAAGAAATACTCCCCTATTGATGTGATTGAAGTGTCCAAATATGAAGTTTCAAAATTCATCATGAAATTTATGATCCATTTGCTGCAATTCTACGAAAAAGAAACTTCATGAATTCCATTTATAACTATTAGTAATAGAAACCTAAGAAGTGAAAATGAGAAATAAACTACTATGATTGAAGAAATACAAAGGCAACAACAAAGGCATTAATAAATATAAAACGGCGATCCATGATTCTACGCTTTTATCTTGGTGATGTACCCATATAAAATTGATAAGAAGCTTTTCAACGTACAATGAAATACTTCACTTAACACATTTTGTCTTTTCATCCTAAATACCTTACTTTTCAATTATAATGCATACATCCTCCTCTAGGTATTTATAGGATCACCATATTATAACCATTAGGAGAAAAGTCAAAACATGGATAATATACCATGCACATATGCAATTTTCATTCCTAATATTCCACACAAATTACTAAATGCTTCACATGTTTAAAGTTTATCATCCAATCACGCTCTATATGAAGATTAAGTAACAAACTTTCATTTAAATACATCGTTTGTTTTACTAGATAAACTAGCCATTCTCTAAAGTTTCAAATTCAAATTTTCTGAAATGTTACCATACAATGAATGTATACATGTAAGCATCATAAACAAGGCATAGTTTGAAAATTTGAACCATCCAATTATACTTAACAATATTCCAAGACCAATTACCACATTGATCATAAAATAGGAATATGCATAAATTGAAACATTGCATAGATCATCATATTCCCACACTTGATCATTTAAACATGTTTAAAACTGTCAAATAAGTATAATGGGACTTATATACATCAACAAATAACATAACAAATTCACTATTCAAAGTGTGTCAATAAACTCAAAAAAATATGCAAATGGTGAATTTTAAAATATCAACTTAAGTATTTTAAGAAACTTACCTTAAATTGGTACAGTGATCTTTGGTGATTCAAATGATGCAAAAAACCCTATGAAATACCCTCTAATTGACCCCCAATTGACGAAATTAGAAACTCTGAAACCTAACCTTCAATCTCTCAAAAATCAAATTTTGAAATGTTTTATGTGAATTTCAATCGGTTAAAAAGGTTTTATGAAGGTTAAAAGATGTTTGGTTGATGATTTCTTGCAAGAAAATGGTGTATAAAAGAAGATTTGTAAAGTGTGCGTTTGTGTGTATGAAAATATGGGTTTAGGAAGAAAGGAAGAAAGGAAGAAGTGAATTGCAACCTGCATTTTGTGTCTTTAAATAGAGAAACGAATACATGACCTGAAAACGTGTGTTGGAGCTCACGTTTTCGAGCCTATGTTTTCCATGTAAATTTTACGGAAGACAAAATGTGAGCTGATGAAAACGTGAACTGTGCCACGTTTTTAGAGGTCACATTTTTTGTGTTAATTTTACGGAACACAAAACGTGAGCTAATCTATGAATCACTTGAGATTGGTAAGCCACTTCCATCTCTCTTATCATTAGAACATGTGGCTTTTATTATTAAACCACCATTTGTTGATCCATCTCGTACTCTAAGGGTGGATTACTCATTAACAAAGTCTCCTTGAAAAATAAAGTGAAATAATCGAGCCAACAACTATAAACAAAAATGCTTGTTGGGAGGCAACCCAATATTTTAATGTTTTATTCAATTTAGTGTGATTTTAGATTAGTTATGTATTAATGTCATTTTATTATGTTTGTTTTATAGAAATGGGAAATAGAAACAAAGGTGACCAAATGTGGTGAAAAGGGTAAATTTTGATCAAGGAACTCAACCCCTCGATTTAAGTAATTATTATTTTTATTTGTTATATAGGGTTAGAATACATGTTTTGATCATTTTACATGTACGCGCATTGATTATTTTGACAAAAGAATGATTCATAATGCATTTTGAGAAATTGAGGTGAAGTGTGTAATTTTTGAAAGTTCACAAATTTCTACAAAAAAATTGCGAAACAGAAAACACAGGCTCTAAAAATGTGGCTCACCAGCTACATAGAAATCAACGGAAATTACATTCCCGAGAACTATATTCAATTGCACTTCTCTAGTGCAATTAAGATATTTGTTTCATTCTAATTTCTCTTCAGACATTCTCTTGTTCGATCAATGTCTTAATGAAGGCTACACAAGATTTATTATTTCAATCTCTATTCTTCATCCAACCCTCCCCTTCCCCCCAAACCCCCTAAATTTTAGGGATAGGAGGTTGAAAGCCTATATGGCGTGTAAATAGCTGAACATGCGTGAACATTTTCAATTTCAACTACAAAATTGAAACCTATACTTGGACATTTTTTTAAATTAATTTTTTAATGAGAGGATGCTAAAAGCCTATTACTAGACGTAACTAACAAGAAAATGAGTGGCTCTTATGCAATTTGCAAACATGAATGGCCCCAGACTAAAAGGTGAAATTAAAGCTTAGGTGCAAATGTTCAAAATTAAAATTTGGGGTACAAAATGAAAAAGTGGGATAAGTTCGAAGATGCAAAGTTAAGTTAATCCTTTTCTAGAACCTTATTAAATGTGTTTCCTTGTTTTTTTTTTCAGGTAATTTTGTTTGAAGTTTTTAAGGTTTTCCATTATCCCACAATACAATAGAAGAAATTCTTGACTATCAACTTTGAATGATACATCTGCTAAGTATACCATTCTATACAAACCTATTTTCATAGGTGGCTACCCATTTATATTGAATTCTCTCTTAAAACTTTTTACGCTCTACCTAACTCTTAGAAATGTAATCATATTTCATTCAAACCATTTATGTGCAGAAAAATCAAAAGTCAAGATTGATTTAGCTACTCAATGTAAGTTCGGAACCTTATTAAGGTGGTAGAAGTTCGAGGTGCAAAGCGGAGTTAATTCTTTTCCAGAACCTTGTGAAATGTGTTTCATTGTTTTGTAATTTGTTTTTTAGGTAAAGTGTTTCAAGATTTCAAGGTTTTCCATTATCTCACTATATATATAGCAAAGAAATTCTTGACTCTAACTTTGAATGACATATCTGCTATGTATACCACACCATTCTACACAAACCTACTTTGATAGGTGGCCACCCATTGAGGTTTAATTCTCTTTTAAAACTTTTTATGCTCTACCAAAGTCTTTGAAATGTAATCTTATTTCATTTAAACCATTCATATGCAGAAAAATCAAAAGTCAAGTTTGATTTATCTCCTGAGTAAAGTTTGGAACATTGTTAAACCGGTACAAATTCGAAGGTGCAAAGTGGAGTTAGTCATTTTTCGGAGCCCTGTTAAATGTATTTCATTTTTTGTTGGTAAATGTGTTTCAAGTTTTCAAGGTTTCCATTATTACACTATATAGCAAAAGAAATTAGGAATGGCAATGGGGTGGGGTTAGATGGGGACTCCTCCCGCCCCGTCCCTGCCTTGCCCGCTTCCCTACGAGCGCACCCACAGGGCGAATAAAAATTTGTCATACAATTCATTGTAGTCAAATTTGAACAAAGGATCAAATACTTAAATGCCAACACATCACCAAATCATTATCCATTGTAATTTCACAATTGTAAGTCATAAAAACAATCAAACAAAAGTTATTTAAATACAATAATATGATGAAACAAACACAACTAAAGTAGTAAAGTTTTCACTTTTGATAGAAATACAATCACTAAATCATTGTTGTGTGGTTTTTGAGAAAAAAGTGATATTGTGTTAAGTGTAATTAGGAATTTAGTATTAATGTATTAGTTTTTTAAAAAAAAATTTTTTAGTGTAAGCAAGAGGTCTCGGGTTACCTCCCCTCGTACCACCCAACCCATCCCTCCCCCCAGTATAAATGTATTAGTAAATTTGATATAACTAATTAATAATTTCTATTAGTAGACATGTGTAATTATTAGCATTTGATAATATCAATTATATTACAAATACTAATATAATTATATAATACTTATAACTAATAATATCATTATTATAAATTTGTAACTAATTAAATTAAATATCACATATATAATTATATACATATAAATTTAATTGTTTTTAACGGGTGATGGGGCGGGGTATACTCTCTCGCCGGCTGCCCCATTTTTTAATGGGGGAAAAAATTCTCCCTCCCCCCGGCCCTATTTGCCCGTGGGCACCCTCCTAGATTACCATCACTAAAAGAAATTCTTAACTATGAATTTTGAATGATATATCTGCCGTGTATACCACACCGTTCTACACTAACCTACTGTGATAGGTGGCCACGCATTGAGGTTTAATTCTCTTTCAAACTTTTTTTGCTCTACCTAACTCTTTCAAATGCAATCCTATTTCAATTTAAACCATTTATATGCAGAAAAAATCAAAAGTCAACATTAATTTATCTACTGAGTATATGCTCAGAAACCTTGTTAAAGTGGCACAAGTTTGAAAATGCAGAGTTGGAGCTAATCCTTTTCCAGAACCTTATTGAATGTGTTTCATTTTTTTAGGGAAATGTGTTCATGTTTTCAAGGTTTTCCATTATCCCGCTATATATCAAAAGAAATTCTTGGCTCTGAACTTTGAATGATATATCTACTGAGCACACCACACCATTACACAAACCTATTGTGATAGGTGGCCACCCATTGATGTTTAATTGTCTTTTAAAACTTTTTCTGCTATACCTAACTCTTTGAAATGTAATATTATTTCATTTAAACCATTTATATGTAGAAAAATCAAAAGTCAAGATTGATTTAATTGTTCTACTATAACCATTTGCAACTGCTACGTCCTCCATCCTATAAATACGGTCATTGAACAAATTATCTTCACCATCTAACTAATTCTCTATTTATAGAGAATTCAAGCCACAAATGAGTTGTTTCTAGTTGGTAAATTTGGCTCTTGAAATGTCCAAATGTTGTTTCTCCAAGTTTATGTACTCTTCTTGAGTAGATACGGCTGAAATTACTTGCTGGAATTGAGCTGGAAAGTTATGTGAAAGTAGGGCAAGGGATGAGCAAGTAGCAGCTACAATTGAAGAATATGTGACCTCATAATATGTAGGCTGAGGTCGCATATTTAGATCATGTTTTGCCTTATTGCAGGTTTCCCTATTTTTTATCAGTCTTCAACTTTTCTCTATCTTTGTACCAATTTCAACTATTATTTTCTTGATAATGGAGGTTGAACTAACTCTTGTACAAAACATGAAAGTTGTATCCCTTTAAGTTAGCTTCCAATGCTTCAAGAATCATTCAATGTGGAGCTCTGTAGACTGAGTAATGACCAAAATACCCTTGACTAGTCAAAACTTTGTTTCAGCTTTCAACAACAAAATTGTATTTCTATATTTCAACATTTTTGACAATGAAAATGACTAAAATGGATTTCGATGTCTCCTAAGAAATTTAGAGCTGTGTGTTATCTTCAAAATGGCTCAAGAGTCACCTCAATCCGATACTTGTAGCTCAAGATATAGCCAAAATATCAAAAGGTGTCAAAGTTAGAGAACTCCCTTTCTTTAGAGCTTGATTGCATTTCCTTCTGCACTTCATATTCTCTTTAAAACTTTCAAATCATCAAAAATTATCCAATTATCTTCTCAACTTACTCTCTTTGATGATTTGAATCATTAACCAACAAAAATATGAAGTTTTCACCAATTTAATCCATAAAATACAATTTTTGACACTTAAATCACAAAAATGTCAACCTTCACTAGAAACCTAGTTAATTAACTATAAAAAATAAAATAAAAAACCAAACTAACTAATAAAACACACAAATATGCCACTTATCAACTTGGATGAAACAAACTATACTAATCTATCCTAAGTAATGAACTAACGAGGATTTCTAGGTGAAAAACTACACATTTTGTGTAGTTTCTCTAAAATCCAAGTTGTGAAAATATATCTTCAAACTCCCTATCTTATAGAAGGAATTTCAAACTCCAAATGTGTTGCTAAAATTGGTGTAAAATACTTCTTGAGATTCCCAAAATATCTCTTCTACAATTCTCCATGCTCTCCTTTACAGCTGCAGCCGAAATTCTTGCTAGAATTGAGCTATAAAAAGTTGGTAAAAAATTAAAACAAGTGGCTGTGCAAGTTTCATTAACTTCCTTAAGAATACGTGGGGCCAATATGCAAGCATAAGGTCGCGTATTGCACCCATGTATTGCCTCCCCTGCAGGCTTGCACTTTTCTGATCAATCTTCAACTTTGATTTGTTTTACTCCAATTTCAACTGATATTTTCTTGATGATGGAGGCTGAAATAACTCTTGTACAAAACATAAAAGTTGCAAAATTTTGAGTTAGATTTTTAAGCATCAAGAATAATCTAATTTGGGAACTATGTAGGCTTTGAAATGACTAAATTATCCCTGACTGGTTTAAACCCTACTTTCAGCTTTTTAACAACAAAATAGACCGACAATATTTAGACATTTGATTAGGAAAATGCATGAGCTGGATTTAATGTCTCATAAGAAATGTAGAGCTATTTCTAACTTTAACATGGCTCAGTAATCTCCCCAATTTGAGCTTTAACTCAAGATATATCCGAAAATACCAAAATTGTGTCCAAATCTATCAAACATTTCTTCTTTATACTTGATTGTTTTCATCTTTTGAACGTTTTGCACTTCATATTCTCTTCAAATCACTTCAAATCATCAACAATTATCTAAATATCTTCTCAATTCACTCCATTTGATGATTGAATCATTAAAACCTACAAAAACGTGAAATTTTCACCATTTGAACACATATAAAAGCAATTTTTCACACTTTGAACCACAAAATACATGATTCATTAGAAATCTAGTTAATTAGCTATAACAATGACTAAAACACACCAAAACTAAATAATAAAAAATACTTAAAATACACAAAATACACACTTATCAGTAGCTGAACTAGGTTCAATTCATAATCATAAAAGAATATTAAAGTCATTCAAATAACACTTTTGTCTCCAAATTACTCATGTAACTTGTGCAACTAATTCTAAATTAAAAATTGAATATTTTTATTAAAATACTCCAACATTAACAACTTGAGGTCTATTTGATGGTAATCTAATATCCATCGTACTAACATTACAGGAAACCAATGATAGTGCACATTGCAACTCTAGCTAAAGTTCTATCGTCTCATACTCTTCCATCGATCTTATTTAGACCGTCAACCCCATTTTCAATTCTTGTAATCTACAAAGCATTCAATTATGGAATCTCTAAGGACCCATAGCAACCATAAGCTTGCAAATCTGTCCATCATAAATTCATGTTCTTTGCAATATCTATAAAGTAATTTCCATTCCTCTAACACCCAAAAATTCCGAGTAAATTCTAAAATTATTATGAAAAAAAAGTCATTCTACAATAGGGGCTTTTTGAGTTGGTTATTCTTAGCAGAAGGATCATCGCATTTAGAAAATGCGAACTCTTTGAATTTGCATTTAAGAAATGCGAAGACTCTATCCTTCTTCTCTTCCACTAAATGGGAAAAAAAAAAGCGGGGACCTCGCATTTCCTAATAGAAAATCACATCGAACAATTTTTTGCCCAAAATTGAAACCCAAAATTCTCCCCCCAAATCAAACCCTAACTCTTTTCTCCAAATCCTGCTGATGAAGAAGAAGCAGTAGTGAAGAGCTTTCCTCAAACCCACAGCAAAACTCAAGGAAACCCCTCAAATATCAAAAGAAGTTGCCCAAAATGGAGGAAAAAGAAAAAAGAACTTGTTCAGCCCTAGGTTCAGATTCGTGCTCACTCGTCTCCTTATTACTCTGATTTTCCTTTGACCCTTGATTCTTGAAACTTAACTATGAATGGATTTTGTAAATTGCAGATGGCACTGAGTTATAGGGTTTTGCTGCAGCTGGTGAAGATATTGAGGAGCTGAACTAACCAGTGCTCGAGTTTCAGTTGCTTGGCTTTTTGCTGCATGATAAAGTTCCAATACGGGTGAAAATTTGCTGGGTTACCAGGTCTTAAAGTTTTAATACGACAGACAGCAACAATCCTTTCCCACTTCTTGCTTCTCGGAAAACAGGATAACAGAAACGTCTCTTGTTCAAAATTTGTTCTCTTGGGGCTTTTACTGGATTCTCTTTAGTTGTATGCATCACCTTCTAGAGCTGGCAAAGGATGGAAGTCTTTCCATTATGCTCGTTACTTTTCAATATCTTAGGTTTGTATTAATGTAATAGAGGAAATGTGCAGAGCCTAATTGGCGAAAATAATATCAGTTTCCTGAGAGGTTTGATCCCTTCTCTTATAAATGCCAAATTGACTTATTCTTACACTTGCTATAAGCATAATTTAATAGTATAACTTTATAAATCTAATGTTTGGTGAATATGAATTTAATTTTCTCATCAGCTTCCTGAGAGGACATGTGATTGTTATACAGCATATGCAGCTACATGCATAGTGGGGAAGTTCATTGTGTTTTTTTCATAATGCTTTTGAAGTGCGCTATCTGTTGTCTGCTTGTGCATCGCCTTCATAACTATGGGTTTGCTCTTTATTAGAGCTTATTTTAAACCCTCATATTTGCCTATGTTGGTCATCATGACTATGGGTTTGCTCTTTATTAGAGCTTATTTAAACCCTCATATTAACCAACTAAAAATCCTCTCACTAAGTAGAGGCTTTCCCACTCTAAAGTAGATGTGCTCTCTCTTGGGATTAGAGCCCCCTCACCTCCTTGGTGGGAAGTTAGCACTTTTCAAACTTTTTCAAAATTCCACATTCCCGCAACTTCTTAACATGAACTACTGATCAGTAACCATCCATGAGGACGTCAGATTCAAGGTTAAATGAAGCTGCATCACTAAAAGCTAGTCAGTGCATGAAGGGAAGAAGTTCAAGCGTCACAGCCCTCAAGTTATCATATGCTAATGCCAGGACAAACGAGAGTCAGTGTTCTATCTTTCCTTTGTCTTGTTATGAGGTATAAGTGAGCAGAGGTTTATCATCATCTCTGTTTGTTTGTGGCCTTCGCCAGGCATCGTTTCGTGCTAGTACTTCTTTGCTTTCCTCTTGTCTTTTCTATTTTTCTGGTCCACATTACTGTGTGCTTGTTGCTTTTTCTCCTGGGTGTGGAGTGGTTATACCACCTAGAATTGCTTGATCATAACCATGGAGGGAAATTTGTCGGAGCTCTTGCAGAAATTTTCCCTTGAAGGGAATGAGCTATCAGGACCCACGTTGGAGTTGGAAAACTTTCATACTGGAGTGAGAGCTTGCGAGAACAGCCTTATCGGAAGAGTTATAGGAGAAAAAGTTATTAATTTCACAAGAATCAAAAATTTTGTGGCAGCGGCCTGGGGGTACCCCAGGAACTTGTCTGTTGTGGAACTGGGTCCTAATGTGTTCCAGTTTAACATCCAAAATCCTGATGATCAAGGTAGAATAGTCGAGGGAGGGCCTTGGGTTATAGATAACCAGATGTTGGTTCTGAAAAGATGGGTAGCAGGTATAGAAGATGATTATAAAGCCTTCGTGACTGCACTTCTTTGGGTGCAGCTCTGGAATTTGCCAGTTCACTGGCTTTCAAAGGAGATTGGTAGAAAGATTGGGGGAGTTTTTAAAGAAGTTCGAGAGGTTGTAGTCCCACAGTCTGGAGGGAAAGAGGGTAGACATTTGAAAGTCTTAGCTCTGGTAGATTTGTCTAAACCTCTTCTCAGAGGTACTGTGGTCAAGATTGCAGGAGCTGGCAAGTGGATAGCTTTCAAATATGAAAGGTGTCCTGATTTCTGCTATAACTGTGGGATTGTAGGACATAGTGAAAGGTCCTGCAAAGAAAAGAGAGTTTTAGGAGGGAGTAATGTAGAGAACCAGTACGGTCCCTGGCTGAGAGTAGGGAATACTAGAAGCTCCCCACAGAAAAAAACTGTTAGATCTACCGAGCTTAGTGACAAACGTTACTGGACCTTTCGGAATGGAGAGTTGGTTGAACAGGAGAAGAATAGGCCTCAGAGTAGTAAGAGTCTGCTTGATTCTATTAAGTCTACTAACATAGGTAGTAATAGTAATCTGGACCGGGGGAGAGAAGTGGAGGATGTTAGAACAGAGATGACTGAGGGAAACCCAACAAAAGATGAGATTCATAAGGTAGTTTCCCAAGGTAGGAGGGAGGATCAGTTGAACCTTAGTAAGGTGAACCTCGATCTCCCTATCATAATCCAAGCGGAAGAAGGAATCCAGATCCCACGGGTGACGGAAGAGATGGAGGAGGACGTTGAGGTAGTTGTGCCCAACGGAATCAAGAATCTGAGGTTATTGAGGAAGAAACAGGGGCTTTAGTGATCCACCAGGAACCCCAAGGTGCTGAAAAGGTGGTGGGGTAATAGACAGGCAGACCAGGAGGACTTTTAGAAAGTTAAAGCCCCCTACCAAAACTAGGAGACCTTTACAAGTGCTAAATGGTAATGGCACTAATCAGGTTAACGTTGGAAAGAGGAAGTTTTTTGCTTAGAGATGAAGTGATTGAGGAAGTCCACCAGGACATAGCTCAGTGGAAAAAAACTAAACCTATGGAGGAGTTGTATTCTGAAGAGTCAAGGGGCAAGGAGGAGGGGTCCTTCCTTAAAGGGACCCCCATATGTAAATGAGAGTTGTGATGTGGAACTGCCAAGGGGTGGGGAGTCCCTTTACAGTTCCCCATCTGAGGGAGTTTAACAACCTCTCCTCTCCAAATCTGATTTTCTTAAGTGAGACTAAGAACAGGAAATCAGCCATAGATAGAATAGCTAGAAGTCTAAGGTTTGATAATCATGTGGCTGTTGAAGCGATGAATAGAGCAGTGGTATGGCTTTGTTTTGGACTAAGGAAACACAAATTGTGGAGGTGACCACTACTGCTTTCACTATTGAAGCTAAAGTGGAAGATAAAAATTCTCAGGTTGCTTGGTGGTTCATTGGAGTATATGCTAGCTGTGACCAGAGGATTAGGAAGCAACAGTGGAGGGTGTTAACTGATAGAAGAAGATTGTGGGGATCTAGATTTTTGATCTCAGGAGACTTTAATGACATTTTGTCCAATGAAGAAAAGTGGGGGGGAGCTTTTAGGGAGGAGAGGAGTTTTAGGGACTTTAGAGACTTCATAGATCAGAATAGATTAGTTGATATTGGGTTTGATGGCCACCCTTGGACAACCACTGGGACAATGAAGGAGAAGTCAGACAAAGGCTAGATAGATGTCTTGGAAGTGTGGAGTGGTTCCAAGATTTCGAGAAGGCAAGGTGTCAACACATTGATACCTTTGCTTCTGATCACTCGATGCTTTTATTAGACACTAATCCAGGGATAGAAAGGAAGAAGAAGAGGTTTTATTTTGATAAGAGATGGCTTCAAAAAGAGGGGATACAACAAGTGGTGGAGAAAGCTTGGAATAAGGAGGAGCAAGGATCAAGAATGTTCAAAGTCACTAGAAAGATAAGAAATTGCAGAATTGAACTCTTGAAGTGGAGAAATAACTTCGAAGCTAACTCTAGGACTAGAATAACTGATCTTAAGCAGGAATGTCGCGCCCCATTTTTGAAAAATAAAGGAAAATAAATGAGGAGTTTTAAGAAAAATGGATTTTTGGTTCATTTTGATTCGAAAAATATGAATTTTGATTTTTTGGAAAAATAAAGAAAATGAAATGGGTCTAAATGGGACTTTGAAAATGCGACGATTTTGACCCAAAATAAAGTTTAAAAAGGGTTTTAAATAAAAACAGGAGTCGCCACTTGATATTGAGTTAAGGTGTACCAAGTCATCTAAAATGAACTTTTTAAATAAAATCATGGAAAACCCTTTTTAAACGACTCATAAGTCTACGAAAATCAGAGAAAAAGATTCGAGAGTCACATTTGAAAAGAGGGAAGGCAAGGATAAAAATCCAAGGCACCCTCTCAACCTAACCAAGGCTAGTTGCGTGATTTAGTCAAGGATTTTCTTATTTTTAACCTAAAAATTTATCACATTTGGACGTACTATATGAGTGGAAACCCTAGACCTAAGAGGGTATCGGGGGGTCAAAATATTTCTTCGAAATTATTTGATGCAAATAGCATTAATTGCGACACCCAAACGTAAACTTTCGAAGAAGTCACGAATTGTGCAAAAATATGAGACTCAAAAAAAAAAGAAGTGAAAAAAAAAAAATAATCATAATTATACAAATTTACATGTTCTAAAGGAATGCATCATGTCGGGTACGGGGGACTAATGTTCGTAACTCGATTTTCCCTTTAATAGAGGGAATACGAGCGTGCTAAGACTAGAAAGCCAAACTCGTCCATATCCCATATCAAAAGGGGTTATTTCCTATCTAAGCAAGCAAATGATCTAACCTAGTTCTAATACTTAAATGAAATGCAAATCTAATGTCATGTTTTCATACAAAAGGGGTGAGGAATATACATATAGGGGAAATAAGGGATATACATATAGTGAAAAATGTCATGCAAAATGATAAGAAAAACCCTAAAAGTGAAAAACATGCATGAGATGAAGTGATTTTATCACACAATCATGATCTAACGCTCGAAGGGCTTCTAAGGGTCTAGCATTGGACTAACCCATGTCTACAAATTCTCACTAGCATTGGACTAGTGAAGAAACGAGAAATAGGGCCACAACTAGCGTTGGACTAGTGTGGAATCGTGAAAGGGGGCCACACTAGCGTTAGACTAATGTGACGACGTCTCACATTTATTATAATCAAATAACTCATGTAAAACATAATAAAGCAAATAAACACATAAACACATAACACATAAGCATGATATCTAGATGCAAGGTCCTAAGAAAGCGGTAACACATAGCACATAGGCATGCAAATCACACAAAGCAAAATAAAGCAATAAAACCCTAACTATTACACTTGGGGGCCCTAACTACAATCTATAGGGGAAAAATGAAATAATAACCTAACTATTACAATTTTGGCATTTAATTGCCTTCAAATAACAAAAATTAAAATAAAATAAATATACAAATAATAACAAATAAAAATAAATAAAAAAAAAACATTCAAAGGCATGCAATTTTAGCACATAAAGTCACATAAGTGCACATAGGTCAAACAAAGTGAAAATAAGGGATAGAGTGTACCTCCCTCGAGTTGGGGCCCTAATGACACGAATTTACTTATTTACCCTCCAAAATAATAAAAAGGTCAAGGCACCACTTTAATTAACAAAATAATCACAAAAACGGAGATAAACACAAAATCAAATTACTCAAGGTATTCAAATAAAAGTAAACAAACCATATTTGGCAAATTAACACATAAGGACCCAATTTTGAAAGAATTAAAGAAACTAAGGGATCAAAATTATTATTATAAGTATTAGGGGGCTAAATTGAAATAAACTAAAGTTGATGGCTTAAGATGAAACCTATCAATCAAATGATAAAATTTCACGAAATAAATTAAAACCAATTTGCTACGATTGAGTCACAAAAACACCCAAAATTTGACCAAATCCAAATCACCTAAAATGTAGAAAAAGTTCTTAAACCTTCAAATTCATCCTAAAATTCATGAAGAATCTGTCCATAAATCACATGAAGGCATACCAATGAGAAATAACATGTTAAAGGGATAGAATCGATTAAATTTCCAAAGTTTCTGGGCCATAACAGAATTATAGGGAACTTGAGGGGTCAAGGTGCAATTTCTGGAATTATTTCATGCATGCAACGAAGAGCTTATGCTTCTGCAATTTTTTACAGCCAACATTCTTTCTGCAATTTTACATCCGCAAGCTTCCCATAGCTCCCAAACATGATCAAATCCAATCTGAACTAAAGCAACAAGCCTACCACTTAATCCTCTCACTTTACAATATAAAACTTTAGATTTAAGTTGGACAAAGAGGACATGCAAACCTGGACAGTACATGCAATTTTTGATACTTTCAGATTTCAGCCATTACATGCAGCAAGTTTTAATACTAAACTCAAGCCAAAACCAAACCCAAGTTCCTAAACAAGCACATGGCATCCCATTCAAACGGCAATCAGATCAAACACTTCAAGCAAGCTAGAACTTCAGCAATCAAAGAGAAAAGGAAGGGTCTGTTCATGCTTCCCTTTGCTGCAATTTTTTTTACCGTAGCTTCGCAGCCATTTTCTCAAGATTTCATAAACGGGAAAGGAACCAAATCATCTATTCTAAGAGTACTAAAACCCTTATGTCAAAATCATTCTCACCCACATAAAGCAATCCTAAACAACAGATCGATTACCATAGTTTGGAACCAA
The DNA here is from genome assembly GCA_023065735.1 of Coffea humblotiana. Classification (NCBI taxonomy): domain Eukaryota; kingdom Viridiplantae; phylum Streptophyta; class Magnoliopsida; order Gentianales; family Rubiaceae; genus Coffea; species Coffea humblotiana. The sequence goes on along the minus strand of CM041212.1, from coordinate 19,354,494 downwards.
AATGATAAAAAACAGCGGTGCACATGGGGAAAAGAAGAATGCAGTTGGTTTCTGATGAAACTAGTGGCGGTATCATGAGCAGCAAAAGAAAGCTTCCAGCTACATCATCAAAACTTATCCTAACACAATGCAACGTAGTCTGACCAGATAAGTCGCAGGACAAGCGGCAAAACATAGAAATTCAATGAGCAAATACACAAAACTACTGCAACCAAAGTTCCGCAATCTTCTGGGTTTCATTCCAGCGTGCATACAGTCATGAACTCAAACGAATAAACCATGACACAACCCTATAGAAGACCTAAATTTCCACCCCAAAACCCCAGCTTAAACTCACCAGATTGGAGAAAGCTACGACCTTTCAATCATACAGCAAACAAAGAACTACACAGGCCGCTATCTCAGCAAGCGAAAGGAAAGAAAACCAAACAAAGTGCTGCAACCAATCGAAAGATTCAACCTTGTTGCAGCCAGTCCCTAGTCTAGAGGTCTACGACGCAAAATCATGCTCACAAGGAAAACCTCAACCTCAGCCATTAAAGCATCAAACAAAGTCCTTGATTTTCAGGGTTTAGAAGCTATCTATAAGGAAAGGCAAAAGGAGAACCTTACAGCGCCTGTTTCTGGTGAGTTTCTCGGCAATAATGGTGGCGATGAGTTCCTCCTCCGTACCAGCTCCGGCTCTCTTCTTAGCTCTCAGCTTTTCTTTGTTCTTTTCCTTCTTTCAAGCTCAGCCGTCACACTTCCTCTTTTCTCCCCTGGCTGTTTCTCTTAGTTTCCTAGTTCCCTCGATCTTCCTCTCCTCTTTTTTTTTTTTAGTTTTCTTCTTTTTTTTCTGTTTTTTCCTTCTCTCCACCTTTTTCTAGCCGTCACCAGATTTTTCCTTTTTCAGCCGCCCCTTACCCTATGCGTTCTCTCTCTTGCCGTCACCTGTTCTCAAGCCTTTTATAGGCATCCAATCCTTCCAAAACCTAAGACTAATGGAGGAGATTTAGAGCTGCATTCTCGGTCTTCATCTCAAGCCATTAGATGGCTTCCAATCCCACATCTTTTGGTGTTTGTTGGATCAAGGCCAGGTGTAGTTGCTGAGGTGATCCGATGGTGAGGAAAATGGAATGGAAAGAATGGTGAAAAAAAAAACATGAAACCGAGCTGCAATTTTTATCCTCCGCGGCTGGTTTCTGATAAAAAAAATGTTGTTTGTTTGCAGCTCACGCTTTTTTTTTTTTTGTGAAAATTTTCTCTCTTCTTCTTTTTTTGAAATTTTAATGCTAAAAATGCCTAAAATAAAAATTAGGAAACTAATGAACAAAAATGAATAATAATTATCATTAAAAATAAAAATAATAATAAATAAATAAATTGAACTAAAATGCTAAAAAAAATCATGAGATTAATAAATAAATAAAAATAGGTAATAATTAAAATTTGGTGTCTACAAGGAACTTGAGAGGATAAGGAATTCAGGGTTAGATAACCGGAGAGGTGAGCTCAATGATCTCAAGAAGCAGTTGGCTGATGCATATAAAGAGGAGGAAACCTTTTGGAGCCAAAAGGCTAGACTCAGTTGGCTGCGGGAGGGGGATAAAAATACTAAGTATTTTCACTCTTATGTCAAGGGTAGGAGAGTGAGTAATAGGTTGAGCAGATTACAAAGAGAAGATGGTTCTTGGACTGCTAATGATGATGAGGTAGTGACTGAACTTTCAGACTATTTTAAGGAGTTGTTCAAAAGTGGTGGGAGGGGTGATATGTCAGAAATTTTAGATGGTATTCCACACTCAATCACTCAGGAGATGAATGATAAGTTGACCAAGGATGTAGTGGAGGATGAAATTCATGATGCTTTGTTTTCTATGAACCCAGAAAAGGCTCCTGGACAAGATGGAATGACTCCAATGTTTTTTCAGAAGTTCTGGAGCTCCATTAAGAGTGATATCATACTTGCAATCAAAGCTTTTTTTCACTCAAGTCTCATGCTCAAATCTATTAACCATACTGTCATATCCCTTATTCCCAAGATTCTGCATCCAACCAATTTGAAAAATTTCAGGCCTATCAGTCTATGCAGTGTGATCTACAAAATCATATCTAAAATTCTGGCCAATAGACTGAAGTCTGTTCTGGACAATTGCATTAGCAAAACTCAATCTGCTTTCATTCCAGATAGACAGATATTAGACAACGTGATCATTGCTCATGAGTATATGCATTACCTCAAAAACAAAAGACAAGGAAAGATGGCTACATGGCAATCAAATTGGACATGGCAAAGGCTTATGATAGAGTGGAGTGGCACTTTCTGCTGGCTATGATGGAACAAATGGGTTTCTGCTCTATATGGATTAACTGGATCCATAGCTGCTTGAAGACAGTAAGTTACTCTTTCAATTGTAATGGGGAAGTTAAAGGTTTTGTGTCACCAGAAAGGGGATCAGGCAGGGGACCCCTTGTCTCCTTATCTGTTTTTAATCTGTTCAGAGGGCTTCTTAAACTTACTAAGAAGAGCTGAGGTAAGTAAAAGGATCCAAGGGCTAAAAATCAGTAGGAATGGACCAATTCTAACTCACCTCTTTTTTGCTGATGACTCTATCATCTTTTGTAAAGCTAATAAGGAGGCGGTGGAAATTAGGAAAGTCTTGAAAATCTATGAAAACGCCTCAGGGCAATTGGTCAATCTGGACAAATCTGCAGTTTTCTTTAGCAAAAACATGGACAGTGATAAGAAGGAGGAGATCTGTCATGCTCTTGGAGGAATGGTAGAGGCAAAGCAAGGTAAATATTTGGGACTCCCAATGGTTGTCTCAAGAACTAAAGATCAGATTTTTGGATTTGTGAGGGACAATATAAGAAGAAGATTTCAGAACTGGAAAAACAGATTTTTGAGCCCAGCAGGTAAAGAAGTAATGTTGAAGGCAGTTGCAATGGCTATGCCTACGTACGTTATGTCTTGCTTTAAGCTGCCAAGAAGATTGTGTAAAGATATTAGTGCATTGATGGCCAACTTTTGGTGGGGAGAATCTAATGGTAGGAGCAAAATGCACTGGATTTCTTGGGAAAGAATGGCATCGAACAAAAGTGCAGGAGGACTAGGTTCAAGGACCTTGAAGCTTTTAATCAAGCTCTGTTAGGAAAACAAGTGTGGAGGTTACTTACTAAACCAAATCTGTTGGTTAGTAAGGTGTTGAAAGCCAAATATTCTCCAAAGGAATCCATTTACAATGCAGCTCCACCAAAAATGCATCCTGGATTTGGCAAGGTTAATGGGAGCAAGAAGCTGGTCAATGAAGGACTGATCAGGAGGATAGGGAATGGTAGTACAAGTATTGGGAACACAAGTGGATCCCAGATTCAGCCACAGGAAGGCCAACTACATGTCGATTGAGCAATTGTGAGCTGGAAAGGGTGGATGAGTTAATAAGTCATCATAGATGGAACAGGAATATCATCTTCAGAAATTTTAACAGAAATGATGCGCAAAAAATCCTAGCTATCCCTTTGAGCCTATCAGAGAGGGAGGACAGCTTTTATTGGCAACCAAAGGCAGAGGAATATACACGGTTAACTCAGGCTACAAATTTCTGATGAAGCAAAACAGAAAAGGAAAAAGGTGTAACCTGAGGGAGCTAGTTCTAGTTTTGTAGAAGGAAGTCCACAAGTAGTACAGATGTGGAACACACTGTGGAAGCTCAACATTAAGCACAAGATAAATTTTTCATCTGGAAATGCATTCAAGGAGCTCTGCCAGTGAGGGAAGCAGTGAGTAGACGAACGAGGTTAGGTGATCCTATATGCACAACATGTGGAACAGCACAGGAAACAGTTGAACATCTCCTGCTGACTTGTCCTCACGCTGAATATATGGAAGGCAGCTCCTATTCAGTGGGATGGAGCTAAGGATCAGCAGGGAGATTTCAAACGTTGGTGGCTAAGGATCTCAGAAGCAAGGCATAGGCCAGAAGGGATGGAACATATTGGGTTGACTGCAAATATCTTGTGGCAGATGTGGAAAGAAAGAAACAAAAGGGAATTTGAGAACAAAGATAGAAGTCCACCATTAGGAACAATAGGAAGAGCACATAAGGAATGGTTGGAACAGTTGCAGGTAGAACTCACGAAAGATGGAGAGAGCACAGGAAAAAACAGTCCCTAGACAAGAATTACAAGACCAGGACTATGCAAATGAGGGAGATATGATTATGGAGATGGCTACAACCAAGAAAAAAGGACAGCAAACTCTTGGAATTGGAGTCACGTCAGGGAACGCGTAAGTAATAGAATGGTAGGGTGGATGCTGAAAGAGACAAGTCTGGGAAACAATCTCCTAGACGAAGCACTAGCACTAAAGTTGGTCTTGTGCAAAGCTGTGCAACACAACTGGAGCAAGGTCAAGCTGAACTTTTGTAACAAGGAGCTGTGGAGACAAAGTATACAGCAGAGTCCTACGGACAGCAAAATGGCAACAGTGCTGGAAGACATCTCTAAGCTACAGAGATTGTTTTGCATGTGCTCCTTTGGCTTATGTAGGGAGGAAAATATGACAGTTAGCAAAAAACTGAGTGATGATGCCTTAGGCGTTATTGTTGATGAGAAATACTGTTTCCTCAGTGTCTTTGAACACTTCTTGTATAGCTTATCTCGAGCCGTTGCTCGTACATGTAATCTTTTTCCTTAAAGCAATGAAAAACTTTTATCGTTTCGGAAAAAAAAAAAAAGTCATCATGATATTAATTGTATTTTGTGGCTCTGGAGTATATGGCTTCTTAGGACTTCTCAGCATTCTATTCATTTTAGCCTCCCTTGTGTAGTAAGCCTTTTTGTTCTGTGAGATGGTTAAATCATTGCAGAGTGCCTTGCTTTATGTTACCTTAGCAAGTGATTGTAAATTGTAAGCCTAAAATGTTTAACTTTTCTTTATAAGGGAATTTATGGTTGGATAAGCATCTAGAAATATATTAACTTGATCAGAATCAGAAATTTCACAAGGCTTGTGGGTGGGATTTTCTGTTGGTTTTTGAGATAATTGGGCTAACCACTTCCTGTATAAATTATCATTGAGTACCATATAGAGGATGCAGAAGATCAGAGCAAAGAGTGTTTTGGTGAGATCTAAAGAGGAATAAACCATTTTGGTGAGATCTAATGAGGAATGAACCGTTCTGGTGAGATCACAATTTTTTTTTTTGATTCATGTTTGACAAGACATTTGTACGTGAGATCAGAAGTGTTTGAGAGGAATAATCCATTCCGGTGAGATAAGAAATGTTGTTTGAAGGCAGATATCCTTCAAAAGCAGCTGTACAAATAGCTCAGCTTGCTCTAACATGTCTTGCGCCTAAACCTAAAACTAGATCATCAATGAAAGAAGTTCTGGATACACTAGAACTCATTGAATCTGCAACGTTTGCACCATCGTTCTGCACTTCATCCGAGGAACGGAGGACATCCATCCTATCCACTCCCACAACATGCATAATTGGTGTAATTTCTTCCCCAATACAAATGTTTCTTAATCTCTTAGGTCTCCCCACTCTTCGAATTTTAAGGAGTTTGTTGTTGATGTAGCAGAGCAAATCACAAAAGAGATGAGAAATTTTGGGCTGATCTCTTATCCGTTTGTTGCTAAAGTAGTGAATTTGAGCTCAACTATATTAGTTAGGCAATATACTTTTGCACATTGAGAAGATTTCTGTATGGTTGACAATAATATAATGAGCCAAGGCTTTCCAGTACCTGGGCTGGAAGATATAGAGCGAGCACATTTATCTTAGCTTCATGATTTGCTTCTACTGGAGCATTAGCCAAGTCAATTAAGTGGATTGGTGCAAACTGCAAACAACTCTTGTTGTAGCCTTATTCCTCTTTTATTTCTTGATTTTTATGAAATTGGTTGTAGGGTTGTATGGAGTGAAATTGTAACGCAGAATTACGGCTGCGAATCTTCTAAAGTTTGAACTCTACTAGCAGCGAATTTAGTTTTAAAGAGTATTTGGGCAACATTACCCTACCATTTATCCATTTATTAGTTTTTATGGTGCATTTAGTTTACTAAATACCCATCCTTGTACTACAAACTAGTTTCCCTTGTGTCAATACCAAAATTATAATATGGTTATGTAACTTTATAGATCAATGCAGTGCATCACTAATCAAACTTTAATAACTAAGTTTTCTAGGCAAACCTGAAATCTTTCACCGCGCGAATCAGATAATTGATCAAGGCTTTGTTGTTTGGTGTACATCAATGTTGTAAAGTTGTTCCAATGGTATTCATGATAAGATATCTAAATCAAGCATCTGTGGTGAAGAATTAATCATTCTTGTTTAGATACGAGCCTAGACAACACCTTTAAAAGCTCAAGATGCACTCCTTGCTTTAGTGGATTGATAAAACCGGTGGAAATGGTACTTTTGATAGGATGCGCAATAGCACCTAGGTGCAGCCTTACATGATCCTTAGTACATGTTACAATTGTATGCTTTAATGATAAAGTTAAATAATATTGGACAACTCTCTTTTAAACGCCTACTCAGCATACTCTATCTAATCTTTTTAGCATTAATGGTGCTTAATTGTCATATAGGAGTATAATCTATTGACTCGTACGATCCCTAATATCACTAATCTAACCAATACTAAATACCAACCCAATTAATATTTCGTAGTTAGAATTAGATTTTTAAAATTTGAAGTAAGCCAGGAGGACAACTAATTCTATATCAACTGTTGTTAATATATATCTAGTACTCAAAACTTTGTAAAATTGTAACTCTATTATCAAAGAAGTAGTACAATGTAGTATATGCATTACTTCTATCGTTATTAATGGACTAGTTAATATTGTACATCTTTGTCAATGATAAATATTATTTTTATACCAGATGCTAATATGCAATTAACTAATTCAATAACTTGCACAGCAATAGGCATACATGGATAGTATGGGAAGTAGTTGAATTTAAATAGGGTTTACAACGGGCACTAATCCAATTGTGGGATCAGGTAATATTAGTGTTCGGTTAATGTGAATCTAAAAATTCATACTCCATAATTTTACAAAATAAAAAGCAAAACCCACACTCAAAAGAAAAACAAAAACGATTTGCTTGAATTTAAAAAAAATAAATCGAAATGCCGATCATGAATTTATTAATATTCCAAAACTAAAAGGTTTCAAAACTCGCATTTGACAAATGCGAGGTTACCTGATCTCACATTTGACAAATGCAAGGTCTGAAGTTTTTTTTTTTTTTTTTGAATTTTTGCAAGTCAGAAATTCAAGATAAACCACATCTGCGAAATGCAAATTCGGTGAGCTTGCATTTTGCAAATACGAACATCACTTGACAGAATCCTACACTCAGAAAGCCCCATTTGTAGAAAAAATTTAAATTTCATCATAAAATTAGGAATTTCTCAAAAAATTCCTGCAAGATATGCATAACAGTTAGCCAAATGTATACATTTTGATGCAATGTCACCCTAAAATCAATTTTTTATCAGAAAATATGCTAGCTCAAAGCTAGGAAAATTTGAAAATTATGTATATTTGGCAAGAAGATTAAGGTTACGGGATACAATAGCAGCCTAATTACCTCCAGATACATTTTACCTTTAACTTCCTTTTGACTCTTCAGCTGCTATATTTCTTTCTTCATGATATCGAATAGCGTGTCTATGATGTAACTGACTTCTAGTCATTACTATATAAAAAAGTATCATGAGTTGTGGTACTTTGAAATGTGACTGTAAGCACTATTATGATCTTACTTTTTATCATTTCAATTATGCCCTTCTTAATTTGTGGTTAAAGTTTCATATAATCTTAATTGTAGGTGGTTTAGAATAAAATAATAGTTAATTATTAAGGTCACTATATAGTATCATTCCATATTGATTTAGAAAGAAACATCTCCTTAAAGTTATAAACAATGAAATGATTTGAGAAACATAATGATTTGAAAACATTTCTCGGATGAATTATATAAGTTGTACACATCCAGTTTAAAAGGTGAAAAATATTTCATGTTGTACCCAATGGAATTTCAATATTAAAAAAAAAGTTATAAGAGCTTTATAACTGAAATAGTAGTATTAAAGTGGAAAAAGGAAAATCTAAAATAATACCATACAAACCATTATTATTATTATTATTAATAGCAAACTCTCAAAACAAGAAAAACTGAAAAAAAAACTAAAAACTATTCATAAAATGACATAAAATAAATAGCAAATGAATTAAAATGCTAGAAATATAATTTAAATAATACCAAAAACAATATACAAATCATTGATATCCAACGGAAGACTAACATTGTTATTAATACAGTAATGCTTCATTTGTATTGGTTTGAATAAACCAAATCCATCCATCAAGCCATGCAGAAGCCATCTCCAATGATAAATTAAGAATTATAATAAGAGTAAATTTAAAATGAAGGCTGATATCCAAATTATTTTTTCTAATGCCCAAAATATCCTTATTTTTCTGATGATTACAGAGATTTATTGTATTACAATATTAGTGAATAATGGTTGCAGTTATGAAATGAAAAGCTTTAAAATTAAGTGAATCTCATTTATGGTTATAATTGCAATAGATAGATTTAGTGCATTCCTCTAATTGACAATAATGGTAGCGGTTATGGATTAAAAATTGGCAATTGAAAAAAATAAAACATTGCAATATTGTCGCTCCCCATTTTTGAAAAATAAAAGAGAAACGAAATAAAAGGAATAGGTTTTAAAAAAATGATTTTTTAATTTTTATAAAATAAATAAAGAAAAAGGACGTAAAATGAGACTTAGAAAATGTGACGGTTTGGACCCAAATAATAGTTTAAAAAGGATTTTTTAAGAAAAATAAGAGTCACCACTTGGTATCGAATTTAAGCGTACCAAATCATCCAAAATATATTTTAAATGAAAAAATAAATAAAACCTTCTTAAACGACTCCAAATCTTTGAAAGTAAGATAAAAGAGTTCAGGAGTCACATTTGAAAAAAGAGGAGGCAAAGATTTGATCTTAGCACCCTTTCAACCTAACCAAGGTTAGTTGCGAAATATAGTTAAAAATTTTCCTAATCTAACCTATAAATTTATCATATTTGGATGTTTCTATATGGATGTAAACCTAGACCAAAAGGATATCGAAAGGGTCGTAATGTCTCTTCAAAATTTAATTGGTATCAATCACATTAATTGTGATATTCAAAAATGATTCTTTGAAGAGGTCACAAAAGATATAAAAGATAAGACTTAGAAAAAAAAAGAAATCATAATATTTCGATAAATATACATGATCTAAAAAAAGAAAAAGAAACATAACGGGTACGGGAGACTAAAATTTGTCACTCAATTTTCCTTCTTATAGAGGGGGTGAAAGCATGCTAAGGTTAAAAGGCCATACTCGCTCATTTTCCATATTCAAAGGATAACTCTTCTAACTTAATCAAACAAATGAATTAACCTATTTTTAATTTCCTAAAATGAGATGCAATTCTAAATGATATGTTCCAAACATATAGAGGGTAAGGGAATAATAGTAGGGAAAATATTATGCAAATGAAAATAATCTAAAACAGAAAAATGCATGAAATGCAATAAATGTCATACAAGGTATGAATCTAACGTGAAAACGGTCTAAAGGGTCTAGCATTAGATTAGCCCATTTCTATAAGTTCTCACTAGCGTTGGACTAGTGAGAAATCGATGAGAAAGACTACAACTAGCATTGGATTAGTGTAGTGACGTCATGCATTTATTATAAATAAATAAATCATATAAAGTACAATTAAAGCAAATAAACATGTAAAACACATAGGGCACATAACACATAGGCATAATATCTAAATATAAGAATTCTAAAGAAAGCGAATAAACATATAAGCACACAAGCACACAAGTATGCAAGTAAATAAAAAACTAACTATTACATTGAGTCTCTAACTATAATCTAGAAGGGGAATTTCTGGAAATAATAAACATATCTATTACATTTATCTAACTAATTATATTTTTGACAAAAATAAAATCTATCTATTACATGGTCTAACTAAATACATTTCTTGGGTACCAACCTATTATAAATTGGCATTTAAATGCCTCAGAAATAATCATCCAAAAATTAAATAAAAATAAATAAAAACTTAAAATGGATAAAATGAGTAAATAAAAGAAAAAGCATTCAAAACGTGCAATCACATAAAAACACATAGGAGCACATAAAAGAATTAAAAAAATAGTAATAAAAGGTATCTCCCTTGAAATTGTGGTTAAATGAGGTAGAATTTGCCCTATTTATACTCCAAAATCAACAAAATAGTCAAGACACTAATTTAATTAATAATTTAAAAGAAAATGTAAACATGGTGCAAAATTCACTATATTATTCCAAGGAAATATGAATAAACATAAAATTCCTAAAATTTACTAATTAAATACATTTAAATGAAGCATGATTAACAACTAAAGAAGATAAACAAATTATACTTAAGAAATCAATCATCAGGGACTCAATTGCAAAAAATAAAAAGCTTTTGAGGTCAAATTAAATTATTGAAAAAATTAGGGGTCAAAATTGATAAAAGATAAAGTTTAGGGATCAAAGGGAAATTAAATTAAGGACTTAAGCGAAAGAAATTCAAAATCTTAGGGCCCCAATGAAATTACTCAGAAGATCAGGAACTTAATTGTAAATTTTGTTTCTGATTCCATAACAAAAAATCTTTTCCTTCTATTTTATTTGTTTGGCTTGGACCAAAGCCCCCTCAACCCAACGAATAATAAAGGAAAGCCAATTGAAAACAGAAATCTAGCATCTTTTCACTATTGTCCAATCAACACAGAAACTGGGCTTCAGACTCCAATTCCATTCTTAAGTCCAAGTAAAGATCAAACCACAACCCATTTCTTTGCAGGGAAGGTAGCCTTTGTACTAGCCAGACTTGGGGAAAAAGTAAAGAGAAAAAAATGCAAATTTGATGCCTCCAAGTTTCCAGCTGCAATTGTGTATTGCATGCTGGTTTCGGTACTGCTTATTGGAAGAAGACATGTGCGTGGGAAATTTTTTTTTAAGGAAAACTACATTTTTCATTTTTTTCTTTTCTTTTTTGCATTTTCCTACAAAACCCATCAAAAATTATTTTATTCAAACAACAAGCAACAAAAATAGAATAAAATAAAATAACATGAATTAGTAAAAAAAAAAATTTATCTACAGTTTGCCCCTCTTTATTTGAATTTGGAAGAAAGTCAAGACAAATACGTAGATACCAAAATTACTTACCTGTCTGCTTCACTGCTATTGAAACAAAACAAACAAAGCGAGTATTTAAACTGTGAGGATCGAATTTTTATTTTCTTACTTTTATTTCATTTTACTGGTTTATTTAAAAATTTATTCACCCGTTTTCTCCGAATAATTTATTTCATTCATTTTAAATCCATTTGTACGCAAAAATGTCTCATTTTTATTTTTAAAACGTTCCGTTAGCAAATTTAATTTTTTCTGCGGCACGTTTAACGAGAAATAGTAAATGCACGTTTTCGAGGTAATTTTGGTCCGAGAGTGCAATAATCTTGGAGAATTAAGAATGATCAATATTAGACTAAGAAAAGTTAATTGAGAGATTAGATGTGAGTGAGTTAAGTTAAGCTCAATTAGGAGTACTAATTGCTCACTAATCGGATGTTGACTTTTGGGGCACCAAAACCATCTTTATGTCATTTCTCTTGTCATTCAATCAACTCACCACCTACCAACCAAAACTCTTTCTTCTTCCTCTTGCCTTGGCCGAACTTCCCCTTCCCATTTTCCCTAAAAAATTTCAGCTTTTGTCTTCCATTTTTGCTCCACAAAAACTCTCCAAATTTGGTTTTTGTCTTGGTTCTTCATACAAGCTTGGAAGAGGACTTGAACAAGGAAGAAATCTTGGTGATTTAATAGCTCAATCCCTAGTGTTTACTCTTCATTTTGGTAGCAAGGTAATCATCCAAGAAACCCTCAACTTTTCCTCTCAAATCTTAGTAGTAAGTTAGTTTTGTTAGTTTAGTTGTTGGATTGTTGATGGGTTCATAAGAACCTTGACATTAGATAGTGGACTTGAGGTGGCTTGATAGGTAGAGGCTTTGAGGATTTTGTGTGTTTATTTACTTATTTATTACTTGCTTTGATGAGATATGGTGTAGTTCTAGTTGGAAAGTTGAAAAAGAAAGCTAGAGGATGAGAAATGCTTGCTGGCCGCAATTTGCTTAATTTTGAATTTTTGGTGTTATTTTGGTACAATAATACTTGATATATGATGGTGGTTATGTGTGTTGAATATCATCCAAAAAGCTTTCCAATTGGTTGTGTTAAAGTAGGGTTAAAGTGAGGTTGAATTCTGGAAAATTTCTGATCAGGTGACCCCAACCAGTATTTACGTTTTTTGTCATAACTTCTTGTATGAGAGTTGAAATCGAGTGCCATTTGTGGCATCCGAAACTAGACTCCAAGAGGTTTCCGTCGGTATAAAATACATCTCTAACTCGTTTCCTATAAGCTGTAGTGACCCGGCAAAAATGACTGAAATTCTTTACTGCATTCATTCGAGAAACAGTCTTAGCTGCAGTTTGTAGCTCAATTTTGCTTATCTTGCAAAACGAATTTTATAACAGTTCCTTCTAGTGAATTGTGGAATTTTAAATCTATTTTTCAACGCCACAAACCACACTAAATTTCGAGTTGCATAGCTCTAGTTATGATCAGATTCCTAAACTCTGTCAAATATGTCAGAACTGGAATTTAGTAAAACAGGTCCTAAAAATCAGTTTCCTTAGAACTGTTGTATCTTGGTGTAGAAAGGTCTGAATTGAGTTCCATTTGTTGCATTCGAAACTAGGTTTGGAGTTTTAATTGTGGTATAAATTCCAAGGGCTGACTCCATTTTTACGAATTTACCGAATTTCCAAACTTCACTGAATTTGCAAGCCTGTTTTGCTCTGTCCTGTCTAGATCAGTGATTTTGAGCTAAAATTTGAATAATTTTGAATTGGAGTCTGAGAAAAGTATCTTCTAGAAAGTTTTAGTGCTTTGAGTCTAGTTTCCAACGTATAAATTTTCAATTTTTGGACTTACGGAACTCGAGATACGATTTTTACAATCAGTGTCGCACCAAACTGGAAATTTTCTGTTTTCAAACAAATACTCCTTTTAAGAACTTTCCATCTTCCTTTGCGATTGTTGGACTGTTTTAGGTATAATTTCGTTGTTGAATACACGGTTCCTTTGGAATTTTAAACTTTCATTTCAAATCTTGGTTTCGAAGGTTAAACCTCTCTTGATGCATTTTCTTAGTCATATAAGTCCCTTGATTTATAGCACCTCTCTTCATACTTGAATTAAGGACTTCAATCCCTATTCTTATTGTCTCGATTTCCATGAGTTTGAATTCTAAAAAGGAACGTTTTTACTAGAGTAAAGTTTGGAGAATTTCACTAGTTTTATATTTGAACTTTGGAACCTTAACCTTGACATTTACTTTGAAAATGAGTGGAGTTTTAGACGAGTTTGAACTCCATTAGTTTGAAAATGTGAACGTTCTTTATATTTTAACATTTGGGTCATGAGATTTGAAGTTTTGGGAGATGAAAATCATTTACCCTTTTTTCTCGATTTTCGTGTCAAAAGTGGAAAATGATATTTTCTCTTGGATTGAGATTTACTTACCACGACTTGAATCAAAAATGACCTTTGAGCTCTCTTTGAACATTATTCCAATGTTTTAGTTAGAAAAGCTTCTTTAACTTGATTCGAACTTGTGATCTTGAAAGTGGGTAGCGAGAATTTTTTTTTTTCTTTTTAACCTTGGTCGAGCACTTAGGTAATTATGATTGTACATGTCTCAGGTGGTCATAAGGAAGCCGATGAGCTCGTCTGCACTACTCGCTTCACTCTTGTTTTGCCTTGACTTGTGGTAAGTGTCAAGTGCATGTTAAATGCTGATGTGATTTAAATGTTATTTGTACCAAGTGCTATACATGATACGTGAACTTGCGAGACAAGGGTGTACATTTCGCTCTCGTCCTCTCTCTTTCCGATTACATGATATTTGTTACATGAATATATATGACTTACACTTGTGCCATGAACATGTTCTAAGTCGTGAGCACTGAATGGCTAGAAGTATCACGCCCTTATTCGGGTAGGAGGTACTGCTCACTCCGACTCAGTATTATGATCGATTCAAAATCGGATTGGACCGTTGTCTCGTGGACCAAATACACCGTGTGGGGATCGCCCCAACCCATCGGCTAACTGTGTAACTCGAGCCCGGCAAGAGTTTGGTCGAGAAGCTTGGTGGAATCTTGGAAAATAATAGTTTGATCTTTTGAAGATCTCGTTTGGTATACTCGAATAGTATCGCCACCCTTACATGGTTGGTTCCGGATTCGAGTGGGTGTTATGTTGGATGGAAGAAGTAAGTGGAGCACTACGGTCATGTTACTACTTGGGTTGACGGAAGGGTCAACCCACGAAGGCTCAATTGATCAAGACGTGGAAATAGTTCTTGAGAGTTCCTGTATCCTTCTTGTGTGTTAAATTCCTACCTTGTGCACTTAAATGAAATGTCATGTTTAAAGTTGCTTTTAACAATGTTATTTAATTGATTGGATTATTGCTTGCCTTTTTATTTTTCTTGGTCTCATTGAGCGTTCGCTCATCCCAATAAATTTGTTTTCTTTAACAGGATTTGGAGGTGAATTGGTGGGTTCTAGACTAGCGACTTGGTGGATGCTAGTATACCTTTTCTATGAACTTTTAATGGCTCTTTAAGTGTAATTTTGTTATTGTTGGGTCGGTGGGATTGTAATCGTAACTTTCAACTTTGAAGTTATGACTTGTATATTCGAAATAATTTTATTTAAGTCGATGGTTATTTTGTGGCTTTATATTAAGTTTGAACGAGTGCGTGAGTCCTAACAAGAGTTGGATAGGCGTTCCGCTGATACCTTAGGGTTCGCCTTAGGGAGCGGTGTGGGCGTCACACTTGGTATCAGAGCGCTAGGTTTGAAATACCTGGAATAGGGTTAAGAGTTCTTAGTCGTGAACTTTTGGTCATAAAAACCCGTGGTAGACCTTAGGTTAAATTTTAAATGATACTAGTGAATGTAAGGACCTAACCTTTAGTTGTGGGTTATTTGTAGGATATAGATAGCAGCAGTGATGCGATAATGTTGAGAGACCTCTCCCCATGATCCCGTATCGCATGGTTGAAGGCGGCCCCCTTTTGCGATAATCACCTGCTAGGGCGGGTTAGGTCGTGCCCATACCGAGCGAGATATTCTTATCCTAACCATCTAATGTTAGGAGTAGCTGAGGAGCGAAGGCACTTGGGCTCGTGACTTCCGAATAGAATTAGAGAAAAGAGAAGAGATGGAGGCCATTATGGAGGCTCAGGCTATCCGGATCCAGGAGTTAGGAGGTTAGAGTACTAGAGGAGCGCCAGAGGACTGATGCCTCCCATGCACAGTTTCAAGAGACCAAGGGGTGCCTTATCCTAATTGTCTAGGAGGCGGGGGCCCACTGGATAGTATTATAGCCGAGTGTTTGGCTCTGACCGAGCACATAGAGGAGGTTTTACTTGGGGATGTACCTGGAGAGACTGCACCTGCTGTGGAGGTAAGGTGGAGCCGATGGAGGGAGGATCCTTCTGAGACTGTAGGATCTTCTAGTTCGGTCCACCTGTATTAGAGATTTCTTGACCTTTTAACTTTTATTCAGGATTTAGAAGGGCGTGAATCTCGCTGTGAGACCTTTTGTATTTTGTTCATGTAATCCTGTATTTTGAGCCACCTTAGATGCCTATGTCCTGTATCTGCTATTATGAATTCGTTGTATGTACTCTCAATATGTGATATGACTTCTAATCTATGTAAATATCTATACTTTGATTTTAAAGTTATTCTTGCAATCTATACTTGTTTTTCAATTATATGCCTTATATTTTTCTCTTTTATTTATACGCTTAGAATTTTGCTAAATGGATCGGCAAAGAATGTGGATGGGGGCGTAGGCATGGGTTTCGAAAACCTCACACTCCCGAGAGAGGTGAAAGATCTGCGGACTGGTCCAAACCAAACCTTAGGAACGCAGAAGACGTGACCAGGTGACTACGACCATTAACCGCCATTAAACGATGTCCTCGAACGTTTAGTTGAGTGCCAAGACTCTGAGCCAGTTAATCAACCTAGAAATCAAGAGAGAGATTGAGGATAGCAACCCTAGAGTGATTCTTCTGCAGTTCGCTCCACCTAGGTTTTATGGAGGGCTAATCCCAAGGTAGTGAAAAATTGGTTTTGAAAGAATGGTGAAGATTTTTGCTGCTTTAGACTATGTCGAGAATAGACAAGTAAATTTTACCATTTTTCCAGTTTGAGAGAGCAGCCCGCTCGTTGTGGAAAGTTGTTAGGGCAAAATGAAAAAGAGAACAAAACCCCTTGGATTTGGGCAAATTTTGAGAGGGAGTTCAATGCCAAATTCCTTCTGCCTATGATACAAGAAAAGAGGGAGGATAACTTTATTAAGTTGAAATAAGGATTACTAAGTGTGCCGAATATGAGGACGCGGTTCACTAAATTTTTTAAATTTGCCCTTGACCTTGTGGTCACGAAGCGTAAAAGGATAAAGAGGTTTATTTAGAGGTTCAATGTAGAAATCCAAGAATCCTTATCAACCGCTTAGATCACAACTTTCATGGATACTTTGAAAAAGGCACAGAGGGTAGAGACTATTAAGTCCCAATCTAAAGTTTTTCATGCTAGGAAGAGGGGTAACCCAAGTAACACCCTTGGATCGTCTGAAAAGTCTATCCAACTCCTTAAAATGGGAAGAGGGGCTGGAGAAATAAACAATGTCTGAAAATCAGTAGGAGCTCCATCAAGAGGAGCCTCACCGAAAGGAAATCAGGGTGGACGAGAGTTAAAAGGGAATTTTCAAGCTAGTCAAGCCATGACCTCTCATGTGATTTGTGGATACTATAACAAGTCTAACCACACTGAGACCAAGTGGCGGAAAAAGTAAGGGAAATGTCTGATTTGTGATTTGTGGATTTGTGGGAGAAAGCCGTGACCTCTCGTGCGATTTGTGGATACTGTAACAAACCTAACCACACTGAGACCGAACACCAGATTGCGAGTTGCCCTAGTGCCTCTAAGGAAGGAGGAAATACCCCAACAGCCTACTAGGTCTGCTTCAAAACAGTCAAGTGCTGGAGGGAGCCGACAGAAAGTACTAGTTAGGGTTTACGCCTTAGACAATCAGTAAATTTCTAACCCAACTGAAGCGGTGGAAGGTACGATTCTTGTTTTTCATCGTTTAGCTAGAGTTTTAATTGATCTCGGGGCAACCCATTCTTTCGTAGATCTTAACTTTATGAAGGGTATAGATGTAAAGTGTGAATTATTGCTTTTTGATTTGGAAGTTAAAACTCCCACGGGGAATCAATGCCTGATTGTTAATAAAGTTTATAGGAATTGTGAGGTTTGAGTTGGTGAGAGAAGACTGTTGGCAGATTTAATGAGTTTAGCAATTAAGGGGTATGATGTGATACTAGAAATTGATTGGTTAGTTCGGTACCATACTCAATTGGATTATAAGATGAAGGTAGTAGAGTTGCACCATTCTTGGGGAAACAACTTTGAAATTAGATGTGAGAGATAGACTAATATCGTCTGCTTTAATTTCAGAGAATTTAGTTAGAAAATTGTTGAATAGTGGAGTCAAAGGATATCTAGCCTTTCTTATCAATACACCGGGAGATAAGGTGAAGTTGAAAAATGTGTCGGTATTAAAGGAGTTTTCCGACGTCTTTCCCAAAAAATTAGAGACGTTGCCTCCGGAGAGGGAAATAGTGTTTAAGATTGATATGGTTCCGGGGACGGTCCCTATCTTTAAGACACCTTACAGGATGACTCTGGCCGAATTAAAAGAATTGAAATTGCAATTACAAGATTTATTAGGAGGAGACTTCATTAAAAAAAGTGACTCATCATGGGGAGCTCCAGTGCTCTTCGTTAAGAAGAAAGATGAGGGTTTGAGACTATGCATAGACTATCAAGACTTGAATGATGCGACCATTAAGAACAAATACCTTCTGCCTCATATAGATGAACTATTCGATCAGTTGCAAGGGACAGTGGTATTTTTCAAGTTAGATTTGAAACAAAGATATTACCAATTGAGAATTTTAGAAGCTGATGTGCCTAAAACCGCTTTCAATTTAAGATATGGACACTTTGAATTTGCAATTATGCCATTTAGATTAATTAATGCGCCAGTAGCGTTTATGGATTTGATGCATTGGGTTTTTAAGCAATACTTGGATCAATTTGTAGTGGTATTCATTGATGACATATTAGTATACTCTAAATCCCGAGATGATCATGAACGGCACTTGAGAATAGTTTTGCAAACCCTGAGAGAGTACAAACTTTTTGCTAAATTCAATAAATGTGAGTTTTAGTTAGAAGAAGTTAACTTTTAGGTCACATAATTTCTGAGGAAGGGATTACTGTAGATCCAACTAAGGTCGAAGTTGTTTCTAAGTGGAAACGACCAGAAAATCCTACCGAAATTCGGAGTTTCTTAGGGTTGGTCGGATATTACCATCGTTTTATCAAAAACTTTTCTAAAACTGCCAAACCCTTAACCGAATTGACTAAGGAACATTGCAAGTTCATATGAGATTCTATATGTGAGGAAGGATTTCAAGCATTGAAAAAGTGTTTAACCAAGACACTTGTATTAGCATTACCGAGTGGAGAAGATGATTTTGTAATTTATACAGATGCTTCAAAAGAATAGTTTAGGATGTGTATTGATGCAAAATGGGAGAGTGATTGCGTATACTTCTCATAAATTGAAACTTCATAAGCAGAATTATCCGACCCATGACTTGAAATTAGCAGCAATAGTGTTTGCCTTGAAAAAATAAAGATATTATTTATATGAAGTGACTTTTGAGGTTTTCACGGATTACAAGAGTCTTAAATATTTGTTCTCCCAGAAAGAGTTGAATTTGAGACATCGTAAATGGGTGGAATTTTTGAAGGATTATAACTGTTCGCTTGACAACCACCCTAAAAAAGCTAATGTAGTAGCGGATGTTTTAAGTCGTAAGGTGCAAGTGATCAGTTTGATGGTGAGAGAATGACATATGTTAGAAGAAATTAGTGTTTGAAATCCGCGCTTTGAGCCAAAGAGGGTAATTTTCGGGAATATTACTGTGAAATCTACTTTGTCAGATCGAATCAAAGAAGTTCAAAAAGGAGACCCTGAAGTGCAAAATGGGTTGAAAAAGTTCAAAAAGAGAAAAAATCTGATTTCAATTTAGGAACTGATAGAGTACTAAAGTTTAGAAATCGTATAGTGGTACTCAAGGATGAAAGTCTAAAGAAGAAAATTTTGGATGAAACTCACTGTTCTAAATATATGGTTGACAAGTGACTAATTTACGTAATAATTGAATGATATTTTATGTTATTTTTAGTCACTTTGGTTATATTATTGGAAGAAAATGAATCATTTTGGCTAT
Source organism: Coffea humblotiana (assembly GCA_023065735.1). Classification (NCBI taxonomy): domain Eukaryota; kingdom Viridiplantae; phylum Streptophyta; class Magnoliopsida; order Gentianales; family Rubiaceae; genus Coffea; species Coffea humblotiana. The sequence goes on along the minus strand of CM041212.1, from coordinate 19,334,918 downwards.
AATTGGTGAAAAATGCTTTTAAGTGATTAAATGAGGTTTTTATCACTTTTTACTTGAATTTTGTGCATTTTTGACAGTTTTGACACATTTCCGTATTTCGGCTATAACTTGAGCTACAGTGATTGGATTGAGATGATTCTTAAACCAATTTGAAAATAAGAGATAGATCTACAACTTTGGTGAAGACATCAAAATCCATTTCTAAGGTTTTCCAAGTCAAAAAGCCGAATTACAGTAGCAAATTTCTATTGGTCAAAGCTAAAACAGGGCAGTGAGCAGTCAAGGGTATTTCGGTTATTTCTCAGGCTACACAGATCCAAATGAGGTGATTCTTGATGCATTGGAAAGCAAACTCAAAGGGTTACAAGTTTTATGTTTTGGTCAAGAGCTAAATCAGCTTTTATCATCAAGAAAAGTTCGGTTGAAATTGAGGTAAAAACAGAGCAGAGCTGAAAATTGAGCAGAAATTGCACCAAAATGTCACTGTATCAATCCGGCCGGAACTTGGCCGGATTGTGGTCAGAGAAGACTGCTCTTTACGCGGAAAACTCAATTTCACCTCCACTAAGTCACATGTAATGCTAGGCATGTGAGAAACATTACCAGCTGTAAAAGGGAGGTGTAAGCCTCATTTCTTGACTACCTTTTATCTTTATATAGCCAAAACTTGCAAGATTGAAGGGACAAGAGAGAGACATACGGAGGAAAGCTTGGAGTGTAGAAATGTAGTTCTTCCATTTCCTTAGTGTAAGATAGTTTAGCTAGTTAGTTCATCCATTCTTGTATAATGACTAGATTAGGATGAAGATGGAGATGAAGAAGGAGAAGTTGAAGCTCAAGTGACATGGGTTATCTCTTCTCGAACTCTTTATCTTTTGTATTGGATTCTTAAGTATGGTTAATATGCAAGTTCTGGATTTTGTGTTTATTATGTGTCTTTAAAGTTTGTGCCTTGGGTTTGGTTGAACTTCCTATAATTGTTAGTGTTTATTATTTGGTTATTTGATGCCATTATTTGAGCAAGTTATTTAGCACTTTAAGCTCTTCAAATCATGATTAATTTGGTACCATTAATTGTGATTATCTAAGGTGTTGTTTCTGCAATGGAAATTGAGATTTAACACTGGTTCAAGAAGTGCTAAACATAGGGAGTACACTCACGAAAGTAGAGGTGCACCTATGTGATTTTAAGTGATTCATTTCATGTAATTTCATTGAAGAAATGAACTTGTAGCTAATTTCATAACCATGAGAATAGGTATGGATTAGTTATAAGTATAGTTGATTCACTATGAAAGTAGGTTTCATATGCATAAGGAAATTACACCATAACTAACCTAGATAGTAGTACTCAATGATCCAAATATAGCACTTGCATGAGTAGTTAGGGATACCATAACCTAAGGAGCTTTCATTTGTTATTTTGCATAAGTTCAGTAGGTTTCATTCCTTATAATTCATTGATAGTCTAAATAATAGAGAAGTTTTAGTAACACCGGTAATTGTTCACTCTTCCTCGTGGGATCGACTCGATATATACCCTAAATTACTAGTTGACCTGTATACTTGCAGTGAAACGGGTGTAAATCGGATTTTTTTGAACTTGTACGTATATCAAAATCCCGTCAATGGTGCATCTTGGAGGTAATAAGATGTATCAAGATTTGAAGAACCTATATTGGTGGAAAAATATGAAAAAGAAAATTGTCCAATTTGTTCGAACTTGTCTCACTTGCCAGCAGGTTAAGACCAAGCATTAGAAACCATCTGGATTATTACAGCTGTTAGAAATACCTGAATGAAAGTGGAAAAATATCACAATAAATTTCGTATCAGGGCTACCAAGGACCCAAAGAGGACACAACACTATTTGGATAATAGTGGATCGATTGACCAAATCTGCTCACTTTTTGCCGATTAGTATGAAGTACTCCTTGGAAAAGTTGCCTAAGTTGTACTTGGACAAAATTATAAGATTGCATGTGATACCGGTGAATATAGTTTCAGATCGGGACCCTAAATTTGTGTCTCGATTTTGACAAAAGATACAAGAGAGTCTAAAGACTAAGTTGAACTTTAGTACCACTTACCATCCGCAGACCGATAGACAATCGAAAAGGACAATCCAAACCTTAGAGGATAAGTTGAGGTCGTGTATTATGAATTTCGGAGAGAATTGGAGTCAGTACCTTACGTTGGTGGAATTTGCTTATAATAATAGTTTTCATTCCTCGATACAAATGATTCCTTACGAAACCCTTTAGGGTTGAAAGTGTCGATCTCCGATTTATTGAGACGAAATTAGAGAAAAGAAGATTTTGGATCCGACTACTATACCTTCGGTTGAGGAACCTAATGAAAAGGTGAAATTAATTCGTCAGAGAATTCGAATGGCTCAAAACCGCCAAAAGAGCTATGCTAATAATCGGAGAAAGGATTTAGAATTTGAAATTGGAGATAAATTATTCCATAAAATTACACCTTTGAAAGCAAGTCTAATGGCGGGAAAAGGGAAGAAGTTGCAATCGAGATTTGTGGGACCCTCGTGAGTGTACTCCTTATGTTTAGCACTTTTTGAACCAGTGTTAAATCTCAATTTTCATTGCAAAAACAACACCTTAGATAATCACAATTAATGGTACCAAATTAATCATGATTTAAAGAGCTAAAGTGTTAAATAACTTGTTCAAAATAATGGTATCAAATAGCCAAATAATAAACACTAACAATCATAGAAAGTTCAACCAAACCCAAGGCATAAACTTTAGAGACACATAAATAACATAAAATCCAGAACTTATATATTAACTAAACTTGGAATCCAAGTACAAAAGATAAAGAATTGGAAAGGAATGTAATCCTTGTCACATGAGCTCTTTCTTGTCTTCTTCATCTCCTTCTTCATCTTTGCCTAACTAATAAACAAGAAGGATGAACTGCTACTCTATATTAGACTAACCTAACACTAAGAGAATGGAAAAACTACATTTCTGCACTCCCAATCTCTCCCGTATGATAATTTCAGACCTCCCAAATGTCTCTGCATATAAACTGATGAAAAGCTCCTCTCCTCACCGGTCCAAATTTTCTGCTATGATTCTCCAAATCTCCTTTTGTTAAGATAGTAAAAAACAATGGTTTTTTGACTTGGAATTTTGGTTATACCTCTTCCTTATGTCATCTGAAACATGTGCAGCCGAATTTCCTTACCAAGAATAGTTGAAAATTGGTGTGAACATAAAAGAAATGGCTGAGCAAATTGCAGCATTTCGGCTACAAAAAGCGACTACACAAAACGCGGCATCAACTCGCATTTTGTCAACTCACGTTTTCAACTTGGCCTTGTTTCAACTGCGATTTTCTCTATGATGAATGCCGAACTAGCTTTTGTGCAAAACACAAAAATTGTAGCCCTTTGAGTTAGCCTTTCAATTCTACAAGAATTATTGAAATCAGAGTTTTGTAGACTGAGATATGATCAAAATACTGTCACCTGGTCAAACCCTATTTCAATTTCCGACCACAGAATGTAGCTTCTGTATTTTGACTTTTTGTCCATGTAAAAAGTAGAATTGGATTTCGATGTTTTCATACCAAATATAGATCTATCTCGTAGCTTCAAATTGGTATAAAGATCACCTCAATCTGATATGTGTAGCTCCAGACATAGTCAAAATACAAAAACATGTCAGAGTTATTTTTACTTGCATTTCTTCAATTCACTTTATTTCTTCTTTATCACTTAAATTCATCACCAATTATCCACTTTTTACCTCAATTGACATCCTTTGGTGATTGAATCATTAATCCTGCATAAAAACGAAGTTTTTACCATTAAAATCAATAGAAATGCAATGTTAGCCACTTTAACTTAAAATGTAGATTTTTACCAAAACTTTAGTTATTTTAGTTATAAAACTAAATAATCAAACTAAAATTAACTAATAAAATGCACTTAAAAATACGTAAAATAAATCCTTATCAAATACTCCCACACTTGAACCATTGCTTGTCCTTAAGCAATAAGAAATACCAACCAACAATGATTCAAATATTGAAAATAAATATATGTGCACATTTCAACTTCATTTTCTCAAAACAAAGTAAATGACTATTATGCAATTATTCGAATAACCTCAAGTACTCATAATATCAAGTAAAGGAAAGCCAATTATACCGTAATTATAACAAATTCAATTCAATTCCTCATCCTTACCTAATTTCACAAGCAAGTGAGTCATATGGTCAATAAAATGCTAACTAATCTCATGATCATCTTCTTATTTAATTTAGAGAGGGATTTATTTTATATAACATAGCTAAATATATACTTAAGTTGTGAAAGTGTCTTTTTACGCGAAGATCGACACTTTTAGATGAAGATTACCGGTTACTCAACACTTCACATACTCAAGTTACGTTATATACTCTTAATTCAAGTACCGTTTTACGCGAAAGTCGACATTTGTAGATGAAAATTCCCGATTACTAAGTACAAGAACCATTGGAGTAGAACAACTCGTATTCTCTTTTTTTCATTTTTCTACCTTCTTTTCTTTTTCTTTTTTTTAGTAAAAATAATAAATATTCCCTCAAAAGAATAATTATGAGAAGAGTATTGCAACTATTGACCATATTTATCACTTAACTTATAAAATCAAATAAAGAGAAGAAATTTCATCAAATATGCAAAATGTAGGCATAATTTTCTCCACTTTACAAGATATGCTTTCTTATAAATGTACAAATTATAATCACATAATAATCATTTCCAAGTAAATTGAGAAAAGAAGTTTCCAAATCACATATATTTACCTCAAAAGTAGAAGGAATTTGAATTATTAATGGTATGGCACTTGTTACCCCTTTGGATAAAATTGAAAAAATTTGAAATTTTTTGAAACAAATTCGCAAATTTGGACAAGATTTTAAAAAAATTTTGAATTTTAACACAAGTCCAATATTTGCACCCAGTAAGTCAATCACATACAATATATATAATCTCAATTCTATGGTGTGGGCTAAAGTTTCTCTATTATTTAGACTATCAATGAATTATAAGAATTCAAACCTACTGATCTTATGTAAAATAACAAATGAAAGCTCCTTAACTTATAGTATCCCTAACTACTCATGCAAGTGCTATATTTGGATCATTAAATACTACTATCTAGTCTAGTTATGCTGTAATTTCCTCATGCATATGAATCCTACTTTCGTAATGAATCAATTGTACTCATAACTAATCCATACATATTCTCATGGTTATGAGATTAGCTACAAGTTCATTTCTCCAATGAAATTACATGAAATAAATCATTAAAACCACATAGGTGCACCTCTACTCTCGTGAGTGTAATCCCTATGTTTAGCACTTCTTGAACCAGTGTTAAATCTCAATTTTCATTGCAGAAACAACACCTTAGATAATCACAATTAATGGTACCAAATTAATCATGATTTAAAGAGCTAAAGTGCTAAATAACTTGTACAAAATAATGGCCAAATAATAAATACTAACAATCATAGAAAGTTCAATCAAACCCAAGGCATAAACTTTAGAGACACTTAAATAACATAAAATCCAGAACTTATATATTAACTAAACTTGGAATCCAAGTACAAAAGATAAAGAATTGGAAAGGAATGTAACCCTTGTCACATGAGCTCTTCCTTGTCTTCTTCATCTCCTTCTTCATCTTTGCCTAACTAATAAACAAGAAGGATGAACTGCTACTCTATATTAGACTAACCTAACACTAAGAGAATGGAAAAACTACATTTCTGCACTCCCAATCTCTCCCGTATGATAATTTCAGACCTCCCAAATGTCTCTGCATATAAACTGATGAAAAGCTCCTCTTCTCACCAGTCCAAATTTTCTGTTATGATTCTCCAAATCTCCTTTTGTTAAGATAGTAAAAAACAATGGTTTTTTGACTTGGAAATTTTGGTTATACCTCTTCCTTATGTCTTCTGAAACATGTGCAGTCGAATTTCCGTACCAAGAATAGTTGAAAATTGGTGTGAACATAAAAGAAATGGCTGAGCAAATTGCAGAATTTCGGCAACAAAAAGCGACTACACGAAACGCGGCATCAACTCGCATTTTGTCAACTCACGTTTTCAACTTGGCCTTGTTTCAACTGCGATTTTCTCTATGATGAATGCCGAACTAGCTTTTGTGCAAAACACAAAAGTTGTAGCCCTTTGAGTTAGCTTTTGAATTCTATAAGAATTATTGAAATCAGAGTTTTGTAGACTGAGATATGATCAAAATACTGTCACCTGGTCAAACCCTATTTCAATTTCCGACCACAGAATGTAGCTTCTGTATTTTGACTTTTTGTCCATGTAAAAAGTAGAATTGGATTTCGATGTTTTCATACCAAATATAGATCTATCTCGTAGCTTCAAATTGGTATAAAGATCACCTCAATCTGATATGTGTAGCTCCAGACATAGTCAAAATACAAAAACATGTCAGAGTTATTTTTACTTGCATTTCTTCAATTCACTTTATTTCTTCTTTATCACTTAAATTCATCACCAATTATCCACTTTTTACCTCAATTGACATCCTTTGGTGATTGAATCATTAATCCTGCATGAAAACGAAGTTTTTACCATTAAAATCAATAGAAATGCAATGTTAGCCACTTTAACTTAAAATGTAGATTTTTACCAAAACCTTAGTTATTTTAGTTATAAAACTAAATAATCAAACTAAAATTAACTAATAAAATGCACTTAAAAATACGTAAAATAAATCCTTATCAAATACTCCCACACTTGAACCATTGCTTGTCCTTAAGCAATAAGAAATACCAACCAACAATGATTCAAATATTGAAAATAAATATATGTGCACATTTCAACTTCATTTTCTCAAAACAAAGTAAATGACTATTATGCAATTATTCGAATAACCTCAAGTACTCATAATATCAAGTAAAGGAAAGCCAATTATACCGTAATTATAACAAATTCAATTCAATTCCTCATCCTTACCTAATTTCACAAGCAAGTGAGTCATATGGTCAATAAAATGCTAACTAATCTCATGATCATCTTCTTATTTAATTTAGAGAGGGATTTATTTTATATAACATAGCTAAATATATACTTAAGTTGTGAAAGTGTCTTTTTACGCGAAAATCGACACTTTTAGATGAAGATTACCGGTTACTCAACACTTCACATACTCAAGTTACGTTATATACTCTTAATTCAAGTACCGTTTTACGTGAAAGTCAACATTTGTAGATGAAAATTCCCGATTACTAAGTACAAGAACCATTGGAGTAGAACAACTCGTATTCTCTTTTTTTCATTTTTCTACCTTTTTTTCTTTTTCTTTTTTTTTAGTAAAAATAATAAACATTCCCTCAAAAGAATAATTATGAGAAGAGTATTGCAACTATTGACCATATTTATCACTTAACTTATAAAATCAAATAAAGAGAAGAAATTTCATCAAATATGCAAAATATAGGCATAATTTTCTCCACTTTACAAGATATGCTTTCTTATAAATGTACAAATTATAATCACATAATAATCATTTCCAAGTAAATTGAGAAAAGAAGTTTTCAAATCACATATATTTACCTCAAAAGTAGAAGGAATTTGAATTATTAATGGTATGGCACTTGTTACCCCTTTGGATAAAATTGAAAAAATTTGAAATTTTTTGAAACAAATTCGCAAATTTGGACAAGATTTTGAAAAATTTTGAATTTTAACACAAGTCCAATATTTGCACCCAGTAAGTCAATCACATACAATATATATAATCTCAATTCTATGGTGTGGCTAAAGTTTCTCTATTATTTAGACTATCAATGAATTATATGAATTCAAACCTACTGATCTTATGTAAAATAACAAATGAAAGCTCCTTAGCTTATAGTATCCCTAACTACTCATGCAAGTGCTATATTTGGATCATTAAATACTACTATCTAGGCTAGTTATGCTGTAATTTCCTCATGCATATGAATCCTACTTTCGTAATGAATCAATTGTACTCATAACTAATCCATACATATTCTCATGGTTATGAGATTAGCTACAAGTTCATTTCTCCAATGAAATTACATGAAATAAATCATTAAAACCACATAGGTGCACCTCTACCCTCGTGAGTGTAATCCCTATGTTTAGCACTTCTTGAACCATTGTTAAATCTCAATTTTCATTGCAGAAACAACACCTTAGATAATCACAATTAATGGTACCAAATTAATCATGATTTAAAGAGCTAAAGTGCTAAATAACTTGTTCAAAATAATGGCCAAATAATAAACACTAACAATCATAGAAAGTTCAACCAAACCCAAGGCATAAACTTTAGAGACACATAAATAACATAAAATCCAGAACTTATATATTAACTAAACTTGGAATCCAAGTACAAAAGATAAAGAATTGGAAAGGAATGTAACCCTTGTCACATGAGCTCTTCCTTGTCTTCTTCATCTCCTTCTTCATCTTTGCCTAACTAATAAACAAGAAGGATGAACTGCTACTCTATATTAGACTAACCTAACACTAAGAGAATGGAAAAACTACATTTCTGCACTCCCAATCTCTCCCGTATGATAATTTCAGACCTCCCAAATGTCTCTGCATATAAACTGATGAAAAGCTCCTCTCCTCACCAGTCCAAATTTTCTGCTATGATTCTCCAAATCTCCTTTTGTTAAGATAGTAAAAAATAATAGCTTTTTGACTTGGAATTTTGGCTATACCTCTTCCTTATGTCTTCCGAAGCATGTGCAGCCGAATTCCCTTACCAAGAATAGCTGAAAAGTGGTGTGAACATAAGAGAAATGGCTGAGCAAATTGCAGAATTTCGGCTACAAAACGCGACTACACAAAACGCGGTATCAACTCGCATTTTGTCAACTCGCGTTTTCAACTTGGCCTTGTTTCAACTGCGATTTGCTCTATGATGAAGGCCGAATTTGCTTTTGTGCAAAACACAAAAATTGTAACTCTTTGAGTTAACTTTGCAATGCTGCAAGAATCATCGAAATCGGAGTTTTGTAGACTGATATATGATCAAAATACTGTCACCTGGTCAAACCCTATTTCAATTTTCGACCACAGAATGCAGCTTCTGTATTTTGACTTTTTGTCCATGAAAAAAGCAGAAATGGATTTCGATGTCTTCATACCAAATATAGATCTATCTCTTAGCTTCCAATTGGTATAAAGATCACCTCAATCGGATATGTGTAGCTCCAGATATAGTCAAAATACAAAAACATGTCAGAGTTATTTTTACTTGCGTTTTTTCAATTCACTTCATTTCTTCTTTATCACTTAAATTCATCACCAATTATCCACTTTTCACCTCAGTTGACATCCTTTGGTGATTGAATCATTAATCCTGCATGAAGATGAAGTTTTTACCATTAAAATCAATAGAAATGCAATGTTAGCCACTTTAACTTAAAATGTAGATTTTTACCAAAATCTTAGTTATTTTAGTTATAAAACTAAATAATCAAACTAAAATTAACTAATAAAATGCACTTAAAAATATATAAAATAAACCCTTATCATCCATACTTAAAAAATATCATCCCGACCCGTCCCATGTGTTACGACTGGAAGAAGTAGAGATTAATGAGAATTTGTCCTATGAAGAAAGGCCGATAAAGATTTTAGATCAAAAAATGAAGGAGTTAAGACGCAAGTAAATCCCTCTTGTAAAAATTTTATGGAGAAATCATGGAATGGAGGAAGCGATTTGGGAAGTAGAAGAGGAGATTTAGAAGAAATATCTAGAGTTGTTTCTAAATCAAGGTATAAATTTCAAGAACGAAATTCTTTTAAGGGAGAAAGGATGTGAGGACCCGAATTTCTATTTTCTTGCTTTTATTTCATTTTATTGATTTATTTAATTATTTATTCACTCGTTTTCTACGAATAATTTATTTCATTCATTTTAAATCCATTTGTACGCAAAAATGTCTTATTTATATTTTTAAAACGTTTTGTTAGCGAATTTAATTTTTTCTGCGACTCGTTTAGCGAGAAATAGTAAATGTACATTTTTCGAGGTAAATTCGATCCGAGAGTGCAATAATCTTTGAGAATTAAGAATAATTAATATTAGACTAAGAAAAATTCATTGAGAGATTGGATGTGAGTGAATTAAGTTAAAATCAATTAGGAATACTAATTGCTCACTAATCGGATTTTGACTTTTGGGGCACCAAAACCACCTTTATGTCATTTCTCTTGTCATTCAATCAACTCACCACCTAGCAATCAAAACTCTTTCTTCTTTCTCTTGCCTTGGCCGAACTTCCCCTTCCCATTTCCCCTCAAAAATTTCAGTTTTTGTCTTCCATTTTTGCTCTATAAAATCTCTCCAAATTTGCTTCTTGTCTTGGTTCTTCATATAAGTTTGGAAGAGGATTTGAACAAGGAAGAAACTTTGGTGATTTAAGAGCTCAATCCCTAGTGTTTACTCTTCATTTTGGCAGCAAGGTAATCATCCAAGAAACCCTCAACTTTTCCTCTCAAATCTTAGTAGTAAGTTAGTTTTGTTAGTTTAGTTATTGGGTTGTTGATGGGTTCACAAGAACCTTGACATTAAGTGGTGGACTTGAGGTGGCTTGATAGGTAGAGGCCTTGAGAATTTTGTGTCTTTATTTGGTTATTTTTTACTTGCTTTGATGAGATAGTTCTAGTTGGAAAGTTGAAAAAGAAAGTTAGAGGATGAGAAATGCTTGCTGGCCGAAATTTGCTGGTTTTTTCTCTCTTGTTAATTTCAAATTTTTGATGTCATTTTGGTACAATAATACTTTATATATGATGGTGGTTATGTGTGTTGAATATCATCAAAAAACCTTTCCAATTGGTTGTGTTAAAATAGGGTTAAAGTGAGATTGAATTCTGGAAAATTTCTGATCAGGTGACCCCAACCAGTGTATAAGTTTTTGGTTATAACTTCTTGTCTGAGAGTTGAAATTGAGTGCCGTTTGTGGCATCCGAAACTAGACTCCAAGAGATTTTCATCGGTATAAAATGCATATCCTAACTCATTTCCTATAAGCTGTAGTGAACTGGCAAAGATGACTGAAATTCTTCACTGCATTCATCAAAGAAACAGTTTTAACTGTAGTTTGTAACTCAATTTTGCCTATCTTGTAAAATGAATTTTATGACAGTTCGTTCTAGTGAATCGTGGAATTTTAAATTTATTTTTCAATGGCACAAACCACACTAAATTTCAAGTTGCGTAACTCTAGTTATGATCAGATTTCTAAACTCTGTCAAGTATGTCAGAACTGGAATTTCGTAAAACAGGTCCTAAAAATTAGTTTCCTTAGAACTGTTATCTCTTGGTGTAGAAATGTCCGAATTGAATTTTGTTTGTTGCATTCAAAACTAGGTTTGGAGTTTTAATTATGGTATAAATTTCAAGGGTTGTGACGGGTTTTTGCTATACGTACAAGTTAAAAAATCCGATTTACACCCGTTTGACTGCAAGTATACAGGTCAAATTAATAGTTTAGGGCGTGTATCGGGTCGATCTCACAAGTAAGATTGAACAATTACCGGTGTTACTAAAATTTCTCTATTATTTAGTCTATCAATGAATTATAATAAGTAAAATCTACTGAACTTATGCAAAATAAGTAAAATCTACTGAATCATCTCAATCCGATCACTGTAACTCAAGTTATAACCAAAATACGAAAATGTATCAAAACTGTCAAAATGCATAAAATCCAAGTAAAAAGTGATAAAAACCTCATTTAATCATTTAAAAGCATTTTTCACCAATTATAGCCAAAATGATTCATTTTCTTCCAATAATATGACCAAAGTGACTAAAAATAACATAAAATGTCATACAATTATTACGTAAATTAGTCACTTATCAGGTTGACTCCATTTCTACGAATTTTACCGAATTTTCAAATTTCACTGAATTTGCAAGCCTGTTTTGCTCTGTCCTGTCTAGAACAGTGATTTTGAACTAAAATTTGAATGACTTTGAATTGGATTCTGAAAAAAGTATCTTCTATAAAGTTTTAGTGCTTTGAATCTATTTTCCAATGGTATAAAGTTTTTAATTTTTGGACTTACGAAACTCGAGATATGATTTTTACAAGCAGTGTTGCACCAACCTGAAATTTTTCTGTTTTCAAACAAATACTTCTTTTAAGAACTTTTCACCTTCTTTTGCGATTGTTGGACTGTTTTGGGTGTAATTTCGTGGTTGAATACACGGTTTCTTTAGAACTTTAAACTTTCATTTCAAATCTTGATTTCCGAAAGTTAAATCTCTCTTGATGCATTTTTTGGTCATATAATTCCCTTGATTTATAGCACCTCTCTTCATACTTGAATTAAGGACTTCAACCCTTATTTTTATGGTCTCGATTTCCATAAGTTTGAATTCTAAAAAGGGAACGTTTTGACTAGAATACAGTTTGGAGAATTTTACTAGTTTTATACTTGAATCTTGGAACCTTAACCTTGACATTTACTTTGAAAATGAGTGGAGTTTTAGACGAGTTTGGACTCCATTAGTTTGAAAATGTGAACGTTCTTTATATTTTAACTTTTAGGTCATGAGATTTGAAGTTTTGGGAGATGAAAACCATTTACCTTTTTTCTCGATTTTCATGCCGAAAGTGAAAAACGGTATTTTCTCTTGGATTTAGATTTGCTTACCGCAACTTAAATAAAAAACGACCTTCGAACTCTCTTTGAAAATTATTCCAATGTTTTAGTTAGAAAAGTTTCTTTAACTTGATTCGAGCTTGTGACCTTGAGAGTGGCTGGCAAGAAAATATTTTTTTCTTTTTTAACCTTGGTCGAACACTTAGGTAGTTATGATTGTACATGTCTCAAGTGGTCACGAGGGCGCCGAAGAGCTCGTCTGACTACTCGCTTCACTCTTGTTTTGCCCTTGACTTGTAGTGAATGTCAAGTGCATGTTAAATGCTAATGTGATTTAAATGTTATTTGTACAAGTGCTATACATGATACGTGAATTTGTCGAAACAAGGGTGTACTTTATCGCCCTCGTCCTTTCTCTTTCCGATTACATGAAATTTGTTACATAAATATATATACTTACACTTGTACATGAACGTGTTCTAAGTAACGTGAGTACTGAGCGGCTAGAAGTATCATGCCCTATTCGGGTAGGAGGTATCGCTCACCTCGACTCAGTGCTATGATCGACTCAAAGTCGATTGGAACGTTATCTCGTCGACCAAATACACGTGTGGGGATGCCCCAACCCATCGGCTAACCTTGTAATTCAAGCCGGCAAGGGTTTGGTGGAAAAGTTTGGTGAACCTTGGGAAATAATATATTGATCTTTTGAGATCTCGTTTGGCATACTCAAATAGTATCGCCACCCTTACATGTTTGGTTCCAGATCCAAGTGGGTGTTATATTAGATGGAGGAAGTAAGTGGAGCACTACGGTCGTGTTACTACTTGGGTTGACGGAGGGTCAACCCCCGAAGGCTCAATTGATCGAGACGTGGAAATAACTCTTGAGAGTTCCTGTATCCTTCTTGTGTGATAAATTCCTACTTGTGCATTTAAATGAAATGTCATGTTTAAAATTGTTTTTAAGCATGTTATTTGATTGATTGGTGTTACTTGCTTGCCTATTTATTTTTCTTGGCCTCACTGAGCGTTTGCTCACCCTATTAAGTTTGTTTTCCTTAACAGGTTTTGGAGGTGGATTGGTGGTTCTACACTAGCGACTTGGTAGATGCTAGTATATCTTTTGTATGAATTTTTAATGGCTCTTTAAGTGTAATTTTGTTATTGTTGGTGGGTGGATTGTAATTGTAATTTTTAACTTTGAAGTTATGGCTTGTATATTTGAAATACTTTTATTTAAATCAATGGTTATTTTGTGGCTCTATATTAAGCTTGAACGAGTACGTGAGTCCTGACGAGAGTTGGATAAGTGTTCCGTTGATACCCTAGGGTTCACTTTAAGGAGAGGTGGGGGCGTCACATAAACAATGTTGGAATTACTAAGCATTTAAATCGATCAGCAAGATTCTCCCCAATCCCCAAACAACCAAAAAATTTACAAAATCGTTTCGAAACCAAATTCATTGGTGAGATACAACTCAACCCTGGACAACTAGTAAGACCTAATGGATTGGTGGGATAAAACTCAAGTCCAATAAAATAAATAGTCGGTGGAATTTACTAATAGCTGTACTAATATCTATTCCGAATTTACTAATATCTGTACTCAACCAAATATGTTTATACCATAGGACATTATATCTATACACCAATTATGATAAATTATGGGAATTGTCTCTTGACAAAATTTAATGACAAGCCTATACAAATTTTAAACAAGATTATTTCATGCAAAAATACAAAAATAGAGTAAAAATGATTTTCAATGAGAAAACGATTTCTATTAAGTTTATGAAAATGACTTAGATGCTAAGATACAAGATTTGAACGATCAGTCTATGATGAGAGAAATGCCACATTTGACCCTTTCTAATATCACTATTCTAGAATTTAGTGTTGCCTAAAAGAACCTCAATATGAAGAAAAATCCAAACGAATATAAGTCACCAATTATTCAACGATCAACCCTCTGTTTTCTATTTGCGACTCTCTTTGTGTTTCAAAACCCTACCTTAACGCCCTTTCAGATTTTCACTAAGGTTGCCCCGCCCATTTATTTTCTTTTTCTTTATTCTTTTCTTTTATTTTTAATTTTCTCTTTCCCCTTTTCTTCTTCTTTTGTTTAGGCACCCTTTCGGGTTTTCACTTAAGGAACAACTTTAATGACAACCTTTATCAATTAAGAAATAAGTTTCAAGATTGATGGTATCAGTGACACAATCCTTCCCTTACAAAATTGGTGAAGACATATTTACATCATTTGCCATTTGATTAAGAAATTTTCTATTAGAAATACTGCCAAAGGCGGAAGTCAGGAGATTTTTGGCTTTTGTAATGGGGTCAGGTGGGGTGTTAAGAAATGTTAAGACTCGAAAGCAGATCTTTTAAAGAAATTTAAAAATCTTGGGACCACATCCTATAAAATTTTGCCCCAATATAGGGCTAATAAAAACTAAAAAATTTCCCCAATTCGAACTTTGACTGGGTCCTCTCCTTTCTTTCCTTTCTTTCCTTTGTTTTGCCTATTTTGCTCTTTTTTGTGACCAAATGAAAATAAAATTTGCCCCAGTGCGGGATTTGCTATCCTCAGGGAGATACCAAATGAAAGAGTAAATCATTTTGGAGGCTGAAAAGGAAAAACTAGGGATAAAATGTTTAAGTAAAAAAGAAGAAGACCCGCCTTTTAAGCCGCCTTGTGCAGTATTTCAAAAAGAAAATTTATCTAATTATATGAAAATTTTCTTATACATGTATGAATTGATTGATTGAGGAAAAACTTGTCTGTCCATTTCTATGAGAATGAGCGCTCCTCCGGGCAATAACTTCTTAACAATGAAAGGTCCCCTACCAATTTGGAGCAAACTTTCTCTTGGTTTCATTTTAAATAGGAAGAATTCATTTCAGAACCTTGTCTTGTTCTTCGAATAGACGAGGTTTGATCATCTTATTATAAGCACGAGTCATTCGCTGTTAGTAACATTGTCCATGACAAACATTATTTAACCGCTTTTCATCAATGAAAATTAGCTGCTCATGTCGCTGCTTAATCCATTTAGTTTTTTTCAATTGGGTTTCCATTAGAATGTACAAGGATGGAATCTCAACCTCTGCGGATAATACTGCTTCCATTCCATATATGAGGAAGTAATGTGTTGCTCTAGTAGAAATTCTGATTGCGGTTCGATAAGCCATTAATGCATACGGTAGTTTTTCGTGCCAATCTCGGTGTCTTTCTATCATCTTGCGAATGATTTTCTTTATATTTTTGTTTGCAACCTTCGCGGCTCTATTCATCTAAGACTTGTAAATAGTAGAATTTCAGTGTTTGATCCTGAATTGTTCACATAATCCATCTATTATGTCATTATTGAGATTTCTGACGTTGTCAGTGACCAGTATTTCTGGTACTCTAAAATGACAGATAATGTGATCTACATGTTTATAAGATGATGCTTCAACTCATTTGGTAAAATACTCAATCGCTACTAAGATGAATTGACATCCATTTGAGCCAAGAGGATCAATAGCTCCAATCACATCCATTCCCCACATTGAGCATGGCTAAAGAGCAATCATACTATGTAGTTTTGTAGGAGGAGTACGTATAACATCAACATGCATTTGACACTTAACATATTTTCTGACAAAATCTATACAATCATGCTCCATAGTGAGCAAAAGATAACCCGCTCTCATGATCTTTTTAGCCAATAAATGCCCATTCATGTGTGGTTCGCATATACCGTTGTGCACTTCTTTCATCATATAATCAGTTTCATCTCTATCAATGCACCTCAGAAGATCCAAATATGATATTTTCTTATATAACACCTCTCCATTTAAAAATAATTTTGAAGACATTCTGCGTAAGAAAATTTTGGCAGCTGAATCGGCAGTCGGAGGATAAGATCCTGTTTTTATGAATTCTTTGATATCACTATACCAGGGATGACTATCAGAAGACTTTTTCACAACCAGACAATGCGCCGATTTTTCCTGAAGTTGAATTTGTATAGACTCAATTACCAACTCATCTAGATGTCGAATCATGGAAGATAAGGTGGTTAGAGCATTAGCAAAAATATTGCGAGTACGAGGAATATGCCGAAACTCCAAATTTCTGAATTTGTTATCTTGATCAAGCAAACTACAGTGATATGGCAGACTTTTCAAATCTCGGGTTACCTATTGTTTGAGCGTTTGATGCACAAGTAAGACAGAATCATTGAACACTATCAAATATTTTATCTCCATTTTCAATCCAAAAATTCAAGATTCGTACTTAGCCATGTTGTTCGTGTAAGAAAATCGTAACTTAGCAGCAGCAAGGTACTGATTTCCCTCAGGGTATACAAGAACAACTTTGATTCTAGCCCCAAAAGAATTTGAAACACTATCAAAAAATAACATCCACCCAGGGTATTGTTCATTCATGTCTTCCAATATGCCAACGAATAAGATCTTCTCATCAGGAAAGTAGGTGTGTAAAGGCTAGTACTCATCTTCCCTCAAATTCTTGGCCAAATAATCCACTATGGCCTGTCCTTTGATTGCCTTTTGTGGAGTGAAAATAATATTGAATTCATAAAGGATCATTTGCCACTTGGCCATACGCCCTGTCGGCATCGATTTTCCCAACAAATATTTCAAAAGGTCGGAACGAGAAATGAGATAAGTAATGTGACTGAGTAAGTAGTGCATCAACTTCTGAGTTGCCCAAACCAAAGTACAACAACTCCTCTCAAGAAAGAAATAATTGGCTTCGTATGCGGTGAATATTTTACTGAGATAATATATGACTTGTTCCTTCTTCCTCGAGTCATCATATTATCCCTAAACATATTCTACTGCCTCATCCAGTATAGACAGAAACATAATCAAAGGCCAACTCGGCTTGGATGGCACTTAGACCAGAATGTGCAATAAGTAATTCTTGATTTTATCAAAAGTGTACTGACATTCCTCACTCCAATGCATTGGTAAATTCTTTTTTAATAATTTGAAGAAATGCTCACATGTAGACGTCAATTGAGTAATAAATCTGCCAATAAAATTAATCTTTCCCAAAAAAATTTCCACGTTCTTCTCAGTTTTCGGAACAGCCTTTTCTCGAATTACCTTGATCTTCGCAGGATCAATCTCTATTCTCTTTTTATTGACAATAAATCCTAATAATTTACCAGCGGGAGTTCCAAAAGCACATTTTGTAGGGTTCAATTTTAAATTATACTTTTTCAACCTTTCAAATAATTTCTTTAAATCGACCAGATGATTTTCAACTTTCTTAGATTTAATGATAATATCATTCACATAAACTTTCATTTCATTGTGAATCATATCATAGAATAAGGTGGTTATAGTTGGTTGATAAGTGGCTCCGACATTTTTCAACCCTAAATGCATTACCCGATAGTAAAATGTTCCCCACGGAGTGATGAAAGCGATCTTCTCTTTGTCCTCTTTTGCCATCAGAATCTGATGATAACTAGTGAAATAGTCACCAAAAGATTCGATTTCATGTCCAACAGTTTTGTCCAAGAGAATGTGAATGTTTGGCAGCAGAAAATCGTCCTTCGAACTAGCTTTGTTAAGATTCCTATAATGGACATACACTGACACTCCTTTACTCTTCTTTGAAACATGTACAAGATTTGAAAGTCAAGTAGGAAAATAAGACACCATGATAATTCTAGCGTTGATCTACTTCTCAATTTGCTCCTTAATTTTAAAACTTCTATCTGGTTTAAATTTGTGCAGTTTTGGCTTTACTGGCAAAAAGTTTGGATCAGTTGGCAGTCTAAAACCACTATATTTGTAAAAATTTCGGGATATTATTATATGACTATGCAAATACATCTTGAAATACGGTTAGAAATTTAATCATCTCTTTTCTCTACTCTTTTGTTAAGTGTACATTGATTTTGACTTCTTTAACCTCCATCTTAGTGCCAATGTTAATGATTTCTGTCCCTTCTAAGTTCAATTTGGGTTTCTTTTCATATTGTTCAAGAATTTTTCAAATAAACTCAGATTCTTTCTCGTTATCACTCTCATTTTGAATTTTAGATTCCATAATTTCAAATTTGTGAGAGATATCGAGTTTGCAATCATTGAATTCCAGAATGGTAATATCCAAAGGGTCACACTGTTTTATTTTTGGCCATTTAAAAATAAAGTAAAACATGCAAAATAAACAAGTAGAAAATAACAAAAAGAGAAACAAAGAACTTCTATGTCATTGAATTTAAAAGAGTAGATAGACACTTGGACGAGAGCAAATACTTTGCAAAATAAAATGTTAGTTAAAATGCATCCCCACTAGAACTATGCAGTGGGAATGGGACTTCATTTAAACAAAACACATATTGACATAGTATTGAAAGAAAATAACTAAATAAAAGCAATTATTGTATAAGACTTTGTCTAAATATAGATTTCAACCAAAGACATTCCCCTAAATTTATCGAAATTCCCTTCGAGAGAAAAGATAATCAGCAGGCCAATTTTGCATGGCTCCTTCAAGAATTATTGGGAACTCCATATCTTCCGATAGTTCTCCCTTGCAAGTGACTCTGACAAACAATTGAGACAATCCCACTTCAGCTTCATCGATTGGGTTCTCCTTGTCTAATTCAAATAGGATTACCCCTGACGGACGAGAAAATATATAGTGCATGGGTGGGATAATCATGACAATTTACTTTCCTTCCTTTTTCGCTTTCTTGCAGGCTTTCATCTCCTTTTTGTCCTTAGTGGTTGGCTGAAATTCCAATCCAAATATGTCTTTCTTTCCCAAAAATTGTATTGGCTCCAAGATACCTAACAGATTCCACCCAAGGCCCTTACCTATTTCATATCCTCCTCGAATCATTTCCTTGGCCATCATGACGCTAGATTCAGGTGCATCTGTCTTTTCTTTGCACACCCATCCGATTGACATGATATTGGCCAGATAGTGAGGAGAATGGAGACCTTTTTTGTTACTTTCGCCACTCGAACCAGAGTTGACAATCATGGTGTGACGACCCCACCTCCCCTTAAGGCGAACCAAAGGGTTCGGCGGACCGCCTGCCCAACTCTCGTCGGGGCTCATTACAATCCTTAAATAAAAAACAGACCAATTCCAATGATTACATCTAAATATGCCAAAATAATAATAGGACTATAATATTTCCTTGCACGAGTACATCCAAGGATACAAATCTCAAGTCAATTACATCGAGTTCTAAATCTTATAATTCCCCAAAGGTCAGTTACAAAATACCAAACTATACAAAAGACTAGCTTTCACTAGTATCTTCCAATCACTTCCTTCACGTCACTCTCCTGTTAAGGAATAACAAATGGAATGGAGTGAGCTAACGCTCAGTGAGGTCAAGAAAAGCATGCAAACACATAGTTCAAGTAGCAATAGCACTTATACGAGAAATAGAGTTATAACGTTCAAGTAATTCACAATTTAAAATAAAACATACTCATTAAGGATACAGGAGCTCTCCAAGAGTATAAGTGGTCGATGAGACATCGCTCCAATCGATTTAGAATTGTTTATGGTTCTGAGTCGATATGAGAGGTACCTCCCACCTGAATTGGTGTGGTACATGCTATCGTTTAGAGAATCGAGTCGATGAGACATCACTCCAATCGATTTAGAATTGTTTATGGTTCTGAATCAACATGAGAGGTACCTCCCACTCGAATTGGTGTGGTACATGCTATCGCTCAGAGAACCGATTATAGCACTGAGACGGTATGAGAGGTATCTCCCACCCGAATTGGTGTGGTACATGCATCCACTCTGAGCTCACGAGTTAAATATATTCATGTACAATTACCAATCATATGTGTGCATGTAACAAGTATCACATAATTAAAAGAGAAAGAGGACGAGGGCGATAAAGTATACCTTCGTCTCGACAAGTTTACGTATCATGTATAATACTTGTACAATTAACATTTTAATCACATAAGCATTTAACATGCACTTGACACTCACCACTAGCCAAGGGCAAAATAAGAGTGAAGCGAGAAGTCAAACGAGCTCTTCGAAGTTCTCGGGACCACCTGAGACATATACAATCATAGTTACCTAAGTGCTTGACCAAAGTTAAAAGAAAGACATTTTCTCACTACTCACTCTCAAGGTCACGAGCTCGAGCAAAATTAAAGAAGTTTTTCTAGTTAAATCGTTAAAATAATGCTTAAGAGAGCTCGAAGGTGGTTTTTGATTCAAGTCATGGTAAGTAATCTCATATCCAAAAGAAAGTATCATTTTCACTTTCAGTACGAAAATCGAGAAAAAGGGTAAATGATTTTCATTGTCCAAAACTTTAAATCTCATGTCCAAACCTTAAAAGGCAAAGAGCATGCACACTATCCAAACTAATGGAGTTAAAACTCATTTAAAATTCCACTCATTTCATAGGAAAATATCAAAGTTAAGATTCCAAAGTTCAAGTATGAAACTAGTGAAATTCACCAAGAATTACTCTAGTCAAAACGCTCCCTTTTTGGTTTCAAACTCATGGAAATCAATGCCATAAGAATAGGGTTGAAGTCTATAATTCAAGTATGAAGAGAAGTGTTATAAACAAGAAAAGTTATAGAGTCAAGAAGAATCACGAAAAGGAGATTAATCCCTTGAAAACTAAGATTCAAAATGGAGTTTAAATTTCAAAGAGATCTCGTATTAAACTGTGAAACTACACTTAAAACAGTTCAACAATTGCAAAGGAAGGTGGAAAGTTCTTAAAAGAGCAATTTGGTTGAAAACAGAAAATTTCCAGCTTAGAGTGACACTATTTGGAAAAATCGTATCTCGAGTTCTGTAAGTCCAAAAATTAAAACTTTACACCATTAGAAACTAGACTCAAAGCACTAAAACTTTCTAGAAGACAGTTTTCTCAGACTCCAATTCGAAATCATTCAAATTTTAGCTCAAAGCCACTGTTCTAGACAGGACAGAGCAAAACAGGCTTGTAAATTCAGTAAAGTTTGGAAATTTGGCAAAATTCGTAAAAATGGAATCAGCCTTTGAAATTCATAACACAATAAGAGTCCCATACAAAGTTTCAAACACAACAAGCAGAACCAAATTTGGAGTTTTGAGCAACAAGATATAACAGTTGGAAGTTGGTTGGTTTTTTGTACCCTGTTTAGTGAATTTCCAGATTTGAAGAGCAACCCTTGGGGCATTACTTGAGTACCGAAATGGTACTGAAATCACACCAGATTTGGTACACTTAAACCTCCATATATGGATTACTTCTCTACCAAAATTTAGGTAAAAACTTGCATGAGAAGGCAGTTAACGAAACGACCAAAGTTTATAAAATGTTTCAAAGCTAATCTGCCAACCGTAGTTCTCTTCCTTTCTCAAAAGTTTTGTCCAACAAAATCAGCCCCAATTCGCTCAAATTTTGAAACCAAAATTTCAAAAACATTCAATAAGCAATGGATGAGCAATTGACATAAAATTTTTCAAAATATAACATTCCAAAACAGATTTGACCATTTGGTCAACAAGGAAGGGAAAAGTTTCCCATTTCCAGTTTTATCGCATTTTGAAAATCAAACCATATCTAACTCTATATAAGTTCAAATTAAGAATGGTTGGTGGCGTTGGAAACTAGGTTCAAAATGATATAATTCATCAGAAGGAATCATTCCAAAAATCCTTTCACAAGTGAGAGAAATTCGAGTCACAAAATGCAGCTTCTCAGTTCCTCTCGTCTAGACAGACAAAGCAGGACAGCCAACTTTGTCGATTCGCTACGGTTCACACAAAATGAACCAGTAGGTGATTTTTATACCGTTACAAAGCTATGAATGTCTAGTTTTGAATGCCGCTAACAGCACTCAATTTCAAAATTTTTACAAAGAGTTATGTTCAATCAAAGAACTACTATTTGGCTGTCCTGATCACCATTTCCAGTTTTCTTCTTTTTTCGAAAATTCTAGTTTTCAGCAACCAAATGAAACAATTTTTGAAAGGCACACTCTACACATATAACACAACATATATCACTCGATTTAACAGCCAAATAACCAACAAAAGTTTGAAATACAAGCAAGATAACAGCATAGCAGTTTCGGCCAGCTTCCTTTCACAATTTCTTCCAACTTTTCCTCTACTTTCTAACTGTAATCAAGCTATCTATCACACAAACAACCACAACCAAACAATCAAGCCTCAAGTCAACTACCTACAAGTCTCCTCAAGACCGCTAGCCTAGGATTAAAGTAAGATAAATGGTTTCCTCAAGTCCTCTAACCTATTTTCTTGCTTAGGGTTGTAAACCCATGAAACCTAATCACTAATCTTTGAATAAATGGAAAGATTTAAAGGAGTTGAAGGTTACCTCCTAAACCCTAGATGAAACCAGAATTTTCCACCAAAAACTCCCCAAGAAGCTCCACAAAATGTTGCCTTTCCTCAAACTAGAGTTGATTTCCAAGAGATTTGGAAGTTGGGTGAAGAAATGGAGCAGGAAAAGTGAAGCTTTCTTCCTCCTTGTCTTCCTTGGTGCTATGGCCGAACAAGAGGAGAGAGAGATGAGTGATTGTGTGTGAATCTTGTCTTGGAAGATTGGAGGAAAGAGTAATGGTTAAGCTTGCCCAAAGTCAACTAGGAATAGTTGCCGCGCGCGGGTTTTGTACCACCGTTTCTCTCGGGTTCGATACACTCGTGCACTAATCCTCCAAGGTACTTCCTTTAATATAGTAATTACTCACTTTTACTAATCTAATATTAATTCCTCAATTCACCAATTAATCGGACTGGCGCGACTTATGAGAAACTTTCGACGCGAACGCGATAAAAACTTAATTTTAACTCACTCACATCTAATCTCTTAATTAACTTTTTTTAGTTTACTATTAATCATTCTTAATCCTCCAAGATTATTGCACTCTCGGATTGAATTTACCTTGAAAAATGTGCATGTGCTATTTCTCGCTAAACGAGCCGCAGAAAAAATTACATTCGCTAGCAAAACGTTTTAAAATATAAATGAAACATTTTTGCGTACGAATGGGTTTAAAATGAATGAAATAAATTATTCGGAGTAAACGGGTGAATAAATAATTAAATAATTTAGTAAAATAATATAAAGTAAGAAAATAATGAAATTTCGGGTCCTCACACATGGTGCAATCATCTTTGGTGAACACGATAATTAATTGATCGTTTATAATAAATTTTAGCATCTGATGAAGCAAAGATGGCACAGAATTAGAGGTGTGAATCCAAGGCCGACCAAGTAGGACGTTGTAGACACTCGAGAAGTCCATGACTTGGCAGGCAACTTGAAACTAAGCAGGTCCTATCTCTAACACCAGGTCCACTTCACCCATCGACTCCCTCTTTGCGCCATCAAACCCTCTTACTACAATCGCTGACAGGCGAAGTTTAGTATTGTGAAGTTCAACTTTGTAAGAGTATTTCATGGGTAGATGTTCAAAACAGATCCATTATCTATCAGAACTTTGGACAACAACTTTCCATTGCACCTCATTGAGATATACAATGCCTTATTGTGCCCGATCCCCTCTGGAGTCAATTCGTTATAAAAAAAAGTTATGTGATTGAAAGCCAAAATGATAGGTATCAAGTCTGTGTAATAATAAATACATGCTCAAAAAATATATAGATTTTGTATACAATGGTAAGTAGGGTCGAATCCACAAAAATTGGGAAAATTTGTTTCCTCTTGAGTTCAAAGTTCGGGAGGATTTTTATAAAAATGGGGATAACTAAATAGTTCAAATAAAATAAAATAAATTAACAAATAAAGATTGAATGATAATTTATTAAAATTGCATTAATGACAGATAAGCTCTAGCCAAGAAATAATTCCGAATGTGGTTCACTTAATTGATTATCGATGCAAAGATAATTTCGATTATCAACTAACAAACAAGTTATAACTGCCAAACAAGCGATGACAGTCAACTTCTCCTTATGGTATTGGTAATTGAGATATGACTATTAATCACTACTCTAATTGAGAAATAATCCTACAAACTTTTAGTACTTTGGAACTAATTTCCAACGGTACAAAGTTTTCCAATTTTGGACCTATTGAGTGCAAGATATGATTTTTCTAGGCTTGACGCACAAAGTTGAAATTTGCCGATTTCTTAGAAAATGAAAATTTGGAAACTTGACTTCTTATCTTGATGTTAATCTATTGTTTTGAACCCGATTTGATGGAGGATATGAGTTTCATCAGTAACTTTAAAATTCACATTTTTGAATCTTAACTTTCGATAAAATGAAACCCTTATAAAGACATTGACTTGAATTCTAAAGCAAGTGTGCATTCTTTCTTGTTTGATAAGGAACTTGTGAAATTGTGAGGGTGATTATTGGTCACTTTTCTTCAAGCGATCAAGAAGGTCTCGAAGAGAATCCCGAAGTGGATCATTGATGACTTTCTTTAATTACTTATTTTGATTGGTGAGTGTTCCATATAGGAGTACGTAACTTGAATAGTTTATGACATGTTTACTCCATGGTCATTATGTGTTTAACTGTTAAGTATTACCGATAATTGCTCCTATAAACTTTTCCACCGTTTTAAAGCGAGTGTGTACTTTATCTCACTCGACCTACTAAAATGACAAATTACTACCGTTTACCGATTTACTTGATTACTTGTACATGTTATAAGCTCTAAACTGAATTGGATCTTGTCCTTGGTTACTAATTTGCTCGAGCCAGGACTGGACTCGGTCGGGTAGGTTGGAACCCTGAACCACCGTTTCGGTATACTCGAGTATTACCACTAGAGGGATAAGGTGATGGTCAGACAAACTGAGGGGATCTGAAGTTATAAGGTGAAGTTGATTGAAATGGTTTCACTGGAACACCGTATCCTTCAATATGTGTTTATTTCTGTATCATGATAACTGTCTTATTGTAAATGTGCCAATGTGAAATCTTAAACCATATATGTGTCATACTTAACTTACATGATTTATTAGAACTGCTAGAGTGTCTTGGAACCTCACTGGGTTGTTTAACTCATTCCACATTTTTGTTTTCCTTAACAGGGTTCGAGACCAAGGATGCTCGTGAATAGTACTAGATTGTTTTCTTTTGGAAGGCCTTAAGTTGTATTATAACGGATGGTTGTAGTACATATTCTTTTGGATTGTATTAAACTTAAAAGCTAACTAATTGTAAGTATGAAATATTTTGGAATACTTTAATTATATAATGAAAATATTTGAAGTATTTCGAGCTTTTGAATCATAGATTGTAGTGAATCCCGACGAGAGTTGGACAGGCGTTTCGCGGATACCCTAGGGAGAAGTGGAGGCGTCATAGTAAAACATCAAAGAAAATGTCCAAAAATTCATTGCACAGGTTCTTACAAATTTGCACCTCTAAAGCATATCAATAACCCAACAAATGAAAGTAATTGTCGGCACTTGTCATAACATAAGAATGATGCACGAAAAGCACATTGCAACATATTTTATTTTCAGAATTTTGTTTTCTTCTTTTTTTTTTTTCAATACCGACACCTTAGAAATGAACTTCACTTGTCATACTTGCATTTCTAATTCACTGCCTCTCAAATAATATCCCAAATTCTCATGCACTGAAATCAACGCATTTTTTTAACACAAGGTTCAAAGAGAAAGTCTAAAAAAAAGGTTTTTCGCCTAACAATTAGGGTTATCAAACAAAGAAATTTGTTAAAGGCTCAAATTGGCTCACTAAAGGTCAATAAAATAAGGGTAAGTTGGTTTAAGATAGTCAAAACTGGTTAATCCTAAGTGCTCTCGTCATTTTAAATGCATCTAATTTAACAAAACTGTGATCTCGACATGCATAACAAAACAAATTCTAGAATGACAAAATCATGCGCGTGAACCACTCAACAAACGAAAATAAGCCCCAAAATCTCACAAGTGATCAAAATTATATCAAGTTTAGCATATTCATCATCCAAATTCATCATTGAGAAAAATAAAAATATCTAACTGGCATGAATTCACTACTTACGATGATTGCATTCATCATAGTCCAAAAAATCAACAAGAAAAATAAGCATAGCCTAGTTAATTAAGATACACCCATCCCCACACCTAAATCTTACATTGTCCCCAATGTAAGCAATAAAGAATAAGAAAAGAAGTAAAGAGAACATTGACACTTCCCTGAACACGGAGGAGGATAGAAATATATTAAGACTAAGGAGGAAAGGGTGGACGGAAGTCTATATGATTGATATACTGAGCAAAGTTTTGTGCCATACAGGATACCTGACACTCGTTTTGCTCCAGTGTGAAAGCCCCACCTTCCCCTAAGGTGAACCAAAGGTTTGGCGGACCGCCTACCCAACTCTCGTCAGGACTACGAAATCGAATCACACAAACCCTAGATTTGCGCGATCGAACCCAAAGAAAACGAACAATTGAAGACCACCAAACTCAAATATAACTTACCAAATCATACGGTAGTAGGAAACTCCGATCAAACACTTCAAATGAAAAGAGAAACGAAAAAACGAAAATGAAACCATAAGGCCACGTCACAATCCGGCCGAGATCTGGTCGGATTGGAGGCAGTGGCTAAACCAAAATTTTTCAAAAACCCTGCCAATCCGGCAACCTATCTGGCCAAGAATTGGTCGGATACACGGCCGGATTCCCCTGATCAAT
Organism: Coffea humblotiana; assembly: GCA_023065735.1. NCBI lineage: Eukaryota > Viridiplantae > Streptophyta > Magnoliopsida > Gentianales > Rubiaceae > Coffea > Coffea humblotiana. Next base: position 19,307,586 of record CM041212.1, on the reverse strand, counting down.
CCCGCCAAATTTTCTTTCTTCCCTCGATCAAGTTCCGAACTCACCCAACTTTCCAATTGATACCAGAAAAAGTTCATATAGATCCAAAGGCATACATTCATCAACAAATACACGAAAAAAACATGAAATAATTACTTATATACATACGTTGGAACTTTACAAGTCAAGGGAAAATACTTATTCAAAGTACAATTAGGGGTTTTCTTATACAGAGGAGTATAATCAAAAGGGATGTATATCACTAGCTCTACTATTTTCTTCAAAAATCATGATTTCCAACAAGTTGAACCCTGTAAGGAACGACAAAGGTGACGGAACGGGGTGAGCTTACGCTCAATGAGGTACCCAAAACACAAGCAATCATAATCCATGGAGATTTACTTCATTTACTCAAATAGACACGGCAAATAAGAATATAAACAAACATTCTTGAATGGAAAGGATACAGGTGGCTCTCAGGAGCCAAATTCCTATTGCAATACTTGATCAAAACTCGTTGACCCTCCGTCAACGTTTAATGAAACAAACATGTCCGTAGATCCCTCTTAGAACGCCAAATCCCGATCACAAACCATACCCCTTTACCGGGCCCGAACGCCGAACAGGAACAGAGATGGTAATACTCGAGTATACCGGAAATCCAGAATCTCCAATACCCAAAGATTCCCCAGGAACAGGCCCCCATGGATTGTTAATTTTCCTCGACCAACCCTTGCTGGCTCGATTCAATTAATTCCCCATGAGATTGAGCTCAAATTTCACAGGCACAGGGAGGTCGTTGGATACAAGCTCCAAACGACATCACATCAGGCACAGGTAACAGAGTCAAGTTTATACAGTAAACTAGTCACACAGGGCAGGAAAACGAGTGTGATAAAGTACACCCTCGTCTCGTATAGATAAACAGATGGTACAGGCATTCAAGTCACAAATTTCAAGTACAGATAATCCAGTTAGCAACGAATCATGGGAGTGGTACACTCACCAATTCAAGTAAAGATACGTCAAAAATTTTCACCCAAGATAGGGCTTTAATCACCGGAGAAATCCTAGAATAACCAACACAAGAAAATTAGGGTTTCCGCATTCACAAAACCCAATAAACGGAGTGCACAAGTGAGACTCGACTACTAGTCGAATGCCTATTCAAATGGACTACAAATGCAATGAGATAAAATGTAACTTTTGAGTAAAAAGGGTAATAGTTGGTCCTGGGGCAAGAACGACCCCAAAAACCCTTCATTTCTTCCAAAACCATACCTACAATGATTTACTAACTCCAAACTTAAGGTGCAAAGTGAAGGTAAGAATAATTCTAGGAAAACAGGATTTTCCAGATTTGCGCACCATCATTGGAAAAATCATATCTCACTATGCTTAAATCCAAAATTGATAAAATTTATATCGTCGGAAAATAAACTCAAAGGGGTACAATTTCTTAGAAGACACATTTATAAGATTCAGATCACAAGTCAGTCAAATTCGAGCCTCAAGTCGCTGCTTCATCCAGTAAAAGACAGAACATGTATGAAATTTAAGTCAAATTTGAAAAATCACCATAAATCGTACAGGCAGAACCAGGGTCTGAAATTTTCACGGTTTATAGCTATATGAATCTAGTTTAAAACGCAATAAACAGAAACTTAATTTAGATATTTTTACATCAAGTTATAACAAAATCCCCGAGACTACTTAGGAGTTCCTGCGAAAATTTTACAGCACCTCCCTTTTCTTTCCTTTACTTTTCCATCCTACAAACCACATCAAACTCAATCCAATTTAGCCACAATTTCACACATAAATCACAAGCTATTAAACACACCTAATTAGGGTCTTAATACCCCTCATATTATAGCCAATTAGTGGCTCAAATTAGAAACACTAAAGCTGAAAATTTGTACACATAAGCTGGAATTTCTTTAAGCAAAGTAAACTAACACAAAAACACAAATTTCTCACATGTCAAAGCTAGTAAATCATAGCCAACCATTAATCATCATATGAGGGCAGAAAAATCTTCAATAAATCTGAAATTTATCAAAACTCTACATTAAACCATGAATCTTCCACAAAAACAACATTTTTTAGCTACTATAAGTCACTAATTTGGCATTATCAAGAACAAAGAGGAAATTTCTAAGCAAGTACCTTAACAACTTAAGAAAGATAATAGCTTTGGGTTTTCCCTTCACAAATCCCTCCACCAATACCTTGGAATCTCCTTAGCAAACAATTTTATGGAGTGGATTGAAATTTCAACGGTTGAAACCCAAGATTTAAGCAAGAATTGAAGTTGAAGTTGAAGAAGCTCTCTTGGTTTTTCTTCTCAAAGAGGCCAGCCAAGCAAGGGAAAAATGAGAAAAATCTTGGTCAAAATTGATGTTTAGTAAAGGCAAGAAAGGTTAGGCAAGTCCAACTTCGAATCGGGTCGCGACACGTGGCGCCTTTTAGGTTTCAAGCTTATCTTCTTTCTTCCAATGGTTAATCTATCTAATGAACCTCTAGTTGTCTCCTAACAGCTTGCAAATAATATCCCTTAATACGAAACTTAATCTAGTCGTCAAAATTTTATCGCACTTACCGCACTAGCGGGTCCCACGTCCTTAGTACACTTCCAAACTAACCCGAACTAACTTATACTAAAAAAATGTTTTAGAAAACTATATTCACTTATAAAATGTCTAGAAAATTAAGGTAGTAAAATAAAATAAAGAAAATACTTGAAAAGAAATAGAATTAAATGACATAAAATAATGAAATTTACGGGTCCTCACACTCTCTCTCCCTTAAAGAAATTTCGTTCTCGAAATTTTCTTACCTTCCACGTTTTCAAACGATTCAGGGCTTGATGTGGCTCTAGGGAATACACCCGAACTGACACCTTCGGTCCAATCCATTCACCCTTTGACTGGTTAGAATTGGTTTTGGTTGGTTGTCGGTTCTTACTCCCTTCTCGAGACAGGCTTGGGCAATTAGCGATGTGATGATCTGCACTCCCGCAAGTAGGCATTTTCTTCCTTTCTTCCAGCAGACATCCTCCGTGTGATTCGGCTTCCCACAGTACCCGCAGGGACCACGGGAAGTAGAGGTCGAGCCTCCCTGTGTAATACCTCCTGATGTCCTCGGAAATTTCGTTCTTCCATTTCCCTTTCCAAACTTAGGTGGCGTACTCTTATCCTCTTGTTCCGAGCCACTCCCAGGAAATCCCCTTTTCTTGGGTTGGAAGTTTCTAACTTGTACCCTCGCATTCTCAACTCGCTGGACTTTCTCCACAGCGTCACTAAAAGCACTAAGTTGGGTTACAGCCAGGTCCTTCTGAATCTCAACATTTAATCCCTGGACAAAACGCCTTATCCTTTTTTGTTCGGTTACAATCAATTCGGGGCGCAAACTTAGATAACCGAGTAAATTGACTCTCATACTTGGCTACGGTCTGAGTTCCTTGGCGAAACCGAATGAATTCATCTTCCCTTCTTCTCTTGGATTAGAGAAGGGAAAAACTTGGTATTGAATTCCCTCATGAAATTCACCCATGTTCTCGGGGTTTGTTCTCTTTCCCATTTCGGGTCTTATGATATTCCACCAAGATCGGGCTACTCCCTCCAATTAGAAGACAGCGAAGATCACTTGTCTCTCCTCGGTATAATGTAACGCGGCAAAAATATCGATCATCTTCTCCAACCACCTCTCAGCCACGTCAGGGTCTGGTCCTCCAAGGAATTTTAGTGGGAAAAATTTTTAAAATCTTTCAAGAGAGCTCTATCCTCGCCCTCTACATTGTTACCAGGGTTTCCAGGTTGAGGATTAGGGTTTTGGCCCTGGTGTTCCATTACATGGGCTAGCAGATCGTCATACGCTGGATAGCAGTGGCTACTTGAGCATTTGGGTCGATCCTAGATTCAGGATTTGGTTCAGGCCTCGGTTTCCAGTTACCCCTTTCATTCGAGGGTTGCTTACGTCCGCACCCACGACCTCTTCCACTACGAGTACCCTCCATAGGTCTAACCAATTTAGGGTCGAAACGCGAATATAATATTAAATCAAATGTATGCAGGTACAAGTAACAAAAGTAGACACAACTCAAAAGCAAATATACATATAACAAATTTTATCAGACAAATCACACAGTAGCAGTCAGTCAAATACAAGCAAAAGAAATCCCATGAAAGTATCGGGGTTCTCCATAGTACAATATACAAACTAGGCCCAAGAGTACGAAACAACTAACTAAGAGCTTTTCCCCTCTCGTGACTACCCTCACACGGAATTAAACATGGCTCATCTCCAACCTCTCCACAAGCTCCGCCTAAAGCCTATAAGAATAACACGGTTTATATCTTAAACAGGCTAACCGCATTTAATCAAACCCTAATATATCACTCAAAGTGCCATAGAATCACATTTCTAGTTTGGCCCAAGTCATTGCTAACCTAGGCCCTCACCTCATTCGTATTCGGACATAAGAATCCAAAATAAGATAATTCACAACTCGAGCCGGCCGGTCCCAAGAGTAAATCATCCTTATTAAAGATTTCTACCCGACATACATACCTATCTTCCTCAAGTCCCATGATAAAGATCTTTACACTTTAACATGCATGGTTCATAGGTTACGCTCAAGAAGAGCACTTAATCCTTTAAATACATTCACAAAATCAGGACCATAACATTACTTGGCCTAAACTCACTCCGCGCAGAGACCACGCGAAACGGCTCTGATACCACCTGTGACAGCCCCACCTTCCCCTAAGGCGAACCAAAGGGTTTGGCGGATCGCCTGCCCAACTCTCGTCAGGACTACGAAATCGAATCACACAAACCCTAGATTACGCGCGATCGAACCCAAAGAAAACGACAATTGAAGACCACCAAGATCAAATATAACATACCAAATCATACGGTAGTACGGAACTCAGATTAAACACTTCAATGAAAAGAGAAACGAAAAAACGAAAATGAAACGATAAGGCCACGTCACAATCCGGCCGAGATCTGGCCGGATTGGAGGCAGTGGCTAAACCAAAATTTTTCAAAAAACTGCCAATCCGGCAACCTATTCGGCCAAGAACTGGTCGGATACACGGCCGGATTCCCCTGATCAATCCCGCCAAATTTTCTTTCTTCCTCGATCAAGTTCTGAACTCGCCCAACTTTTCCAACTGATACCAGAAAAGTTCATATAGAGCCAAAGGCATACATTCATCAACAAATACACGAAGAAAACATGAATAATTACTTATATACATACGTTAGAACTTTACAAGTCAAGGGAAATACTTATTCAAAGTACAATTAGGGTTTTCTTATACAGAGGAGCATAATCAAAAGGGATGTATATCACTAGCTCTACTCTTTTCTTCAAAATCATGATTTTCAACAAGTTGAACGCTGTAAAGAAAGACAAAAGTGACGGAATGGGGTGAGTTTACGCTCAATGAGGTACCCAAAACACAAGCAATCATGATCCATGGAGATTTACTTTCATTTACTCAAATAGACACGGCAAATAAGAATATAAACAAACATCTTGAATGGAAAGGATACAGGTGGACTCTCAGTAGCCCAAATTCCCATTGCAGTACTTGATCCAAACTTATTGACCCTCCATCAACGTTTAATGAAACAAACATGTCCGTAGATCCCTCTTAGAACGTCAAATCCCGATCACCAAACATACCCCTTTACCGGGCCCGAATGCCTAACAGGAACAGAGATGGTAATACTCGAGTATACCAGAAATCCAGAGTCTCCAATACCCAAAGATTTCCCAGGAACAGGCCCCCATGGATTGTTAATTTTCCTCGACCAAACCCTTGCTAACTCGATTCAATAACTCCCCATAAGGTTGAGCTCAAATTTCACAGGTACAGGGAGGTCGTTGGATACAAGCTCCAAACGACATCACATCAGGCACAGGTAATAGAGTCAAGTTTATACAGTAAACTAGTCACACAGGCCAGAGAACGAGTGTGATAAAGTACACCCTCGTCTCGTACAGATAAACAGATGGTACAAGCATTTAAGTCACAAATTTCAAGTACAGACAAACCAGTTAGCAACGAATCATGGGAGTGGTACACTCACCAATTCAAATAAAGATACGTCAAAAGTCTTCACCCAAGGTAGGGTTTTAATCACCGAGAAATCCTAGAATAACCAACACAAGAAAATTAGGGTTTTCGCATTCACAAACCCAGTAAACGGAGTGCAACAAGTGAGGCTCGACTACTAGTCGAATGCCTATTCAAATGGACTACAAATGCAAGGAGATAAAATGTAACTTTTGAGTAAAAAGGGTAATAGTTGGTCCTGGGGCAAGAACGACCCAAAACCCTTCATTTCTTCCAAAACCATACCTACAATGATTTACTAACTCCAAACTTAAGGTGCAAAGTGAAGGTAAGAATAATTCTAGGAAAATAGGATTTTCCAGATTTACGCACCATCATTGGAAAAAACATATCTCACTATTCTTAAGCCCAAAATTGATAAAATTTATACCGTCGGAAAATAGACTCAAAGGGGTACAATTTCTTAGAAGACACATTTATAAGATTCGGATCACAAGTTAGTCAAATTCGAGCCTCAAGTTGCTGCTTCATCCAGTAAAAGACAGAACAGGTATGAAATTTCAGTCAACTTTGAAAAAATCACCATAAATCTCACAGGCAGAACCAGGGTTTGAAAATTTTCACGGTTTATAGCTATATGAATCTAGTTTAAAAACGCAATAAACAGAACTTAATTTAGATATTTCCACATCAAGTTATAACAAATTCCCCGAGACTGCTCAGGAGTTCTTGCGAAAATTTTGATAGCACCTCCCTTTTCTTTCCTTTACTTTTCCATCCTACAAGCCACATCAAACTCAATCCAATTTAGCCACAATTTCACACATAAATCACAAGCTATTAAACACACCTAATTTGGGTCTCAATACCCCTCATATATAGCCAATTAGTGGCTCAAATTAGAAACCCTAAAGCTGAAAATTTGTACACATAAGCTGGAATTTCTTTAAGCAAAGTAAACTAACACAAAAACACCAAATTTCTCACATGTCAAAGCTAGTAAATCATAGCCAACCATTAATCATCATATGAGGGCAGAAAAATATTCAATAAATCTGAAATTTATCAAAACTCTACATTAAACCATGAATCTTCCACAAAACAACATTTTTAGCTACTATAAGTCACTAATTTGGCATTATCAAGAACAAAGAGGAAATTTCTAAGCAAGTACCTTAACAACTTAAGAAAGATAATAGCTTTGGGTTTTCCCTTCACAAATCCCTCCACCAATACCTTGGAATCTCCTTAGCAAACAATTTTATGGAGTGGATTGAAATTTCAACTGTTGAAACCCAAGATTTAAGCAAGAATTGAAGTTGAAGTTGAAGAAGCTCTCTTGGTTTTTCTTCTCAAAGAGGCCAGCCAAGCAAGGGAAAAATGAGAAAAATCTTGGTCAAAATTGATGTTTAATAAAGGCAAGAAAGGTTAGGCAAGTCCAACTTCGAATCGGGTCGCGACACGTGGCGCCTTTTAGGTTTCAAGCTTATCTTCTTTCTTCCAATGGTTAATCTATCTAATGAACCTCTAGTTGTCTCCTAACAGCTTGCAAAATAATATCCCTTAATACGAAACTTAATCTAGTCGTCAAAATTTTATCGCACTTACCGCACTAGTGGGTCCCACGTCCTTAGTACACTTCCAAACTAACCCGAACTAACTTATACTAAAAAAATGTTTTAGAAAACTATATTCACTTATAAAATGTCTAGAAAATTAAGGTAGTAAAATAAAATAAAGAAAATGCATGAAAAGAAATAGAATTAAATGACATAAAATAAGGAAATTTACAGGTCCTCACATCCAGTCAAGAATCTATCTGATGTAACTAGAAGCGGAGATCGAACTACTGCCTCTCTTCAGACAATGAAGGCGGTGGTGCTGAAGTCGAAGGACTAGGAGCATCAGTAGAAGTACCGCCAGTCTGAGAGGCGGTAGCTTTAGAAGCTTTCCACTTTGGTGGGAGCTGGATCGGTCCCGGGGGAATGAACTGGAAAACACCATTGACCTGCTGAACTAAACTTATTTTCTCCAAACAAAACAAATCAAGGGGTTTCATATTACATGCCAAATGCAAATTATGATTATTCAAATCCAAAACCTCAAGATTAACGGCCAAACGTGTGACGGTCCCACCTCCTTCTAGGGCGTACCCTAGAAGTTAGCGGATCGCCTGTTTGGCTCTCGCTAGAGCTCGCAAATTTTACATTAACATCAGAGATAACAGATCAATACTTCCATTAATCTTACATTAATCTCAGAGATAACATTTAGGTAACCAAAACCAACCATTCAAATCTTTTACAAAACCTAGTTTAATACAAAAGTTCCAACCTTATTAAGATACTAAATGATTTCCAAACACAAAAACTTCAAGCTAACTTCCTAAGATCCTTCGCTCGATCCCTGACCACCAACTCCTGTAAGGAAAACAAAGCTAAAAGGTTGAGCTAAAACTCAGTGAGGTTTGCCGAGCAAGTAACATTTAATAACACTTAAATCATTGCAATTACACAAATGGTGCACATTTAATTGGACAATCACATTCAAAAGGATACGCACTCCACCTGGGAGTCAATTCAATGTCATTGAGCTGTCATTTCAGAGTCATGAGACAATCATTTCAATGTCATTGAACATTCATTTCAATATCATTGCACATTCTGCCACTTCACCTCCTTATGTCCTCCAAAACAATAAACAATCCCCTACATTCAGTAATCAGTTCAATAATCTCTCAACCTCATGGTAAAACTCGAGTATACCGAAACATTTATCCAAAGCTACCGTCCTACCCGACCAAACCCTTTGCTGGCTCGAATAGTCCGTTGAACAGAGGGTATTGGGCCCAGTTCAGCCGATGTGGCGAGGCATACATACGGCTAACATTCATGCACACTTACAATAACATTCAGTCAATTACCGACCTTCAAGTTCAACTAAGCCGAATGCGATAAAGTACACTCTCGACTTAGAAGGTGAGAGACAATTGAGATACATTTCACAAGAAATCATTTAGTAATAATTCATGATAAGCACATTTATCACATAATTTCACTTAGATACACAAACAGTTAAACATATAAATTCGGAAAACACTCACCAATTATCCAAATAATTTACTCTCGAGTCTCGAGTTGGTTTCTTGGTTCACGGCTACTTCCTGGTACAAGTTAATAATTTCAAGTAAATACATAATTTGTAGTTGATCATTTGTTATTCTTTTATTTAAACTTATTGAAATCAAGTTTGACCTTAAAATACAAATATAACATTCTTAATAATTATTCATCATTTTATTTTTGAAACTTATTGACTTTATTATTTTTAAACCTTGAAACATACCTATCTACAAGTTTATAAACTTGTATTATCGTTCCAACCAATATACTTTCTCAATCCAATATTAATTATGGCTTATAGATACTCCATTTTCCCTTTTTAAAACTAACTAAACTCTAGATTGTTTGTAAATTAAAATTTATTCCACAACCCTAACCTCTCAAGTTTTATAGTCTCTAAAATATTCATGAAGACAAGATTAAGTGATTAGACGGTAATTTATATATATAATTATCATGAGTTTTCCTCTCAATTGCCTTAGTTTAACTCTACTCGTAGAACTAGATATAGTCATTAAATCTCAGGGCAACCGTAACTATCATTTATGTAAGCTTACAAAGTTGGAAATTAGAAGAATTGCTGCTCAAAATATGGTTTCCTCAAGGCCAGCATCAAAGCAAGTTACATTCGGAAAACAAGAGGAAAGCAACAAGAAAGGCAGCTTTGCCACCCTCTGATGTTTTGATCACAACTGAAGCTACGCTTATCAGATTGAGGCGAATTTTATAGCGTTTTGAAGTTAAGACCTAGACTTACATTTCCTATGAAGACATCTATATCCATTTCTCGCGTTTTCAAAGCCAAAAGGGGACAGTCAGAAGCACAATCTGCTTCATTCTCTCGGACAGCAACCACAAAAATTCTAGTGACGTTACTTCAAGCTTTCGGCAAAAACTCTATTCCTTCACTTATTTAAAGCTCTAAACACTTAGCTTATTTTTGGTCCAACCTAAACCAGAACACATAACACATAATTCCAGAAAATAATCTCACTAAAGGCCTTAACTAATTCTACCATCAACTAATTACAATTTCCAGCAATATAGCAGTTTAACATGTGGTGTTTTCTCATAATTTTCTTTTCAGTTTCATGCTCCAACTAGACATGCAGGGGATGATCATTCAACTACAGACCATCTTAAGCAAAACATAGAAATTTATAGCCAAAAATCCAAGAGAAAAGAGGAACCAAGATTTATATCCTCTCTCGGCTATAAAGCTAGTTCGTAGCAGCAAGCAATACCTAAAGACGAGTTTCTTCTACTAGATCCCTCCATTTTATGCTCAAACCTCTCATGCATGAAGAAATCAAGATGTTATACAACATATTACAGATTAATACAGAATTTTAGAGTTATCATTCACCAAAGATAGCTGAAACGTTTCCATTTCCCCCCACTCGGATGAAGCTGGAAAAATTCCAGCAAGGATCTTCCATTGGTCCTCCCAATTTCCAACTTTTCCCAAATTTCTTCAACTAAACTTCTTATAATACCTGAGATAACCATATTACATGCTTTTCTTATATTATATTTCCATTTTTTACACTGCTAATGAGTTGAAATTCATATAATTAACTCCCGGTTCCTACAACTTCAGTCGAACAACAATTTTAATCCTAACCAAAACTTTTCTTTAGTCAAAACTCATTTTCCCTTGCTAAAACATAACATGCAACTTATATATTCATTTATACTCAATAAATAAGGGATGATTACCGAAAATCTTACCTCTTTCCTTTAAGATTTCAATAGTTGCAAACTGGTCCAGATTTCTTAGCTTCAGTTCCTCAAGGTTTGCACCAGCCCTCCCTTTTCTCACAATTGCAGCCGATAAGTGAAGAAACTAACAGAGTTCCTCTTCCTATCTATCACCTTAGCTCTCAATTTTTAGTGTTTGGAAAAGAAAAGAGTTGTTGGTCAGTTTCATTTCCTCACTCGGTGGCAGCTTCTCTTAATTTTCTCTCGGTTCTTATTCTAGGAAGCCGTTCAGCTCTTAGTTGCATGGTGATTAGATCAAATACTAGGGTTATAAGGGTCTTTTGGCTTTGGTTTATTTACTAGTTAAGGAGTTGTAGTTTTTATTACCTTCATGTATTACCTCAAACTTTGTCTGTTCAAATTTGTATATCCCTTTAAGAATTTTTCTTATATTAACTTAGGATATTTCCATACTCCTAATTTATAAGAAATCAATTAGACATTTAATTTAATCAATTGTATGGTATATACAATGTTTTTAGTAATACAAGAAAATAAGATAAATTAAAAATATATATAATTTCTCGAGTTCTCACAAAACGAGTGATAAATGAACCCAAAATTAATGGCTTATTTTTCTTACTCAAGACAGTCCGGAAGTGAGAAGTAAACCAACACTTCAAGTTAACTTTAACTTTAGCAACCATACACCAAATAAAAAAGGACTCAGATTTTGTCAAAGTACCCAAACTGTCCTTCCTACCCGAGAAGATATAAGCCATGAAACGTAATGAAAAACAGGGTTCTTTAGGTAGGAGGCCTTCGACTGGCTAGGATCGTTAGATTGGGTATCAATTGACAAATCCTTCTAGTAGCCAATGTTATGGGAGAAAAAAGGGTTCAGTATATTCACAGGCACTCGCCATATATTCAGCAGATTGAGAATAGGGGATATCAATAAAGTCAAAAGTCAAATTGAATTCAGTAATAGACTGTTTGAATTCCTTATCCATCAATCGAAAACGAACCACATCAGGGGTCATAATAGAAAATTCATCAGGTATATTGAATCAAAAGTGGCACAACATTCCCATGTTAGCTCAGTAAAAACAGGCAAAACAATTGAAGCATAATTGGTCCAACCAATGGCAGCTATCTTCCTAGTGACCTCATCCCGAATGTTCAAAAGGTCGAGTGTGGGTTATGGATGAATTTACAAGGAATAATTTTCCTTGTACAAACAGCTGCATACCATTCCTTATCGGTTGCCTTGTTGAAAGTCAGATGCCCGCCAAAGTGCTCCGAAGAGAAGAGGTGAAACCCCCTGGTTCTCCCAAGGCAGGACAGGGGGCCGCCCGAAGTAGATGTTTGGGAAGGTCCACTTAAAGGGACAGTGGGTTGTGAGGAAGAAGTGCTGGCTTGGGATTTCTTTTTTATTTGCTTTTTCACCATTGGATAACTAAGGATCGAGAACAGACAAGATACCGAAAACAGGAGGTGCAATCCAATCAGGCAATCAAGTCAACCAATTCTCAAATAACTACCCTCTCAAATGCTGAATTGATGCAAATTTCCCAATTTTCAATTAATTTTAAGCAGGTATCATATAGTAAAAAGACTCAACATGCTACAAAGCGTCTATCATCAGCTACCATAGAAGATATCTATCCTCAACTACGACAAAATAGAAAAGTGCAGGGAAGATATAACCTGAATTTGAGAGCAGGCAGTGGTCGACACTGGCGACGGAACAGGCGTTGGCCATGGTTGGAGGAGGGTGTCAGCGCGACACCAATGACGGCTGCAAAAAGCTACAGTAGCGCACGGCAACGGGCGGCGAAACGGCTGCGGCAACAGGTGGCGTGCGGCAGCGGAATGAGAAACGGCGGTAGGTGGTGGAACATAGGAAAGATAGCCGTGACAACGAAATGGGAGACGTGGTGCTGGTGGCATGGAGCGATAGGGAGCGACCAGATGCAGGGGTGCTGCGCGCCAGGCATGCGAGGGAAGCGGGACGCGAGGGCAGCGTGTGATTGAAGCGTGCGGGGCACGTGCATGAGGCGGTGGAGAGACAGCAACGCCAGCGACAAGCGGCAACGAGTGGTGGAAGAGGAAGAAAAGAAAGAAAGAAGAGAAAAGAAAGAAGAAAAAAGAAAAAGAAAGAGAGAAAGAAAGAAAAGAAAAGAATAGGGCACCGTTGGCTCCCCTTTTTCTTATATATATCTAAGAAGTAAGAAAGGGTAATTTCGTCCTTTCACCATTTTTTAAGAACCACTGTGTTAGACGTGAGCACGCCTAACTGCTCTCGAGTCTTCTGACCAACGCTCGAAATTTAAAATCTTTAAACGTGACCACCTGACGTGGGCATGTCTAACTATCGAGGAGTCTTCTGACCAACTCTCGAAAATTAAGATCCTTAAATGTGACCACCTGGCATGGGCATGCCCAACTAGTGGATAGTTTTCTATCCGTCAAATTAAAAATTCCTTCCTTAGGCGTGACCACAAGACGCGGGCACGCCCAACTACCAGTTTCCTGCCACAAAAGCAACAAATCACTAAATGCAACTAACATTTAACAAAAACTCTAGAAACATAAGAAAACTAAAACAAAAGGCATTAGGTTGCCTCCCAAACAGCACTTTTTTTTAACGTTTTTAGCTAGATTTGGTCGGAACTCTTAAGCAGAATAAACTAGATCCTCAAGTTGCATGAATTCGACTTCCTCAACGGAAAATCCTTCATAGTAATGTTTGAGACGATGGCTATGTACCACGAACTTTTTTTTGGTTTTCAAATTCTGGATCTCTACCGCACCAAAATAAAAAATATTAGTGACTACAAAAGGACCAATCCACCTAGAACGCAACTTACCTGGAAAAAATAACTTTTTGCCCCAACCACAAACGTTTTTCTCGAGACTTGTTGATGATGAAAAAGTTTGCTTTTCTCCTTATAAATGAGCGCATTCTCATAAGCTTCATTTCTTAGTTCCTCTAACTTCTGCAATTGAAGCTTCCTATGCACTCCGGCTTCCTTGAGATCCATATTGCATTGTTTAATTGCCCAAAATGCCCTATGCTCAAATTTCACTAGGAGGTGGTATGGTTTCCTAAATACTAATCTATAGGGTGGCATTCCAATTAGCATCTTGTACGTGGTTTGATACGCCCGTAGTGGCATCTTCCAGTCTTGAACTCTAATCATTCCTATTCGGGCGAACCATATTTTCCAAAATCAACTTAATCCTTGTGGAGCACACCATATTTTCAGAATAAAACAGCAAATGTCTTGTTGCAAAAGTGTGTTCCCCTGTCGCTTACCATAGCTCTTGGCATTCCAAAACGAACAAAGATGTTAGACCTAATAAACTCTGTAACCACTTTAGAATTGTTAGTTCGGGTAGCTTTCGCCTCCACCCATTTGAACACATAGTCAACTGCAAGCAAGATATATAAGAAACCATAGGATAAGGGAAAATGACCCATAAAGTCTATACCCCACACATTAAAAATTTCAACAAAAAGCATATGAGTTTGAGGCATTTGGTCTCTACGCGAAATATTCCTTACCCTTTGGCATCTATCACAACATTTATAGAATATATATGCATCTTTATAAAGGGTAGGTCAGTAAAAGCCACTTTCTAACACTTTACAAGCTGTTTTCTTAGGTCCAAAGTGTTCTTCACATGCAAAAGAATGACAAAAAGTGAGTATAGAATGAAATTCATGTGTACTTATATCCCGTCTTAACACTTGATCCGAGCACTGCTTCCAAAGGTTGGGATCATCCCAAATGTAATACTTAGCATCACTCTTCAATTTGTCCCTCTTAGCCTTTGGCCAATCTGCAGGTATTTGATTTGTCACTAAAAAATTCACAATATCAACAAAACCAAAGAATAGAAAAATTAACAGAAAGTAATTATTCTTCGGAAAAAGTCTCCCTTAGTGGGAGATCCTCCTTAGCCGTGAGCAAACGGCTCAAGTGATCAGCAACTAGATTCTCCATCCCCTTCTTATCTCGAATCTCCAAGTCGAATTTTTGGAGAAACTGAATCCATCTAATTAACCTTAGTTTTGCGTCCTTCTTGGTTAATAAGTACCGCAATGTTGCATGATCACAAAAAATTATTACTTTCGCACCTAATAAATAAGACCTAAACTTTTTTAAGGCAAAAACAACAACCAATAATTCTTTTTCAGTGGTAAAGTAATTAAGGTGAGCTCCATTCAAAACTTTTGGTGCATAGTAGATCCCATGTGCTGCCTTGCCAACCCTTTGCCCCAGTACAACCCCCACTACATAGTCGTTTGCATCGCTTATTATCTCGAATGGGAGGTTCCAATCTAGGGGTTGAATGACGGGTGGTGATGTCAAGAGCTCTTTTAATTTGTCGAACGCCATTTTGCAATCATCGTTGAAGTCAAAGGTCATTTCCTTCTGCAATAGCTTGAACAATGGCGCTCCAAATTTTGAAAAGTCTTTGATGAATTTTGATAAAATCCTGCATGATCCAAAAAAGAACGCACCTCCCGTACACTCATAGGATAAGGTAAAACAGAAAT
The DNA here is from genome assembly GCA_023065735.1 of Coffea humblotiana. Lineage (NCBI taxonomy): Eukaryota > Viridiplantae > Streptophyta > Magnoliopsida > Gentianales > Rubiaceae > Coffea > Coffea humblotiana. The sequence goes on along the minus strand of CM041212.1, from coordinate 19,292,122 downwards.
AAGATCTATCTTTGCTTTATCTACCTCTATACCCTTATCTGACACCACATGCCGAGAACTATATCATACTCTACCATAAAGTGACACTTTTCCCAATTGAGTACTAAATTAGTTTCTATGCACCTTTTTCAAAATCAAACATAAATTATCAAGACATTCATCAAAACTATCACCGTAGACACTAAAATTATCCATGAACACGTCAATAATCTTTTCTACATATTCAGAAAAAATGCTTACCATATATTTTTGGAAGGTTGCTGGGGCATTACAAAGCCCAAAAGGCATTCTTCGGTAAGCATAAGTACTAAATAGGCAGGTGAAAGTGGTATTTTCCTACTCCTCCGATGCAATCGCAATTTGAAAATAACCTGAAAAGCCATCTAAAAATAATAATAAATTCGACCAGCTAACCTTACAAGCATTTGGTCAATAAAGGGAAGGGAAAAGTGATCTTTTTTTGTTATAGAATTCAACTTTCAAAAATCAATGGATTTGCGCCATTCCGTAGGCTTCCTATTTGGGACCATTTCACCATCTTGATTTTCTTCTACTATCACCCCTACTTTTTTCAAAACTACCTGAACAGGGATTACCCAAGGACTATCTTAGATAGCAAAAATAATGCATACATCTAGGAGTTTAAGGATCTCCTTTTTAACCACTTCCATCATCAATGGGTTTAATCTTCGCTAAGCCTGTCTCATTGATTTTGCTTCCACTTCTAACCTAATCCGGTGCATGCATAAGGAGGGGCTAATTCCTTTGATGTCTGCAATGATCCATCCAATCGCCTCCTTATGATCTCGAAGAAGTTGAACCAGTTTGTCCTCCTGACTAGATGACAAGTGTGCAGAGATAATGACTGGCAAAGTCTCCTTGTCTCCTAAGAACACATACTTCAAATGGCTAGAGAGAGGTTTGAGCTCCAACTCTGGTGCTTGTACGACAGAAGGCAACAACTTTTTATGAGTTTTTGGTGTAAAAAGGGAAGCAAGCTCATACCTTAGAAAAATAGATGGAAGTGTAATGTTTCAACCATATGTCATAGTTCATCACTCAGTTCTATATCAAGAGTTGCTCCTAACTCAAAATGTTTAGTCAAAGTTATCTCTAGTTCATTCTTACCATCAAACTCAAAAACTCCTTGCACAAGCGGGTCAATGACACTCAAAGCAAAAATCGAGTTAGACTCTTCAGGGTATCTCATGGCATCAAAAATATTAAAATGCACTGTCTCTCCATCAAACTCCATTAATAAAGTACTCTTATTTACATCAATTTTAGTCCCAACAGTACTCAAAAGAGGTCTACCTAACAAGATAGGTGACGAATTCACAAACTTTTCATTTCCCATATTTAGGACATAAAAATCAGCTATAAATACTAGTTTATTTACCTAAACTAAGACATTTTCAACTAGTCCATCCGGATAAGCATATGTATTATGATGCTAGTTTCTTTTAATGGCCCAAGATTTAAGGAAGTATAAATAGTTTTAAGCATTACATTTACAGATGCTCTCAAATTTAGCATTGCTTTCTTAATTGTAGTATTTCCTATCTTACATGGGATTATGAACATACCTGGATCCCCACACTTGGGTGGGAGTTTCCTTTGGCGTACAACTGATACGTTCTCTCTCATCACCACTCTTTTATCACCCCTTAGTCTCCTCTTATTGGTGCACAAGTCCTTAAGAAATCTTACATACCTTGGTACTTGTTTGATTGTGTCCAATAGGGGGATGTTTATCTCTATTTTTCTGAACATTTCTAGAATCCCTTTCTCCTTCTCTGGTTTCCTTCCTTAGCTTCTCCAACCTGCTAGGAAAGGTGGAGTGTTAGACTTATGATTCATAAGAGAGTCACAGATTACCTTGGGATTTGAATTTCCCACATTCTTCCTCAAGCTCATTTTCTATTTGCTCCTCACTCTTATCTTTAGGGACTACTGTCCGGGGCTCTTCAACTTCTTTGTCGCTTCTTAAGATCATGGCACTCACATTCTTTGGATTTGTTTCAGGTTGAGATGGCAACTTTTCAAAAAACGTGAGACTCTAGACGGTTGATTGCAGTTCCCATATGGCTTACCTAATTTTCTAGATTTTTCATGCCAGACCTTGTTTCCTGTTGAAATTGAGTAGTGTTTTGCTGGAATTGGGTGGTACTTTCGGCCAAACTCTTGACCAGATCTTCCAAGGAATTTCCTCCATTATAGGATGGGGGATGGGCCTTCGGTTGATATTGAAGTTGGAACCCTGGCGGCCTATTCTGACCAAAATTTTGTTGGCGATTCCCTCCGTAGTTAAAGTTTGAATGATCCCTCCAACCCGAGTTATAGATGTTGGAGTATGGATCATATTGCCTCCTTGGCGCGAGCACGTTTCCAGCCATGTTGACTTGTTCAGGGCTTTCCTCTTGGAGCATTGGGCACATATCAGTAGCATGTCCCGTGTTGGTACAGATCTCTCAAATCTTAACTTGTTGTGTATTTCCTACAGTCAATTGTCGGACAAATGAAGTCAGCTCCGACAATTGTTGTTGAATAGACGAACTGTCCACCTCGTTCACTCGACGAGTGAGGACATTATCTCTGGGGCCAAATTGTTGTGAGTTCTGCACCATTTCCTCAATCTCATGCCTCTCCAGGGGTTTTATTCACCAGTGTTCCACCACTTGCGACGTCAATGATGTTCCTGTCAGACCAAGTAAGACCCTCGTAAAAATATTGAATTAACAACTTGTCACTTATCTGATACTGGGGACATTTGGTACACAATTTGTTGAACCGCTCCCAGTACTCATATAAGGTCTCCCCTGATTGCTGCTTAATGCCACATATCTCTTTTCTCAAGCTAGCAACTCAAAAGATAGGAAAGTACTTCTCCAAAAACTTCTTCTTCAGTTGCACTCAGGTGGTAATACTACCTGCCGGCAGGTAGTACAATCAATCTTTGGCCGAGTCTTTGAGAGAGAAAGGAAATGCTCTCAGTTTAATTTGCTCTTCAGTTACCCCGGGAGATTTCGTACTTGAGCATACTACTTCAAATTCTTGTAGATGCTTATGGGGTTCTTCACCTAAAAGACCATGAAAAGAAGGTAAGAGGTGAATTAATCCAGATTTTAACTCAAAAGAGGTATTTTCATTCAGATTGGGAAAGGTAATACAAAGTGGCTGCTGAGTTAAATCATGAACAGCCAACTCTTTTAGTGTCCTATTATTTGCCATCATATACTCTTCTTGTTCTGAATTGCTTGCAGGAGATGACTGTCCTTCCATACATTTCTTGGTCTCTTGTCTTTGCCTATGTGCTGTCTTCTCAACTTCAGGGGCGTATATCAATTCACCTGTGTGGGAAGAATGAGACATTAACTAGCAAAAATATCAAAAAGAAAATGAATTAAAAAAGAAACAAATAATTCAAGCACCAGTCCCCGACAACGGCGCCAAAAATTAACAGGTGCCAAACCTGTGCAATAATAAAAACCTAACTACCACCAAAGGCAGTCAACAATCAATTTCAGGTACTGGAACAGGGATTCTGGATGTGCAATAGGTTACTTGATTCACCTTGACTCCGAAGAATTTGCTTAATCTAATATACTAGAATTGACTAGTTGACAAAATTATTAACTCATAGACAGTGACAAATAGGGTCGTCTCCTCAGGGAATGGGCAGGAATTCGTTTCTTTTGAAGCTAAGGAAAATGGGGGATTTAAATGGACAACAAAAATTAAATGTAATTTAATTAACTCAACAATACCAACAATGAATAATTAGATAGAAACAATGGTGAATAAAATTCTACTCAAAAGTTCAACCTCTCAGGACTGGTTCAAATATATGATCACTGATGCAACAATATTCGATTCCTCCATTACTAGGTTAGTTAGAGCTACAACAAGTTCTGATAGCCAGTTTTTCCTTACACTTTCGACAGTCAAGGTACGACCATTGACTATTTTCCTAACCAGAAAATAACCCTATGTACGACCATAGGAGTTTGATTTCCCGATTGCATTAATAATTAGAAAAATCCAACCTTAACCAATAAACGCGTTAAGAGGGTTTATTTAAGTTAGATTCTATGCTTCCCCAACATAAACCCAATTATATTGGTTGCCACTAGTATTAACCAAAAGAACAATTACGGATTCAATTTCGCTAATTTGGCAATAAATTATTCGGCTAATACAAACATCGGGTCCAAGATATTTGATCAACCAAGTGATCATAAACACGTAATTCAGGAAACATAAAAATAGTGATAAAGAAAAGAAAATAAGAAAAACCAATTCGATCTCATATATGATTCTGACCCGTGCCTTTGAGTTGACCTCTGAGTAAACAGAGGGTTTAGTTATGTGTCATAGAGGAATTTCCACCAAATAGTCAAGAAAGAACAAAGAACGTTTTCTTTATAGAAATTCACAGAGAAAAGGAGAAAACGCAAAGCGAAAAAAATAAATTGCTGAATATTGTTCCTCCTCCCCCTAGTTCTCGACTACTCCTCTCAAAAAATCAAGAGAGAGACATCAAGCAGCTGACTCTGCCCTTTTAGTCCAGAGTGACCCCACTAGCTTCCTAATTTGTAGCCAACTAATTGATTTCCCCCCAATCATATCTTGACAGACATTCTAATGATTAAAAGATAACAAGGAAATCTCCTAATACTAGTAGACTACTAATCATCCCAATTGAAGGAGTCAATCCCAACAATTTAGGAAATCAGCCTTGATTCATTTTTGGAAGCTTCTCACGTGCACCAAATCCCGAGAATCTGGACTTGAAAGCTGGAAATAGGCACGCCCTCGTCTAACAGGTAAAAATGTTCAACAATTATCTCTTTAAACTTTCTTTTGTCTTTAAGCCCCACAATAACCACCAATTATCAAAATTCCTACAAAAATAATGAATTAGTGAAATGTCTAATCCTGTGAGAGAGAAAATATTAATAAAATTAACATATATTTTAAACCCAATCAACAACAAAAAGAAGTATTCAGGCTTGGTCAAGATACCCGAGCTATGTCTCTTGCCAGAAAAGCTATAGGCGAAGAATCGCTGAACACATCGCCAGGCAGGGGACTTAAGAAAAGAGCTCTTAGACTGGCTCGGGTCGTATCGCTTCCTATTAACAGACAACTCTTGCCACAACCGCACATGTGTTGAGAAGAATGGCTTGACATAGTCACAAATAGTATCAATATACTCCCGCATCTCAGATTGTGCTCATCAATAATAGCAAGAGCGAGATTGAACTCTGTGATCGACTGTCTAAACTCTCTACCCAACAGTCGATACCTAATTACATTGGGGGTGTTGACAGTGAATTAAGTAAGTAACTTGAACTCGAATGTGGATTAAAACTCCTTAGTCAACTCAATAAAGGCAGGATATCGAATTCAAATATAGTTGCTCTACCCAATAATCGTAAACATCTCATCCACCTTATTGGCAATCTATAAAGTCTCAAGTGTAGGTTGGTGAATGTATTTACTGGCAATTATTGGCTTCTCACAGCAAGTAGCATATCTGGGTATATCTTCCTCCCGTGTGAAGTCTAAATTACCCCCAAAGTGAGCTGATGAGTCTATGTGGATACCTCTACCCCGACCCAACCAAGATTTTTATCCCGAAGTAGAGGCAAAGAAGGTTTAGACTTCCTAATGGTGCGCTGAGGTGATGAAGTTGTGGCCTTTTTCTTAGTAGTTATTTTTTTCTTGGCCATTGTCACACTTAGTCAATCCCAAAGGCAAATAATCGACTGATGAATCACTTAACCAGCACCACAAATTCGACAAATGACCCAAATCAGAATTTTAACAATGAACCAGAGTTTTCACCAAATAAAATTACCAATCAGCTTCTAATACAATAACCAATTTAAATGACCAATTCAATCACAGAATGTGTAAGTCACCAATTCACCAAATCTCCAGCATACAAATAGCAAGTCATCAACAACTTACTCCAAAATTGTACCAATGCAATAATCAGAACCTGAACACCATAGACTTCAAGAACAGATAATATTATATGTAGATAGGAAGACCAAATTGGGCAATGCAGGAACGACCCAATAGCTACAGTAGTTTACAATCACCAGTGAGGCTATAAATAACTTTACTTTACTTCAAATTAGCATGGAATTGACGACTACACCTAAGTAGATGATTGCCGAGTCGTGAAGAGGCACAGCAACAATGACGGTTGCGATGGTTGATGGCGGTTGGCGACTGCTGGAGGTGAAGATGTATAAACGATGAGCAGCGGCTGCTATGAACTTCAACTTTGAACGACGGCGTGCAAATTGTGTCGACAATGAGAGCAATCGCGGCAACGGCAATGTCAAACTATGGCGATGACGAGTTTAACCATCAATCGTCGACTGCTGTTCATTGACGGTGATAACGAACGGCAGTCAACGGTGGCGGTAATTCTGAGCTTAGGGTTTAGGTTGTGTGGTTGGGAAAAGAAAAGAAAGAAAGAAAAAGGAAAGGGAGAGAGGAAGAAAAGAGAAAGAAAGTAGAAAGAAAGAGAGAAAGAAAAAGAAAGAGAAACTTTTGATTATTTCATTTTTTTGCTTTTTGAATTTGAATTTTTTTCTCTTTTATTATATATTTTTTATTTTTTTTGTCGTTCACTGGAACAAGATGCAAACACGTCAAAAAAGTGGGAGAGTCTTCCAACGGTGACTTTTAAAAATTTCTTCCTACCACGTGATTAGAAGGTGCGGGCACGTAAAAAAGATTGAGAGTCTTCTGACCATCTATCATAAAAGAAATTCTCTCCAAGCATGACCAATGAATATGGGTACGCCACAATCATAGAGAGTCTTCTAATCGTCATTTTTGGATATCTCGAAATGAAGCGTGCCCTACTAGCGTGGGCGCCTGATTTGACCCTGAAGTCTTCTGGGATCTTGTGATGGACACAACCATATTCATACTTCAGTTCAGACTTGCATATCCTTTCTAGTGAACTACCTCCTGACTCAAAGAAACAAAATCACTTAAATCATATCTAAAAATGGAACATGAAGCATAAAACAACTTAAAATTAAAGAACTTCTTGGGTTGCCTCTTAGCAGCATCTTTCTTTAATGTCTTTGGCTGGACACAGCCAAATGTCCTTAATCTGAATAAGTTGGGTTCTCAATCGTATCATCTCCACCTTTTCAACTGGAAAACTCTCATAATATGGTTTAAGACGATGGCCATTCATTACAAATTTCTTGTCCATCTTTAATCTTTAGATTTTCACTGCACCAAAATGGAAAACATGAATGACTAGAAAAGAACCAATCTAACAAGAACATAATTTATCTAGAAATAATTTATGTCTCGACTAATAAAGAAGAACTTTTTGGCCAATTTCAAAGGTCTTTTCTCGAAAGTTGTTGGTCATGAAAAAATTTATTCCTCTCTTTATAGATTGTTTCATACTCATAGGTTTCATTCTGGATTTCTTCTAACTCTTGTAATTGGAGCTTCTTATACACCTTGGCCTCCTTTAGGTCCATATTACATTGCTTGACCGCCAAATGTCCTGTGCTTGAACTCTACAGAAGATGACATGGCTTTTCGATTACTAACCTATAGGGGGACATCTCTATCAGCGTCTTGTACGCGGTCCGATATGTCCAAAGTGCATCTTTCAACCTTTGACTCCAATCCTTTCTATCAAGATGCACTATCTTTTTTAAGATAGACTTAATTTCCTTATCTGATACCTCTGCTTGGCCATTTGTCTGAGGGTGATGCGAGATTGAGATCTTATGAAGGACACCATACCTCCTAAAGAGTAGAGTTGGAACTATGATCTTATTATAGAAATGTTTCCCCCTATTACTAACAATGACTCTTAGCATTCCAAAATGTACAAAAATGTTGGGATTAATAAATCTAAAATCACTTTCGAATCGTTAGTCCGGGTGATTTTAGTTTCTACTTACTTAGAAACATAGTCAACTGCCAGAATAATATAGAGAAAACTAAATGACGTAGGGAAAGACTCTATAAAATCGATACCCCAAACATCAAAAATTTCAACAAAAAACATGAGGGTCGGTGGCATTTGATCCTTATGGGCAATATTACATACTCTTTAGTATCTATCACAAGATTCACAAAATGCATATGTATTTTTGAATAATGAAGGCTAATAATATCCAGTTTCTAACACCTTATGAGCCGTTCTCTTAGATCCAAAATGACTTCCACATGTAAAAGTATGGCAAAAAGTTAATATATAATGAAATTTCATTTTACTCACACATCTTCTCATTACCTGATCTACGCATCGCTTCCATAGGTAAGGATCGTCCCATATGAAATATTTGGTATCATTTTTCAACTTGTCTTTTTTTGTCTTAGACCACCCTGCTGGCAATTTACCAGTCACTAAACAATTTACTATATCAGCATATCAAGGCAAAGAAAAATTAATACATAGAAAGTAATTGTTCGTCGAGAAAAACTTCTCTTAATGAAAATTCTTCTTCAGTGACCGGTATTCGATTCAAGTGATCAACCACTAAGTTTTCTACTCCTCTTTTATCATGAATCTTCAGGTTGAACTTTTGTAGGAGTAGTATCCACCTAATTAACCATGGCTTCGCATCTTTTTTTGTCAGCAAGTACAACAGGGTTGCATGATTAGAAAATAACAATTTTAATATCTCTTTCTTTACTACTTCTATCATAAGCGGGTTCAACCTTCTTTGAGCCTATCGTATAGGCCTAACATCTTCTTCAAGCCTCATTTTGTGCATACACACATAAGGGCTGATCCCCTTAATATCAGCAATCGTCTAACCTATTGCCTGTTTATGCTCTTTAAGAATCTGAATCAATTTATCTACTTGGGTTGGTGACAATTTAGCAGAGATGATCACAGGGAGGGTCTCCTTGTCATCGAGATAGGCATATTTTAAATTGTTTGGTAGTGATTTCAACTCTACAACTGGTGCCTGCATAATAGAAGGTAACAACTTTTGGTAAGTTTTTGGCACAAAAATAGATGCGAATTCATATGTTGTTATCATAACTGTTAGAGATTGCAGTGCCCTGATCATGCATCTCAGGTCAGCACTCAACTCCACCTCCTGAGTTGTTTTTAACTCAAGGTGCTTGATTAGAGCAATCTCTAACTTATCCCTACCAGCAATTTCAAAAACTTCCTTTACCACAAGATTGATGATACTCACAGAAAAAATAGTATCAGAATTAGAAGTGGAAAGATATTTCATGGCCTCAAAAATATTAAAATGAATAATTTTTTCATCAAATTTTATAGATAAGGTATCCTTATTGATATCAATTTTTGTTTGAATCGTACTCAAAAAAGATCAACCTAACAGTAAAGGTGACAGATCGGGGGAATGATCGTCATCCTTATGAAGGACATAAAAATCAGTGGAGAATACTAATTCATTAACCTTAACCAGAACATCTTCAAATAACCCATCAGGATATGCATTGGTTCAGTCAACTAATTGAATAATTATTTCAATTTCTTTCAACGGTTCTAGATTTAAAGAAGTATAAATAGGCTTAGGCATTACATTGATTAATGTCTCTAAATCTAGTATGGCATTTCTAATCAAGATATTTCTTATTCTATAAGGGATAGTAAATATATCTGGATTTTCGCATTTGGGTGGAAGGTTCCTTTGTAGAACTGCTGTCACATTCTCCCCTACAATAGCTCTCTCATCTCTTTTCAGCCTTTTTCTATTGACGAACAAATCTTTCAAGAATTTTACGTACTTCGAGACTTGCTTGATCGTGTCTAATAGGGGAATGTTGATTTCCGCCTTACGAAATACCTCCAAGATTTTCCTTTCCTTATCTTTTTTCTTTGGTTTCTCTAATCTGCTTGGAAAAGACGGTGAGTTAGTTCTAATTTTAATTATAAGATCGGGAAGTACCTCTGGATTTGTGCTGCCTATGCCCCTTTTTCTCAAGCTCTTTTTCGATCCATTCTTCATTCTTATCTTTTGAAAGCACGAGCTCGGAACCTTCAACTTCCTTCTCACTCCTCAGAATCATTGCGCTTACATTCTTCAGGTTCACTTCGGGTTGAGTTGGCAATTTTCTCTGAACTTGAGATTTCAGACGATTGATCGATATTGTCATCTGACTTATTTGATTCTATATATCTTTCATCTGATTCATTTGAGTCTTTATATTTTGCATGTCAAATTTCGTCTTCTATTGGAACTGCATAGTGCTAGCAGTTAGTTCTTTCATAATCTTTTCTAATGATGGACCCGAAGTGGAAGGAGGAACTTGTGGCCGAGACTAATATTGCTGTGCGTATTCCTGTTGTCTGTTCGGCATGAAGTTCTATTGTCTGTTTCCTCCATAGCTGAGGTTCGGATGGTCTCTCCAACCTGGGTTATAAGTGTTTGAGTATGAGTCATACTGCTTTCTTGACGTGGGTGCGTGACCAACCATATTTACCTGCTCAGCATTCTCTTTTTGAAGTATTCGACACATCTCTGCGGAGTGATCCATGCTGGTATAGATACCACACACTTTGGGCTTGTGACAAGTTCCCTACAGCGAATTGTCCGACAAATGAAATTAGTTCATTAGTTCAGACAACTGTTATTGAATGGACGAAGTCTCTACCTCATTCACTCTATAGGTTGGAACATCTTCTTTTGTACTAAATGGTTGTGAGTTCTCAGTCATCCTCTCAATCAACTCACATGCTTCTCAAGAAGTTTTATTGAACTAACGCCCCCCACTTGCAGTATCAAAAATGCTTCTATCTCTAATGAGTAAACCCTTGTAAAAGTATTGGATCAACAATTGTTCACTTATCTAGTGTTGAGGGCATTTAATACGCGGCTTCTTGAATTTTTTCCAATAGTCATAGAGAGACTCCTCCGGATGCTATTTAATGCCACATATCTCCTTTCCCAGACTGGCAACTCTAGATGTAGGAAAATATTTTTTCAAAAATTTCTTTTTCACCTGCTCCTAGGTTATGATACTAGCCGGTGGTAGATAGTAAAACCAATGTTTTATCGAATCTTTGAGAAAGAAGGGTTTCATACTAGTACATACTATATTGAATTCCTACAAGTACTTATGGGACTCCTCACTTGAAAAACCATAGAAATAAGGTAAAAGGTGAATCAAACCAGATTTCAATTCGAAAGGGATATTATCATTTAAATTCGGAAAGGTAATGCATAATAGCTATTGATTTAAGTCTGGAACAACCAACTTCCTTAATGTCCGAATATTAGCCATTTCGACGTCTTCTTGATCAGAATCACTGGAGGTGTCACTAAAAGAATTCATCGATTCAACTTCTGAATTGTGGCTCTGAGTAGCAGCAACTAACTGCTCCTCTCTGTATTGTCTGGTCTCCTTCCTTGTTTTACGAGTAGTCTTTTCTACTTCAGCGTCAAAAATTAATTCGCCTATACTAGAAAAACAAGGCATAAACCAAAAAAACTACTAGCAAATTTAGAATGGAATGAATTAAAAAAAATAAATTAACTAACATCAGTTCTCGGCAATGGCACCAAAAATTGACAGGTGTCGAACTTGTACAATAATAAATATCTGCTCGAAAAAATATATAAATTTTGTATACAGTGGTAAGTAGGGTCGAATACACAGGGATTGGAAAAATGCGTTTCCTCTTGAGTTCAAAGTTCAGGAGAGATTTTATAAAAATGGGGATAACTAAATAGTTCAAATAAAAATAAAAATAAATAAACAAATAAAGATTGAACGACAATTTATTAAATTGAATTAATGATAGATAAGCTCTAGCCAAGGAATAATTTCGGAAGTGGTTCACTTAATTGATCATCGATGCAAAGATAATTTCGATTATCAACTGACAAACAAGCAATGACAGTCAATCTCTCCTTAGGGTATCGGTGATTAAGGTACGACCGTTAATCACTACTCTAATCGAGAAATAATTTAAGGTATGACCTTATAATATAATTTTTCACTTGTCTTACAAACTAGAGAAGTCTTATTCTAACCAAATAACACGCTATGAGAGTTATTTTAAGTCAACACGCATATTTCCTGACACAAATCCAATCATACCAATTGCTACTATTTTAAAACAATTAAACAATTACGGATGTACGCTTTAATTGGCTAATAGGTTATTAAATTAATCTGAATTCTGGGCCCTGAATATTCAATTAATATAACAACCATAAGACATGAAATCAGAGAATATGCGAATACCACTAAATAAAAGAAATAAATAAAATTAATTTGATCTCACAATTTCAGACGAACCAAATCCTCTGTTGTTCCTTGACTAGAAACAGAGATTTAATTCATCTCCGTTGCAGAAATTCCACGCAAAATTACAGAATTAATTGTCAAAAGCATTCCTCAAGTTTCGATCACAATATGCGATGGACAAGCAAAATGAATAAGATTCTTACAATGTGAGCGAACTTATCAATTGGAATATTCTTTGGTACTTGAGTCTTGCTCAAAATTCTAAGAAGTGCTTCCCTGTGTAATTCAAAAGTTAAAAGTAAATTCAAAATAGAGGCTTTGACAGGCATCTTGGTTTAAGAAAGAGGCTTTGATCTCATACAAGGCTTTCAACTGTGATTTTAAAATCGATACATTGATAATTTTTCCTGTCCTAAGAAATTCATCAAATTTTTCAAATTTGTTGATGATAGTCGCAAATGAACACCCAATCATACGAAAAAATCTCTTCAAAGTATGGTGGATCATGAGTTTTAATGAACGTGCGAATAATTTCCTCCTCGATCATAAGGAGTTCCACCTTAACGGTCAACTTCCTCCAACGTTTGGCATATGTCTTGTAATCCTCTGAGGGTTTTCTCTTGGTTCTTTCCAGTGTTGTTTGCGTAGGTGCAATCTCGTAGTTCTACTCATACTGCCTCATGAAAGCTATGGACCGATCCAACTAAGTTTTTATCTCTTCAGACTTCAAATTAAAATACCAATCTAGAGCGTCGCCCTCCAAGCTTTCAGAGAACAATCGCACCGGCAAGTTTTCGTCATCCACAAGTTTACCAAGTTTGTTAGCAAACATTTTAAGATGAGTCTTAGGATTTTTGGTTCCATCATACTTACTAAATTTAGGAGTTTTTAAAACCCAAAGGCAATTGCATATCTGGAAAGAGACATAGTTCATCATAATCCAAGCCTCCATGTTTGTTCAATCCTTGACTTTTCTTAATGAATTCATCAAATTGGTCTAACCTCTTCAGCGGATTCTTGTCAATTGAAGTAGAGGGTTTGTATATTTCTACCTTTCCTTGAAAGGCGGTATCCAGCATGAATGGCTCTATGGTTGGGTGATGAGGTCTTTAAGGGTTAGATGGGATGTTCAAGTTGATTTGTTGGTAATTTTGAAAAATTTGATTGCTAGGGCGAGTTGATTAAGATGCTGTTCGGATATGTGTGAGATAAACTAGGAATGGGATAAGTAAAGGCACACCTAGGTGAACTTGTAAAAGTTGGGACAATGGTGGTTTGGATGTGTGTCATGTGAGGTGGTTGGTTTTCTAATTCGTGTTGATTATCGTCAACAGGTATGTGGTCATTTTGGACACCGCTACTGCTGTTTAAAACCAGTTGATTGATCATGTGCCTTTGCACTGCCATTTCTATACTTAAATCATTGAATCTGTTCAGCATCTTATTCAATTGGACCTGAGATTTGCAGCGTCTAATAGTGGAATAATTGTGGATTTTTCTAACGATTTTGGATGAGAACATATGTTTTCACGATTTCTCAAGACTCTACTGCGGGACCGTATGATGATGGAGCTTCTGCATGTAACTATATTTGGAAGTACCTAGGGATTTAGGAGAGAAACCCATTTGGAAACTCATTCTCGATTAACTACTTGAAAAGAAAGAAGAAAAAGCATAAGTTAGTAGATATCAAAATAATTCGAATAAATGTCCTATGGGGGAACGTTTTTTACGCCAAGGGTTGGTCTAATATGATGCAATTTTTTGGGACAAAATTCCAATTTCAAACCTATAAGTAAATGTAGAAATCAGAATAAAAATTCTCATAAAACATTAATAAGTTCAACCATTTTTTACAATTTCGTTGATGGTTTGGCTAACCATTTCTACAAATTCTCATGTCTTGCTAATCTGGTACGGTAAAACTCGCTAGAGCTTCCTATATTAAACTTCCAAATTTCTTTTTGAATTTTATCAAATGCATCCACTACTCTCTCCAACTTCTCAGTTTTTCTTGTCTCTTTCTTTAACTGTGATCAAGTATCTTCCAAGGTATGGTCGGCCATTATAAGTTGCAATTGATAATCCTCTAGCTCCTTCACTAGTTTCTCTATTTGCTCTTCAGGATTAGTAGGAATAGATTGTAACTTCTCCTTTCCTTGTTCCATTTTCAGTTTAATCTATTCAATCATCTTTTGAGGTGACCTTAGGTTTTACTTTATTCACTCGATTCAAATGCAGGTTCTCTAAACCACGAAAATTCCCCCAACCTTCTAATACCATACTCCGATTCTCAGCAACTGTGTCGAATTTGACATTCTCAATTCCCTATATTATTGAAACTCTTTGTGAATACCCAAATTGTCTCATGACTCGTTGTGGAATATAAGCTACTAATCCATTGGTACCTGCCAGTGGGATAAAATTGTGTTGAGTAGTTTTGAAAGCCGGATCCCTAACTTTTGTCCAGTCCAAAACCCATTGCACTTTATTCGGTGTCAATCCATCAAATTCTTGAACAAACTGACTTGGAGATGCCATTCACTAATACCTCTTGACCTTTTCTTGGTGTAATTCGATCCAATCCTCTATTGGGAGACAAGATCCCAAGTGTTTGAACGTCCTTTTCATTAGATGCTCCATTGTCTATATTTGTAGTATCAAATTTGATGCATAGAAGAACCCTCTTTTCTTTTGATATTCAGTAACGGCTATAAAGATGTCAGCAATGATAACAGGTAGCAAAGTGGGGGTTTTTCTATTGACTCCTAAAAGGAGACTCTAAATCATGTTGATAGTTGATAAAATGACTTTTCCATGCCTTTGCGGAACAATAATAGATTGATCAAAACTAACCCAAATGCTTGAACAAGCTTCTCTTTCCATTGGTCCTTATGAAAGAAGTCGGTGCAACACTGTTCATAAGATTCCTTTTCTCCAAATCGTGTATACAGAAACTCCAATGGACATGACTTCGCATCCGGATGTTGGTCCATGCTATTTTGCCTCAATCTCAGAAATCTACAAAATACTCTCTCGCTCCACTAGTTGAATGCACCATAGGATGACCTTTCCCTGGTACTTACAATAGACCTTTTATTTCTTTCAAAGTCAGTTTCTCTCACATTCTCCAAATCGAAAGACTGAACCCTTTGGATCCCAATACTCAAGTAAAGCTTGGATGATTGCAACATTAGGTGTCACGTTTAGAAGACTTGGTAAGTACCTCACATACTTGAATAATTTTTTTACCTTATGAAACATACTATTTTTTCAATCAGTTAGTTCTCGAGGTATCTGATTTAGTACTCTGCAAGGGGCCATTTGACGAGAAATTCACTTTTAATACCTTATTTTGGGATTTTACCCCTTAGGATAGTATAAAATTATAAACATGCAAGTCTCATTGGATTACATATCCAAGAAACAAAGTGGCTTATTCCTAACATGGGATTCCCTATGCAGCATTCCCTCTATAATTGATGCATGATGACAGTTTATTAAAGCGAATAAATATGATAATTGAAATATGACCTAAAAGTGCCTCATTTAGATGCTGAAGTAAGTCTAAAATGATATGCAATATATGCATAGTAGTAATGCAATAACTAAAATTTAAACGTGTTATTTACAAGAGGCGATCTGTCCTAAATGAGTACCATATCAGGACTATTATTTTTAGGGTTTGTGAATGCAAGATAAGAGAATAAAACAATGATTAGTTTATTTGATAAACAACACATAACACATTGTAACAATAAAGTGATATAAAAGTATAAGGTAAATAAAGATAAAAAGGGGTAAATCTCTCCCCTCGTGTCTAGTGTTTCTAATAAGGTAAGGTTGACTCTATCCTAAGCGATTTGTAACATGGATGCATGAGATTGGATTTATTAATGCATCTAGACTCGATAAAATTTCAGACTTTCAAACCTTCAGACCAAGAGGCAAAGGGTCATCAATCCCAAGGCCTTTAGTCGGCGGTTCGATAGATCCCCTAGGTATCGATATGGGCACAAGGCGCACTATCCGCATACCCAAGAAAATCAATCCTAATCCTATAAGAAAATGTGGGATGGTGCCCACAAAAAAATAAAAATAGGATAAAAGTAATGCATGCACGTATGAAGTGCTTTCTTCGAGGGGAGGGGGTTAAATACCATTAAATATGTATGGAGGCTCTAGGGTAACTATACCCCTTATCCAAGATGCAAAGTGCGATACAAGTATATAAATACAAATAAATAAACAAATCATTCATCGCATACACGGAGAGCGAGAGGCGATTATGCCTGTGAAATGCAAAATAATTTTAAAAAAATTAAAAGAAAAATAAAACTGCAATCTAAAAACATCCTAATGTAATATGTAAAAATATTAGAAAAAGAAAAAGATCAACTAAATCAAGTGTTTGGACTCCCTAGAAACTCCCTAGTGGAGTCGCCAAAGCTGTCACATCCCATTTTTTGAAAAATAAAAGAGAAATGAAATAAAAGAAATAGGTTTTAAAAAATGATTTTTTATTTTTATAAAATAATAAAGAAAAAGGATCTAAAATGGGATTTAGAAAATGCAACAGTTTGGGACCAAATAATAGTCTGAAAAGGATTTCTTAAGAAAAATAGAAGTCGTCACTTGGTATTGAGTTTAGATGTATCAAATTACCCAAAATATATTTTAAATGACAAAATAAATAAAACCCTTTTAGACAACTCCAAATTTTTGAAAGTAAGAGAAAAGAGTTTAGGAGTCACATTTGAAGAAAAGAAAGGCAAAGATTTGATGTTAAACACCCTTTCAACCTAATCAAGATTAGTTGCGAGATTTAGTAAAAACATTTCCTAATCTAACATATAAATTTATCACATTTGGATGTTTCTATATGGATGCAAATTTAAACTTAAAGGATATCGGAAAGGTCGAAATGTTTTTTTCAAAATTTAATTGTTATCAATCATATTAATTATGATGTCCAAAAATGATTCTTTGAAAATGTCACGAAAGATATAAAAGATGGGACTTAAAAAAAGGAAATTATAATATTTAGATAAATATACATGACCTAGGAAAAGGGAATGCAATATAATGGGTTACGAGAGACTAAAATTCTTGACTTAATTTTCCTTCTTATAAATGGTGTGAAAGTGTACTAAGGCTAAAAGGCCATACTCGCTCATTTCCTATATTCGAAGGATGACACTTCTAATCTAGTCAAACAAATAGATTAACTTATTTTTAATTTCCTAAAATGAGATGCAATTCTAAGTGATATGGTCCAAATATATAGAAGGTAAGGGAATAATAGTAGGAAAAATATCATGCAAATGAAAATAACCTAAAATAGAAAAATGCATGAAATGCAATAAATGTCACACAAGGTATGAATCTAACGCGAAAACGGTCTAAAGGATCTAGGATTGAACTACCCCATTTTTACAAGTTCTCACTAGCGTTGGACTAGTGAGAAATCGGGGAGAAAGGTTTCAACTAGTATTGGACTAGTGTGGTGACGTTATGGCATTTATTATAAATAAATAAAACATATAAAGTATAATTAAATCAAATAAACATGTAAAGCACATATGACACATAACACATAGGGATAATATTTAAATGCAAGAACCCTAAAAAAAGCGAATAAACATATAAGCACACAAGCACACAAGCATGCAAGCAAATAAAAAACTAACAATTACATTGGGTTCCTAACTACAATCTAAAAGGGAAATTTTTGGAAATAATAAACATATTTATTACATTTATCTAACTAATTATATTTTTGGTAAAAATAAAATCTATCTATTACATGACCTAACTAAATACATTTCTTGGGCACCTATCTATTATAAATTAGCATTTAAATGTCTCACAAATAATCATCAAAAAATTAAATAAAATAAATGAAAATTTAAAATTGATAAAATGAGTCAATAAAAGAAAAAATATTCAAAACGTGCAATCACATAAAAACACATAGGAGCACATAAAATAACTTAAAAAAAATAATAGAAGGTACCTCTCTTGAAAATTATGGTTAAATGAGGCAGGATTTGCTCTATTTATACTCCAAAATCAACAAAATAGTCAAAACATCAATTTAATGAGTCAATAAAAGAAAAAACATTCAAAACGTGCAATCACATAAAAACACATAGGAGCACATAAAATAACTTAAAAAAAATAATAAAAGGTACCTCCCTTGAAATTGTGGTTAAATGAGGTAGGATTTGTCCTATTATACTCCAAAATCAACAAGAATAGTTAAAAACACCAATTTAATTAATAATTTAAAAGAAAATGTAAACATGTAGCAAAATTCACTCTATTATCCCCAAGAAATATGAATAAATATAAAATCCATAAAATTTACTAATTAAATGCATTTAAATGAAGCATGATTAACAATTTAAAGAAGACAAAACAAATTATACTTAAGAAATCGAAGCCATTAAGAACTTAATTGTAAAAAATTTAAAAGTTTTTGAGATCAAATTATAATTATTAAAAAATTAGGGGTCAAAATTGAATAAAAGATAAAGCTTAGGAACCAAAGTGTTAATTAAATTAAGGACCTAAGGGAAAGAAATTCAAAATTTTGGAGCCCCAGTAAAATTATTCAGAAGTTCAGGGCTTAATTGTAAATTCTATTTATGATTTCCATAACAAAAAATCTGATCTGGGCATTTTCCTTCTCTTTTATTTGTTTGGGCTTGTGCCAAACCCCCGTCAGCCCAAC
Organism: Coffea humblotiana; assembly: GCA_023065735.1. NCBI lineage: Eukaryota > Viridiplantae > Streptophyta > Magnoliopsida > Gentianales > Rubiaceae > Coffea > Coffea humblotiana. The sequence continues at coordinate 19,273,143 of CM041212.1, read as the reverse complement.
AAATAACAATGAAAGTATCCAATTGAAACCAGAAATCTATCCCACATATTTTCACTATTGTCCAATCAACACAGAAGCTGGTTTCAGCCTCCAAGCCCATTCGTAAGTCCAAGTAAAAGATCAAACCACAACCCATTTCTTTGAGGAGAAACAGAACCCAACAACAGATATTCACATTTGAAATATCAAACTAGACGAGACAAACGACAAGCAAAGAAAGAGCAAAGAAACTCATTTCTGATGGAAAGAAAATGGGTCTACCGGAATCTGGAAAATTTTCGGCCAAACGGCCGGAATATCCGTTTGGCCGGGAAATTCCTCCAGGGGCATTTGGAGGCAAATTTTCATACACACATAATCTCTACAACCTCATGAACTCATACAAGTCATCAAACATGGAAGCGAGGATACCTGAGGATGCTTTTGGACTAGATTGAAATCAGAATAATGCAAGAAATGGATTTATCGAAGTTTCGAACGTGCGCCAGTGGACACCAGCGATGATGAACCATCAACTTGAGGGCTTAATTCAAAGGGTTTCTAGGAGTTTTTTTGTTTTAAAAAAAAATCGTATACCGTGTAGAATTAAAACCTCCTCAAACGGGGTTGTATTGAAGAAGAAAATTTGGTCCCAACAGAGCTCATTAGTTAGCCTGTCTCAAAAAAAATTTGCAGAATTTTTCTGTCTTCTCTCTCGATTTTCCTTTTCTTTTCCCTCTTTTTGCTTTTTTGCCATTTTTTCCTTTGCTCCCCCTTCTAAAGCTGGATTCTCAACCCTTTTAAATGGAACAAAACCACAAAACCCTCACCTCAATGGTGAGGATGAGAGCCATTTTTGCTGCTGAATTTTGGGCCATTCGATGCCCTTTTCTAGATGTAAGCATTTAAATCGATCGGTACAACCAGAAAATTTACAAAATCGATCCGAAACCAGATTGATTGGTGGGATACAACTCAATTTTGGACAACTAGTGAGACCTAACGGATTGGTGGGATAAAACCCAAATACAACAAAATAACGTTTGGTAAGATAAAATCTAAACCCAACAAAATAAATGGTTGGAAGGATAAAACCTAAATCTAACAAATAAACGATTGGTGGGATAAAATTCAAACCCAACAAATAAACTATTGATAGGATAAAACCCAAACCAACAAAATAACAATTGGTGGGATAAAATCCAAACCCAACAAAATAAACAGTTGGTGGGACAAAACCCAAGTCCAACAAATAAAAGGTTGGTGGGATTAAAATCCAAAATCCACAAAATGCAAATTTGATGCCTCCAAATTTTCAGTTGCAATTATGTACTGCATGCCGGTTCATTACTGCTTATGAGGCACGCGGCGTGAGAAAATTTTTTTTATAGGAAAATTGCATTTTCATTTTTTTTCTTTCCTTTTCTTTTCTGCATTTTCCTACAAAACCCATCAAAAATGATTTTATTCAAACAACAAGTAAAAAAAATAGAATAAAATAAAATAACATGAATTAGCAAATATTTTTTTAGGTGTCTACAAATATACTAAAAATTAATATTAAAATTGTTAATGAGCTAGAATTCTCATCCCAATTCCATGATCATAAAAAACTTTAATACTGAAACCAAATATATTGTGTTCATATGAAAAAAGTAGACTTGTTGCATTTGCTTTGCATTGGATAGTGCTAAAAAATATGATTAAAAGAAAAGAAAAATGGAAAAAACCCAACTATCTCTATATATGAAATTTCAATCGTCAAAATGTACAAGCTAAAAAAAACTTTACGTGGTGTAGCATTTATACTCCATTATTGGCAAAAATAGCAATAAAAAGAAGACAAAGAATTCAAATTACATGTATGTTTATTTTTTTATCTTATTATATTCTTAGTTTATAACAAATTGTAATGATTGTGGTTTGTATGTAATAAAATCATGAATATACAACAATTTTGGTAAAACATGATATTATCAATAGTTGATATGTTGGAGTTCAAACTATAATTCAAAAAATGTTTGATTCATGATTCCAAATTTAATCTTAAGGGACATGTTAACTACATTGGAATACTTTTTGTCACTCTCTATTCAATAAATTTTTTAAAGTAACTGGTTAAAGAAAATAAATAACATGAAAATACTATATTATGATATTGATAATCAAAATTTTTAGTATCTAAAGAATAATATATTTTAGGATATTATAATAACGTGTAAAACACGTGAACTATTATTTGTTACACAAAATGAAAAATATTTATAAAATATCTCAAAGTTTCCAAGATAACTTTTTTCTTAAAAAATGGAGAAGTAATCCAATAAGAAAAGCTTCCTGAAAAGAATGAATCGCATTCACATGATGGAAAACATTTATTTAAGAAAGATCTACTTGAAAAGAATTACATACATTCTTTACAGACTCCTGCTACAAACATGCTTTGACTGCAATCTTTCATCCATATAGACTTCTAGGGTTCATTCTAGAAATTTAATTGCAAAATTTTTCCATTTTTAGTTATTAAAAACTCTCTTTGCCTGCTATTGGAACAATTGCTGCGAAGTCATAAGTTGCTCCTTTTATGAATTATAGCAGAGTTCTCATGCAATTCTCTGACATCCATTAAGTGCCAAAATTATTTGCATCTTTTTTAATCACAAGTAACAAAAACAATAAAATTGTTTTACCTATATGGAGACAACAAAATTTGATTGAAGCTGTAAATGTTAATATGAAGAAAGACTACAAATAGCTTGAGAAGCTTTCACAAAAGAATGTGGCTTTGAAAATGAATTAAGAATACTGACCAGAGATAAAATGCAAAATTGATAATATGCACTCGTAATGCATGTTTAACTTTTCAACCACAAATGCACACCATATAGTAACTTCATCCAATTTGACAATTCAAGATTGCAAATGAAAACAATAGACTTCAAGTGTGTAGTTCTTTATAATGGTAGCAAAGTGTACCTTACTTTAACTCTATCATATATGCATCTCATATCTTCATAATCATTCTTCCACTACTCTTGTAATTCACCATCGCCTATCACTCCGAAAGAAATAAAATGCAAAAGGCTCCACGTGTACGAATAAAAAATTTGTGATTTTTGGCGTTCATTTTTTATTAATACTCATTTTTTTAATTCAAGCCAATACAGTATAAATAGTATCTAATATTGGCTGAAAACTTTCTTTTTGTGGTCCTTTGTTTCCTTTTGGTATAGTGTTTACTTAATTGTAATTTTAAGTCATATATATCGTTCACAAATACAAGGAAACTCAATACTAATAGAAAGAGGTAAGAGTTGATTTGGCATGGAAGATTTGTCCAAATGTAATCAAAGGGGACAAGGAGCAAAGTAAGTTAAATATGTTGGTGGCAAAGTAACTTTTTAGCTAAAAGATTATTGTACCTACATAATTTTCATAACAATTTTTTTTTTTGGCTGATGGGGTTTTCTTCTAGCCCCTCCTGGGTCCATCCTTGTCTGACTGAAACTACTTCAAAGGAAATATTTTTGGTCTAAAAATGAGAAGTTTCATTTGTTGTGTACATAAATCATTTATATACTGTCATTAAAAAATTTCTGTTATGCTACCAAGTCTAAATGCATAGTAGTCTTTATTTTTGATAATTTCTATTTTACATATGACTTGCATCCAATTTGCTTTATGTAAAACAATATTTACTTAGTTTAAGAAGATGCAATCCGTCTCTTATTTAACTACCACAACTAATAAAAAGTGCATAAGAGCTTTTCATCTATTTATGTTTTCTTAACATGGTTAAGAACTTGTGTTTATTGAGCATTAACCTAAAAGTGCATTTCACCCTTTAGATGGTCAAGATGGATAATGGTTTGGCCACAAAATGGTTAGTTAATTCCTTATAAAACGGGAAGAACGGAGTACCATACTATGAGGAAAGTCAACTTTTGAGCTTTTCATCGATTTTACTGCTGAATCGTAGATAAACATATATGGATTCAATATATGGATAAACATATAAACCTGCTGACCGACTTTCTGTTGGATATTTTAATAAAAAATATCACATATTTATTATGAATTTAAATTAAATAAATTACAAATTCTTTAAATAAATTTTCAGTGACAAATTGAAACATTAAATGTGTAACTTATGGGATTTATGTCTTGCATTTGTAACTTATGTAATGATTAGGTTTTATGAATTCATTTAGTAATTTTTTACCGTTATACAATGAATCTAGACTTTTCAATTTGTAACTGAAATATGAGGTGAAATTCGTATTAATGTTGATATTTTAATATTCCTAATTTCTTAGCCTTTATATAAGGCATCTATCAACCAAACTTAATACATACTTCGCTATCTCTATACTACCTTCTATTTTTCTTCAACTACTATAAGAGTTTATAGGGCAAAGATCAGTGTTAGTGTGAGATTTCTGTCTTATTCCAATAATGTAGATTGGAGTAGACTACAGTGTACAAAAGGCTAGGCTGTTGTATCCTGGAGGCGACGTGCTGAGACCTACTACATCGAAAGATACTCCGTAGGGACGCGAATCGTCTTAAAGAGAGCGATTTGATCCGCACCTCAACCCATGCCAAATTAACATTTTTATGGTACAAATTATTTGCATTTTTAATGCAATATTGAGGTATGAATTTTGTTAATTTATTTGTTAAATTTTATTAGAGAAATTATTGTTACTTATATGATTTATTTTGGTCTAGAACCAACAATTTTTAAGACTATCCGCCACTTCACATAAGATAAGGTTAGCGTTGCATGTTTTGCTTCTAAATAATCTAATCATAAAACTAACATAATCCCGATGATGAGAATCTTACATGGTGTATAAATAATCCGGACAAACTTTAATAAACAAGATATTTCATGTGAATGGTCATAATTATAGACTGAGACTAGAAAGGATAATATCCATTGGTTTTATGTGCTTTAGAGTCTGGTGTCAATATTGTGTAAGCGCCTATAAATAATTCGCAATGTATACCTTTGAATCCAAGTTGCTTATTATTAACAGAATATCATGTATTTGTTTGTTCAAGGGAAACATGGTACTTGCATGATGTCTTTGTATATTAGTAGACCAAATACAATAATTTTTTGCCATTTTTGAGTTCTTCATATATGTTGTATGAAGCAACTATTTTCGCATAAGCTTGGCATGTTACATAGTGAACTTTCAATGTCTCTTATATTAACGGATTTATTCCGATTGAAAATTTCGGCATTGACATATAAATGATTAATTTGTGATAAACATATATACTCCATGAAATGCCATGTATAACATGGCCGGTTATTGTCTTAAGAATAGTGGTATCAAGATGTAATAAAAAAAAAACTGCAATTATGAGGGTTCAAGTTATATTCAAATAGTGGGGGTTTAAAATTCTCTAGTTTTGTCTTGAATTCATATGATCTTAGTCAAGCTTGAGGTTTGCATTTTCACAAGCAATAAACGGTATTGATAATACATGAAGAAAAGATTACACTGTAACCAAGGAAAAATTATATACATGGATAATAGCTTTAGTGGCTTGAAGTTGTGAAATATAAAGTTATTAGCCATATAATTCTCAACAACTCTATTCTCTGACTTGTATTTTGTTAAAATTGTGAATATGAACTTTTGAGTTGAGAATGTGGTGTTGTACATTGAAAAATATGTATTCGACTCAAAGGCCATCAATTTGCAAGCAACCAACCACTTTTGGATTTGTATTAAATTATTTCATGTTGTTTGCTATGTGGTTGTCTTTGTATTTAATGCAAACTAGAGTACTTAATTTCCTTGCCAAGCATGACTATAGTGAGACTATGCTTGGAAGGAAACGCGGACAGTGGATGTTGACTAAGCTGGTAGCTATGAATTTTGAAACCCTTGATATTTTTCATTATAAGGCTTGCATTACTTGCAGGTTGAATTTTGAAATTAAAGCATAATAGTGCATTGACTATTATACTTTTTGAATTTTCTTAATCTCTAATTTGAGTTGTGCAGATTAAAAAGTGAGGCATGATTTGGATTAGAGTTGAATTACTTATGAAGTTTTCTTGCAAAAGAAAATTCATTGAGGATTATGAGAGTGGCGGGTTACTAGCTTACCAGCCACTGAGAAGATTACAGAAATGATGGAAATTAATGTGGCTTTGCTTGATCTAAGCAAATATATGCCCATTCTATTTGCTCAATTTATGAGTATAACATAATTATTGTTTTTTTTAATCTATTCTAACTTTATTTTGAGTTGTGCATACTAGCATTCACTGAAAAGTATGGCCTGATGTGAAGATACTTGAAATATTTTTTGATATTTTTGCAAAAGCAAAAATAACCATGGAGTTTTTTTAGAATGGCTTCTAGTACATCACTAGACTACTGGCCATGGAAAAAAATTAAAAAAATTACATAGGAGTAAATATAGGCCTACACTATTGGCAAAAATATATGGATGAGAAATTTTCTCATCGAAGATTGGTTCCATGTATTTGGACCACTAAGAGATTATTTGAAAAAATTCGAGAATATCATATCTTTGTTATTTTATTTGTGTTGAAAAATAAATCTCAAGCTTGAGTCAAGGATATGATACACTTCGAGGCGGATAAGACAATAGTCCAATATATGTTAAAATCACCTATGAGGATAACCACCTAGGGACTGGAGATCCCAAGAACTAGGTTGGAGACAAATGAATCATAGAGTGATTTGATTGATTAATATGCACTACTTTGATTATTTGTCTATCCCTATGATGTAAGTGCATTTGTGATCCTATGACGATAAGTGAGGTTGGATTTTTATTCCCTTAATGAGTTCTATGGCCCTTATGGGTGGGATGTCTAAGTCATAGGAGCATCCTTGATAGACTTACCTATATGAGTGTGGAAGTAGGGCTACTTCCTATGAGAATTTGGGCTGGTTCTCTAGAGCACTCATGAAACCGGGATAAAGCACAAGGCCATAAATGTAATGACTTATGAAACCTATTTTAGAACACTGAAAGGTTCATGCGTGTGCTATGATTTCACGTGCCCTCAAGTAGTCATCGTTTAAAGGCTAAGTCCAGTTTGACTCCAGCACGGGAATTGTTGAGCACTAAGTGAAGGTTTAAAGGCATTGCCACCTTCATTATGCATGAATTTTTAATCTTTGCCCTATTAAATGTTAAGTTTTGAATATTATATTTTTATTAAAATAAGTGGAGGATTGTTTGGATATTTTAATAAAAAATATCACATATTTATTTTGAATTCAAATTAAATAAATTACAAATTCTTTAAATAAATTTTCAGTTACAAATTGAAACATTCAAATGTGTAACTTATGGGATATATGTCTTGCATTTGTAACTTATGTAATGATTAGGTTTTATGAATTCATTTAGTAATTTTTTACCGTTATACAATGAATCTAGACTTTTCAAATTGTAACTGAAATATGAGGTGAAATTTGTATTAATGTTGGTATTTTAATATTCCTAATTTCTTAGCCTTTATATAAGGCATCTATCAATCAAACTTAATATGTACTTCGCTATCTCTATACTACCTTCTATTTTTCTTCAACTACTATAAGAGTTTATAGGGCAAAGATTAGTGTTAGTGTGAGGTTTCTGTCTTATTCCAATAGTGTAGATTGGAGTTGACTACAGTGTACAAAAGGTTGGGCTGTTGTATCCTGGAGGTGACGTGCTGAGACCTACTATATCGGAGGATACTCCATAGGGGCGTGAATTGTCTTAAAGAGAGCGACTTGGTCCGTGTCTCAACCCATGCAAAATTAACATTTTTATAGTACAAATTATTTGCATTTTTAATACAATATTGAGGTATGAATTTTGTTAATTTATTTGTTAAATTTTATTAGAGAAATTATTGTTACTTATATGATTTATTTTGGTCTAGAACCAACACTTTCAAACATTGGAGTGGACTCTGGAATAACTTTGACGTGTGAATCATTCCATGAATTGCCTTGCTTGGTGAGAGGTGATATCGCTCTTGATCAATTGGGACTTCCAAGCTTTCGTAGAGTTAGAGTGTAGTAAGTCAGTTAGCAATAGTGCTCCTCCGCTTTTTGCTTTAAGTGTATGACCACCTTATATTTTATTAAATAAAGTCAAAGTCGTTCTTTAAAAAGAAAGAAAAAAAAAAATATATATATATATATATATATATGGATTCAATGGAGCATCATCTTACCAGGAAAGTCAACGTTTGAGTTTTTTTAATCAATTTTACATCTGGATAAGCGAGAAACATACGTGGTCTAGTAATTCGACTCCAAAAGATATGTCAACTATAAGGAATTTGGTGAGATTCGAACGTATTCGAGTGTCTCTTCAGACAAATTTTACAACAACCAACTACATAGATATAAACTGAAATTACATTCTCAATAACTAGATTCAATTGCACTTCCCTAGTACTTGAAAGACATTTGTTTCATTGTGATTTCTCTTGTTTCTTTAGCATGCTAACAAGTTTGATGACCAACCGTTTCAAAATGGGTTTGATCAATGTCTTAATGAAGACTACAAAATATTTATTATTTCAATCTCTTTTCTTCGTCCAACCGTCTCCCCTCCCCAGCACCCCCATATTTTGGATTAGGAGCTTGAAAGCCTATATGGCGTGTAAATAAATAAACATGCATGGACATTTTCAATTCCAACAACAAAATTGAAACCTATACTTGCACTTTTTTTAAATTAAAATTTTTTTTTTTGTAAGAGGAGGCTAAAGCCTATTAGTGACTAACAAGAAAATGGATGGCTCTTATGCAATTTGCAAACATGAATGGCTCCGGCCTAAAAGGTGAAATTTAAATTTAGAGTGTAAAATGTTCAAAATTAAAATTTATGGTGCAAAATGAAAAAGTAGTATAAGTTCGAAGATACAAAGTGGAGTTAATCTTTTTTCAGAACCTTATTAAATGTGTTTCATTGTTTTTCTTAGGTAATTGTGATTCAAGTTTCCAAGGTTTTTCATTATCTCACTATATAACAAAAGAAATTCTTGACTATCAACTTTAAATTATATATCTGCTGAGTATACCACATTATTCTAGCCTCCCATTGATGTTTAATTCACTCTTAAAACATTTATTCTCTACCTAACTGTTAGAAATGTAATCCTATTTCATTAAACCATTTATATGCAGAAAAATCAAAAGTCAAGATTGATTTATCTACTGAGTATAAGTTCGGAACCTTATTAAAGTGGCACAAGTTCAAAGATGCAAAGTAGAGTTAATCCTTTTCCAAAACCTTGTTAAATGTGCTTCATTACTCTTTTTTTTTTTTAGGTAATTGTGTTTCAAGATTTCAAGGTTTTCCATTATCCCACTATACAACAAAAAATAAAAATTCTTTGACTATGAACTTTGAATGATATATCTGCTAAGTATATCACACTATTCTACATAAACCTACTGTGGTAGGTGGCCACCCATTGATGTTTAATTCTCTTTTAAAACTTTTTATGCTCAACCTAAGTCTTTGAAATGTATTCCGATTTCATTTAAACCATTCATATGCCAAAATTTAAAAGCCAAGATTGATTTATCTACTAAGTATAAGTTCGGAATCTTGTTAAAATGGTACAAATTCAAAGGTACAAAGTGAAGTTAATCATTTTCCAGAACCTTGTTATATGTGTTTTTTAGGTAAATGTGTTTCAAGTTTTGATGGTTTTCCATTATCACACTATATAGCAAAAGAAATTCTTGAATATGAACTTTCAATGATACATCTACTGAGTATACCACGCCATTCTATACAAACCTACTATGATAGGTGCCAACTCATTGATGTTTAATTCTCTTTAAAAACTTTTTTATGCTCTACCTAACTCTTTGAAAAGTAATCCCAATTTCATTTAAACCATTGATACGCAGAAAAAATCCAAAAGCCAAGATTGATTATCTGGTGAGTAAAAGTTCAGAACCTTGCCAAAGTGGTACAAATTCGAAGGCTCAAAGTGGAATTAATCATTTTCTAGAACCATGTAAAATGTGTTTTATTTTTTTAGGTGAATGTGTTTGAAGTTTTCAAGATTTTCATTATCACACTATATAGCAAAAGAATTCTTCACTATAAACTTTGAATGATAAATTTGCTCAATAGACTACACTATTCTACACAAACCTATTGTGATATGTGGCCACCCATCGATATTTAATTCTCAGATAAAATTTTTATTCTCTGCCTAACTTTTAGAAATGTAATCCTATTTCATTTAAACCATTTGTATACAGAAAATCAAAAGTCAAGATTGATTTACCTACTAAGTATAAGTTCAGAACTTTGTTAAAGTGGTATAAGTTTGAATATGCAAAGTGGACTTAATCCTTTTCCGGAACCTTGTTAATTTTGTTTTTTTTTAGATAAATGTGTTTCAAGGTTTTCTATTATCCCACTATATAGCGAAAGAAATTCTTTGGCTATGAACTTTAAATGATATATCTGCTGCATATACCACACCATTCTACACAAACCTATTGTGATAGATAGCCCCATTGATGTTTAATTCTCTTTTAAAACTTTTTGTGCTACACCTAACACTTTGAAATGTAATCCTGTTTCATTTAAACCATTTATATGTAGAAATATCAAAAGTCAAGATAGATTTAATTGTTCTACTATAACCATTTGTAACTGCTACTTCATCCATCCAATAAATAGAGTCATTGAACAAATTATGTTCACCAGCTAACTATTTGTTCTTCCTTCTTTGTTTATCATCTAGCCTCACAAAATGGCAAAAAGTTCAGCTTTAACATCCATCCAAATTTCCCTTGTGCTATTACTAGCAATCGTTGTTTCTTCAGAAGCTAATCTTCTTGACCCTTACTATTGCTACCGTGGGAAGGAAATAGAGATCACTGCGTACGTTCAACTATTTTTAAGCGGACAAAATGCCACGACTGTCCCAGTTGCCGCCGCCCCCGATAGGCCGAGAATTCCTGAGGAATTGGGAACCATTTCTGTTAATGATGCTCGCTTAACAGAAGGCGTCAGCATCAATTCTTCAACCGTCGGTCGAAAGCCGGCCAAGGTCTTTATGTTTCTACATCCCGTGATAATGAAAACTCATTTGACCTATTTTCCTTCCTTTTTACCAACGCACAATAACAATGGTAGCACATTGGAATTCCAAGGACCAGGACTTGACTTACAAAATGTTACTACGGTGAGAGAAGTTTCGGTAGTTTCTGGCACCAAAACATTTAGGTATTTTCAAGGATATGCAACTTTCCAGACAGTTCTACAAAGGCCAGCAATGAATTATAAGGTTATAAGGGGCATTGTTACCATAAGGCAATACTGATGAGGATGGGAAATTTGATTAATAAAGGGAAAACCAAAAATTAAGAAAGCCAGTTACAGATATTTAGTTTTATTTCAGACCATATACGTACTTGGTGGTCTATGTTTCTTTATGTACTCCTTGTTCACTCGACTATCTTAATAAGAACTACATCTAGAAGGATGGGAAAAAACAAATAATAAAAGTAAAATAATAATTAAGAAAACCAAGTACAGATTTTTATTTTTATTGCGGACTATTATGTATACTTGGCGATCAATGTGTGATGTTTCTTCTTGTATTTCTTGTGACAGTCCCACCTTCCCCTAAGGCGAACCAAAGGGTTCGGCGGACCGTCTGTCCAACTCTCGCCAGGACTCGTTCACTCTCTTCAAACAAAATAAGATAGAGTCTCGAGGATAAGCGAAAACAATTCCCAAACTTGAAACATATGTTTACATTCATCCAATCTCAAATAGTAATACAGTCCCAAAAGAGACAAAGTTCTTAGTTCCCAATACAATCAACCCTAACCATTCACTAGGGCGAGTGCAAAAGCAAAAACAATACAAAAGGACTAGACTACTGCTATTCTATACAGGTCTCTCGCCCATGCTTGCAACTCCTGAAAGGAAAACAAATGGCATGGAATGAGCTAAAAGCCCAGCGAGGTTCTATATACATAACCAAGCAGTTAAACAAGACATTAATCACGTAATAACAAGTAATCTAAAAAAAAACATTTACGATATGAAAGCAATAGTAACACATTCATTAAAAGGATACATGCTCATGAGGAGCCATTCGTTCATTCATTCGCCTATCATTTCCCTTATTCCTCCAATCATTAAAAACATGTTTGTAATTGAAAATTCCTTCATTGCTCTTGTCATTCATTCATTCATTTCATCTCCCCTTTTTGGTCAGTTCATTGGCCAGTCTCCTTCAGACTTCGTGGTCATACTCGAGTATACCAAACATTCACCCAGAGTCACTAGTCGCCCGATCGAGTCCGCTTCTGACTCGAGTCGACGGTAACGAAGGGCAAGGGCCCAGTTCAGCCAAAAGGCTTACATTCATGCACAAGTAGCATTTAATCATTTAATCGTTGAAAAGTTCACGTTCGTTAGGTCGAGTGCGATAAAGTACACACTCGCCTAGCAAAATTCATTTTTAAAAAACATTGGAATATAACATACCTTCAATCACGTATTAAAGCAACAATCCAAATAGTCACAATAGTTCACATAGTCATTAGAAACAAACGTATATAGAAACACTCACCTATATAAGCAAAATAACGTCCAAAATTCCTTCCGGATAACACCTTTAATCACCCAAGAAACCCTAAGAATAATCCATGAGAAAATATTACGGTTCAACCATCAAAATGTTTGGTGAATCAAAGAAAATCCGACTAATTACTAGTACAAGGAATAAATATGATTTTTGAAAGTAAAAAGAGTACATTTAGATCAAAGGACATGAGTAACTAAAAGTTTTCCAAACCAAACATAAAACTAAGCTCAAAAGGTTTTAGAAAATTTCATCGGAAAAATTTGAAACAGGTGCCCACGTCAAAATCCCGGCCAGAAGTCGGACGGATATCCGACCGGATTATTGGGCCGGATTCAAGGCAGAGAGCAATTCATATTTTTTCTTCTTCCCCCTGTCAATCCGGCCAGCATCCGGGCCAATACTTGGCCGGATATATGGCCGGATATGAAACAGTAATTTTTCCCTCTTTTTCGTAAAACTTTTGTTTGGCTCAAAACTAATACCATATGCGAGAAAATAACGTATAACAAGTGTCTTGGGTTAAAATCACTTACAAGAGGAAGATAAAATACCTTAATTCCCACCTAAAAAACTCGCTTGTTAAAATAGATTTTCTGGCGGGGCTGGAAACCTATGCCATTCCTTTTGTTTTGGGAGGAAAATGAACAAATATTTGAAAGTTCAAAACTCAACATTTGTAAATAAACATTCATGGTTAAAACGGAAATGTATAAATGCAGTAAATAGCTCATCTAACACCACTAGAGTGGAATCAAGATATTATAAGCAAAGTAAACCCAATGCTCACAAATCATATTTCAAACTCATTTTCACTTACTCAAGCTTCAAGAAAATAAACGACAGCATTTCCCCTTGAATTCCTTCACTTCCATGATACAATCCAACCACCAAATCATACCATTTCAACCACAATTTCACAACACATCATAGGCTATTGAACACCCTTATAATACAACCAATTGATAGCTTTCACAACCAACCACAATAAAGCCCTAATTAGAAACCCTAATCATGCCTCAAAATTAGAAACCCTAAAATGAATTTTAGGCACCCCAAGCTGGAATTTCTTTAGGCAAATGAAACTAACAACAAAACACTAGATATTTCTTCATATCAAGCCAATAAAACATGGCCAAACCATCAAGCTACAAGTATGGGCAGAAAAATTCACTATTAAAACTGAAAATCCATATATCACCACTCTTAACCAAGAATTTTTGCACAAAACTACCAAAGTGGCAACCACAAAGCCACTAAATTCCATCTATTAGAAGCAAAAAAAAGATATTCTTAGCAATTTACCTTAAAACCTCAAAGAAAATGGCTAGCTTAGACTTTTCCTCCTCCAAATCAACTCCACCAAAGCCTTTAATCTTCTTTTAGTGATCACTTATATGGTGTAGTTTTCAATTTGGTTGGCTAAAACTCCAAGATTTGAGCAAGGTTGGAAGCTAGAAATTGAAGAAGTCTTCCTTGTTTCTTCCTCAAGAGATTCGGCCAAGGAGGTGCAAAAATGAGGAAAAATTGGTCAAAATTGGTTTTAGTAAAGTTAGTAATCTTAAGTCAAAAGTCCAACTTCCAATGAAAGGCACGACACTTGGCTCCTTCGAAGGTTCATAAACTTATCTTCTCACCCCAATGATTCATCTATCTAGCTAATTTCTAATCATCTCCTAGTTACCATGTAGAATAATATCACTTAATATTTTCATCACCTAATCGGACAAAATTCTTATCGCACTTGCGGGTCCCACATCCGATAATGCACTCCAAACTAATGTACACTAACTTTACGAAGAAAATGATTTAAAAACTGTACTTACTTTGGTAAAATGTATAGAAAATTTAATATTTTTAAAGACAATATAAAAATGTAGGCAAAGAAATAAAATAATACTTTAGAAAATGTGAAAATATTCGGTTTTCTCACATTTCTAGTTTCATCAATATGTCCATCTTAATAAAAACACTATTGGAAGTTCTTCAATTACAACTGACTTCGCATTATGGTGAATGCACAAGGGTTTCGAGCTTTTCGATTTTTGATTTTTATTTTCAAGTTTCAAACCAAAAACACATAAATTTCTTTTGCAAGGCTTTGTTGCCTCCATACGTTTTATCTTTTTATTTTTGCTGATTTTAAGATACGGTTATTCTCTACTATCATGACTAGATGTCCATCTATGGGTTGGAGTTTAAACCTCGATGCTTCATGGTTCGTTTACAGCAAAAATCTCATAATTTATAGCCAAATATCTTAAAATTCAGTAAAGGTCATCGGTGGGCGTTGGCATCAATTCCAGCAATTTTTTTTATTTGGTGGTGGAATGACCAGAAAAATTGAGTCCAGCCCCAAGAAACCTTCAAAATATATCAGCAAAGGTTTTTTAAGGAAAAAAAAAACAAGGCCAAATAGTGCATGAGCAAAATGTATCAAACAAGAACTATCTTCTTGAAGACTTGCCACAACTTGTGGAGCAGTACATATACATTTCATAAAATCATAATTCCAATGTTCCTTCTGTTAACTGTTAACAGCTTTCCACATTTTCAAAAAGAAAGAATGAAAACACCAAATTTCAGAACTAGCACATTTTAATTGGAGCGACAATTTAGAAATATAACTAGATTAGAAATCGTAATCTTTCATCTAATTAAATAAAATTCAATTTCTGGAGGGTCCTTGGCGTTAAGAGTGAAAATCCATATTGCCCAAACCAGCAGTACATTAACATCATAGCTTTGCTACATTAAATCTTTACTAATGATAGAAAATACATTAAGTATTTTAAAAACCAAAGAATATGAAGATTTATCAATACATCGAATATAAAATATTAATAAAATTACACTTTGAAACTCCAATACGTTATCTAGTGCCAATCTTGTTGTTTAGTTTTGATGTGCCCATTCTTGGCGGTAGTGGAATAATAGAAACCATCTGGCCTGATTTTCCCAACGACATACGTTCAGATGGTAATCATAATCGCCACACATGTCGAAACCCTTGAATACTCGAAAACCGGCTTGTTTTATACCCCACCAAAATGACAGAAGTATTGGGTCCTTCCAAAGAAGTTCATATGAAAGTCCCAATGGAAATCTTCCTTCGGTTGAAGATAATGAAATCCAAGTTCATTATCCTTGGAAAAGCAGTGTATCCATGTTTTGATTTGGCATCAAATTAACCACATGAACTTCATAATGTGGACCATGGATGAAATTGCCAGAAACTAAGCTAATGTTTGCAAAGCAAAATGAGCATACAAGAATGCCAAAAAGGACTTTATTTGTGTAGCCCATTTTGCCAATTAAGAACTGTTTCGGCAACTAAAATTGTTCAACCTAGCCTTTATAGAGTAGTCGTAAGTCCGTTGTAGTGAATAAGCGTGACATACGCTAAAAAGTGAATTACGATAGCCTTCTGGTTGTCAAGGTAATTCTATTTTAAGCACGTTTGATAGCCTTCAAGACATGTACGGTTGCAAAAAGAACGTAACCACCAAAGAAGGCAAAGCACTTTTTTCTTTTTTTTTTTGAAAAAAAGGTATGATTCTTTGAGGCAGAAATCATAGTTGGAAAAAACAGGAAACAAGAAAGTTATGGTGTGCATAGTCATCTTGACTCTATAAACTAAAGTGGTACACCTATTGCTTCGTAAATCTAACCTACATGGGTTCATATCTTGTTTTCAATCTTATCCACAAATAGTTCATTATGTACTTCGCAGTTTCAGACGTAGAATAATATTCATGTAATACAACTCGGTACCATCATCAGGGAATATCGTTTGTTGTAATTACAAGATTTTTAAAAAATATTTCATATTTTGTTTTGCTTACATCATATACACAATTTCTAATCACCTTTTATCTCGCATACGTCACATCATCAAAAGTATTATAGTAATTCTTAAGCGGACCAAATGTCACGACTGTCCCAGCTGCCGGCGCCCCTGGTAGGCCGAGAATTCCTGAGGAATTTGGAACCATTTCTGTTAATGATGCTCGCTTAACAGAAGGCATCAGCATCAATTCTCCAACTGTCAGTCGAAGCCGGGCCAAGGTCTTTATGTTTCTACATCCCGTGATAATGAAAACTCATTTGACCTATTTTCCTTCCTTTTTACCAACGCACAATACAATGGTAGCACATTGGAATTCCAAGGACCAGGACTTGACTTACAAAATGTTACTACGGTGAGAGAAGTTTCGGTAGTTTCTGGCACCAAAACATTTAGGTATGCTCAAGGATATGCAACTTTTCAGGACAGTTCTACAAAGGCCAGCAATGAATTATACAGTTATAAGGGGCATTGTTACCATAAGGCAATACTGATGAGGATGGGAAATTTGATTAATAAAGGGAAAACCAAAAATTAAGAAAGCCAGTTACAGATATTTAGTTTTATTTCAGACCATATACGTACTTGGTGGTCTATGTTTCTTTATGTACTCCTTTTTCACTCGACTATCTTAATAAGAACTACATCTAGAAGGATGGGAAAAAACAAATAATAAAAGTAAAATAATAATTAAGAAAACCAAGTATAGATTCTTATTTTTATTTTTATTGCGGACTATTATGTATACTTGGTGATCAATGTGTGATGTTTCTTCTTGTATTTCTAGTTTCATCAATATGTCCATCTTAATAAAAACACTATTGGTGTTCTTCAATTACACTTGACTTCGCATTACATGAGCTTGTGAATGTGTTAACATAAGATATGTGCATTTACCAATAGAGATGTGTATTGAAACTTAGATAAAATCTACACCTAATTCTGGAATTTGCTTGCACCGATGGTATACATTGATTATTGCTTTTTGCACATGCAAAATCCCCGTCTCAATATTTTGGGAAAATTTTTAATAATCTCCCCTAAAGTTTTTGAATATTGCAGCTACCTCCTCTAAGGTCTTAGAAATTTATGCTTACAATACTTGATGTTTTGAAAAGACTATAATAGTCTTCACAAAAACTTAAGATACTAAGTGAAAATCATGTTAAAAAAAAGGAAGAGGGAAACCCTTTTAAGTTGATGCCTCTCTATTCTAAAAGTTCTAACTCTATCTGATGCAGTACATTAATTCCATTCCCAATTGTGCTGAATGGATTTCTTTTTGAGTTCTATGAAGAGCTAACCATCTAGTAGGAAAACTTTTGTTAAAAGAGATCTCTTCACAAATTAATTAGAAAAAGGTATAGTCCAAGGACCAAAAAATAATGCCTTCAAAACATGGTTCAAACTACAAAGAACTATTCAAAATTTTTTACCTAGTAGGTATTTTTTTTTATTTTTTGGTGATGGTAATATTTGACTTCTTTTAGCATCTAATTTGTTTTAGAAATCAGATAGGGGCAATGGCTCATGTTATGACTATGAGAACGTGTAAAATCCCTTATATTTTCCTTAAAATTTCCTTTGATTTGAAAATTATTACTTTACAATAGCCTTACTACACATTCACTTCCCAAATAGCCACAAATAATCATAGAACTAAGGGTTTCCGTTTTACTTTCATCGCTACGACAAACTAGGGTTTTTACGTCTTTTCATAGTGTAAGTAATTAGTACGAAGCGTGTACTAAATTTAGTGATTAAGAGTGTGTTTTAGATGATATTAAATGTGTGATTAGAAGTGATAATAATAAGTTAGTGAATTAGAGGTTAAAACCCTAGTATACGCGATTTAGAGAAAATCGGCTTGAACCGACGGATACCATTCACTACCGATTGAACACACCATCTGACCACCACTTTCTTACCATAAATATCATTGATGTTAGTGCAAAATATCAGCCCTTAATTAGCTCTTATTGGCCGAAATATTTGACTAGAAAAAGAAAGGAAAAGACAAAAATTTAAGATGGGATCTTAAGGTGCCAAGTGGAAGGCATCCACCTAACTTTGACCCAAACCAAGTCCAACCTTCTTAATCTTCTAGGACTTCATTTTCTTTCTTTTCTTCTCATTATGGCCAAAATTCAAGAGGGGGAAAAGGGGAGAAAACACTACTTCATACCATCTTGATTTCCAGTTGATTTGAGTGAAAAACAAGAATCTAAACCGATTAATCTTCTAGTTGAGAGCTTAGGAAGCTTGGTGTGCCAAAGTTTTGAAAGGAAAGGGTGAAGGATTGCTCTTGTAAGCATCTTAAAGAGGTATTATAGCTATCTTCCTTTATTGCTTTTCTACTTTTGCCTAATTTTGTAGAACAACCCATACTTGGGGCTTATGATAGTTGTTTCTATGGTTTTGAGGCTTATGGTGGTTTATTTGAGTTAGGGTTTTGGAATTTTTCAATCATAAATTTTGTTGTTTGGATGGTATATGGTGTCTATAATCTTGTGTTGGAGGTTGAAGTAGTGATTCAAGTTAGAAAAGTGAAGTTTGCACCATGAATTCATAAAATTCCAGATTAGAGTTCTTATATTGCCCTGTTCTGACCAGTTCTATTCGGCCCTGATGGAGACCGAATTGGGCTTAGATCAAAACATGAAAGTTGTAGGAAATGATGTTATTAGTTTTCCTGTAAAATTTCAGCTCAATCAGAGTACGGTATGATGTGAAATGACCGAAATACCCTGACTGTCACAGGCTTCAATTCGTAAACAGTTTTGTGAATTCACCAGTTTGGCTTCGTTTTTTCACCCTGATTCGTATCCAATTAGCTTTTGGCCAAAACATAAAACTTGTAGCCCTATGTTTTATATTTCCAACGCCTCTGAAAACACCCCAAACGGAATTGTGTAGCTTGAGTTATTACCGATTAAAGTTAGTGCGGACAACCAGACTGATCACGAACTGTTGGATCTGTGATTTGCAAATTCGACCTAGATAAATTGTGAATTAGGTTAAGTTGCCTTCATGAAAGTTGTGTCCCTCTATCTTAGCTTCAAAACGGTGGTAATATTCACCCTGATTCGATAAACATAACTCCGGTTATGATTAAAATGCTATGAGATGTCAAATCTGCCGTTTAGTTTTTGTCTTCAAAAATTGATTTCCGATTGTACTATTGCACTTGTGTTGTACTTGGATGATTTTGGAGCCTAATGGAAGGGCTATTTTGGTAACATTACTTGTGTGTTATTGTGGGGCTGAATTAAAGAAAATAAGGAAGCCATAAATGGCTTGAAATTTGGTAAACACAAAGGGCGTGCTGCCCAAATTTGCACTCAAGGGTTAAGTAGAATTACGCTTGTCTTGAGTAAAGTTTTGAGGACGAATCTAACTCGATTTGTCTAGATTATCCAAGTTTCCTTTTGTGGAGGTATGTAAGTTGAAATTCGGCCGAAACTTGTACCCTTGGAAATTTACAACTAATCGAAATACGTTTTCTTCATTTCTTCGACCCAAATGGTATTTTCACATATAATTGCTTCAAAATTTCACCGTTTGAAAAGCGAGCAAGGGTTTTACGAATATTCCCTAAATAAGTTTCAATGACTTGATTCTCGTTAAATGAAACGTTTAAGTTTCGAGCCTTAGTTACTTTTTAATGCTCTTAAACAATATTTTCTCTCAGATTTGAACTCCAAGAGTGGAGTAATACTCAAAAACGACCTGTAAAGGCACTGCATCTGTTGGTGAGTGCTTCCAAATATTTAATTGCACTTGACACATGTATTTGATACTTGAATGAGATGCTTACATGTTATACGAGTGGATTGGTAGGGCAAGCGTGTACTTTATCGCACTTGCCCTAATATGACTTGTTCTTGATCTTGATTTCAATTTAAATGATATACGTGCATATGAATTGTGATTTATCTGGAATTCCAGAAACCTTGTGGCTAGTTAATCGAGTCGAGCCGGCAAGGGCTTGGTCGATTAGATAACAAACCCTGGGTAGTTAGTGTTGTCGAGTGGAGTGTTACCTCCTCGACTAATCGGTATACTCGAGTATTACCACCAGTATTTATTGTGGAGTTTGGGCCCGGTAAGGGGGTTTGGTCGGTGGACGGAGATTGGAGTTAAGTGGTGTTCTACTGGACTAGTTACCTCACTTGAAAGTTGACGGAGTGTCAACTACCAATTGATCAAGCCATGGTGGAGCCGATATATGAGCAACTGTATCCTTACTTGTGAAATACGAAAGGTTATTGTTTGGCTATATGAAGAATTATTACTCATTTCTTGACTTGTTTTGCTTACTATTTCACTATTGTGCTGTTTCTACGTTATTTGATGATTAATTTGATATTTGGAACCTCACTGGGCTTTTAGCTCATTCCACGCCATTTGTTTTCCTTATAGGAGGTACGAGTTAGGCGCGAGAGCTGCAACGACTAGTGTAGTCTAGTAGTTTTGAAGTTGTACTCGCGTTAACACCCGATTAGGGTTGTATGTACTTGACTTGTAGCACTTTAAAGTATTATGGCATGTGGAAGCCTTGTATCTGGGTGAACATCAATGTATATGTATAAGAAGTTTGAGCATTAATGTATACGTTAAGTTTGAACTCGTTTTGGTATTTATTCCTATGGATGTATGTTATTTTCTCGAGTGCTAGTGAGTGAGTCCTGACGAGAGCTGGGCAGGCGACTCGCTAAACCCTAGGGTACGCCCTAGGGGGAGGTGGGTCGTCACAATGACATGTTTAACTAGCATAAAAAAAATACAATCCAGAAATGACTCACTAAACTTTTGTGTCAAGACCTACTTGATAGCACATTAACCCAACCGGCTTTATTTTTACCTTGCTAAACATTTTATATATAACACCTCCTGTAACATGAACCCATCAATTTAACCTATTTATTCATGTAACCCATTTAGTTTCACTATCGAAATGGTTTTAATTGGTAAAATGCACAATAAGGTATTCAAAGTTCAAAACATAAAAAATAGTTTAACATTTCAACACTAGATTTTAACAATATATGAATTCAAGATTGAAATGCAATAATACATAATGAAACATAGAACTTAAAGAGTTTTCAAAGTTTTTAAAGATATGATAGGCAATGAAGTCTTCTTAGTATGAAACAAGTCTCAAGTTTTAGAATTTTCAACCAAAAAAACTCTAATACTACCATAATTAGACATTGAACTTATGAGCTACCAAAACTTCTAATTTAAATCTTCGAACAAAACTAGCAAGCCTTGCCATGAAACCATCCTTATTATAAGCATTCAATTATTAAAAAAGAAAAATAGTTTACAAACAAAAAAATGACTGAAAATTACGACATGTCTAAACGATAAATATAAATATGAGAATACCTAAAATCAAGGGGGTAGACTGTCTTTTACTTTGTTCCTATTTTGTAGAGTTGTTTGTCACAGAGAGGAGCATTTTTCAAAGAAAAAAGGGCAGGATCATATTGTAAATAATTGATCGAAGCTCTTCTTCGGCATCCCTTCCTAGTATTTCAGATGGTATTTTTGAGGCGAGTCTTGGAATAGGGCATGAACACTTAAATGCCCTTCAAAAGTAAGTAAATACATTCAAAAATATAAAATGCGGTTAATCCTGTGGTAGCCTAAGCTATTATTGCGAAAATAGTTGAATACAACCAACTATCATTAAGAATTTCATCTTTGGACCAAAAACAAGCCAAGGGTGGAACACCACAAAGAGAAAGTGTACCTAATAAAAAAGTGTTTCTTCTAATGCCTATAGGGGTGAGATTGAATTGGAAGTAATTGGCTAATGGATGTTCGCCCGTGCCATATGGTGAATGCCCAAGGGTTCGAGCTTTTTGAGTTTTTTTTTATTTTCAAGTTTCAACCGAAAACACATAATTTCTTTTGCAAGGCTTTGTTGCCTCCATACGTTTTATCTTTTTATTTTTGTTGATTTTAAGATACGGTTATTCTCTACTATCATGACTAGAAGGCTAATCTATGGGTTGGAGTTTAAACCTCGATGCTTCATGGTTCGTTTACAGCAAAAATCTCATAATTTATAGCCAAAATATCTTAAAATTCAGTAAAGGTCATCGGAGGGCGTTGGCATCAATTCTAGCAATTTTTTTTATTTGGTGGTGGAATGACCAGAAAAACTGAGTCCAACCCCAAGAAACCTCAAAATATATCAGCAAGGGTTTTTTAAGGAAAAAAACAAAACAAGGCCAAATAGTGCATGAGTAAAATGTATCAAACAAGAACTATCTTCTTGAAGACATGCCACAACTTGTGGAGCAGTACATATACGTTTCATGAAAATCATAATTCCAATGTTCCTTCTGTTAACTGTTAACAGCTTTCCACATTATCAAAAAGAAAGAATGAAAACACAAATTTCAGAACTAGCACATTTAAATTGGAGCGACAATTTAGAAATATAACTAGATTAGAAATCGTAATCTTTCATCTAATTAAATAAAATTCAATTTCTGGAGGGTCCTTGGCGTTAAGAGTGAAAATCCATATTGCCAAACCAGCAGTACATTAAACATCATAGCTTTGCTACATTAAATCTTTACTAATGATAGAAAATACATTAAGTATTTTAAAAACCAAAGAATATGAAGATTTATCAATACATCGAATATAAAATATTAATAAAAATTACACTTTGAAACTCCAATACGTTATCTAGTGCCAATCTTGTTGTTTAGTTTTGATGTGCCCATTCTTGGCGGTAGTGGAATAATAGAAACCATCTGGCCTGATTTCCCAACGACATACGTTCAGATGGTAATCATAATCGCCACACATGTCGAAACCCTTGAATACTCGAAAACCGGCTTGTTTTATACCCCACCAAAAATGACAGAAGTATTGGGTCCTTCCAAAGAAGTTCATATTAAAGTCCCAATGGAAATCTTCCTTCGGTTGAAGATAATGAAATCCAAGTTCATTATCCTTGGAAAAGCAGTGTATCCATGTTTGATTTGGCATCAAATTAACCACATGAACTTCATAATGTGGACCATGGATGAAATTGCCAGAAACTAAGCTAATGTTTGCAAAGCAAAATGAGCATACAAGAATGCCAAAAAGGACTTTATTTGTGTAGCCCATTTTGCCAATTAAGAACTGTTTCGGCAACTAAAATTGTTCAACCTGGCCTTTATATAGTAGTCGTAAGTCCGTTGTAGTGAATAAGCGTGACATACGCTAAAAAGTGAATTACGATAGCCTTCTGGTTGTCAAGGTAATTCTATTTTAAGCACGTTTGATAGCCTTCAAGATATGTACGGTTGCAAAAAGAACGTAACCACCAAAGAAGGCAAAGCACTTTTTTCTTTTCTTTTTTTTTGAAAAAAAGGTATTACTCTTTGAGGCAGAAATCATAGTTGGAAAAAAAAAGGGAACAAGAAAGTTATGGTGTGCATAGTCATCTTGACTCTATAAACTACAGTGGTACACCTATTGCTCCAAAAATCTAACCTACATGGGTTCATATCTTGTTTTCAATCTTATCCACAAATAGTTCATTATGTACTTCGCAGTTTCGGACGTAGAATAATATTCATGTAATACAACACGGTACCATCATCAGGGAATATCGTTTGTTGTAATTACAAGATTTTTAAAAAAAATTTCATATTATGTTTTGCTTACATCACATACACAATTTCTAACCACCTTTTTATCTCGCATACATCACATCACCAAAAGTATTATAGTAATTCTTAAGCAGACCAAATGTCACGACTGTCCCAGCTGCCGGCGCCCCCGGTAGGCCGAGAATTCCTGAGGAATTTGGAACCATTTTTGTTAATGATGCTCGCTTAACAGAAGGCATCAGCATCAATTCTCGAACTGTCGGTCGAAGCCGGCCAAGGTCTTTATGTTTTACATCCCGTGATAATGAAAACTCATTTGACCTATTTTCCTTCCTTTTTACCAACGCACAATACAATGGTAGCACATTGGAATTCCAAGGACCCGAACTTGACTTACAAAATGTTACTACGGTGAGAGAAGTTTCGGTAGTTTCTGGCACCAAAACATTTAGGTATGCTCAGGGATATGCAACTTTTCAGACAGTTCTACAAAGGCCAGCAATGAATTATACGGTTATAAGGGGCATTGTTACCATAAGGCAATACTGAGGAGGATGGGAAATTTGATTAATAAAGGGAAAACCAAAAATTAAGAAAGCCAGTTACAGATATTTAGTTTTATTTCAGACCATATACGTACTTGGTGGTCTATGTTTCTTTATGTACTCCTTGTTCACTCGACTATCTTAATAAGAACTACATCTAGAAGGATGGGAAAAAACAAATAATAATTAAGAAAACCAAGTATAGATTCTTATTTTTATTGCGGACTATTATGTATACTTGGTGATCAATGCGTGATGTTTCTTCTTGTATTTCTAGATTCATCAATATGTCCATCTTAATAAAAACACTATTGGTGTTCTTCAATTACACTTGATTTCGCATTACATAAGCTTGTGAATGTGTTAACATAAGATATGTGCATTTACCAATAGTGATGTGTATTGAAACTTAGATAAAATCTACACCTAATTGTGGAATTTGCTTGCACCGATGGTATACATTGATTATTGCTTTTTGCACATGCAAAATCCCCGTCTCAATATTTTGGGAAAATTTTTAATACTCTCCCCTAAAGTTTTTGAATATTGCAGCTACCTCCTCTAAGGTCTTAGAAATTTATGCTTACAATACTTGATGTTTTGAAAAGACTATAATAGTCTTCACAAAACTTAAGATACTAAGTGAAAATCATGTTAAAAAAAAGGAAGAGGGAAACCCTTTTAAGTTGATGCCTCTCTATTCTAAAAGTTCTAACTCTATCTGATGCAGTACATTATATTCCATTCCCAATTGTGCTGAACGGATTTCTTTTTGAGTTCTATGAAGAGCTAACCAGCTAGTAGGAAAACATTTGTTAAAAGAGATCTCTTCACAAATTAATTAGAAAAAAGGTATAGTCCAATGACCAAAAAATGATGCCTTTAAAACATGGTTCAAACTACAAAGAACTATTCAAAAATTTTTACCTAGTAGGTATTTTTTTATTTTTTGGTGATGGTGATATTTGACTTCTTTTAGCATCTAATTTGTTTTAGAAATCAGATAGGGGCAATGGCTCATGTTATGACTGTGACGCCCCCACTTCTCCCTAAGGCGAACCAAAGGGTATCCGTGGGACGCCTGCCCAGCTCTCGCCAGGACTCAAGGCAAAACAATTCAAACTTAACTATAATTATCCAACAATACAGGCCTAATTAAGAATGTCGCTTCCATGACCAATATTCGACAATACATCACAAGTACAAAAAGTATCAATCATCCCAATCTTACATTTAGTTTCCAAAAGTTACTTTAAGTCTCCAGTTATACAATAACCCAAGGTCTAGCCATGTACATTGAAAACCCTAAAACAAAAGTACATCCAAAAGGGGTTTTCCTCAAGTTCGCTCCAATCCATTCCTGTTAAGGAAAACAAATCTAAAGGGTGAGCAAAACGCTCGTGAGGCCAAGAAACACACATGCAAGCACATTGTCCAAATAACAAACCCATTTAACGAATAAAGCAGTAACTTGCAAGAAAGGAGTAATTCGAGCAATAATATGTAAGCAGAAACAATTCAAGGATATGGTAGCTCTCAGGAGTTAAGTTCCACTTGCTTTGCCAAGGTCATTAGTATACCTTCCCGCGATGACTCTCCGTCAACCGGGTCGGTATTTCAAATTCCGTAGATCTCCACTTACTTCTCATCCGTCCACCGTACACCGCACCGGGCCCGAACGACATTTGTAGGCGATACTCCACGAGTATGCCAAGCGAGACCTCTTCAATAGGTCAAGCTTTTCATGTGATTCTCATGGCTCACCGAGGTTCCCGACCAAGCCCATGCCGGCTCGAGTCCCAAGGTCGGCCTATGAGTTTGGGCGTCCCCCATGTATCATTTGTTTGTCGAGGAGATTCACTCCAACGACGTATGCAGCCATAGCATACAAATTCATGTAATTCAGGCATTTGAAAATTTCAGGCATTTGACATTTCAAGCAGTTAAGCAATTTCATGTATTTTCAAACATGAGTCATTTATTTCAAATGAGAACGAGTGCGATAAAGTACACACTCGACTCCATTCTTCAAAATCTTAAGTCAAGAATATCAAATAAAGCATGTATCACATTCACAGGAGTTCAAAGTAGACATGCACTTGACACCTCACCAAGGTGATGCAAGGAGAAGTGTCACTTAGAGGTTCAAGCGTTCACCGTAGGGTCCTCTTGAAGGTCCCTCGTGGGTGCCTGAACAATTAAATAATAATCCATCACTTGTACTCCTAATTATCGAGGAAGATTGTACACTTGCACAATCTAAGAAAATTCTCGTGAAATTGAGCCCGATTTATACGTAAATCAAGGCTCAAAGGTGGGATTTTAAGGTACAAGAGAAATTAGGATTTCACCTTTGAAATCGGGTGTAAAACTCTCAAGTGTTATCGAGGGGAAAAGGAGAATTCGAAAAACTCCATTTCCTTAAGTTTCAAAAATTTCAGATTTAAGGGGTATTTTTGCAAAAATCATAACTCACTCTTCGTAGGTCCAAAATTGGAAAACTTGGTACCGTTGGAAACTTCTTTCAAAGTACTAAACGTTCTTAGAAGACACTTTTCTATGATTCCTAACGGACGATATTCAAAAATTAGCTCAAAGTTGCTGTTTTAAGCTCACAAGGCAGTTTTGAGGTTGGTTTTTCGCTAACTTTGGAAAATCGGCAAACATCAACAGGATTCGATCTAGCCTTTGGATTTTGGAACTCAATTAGAGTTGCAAGCAAGGTTTTAAAATCCAACAAACGGAACAAGAATTGGAGTTTTGAGAACCAAGATATAGTAGCTCAAAAGTTGCTGCCAAAAACGAAGCTCACTGGGCAAATTTCCAGATTTAAAGCTGGAACTTTGCGACTCATAGTTGGGCATTGAAACGGATTCAAAATGACACCAAATTTGGCAGTAGTATACTACCATATGAGAGCTATCCCTCAACCAAATTTCATGGAAAAATTCGTTTGGGAAGCTAGTGAACAAAGTCAATAAAGTTTGCAAAATTTCTAAGGCAATCTGCCTTGCATTTGTGTTTTTCCCTTTTCCAAACATTTGGCCAATGAAATTTCTCAAACATCATCCATTCATGAAGAAAAAGTCTAAGAAACATTCCAAGGTGAAATTTGGTAGGTGGTTAGCACCAAGAATTCGAAACAACAAGTCCCAAATCAAAGCTAAAGCATTAACTAGCCAAAAAAGGGTTTTCTACCTTTGAGTCAGTTTCGGATTTCGACCACAACTCACTCAATTCAACTCGGAATTGAGTGTGGTTAGTGGGGTTAGAAACTACATTCATAAGGCCACAATTGGCTTAGAAGAAATCAGTTTCAAAATCAGTCCACAACTAGGTCAGTTTGGACATCAAGTTGCTGCTAAAACAGAGTTCTCTGTGAAAACGTGGAAACAGGGTAGTCGACTTTAGAAGCTTGGTACAGATTCCTCGGGTCGAATTAGAACCTACATTTTATACCGTTGGAAAGCTGGGAGTGTCTAGTTTCCATTTCCGCAAACGGTACTCGATTTCGACATCGGAGTAAAAAGATATGGCCGAAACAAGAACACTGCCTGGGCAGTGACGTGAGAATTTCCAGGTTCATCATCTTACGAAATTTTAACTTTGGCCAACCAATTCATGGAATTTTTCAACGAACTTTCTACACACCTCATACAACATATAAACATCATAACTAAGCCATTAGATCCACAAAATTTTGCCTTAAAAGGTCACGAGCATCAAGAGGGCAGAATTGGAAAATTTCACCCCTCACTACCGTTGAGCTTTCCTTCAATAATGCTACTTATTTCCACTAGTTTAACCTCTAATCCAGTATTAATAACAATAAAACTCATCAAATCAGCCCAACAACTCAAAGTGGGAATTCATAGAGCCCACACAACAATTTTTCACCATAAATAATGCTACCCATACGATCAAATGAACTTATAAGTGCAATAGAGCTTCCATAATTCAAGATTTGAAGGTTGATCATCACTTACTTTGCTAGATGTTCAAGGCAGAATTTTTGGTCACTTGAAGCTCAGAAAAACCGTGGAAGTAAGGCTCCTTTTTGCAGCTCAAGTTGTTCACCAAGTGATTAGCTAGGAGGAGGTAAATTTTGGTGTGATTTGGTGAAGGTTTAGTGAAGGAATGGAGTGAAAATTTGGAGAGCTTTGGAGTTGTTTTTCTCCCTTGGTAGCCGGCTGTTCTTGTGCAAGAAAAGGAAGTACCGTGGCTGATGAAGAAGCTTCCTTGAGAAGCTTTAAGTGTTTGGCCAAAAGTGATCCAAAAGTCAACTTTCTCCCGCGCGCGCACGCGCGCGTTTCGTGCTCGATTCCTCTCGAGTTCGTTTCACTTGTGCACTAAACCTCTAATGCACTTATATACATACTTATGTTATTCACTCTTAATAGTCTAGAAATAATTTCTAAAGTCCTCCAATAAGTCGCGCGCGCGAAAACGCGAACTTCCGATTTGTGCGCGATAACGCGAATCTCTAAGAAATTTTTATAACGATTGTACCACTAACTATCACTTGAGTATTTAAACTTAAAATTAACCACTTTAGGGCTAATGTACAAGTCTCCAATTTTCCAAACCTATTGCACTCTCGAATCGATTATCATTCCCAAATATGCAGTCACTATTCACTTAACGAACTCTCGAAAATTAATTTTTGAAACGAGTCACTTTAAAAATATAAGCAAGCCATAGTTCAAAGTATTTAGGTATAAAAGGGCTAGAAAATAATATTCAGAATATTTGGTCAAATAAATAATTAAATAAACTAGAATTTGGAGTTTAAAATAAGAAAAATTGCGAGTCCTCACAATGACATGTTTAACTAGCATAAAAAAAATACAACCCGGAAATGACTCACTAAACTTTTGTGTCAAGACCTACTTGATAACACATTAACCCAACCGACTTATTTTTAACTTGCTAAACATTTTATATATAACACTTCCTGTAACATGAACCCATCAATTTAACCTATTTATTCATGTAACCCATTTAGTTTCACTATCGAAATGGTTTTAATTGGTAAAATGCACAATAAGGTATTCAAAGTTCAAAACATAAAAAAATAGTTTAACATTTCAACACTAGATTTTAACAATATATGAATTCAAGATTGAAATGCAATAATACATAATGAAACATAGAAACTTAAAGAGTTTTCAAAGTTTTTAAAGATATGATAGGCAATGAAGTCTTCTAGTATGAAACAAGTCTCAAGTTTTAGAATTTTCAACAAAAAAACTCTAATACTACCATAATTAGACATTGAACTTATGAGCTACCAAAACTTCTAATTTAAAGCTACGAACAAAACTAGCAAGCCTTGCCATGAAACCATCCTTATTATAAGCATTCAATTATTAAAAAAGAAAATAGTTTACAAACAAAAAAATGACTGAAAATTACGACATGTTCTAAACGATAATATAAATATGAGAATACCTAAAATCAAGGGGGTAGACTGTCTTTTACTTTGTTCCTATTTTGTAGAGTTGTTTGTCACAGAGAGGAGCATTTTTCAAAGAAAAAAGGGCAGGATCATATTGTAAATAAATTGATCGAAGCTCTTCTTCGGCGTCCCTCCCTAGTATTTCAGATGGTATTTTTGAGGGGCGGAGTCTTGGAATAGGGCATGAACACTTAAATGCCCTTCAAAGTAAGTAAATACATTCAAAAATATAAAATGCGGTTAATCCTGTGGTAGCCTAAGCTATTATTGCGAAAATAGTTGAATACAACCAACTATCATTAAGAATTTCATCTTTGGACCAAAACAAGCCAAGGGTGGAACACCACAAAGAGAAGTGTACCTAATAAAAAAGTGTTTCTTCTAATGCCTATAGGGTGAGATTGAATTGGAAGTTAATTGGCTATTGGATGTTCGCCCGTGCCATATGGTGAATGCCCAAGGGTTCGAGCTTTTTGAGTTTTTTTTTATTTTCAAGTTTCAACCGAAAACACATAATTTCTTTTGCAAGGCTTTGTTGCCTCCATACGTTTTATCTTTTTATTTTGTTGATTTTAAGATACGGTCATTCTCTACTATCATGACTAGAAGGCTAATCTATGGGTTGGAGTTTAAACCTCATGCTTCATGGTCGTTTACAGCAAAAATCTCATAATTTATAGCCAAAATATCTTAAAATTCAGTAAAGGTCATCAGAGGGCGTTGGCATGAATTCTAGCAATTTTTTTATTTGGTGGTGGAATGACCAGAAAAACTGAGTCCAACCCCAAGAACCTTCAAAATATATCAGCAAGGGTTTTTTAAGGAAAAAAAAAAAAGCCAAATAGTGCATGAGCAAAATGTATCAAACAAGAACTATCTTCTTGAAGACATGCCACAACTTGTGGAGCAGTACATATACGTTTCATGAAAATCATAATTCCAATGTTCCTTCTGTTAACTGTTAACAGCTTTCCACATTATCAAAAAGAAAGAATGAAAACACAAATTTCAGAACTAGCACATTTAAATCGGAGCGACAATTTAGAAATATAACTAGATTAGAAATCGTAATCTTTCATCTAATTAAATAAAATTCAATTTCTGGAGGGTCCTTGGCGTTAAGAGTGAAAATTCATATTGCCAAACCAGCAGTACATTAAACATCATAGCTTTGCTACATTAAATCTTTACTAATGATAGAAAATACATTAAGTATTTTAAAACCAAAGAATATGAAGATTTATCAATACATCGAATATAAAATATTAATAAAAATTACACTTCGAAACTCCAATACGTTATCTAGTGCCAATCTTGTTGTTTAGTTTTGATGTGCCCATTCTTGGCGGTAGTGGAATAATAGAAACCATCTGGCCTGATTTCCCAACGACATACGTTCAGATGGTAATCATAATCGCCACACATGTCGAAACCCTTGAATACTCGAAAACCGGCTTGTTTTATACCCCACCAAAAATGACAGAAGTATTGGGTCCTTCCAAAGAAGTTCATATTAAAGTCCCAATGGAAATCTTCCTTCGGTTGAAGATAATGAAATCCAAGTTCATTATCCTTGGAAAAGCAGTGTATCCATGTTTGATTTGGCATCAAATTAACCACATGAACTTCATAATGTGGACCATGGATGAAATTGCCAGAAACTAAGCTAATGTTTGCAAAGCAAAATGAGCATACAAGAATGCCAAAAAAGGACTTTATTTGTGTAGCCCATTTTGCCAATTAAGAACTGTTACGGCAACTAAAATTGTTCAACCTAGCCTTATATAGTAGTCGTAAGTCCGTTGTAGTGAATAAGCGTGACATACGCTAAAAAGTGAATTACGATAGCCTTCTGGTTGTCAAGATAATTCTATTTTAAGCACGTTTGATAGCCTTCAAGATATGTACGGTTGCAAAAAGAACGTAACCACCAAAGAAGGCAAAGCACTTTTTTCTTTTCTTTTTTTTTGAAAAAAAAGTATTACTCTTTGAGGCAGAAATCATAGTTGGAAAAAAAAAGGAAACAAGAAAGTTATGGTGTGCATAGTCATCTTGACTCTATAAACTACAGTGGTACACCTATTGCTCCAAAAATCTAACCTACATGGGTTCATATCTTGTTTTCAATCTTATCCACAAATAGTTCATTATGTACTTCGCAGTTTCGGACGTAGAATAATATTCATGTAATACAACACGGTACCATCATCAGGGAATATCGTTTGTTGTAATTACAAGATTTTTAAAAAAAATTTCATATTATGTTTTGCTTACATCACATACACAATTTCTAACCACCTTTTTATCTCGCATACATCACATCACCAAAAGTATTATAGTAATTCTTAAGCAGACCAAATGTCACGACTGTCCCAGCTGCCGGCGGCCCCCGGTAGGCCGAGAATTCCTGAGGAATTTGGAACCATTTTTGTTAATGATGCTCGCTTAACAGAAGGCATCAGCATCAATTCTCGAACTGTCGGTCGAAGCCGGCCAAGGTCTTTATGTTTTACATCCCGTGATAATGAAAACTCATTTGACCTATTTTCCTTCCTTTTTACCAACGCACAATACAATGGTAGCACATTGGAATTCCAAGGACCCGAACTTGACTTACAAAATGTTACTACGGTGAGAGAAGTTTCGGTAGTTTCTGGCACCAAAACATTTAGGTATGCTCAGGGATATGCAACTTTTCAGACAGTTCTACAAAGGCCAGCAATGAATTATACGGTTATAAGGGGCATTGTTACCATAAGGCAATACTGAGGAGGATGGGAAATTTGATTAATAAAGGGAAAACCAAAAATTAAGAAAGCCAGTTACAGATATTTAGTTTTATTTCAGACCATATACGTACTTGGTGGTCTATGTTTCTTTATGTACTCCTTGTTCACTCGACTATCTTAATAAGAACTACATCTAGAAGGATGGGAAAAAACAAATAATAAAAGTAAAATAATAATTAAGAAAACCAAGTATAGATTCTTATTTTTATTGCGGACTATTATGTACACTTGGTGATCAATGCGTGATGTTTCTTCTTGTATTTCTAGTTTCATCAATATGTCCATCTTAATAAAAACACTATTGGTGTTCTTCAATTACACTTGATTTCGCATTACATAAGCTTGTGAATGTGTTAACATAAGATATGCGCATTTACCAATAGTGATGTGTATTGAAACTTAGATAAAATCTACCTAATTGTGGAATTGCTTGCACCGATGGTATACATTGATTATTGGTTTTTGCACATGCAAAATCCCCGTCTCAATATTTTGGGAAAATTTTTAATACTCTCCCCTAAAGTTTTTGAATATTGCAGCTACCTCCTCTAAGGTCTTAGAATTTATGCTTACAATACTTGATGTTTTGAAAAGACTATAATAGTCTTCACAAAAACTTAAGATACTAAGTGAAAATCATGTTAAAAAAAGGAAGAGGGAAACCCTTTTAAGTTGATGCCTCTCTATTCTAAAGTTCTAACTCTATCTGATGCAGTACATTATATTCCATTCCCAATTGTGATGAACGGATTTATTTTTGAGTTCTATAAAGAGCTAACCAGCTAGTAGGAAAACATTTGTTAAAAGAGATCTCTTCACAAATTAATTAGAAAAAGGTATAGTCCAAGGACCAAAAAATGATGCCTTCAAAACATGGTTCAAACTACAAAGAACTATTCAAAAACTTTTACCGAGTAGGTATTTTTTTATTTTTTTATTTTTTGGTGATGGTGATATTTGACTTCTTTTAGCATCTAATTTGTTTTTAGAAATCAGATAGCGGCAATGGCTCATGTTATGACATGTTTAACTAGCATAAAAAAAATACAACCCGGAAATGACTCACTAAACGTTTGTGTCAAGACCTACTTGATAACACAATAACCCAACCGACTTTATTTTTAACTTGCTAAACATTTTATATATAACACTTCCTGTAACATGAACCCATCAATTTAACCCTATTTATTCATGTAACCCATTTAGTTTCACTATCGAAATGGTTTTAATTGGTAAAATGCACAATAAGGTATTCAAAGTTCAAAACATAAAAAATAGTTTAACATTTCAACACTAGATTTTAACAATATATGAATTCAAGATTGAAATGCAATAATACATAATGAAACATAGAACTTAAAGAGTTTTCAAAGTTTTTAAAGATATGATAGGCAATGAAGTCTTCTTAGTATGAAACAAGTCTCAAGTTTTAGAATTTTCAACAAAAAAAACTCTAATACTACCATAATTAGACATTGAACTTATGAGCTACCAAAACTTCTAATTTAAATCTTCGAACAAAACTAGCAAGCCTTGCCATGAAACCATCCTTATTATAAGCATTCAATTATTAAAAAAGGAAAAATAGTTTACAAACAAAAAAATGACTGAAAATTACGACATGTCTAAACGATAAATATAAATATGAGAATACCTAAAATCAAGGGGGTAGACTGTCTTTTACTTTGTTCCTATTTTGTAGAGTTGTTTGTCACAGAGAGGAGCATTTTTCAAAGAAAAAAGGGCAGGATCATATTGTAAATAAATTGATCGAAGCTCTTCTTCGGCGTCCCTCCCTAGTATTTCAGATGGTATTTTTGAGGCGAGTCTTGGAATAGGGCATGAACACTTAAATGCCCTTCAAAAGTAAGTAAATACATTCAAAAAATATAAAATGCGGTTAATCCTGTGGTAGCCTAAGCTATTATTGCGAAAATAGTTGAATACAACCAACTATCATTAAGAATTTCATCTTTGGACCAAAACAAGCCAAGGGTGGAACACCACAAAGAGAAAGTGTACCTAATAAAAAAGTGTTTCTTCTAATGCCTATAGGGGTGAGATTGAATTGGAAGTAATTGGCTATTGGATGTTCGCCCGTGCCATATGGTGAATGCCCAAGGGTTCGAGCTTTTTGAGTTTTTTTTTATTTTCAAGTTTCAACCGAAAACACATAATTTCTTTTGCAAGGCTTTGTTGCCTCCATACGTTTTATCTTTTTATTTTTGTTGATTTTAAGATACGGTCATTCTCTACTATCATGACTAGAAGGCTAATCTATGGGTTGGAGTTTAAACCTCATGCTTCATGGTTCGTTTACAGCAAAAATCTCATAATTTATAGCCAAAATATCTTAAAATTCAGTAAAGGTCATCAGAGGGCGTTGGCATGAATTCTAGCAATTTTTTTTATTTGGTGGTGGAATGACCAGAAAAACTGAGTCCAACCCCAAGAAACCTCAAAATATATCAGCAAGGGTTTTTTAAGGAAAAAAAAAAAGCCAAATAGTGCATGAGCAAAATGTATCAAACAAGAACTATCTTCTTGAAGACATGCCACAACTTGTGGAGCAGTACATATACGTTTCATGAAAATCATAATTCCAATGTTCCTTCTGTTAACTGTTAACAGCTTTCCACATTATCAAAAAGAAAGAATGAAAACACAAATTTCAGAACTAGCACATTTAAATCGGAGCGACAATTTAGAAATATAACTAGATTAGAAATCGTAATCTTTCATCTAATTAAATAAAATTCAATTTCTGGAGGGTCCTTGGCGTTAAGAGTGAAAATCCATATTGCCAAACCAGCAGTACATTAAACATCATAGCTTTGTTACATTAAATCTTAACTAATGATAGAAAATACATTAAGTATTTTAAAAACCAAAGAATATGAAGATTTATCAATACATCGAATATAAAATATTAATAAAAATTACACTTCGAAACTCCAATACGTTATCTAGTGCCAATCTTGTTGTTTAGTTTTGATGTGCCCATTCTTGGCGGTAGTGGAATAATAGAAACCATCTGGCCTGATTTCCCAACGACATACGTTCAGATGGTAATCATAATCGCCACACATGTCGAAACCCTTGAATACTCGAAAACCGGCTTGTTTTATACCCCACCAAAAATGACAGAAGTATTGGGTCCTTCCAAAGAAGTTCATATTAAAGTCCCAATGGAAATCTTCCTTCGGTTGAAGATAATGAAATCCAAGTTCATTATCCTTGGAAAAGCAGTGTATCCATGTTTGATTTGGCATCAAATTAACCACATGAACTTCATAATGTGGACCATGGATGAAATTGCCAGAAACTAAGCTAATGTTTGCAAAGCAAAATGAGCATACAAGAATGCCAAAAAGGACTTTATTTGTGTAGCCCATTTTGCCAATTAAGAACTGTTACGGCAACTAAAATTGTTCAACCTAGCCTTTATATAGTAGTCGTAAGTCCGTTGTAGTGAATAAGCGTGACATACGCTAAAAGTGAATTACGATAGCCTTCTGGTTGTCAAGGTAATTCTATTTTAAGCACGTTTGATAGCCTTCAAGATATGTACGGTTGCAAAAAGAACGTAACCACCAAAGAAGGCAAAGCACTTTTTTCTTTTCTTTTTTTTGAAAAAAAAGTATTACTCTTTGAGGCAGAAATCATAGTTGGAAAAAAAAAGGGAACAAGAAAGTTATGGTGTGCAAAGTCATTTTGACTCTATAAACTACAGTGGTACACCTATCGCTCCAAAAATCTAACCTACATGGGTTCATATCTTGTTTTCAATCTTATCCACAAATAGTTCATTATGTACTTCGCAGTTTCGGACGTAGAATAATATTCATGTAATACAACACGGTACCATCATCAGGGAATATCGTTTGTTGTAATTACAAGATTTTTAAAAAAAATTTCATATTATGTTTTGCTTACATCACATACACAATTTCTAACCACCTTTTTATCTCGCATACATCACATCACCAAAAGTATTATAGTAATTCTTAAGCAGACCAAATGTCACGACTGTCCCAGCTGCCGGCGCCCCCGGTAGGCCGAGAATTCCTGAGGAATTTGGAACCATTTTGTTAATGATGCTCGCTTAACAGAAGGCATCAGCATCAATTCTCGAACTGTCGGTCGAAGCCGGCCAAGGTCTTTATGTTTTACATCCCGTGATAATGAAAACTCATTTGACCTATTTTTCCTTCCTTTTTACCAACGCACAATACAATGTAGCACATTGGAATTCCAAGGACCCGAACTTGACTTACAAAATGTTACTACGGTGAGAGAAGTTTCGGTAGTTTCTGGCACCAAAACATTTAGGTATGCTCAGGGATATGCAACTTTTCAGACAGTTCTACAAAGGCCAGCAATGAATTATACGGTTATAAGGGGCATTGTTACCATAAGGCAATACTGAGGAGGATGGGAAATTTGATTAATAAAGGGAAAACCAAAAATTAAGAAAGCCAGTTACAGATATTTAGTTTTATTTCAGACCATATACGTACTTGGTGGTCTATGTTTCTTTATGTACTCCTTGTTCACTCGACTATCTTAATAAGAACTACATCTAGAAGGATGGGAAAAAACAAATAATAATTAAGAAAACCAAGTATAGATTCTTATTTTTATTGCGGACTATTATGTATACTTGGTGATCAATGCGTGATGTTTCTTCTTGTATTTCTAGATTCATCAATATGTCCATCTTAATAAAAACACTATTGGTGTTCTTCAATTACACTTGATTTCGCATTACATAAGCTTGTGAATGTGTTAACATAAGATATGTGCATTTACCAATAGTGATGTGTATTGAAACTTAGATAAAATCTACACCTAATTGTGGAATTTGCTTGCACCGATGGTATACATTGATTATTGCTTTTTGCACATGCAAAATCCCCGTCTCAATATTTTGGGAAAATTTTTAATACTCTCCCCTAAAGTTTTTGAATATTGCAGCTACCTCCTCTAAGGTCTTAGAAATTTATGCTTACAATACTTGATGTTTTGAAAAGACTATAATAGTCTTCACAAAAACTTAAGATACTAAGTGAAAATCATGTTAAAAAAAAGGAAGAGGGAAACCCTTTTAAGTTGATGCCTCTCTATTCTAAAAGTTCTAACTCTATCTGATGCAGTACATTATATTCCATTCCCAATTGTGCTGAACGGATTTCTTTTTGAGTTCTATGAAGAGCTAACCAGCTAGTAGGAAAACATTTGTTAAAAGAGATCTCTTCACAAATTAATTAGAAAAAAGGTATAGTCCAATGACCAAAAAATGATGCCTTTAAAACATGGTTCAAACTACAAAGAACTATTCAAAAATTTTTACCTAGTAGGTATTTTTTTATTTTTTGGTGATGGTGATATTTGACTTCTTTTAGCATCTAATTTGTTTTAGAAATCAGATAGGGGCAATGGCTCATGTTATGACTGTGACGCCCCCACTTCTCCCTAAGGCGAACCAAAGGGTATCCGTGGGACGCCTGCCCAGCTCTCGCCAGGACTCAAGGCAAAACAATTCAAACTTAACTATAATTATCCAACAATACAGGCCTAATTAAGAATGTCGCTTCCATGACCAATATTCGACAATACATCACAAGTACAAAAAGTATCAATCATCCCAATCTTACATTTAGTTTCCAAAAGTTACTTTAAGTCTCCAGTTATACAATAACCCAAGGTCTAGCCATGTACATTGAAAACCCTAAAACAAAAGTACATCCAAAAGGGGTTTTCCTCAAGTTCGCTCCAATCCATTCCTGTTAAGGAAAACAAATCTAAAGGGTGAGCAAAACGCTCGTGAGGCCAAGAAACACACATGCAAGCACATTGTCCAAATAACAAACCCATTTAACGAATAAAGCAGTAACTTGCAAGAAAGGAGTAATTCGAGCAATAATATGTAAGCAGAAACAATTCAAGGATATGGTAGCTCTCAGGAGTTAAGTTCCACTTGCTTTGCCAAGGTCATTAGTATACCTTCCCGCGATGACTCTCCGTCAACCGGGTCGGTATTTTCAAATTCCGTAGATCTCCACTTACTTCTCATCCGTCCACCGTACACCGCACCGGGCCCGAACGATATTTGTAGGGCGATACTCCACGAGTATGCCAAGCGAGACCTCTTCAATAGGTCAAGCTTTTCATGTGATTCTCATGGCTCACCGAGGTTCCCGACCAAGCCCATGCCGGCTCGAGTCCCAAGGTCGGCCTATGAGTTGGGCGTCCCCCATGTATCATTTGTTTGTCGAGGAGATTCACTCCAACGACGTATGCAGCCATAGCATACAAATTCATGTAATTCAGGCATTTGAAAATTTCAGGCATTTGACATTTCAAGCAGTTAGCAATTTCATGTATTTCAAACATGAGTCATTTATTTCAAATGAGAACGAGTGCGATAAAGTACACACTCGACTCCATTCTTCAAAATCTTAAGTCAAGAATATCAAATAAAGCATGTATCACATTCACAGGAGTTCAAGTAGACATGCACTTGACACTCACCAAGTGATGCAAGGAGAAGTGTCACTAGAGGTTCAAGCGTTCACCGTAGGGTCCTCTTGAAGGTCCTCGTGGGTGCCTGAACAATTAAATAATAATCCATCACTTGTACTCCTAATTATCGAGGAAGATTGTACACTTGCACAATCTAAGAAAATTCTCGTGAAATTGAGCCCGATTTATACGTAAATCAAGGCTCAAGGTGGGATTTTAAGGTACAAGAGAAATTAGGATTTCACCTTTGAAATCGGGTGTAAAAACTCTCAAGTGTTATCGAGGGGAAAAGGAGAATTCGAAAAACTCCATTTCCTTAAGTTTCAAAAATTTCAGATTTAAGGGGTATTTTTGCAAAAATCATAACTCACTCTTCGTAGGTCCAAAATTGGAAAACTTGGTACCGTTGGAAACTTATTTCAAAGTACTAAACGTTCTTAGAAGACACTTTTCTATGATTCCTAACGGACGATATTCAAAAATTAGCTCAAAGTTGCTGTTTTAAGCTCACAAGGCAGTTTTGAGGTTGGTTTTTCGCTAACTTTGGAAAATCGGTAAACATCACAGGATTCGATCTAGCCTTTGGATTTTGGAACTCAATTAGAGTTGCACGCAAGGTTTAAAATCCAACAAACGGAACAAGAATTGGAGTTTTGAGAACCAAGATATAGTAGCTCAAAGTTGCTGCAAAAACGAAGCTCACTGGGCAAATTTCCAGATTTAAAGCTGGAACTTTGCGACTCTAGTTGGGCATTGAAACGGATTCAAAATGACACCAAATTTGGCAGTAGTATACTACCATATGAGAGCTATCCCTCAACCAAATTTCATGGAAAAATTCGTTTGGGAAGCTAGTGAACAAAGTCAATAAAGTTTGCAAAATTTCTAAGGCAATCTGCCTTGCATTTGTGTTTTTCCCTTTTCCAAACATTTGGCCAATGAAATTTCTCAAACATCATCCATTCATGAAGAAAAAGTCTAAGAAACATCCAAGGTGAAATTTGGTAGGTGGTTAGCACCAAGAATTCGAAACAACAAGTCCCAAATCAAAGCTAA
Organism: Coffea humblotiana; assembly: GCA_023065735.1. NCBI lineage: Eukaryota > Viridiplantae > Streptophyta > Magnoliopsida > Gentianales > Rubiaceae > Coffea > Coffea humblotiana. Next base: position 19,232,685 of record CM041212.1, on the reverse strand, counting down.
AGCATTAACTAGCCAAAAAAGGGTTTTCTACCTTTGAGTCAGTTTCGGATTTCGACCACAACTCACTCAATTCAACTCGGAATTGAGTGTGGTTAGTGGGGTTAGAAACTACATTCATAAGGCTACAATGGCTTAGAAGAAATCAGTTTCAAAATCAGTCCACAACTAGGTCATTTTGGACATCAAGTTGCTGCTAAAACAGAGTTCTCTGTGAAAACGTGGAACAGGGTAGTCGACTTTAGAAGCTTGGTACAGATCACTCGGGTCGAATTAGAACCTACATTTTATACCGTTGGAAAGCTGGGAGTGTCTAGTTTCCATTTCCGCAAACGGTACTCGATTTCGACATCGGAGTAAAAAGATATGGCCGAAACAAGAACACTGCCTGGGCAGTGACGTGAGAATTTTCCAGGTTCATCATCTTACGAAATTTTAACTTTTGGCCAACCAATTCATGGAATTTTTCAACGAAACTTTCTACACACCTCATACAACATATAAACATCATAACTAAGCCATTAGATCCACAAAATTTTGCCTTAAAGGTCACGAGCATCAAGAGGGCAGAATTGGAAAATTTCACCCCTCACTACCGTTGAGCTTTCCTTCAATAATGCTACTTATTTCCACTAGTTTAACCTCTAATCCAGTATTAATAACAATAAAACTCATCAAATCAGCCCAACAACTCAAAGTGGGAATTCATAGAGCCCACACAACAATTTTTCACCATAAATAATGCTACCCATACGATCAAATGAACTTATAAGTGCAATAGAGCTTCCATAATTCAAGATTTGAAGGTTTGATCATCACTTACTTTGATAGATGTTCAAGGCAGAATTTTTGGTCACTTGAAGCTCAGAAAAACCGTGGAAGTAAGGCTCCTTTTTGCAGCTCAAGTTGTTCACCAAGTGATTAGCTAGGAGGAGGTAAATTTTGGTGTGATTTGGTGAAGGTTTAGTGAAGGAATGGAGTGAAAATTTGGAGAGCTTTGGAGTTGTTTTTCTCCCTTGGTAGCCGGCTGTTCTTGTGCAAGAAAAGGAAGTACCGTGGCTGATGAAGAAGCTTCCTTGAGAAGCTTTAAGTGTTTGGCCAAAAGTGATCCAAAAGTCAACTTTCTCCCCGCGCGCGCACGCGCGCGTTTCGTGCTCGATTCCTCTCGAGTTCGTTTCACTTGTGCACTAAACCTCTAATGCACTTATATACATAATTATGTTATTCACTCTTAATAGTCTAGAAATAATTTCTAAAGTCCTCCAATAAGTCGCCGCGCGCGGAAAACGCGAACTTCCGATTTGTGCGCGATAACGCGAAATCTCTAAGAAATTTTTATAACGATTGTACCACTAACTATCACTTGAGTATTTAAACTTAAAATTAACCACTTTAGGGCTAATGTACAAGTCTCCAATTTTCCAAACCTATTGCACTCTCAAATCGATTATCATTCCCAAATATGCAGTCACTATTCACTTAACGAACTCTCGAAAATTAATTTTTGAAACGAGTCACTTTAAAAATATAAGCAAGCCATAGTTCAAAGTATTTAGGTATAAAAGGGCTAGAAAATAATATTCAGAATATTTGGTCAAATAAATAATTAAATAAACTAGAATTTGGAGTTTAAAATAAGAAAAATTGCGAGTCCTCACAATGACATGTTTAACTAGCATAAAAAAAATACAACCCGGAAATGACTCACTAAACTTTTGTGTCAAGACCTACTTGATAACACATTAACCCAACCGACTTTATTTTTAACTTGCTAAACATTTTATATATAACACTTCCTGTAACATGAACCCATCAATTTAACCTATTTATTCATGTAACCCATTTAGTTTCACTATCGAAATGGTTTTAATTGGTAAAATGCACAATAAGGTATTCAAAGTTCAAAACATAAAAAATAGTTTAACATTTCAACACTAGATTTTAACAATATATGAATTCAAGATTGAAATGCAATAATACATAATGAAACATAGAACTTAAAGAGTTTTCAAAGTTTTTAAAGATATGATAGGCAATGAAGTCTTCTTAGTATGAAACAAGTCTCAAGTTTTAGAATTTTCAACAAAAAAAACTCTAATACTACCATAATTAGACATTGAACTTATGAGCTACCAAAACTTCTAATTTAAATCTACGAACAAAACTAGCAAGCCTTGCCATGAAACCATCCTTATTATAAGCATTCAATTATTAAAAAAGAAAAATAGTTTACAAACAAAAAAATGACTGAAAATTACGACATGTCTAAACGATAAATATAAATATGAGAATACCTAAAATCAAGGGGGTAGACTGTCTTTTACTTTGTTCCTATTTTGTAGAGTTGTTTGTCACAGAGAGGAGCATTTTTCAAAGAAAAAAGGGCAGGATCATATTGTAAATAAATTGATCGAAGCTCTTCTTCGGCGTCCCTCCCTAGTATTTCAGATGGTATTTTTGAGGCGAGTCTTGGAATAGGGCATGAACACTTAAATGCCCTTCAAAAGTAAGTAAATACATTCAAAAAATATATAATGCGGTTAATCCTGTGGTAGCCTAAGCTATTATTGCGAAAATAGTTGAATACAACCAACTATCATTAAGAATTTCATCTTTGGACCAAAAACAAGCCAAGGGTGGAACACCACAAAGAGAAAGTGTACCTAATAAAAAAGTGTTTCTTCTAATGCCTATAGGGGTGAGATTGAATTGGAAGTAATTGGCTATTGGATGTTCGCCCGTGCCATATGGTGAATGCCCAAGGGTTCGAGCTTTTTGAGTTTTTTTTTATTTTCAAGTTTCAACCGAAAACACATAATTTCTTTTGCAAGGCTTTGTTGCCTCCATACGTTTTATCTTTTTATTTTTGTTGATTTTAAGATACGGTCATTCTCTACTATCATGACTAGAAGGCTAATCTATGGGTTGGAGTTTAAACCTCATGCTTCATGGTTCGTTTACAGCAAAAATCTCATAATTTATAGCCAAAATATCTTAAAATTCAGTAAGGGCATCAGAGGGCGTTGGCATGAATTCTAGCAATTTTTTTTATTTGGTGGTGGAATGACCAGAAAAACTGAGTCCAACCCCAAGAAACCTCAAAATATATCAGCAAGGGTTTTTTTAAGGAAAAAAAAAAAAGCCAAATAGTGCATGAGCAAAATGTATCAAACAAGAACTATTTTCTTGAAGACATGCCACAACTTGTGGAGCAGTACATATACGTTTCATGAAAATCATAATTCCAATGTTCCTTCTGTTAACTGTTAACAGCTTTCCACATTATCAAAAAGAAAGAATGAAAACACAAATTTCAGAACTAGCACATTTAAATCGGAGCGACAATTTAGAAATATAACTAGATTAGAAATCGTAATCTTTCATCTAATTAAATAAAATTCAATTTCTGGAGGGTCCTTGGCGTTAAGAGTGAAAATTCATATTGCCAAACCAGCAGTACATTAAACATCATAGCTTTGCTACATTAAATCTTTACTAATGATAGAAAATACATTAAGTATTTTAAAAACCAAAGAATATGAAGATTTATCAATACATCGAATATAAAATATTAATAAAAATTACACTTCGAAACTCCAATACGTTATCTAGTGCCAATCTTGTTGTTTAGTTTTGATGTGCCCATTCTTGGCGGTAGTGGAATAATAGAAACCATCTGGCCTGATTTCCCAACGACATACGTTCAGATGGTAATCATAATCGCCACACATGTCGAAACCCTTGAATACTCGAAAACCGGCTTGTTTTATACCCCACCAAAAATGACAGAAGTATTGGGGTCCTTCCAAAGAAGTTCATATTAAAGTCCCAATGGAAATCTTCCTTCGGTTGAAGATAATGAAATCCAAGTTCATTATCCTTGGAAAAGCAGTGTATCCATGTTTGATTTGGCATCAAATTAACCACATGAACTTCATAATGTGGACCATGGATGAAATTGCCAGAAACTAAGCTAATGTTTGCAAAGCAAAATGAGCATACAAGAATGCCAAAAAGGACTTTATTTGTGTAGCCCATTTTGCCAATTAAGAACTGTTACGGCAACTAAAATTGTTCAACCTAGCCTTTATATAGTAGTCGTAAGTCCGTTGTAGTGAATAAGCGTGACATACGCTAAAAAGTGAATTACGATAGCCTTCTGGTTGTCAAGGTAATTCTATTTTAAGCACGTTTGATAGCCTTCAAGATATGTACGGTTGCAAAAAGAACGTAACCACCAAAGAAGGCAAAGCACTTTTTTCTTTTCTTTTTTTTGAAAAAAAAGTATTACTCTTTGAGGCAGAAATCATAGTTGGAAAAAAAAAGGAAACAAGAAAGTTATGGTGTGCATAGTCATCTTGACTCTATAAACTACAGTGGTACACCTATTGCCTCCAAAAATCTAACCTACATGGGTTCATATCTTGTTTTCAATCTTATCCACAAATAGTTCATTATGTACTTCGCAGTTTCGGACGTAGAATAATATTCATGTAATACAACACGGTACCATCATCAGGGAATATCGTTTGTTGTAATTACAAGATTTTTAAAAAAAATTTCATATTATGTTTTTGCTTACATCACATACACAATTTCTAACCACCTTTTTATCTCGCATACATCACATCACCAAAAGTATTATAGTAATTCTTAAGCAGACCAAATGTCACGACTGTCCCAGCTGCCGGCGCCCCCGGTAGGCCGAGAATTCCTGAGGAATTTGGAACCATTTTTGTTAATGATGCTCGCTTAACAGAAGGCATCAGCATCAATTCTCGAACTGTCGGTCGAAGCGGCCAAGGTCTTTATGTTTTACATCCCGTGATAATGAAAACTCATTTGACCTATTTTCCTTCCTTTTACCAACGCACAATACAATGGTAGCACATTGGAATTCCAAGGACCCGAACTTGACTTACAAAATGTTACTACGGTGAGAGAAGTTTCGGTAGTTTCTGGCACCAAAACATTTAGGTATGCTCAGGGATATGCAACTTTTCAGACAGTTCTACAAAGGCCAGCAATGAATTATACGGTTATAAGGGGCATTGTTACCATAAGGCAATACTGAGGAGGATGGGAAATTTGATTAATAAAGGGAAAACCAAAAATTAAGAAAGCCAGTTACAGATATTTAGTTTTATTTCAGACCATATACGTACTTGGTGGTCTATGTTTCTTTATGTACTCCTTGTTCACTCGACTATCTTAATAAGAACTACATCTAGAAGGATGGGAAAAAACAAATAATAATTAAGAAAACCAAGTATAGATTCTTATTTTTATTGCGGACTATTATGTATACTTGGTGATCAATGCGTGATGTTTCTTCTTGTATTTCTAGATTCATCAATATGTCCATCTTAATAAAAACACTATTGGTGTTCTTCAATTACACTTGATTTCGCATTACATAAGCTTGTGAATGTGTTAACATAAGATATGCGCATTTACCAATAGTGATGTGTATTGAAACTTAGATAAAATCTACCTAATTGTGGAATTTGCTTGCACCGATGGTATACATTGATTATTGCTTTTTGCACATGCAAAATCCCCGTCTCAATATTTTGGGAAAATTTTTAATACTCTCCCCTAAAGTTTTTGAATATTGCAGCTACCTCCTCTAAGGTCTTAGAAATTTATGCTTACAATACTTGATGTTTTGAAAAGACTATAATAGTCTTCACAAAAACTTAAGATACTAAGTGAAAATCATGTTAAAAAAAGGAAGAGGAAACCCTTTTAAGTTGATGCCTCTCTATTCTAAAAGTTCTAACTCTATCTGATGCAGTACATTATATTCCATTCCCAATTGTGATGAACGGATTTATTTTTGAGTTCTATAAAGAGCTAACCAGCTAGTAGGAAAACATTTGTTAAAAGAGATCTCTTCACAAATTAATTAGAAAAAAGGTATAGTCCAAGGACCAAAAAATGATGCCTTCAAAACATGGTTCAAACTACAAAGAACTATTCAAAAACTTTTACCGAGTAGGTATTTTTTTATTTTTTTATTTTTTGTGATGGTGATATTTGACTTCTTTTAGCATCTAATTTGTTTTAGAAATCAGATAGCGGCAATGGCTCATGTTATGACATGTTTAACTAGCATAAAAAAAATACAACCCGGAAATGACTCACTAAACGTTTGTGTCAAGACCTACTTGAATAACACAATAACCCAACCGACTTTATTTTTAACTTGCTAAACATTTTATATATAACACTTCCTGTAACATGAACCCATCAATTTAACCTATTTATTCATGTAACCCATTTAGTTTCACTATCGAAATGGTTTTAATTGGTAAACTGCACAATAAGGTATTCAAAGTTTCAAAACATAAAAAATAGTTTAACATTTCAACACTAGATTTTAACAATATATGAATTCAAGATTGAAATACAATAATACATAATGAAACATAGAACTTAAAGAGTTTTCAAAGTTTTTAAAGATATGATAGGCAATGAAGTCTTCTTAGTATGAAACAAGTCTCAAGTTTTAGAATTTTCAACAAAAAAAACTCTAATACTACCATAATTAGACATTGAACTTATGAGCTACCAAAACTTCTAATTTAAATCTTCGAACAAAACTAGCAAGCCTTGCCATGAAACCATCCTTATTATAAGCATTCAATTATTAAAAAAGAAAAATAGTTTACAAACAAAAAAATGACTGAAAATTACGACATGTCTAAACGATAAATATAAATATGAGAATACCTAAAATCAAGGGGGTAGACTGTCTTTACTTTGTTCCTATTTTGTAGAGTTGTTTGTCACAGAGAGGAGCATTTTTCAAAGAAAAAAGGGCAGGATCATATTGTAAATAAATTGATCGAAGCTCTTCTTCGGCGTCCCTCCCTAGTATTTCAGATGGTATTTTTGAGGCGAGTCTTGGAATAGGGCATGAACACTTAAATGCCCTTCAAAAGTAAGTAAATACATTCAAAAATATATAATGCGGTTAATCCTGTGGTAGCCTAAGCTATTATTGCGAAAATAGTTGAATACAACCAACTATCATTAAGAATTTCATCTTTGGACCAAAAACAAGCCAAGGGTGGAACACCACAAAGAGAAAGTGTACCTAATAAAAAAGTGTTTCTTCTAATGCCTATAGGGGTGAGATTGAATTGGAAGTAATTGGCTATTGGATGTTCGCCCGTGCCATATGGTGAATGCCCAAGGGTTCGAGCTTTTTGAGTTTTTTTTTATTTTCAAGTTTCAACCCGAAAACACATAATTTCTTTTGCAAGGCTTTGTTGCCTCCATACGTTTTATCTTTTTATTTTTGTTGATTTTAAGATACGGTCATTCTCTACTATCATGACTAGAAGGCTAATCTATGGGTTGGAGTTTAAACCTCATGCTTCATGGTTCGTTTACAGCAAAAATCTCATAATTTATAGCCAAAATATCTTAAAATTCAGTAAAGGTCATCAGAGGGCGTTGGCATGAATTCTAGCAATTTTTTTATTTGGTGGTGGAATGACCAGAAAAACTGAGTCCAACCCCAAGAAACCTCAAAATATATCAGCAAGGGTTTTTTTAAGGAAAAAAAAAAAAGCCAAATAGTGCATGAGCAAAATGTATCAAACAAGAACTATTTTCTTGAAGACATGCCACAACTTGTGGAAGCAGTACATATACGTTTCATGAAAATCATAATTCCAATGTTCCTTCTGTTAACTGTTAACAGCTTTCCACATTATCAAAAAGAAAGAATGAAAACACAAATTTCAGAACTAGCACATTTAAATCGGAGCGACAATTTAGAAATATAACTAGATTAGAAATCGTAATCTTTCATCTAATTAAATAAAATTCAATTTCTGGAGGGTCCTTGGCGTTAAGAGTGAAAATTCATATTGCCAAACCAGCAGTACATTAAACATCATAGCTTTGCTACATTAAATCTTTACTAATGATAGAAAATACATTAAGTATTTTAAAACCAAAGAATATGAAGATTTATCAATACATCGAATATAAATATTAATAAAAATTACACTTCGAAACTCCAATACGTTATCTAGTGCCAATCTTGTTTGTTTAGTTTTGATGTGCCCATTCTTGGCGGTAGTGGAATAATAGAAACCATCTGGCCTGATTTCCCAACGACATACGTTCAGATGGTAATCATAATCGCCACACATGTCGAAACCCTTGAATACTCGAAAACCGGCTTGTTTTATACCCCACCAAAAATGACAGAAGTATTGGGTCCTTCCAAAGAAGTTCATATTAAAGTCCCAATGGAAATCTTCCTTCGGTTGAAGATAATGAAATCCAAGTTCATTATCCTTGGAAAAGCAGTGTATCCATGTTTGATTTGGCATCAAATTAACCACATGAACTTCATAATGTGGACCATGGATGAAATTGCCAGAAACTAAGCTAATGTTTGCAAAGCAAAATGAGCATACAAGAATGCCAAAAAGGACTTTATTTGTGTAGCCCATTTTGCCAATTAAGAACTGTTACGGCAACTAAAATTGTTCAACCTAGCCTTTATATAGTAGTCGTAAGTCCGTTGTAGTGAATAAGCGTGACATACGCTAAAAAGTGAATTACGATAGCCTTCTGGTTGTCAAGGTAATTCTATTTTAAGCACGTTTGATAGCCTTCAAGATATGTACGGTTGCAAAAAGAAACGTAACCACCAAAGAAGGCAAAGCACTTTTTTCTTTTCTTTTTTTTGAAAAAAAAGTATTACTCTTTGAGGCAGAAATCATAGTTGGAAAAAAAAAGGAAACAAGAAAGTTATGGTGTGCATAGTCATCTTGACTCTATAAACTACAGTGGTACACCTATTGCTCCAAAAATCTAACCTACATGGGTTCATATCTTGTTTTCAATCTTATCCACAAATAGTTCATTATGTACTTCGCAGTTTCGGACGTAGAATAATATTCATGTAATACAACACGGTACCATCATCAGGGAATATCGTTTGTTGTAATTACAAGATTTTTAAAAAAAATTTCATATTATGTTTTGCTTACATCACATACACAATTTCTAACCACCTTTTTATCTCGCATACATCACATCACCAAAAGTATTATAGTAATTCTTAAGCAGACCAAATGTCACGACTGTCCCAGCTGCCGGCGCCCCCGGTAGGCCGAGAATTCCTGAGGATTTGGAACCATTTTTGTTAATGATGCTCGCTTAACAGAAGGCATCAGCATCAATTCTCGAACTGTCGTCTCGAAGCCGGCCAAGGTCTTTATGTTTTACATCCCGTGATAATGAAAACTCATTTGACCTATTTTCCTTCCTTTTTACCAACGCACAATACAATGGTAGCACATTGGAATTCCAAGACCCGAACTTGACTTACAAAATGTTACTACGGTGAGAGAAGTTTCGGTAGTTTCTGGCCACCAAAACATTTAGGTATGCTCAGGGATATGCAACTTTTCAGACAGTTCTACAAAGGCCAGCAATGAATTATACGGTTATAAGGGGCATTGTTACCATAAGGCAATACTGAGGAGGATTGGGAAATTTGATTAATTAAAGGGGAAAACCAAAAATTAAGAAAGCCAGTTACAGATATTTAGTTTTATTTCAGACCATATACGTACTTGGTGGTCTATGTTCTTTATGTACTCCTTGTTCACTCGACTATCTTAATAAGAACTACATCTAGAAGGATGGGAAAAAAACAAATAATAATTAAGAAAACCAAGTATAGATTCTTATTTTTATTGCGGACTATTATGTATACTTGGTGATCAATGCGTGATGTTTCTTCTTGTATTTCTAGATTCATCAATATGTCCATCTTAATAAAAACACTATTGGTGTTCTTCAATTACACTTGATTTCGCATTACATAAGCTTGTGAATGTGTTAACATAAGATATGCGCATTTACCAATAGTGATGTGTATTGAAACTTAGATAAAATCTACCTAATTGTGGAATTTGCTTGCACCGATGGTATACATTGATTATTGCTTTTTGCACATGCAAAATCCCCGTCTCAATATTTTGGGAAAATTTTTAATACTCTCCCCTAAAGTTTTTGAATATTGCAGCTACCTCCTCTAAGGTCTTAGAAATTTATGCTTACAATACTTGATGTTTTGAAAAGACTATAATAGTCTTCACAAAAACTTAAGATACTAAGTGAAAATCATGTTAAAAAAAGGAAGAGGGAAACCCTTTTAAGTTGATGCCTCTCTATTCTAAAAGTTCTAACTCTATCTGATGCAGTACATTATATTCCATTCCCAATTGTGATGAACGGATTTATTTTTGAGTTCTATAAAGAGCTAACCAGCTAGTAGGAAAACATTTGTTAAAAGAGATCTCTTCACAAATTAATTAGAAAAAAGGTATAGTCCAAGGACCAAAAAATGATGCCTTCAAAACATGGTTCAAACTACAAAGAACTATTCAAAAACTTTTACCGAGTAGGTATTTTTTTATTTTTTTATTTTTTGGTGATGGTGATATTTGACTTCTTTTAGCATCTAATTTGTTTTAGAAATCAGATAGCGGCAATGGCTCATGTTATGACATGTTTAACTAGCATAAAAAAAATACAACCCGGAAATGACTCACTAAACGTTTGTGTCAAGACCTACTTGATAACACAATAACCCAACCGACTTTATTTTTAACTTGCTAAACATTTTATATATAACACTTCCTGTAACATGAACCCATCAATTTAACCTATTTATTCATGTAACCCATTTAGTTTCACTATCGAAATGGTTTTAATTGGTAAAATGCACAATAAGGTATTCAAAGTTCAAAACATAAAAAATAGTTTAACATTTCAACACTAGATTTTAACAATATATGAATTCAAGATTGAAATACAATAATACATAATGAAACATAGAACTTAAAGAGTTTTCAAAGTTTTTAAAGATATGATAGGCAATGAAGTCTTCTTAGTATGAAACAAGTCTCAAGTTTTAGAATTTTCAACAAAAAAAACTCTAATACTACCATAATTAGACATTGAACTTATGAGCTACCAAAACTTCTAATTTAAATCTTCGAACAAAACTAGCAAGCCTTGCCATGAAACCATCCTTATTATAAGCATTCAATTATTAAAAAAGAAAAATAGTTTACAAACAAAAAAATGACTGAAAATTACGACATGTCTAAACGATAAATATAAATATGAGAATACCTAAAATCAAGGGGGTAGACTGTCTTTTACTTTGTTCCTATTTTGTAGAGTTGTTTGTCACAGAGAGGAGCATTTTTCAAAGAAAAAAGGGCAGGATCATATTGTAAATAAATTGATCGAAGCTCTTCTTCGGCGTCCCTCCCTAGTATTTCAGATGGTATTTTGAGGCGAGTCTTGGAATAGGGCATGAACACTTAAATGCCCTTCAAAAGTAAGTAAATACATTCAAAAAATATATAATGCGGTTAATCCTGTGGTAGCCTAAGCTATTATTGCGAAAATAGTTGAATACAACCAACTATCATTAAGAATTTCATCTTTGGACCAAAAACAAGCCAAGGGTGGAACACCACAAAGAGAAAGTGTACCTTAATAAAAAAGTGTTTCTTCTAATGCCTATAGGGGTGAGATTGAATTGGAAGTAATTGGCTATTGGATGTTCGCCCGTGCCATATGGTGAATGCCCAAGGGTTCGAGCTTTTTGAGTTTTTTTTTTATTTCAAGTTTCAACCGAAAACACATAATTTCTTTTGCAAGGCTTTGTTGCCTCCATACGTTTTATCTTTTTATTTTTGTTGATTTTTAAGATACGGTCATTCTCTACTATCATGACTAGAAGGCTAATCTATGGGTTGGAGTTTAAACCTCATGCTTCATGGTTCGTTACAGCAAAAATCTCATAATTTATAGCCAAAATATCTTAAAATTCAGTAAAGGGTCATCAGAGGGCGTTGGCATGAATTCTAGCAATTTTTTTTATTTGGTGGTGGAATGACCAGAAAAACTGAGTCCAACCCCAAGAAACCTCAAAATATATCAGCAAGGGTTTTTTAAGGAAAAAAAAAAAAGCCAAATAGTGCATGAGCAAAATGTATCAAACAAGAAACTATCTTCTTGAAGACATGCCACAACTTGTGGAGCAGTACATATACGTTTCATGAAAATCATAATTCCAATGTTCCTTCTGTTAACTGTTAACAGCTTTCCACATTATCAAAAAGAAAGAATGAAAACACAAATTTCAGAACTAGCACATTTAAATCGGAGCGACAATTTAGAAATATAACTAGATTAGAAATCGTAATCTTTCATCTAATTAAATAAAATTCAATTTCTGGAGGGTCCTTGGCGTTAAGAGTGAAAATCCATATTGCCAAACCAGCAGTACATTAAACATCATAGCTTTGTTACATTAAATCTTAACTAATGATAGAAAATACATTAAGTATTTAAAACCAAAGAATATGAAGATTTATCAATACATCGAATATAAAATATTAATAAAAATTACACTTCGAAACTCCAATACGTTATCTAGTGCCAATCTTGTTGTTTAGTTTTGATGTGCCCATTCTTGGCGGTAGTGGAATAATAGAAACCATCTGGCCTGATTTCCCAACGACATACGTTCAGATGGTAATCATAATCGCCACACATGTCGAAACCCTTGAATACTCGAAAACCGGCTTGTTTTATACCCCACCAAAAATGACAGAAGTATTGGGTCCTTCCAAAGAAGTTCATATTAAAGTCCCAATGGAAATCTTCCTTCGGTTGAAGATAATGAAATCCAAGTTCATTATCCTTGGAAAAGCAGTGTATCCATGTTTGATTTGGCATCAAATTAACCACATGAACTTCATAATGTGGACCATGGATGAAATTGCCAGAAACTAAGCTAATGTTTGCAAAGCAAAATGGAGCATACAAGAATGCCAAAAAGGACTTTATTTGTGTAGCCCATTTTGCCAATTAAGAACTGTTACGGCAACTAAAATTGTTCAACCTAGCCTTTATATAGTAGTCGTAAGTCCGTTGTAGTGAATAAGCGTGACATACGCTAAAAGTGAATTACGATAGCCTTCTGGTTGTCAAGGTAATTCTATTTTAAGCACGTTTGATAGCCTTCAAGATATGTACGGTTTGCAAAAAGAACGTAACCACCAAAGAAGGCAAAGCACTTTTTTCTTTTCTTTTTTTTTGAAAAAAAAAGTATTACTCTTTGAGGCAGAAATCATAGTTGGAAAAAAAAGGGAAGCAAGAAAGTTATGGTGTGCAAAGTCATTTTGACTCTATAAACTACAGTGGTACACCTATCGCTCCAAAAATCTAACCTACATGGGTTCATATCTTGTTTTCAATCTTATCCACAAATAGTTCATTATGTACTTCGCAGTTTCGGACGTAGAATAATATTCATGTAATACAACACGGTACCATCATCAGGGAATATCGTTTGTTGTAATTACAAGATTTTTAAAAAAAATTTCATATTATGTTTTGCTTACATCACATACACAATTTCTAACCACCTTTTTATCTCGCATACATCACATCACCAAAAGTATTATAGTAATTCTTAAGCAGACCAAATGTCACGACTGTCCCAGCTGCCGGCGTCCCCGGTAGGCCGAGAATTCCTGAGGAATTTGGAACCATTTTTGTTAATGATGCTCGCTTAACAGAAGGCATCAGCATCAATTCTCGAACTGTCGGTCGAAGCCGGCCAAGGTCTTTATGTTTTACATCCCGTGATAATGAAAACTCATTTGACCTATTTTCCTTCCTTTTTACCAACGCACAATACAATGGTAGCACATTGGAATTCCAAGGACCCGAACTTGACTTACAAAATGTTACTACGGTGAGAGAAGTTTCGGTAGTTTCTGGCACCAAAACATTTAGGTATGCTCAGGGATATGCAACTTTTCAGACAATTCTACAAAGGCCAGCATTGAATTATACGGTTATAAGGGGCATTGTTACCATAAGGCAATACTGAGGAGGATGGGAAATTTGATTAATAAAGGGAAAACCAAAAATTAAGAAAGCCAGTTACAGATATTTAGTTTTATTTCAGACCATATACGTACTTGGTGGTCTATGTTTCGTTATGTACTCCTTGTTCACTCGACTATCTTAATAAGTACTACATCTAGAAGGATGGGAAAAAACAAATAATAAAAGCAAAATAATAATTAAGAAAACCAAGTATAGATTCTTATTTTTATTGCGGACTATTATGTATACTTGGTTATCAATGCGTGATGTTTCTTCTTGTATTTCTAGTTTCATCAATATGTCCATCTTAATAAAAACACTATTGGTGTTCTTCAATTACACTTGATTTCGCATTGCATAAGCTTGTGAATGTGTTAACAGAAGATATGTGCATTTACCAATAGTGATGTGTATTGAAACTTAGATAAAATCTACCTAATTGTGGAATTTGCTTGCACCGATGGTATACATTGATTATTGCTTTTTGCACATGCAAAATCCCCGTCTCAATATTTTGGGAAAATTTTTAATTCTCTCCCCTAAAGTTTTTGAATATTGCAGCTACCTCCTCTAAGGTCTTAGAAATTTATGCTTACAATACTTGATGTTTTGAAAAGACTATAATAGTCTTCACAAAAACTTAAGATACTAAGTGAAAATCATGTTAAAAAAAAGGAAGAGGGAAACCCTTTTAAGTTGATGCCTCTCTATTCTAAAAGTTCTAACTCTATCTGATGCAGTACATTATATTCCATTCCCAATTGTGCTGAACGGATTTCTTTTGAGTTCTATGAAGAGCTAACCAGCTAGTAGGAAAACATTTGTTAAAAGAGATCTCTTCACAAATTAATTAGAAAAAGGTATAGTCCAAGGACCAAAAAATGATGCCTTCAAAACATGGTTCAAACTACAAAGAACTATTCAAAAATTTTTACCTAGTAGGTATTTTTTTATTTTTTTATTTTTTGGTGATGGTGATATTTGACTTCTTTTAGCATCTAATTTGTTTTAGAAATCAGATAGGGGCAATGGCTCATGTTATGACATGTTTAACTAGCATAAAAAAAATACAACCCGGAAATGACTCACTAAACTTTTGTGTCAAGACCTACTTGATAACACATTAACCCAACCGACTTTATTTTTAACTTGCTAAACATTTTATATATAACACTTCCTGTAACATGAACCCATCAATTTAACCTATTTATTCATGTAGCCCATTTAGTTTCACTATCGAAATGGTTTTAATTGGTAAAATGCACAATAAGGTATTCAAAGTTCAAAACATAAAAATAGTTTAACATTTCAACACTAGATTTTAACAATATATGAATTCAAGATTGAAATACAATAATACAAAATGAAACATAGAACTTAAAGAGTTTTCAAAGTTTTTAAAGATATGATAGGCAATGAAGTCTTCTTAGTATGAAACAAGTCTCAAGTTTTAGAATTTTCAACAAGAAAAACTCTAATACTACCATAATTAGACATTGAACTTATGAGCTACCAAAACTTCTAATTTAAATCTTCGAACAAAACTAGTAAGCCTTGCCATGAAACCATCCTTATTATAAGCATTCAATTTTCTCTCTTTTTTTTTCCATCTTCGAAATGAAAAAAAGGAAAAATTTATCGAAACAAAGAAAAAAAGAAAAAGCAACAAAAACCGTGGTGATAAAGTTTAGCTATTATTGAATCATTGTACGACCTGTGGATTTATTCGACTCAACCCATTTAAATTCATGTCATTAACGTGAATCCAATAATGACCTACTCATACTCTTGTTGTATTAAACCTATTATTTTTAGATCACACTCAAATTGTATTATTCCATTGTGTTAGAAATTGTAACCCCTACATGTAATTTCCTTGACATATAAACAAGAGATCATGTATTGCAAGTTCAATACATCAAATTTGCATATTTTTTTTCTCATCTGCAATTTATCTAGTTGTTGAGGAATCTGGAATTGCTATTTACAGTCACTTAGCAACTTGCTTTCACCTTGCACCTACTACTACTTTCCATATACATTTCAACAACTTCTTTAGCCACTGGCAAAATGTTTTGTTCTAACATCAATCCAAATATGTAGAGTGCTTTTACTCTGAAGATTTGTCTGTTCAGAAGCTCATCTTCATGAACGTCATTGCCTTCGAAAGGAAAACAATGATGACCGTGTTCATTCAAGAGTTCACTGCCGGACCAAATGCGACTGTTGCAACGGTTGCAGGAATACCCGATAGGCCAGGAAATGCCTTTCAATCTGGAACTGTTTTTGTTGCTGATGCTACCTTAATAGAAGGCATTAGTATCAATTCCCTACAAATTGGCCGCAGCCAAGGGATTTATGAAACCTCATCCCTCGATGGAGCTAACTCGCACGGATTGTTTTCCTTTAGCTTTACAAACAAAAGGTATAATGGGAGCACATTGGAATTCCAAGGACGTAGCATACAACGTGCCCAGGTAAGAGAGCTTTAAGTAGTTTGTAGGACGAAAGTCTTTAGATATGTAAAGGGATATGCGACTTTTGAGACAGTCTTGCAAAGGCCATCAGTAGTTGTAATGAGCAATATCACCGTAACACACTATTGAGGAAGGAGAAGGAAAAAAAATTAATAGTAAATCATTGATATGTATTTCGTCTCCTATGAAACCTAAAAGGGATAAAAAGGAGAGTTGGCTTATGAACAGAAGTCATGGTCCCATTTGGCCACCATGACTAGGTGGTTAAATATGGAATTTCACCTTAACATGTTGGTGTTCTACAGATTGAGTTGGGCTATATTGGTAGATTGGCTTTGTTGGCTTACGTGGAAGCTGGTGAAGTTGCATGTCTCTCTTAAATGGTGCAAATGCAAATTTAGTATTTTCTGTGCTGGCAGTCTCTTCTCCGTTTGATCTCGAACTGTATCTAATCAAGCTGCTGAGATTGCAAGTATAAAAGCAAGTGCAGTTTGTTCGTTGTCAATTGAATGCTGTGCTTTAGACATTCCTCACTTCATAATCTATAAATTTCTCTGTTTAGCAGTCTTCCTGTTCAGTTTTTCTGTCGCAGCTTTGAAAATTACTGTGAGTTGTTCTGCTATTCATTACTATTGTTTCTTCATTTTTCTGTTGCCTATTCAGTCACTATAATAAAGTTTTTCATTACTTTTTTCGCAATTGCACCTCGCTTGTTGCATGCACGGAGCTATTTCCATGTCAAAAGTCTCGCTCATGCATTATAGTGGACAATGACTACCTCTGTGTGGATTTCGGTTTGATCAATCTGTGTAATCGGTGTCTAGAAGTTTACGCTTTTTGGATTAAGTTGCAGCTGTGGTTCAGTTGGAGATTAGATGATTATAGATAGGTAGTTCGTAGTTAACTTATAGAATTGTGATGCATTCTGCACTTCATGTCTAAATTCTATACATATATATATAAGTCAAAATTAAAGTTCTGAATTCTATACATATAGATAGCCCAAAATTAACATCATTCCATAAAAATATAAGTCAGTATATAAGTCATTCCATAAAATATAACATCATTCTATACATATATATATAAGTCAATATATTAACATCATTCCATACATATATATATAAGTCAGTATTTTTGAGGCATTTGGTGAATATCATTCCATAAAATTTGGAGTGAAGTTTTTGATGCTAAAAGCACGTTTAACAAAATTAAAATTTTAACAAAAGTGCTTTTAAAATAACTTTTATATTTTAAAAATAAAACATTATATTTAATCATTATCCTATTTTATGAACTAAATAAAGAGATAAAGACATTTAAAAACTTTTAAATTACACATTATCCATTACACTATTTAAAGTACTTATTGAACTACACATCTAAACAATATACTAAAAACATTTAAGCACACAATAAGTGCTTTTATTAAAATCTCCATTGATGAAGTGTTTTTTAATAAGTAACTGCAACCCTAAACAGGTCTAGAGTTCGCTATGGGTAAAGTTGTTGATTGAAGGAGATGGTGGGTTTAGTGTGAGTCGTCTGATGAAGAGGACTTCGATGATAAAGATGAAGAAGTAGAGTTGAGATTTGAGAACAAATATGATGTCTAGTTGTGGCGTGAGGGAGGGGTTTCAAGCAAGGCGATTGGGTTTACGGGGTATATTTGGAAGTCTAACTAAAGATGCAGGGTAACTTTGTCTTTCAATATTTCAAGTTGCCAAGGGTTAGTTAATTAGATTACAGTACCAAATATTATAAGTTTAAGGATGCATATTGCTGAAATTGTTTGCTTAGAGGGCACTTTATGACTAGAAGAAAGTTTAGGGCTGTACTTTGCAATTAACCCTTTTGTATAATTAAAATTGATCAGTTGCACGCCTTCCAATCAACAATGATGCTCTTTCTTCGAAGTGCTACTTTAGAAGTTGTTGCTACTTGCTTATTTAACCGAGTAGTTTAATGGAAGCTGGAACTTCGATACAACAACTATAATACATTTTAAAAAATTTCTGACATATGTGTGCGTGTAAGAGAGAGAGAGAGAGAGAGAACGGGGAGGGGTGGAAGAGAGGAGAGGAAGATAAATTGGCTGGTACAGGCAAAGGAAATGTAAGTAAAAGATTTCGAGTTTGAAACCTCCCACTATAAATGTGTGTTTATATATTAAAAGAGGTATTTTCATATTAAAAATAACTTGGTACTCGAAACTTCTCCACCAAATTCCTTGTTACAGTGCCAAAAAGCATGTGGGAAAACTTTTGTTGGTTTGGTTCTTGGTTCTAACTAGAAAGTGATTTTAAAAATAATCAACGGCCATGAGAAAAGGCCTTTTCAATATTTATCCTAAGGATTGAAAAACAAGTACGAGAAACTTTAAAAATATTGTCCAATGAAATATCTAATTGAGCAATGTATTACATATAAGGCGCATCTTTAGTAAGAATTTCTACCTTTAGAGACATATGTGATCTATACGATTAATTGATTGATATCCAAATTAAATCATTGATATTATGTCAATGATTGATCTGTATTTACCATTAATTTTTGATTGATTAGTTGTTATTGGATACTTTCAATCAATCAAATTTACCTTGTAGTTTGACCGAATAATGAATCCATCTATCAAATTTAACCAAATGACAATCACCTCCCTTGTTCATACCAAACTAACAGGAATTCTAAAATGGCAAAAGTTCCCTTTGTGTTAAAATGGGTAAAAAAATAAAAAATTATTTTTTCCTCTTTCAGGAATATAAAAACATTAAATAATAGCTTTTTATTTAAAAAAAGAGATGAAATAGGCTCAAAAAAAATGGAGTTTAGGGAAAAAAAAACATTATATTATGTTATTGTCCTATTTTGTAGTATCACAAAAAATAAAAAATAAAATAGTTTACATACAAAAAAATGACTGAAAATTACAAACGATAAATATAAATATGAGAATACCTAAAATCAAGGGGGTAGACTGTCTTTTACTTTGTTCCTATTTTGTAGAGTTGTTTGTCACAGAGAGGAGCATTTTTCAAAGAAAAAAGGGCAGGATCATATTGTAAATAAATTGATCGAAGCTCTTCTTCGGCGTCCCTTCCTAGTATTTTAGATGGTATTTTTGAGGCGAGTCTTGGAATAGGATATGAACACTTAAATGCCCTTCAAAAGTAAGTAAATACATTCAAAAATATAAAATGAAGTTAATCCCGCGGTAGCCCAAGCTATTATTGCGAAAATCGTTGAATACAACCAACTATCATTAAGAATTTCATCTTTGGACCAAAAACAAGCCAAAGCTGGAACACTACAAAGAGAAAGTGTACCTAATAAAAAAGTGTTTCTTCTAATGCCTATACGGGTGAGATTGAATTGGAAGTAATTGGCTATTGGATGTTCGCCCATGCCATATGGTGAATGCCCAAGGGTTCGAGCTTTTTGAGTTTTTTTTTATTTTCAAGTTTCAATCGAAAACACATAATTTCTTTTGCAAGGCTTTGTTGCCTCCATACGTTTTATCTTTTTATTTTTGTTGATTTTAAGATACGGTTATTCTCTACTATCATGACTAGAAGGCTAATCTATGGGTTGGAGTTTAAACCTCGATGCTTCATGGTTCGTTTACAGCAAAAATCTCATAATTTATAGCCAAAATATCTTAAAATTCAGTAAAGGTCATCGGGGGGCGTTGGCATCAATTCTAGCAATTTTTTTTTATTTGGTGGTGGAATGACCAGAAAAACTGAGTCCAACCCCAAGAAACCTCAAAATATATCAGCAAGGGTTTTTTAAGGGAAAAAAAAAAACAAGGCCAAATAGTGCATGAGCAAAATGTATCAAACAAGAACTATCTTCTTGTAGACATGCCACAACTTGTGGAGCAGTACATATACGTTTCATGAAAATCATAATTCCAATGTTCCTTCTGTTAACTGTTAACGGCTTTCCACATTATCAAAAAGAAAGAATGAAAACACAAATTTCAGAACTAGCACATTTAAATTGGAGCGACAATTTAGAAATATAACTAGATTAGAAATCGTAATCTTTCATCTAATTAAATAAAATTCAATTTCTGGAGGGTCCTTGGCGTTAAGAGTGAAAATCCATATTGCCAAACCAGCAGTACATTAAACATCATAGCTTTGTTACATTAAATCTTAACTAATGATAGAAAATACATTAAGTATTTTAAAAACCAAAGAATATGAAGATTTATCAATACATCGAATATAAAATATTAATAAAAATTACACTTTGAAACTCCAATCTTGTTGTTTAGTTTTGATGTGCCCATTCTTGGCGGTAGTGGAATAATAGAAACCATCTGGCCTGATTTCCCAACGACATACGTTCAGATGGTAATCATAATCGCCACACATGTCGAAACCCTTGAATACTCGAAAACCGGCTTGTTTTATACCCCACCAAAAATGACAGAAGTATTGGGTCCTTCCAAAGAAGTTCATATTAAAGTCCCAATGGAAATCTTCCTTCGGTTGAAGATAATGAAATCCAAGTTCATTATCCTTGGAAAAGCAGTGTATCCATGTTTGATTTGGCATCAAATTAACCACATGAACTTCATAATGTGGACCATGGATGAAATTGCCAAGAAACTAAGCTAATGTTTGCAAAGCAAAATGAGCATACAAGAATGCCAAAAAGGACTTTATTTGTGTAGCCCATTTTGCCAATTAAGAACTGTTTCGGCAACTAAAATTGTTCAACCTAGCCTTTATATAGTAGTCGTAAGTCCGTTGTAGTGAATAAGCGTGACATACGCTAAAAAGTGAATTACGATAGCCTTCTGGTTGTCAAGGTAATTCTATTTTAAGCACGTTTGATAGCCTTCAAGATATGTACGGTTGCAAAAAGAACGTAACCACCAAAGAAGGCAAAGCACTTTTTTCTTTTCTTTTTTTTTTGAAAAAAAAAAGTATTACTCTTTGAGGCAGAAATCATAGTTGGAAAAAAAAAGGGAACAAGAAAGTTATGATGTGCATAGTCATCTTGACTCTATAAACTACAGTGGTACACCTATTGCTCCAAAAATCTAACCTACATGGGTTCATATCTTGTTTTCAATCTTATCCACAAATAGTTCATTATGTACTTCGCAGTTTCGGACGTAGAATAATATTCATGTAATACAACACGGTACCATCATCAGGGAATATCGTTTGTTGTAATTACAAGATTTTTAAAAAAAATTTCATATTATGTTTTGCTTACATCATATACACAATTTCTAACCACCTTTTTATCTCCTATACATCACATCACCAAAAGTATTATAGTAATTCTTTTAAATAAATATTTCAAATAATTGCCTGTCCAAACAAACTCATTTTGTATGCTTGATCGAGAACGCCGTTGCAGGTTGCGTTGGTGTAAATTATTTTGTCTTAGTACTTGTAACATTTTTCTAATAAAATGCTTAGGCTTACATTTCTCTAAAAAAAAAATCAGTACATAAAAGTCTCTATGAAGAACCAATAGTGATGAAGAGTATACCATGATGAACATTGATGTTTGGCTTAACAGTGGTGTCGCTATGAAATCTTAACAACGATGTTGGGCCGGTTATACTATGTGATGAAGAGTTTTAATTACACTCAAATTTGCACTGGTGCAACGTAATTTGCTAGTGAATCAACTATACTTATAACTAATACAAATATACTCTCAGAGTTATGAAATTAGTTATAAACTCATTAGATTCTATGAAATTACATGATAAAAAGTTGCAAAGGTGATTCTATCCTTTTGTGATGATCTAAAACCTTTAGATAATTATAATTAACACATTTACTCACTAGATTTAACACTTCCTTGTTGATGATCTAACATCTTCAAATAATCATAATTAATGGCTAATTAATCATGATATTACAAACAAAAGTGCTAAATACTTGCTCAAAAGATAAACACAACCACCAAGTTTATTTCATCAAATACAGAAGAGACTAAACCTACTTCTTTTGTCAAAAGACTAAACCTACTTAGGTATGAAACTTTAGAACAACATAAGAAAAAATTAAGGAAAATACCAAACTTTTTTTATAACTAAACCATGAAATTAAGTACAAAGAGAAAATAGTACGACAGAGGTCACTCTTGTCACATGAAATTCTAAACTCTCCATATTTGCTCCTCAATTCTTTTTCCAAGTATAGCTACAAGTACAAGAATAGATACAGACTACACTACCGTATTCTACTTTTAAGATACTAGGAGCTTATGGATTTAGAGCTACATTTTTAGTGATTTTCTTCTTCCCACCAAGCTCCCAAAACTATCCTCTATCGAGAAGTCTTAAAGCCTCTTACTTGTCTCTTTCTTCAGCAATGTGAACATAGTTCCAAAAAATCAAAATTTTGTAGCTCCAATGGAATCTTAAAGAATTGAAGTGACAAAATGTAGTTTCTTGATGATGCTTGAACTTTGTTCTAGCCACCAAAATGTGTTGTCAAACCTGAAATACAAGCAAGGAATGGTGGCTCAAAAGGAATTAACTTGCACAAGTTGTGCACTCAAAATTTTAGCTAAGAAACTGGTCCTTGTACGGGTTGAGGAACCGGAAATGCACCACCAAACCCTAGCCAGTTTGCTTCTCAAAACTGGCTTAAGAGCTGATTTGAGAGTCAATTCTATCTTGTTCTATGCCACGATGATTACCTTGCTTAAGCACTTCTTGCTTCTGTCTTCAACTTGGTTACTCAATATATTCCTACTTCTTGGCCCATGCTGTACAGAAACAACCACGCAACACAAGTAAACTGGGATAAAGCTAGTAATATTAATCAATCACACTCAAGCACAAATTCTTAAAAAAAAAGTGCCTCTTCAACCCTTGGTTCTAATAAAAAAATTACTCAAAACCACTAAAATAGCCATAAAATATAGGACATATTAAGGAATTATCACTATGGCTGTTGGAAAGTTTTGGAGTATTTTTGTCATTTGACAATGAGTAGAAATAGGCGATCTGTTGGATCCCTCTTGAACCTTTTTCAGCCGTCAAAAATCACCACCCTCCTCCACCCTACCATATGTCTATGACTAGGGGTGTAGATGAGGCTAAACTGTTGGATCCTTAATCCAATATTGAACTTATATGTAAATAATTATGTGTTGCAAACAGTCCAAATTAGGTTAAATTCAATTAAAGTAACCAATTATGGTTTTGAGCTTTAATGTATCTAATAGAATATGAGCTTGTAATGTGTAGAAACTTAAAGGTACTTCCTATTTCTATGACGGGTTGAAATAGGAATCCAAAACATAACAGGAAAGTTATCTATAAATAGGGTTATAGTCCCTCGGTCACACATATCGTTATTGTCGTATTTTTAGTACCCCAAAATAATTCTTTCCTGATATCTCATTGTCAGGAAAGATACTAGAGAGAAACTAATGGCATCGCTCAAGGGCATAGCAAATACGTGTTGACATGGAAAACCACCGAAAAAATCTTCGAGGATTCAAGTATCTGTTTGTCAACATGAATCCAAGTACGCTTCCGCAATTTTGCTGTTAATTTATTTCTTAATAATCGCCATAAGGATTTTGGGTTTAATAGGTAATGGTTTTCACCAAAGGTTTTCACAAACAACCACTAACAAGTGGTATCAAAGCAGGATATGGTTGATTATTATGAAATAATTTATTTTTGATAATTCATAGTTTTTAAGTTTTTTTAACTAGAATTATTTTTGTTTTGATTCTGCACCAGTTGACAATCTTGAATTGTGATTTTAATGTAATTTGTTTGCTTATGTTTTCGGTAAATTGGCACTGTCCAATTCATAGCTTTTGGTTACATATGAATACATGGACTTGCCAAAATCAATAAACATGATGCAAAATCAAGTACACATACTTGCTTTATTTGTTATGATTAGTTGGCACATGGTTCAAGTACACATGATTCGTGTGCTTGTCTTATTTGATTGTTTTTTTTTTTTCTAAAATTAGAGCTTTTATTCAATTTAAAGGAACGATGTTACATTTAGGAGATATTACATGTGATCCTAAATCTGTGAAAGGAAGGAAATGCAAACTTGTCCAAGCGATATTCACCCCTAACCATTGTTGGCAAGTCAGCGATACTTTCAGAAATGCAAACCAATTGATCAGGATAGGCATAACCTTCATTTGACAACACATCCGCCACCTTGTTTGCTTCCCTATAGCAGTGTGTGAACTAAAATCCAAATTGAGCCACTTGCACAATCTTCTCAACCTCCTCACTGATGGAGCACGGACACCGGTAAATCTTCAAAAGAATTTGTATTAACATCAAAGAATCCGACTCAACAACCAAATTTTCAATGAAACCTCTTTGCACACATAACTGCAGCCCAATTAGCAATGCTTTGGCTTCCGCTTGCAAGCTGGTACACTTTCCAAGATACCCGGAGGACACAAATATCATATTTCCTGTAGAGTTTCGAAGAATCCCCTCTCCACCACTCACCCCTGGGTTACCTTCGAGCAGCCATCTATATTCAGCTTTACAACTTTAGAACGTGGAGAGTGCCACTGGATTTGTCGCATTTGGAAAGCATCAGGTCGATGCTCCACCATTTCCAAGAACGTAGGCCACTCCAACACTCGCTGCAACTCTGTGAATTGAAGCCCATAAGCATCCTTTAAATCTTGAAAGATGCCCTGACATACAACAGCAGAGTTCTGCACGATCCTATGGAAGACTACTTTATTCCTAGCCTTCCAGATATGCCAACAGATCAGACTAGGTAAGAGCTGGAACACAAACTTACCTCTCCGATTTGACAGGCTTAAGCCACCAACTACCCAAACACACTCGTACATGTCCTACATTGAGATCCAACCCACACATCGATCCAAAAAACTTCCATTGATCACTTTAATTGGATTTAAAAGTTGTTCGTGTTAAAAGTTGGTACACATACAATTTTGTTAAACATTAACCTTTCTTTGAGCTGATCAATATTCACAAAATTACAAATATCCAACTAGTTATATTTAGAATAACTTAATTTTCATAAAAGAGGTCGCTTTGGTGGTATATTGTTTCAATTAATTTATTTCAATATATATATATAATCATACCAACATTCAAATTTAAAATTACAAAAATTATACAAAAATTTTGACCAAAGCCAACTATGATCAACTCTAGTCAAAATATGGTCAACTTAGTCAAATCAGTCAATTCTAATCAAACTAGTCAAATGCATGGTTAACATCATTCCATAAAATACAAGTCAGTATATAAGTCATTCCATAAAATATAACATCATTCTATACATATGTATAAGTCAATATATTCACATCATTCCATACATACATATAAGCCAGTATTTTTCAGGCGTTTGATGAACATCATTCCATAAAATTAGGAATGAAATTTTTGATGCTAAAAGCACTTTTAACAAAAATTAAAATTTTAACAAAAGTGCTTTTAAAATAGCTTTTGTATTTTAAAAAATAAAGCATTATATTTAATCATTATCCTGTTTTGTGAACTAAATAAAGAGATAAAGACATTTAAAAACTTTTAAATTACACATTATCCAATACACTATTTAAAGTACTTATTGAACTATACATCTAAACAATATACTAAAAACATTTAAACACATAATAAGTTCTTTTATTAAAATCTCCATTGATGAAGTGTTTTTTTTAATAAGTAACTGCAACCCCAAACAGGTCCAGAGTTGGCTATGGGTAAAGTTGTTGATTGAAGGAGATGGTGGGTTTAGTGTGAGTCGTCTGATGAAGAGGACTTCGATGATAAAGATGAAGAAGTAGAGTTGAGAACCAAGATGATGTCTAGTCGTGGCATGAGGGAGGGGTTTCAAGCGTGGCGATTGGGTTTACGGGATATATTTGGAAGTCTAACTAAAGATGTAGAGTAGCTTTGTCTTTCAATATTTCAATTTGCCAAGGGTTAGTTGATTAGAGTACATTACCAAAATTTATAAGTTTAAGGATGCAATTGATGAAATTGTTTGCTTAGGGGGCACTTTATGACTAGAAGAAAGTTTAGGGCTGTACTTTGCAATTAACCCTTTTATATAATTAAAAATGATCTGTAGCACGCCTTCCAATCAGCAATGATGCGCTTTCTTCGAAGTGCTACTTTAGAAGCTGCTTCTACTTGCTTATTCAACCGATTAGTTTAATAGAAGCTGGAACTTCTAAACTTTTTTAGGTAAAAAATGACAAATTACAACAACTATAAATACATTTTAAAAATTTTCTGACATATATGTGTGTGTGTGAGAGAGAGAGAGAGAGAAGGGGGAGGGGTGGAAGAGAGGAGAGGAAGATAGATTGGATGATACCGACAAAGGAAATGTAAGCAAAAGATCTCGAGTTTGAGACATCCACTGTATATGAGTGTTTATATATTAAAAGAGGTATTTTCATATTAAAAATAACTCGGTACTCGAAACTTCTCCACCAAATTCTTTCTTACAGTGCCAAAAAACATGTGGGAAAACTTTTGTTGGTGTGGTCCTTGGTTCTAACTAGAAAGTGATTTTAAAAAATAATCAACGGGCATGAGAAAAAGGCCTTTTCAATATTTATCCTAAGGACTGAAAAGCAAGTACGAGAAACTTTAAAAATATTGTCTATGAAATATCTAATTGAGAAATGTATTACATATAAGTTGCAATCTTTATAGCTGCATTCTCTTGTAAGAATTTCTACCTTTAGAGTCATATGTGATCTATATGATTAATTGATTGGTATCTTAAACAAATAATTGATATTATGCCAATGATTTATCTGTATTTACCATTAATTGCTGATTGATTAGTTGTTAATGGTTACTTTCAATCAATCAAATTTACCTCGATGTTTGACCAAATAATGAATCCATCTCTCAAATTTAACCAAATGACAATCACCTCCTTGTTCATACCAAACTAACAGGAATACTAAAATGAAAAAAGTTCCCTTTGTGTTAAACTGGGTAAAAAAAATTAAAAATTATTTTTTTCCACTTTCAGAAATATAAAAATATTAAATATTAGCTTTTTAATTAAAAAAAGAGATAAAATAGGCTCAAAAAAAACAAATGGAGTATAGAGAAAATGCAAAATATATTATGTTATTGTCCTATTTTGTAGTATAACAAAAAAATAAAAAAGAAAAATAGTTCACATACAAAAAATTGACTGAAAATTACGACATGTCTAAACGATAAATATAAATATGAGAATACCTAAAATCTAGGGGGTAGACTGTCTTTTACTTTGTTCCTATTTCGTAGAGTTGTTTGTCATAAAGAGGAGCATTTTTCAAAGAAAAAGGGCAGGATCATTTTGTAAATAAATTGATCGATGCTCATCTTCAGCGTCCCTCCCTAGTATTTTAGATGGTATTTTTGAGGCGAGTCTTGGAATAGGGTGTTCTTCTAATGCCTATAGGGGTGAGATTGAATAGGAAGAAATTGGCTATTGGATGTTCGCCCGTGCCATATGGCGAATGCCTAAGGGCTCGAGCTTTTTGAGTTTTTTTTTTTATTTCAGGTTTCAACCAAAAACACAGAATTTCTTTTGCAAGGCTTCGTTGCCTCCACACCTTTTATCTTTTTATTTTTGTTGATTTTAAGAAATGATTATTCTCTACTATCATGACCAGGAGGCTAATCTATGGGTTGGAGTTTAAACCTCGATGCTTCATGGTTCGTTTACAGCAAAAATCTCATAATTTATAGCCAAAATATCTTAAAATTCAGTAAAGGTCATCGGTGGGCATTGGCATCAATTCCAGCAATTTTTTTTTATTTGGTGGTGGAATGACCAGAAAAACTGAGTCGAGCCCCAAGAAACCTCAAAATATATCAGCAAGGGTTTTTTAAGAAAAAAAAAAAACCAAGGCCAAATAGTGCATGAGCAAAATGTATCAAACAAGAACTATCTTCTTGAAGACTTGCCACAACTTGTGGAGCAGTACATATACATTTCATAAAAATCATAATTCCAATGTTCCTTCTGTTAATTGTTAACAGCTTTCTACATTATCAAAAAGAAAGAATGAAAACACAAATTTCAGAACTAGCGCATGTAAATTGGAGTGACAATTTAGAAATATAACTAGATTAGAAATTGTAATCTTTCCTCTAATTAAATAAAATTCAATTTCAGGAGGGTCCTTGGCCGTTAAGAGGGAAAATCCACATTGCCAAACCAGCCATACATAGAATTGCAATGTAATAGTAGAAAATTCAGCCCAAGTAATTGGGGAAAAGGAATATTTCAACCTTTTGTTGTTTTTCCTATATAAACATCATATCTTTGTTACATTAAATCTGTACTAATGACAAAAAATACATCAAGTATTTTAAAAATCAAAGAATATGAAGATTTATCAATACATCGAATATAAAATATTAATAAAAATTACACTTTGAAACTCCAATACGTTATCTAGTACCAATCTTGTTGTTTAGTTTTGATGTGCCCATTCTTGGCTGTAGTGGAATAATAGAAACCATCTGGCCTGATTTCCCAGCGACATACGTTCAAATGGTAATCATAATCGCCACACATGTCGAAACCCTTGAATACTCGAAAACCGGCTTGTTTTATACCCCACCAAAAATGACAGAAGTATTGGGTCCTTCCAAAGAAGTTCATATTAAAGTCCCAATGGAAATCTTCCTTCGGTTGAAGATAATGAAATCCAAGTTCATTATCCTTGGAAAAGCAGTGTATCCATGTTTGATTTGGCATCAAATTAACCACATGAACTTCATAATGTGGACCATGGATGAAATTGCCAGAAACTAAGCTAATGTTTGCAAAGCAAAATGAGCATACAAGAATGCCAAAAAGGACTTTATTTGTGTAGCCCATTTTGGCAATTAAGAACTATTTTGGTAACTAAAATTGTTCAACCTAGCCTTTATATAGTAGTCATAAGTCCGTTGTAGTGAATAAGCGTAACATACGCTAAACAGTGAATTACGATAGCCTTCTGGTTGTTAAAGTAATTCTATTTTAAGCATGTTTGATAGCCTTCAAGATATGTACGGTTGCAAAAAGAGTGTAACCACCAAAGAAGGCAAAGCATTTTTTTCTTTTTCTTTTTTTTTTTGAAAAAAAAAGTATGATTCTTTGAGGCAGAAATCATAGTTGGAAAAAAAAGGGAAACAAGAAAGTTATGGTGTGCATAGTCATCTTGACTCTATAAACTACAGTGGTACACCTATTGCTTCGTAACTCTAACCTACATGGGTTCATATCTTGTTTTCAATCTTATCCACAATAGTTCATTATGTACTTCGCAGTTTCAGACGTAGAATCATATTCATGTAATACAACTCGGTACCATTATCAGGGAATATCATTTGTTGTAATTACAAGATTTTTTTTAAAAATTTCATATTTTATTTTACTTACATCATATACATAATTTTTAATCACCTTTTGCATCACATACATCATATTACAAAAAGTATTACAGTAATTCTTTCAAATAAATATTTCAAACAACTACGTATCCAAACAAACTCATTTTTTATGCATGATCGGGAACTCCATTGCGGGTTGCGTTGGTGTAAATTATTTTGTCTTAGTACTTGTAACATTTTTCTAATAAAATGCTTAGGCTTACATTTCTTTAAAAAAAATCACTTCATAAAAGTCTCTATGAAGAACCAACAGTGATGAAGAGTATACCATGATGAATAGTGATGTTTGGCTTAACAGTGGTGTCGCTTTGAAATCTTAACAGCGATGTTGGGCCGGTTATACTATCTGATGAAGAGTTTTAATTACACTCAAATTTGCACTGCTACAATGTAATCTGCTAGTGAATCAACTATATTTATAACTAATATATATATACTCTCAGAGTTATGAAATTAGTTATAAACTCATTAGATTCTATGAAATTACATAATAAAAAGTTGCAAAGGTGATTCTATCCTTTTGTGATGATCTAACACCTTTAGATAATTATAATTAACACATTTACTCACTAGATTTAACACTTCCTTGTTGATGATCTAACATCTTCAAATAATCATAATTAACGACCAATTAATCATAATTTTACAAACAAAAGTGCTAAATACTTGCTCAAAAGATAAACACAACCACCAAGTTTATTTCATCAAATAAAGAATAGACTAAACCTACTTTTTTTTGTCAAAAGACTAAACCTACTTAGGTATGAAACTTTAGAAGAACACAAGAAAAAATTAAGGAAAATACCAAACTTGTTTTATAACTAAACCATGAAATTAAGTACAAGAGAGAAGAAAGGGAGACGGGGAGCCGCCCTTTTTCTTCCGCTGGGCAGCCGAAAAGCGAGAGGCAATTTGAAAGTAGGAACTAGATAGGAATAGATAGAAAATAGGAGCAGAGAACTAGCACTACATTGGTAGCTTAGATTTTTTACTTTTCTCTTAGGCTTTTGGGTAGCTTTACTTCTCGTATGTCAGAGGCAATAGGAAGACAAAAATCATTCTTTGTAGCTTTGCTATCTTTTCAGTATTCTACGAATTCAATTTTCCCAATTTCGAAGGACAATGGCTGCTACTCTCTCTACAACTTTGTGTGGGTCTTTCGTATTCGGGATGAACTAAATTCCCTTTTCTAGTCAAGAAACAACGGAGGCTTTGGTTCGTCTGAAAATTGTGAGATCGATTTAATTTTATTTTTTCTTCTTATTTATTGGTATTTGCATATTCTCTGATTACAGTGCTTATGGTTGTTCAATTAATTGATTATCTTGGATCCGGATAGTTAGTTAATTTGGTAATCTATTGTCAATTGGGGCGTTAAATTCGTAATTGTTTAATTACTCTGAACTGGTAACAACTGGCATGATTGGATTTGTGTCGAGAAAATACGCGAGCTAACCTGTAATAACCCTGGTAGTGCGTTATTTGGTTAGAATAGAACTCCTCTAATACGTAAGACAATTGAGAAATTAAATCTTACGGGCGTACTTACGATTATTTCTCAATTAGAGCAGTGATTAACGGGCATACCTTAATCACCGACACAGTAAGGAGGAGTTGACTGTCATCGCTTGTTTGGCAGTTATAACCTATTTATTAGTAAATAATTGAAATTGCCTTTGCATCGATGATCAATTAGGTGAACCATTACTGAAGTTATTTCTTGACTAGACTTTTAATTA
The DNA here is from genome assembly GCA_023065735.1 of Coffea humblotiana. NCBI lineage: Eukaryota > Viridiplantae > Streptophyta > Magnoliopsida > Gentianales > Rubiaceae > Coffea > Coffea humblotiana. Next base: position 19,201,093 of record CM041212.1, on the reverse strand, counting down.
TAATTACCCGGATTTTAGTGAATTGTCATTTAATTTTTAGTTGGCTATTTTATTTTTGGTTGAATTGCTTTAATTATCATCAGTTATACAAAAAGATCCCCAGTGTTACTTTGGATTTCAAAAAAGACAAATATCCCCAATCCCTGAGGATACGACCCTACTTGCCATGTTTACAAATTAATAATTATTTGTGAAAAAATCATCCCATTCGAGTTTATCGGATCAAACAAACTCTTCGGGAGTAGAGTGAATCAAGTAACCCATTGCACACCTAGAATCGCTACTCCAATAGTTGGAATCGGGTGTAGGTTACGTCAATTGGCAATTAGATTTATTTTTATTATTTTACAGACATCGACAACCTGTTAATTAGGTTTATTTTTATTTTTATTTTTATTTTCTAAATTCTCAATTTTTATATAAATTCAATCAGACATTTTATTTAACCATTTATTCGTTATGATATTTCTAATATCAAAGTAATTAAAATAAAAGAAATTCACAGCATACATATAATTTTTCTCGAGTTCTCACATTCTTCCCCCCCTTAAGAAAATTTCATTCTCGAAATTTCGTACTTTTAATTGTAAAAAAAATTCCGAGTATTCTTTCTACATTTTTATCTTATAGTTCCCAAGTTGCTTCCTGTATCTCTTAAATGCAACCCTTGTATAACTCGTAATGGATAACCAGAACCAAGAACAAGGAATCCTATAATTGGTGGATCGAATATCACGGTGAGATCTGATTTGGTGGATCGAATTAAAGAAGTTCAGAAGAATGACCAGATGGTGCAAAAATGGTCAGACAAAGTGCAAAAAAGGGAGATACAAGACTTTAAAATTAGTCCCGAGCGTATCTTGAAATTTCACGATCGGATAGTGATACCGCAAGATGAAATGATAAAGAGGAACATTTTGGAAAAGACACATCGATCCAAGTATACAGTACATCCTGAAAATAGTAAAATGTATCAAGATTTGAGGAGGTTGTATTGGTGGGATAAGATGAAAAAGGAAATTGCTCAGTTTGTCCAAAAATGTTTGGTGTGCCAACAAGTGAAAGTTGAACATCAGAAACCCTCAGGTCTTTTACAACCTCTTGAAATTCCTGAGTGGAAATGAGAACATATTACTATGGATTTTGTATCAGGGTTATCCCGTATCCAGAAAGGTCATGACGCCGTTTGGGTAATAGTAGACAGGTTAATCAAGTCTGCTCATTTCTTGCCTATAAACATGAAATACTCTTTGGAGAAATTGGCCCAACTGTACATAGATGAGATCGTGAGGTTGCATGGGATCCCCGTAAGTATTGTTTCTGATAGAGATCCGCGATTTATGTCTCGCTTCTGGCAATAATTACAAGGAGTCTTGGGGACCAAATTGAACTTTAGTACCACTTACCATCCCCAAACTGATAGACAATCGGAGAGAACCATTCAAACACTTGAAGACATGTTGAGGACCTGTATTTTGTATTTTGGTGAAAGTTGGGGACAATACATGGATTTAGTTGAATTTGCATACAATAATAGCTATCATTCTTCCATACAAATGGCACCATATGAAACTCTCTATGGAAGGAAATGCCGAACACCAATTTTCTGGGATAAACTAGGGGAAAGAAGGATTTTAGACCCAACTGCCATACCATGGATCGAGAACGCTTATGAAAAGATAAAGATGATACATCAGAGGTTTCAGACAGCTCAAAGTCGACAGAAGAGCTATGCCGATAATCGACGAAAGGATTTGGACTTTGAAGTTGGAGACAAGGTATTCTTGAAGGTTACACCGCTTTGAAACCTCACGGCGGGAAAAGGAAAGAAACTTCAACCGAGATATGCGGGACCATTCAAATTCTCCAACGAATTGGCAATGTGGCAAATCGATTGGAGTTACCAACGAGTCTATCCAGAGTTCATGACGTATTTCACGTGTCCATGTTGAAAAAGTATCATCCAGATCCCACTCATGTACTGAAACCAGAGGAAATTGATGTTGATGAGTCGTTTACTTATGAAGAAAGGCCGATACGAATCTTAGATCGAAAGGTGAAAGAATTGAGAACTAAGCAGATACCCTTAGTTAAACTTTTATGGAGAAATCATGAGGTGGAGGAAGCTACTTGGGAAGTGGAAGAGAATATTCGCGCCAAGTACCCTGAGCTATTCAGTAATCAAGGTGAGAATTTCGAGAACGAAATTCTTTAAGGGGGAGAGAGTGTGAGAACCCTCACTTGAAACCATAATTTTCCTCAAGTACATGCTATATTCTAAGATCTAAACCACTTATTATATGCCCTTGCATTATATTCCCTATGTGTTAAAACACTTCACATGCATTATATTTCATTTCCTTTTACTTGAAGTAAAACATTTTCTTAAATTGATTTTTAAATAATTCACCACTTGCATTTTTTCAAGTGTTCTTTTATTAGTGGTAGGGACTTTATATTATAGTTTAGAGGTGTTAAATAAGTATTGGTACATTTGAAAGGGTTGAAAGATCATTAGTCAAAGATTAAGGAAGAAATGGACAAGAGTTGGGCCATGTGGCAAAACCCTAGCCATGGATTTTGTTTGACCAAAGGTTAGAAGATAATTTAAACTAAACTTGGCTCTTTTATTTCTTATGTTGGCTGACTTTCTTAGCTTCAAAAGAGAGAGAGAGAGAGAGAGAGAGAAAGAGCTCCATATTCTTGTTTTCTAACCCTAATTGATCAAGAGCAAAAATCAAAAGAGAAAGATCTTGAGTTAGTGAGAGACTTTCTTCCAACGCTAGTGCTTGATTCAAGTTTGAAGTTTTCATTTTGGTGGGTTGATTTGGTGGTTCAAACTTCTTACATGAGAGGTAAATATTCTTTAAATGATAGTTTTATAGTGTTTTATCATGTACTTTAAGTTTTAATGGCAAACTACAAGTTGTTTGGTTGAGATTTGGGGTTAATTTCTTGAATTAAACAAGTAGTAGTTGAGTTAGTTAGTATGCCTACCAAGTGATTGATGAAATGTTTGAACCTTGTTCATGGTTGTTTATAAAGTATTTACATGTTTTAAACCTCTTTTGAGTTAGATCTAACACTTGATGTGTTGTTAAGTGAGAGTCATTAGAGGATGAAGGTTGGATGAATAGAGAAAATTGTGGACTGTTTTCATCTCCTTGGCTGACCGGTATGAGAAGGAAGGGTTTCTTCTTGATTTTTGTGATTTATTTACACCTTAATCATGCCTAAGCAACTTGGCTAGAGATTGGTTAAGCTCATGTGTGAGTTGGAATGAAATTTAAGCAAGTAAAGTGGTTGGATGGACTACTGGTGGACTGTTTTAGGTTCTCTTGATGACTAGACTGTTATGGTCATTCTAATCATGTTGATGTGTTGTATTTTGAGTTCCAATTGCACTAAATGAATTAACCCCCTGTGTATGAACATTAGAGGACTGATTTGGGTGAATTTGAACCAAAACAAATGAAAATAGCATCAAGAACTAGTGTACCTTTGTTAGGGTTTAGAACTGATCCAGGGTTAGAAAATCAGCCGAATTGTCCGAGCTACTGGTACTGATAGGAAATGAACTAGAGTATGTATTTGGTATCGTTAGAAAGCCCTTTGATTCTAGTTTCCAACGCCACTAACGGCATCTAATTCCGACCTTTCTACAGCGAGATATAGCCGTTTTCCCGAAACTGCGCGAGTACGACTATTTTACCCGTGAAGAACACTTTAACCTTGAATGAAACTTTTCTTTTGCCCAACTTTCTTGCACTTGTCAAACTTGTTTCCTCCTGAACTTTTACTGGATTTTGGGCCTAACTTACATGGTGAATTGAATAGATTTAATCACTCATTTGATCACCTAATTAGCTCACTTTTGGCTTGGAATTAAATCTAGTCGTTAACGATTTCACTCGTGTTCTAGGATTGGGAAACGGTGGTGAATATAACCGCACGACTTGACGTTTGAACTCTATTTTGCTTGACAAGTGAGTGTTCCACTACCTGCTACCTGCTTATATGAAATGTCTGCATACTTGAATTATGACTGTTTGAACCAAACCATATTTTGATAAAAATGTAGGCGAGCGTGTACTTTATCGCACTCGACCTCCCTCATTTTCAACTGAGGTTCTGTATACTGTAATTATGAGATATGAACTCTCTATATGTGACTGTACTTGAGTTGTTTGGGTGATACCCCACCAACTATTACTACTTTTTGGGTACCCAACCTCATAGGTGAGTCGGTTGGATCGACCCAATAAGGGCTTAGTCGAGACGGCCGATAAACTTTGGGGACCGTTTACTGAACACTGGAAACTGGTATACTCGAGTATTACCTAACTACTGTTATGGAGTGCGGGCTCGATAGGGGGTTGACTAGTGGACGGAGATTGGAGGAAGTGGTGTTCTACGGACTTTACCTTCTTTAAATGCAAATATTGACGGAGAGTCAACGGACCCCGGTATGATCAAGTTAAAGGGAATTTGGCTTTTGGAAGCCGCCGTATCCTTGAATTGATCTGTGATTAAATTGTTACTATATTATACGGTTTAGTTGGTTATATTATGCCCTATTTGGTTATGTGCTTACTTGTTTTACTTGGAACCTCACTGGATTTTAGCTCACCCCACTCCCTTTGTTTTCCTTAACAGATTGGGGACGGACTTATGGTCAAGAGCTTTCTTAACTTTATTTTGCTTGAACTTGTAATCTTTTGTTTAAGATGACTTTACTTTTAACTCTTGTAAGTTTGAATTCATAAGTTAGACTTATGTTTTGTAATTGTAGTTAGAGTGGTAAGTGTGCCTTTTAACTTGACATTTTAAGTTTGAAAAGTTGGTTGACGTTTATCTGCTATTAGGGTTTGTTCGCTTTGATTTGAAATTATTTCACCGGTTATTTTGAATTGCTAGTACTTTGATCGACTGAGACCCGGTGAGAGTTGGGCAGAAAGTCCGCTGATACTCTAGGGTTCGCTCTAGGGAGAGGTGGGGCTGTCACAAGTGGTATCAGAACTTAGGTTTGAATTGGTTTGGATGAGTTAGAAATTTTCGACTTGAAGATTATATTTGGTTATTTCCCTTAAGAGTACTTAAGTTTATCTACACTTTGTGTAGGATGGACGGATCTAGTGGCCCTAACGATAGACTGGTCGGCGAGACGCCCGTGGAGTACTCCCGATGATTAAGTACCAGATTAGGCCACGAGGAGCCACCGTGCGTTGGAGTCCGACTAACCGCCATCGGCGTTGCAAGTGCCGTCATACCTATGCCTATCCTACTAGAGTAGTTTTTACCGTGGTAGAGGAAAGGAAGGAGTTAGCGAAGGACAATACTAGGTTTGAAACTGAAGTGAACCAACTAAGGGAAACTAATAAGATGCAAGTCGAGCGGATTAAGGAATTAGAGTATGATGTGGTCGAGAGTCAAGAAAGGGTTGATGACTTTTGCGCACAGCTTGGAGAAACTCAAGAGCGCTTGGTCAAGAGGGCCATGAAAGTGAGGAATAGAGCCGAATCAATTCTGAACATTTGTGATGACCTGCTAGGAGAGGCGAGCGACGAGACTCCTCATGTTGAAGATGGGTCGGGAGTCGAACCCGCCGAGGATGGGAGGTCAGCTAGTCCCGCCGCGGATTAGGCCTTCACCATTATATTACTATTGTGGATGATTTTGATTACTGTACATAGACAGGATAGGGGATGTGGTGACTTGGTGGTTGTATAGTTTCTTTTGACTGCCTACACTAGGGTTTTGCGTGATATGACAGTATCTGTACTTTTGAGTCTCGTAGTTGATACTTTTGGTCTCGTTATCTTGTAATTGACTGCTATGAGCCTTTGAATGTATAATACTTTGACTGTTGACTATTGACTTTTGACCTTAACTTGACTTGACCTTATTTTGAATTGACGTTTAACTGCTCTGCATGTTCACTCGCTTATCGTGACTCTGATTTTATTTTTTATTTGACTTTTAAATTGAGTAAGCATCTATTGTATACCTATACCTGCTTACCCTATTAGTTATTATACTTGGGTCCTAGACCAGTGAGTGATAATGGAGACTAGACGACAACGTGGTCAGGGTTGTGGACGTAGATCCAAGCAGGTTTAGGATCAAGAGGAGGAACAAGGGTCTGTAGCCAACCAGAACCACGGACCCAGAAATGAAGGAGGGGACCAGGTTGCTACAGCTATTAATCGCATGACTGATTTACTGGCCCGTTTGGTTGACCAACAAGGTCAAGTACCTGGCAACCAGCAAAGGGACCCTGAGGTAGGTGAAGATAGGGACCTGAAACGTTTCCAAAAGTTCGCTCCTCCAAAATTTCTTGGGGGACCCGATCCGGAAGTTGTCGAGAACCGGCTTGAGCGAATGGAGGATATATTCGCTGTGTTACATTACACTGAGGAGAGGCAAGTAACTTTTGCCGTTTTCCAGTTAGAAGGTGCGACCCGTTCCTGGTGGAACGTAGTAAAGGCAAAGTGGGATAAGGAGCAAACCCCACGTACTTGGTTGAACTTCATTAGAAAATTTAACGAGAAGTTCCTCCCACCCTTAATCAAGGAGAAAAGAGAGGATGAGTTTATCAAACTGCGCCAAGGCATCTCAAGTGTGGCGGAATATGAGACCCAATTCACTCGACTCTCCAAATTTACTCCAGAATTGGTGTTCAGTGAGTAAAAACGCATAAGGCGATTTATACAAGATTTGAATGTGAAAATTCAAAAGGACTTAGCCGCTGCTCAAATCGATACAATTAAAAATGCTCTGGACAAAACTCAACGAGTGTAGCAGGCCCGACTTCAAGTTCGAATCTTTCAAGCTAAGAAACGTGGCGCATCTAGTAGTGCCCCTGGACGATATGATCAGAGTGTACCACCTCCTAAGTTTGGAAGAGTTGCGGGTGGAGTCCGAATTGCTGGGACACCAAGAGGAGGAGCTCTATCTAGAGGGGCTCAAGCTGGAAAAGGATAAGGACAATTTAGGACTGTATCACAAGAAATTCCTACACCCACTTCTCACGCAAACTGTGGATATTCTGGTAGGTCAAACCACACCGAGGACGCTTGCTGGCGAAAGTTGAAGAAATGTCTCCGTTGTGGAAGTTTCGAACATCAGTTTGCCATTTGCCCTGTGAAGAACTGTGACGGAAACGAGGATACACAGCCGAAAAATTCAAACCCTAAGCAGCCAACTGCCAGTGGGAGTAGACCAAAATCCTCTGCTAGGGTTTTTGTCTTGAACTACCAGCGAGCCCCTGAGTCCTTTGAGGTAGTATAAGGTACGATTCCTGTATTCCACCGCTTAACTAAGTTTTTAACCTGCGCAACCCATTCATTTATGAATCCTGCCTTTATGTGTGGTATTGATGTGAATCCTGTTAAATTGCCCTATGACTTAGAAGTTAAAACACCTACTGGGGATCAAAACCTAATTACTAATATGGTTTACAAAAATTGCGAGATTTGGGTAGGAGAAAAGAAGTTAGTGGGAGATCTAATAAGTTTAGACCTTAAGGGGTACGATGTGATTATAGGCATGGATTGGTTGACCCGTTATAATGCTCAGTTGAACTGTAAAACTAAGGTGGTGGAATTCTCGATACCTGGAGAGGCCACTTTAAGATTGGACGTGAGAGGTAGGTTAGTCTCGTCTGCAGTTGTTTCGGGAATTCGAGCTAGAAAGTTATTGAGTAAATGGGTACAAGGTTACTTAGCTTTCTTAATTAATACTCCGGGAGATAGAGTGAAACTGGAGGATGTATTAGTAGTAAATGAATTTTTTGATGTTTTTCCCGACGAATTGAAGTCGATGCCACCAGAGAGAGATATAGAATTTAAGATTGATTTGGTACCCGGAACCACTCCAATTGCAAAAACACCATACCGAATGGCCCCTGCTGAGTTTAAGGAATTAAAACTGCAGCTACAGGATTTGTTAGAGTGAGAGTTTATCCGAGAAAGTGAATCACCTTGGGGAGCGCCTGTTCTATTTGTTAAGAAAAAGGATGGCAGTTTGAGACTCTGTATAGACTATCGCGGCTTAAATGATGTCACGGTGAAAAATAAATACCTTTTACCGCACATTGATGAGTTATTTGACCAATTGCAAGGAACGGTGGTTTTCTCTAAACTGGACTTGAGACAAGGTTATTATCAGTTACGAATTAGACAGGAGGATATACCTAAAACGGCTTTTAATTCTAGATATGGACATTTTAAATTCGCAGTGATGCCTTTTGGTTTAACAAATGCTTCCGCCGCATTTATGGATTTGATGTATTGAGTTTTTAAACCCTACTTGGATCAATTTGTCGTAATATTTATCGATGATATTTTGGTATATTCTAAAACTCGAGAAGATCACGAACGGCATATGAGAATAGTTTTGCATACTTTAAGAGAATATCAGTTATATGTCAAGTTTAGCAAGTGTGAGTTTTGGTTGGAGCAAATTTCTTTTTTAGAGCATATAATATCTAAAGATGACATTTTTGTGGATTCAGTAAAAGTAGAGACTATATCTGAGTGGAGGCGACCAGAAACCCCAATTGAGATCCGTAGTTTCCTAGGTTTAGTTGGGTATTGCCGTCGATTCATCAAAGATTTCACTAAGTTAGCTGGTCCTTTAACCGACTTAACTAAAAAGCATGGTCAATTTGTTTGGAATTCTAAGTGTGAAACTAGTTTCCGAGAATTGAAGAAACGGTTGTTTTCGGTGCTAGTTTTAACCTTACCAAATGGGAAAAATAGTTTCGCTGTATATACAGATGCCTCAAGAGAAGGTTTGGAATGTGTTTTAATGCAAAATGGAAGTGTGATTACCTATGCCTCTAGGAAATTAAAACATCATGAACGAAATTACCCCACTCATGACTTAGAATTGGCCGCTGTAGTTTTTGCTCTAAAGAAGTGGAGACATTATCTATATGGAGTGACTTTTGAGGTGTATACCGACCATAATGAACGAAATTACCTATGCCTCTAGGAAATTAAAACATCATGAACGAAATTACCCCACTCATGACTTAGAATTGGCCGCTGTAGTTTTTGCCCTAAAGAAGTGGAGACATTATCTATATGGGGTGACTTTTGAGGTGTATACCGACCATAATGAACGAAATTACCTATGCCTCTAGGAAATTAAAACATCATGAACGAAATTACCCCACTCATGACTTAGAATTGGCCGCTGTAGTTTTTGCCCTAAAGAAGTGGAGACATTATCTATATGGGGTGACTTTTGAGGTGTATACCGACCATAAGAGTTTGAAATACCTATTCTCTCAGAAGGAGTTAAACTTGAGATAGCGTTGATGGGTGGAATTTCTTGAGAATTATGACTGTACAATTAACTACCACCCGAGCAAGGCCAATGTTGTAGCGGATGCTTTAAGTCGAAAAATTCAAGTAGTTGGATTAATGATTAAGGAGTGGAATTTATTGGAAGAGATGAGCGAATGGAACCCGCGAGTGGATCGACAGAAAGTGATTTTTACCAATATCACGGTGAGATCTGACTTGGTGGATCGAATTAAAGAAATTTAGAAGAATGACTAGATGGTGCAAAAATGGTCAGACAAAGTACAAAAAGGGGAGATACAAGACTTTAAAATTAGTCTCGAGCGTATCTTGAAATTTCGCGATCGGATAGTGGTACCGCAAGATGAAGTGATAAAGAGGGACATTTTGGAAGAGGCACATCGATCCAAGTATACAGTACATTCTGAAAATAGTAAAATGTATCAAGATTTGAGGAGGTTGTATTGGTGGGATAAGATGAAAACGGAAATTGATCAATTTGTCCAAAAATGTTTGGTGTGCCAACAAGTGAAAGTTGAACATCAGAAGCCCTCAAGTCTTTTACAATCTCTTGAAATTCATGAGTGGAAATGGTAACATATTATTATGAATTTTGTATCAGGATTACCCTGTATCTAAAAAGGTCATGACGCCGTTTGGGTAATAGTAGACAGGTTAATCAAGTCTGCTCATTTCTTGCCTATAAATATGAAATACTCTTTGGAGAAATTGGCCCAACTGTACATAGATGAGATCGTGAGGTTGCATGGGATCCCCGTAAATATTATTTCTGATAGAGATTCGCGATTTATGTCTCGCTTCTGGCAATAATTACAAGGAGTCTTGAGGACCAAATTGAACTTTAGTACCACTTACTATCCCCAAACTGATGGACAATCGGAGAGAACCATTCAAACACTTGAAGACATGTTGAGGACCTGTATTTTGGATTTTGGTGGAAGTTGGGGACAATACATAGATTTAGTTGAATTTGCATACAATAATAACTATCATTCTTCCATACAAATAGCACCATATGAAACTCTCTATGGAAGGAAATGCCGATCACCAATTTTCTGGGATGAAGTAGGGGAAAGAAGGATTTTAGACCCAACTGCCATACCATGGATCGAGAACGCTTATGAAAAGATAAAGATGATACGTCAGAGGTTTCAGACAACTCAAAATCGACAGAAGAACTATGTCGATAATCGACGAAAGGATTTGGAATTTAAAGTTGGAGGCAAGGTATTTTTGAAGGTTACACCGCTTCGAAACCTCACGGCGGGAAAAGGAAAGAAACTTTAACCGAAATATGTAGGATCATTCAAAATTTTCCAACGAGTTGGCAATGTGGCATATCGATTGGAGTTACCAACGAGTCTATCCAGAGTTCATGACGTATTTCACGTGTCCATGTTGAAAAAGTATCATCCAGATCCCACTCATATACTGAAATCAGAGGAAATTGATGTTGATGAGTCGTTAACTTATGAAGAAAGGCCGGTACGAATCTTAGATCGAAAGGTGAAAAAATTGAGAACTAAGCAGATACCCTTAGTTAAACTTTTGTGGAGAAATCATGAGGTGGAGGAAGCTACTTGGGAAGTGGAAGAGAATATTCGCGCCAAGTACCCTGAGCTATTCAGTGATCAAGGTGAGAATTTCGAGGACGAAATTCTTTAAGGGGGAGAGAGTGTGAGAACCCTCACTTGAAACCATAATTTTCCTCAAGTACATGCTTTATTCTAAGATCTAAACCACTTATTATATGCCCTTACATTATATTCCCTATATGTTAAAACACTTCACATGCATTATATTTCATTTCCTTTTATTTGAAGTAAAACATTTTCTTGAGCTGATTTTTAAATAATCCACCACTTGCATTTTTTCAAGTGTTCTTTTATTAGTGGTAGGGATTTTATATTATAGTTTAGAGGTGTTAAAAAAGTATTGGTACATTTGGAAGGGTTGAAAGATCACTAGTCAAAGATTAAGGAAGAAATGGACAAGAGTTGGGCCATATGGCAAAACCCTAGCCATGGATTTTGTTTGACCAAAGGTTAGAAGATAATTTAAACTAAACTTGGCTCTTTTATTTCTTATGTTGTCTGACTTTCTTAGCTTCAAAATAAAGAGAGAGAGAGAGAGAGAGAGAGAAAGAGCTCCATATTCTTGTTTTCTAACCCTAATTGATCAAGAGCAAAAATCAAAAGAGAAAGATCTTGAGTTAGTGAGAGACTTTCTTCCAACCCTAGTGCTTGATTCAAGTTTGAAGTTTTCATTTTGGTGGGTTGATTTGGTGGTTAAAACTTTTTACAAGAGAGGTAAATATTCTTTAAATGATAGTTTTATGGTGTTTTATCTTGTATTTTAAATTTTAATGGCAAACTACAAGGTGTTTGGTTGAGATTTGGGGTTAATCTCTTGAATTAAACAAGTAGTAGTTGAGTTAGTTAGTATGCCTACCAAGTGTTTGATGAAATGTTTGAACCTTGTTCATGGTTGTTTATGAAGCATTTACATGTTTTAAACCTCTTTTGAGTTAGATCTAACACTTGATGTGTTGTTAAGTGAAAGTCATTAGAGGATGAAGGTTGGATGAATAGAGAAAATTGTGGACTGTTTTCATCTCCTTGGCTGACCGGTATGAGAAGAAAGGGTTTCTTCTTGATTTTTGTCGTTTATTTACACCTTAATCATACCTAAGCAATTTGGCTAGAGATTGGTTAAGCTCATGTGTGAGTTGGAATGAAATTTAAGCAAGTAAAGTGGTTGGATGGACCACTGGTGGACTGTTTTAGGTTCTCTTGATAACTAGACTGTTATGGTCATTCTTAATCATGTTGATATATTGTATTTTGAGCTCCAATTGTACTAAATGACTTAACCCCCTGTATATGAACATTATAGGACTGATTTGGGTGAATTTGAACCAAAACAAATGAAGATAGCATCAAGAACTAGTGTACCTTTGTTAGGGTTTAGGACTGATCCAAGTTTGGAAAATCAGCCAACTTGTCTGAGCTACTAGTACTGATAGGAAACGAACTAGAGTGTATTTTTGGGTACCGTTAGAAAGCCCTTTGAATCTAGTTTCCAACGCCACTGACAGTACCTAATTCTGACCTTCCTACGGTGAGATATAGCCTTTTTCCTGAGACTGCGCTGGCGCGAATGTTTTACCTGTGAAGAACACTTTGACCTTGAATGAAACTTTTCTTTTGCCCAACTTTCTTGCACTTTTCAAACTTGTTTCCTCCTGAACTTTTACTGGATTTTGGGTCTAACTTACATGGTGAATTGAATAGATTTAATCACTCATTTGATCACCTAATTAGCTCACTTTTGGCTTGGAATTAAATCTAGTCGTTAACGATTTCACTCGTGTTCTAGGATTGGGAAACGGTGGTGAATATAACCGCACGACTTGACGTTTGAACTCTACTTTGCTTGACAGGTGAGTGTTCCACTACCTGCTACTTGCTTATATGAAATGTCTGCATACTTGAATTACGACTGTTTGAGCCAAACCATATTTTGATAAAAATGGAGGTGATCGTGTACTTTATCGCACTCGACCTCCCTCATTTTCCATTGAGGCTTTGTATACTGTAATTATGAGATATGAACTCTCTATATGTGACTGTACTTGAGTTGTTTGGGTGATACCCCACCAACTATTACTACTGTTTGGGTACCCAACCTCATAGGTGAGTCGGTTGGATCGAACCAACAAGGGTTTGGTCGAGACGACCAATAAATCTTGGGGACCATTTATTGAACACTGGAAACTGGTATACTCGAGTATTACCTAACTACTGTTATGAAGTGTGAGCCCGATAGGGGGTTGACTGGTGGACGGAAATTGGTGGAAGTGGTGTTCTACGGAATTTACCTTCTTTAAATGCAAACGTTGACGGAGAATCAACGGACCCCGGTATGATCAAGCTAAAGGGAATTTGGCTTTTGGAAGCCGTCGTATCCTTGAATTGAACTGTGATTAAATTGTTACTATACTATACGGTTTATTTGGTTATATTATGCCCTATTTGACTATGTGCTTACTTGTTTTACTTGGAAGTTCACTGGATTTTAACTCACCCCACTCCCTTTGTTTTCCTTAATAGATTAGGGACGGACTTATGGCCAAGAGTTTTCTTAACTTTATTTTGCTTGAACTTGTAATCTTTTGTTTAAGTTGACTTTACTTTTAACTCTTGTAAGTTTGAATTCATAAGTTCGACTTATGTTTTGTAATTGTAGTTTGGAGTGGTAAGTGTGCCTTTTAGCTTGACATTTTAAGTTTGGAAAGTTGGTTGACGTTTATCTGCTATTAGGGTTTGTTCGCTTTGATTTGAAATTATTTCACCGGTTATTTTGAATTGCTAGTACTTTGATCGACTGAACCCCGGCGAGAGTTGGGTAGGCAGTCCGCTGATACCATAGGATTCGCCCTAGGGAGAGGTGGGGCTGTCACACTCTTCCCCTTACTCTTGGGTTTGCCTAGGTTTACGGATTTGTCGTCGTGGTCCGACTTCTATATCTCACTACCAATTTATATAAACAATTGACAATTAACTACATATACTTAGGTTAACAAGCAACCTTAATCCAAAAGCTAGCAAATTACATAATTTGATAACTAAACAAACACATAGTCATTAGGTTACATGGTACAACAATGCAAGTTACAATACATACCAAGTTCAAATATATAAAAAAAAACCAGACAATCACAAATACATTCGATATTCATCAAACATGACCTAAATTTTGGTCTATATAAACATAAAAGAAAATGATTCAGTAATACAGTGAAATTATCATAACAAGTATAACTAATAACTCAACTCTTAGTTTTAAGTTCAACTTCAACTCCATTGGTCTAGTCCTGCATAATTCCACTAGACCCCACTCCTTCTTCTGGTTCCGCTTCCATAGGTTCCTTTATCATATTAGTTTCCAACTCTAGAATTTCTGTCACGTCGCATCCTTATGGATTTCCACATTTCTTACATTCTAATATGAACTCTCTCATTTGCTATTACTAGCCTCTGTCTTTTACCCATTTAAACTCGTATCACTCGCTCCAGATAGAAGTAAGTTCTTGAACAGTCACAGTGACTAGTCATCTGATGCCCTAGAACACACTGCCGAAAGGACGTACCTGGTCCTTACTTAAACTACTATTTCACTCAATTTTCAAGTTTAAACCCACATTTTTGGGTAAGAGATGGCATATAATCCATTGTAAAATTATTCATCTTGGAAAGTAGAATTTGCACTAATCTTTAAGATCTCATTACTGGCTCTTCACTTTTAACTTTCAAAACCTAGACTTGGTCCTTTCGATTCCACTTTTCCACATTTGGTCTTGATTTCTAGTCACATCATAATGCAATATACTAAACTCTTCCCAATTTGCAAGTACACCATTGAATGGAATATCTGGTATTCGGGTACAAGAATCTAACAATAAGATAGTTCACAGCTCAGGCTGGCAAGTCCCAAGAGTAAATCACTTATGTTTGAGATTTCTACCCGACATACATATCTAATTCCCTTAACAATAGTAATTAGTTCAACACTTAATAGGCCATTCTCCACAGTCCGAGAATCCTCTCCCGGCTTGAGCTCATTAAGAGTTCTGATATCACCTGTGACAACCCCACCTTCTCTTAGGGCATACCCTAAAAGTTAGTGGATCGCTTACCTGGCTCTCGCCAGGGCTCAATCACTTACATTAAGTTTAGAGATAACATTTGATAAACCAAATCCAAATGCTCAAAACTTTTACAATACCAAGTTTGATACAAAAGTTTCAACCTTAATAAGATACTAAAAGATGTACAATCACAAAAAATTTTCTTGCTATCTTCCTACATCTCTCAATTGATCCCTGACCACCAATCTCCTGTAAAGAAAACAAAATTAAAAGGTTGAGCTAAAATTCAGCGAGATTTACCGAGCAAGTAACATTTACTAAACATTTAAATCAGTACAATTAAGCAAGTAGTGCACATTTCACTGTACAATCACTTTTATTAAGCAATTGAGAAAACACTTCACTAAACAATCACTTTTAAAAGAATACGGTGCTCGCATTAGAGCCACTTCAACATCATTGAGTATTTATTTCAGTGTCAAGAGACACTCATTTCACTGTCATTGTACATTCATTTCAATATCATTGCACATTCCGCCACTTCACCTCCTTATGTCCTCCAAAACAATAAACAATTCCCTACATTCAATAATCAGTTCAATAATCTCCCAATCTCATGGTAATACTCGAGTATACCGAAACATGTGAGGACCCAAAAATTTACTTATTTTACTGGCTATTTAGATATTTATCCACCCGTTTTCTCCGAATAATTTATTTCAATCATTTTAGAACCATTGACATGGAACTATGACTTGCATATATTTTTAAAATGTCCCGTTAATAAATTTAAATTTTGGAACCTCGTATACCGAGAATTAATAAATACGCGGTTGAAATGCAATATTTGATTTGAGAGTACAGTAACGTTGGAGATTTGAGAACTCATGCGTTAATCTTAAAATAAGTATTTTTATGATTAAATACTCAAGTAATAGTTAGTTATACTATCGTTATAAGAATTTCTTAGCAATTTCGCTTTATCACGCACAAGTCGGAAGTTCGCGTTTTCGCTCGCGCGAGGAATTTGATGATTCTAGAAATTATTGATAGACTATTAAGAGTGAATAATATTAGTGTTAAAATAAGTGCATTAGAGGTATAATGCACAAGTGAAACAAACTCGAGAGGAATCGAGCACGAAACACGCGCGTGCGCGCACACGCGAGAGTTGACTTTTGAACCACCCTTTGGCCAACAACTTAAGCTTCTCAAGAAAGCTTCATTGGCAGCAATCTCTCTCTCTTTTCACTCTCAAACAGCCGACCAACCAAGGAAGGAAAAGAACACCAAAAGCTCTTCCATTTCTTGCTTCATTCCTTCACCAAATCACTCCAAACTTTCAACCCATCTTGCAAATAACTTGAAGATTCACTCAAGCTAGGAGAGGAGCTTTATCTCACGATTTTTCTTGGGCTAAAAGGACTAAAATTTCTGCCTTGATCATCTAAGAAAGTAAGTGATGATCAACCTCTCAAATCTTGACTTATGGAAGTTATATTGCACTCATAAACTCATATATTCATGTGGGTAGCTTTGTTTATGTTGAAAATTTGGTGTGTGGATTCTATGAAATCCAACAATGGCTTGGTAGACTGATTTGATAATATTTGATGTTGTTTATGTTGGATTAGTGTTTAATCTAGTGGAAATAAGTTGTGTTGTTGAAGGAAAACTCAAAAGAGTGAGTTGAGCAAAAAGGGACAATTCTGCCCTTGCTATGTCCGTGCACCTTAGTGTATTTTTTTTGTGGTTCTATTGACTTATTTTTGATGTAAATATGTTGTGTGGGTTGTGTAGAAAGTTTCATCAAAACATTACGTGATTTGGATGGTTAAATGTTGAGATTTCGAAATTCTAACAAAACTAGAAACGAGTGTCCAGTGTACTCTGACAGTGTTTTTGTTTTGGTCATAACTTTTTACTCCGATGTCAAAGTCGAGTGCCATTTATGGAAGTAGAAACTAGACATTCCCAGTTTTCCAATGGTACAAAATTCACGTCCTGATTCCATCTGAGCTAGCCGTACCAACCTTGTAAAATTGCCTATTCTGTTTCTCGTCTGTACTAGAAGCCCTGTTTTGAGCTGCGACTTGATGCTCAAATATGAGTTAGGTGTGGACAGATTTTGATAACGATTCCTTCTAACAAATTGTAGATTTATGAATCTAGTTTTCCATTCCACTAACCACGCTCAATTCCAAGTTGAATGGAGTGAGTTGTGGCCGAAGTTTGAAACTGACTCAGGGATTGAAAACCCTCTTTTGGCTAGTTGATGCCTTAACCTTGATTAGGACTTGTTGTTTCGAAATTCTTGATGTTAACCACCTACCAAACACATCTTTGATGTTCTTAGACATTGTCTACATAAATGAACCATATTTGAGATGTTTTCATTGGTCGAATATTTAGAAAAGGAAAATTTGCATACAAAGACAGATTTGCCTTGAAAATTCGTGGGACTTTGGTGATTTTGTTAACCAACTTTCCGTGTGAATGTTTGCATGAAAATTTACAGAGAAATAGCCCTTATATGTTAGTATAATACTGCCAAATTTGGTGTCATTCTGAGTCAATTTCAATAGTCAACCAAAGTCCCAAATTTCGTGGTTTAAACCTGGAAATTATCTAAACGGTCTCACTTTTTCAGCAAATTTGAGCTGCTATATCTTGGCGCTCAAAACTTCAATTCTTGTTTCATTTGTTGTTTTTTAAACTTTGTTTGTAACTCTAATTGAGTTCCAAATTTTAAAGGCTAGCTCGCAATCTATGAATTTTTCCGAATTTTCAAAATTGGCCAAAAACCAACACAAAACTGTCTTGATAAGCCTAAAATAGCAACTTTGAGTTGAATTTTGAATATCTTCCATTTGGAATCATGGAAAAGTGTCTTCTAAGAACTTTTATTACTTTGACTCTAGTTTCCAATGGTATAAATTTTCTAATTTTTGGACTTATGAAACTCAAGATATGAGTTTTCCAAGTAGTGTCGCACCAAGCGCGAAATTTTCTGGTTTTAAACAAAGTATTCTTTTAAGCACTTTTAACCTTCCTTTGAGATGGTTGATCCGTTTTAGAACTAATTTCATGGTTAGATACAAGGTTCTTTAAAACTTTAAACCTTTGTTTTAAATCTTAATTTCTAAATGATTAAACCCCTCTTTGAAATATTTTCTTGGTTGTTTAATTTCCTTAGTTAATAGCACCTTATTTTATACTTGAGAGATGGATTTCAACCTCTATTTTTATGCCCTCGATTTCCATGACTTTAAGCTTTAAAAATGGAGCATCTTAACTTGAGTGATTTTGGAGAATTTCACTAGTTTTCTACTCAAAACTTGGAACCTTTGGTTTTGACATTTACAATGAAATTAGGGAAGTTTTGAATAAGTTTTGACTACATTAGTTTGAAAATGTGAACGCTCTTTGTATTTTTAAATTCGGATATGATATTAGAAGTTTTGAGAAATGAAAACCATCTACCTTTTTCTCGATTTTCGTGCTGAAAATAAAATTGGTACTTTCTTTTTGGAATTGAGATTATTTACCAAGACTTAACTCGAAAGTGACTTGTGAGCTCGCTTTGAGCGTTATTTCAATGATTTAACGAGAAAGACTCCTTTAACTTGATTTGAACTATGATCTTGAGAGTGGGGAGCGAGAAAATGTTTTCTTATTAACCTTGGTCGAGTACCTAGGTAATCATGAATGTGCATGTCTCAGGTGGTCACGAGAACGCTTAAGAGCTCGTCTGACTTCTCGCTTTGCTCCACTTTGCCTTGACTTTCGGTGAGTGTCAAGTGCATGAATTGTTGAAAAATGTTTTAATTATTAATTGAGTATTATGGAATTGTTAAGACGAATGTACATTTTACCGCACTCGTTTTCCCTTAAGTGATGCTATAATTAAATTGTGCTATGTGAATTAAATGAAGTACTGCTATTGCAAATCATATTTGTGTTGGGATGTCGAGTGGAGTGAACCTCCTCGATTTATCTGTATTCTCGTGGGGACGCCCTCGTCCCCTCTTTCTTTTAATTATGCGATACTTGTTACTTGATTACACACGATCGGTAATTGTTCATAAACATGTCTAACTCGTAAGCCCTGAGCAGATGCAAGTACCACACTAATCTGGGTGGGAGGTGCCTCTCATACCGTCTCAGTGCTATAATCGATTCACTGAACGATAGTAAGTGCCACACCAATTCGGGTGGGAGGTACCTCTCATATCGACTCAAAACCCTAAACAATTAACCGGTTCTCTGAGCGATAGTAAGTACCACACCGATTCGGGTGGGAGGTACCTCTCATGTCGTCTCAAAACCACAACCCATTCTAAGTCAATTGGAGCGATGTCTCATCGACCACTGAGCAATAGTAGGTACCACACCGATTCGGGTGGGAGGTACCTCTCATATCGACTCAGAACCATAAACAAAGTATAAGTCGATTGGAACGATGTCTCATCGACCACTGAGCGATAGTAAGTACCACACCGATTCCGGTGGGAGGTACCTTTCATATCAACTCAGAATCTGTGACGCCCCCACTTCTCCGTAAGGCGAACTAAAGGGTATCCGCGGGACGCCTGCCCAACTCTCGCCAGGACTCATTACAATCCACAATTCAAAAACTCGAAATATTTCAAATAATTTCGATATATAATTAACGTACTCCAAAATATTTCACGCTTACAAGTACTTAGCTTTCAAACTTAATACAATCCAAAAGAGTATGTACTACAACCATCCGTTATAATACAATTTAAGGTCTTCAAATGAAAACAATCTAGCACTATTCACGAGCACTCTTGGTCTCGAACCCTGTTAAGGAAAACAAAAACGTAGAATGAGCTACACAGTCCAGTGAGGTTCCAAGACACTCTAGCAGTTCTAATAAATCAAGTAATTTTGAGCATACTACCTATATGGTTCAGGTTGCATATTGGGCACATTAATATGGAATAGTTATCATGGTACAAGTATTGAACATAATACAAGCATGGTTCAAGACTGCATCTTGGCACATTAGCATGATACAGTTAACAGTATGCAAAAATAAACACACTTTGAAGGATACGGTATTCCAGTGGAACCATTTCAGTCAACTTCACCTTATAACTCTAGTGATCCCCTCGGTTGTCTGGCCATCACCTTATCCCTCCAGTGGTAATACTCGAGTATACCGAAACGGTATCCCAGGGTTCCAACCTACCTGACCGAGCCTAGTCCTGGCTCGAGTAGGTTAGTAACCAAGGGCAGGGCCCAATTCAGTTTAGAGCTTACAACATGTACAAGTAATCAAGCAAATTGATAAACGGTAAACGGTAACGGTTAACAGTAAGAAAATTTGTCATTTTAGTAGGTCGAGTGAGATAAAGTACACACTCGCCTTAAAATGACAGTAATTTCATAAGAGTAATTATATGCAACATTTACACTTAAACACATAAGCAATATGCGGTAATTTCATATGAACATATAATTCACCATAATCAAGTAATCAAATAGTCATGTAGTCAAGTAGGCAGATAATCAAGTAATCAAGTAGTCAAGTAAATCGGTAAACGGTAACGGTTAACGGTTAACGGTAAACAGTAATGGTAGTCGGTAAACGGTAGTAATTCATGGTTAATCGGTAGACATTTATCATTTTAATAGGTCGAATGTGATAAAGTACACATTCGCCTTAAAATAGTGGAAAAAGTTCATATGAGCAATTAACGGTAGCACTTAACAGTTAATACATAATGACCATGGAGTAAACATGTCGTAAAGTTATGCAACCTACGTACTCCTATATGGAACACTCACCAATTCAAAACAAGTGGGTAAGTGCTCAAACAGGTGTTTAGGCGTTCGCTTCGATTTACTCTTGAAGGTCCCCTTGAGCGCCTGACCAAATAACCATCAACTATTACACAATATCACTTAGAACCCCTAAATATCAAGAAAGATTGCACACTAGTACAATTTAAGAAAATTTCACAAATACGAGCCTTAATTACTCGTAAATCGAGACTCAAATGTGGGGTTTTAAAATACAAGAGAAATCAGATTTTCATCTTTGAAATCACGTGTAAAATGGTCAAGCAATATCAAAGGAAAATGAAGAGTTTCTAAAAACTCAAATCCCATCAAGTTCAAAAATTTCAGATTTAAGGTGCAATTTTTGAAAAATCATAACTCACTCTCCGTAGGTCCAAAATTGGAAAACTTGGTACAGTTAGAAATTTCTTCCAAAGTGCTAAAAGTTCCTTGAAGAAACTTTTCCATGATTCCAAATGGAAGATATCCAAAACTCAGCTCAAAGTTGCTGCCTCAAGCTTACTAAGACAGTTTTAGGTTGGTTTTCAGCTAACTTTGAAAATTCGGCAAAAATCACAGAATTCGATCTAACCTCTGAAATTTGGTACCCAAATAGAGTTGCAAGCAAGGTTTAAAAAACCACAAACGGAACAAGATTTGAAGTTTTGAGCACCAAGATATAGCGGTTCAAAGGTGAGAAATGAGGTTTACTGGACAAATTTCCAGAATTAAACTTTAAACTTTGGAACTTTAGTTGGGCATCGAAACGGACTCGGAATGGCACCAAATTTGTAAGTATTATACTAACATATGAGGACTATTCCTCTGTCAAATTTCACAGGAAAATTCATTCGGAAAGCTAGTGAACAAAGCCACTAAAGTTTTCAAAATTTCCAAGGCAATCTGCCTTGTACTTGTGTTTTTCTCTTTTCCAAACATTTGGCCAATGAAAATCCTCAAACATCATTCATTTATGAAGACAAGGTCTAAGATACATCCAAGATGTATTTGGTAGGTGATTAACACCAAGAATTTCGAAATATTAAGTCCCAAATCAAAGTGGTCACAAGTCAGTCCAAAATGAGGGTTTTCAAACTCTGAGTCAGTTTCGAATGTCAGCCACAACTCACTCAATTCAACTCAGAATTGAGCGTGGTCAGTGGCGTTGAAAACTAGATCCACAACTCACTCAATTCAACTCAGAATTGAGCGTGGTCAGTGGCGTTGAAAACTAGATTCATAAATTTACAATTTCTTAGAAGCAATTATTTTCCAAATAAGTCCAAAACTAGCTCATATTGGAGCATCAAGTTGCTGCTCAAAACAGGGCTCTCTGTGAAAATGTGAAACAGGATAGTCAGGTTCAAATGGTTGGTACGGATCACTCAGGTAGAATCAGAACATGCTTTTTATACCGTTAGAAAGCTGGGAATGTCTAGTTTCCAGTTCCGCAAACGGTACTAGATTTCGACATCGGACCAAAACGATATGGCCGAAACAAGAACACTGCCAGGGCAGTGATATGAAAATTTTCCAGGTTTGTCATCTTACGAAATTTCAACATTTGGCCAACCAAATCATGGCATTTTTTAACAAAACTTTCTACACATCTCATACAACATATAAACATCATAAATAAAGCCATTATATCCACAAAAATTCGCCCTAAAGGCCACGGACAATACAAGGGCAGAATCGGAAACATTTCTACCTTTCACCTCCTTTGAGCTATCTTTCATATCCTCACTTATTTCTACTAATTTAAGCACTAAACCAACATTAACAACATTAAAACTCATCAAATCAGTCCATCAATCCATAGTGGGAGTTCATAGAGCCCACACACAAGATCTACAACAATATAAAGCCACCCACATGAATCTACAACCGTATAAGTGCAATCTAACGTATATAATCGAAGATTCAAGGGGTTGATCGTTGGTTACCTCTTTGGATTGCTAAAACAGAAATTTTTGGTCCTTTGAACTCCAAGAAAAAACCGTGAGAATGAAGCCCTCTCCTAACTCAAGTGAATCTTCAAGTTATTTGCAAGATGGGTTGAAAGTTTGGAGTGATTTGGTGAAGATTTGATGAAGGAAAAATGAAGAACTTTGGTCTCTTTTCTTCTTCTTGGTTTCGGCTGTCTTGGAGCTTAAGAGAGAGAAATGGCTGATGATAAAGCTTCTAGAGTAAGCTTGGTAGGTGAGAGGCTTAAATGCTCAAAAGTCAACTCTTCAATCCCGCGCGTACACGCGCGTTTCGTGCTCGATTCCTCTCGGGTTTGTTTCACTTGTGCACTAAACCTCTAATGCACTTATATTCATACTAATATTATTCACGCTTAATAGTTTAGAATAAATTTCTAAATGCTCCAATTAGTCGCGCGCGCGAAAACGCGAACTTCCAACTTGTGCGCGATAATGCGAGATTTCTAAGAAATTCTTATAACGATAGTATAACTAACTATCACTTGAGTATTTAAACTTAAAAATAACCACTTTAGGGCTAATGTACAAGTCTCCAATTTTTCAGACTTATTGTATTCTCGAATCGATCATTATTTCCAAACGCGCGTTCACTATTCACACTTAACGAGTTTTCAAAAATTAAATTTTGAATCGAGTCACTTTAAAAATAAAACTAAGGTATAAATCCACGTAATTAGGTTTAAAAAGGTTGAAATAAAATATTTGGAGAAAACGGGTGAGTAGATAATTAATTAAGCCAATAAAATAAAATAAAATAGAAAAAAAATTGTGGGTCCTCACAGAATCATAAACAAAGTATAAGTCGATTAGAGCGATGTCTCATCGACCACTGAGCGATAATAAGTATCACACCGATTCGAGTGGGAGGTATCCCTCATGTCGACTCAGACCCATAAACATATAACCGATTCCCTGGGCGATGGCATGTACCACACCAATTTGGGTGGGAGGTACCTCTCATGTCAACTCAAAATCATAAATGGAATAAGTAAAGTTCTACGGACTTAATTACCTACTCGGGTGATGGAGTGTCATCACGAGGAGGTATTAGATTGAACTTTGGCAAAACAAGTGGAAATGAGTTGTTCTGTGAATATTCACGAATTACCTAAATGATATAGCCTTATTTCCCGCTTAAATGATATTGTTATTCAAATTACGTGTTTTGCATGTTTTCTTGGCCTCACGAGCATTCGCTTATCCCGTAGATTTGTTTTCCTTAAACAGGAATGGACATGGAGCGAAACTCGGAGAAACCCTTGCGATGTACTTTTGTATTAGGGTTTTAAAAATGGAAATGACTAGTACTTTTGTGGTTGTTGTATATTTTGGGAATTGATGTATCTTTTGGGATTCTAATGTAAAATTTGGATAGTCGGTTATGGAAGCGACTTTTCTTAGTAGACTTGTATTAATTGTTATATAATATTAAGTTTGAAAGATTCCGTACTTTCTTACTTTGCCTTGTCAGGACGACTAGTATTGTATTAAGATTGAACGGGTTTTGTACCGAGTTCTGGCTAGAGTTGGACAGGCGTTCCGCGGATACCCTTTGATTCGCCTTAAGGAGAAGTGGGGGCGTCACAGTTGGTATCAGAGCTTAGGTTTCAGATCTTTGTAGAGTATCCTTGATTTAAAAGTTTAGGATGCCGGACTGTGGAATTTGATTGTGTATTACGTGCAATAAGATCTTGGTGCTTGAGGTTGTAGCACCATTTTTGCTCACAAAATATTATAAGACTTTAATTTTCAAGTTAGGTTGGAAGTGAGTCAAGATTAGGAAATTTAAATGGCCATTTGGTGAGTTTAAGGGTTAGAAACTATACAGTTTTGGATTTCATTTTGAGTTTGGAAGTGAGACATCTTTTGCATTCCTTTTTGTTTGATTTATTAGCCTATCTTGTATGGGAACTTTCACCTTGAATCTAGTGAGAAAACTTGTATTCATTGAAAGTTTTAGGCTAAGAATTTAGAAAGTAACTTTGGCTTTTGGACGGAGTTTGGAGTTTATAATCATTTGAATGACGTGGCTTGGTATCATGGATTCTTCTAGTTTTGTCCCTAACTAGACTTATGATTTTTCATTTTGATCCTGCTTAGTATAGTAGGGGTGGTGCTCGCCATGAGATCTCATGTATTTTGCTTGCATGTACTCCTATATTTGTGGCAATTAGTTGCCTATGACTTGTATTTGCTACTATTAACTCGTTGTATATACATTGACATGTGACATGACTTCTAACTTGTGCAAATCGCTATGTTTTGATTTAAAGTGTCCTTGCAATGTGTGCATGTTTTTCAATTCATGTGGTTATACTTTCCACTTTTATCATGCATTTAGAACCTTGCAAAATGAAACGGCAAGGGCGTGGACGCGGGCGTGGGCGTGGGTTTCAGCAACCCCGCACTCCCGAAAGAAGTGAGAGATCCGCGACTGGACCAAACCAAAACCCTAGAAACGAAGAGGGTGATCAAGTGGCTACGGCCATTAATCGCATGACTGATATTCTTGAGCGCTTAGTTGAGCGCCGAGGACCTGAACTGGTCGACCAACCTAGGAACCAAGAGAGGGGGTGAGGATAAAGCCCTAGAGCGATTCTTGAAGTTCGCTCCACCTAAGTTCCATGGAGGGTCTGATCCCGAAATAGCGGAAAATTGATTTGAAAGGATGGTTGATATTTTTCCCGCTTTAGATTATACCGAGAAAAGGCAAGTGAATTTTTCCGTTTTTCAATTTGAGGGGGCGGCACGCTCATGGTGGAATGTTGTTTGTGCAAAATGGGAAAGAGAACAAACCCCTTGGATTTGGGTAAACTTTGAGAAGGAGTTTAATGTCAAGTTCATCCCGCCAATTATACAAGAAAAGAGGGAGGACGACTTTATTAAGTTGAAACAAGGATTATCAAGTGTGGCCGAATATGAGGAGCGGTTCACCAAACTTTCTAAATTTGCCCCTGAGCTGGTAGTCATCGAACGAAAAAGGATAAGGAGGTTTATTCAGTGGTTAAATGTAGAAATTCAAGAATCCCTAGTAGCTGCCCAGATTACCACTTTTTATGGATGCCTTGGATAAGGCACAGAGGGTAGAAAATGCTAAGTCTCAATCTAAGGTTTTTCATGCTAGAAAGAGGGGCAATCCAAACGTTAACTCTAAACAGTCCGAGAGGTCTAATCAACCCCTTAAAATAGGAAAAAGGCCTGGAGAAGTGAAGATGCCTAAAAAACCTGGAGAAACTCTGTCAAGCGAAAGCCCGTCAAAAGGAAATCAGAGTAGGAGAGGTCAACAAAAGAGAAAATCTCAAACTGATGAAGCCATGACCCCTCCCGTAACTTGCGAATACTGTGGCAAGATTGACCACACTGAGGCCGAGTGCTGGAGAAAGCAAGGGAAATGTCTGAAGTGCGGTAGTACCGAGTATAAGTTTTCAAATTGCCCTAAAACTTCTAAGGAAGAAGGAAATTCTCAACAACCTGCTAAATCCACTGCAAATCAGTCGAGTGCCAGAAGAAATGATTAATACTGATGATTGTAAGGGGAATCCAAGTAATGGAAACTCTACGAGTTGGGGTGAATCTGACTCTACTCAACAAATAGGGATTGTAGTTTTACCCTAGCAAAATCGGGCACTTTTAGAGATTGTAATCTTTTGTATTAAGGGATGACATCCTTTTGTTATATATTACAACTGGGCATGTTTTGATCTTGTTGATTCCCCTTTTCTTTTGAAACGATTTGAAGAACTTATTATAACTTAGTGTAACTATTATAATCTTTTTATAGCATATGAAAATTTTCCTTACTTTTAATTGATTTTACGGTTTATATGTATATGTAATCTCTTGCTCCACACCTCTAGACCTGTAATAAGATCCTGAATGGTACCTGAGGATAGTTCAGTTCAATAAGTGTGAGTTTCGAATGAGAAAAGCAAGAGTAATGAAAATTGGTCACGTGAGGAAAGGGCCGGTAAAGATTTTATCTAAAGGTGAAAAAGTTAGAACGCAAGCAAATCCCTCTAACGAAGGGTTCATATAGAGATTAGGGAATCGAGAAAGCAATTTGAGAAGTTAAAGAAGAGACTGAAAGAGGTATTTAGGGTTATTCGAAAATCAAGATATGAATTTGGAGAACGAAATTCTTTTAAGGAGGGGGAGGATGTGAGGACCCAAAAATTTACTTTTTTTATCTTATTTTACTGGCTATTTAGACATTTATCCACCCGTTTTCTCCGAATAATTTATTTCAACCATTTTAGAACCATTTACATGGAACTATGACTTGCATATATTTTTATAATGTCCCGTTAATAAATTTAAATTTTGGAAGCTCGTATACCGAGATTTAATGAATACGCGGTTGGAATGCAATATTTGATTTGAGAGTACAGTGACCTTAGAGATTTGAGAACTCATGCGTTAATCTTAAAATAGGTATTTTTATGATTAAATACTCAAGTAATAGTTAGTTATACTATCGTTATAAGAATTTCTTAGAAATTTCGCTTTATCGCGCACAAGTCAGAAGTTCGCGTTTTCGCGTGCCTGACTAATTGGAGGATTGTAGAAATTATTGATAGACTATTAAGAGTGAATAATATTAGTATTAAAGTAAGTGCATTAGAGGTATAATGCACAAGTGAAACAAACTCGAGACGAATCAGCACGAAACACGCGCGTGCGCGCACACGCGAGAGTTGACTTTTGAACCACCTTTTGGCCAACAACATAAGCTTCATTTGGCAGCAATCTCTCTCTCTCTCTTCACTCTCAAACAGCCGGCCAACCAAGGAAGGAAAAGAACACCAAAAGCTCTTCCATTTCTTGCTTCATTCCTTCACCAAATCACTCCAAACTTTCAACCCATCTTGCAAATAACTTGAAGATTCACTCAAGCTAGGAGAGGAGCTTTATCTCACGATTTTTCTTGGGCTAAAAGGATCGAAATTTCTGCCTTGATCATCTAAGAAAGTAAGTGATGATCAACCTCTCAAATCTTGACTTATGGAAGATATATTGCACTCATAAGCTCATATATTCGTGTGGGTAGCTTTGTTTATGTTGAAAATTTGGTGTGTGGGCTCTATGAAATCCCACAATGGGCTTGGTGGACTGATTTGATGATATTTGATGTTGTTTATGTTGGATTAGTGTTTAATCTAGTGGAAATAAGTTGTGTTGTTGAAGGAAAACTCAAAGGAGTGAGTTGAGCAAAAAGTGACAATTCTGCCCTTGCTATGTCCGTGCACCTTAGTGCATTTTTTTGTGGTTCTATTGACTTGTTTTTTATGTAAATAAGTTGTGTGGGTTGTGTATAAATTTTCATAAAAAAATTATGTGATTTGGATGGTTAAATGTTGAGATTTCGAAATTCTAGCAAAACTGGAAACGGGTGTCCAGTGTACTCTGGCATTGTTTTGTTTCGGTCATAACGTTTTACTCAGATGTCAAAATCAAGTGATGCTTATGGCACTAGAAACTAGACATTCCCAGTTTTCTAATGGTATAAAATTCACGTCCTGATTCCATCTGAGCTAGCCGTACCAACCTTGTAAAATTTCCTGTTCTGTTTCTCGTCTGTACTGGAAGCCCTGTTTTGAGCTGTGACTTGATGCTCAAATATGAGTTCGTTGTGGACAGATTTTGAAAATGATTTCTTCTAAAAAATTGCAGCTTTATGAATTTAATTTTCAATGCCACCAACCACGCTCAATTTCAAGTTGAATTAAGTGAGTTGTAGCTGAAGTTTGAAACTGATTCAGGGATTGAAAACCCTCTTTTGGCTAGTTGATGCTTTAACCTTGATTGGAACTTGTTGTTTCAAAATTCTTGGTGTTAACCACCTACCAAACACATCTTGGATGTTCTTAGATATTCTCTACATAAATGAACCATATTTGAGATGTTTTCATTGGCCGAATATTTAGAAAAGGAAAATTTGCATACAAAGACAGATTTGCCTTGGAAATTCGTGGGATTTTAGTGATTTTGTTAACCAATTTTCTGTGTGAATTTTTGCATGAAAATTTATAGAGGAATAACCCTTATATGGTAGTATAATACTGCCAAATTTGGTGTCATTCTGAGTCCATTTCAATACTCAACCAAAGTCCCAAAGTTCATGGTTTAAACCTGGAAATTATCTAAACGGTCTCACTTTTTCAGCAACTTTGAGCTGCTATATCATGGCGCTCAAAACTCTAATTCTTGTTCCATTTGTTATGTTTTAAACTTCGTTTATAAACTCTAATTGAGTTCCAATTTTCAGAGGCTAACTCAGAATCTATGAATTTTTCCGAATTTCCAAAGTTGGCCAAAAAACCAACCCAAAACTGTCTTGGTAAGCCTAAAATAGAAACTTTGAGTTGAATTTTGAATATCTTCAATTTGGAATCATGGAAAAGTATCTTCTAAGAACTTTTATCACTTTGAGTCTAGTTTCTAACGGTATAAATTTTCCAATTTTTGGACTTATGGAACTCGAGATATGATTTTTCCAAGTAGTGTCGCACCAAGCGCGAAATTTTCTAGTTTTAAACAAAGTATTCTCTTAAGCACTTTTAACCTTCCTTTGAGATGGTTGATCCGTTTTAGAACTAATTTCATGGTTAGATACAAGGTTCCTTAGAACTTTAAACCCTTGTTTTAAAATCTTGATTTCTAAATGATTAAACCCCTCTTTGAAGTATTTTCTTGGTTGTTTAACTTCCTTGGTTAATAGCACCTTATTTTATACTTGAGAGATGGATTTCAACCTCTAATTTTATGCCCTCGAATTCCATGACTTTAAACTTTAAAAATGGAGCATCTTAACTTGAGTGATTCTTGGAGAATTTCACTAGTTTTCTACTCAAAACTTGGAACCTTTGGCTTTGACATTTACAATGAAATTAGGGAAGTTTTGAATAAGTTTTGACTACATCAGTTTGAAAATGTGAACGCTCTTTATATTTTTAAATTCTGATGTGAGATTAGAAGTTTTGAGGAATGAAAAACCATCCACCTTTTTCTCAATTTTCGTGTTGAAAATAAAATTGGTACTTTCTTTTGGAATTGAGATTATTTACCAAGACTTAACTCGAAAGCGACTTGTGAGCTCGCTTTGAGCGTTATTTCAATGATTTAACGAGAAAGACTCCTTTAACTTGACTTGAACTATGACCTTGAGAGTGGGGAGCGAGAAAATGTTTTCTTATTAACCTTGGTCGAGTACTTAGATAATTATAAATGTGTATGTCTCAGGTGGTCACGAGAACGCTGAAGAGCTCGTCTGACTTCTCGCTTTGCTCCACTTTGCCTTGACTTTCGGTGAGTGTCAAGTGCATGAATTGTTGATAAATGTTTTAATTATTAATTGAGTATTATGGAATTGTTGAGACGAATGTGCATTTTTACCGCACTCGCTCTCCCTTAAGTGATGCTATAATTAAATTGTGCTATGTGAATTGCTATGTGAATTAAATAAAGCGTTGCTATTGCAAATCATATTTGCGTTGGGATGTCAAGTGAGTGAACCTCCTCGATTTATCTGTATTCTCGTTGGGACGCCCCCGTCCCCTCTTTCTTTTAATTATGCGATATTTGTTACTTGATTACACACGATCGGTAATTGTTCATAAACATGTCTAACTCGTAAGCCCTGAGCGGATGCAAGTACCACACCAATCTGGGTGGGAGGTGCCTCTCATACCGTCTCAGTGCTATAATCGGTTCACTGAACGATAGTAAGTACCACACCGATTCGGGTGGGAGGTACCTCTCATATCGACTCAAAATCCTAAACAATTAACCGGTTCTCTGAGTGATAGTAAGTACCACACAGATTCGGGTGGGAGGTACCTCTCATATCGATTCAGAATCATAAACAAAGTATAAGTCGATTGGAGCGGTATTTCATCGACCACTGAGCGATAGTAAGTACCACACCCTCATGTCGACTCAGACCCATTAAAATATAACCGATTCCGTGGGCGATGGCATGTACCACACCAATTTGGGTAGGAGATACCTCTCATGTCGACTCAGAATCATAAATGGAATAAGTAAAGTTCTATGGACTTAATTACCTACTCGGGTGATGGAGTGTCATCACGAGGAGGTATTAGATTGAACTTTGGTAAAACAAGTGGAAATGAGCTGTTCTGTGAATATTCACGAATTACCTAAATGATATAGCCTTATTTCTCGCTTAAATGATATTGTTATTCAAATTACGTATTTTGCATGTTTTCTTGGCCTCACGAGCATTCGCTCATCCCGTAGATTTGTTTTCCTTAAACAGGAATGGACATGGAGCGAAACTCGGAGAAACCCTTGGAATGTACTTTTGTATTAGGGTTTTAAAAATGGAAATGACTAGTACTTTTGTGGCTGTTGTATATTTTGTGAATTGATGTATCTTTTGGGATTCTAATGTAAAATTTGGATAGTCGGTTATGAAAGCGACTTTACTTTAGTAGACTGTATTAATTGTTATATAATGTTAAGTTTGAAAGATTCCGCACTTTCTTACTTTGCCTTGTCAGGATGACTAGTATTGTATTAAGATTGAACGGATTTTGTACCGAGTTCTGACGAGAGTTGGACAGGCGTTCCGCGGATACCCTTTGGCTCGCCTTAGGGAGAAATGGGGGCGTCACAGTTGGTATCAGAGCTTAGGTTTCAGATCTTTGTAGAGTATTCTAGGTTTAAAAGTTTAGGATGCCGGACTGTGGGATTTGATTGTGTATTACGTGCAATGAGATCTTGGTGCTTGAGGTTGTAGCACCATTTTTGCTCACAAAATATTATAAGACTTTAATTTTCAAGTTAGGTTGGAAATGAGTCAAGATTAGGAAATTTAAATGGTCATTTGGTGAGTTTAAGGGTTAGAAACTACACTTCCTTCATTAATTTGCTTGCCAACGTTCTGCCCAGAAAAGTTGATCCATTTGAACAGTTTTGGATTTCATTTTGAGCTTGGAAGTGAGACATCTTTTGCATTCCTTTTTGTTTGATTTATTACCCTAACTTGTATGGGAACTTTCACCTTGAATCTAGTGAGAAAACTTGTATACATTGAAAGTTTTAGACTAAAAATTTAGAAAGTAACTTTGGCTTTTGGACGGAGTTTGAAGTTTATAATCATTTGAATGACGTGGCTTGGTATCATAGATTCTTCTAGTTTTGTCCCTAATTAGACTTATGATTTTCATTTTGATCCTGCTTAGTATAGTAGGAATGGTGCTCGCCATGAGATCTCTTGTATTTTGCCTGCATGTACTCCTATATTTGTGGCAATTAGTTGCCTATGACTTGTATTTGATACTATTAACTCGTTGTATATACATTGACATGTGACATGACTTCTAACTTGTGCAAATCGCTATGTTTTGATTTAAAGTGTTCTTGCAATGTGTGCATGTTTTTCTATTCATATGCTTATACTTTCCACTTTTATCATGCATTTAGAACCTTGCAAAATGAAACGGCTAGGATGTGGACGCGGGCGTGGACGTAGATTTCAGCAACCCCACACTCCTGAAAGAGGTGAGAGATCAGCGACTGGACCAAATCAAAACCCTAGAAACGAAGAGGGTGATCAAGTGGCTACGGCCATTAATCGCATGACTGATATTCTTGAGCGCTTAACTGAGCGCCGAGGACCTGAACTGGTCGACCAACCTAGGAACCAAGAGAGGGGTGAGGATAAAGTCCTAGAGTGATTCTTGAAGTTCGCTCCACCTAAGTTCTATAGAGGGTCTGATCCCAAAGTAGCGGAAAATTGGTTTGAAAGGGTGGTTGATATTTTTGCCGCTTTAGATTATACCGAGGAAAGGCAAGTGAATTTTGCCATTTTTCAATTTGAGGGGGCGGCACGCTCATGGTGGAATGTTGTTAGTGCAAAATGGGAAAGAGAACAAACCTCTTGGATTTGGGTAAACTTTGAGAAGGAGTTTAATGTCAAGTTCCTCCTGCCAATTATATAAGAAAAGAGGGAGGGCGACTTTATTAAGTTGAAACAAGGATTATCAAATGTGGCCGAATATGTGGAGCGGTTCACCAAACGTTCTAAATTTGCCCCTGAACTGGTAGTCATCGAACGAAAAAGGATAAGGAGGTTTATTCAGTGGTTAAATGTAGAAATTCAAGAATCCCTAGCAGCTGCCCAAATTACCAATTTTACGGATACCTTGGATAAGGCATAGAGGGTAGAAAATGCTAAGTCTCAATCTAAGACTTTTCATACTAGAAAAAGGGGCAATCCAAGCGATAAGTCTAAACAGTCCGAGAGGTCTAATCAACCTCTTAAAATAGGAAAAAGGCCTGGAGAAATGAAAATGCCTGAAAAACCTGGAGAAACTCCGTCAAGCGAAAGCCCGTCAAAAGGAAATCAGAGTAGGAGAGGTCAACAAAAGAGAAAATCTCAAACTGATCAAGCCGTGACCCCTCGCGTAACTTGCGGATACTGTGGCAAGATTGACCACACTGAGGCCGAGTGCTGGAAAAACCAAGGAAAATGGCTGAGATGCGGTAGTACCGAGCATAATTTTCAAATTGCCCTAAAACTTCCAAGGGAGAAGGAAATTCTCAACAACCTGCTAAATCCACTGCAAATCAGTCGAGTGCCAGAAGAAATGATTAATACTGATGATTGTAAGAGGAATCCAAGTAATGGAAACTCTACGAGTTGGGGTGAATCTGACTCTACTCGACAAATAGGGATTGTAGTTTTACCCTAGCAATATCAGGCACTTTTAGAGGTTGTAATCTTTTGTATAGGGGGATGACATCCTTTTGTTATATATTATGACTGGACATGTTTTGATCTTGTTGATTCCCCTTTTCTTTTGAAACGATTTGATAAACTTATTATAATTTAGTATAACTATTATAATCTTTTATAGCATATGAAAATTTCCCTTACTTTTAATTGATTTTACAGTTTATATGTATATGTAATCTCTTACTCCACACCTCTAGACCTATAATAAGATCCTGAATGGTACGTGAGGATAGTTCAGTTCAATAAGTGTGAGTTTCGAATGAGAAAAGCAAGAGTAATAAAAATTGGTCACGTGAGGAAAGGGCCGGTAAAGATTTTATCGAAAGGTGAAAAAGTTAGAACGCAAGCAAATCCCTCTAACGAAGGGTTCATATAGAGATTAGGGAATCGAGGAAGCAATTTGAGAAGTTAGAGAAGAGACCGAAAGAGGTATTTAGGGTTATTCAAAAATCAAGATATGAATTTCGAGAACGAAATTCTTTTAAGGAGGGGAGGATGTGAGGACCCAAAAATTTACTTATTTTATCTTATTTTACTGGCAATTTAGATATTTATCCACCCGTTTTCTCCAAATAATTTATTTCAACCATTTTAGAACCATTTACATGGAACTATGACTTGCATATATTTTTAAAATGTCCTGTTAATGAATTTAAATTTTGGAAGCTCGTATACCGAGATTTAATGAATACACGGTTGGAATGCAATATTTGATTTGAGAGTACAGTGATCTTGGAGATTTGAGAACTCATGTGTTAATCTTAAAATAGCTATTTCTATGATTAAATACTCAAATAATAGTTAGTTATACTATCGTTATAAGAATTTCTTAGAAATTTCACTTTATCGCGCACAAGTCGGAAGTTCGCATTTTCGCGTGCGCGACTAATTGGAGGATTCTAGAAATTATTGATAGACTATTAAGAGTGAATAATATTAGTGTTAAAAAAAGTGCATTAGAGGTATAATGCACAAGTGAAACAAACTCGAGAGGAAATCGAGCACGAAACACGCGCGTGCGCGCACACGCGAGAGTTGACTTTTGAACCACCTTTTGGCCAACAACTTAAGTTTGTCAAGGAAGCTTCATTGGCAGCAATCTCTCTCTCTCTTCACTCTCAAACAGCCTGCCAACCAAGAAAGGACAAGAACACCAAAAGCTCTTC
Organism: Coffea humblotiana; assembly: GCA_023065735.1. Lineage (NCBI taxonomy): Eukaryota > Viridiplantae > Streptophyta > Magnoliopsida > Gentianales > Rubiaceae > Coffea > Coffea humblotiana. The sequence goes on along the minus strand of CM041212.1, from coordinate 19,166,384 downwards.
CATTTCTTGCTTCATTCCTTCACCAAATCACTCCAAACTTTCAACCCATCTTGCAAATAACTTGAAGATTCAACTCAAGCTAGGAGAGGAGCTTTATCTCACGATTTTTCTTGGGCTAAAAGGACCGAAATTTCTGCCTTGATCATCTAAGAAAGTAAGTGATGATTAACCTCTCAAATCTTGACTTATGGAAGATATATTGCACTCATAAGCTCATATATTCGTGTGGGTAGCTTTGTTTATGTTGGAAATTTGGTGTGTGGGCTCTATGAAATCCCACAATGGCTTGGTGGACTGATTTGATGATATTTGATGTTGTTTATGTTGGATTAGTGTTTAATCTAGTGGAAATAAGTTGTGTTGTTAAAGGAAAACTCAAAGGAGTGAGTTGAGCAAAAAGGGACAATTCTGCCCTTGCTATGTCCGTGCACCTTAGTGCATTTTTTGTGGTTCTATTGACTTTTTATTTTGATGTAAATATGTTGTGTGGGTTGTGTAGAAAGTTTCATCAAAAAATTACGTGATTTGAATGGTCAAATGTTGAGATTTCGAAATTCTAGCAAAACTGGAAACGGGTGTCCAGTGTACTCTGGCAGTGTTTTTGTTTCGGTCATAACATTTTACTCAGATGTCAAAATCAAGTGCTATTTGCGGCACTAGAAACTAGACATTCCCCGTTTTCCAATGGTACAAAATTCATGTCCTGATTCCATCTGAACCTAGCCGTACCAACCTTGTAAAGTTGCCTGTTCTGTTTCTCGTCTGTACTGGAAGCCCTGTTTTGGGCTGCGAATTGATGCTCAAATATGAGCTTGTTGTGGACAGAATTTGAGAACGATTTCTTCTAAGAAATTGTAGCTTTATGAATCGAGTTTTTTAATGCCAATAACCACTCTCAATTCCAAGTTAAATTGAGTGAGTTGTGGCCAAAGTTTGAAACTGACTCAGGGATTGAAAACCCTCTTTTGGCTAGTTTGATGCCTTAACCTTGATTGGGACTTGTTGTTTCGAAATTTTTGGTGTTAACCACCTACCAAAAACATCTTGGATGTTCTTAGACATTGTATACATAAATGAACCATATTTGAGATGTTTTCATTGGCCGAATATTTAGAAAAGGAAAATTTGCATATAAAGACAGATTTGCCTTGGAAATTCGTGGGACTTTAGTGATTTTGTTAACCGACTTACCGTGTGAATTTTTGCATGAAATTTTACAGAGGAATAGCCCTTTTATTGTTATTATAATAATTCCAAATTTGGTATCATTCTGAGTCCATTTCAATACTCAACCAAAGTCCCAAAGTTCGTGGTTTAAACCTGGAAATTATCTAAACGGTCTCACTTTTTCAGCAACTTTGAGCTGCTATATTCTTGGTGCTCAAAAATCCAATTCTTGTTCCTTTTGTTGTGTTTTTAAACTTTGTTTGTAACTCTAACTGAGTTCCAAATTTCAGAGGCTAGCTCACAATCTATGAATTTTTCCGAATTTCCAAAGTTGGCCAAAACCAACCCAAAAACTGTCTTGGCAAGCCTAAAATTGTAACTTTGACCTGAATTTTGAATATCTGCCATTTGGAATCATGGAAAAGTGTCTTCTAAGAACTTTTAGTACTTTGAGTCTAGATTCCAATGGTATAAATTTTCCAATTTTGGACTTATGGAAACTCGAGATATGATTTTTCCAAATAGTGTCGCACCAAGCGTGAAATTTTCTGGTTTTAAACAAAGTATTCTCTTAAGCACTTTTAACCTTCCTTTGAGATGGTTGATCCGTTTTAGAACTAATTTCATGGTTAAATACAAGGTTCCTTAGAACTTTAAACCTTTGTTTTAAATCTTGATTTCGAAATGATTAAACCCTCTTTGAAGTATTTTCTTGGTTGTTTAACTTCCTTGGTTATTAGCACCTTATTTTATACTTGAGAGATGGATTTCAACCTCTATTTTTATGCTCTCGATTTCCATGACTTTAAGCTTTAAAAATGGAGCATCTTAACTTGAGTTGATTCTTGAAGAATTTCACTAGTTTTCTACTCAAAACTTGGAATCTTTGGCTTTGACATTTACAATGAAATTAGGGGAAGTTTCGAATAAGTTTTGACTACATTAGTTTGAAAATGTGAACGCTCTTTATATTTTTAAATTCGGATGTGAGATTAGAAGTTTTGAAGAATGAAAACCATTTACTTTTTTCTCGATTTTTGTGCTGAAAATAAAATTGGTACTTTCTTTTGGAATTGAGATTATTTACCAAGACTTAATTCGAAAGCGACTTGTGAGCTCGCTTTGAGCGTTATTTCAATTGATTTAACGAGAAAGACTCCTTTAACTTGACTTGAACTATGACCTTGAGAGTAGGGAGCGAGAAAATGTTTTCTTATTAACCTTGGTCGAGTACCTAGATAATTATAATGTGTATGTCTCAGGTGGTCACCAAGAACGCTGAAGAGCTCGTCTGACTTCTCGCTTTGCTCCACTTTGCCTTGACTTTCGGTGAGTGTCAAGTGCATGAATTACTGATAAATGTTTTAATTATTAATTGAGTATTATGGAATTGTTGAGACGAATGTGCATTTTACCGCACTCGCTCTCCCTTAAGTGATGCTATAATTAAATTGTGCTATGTGAATTGCTATGTGAATTAAATGAAGTGTTGCTATTGCAAATCATATTTGTGTTGGGATGTCGAGTGGAGTGAACCTCCTCGATTTATCTGTATTCTCGTGGGGACTCCCTCGTGCCCTCTTTCTTTTAATTATGCGATACTTGTTACTTGATTACACACGATCGGTAATTGTTCATAAACATGTCTAACTCGTAAGCCCTGAGCGGATGCAAGTACCATACCAATCTGGGTGGGAGGTGCCTCTCATACCGTCTCAGTACTATAATCGGTTCACTGAGCGATAGTAAGTACCACACCGATTCGGGTGGGAGGTACCTCTCATATCGATTCAAAACCCTAAAAAATTAACCGGTTCTCTGAGCTATAGTAAGTACCACACCGATTTGGGTGGGAGGTACCTCTCATGTCGTCTCAGAACCACAACCCATTCTAAGTCGATTGGAGCGATGTCCCATCGACCACTGAGCGATAGTAAGTACCACACTGATTCGGGTGGGAGGTACCTCTCATATTGACTCAAAATCATAAACGAAGTATAAGTCGATTGGAGCGATGTCTCATCGACCACTGAACGATAGTAAGTACTACACTGATTCGGGTAGGAGGTACCTCTCATGTCGACTCAGACCCATAAACATATAACCGATTCCCTGGGCGATGGCATGTACCACACCAATTTGGGTGGGAGCTACCTCTCATGTCGATTCAGAATCATAAATGGAATAAGTAAAGTTCTACGGATTTAATTACCTACTCGGGTGATGGAGTGTCATCACGAGGAGGTATCAGATTGAACTTTGGCAAAAACAAGTGGAAATGAGTTGTTCTGTGAATATTCACGAATTACCTAAATGATATAGCCTTATTTCTCGCTTAAATGATATTGTTATTCAAATTATGTGTTTTGCATGTTTTCTTGGCCTCACGAGCATTCGCTCACCCCGTAGATTTGTTTTCCTTAAACAGGAATGGACATGGAGCGAAACTCGGAGAAACCCCTGGGATGTACTTTTGTATTAGGGTTTTAAAAATGGAAATGACTAGTACTTTTGTGGCTGTTGTATATTTTGGGAATTGATGTATCTTTTGGGATTCTAATGTAAAATTTGGATAGTCGGTTATGGAAGCGACTTTTCTTAGTAGACTTGTATTAATTGTTATATAATGTTAAGTTTGAAAGATTCCGCACTTTCTTACTTTGCCTTGTCAGGATGACTAATATTGTATTAAGATTGAACGGGTTTTGTATCGAGTCCTGGCGAGAGTTGGGCAGGCGTTCCGCGGATACCCTTTGGTTCGTCTTAGGGAGAAGTGGGGGCGTCACTAAACATTTATTCAAAACTACCGTTCTACCCGACCAAACCCTTTGCTGGCTCGAATAGTCCGTTGAACAAAGGGTTTTGGGGCCCAGTTAAGTCGATGCGGCGAGACACACATACGGCATATATTCATGCACACTTACAGTAACATTCAGTCAATTATCGATTTTCAAACTCAACTAAATCGAGTGCGATGAAGTACACCCTCGACTTAAAGGGCGAGGGACAATTGAGATACACTTCGCAAGGAATCATTTAGAAATAATTCATAATGAGCACATTTGTCACATAATTTCACTTAGATACACATAAACAGCTAAATACATAAATTCGAAAAACACTCACCAATTATCCAAATAATTTACTCTCGAGCCTCGGGTTTGTTTCCTGGCTCGCAGCTATTTTCTGAGATAAATATATGATTCCATGGTAAATTTACAATTTGTAGATGTTCACCTATTAGTTAAATTATTCGAATTAGGTTTGACTTTAAAATATAAATATAGCCTATTCAATATTTATTCTATTTTATTGTTTAAACTATTAAAATCAAGTTTGACCTTAAAATACAAAATATACTCAATATTTATTCCCCAATTTATTTCGAGACTTATTAACTTTATTATTTTAAAACAAGAACATGCGTATTCTTAAATCACTTTCCACTCAAGATTCTAAGATTATGGCTTAGGAGTATTCCATTGGTCCCCTTTTTAATTAATTAAACTCTAGGTTATTTGTAAATTAAATTTTATTCCACTACACCAGTCCCTCAAATTTTACAGTCTTTAAAATATTTGTGAAGACAATATTAAGTAATTAAAAGCCAATTTAGGTACATAATTATCATGAGTTTTCCTCTCATTTGCTTTAGTTTAACTCTACTTGTGGAGCTATATATAGCCATTAAATCTCAGAGTAACCGTAGTTATCATTTATGAAAGCTTACAAAGTTGGAAATTAGAGAAAATGCTGGTTAAAAGTTGGTTCCTCACGGTTAGCATCTTAGCAAAGTGCATTCGGGAACAAAAGGAAGGGCAGCTTTGCCATCCTCGGATGTTTTGATCCTAATTGGAGCTACGCTTATCGGATTGAGGCAAACTTTATAGTGTTTCAAAGTTAAAACATAGACCTACATTTCTTATGAAGACATCAACATCTGGTTCTCACGTTTTCAGGGTCGAAAGTGGACGACCAGAACCACATGAAAATAGGTCAGGAGCAATGAAATCTTTTTGTGCAGTCAAGAGTCGTCCATTGTTCACTTCTATTTTCTACTTGCTTTAACCTTGTTTGTTGCAGGTTGTCCTAAGCTAAACAAGGTTGTTGATGACCAGGAATCAAAGGAGAAAAAAAACTGAGTTCGGCTTTGTTTCTGCAGCTAGCTGCAAATCTGGTGCAGCCATGCATGCATCAGATTTGCATGCTTTCGCACGCGTATATCAACAAGATATCATTTGTAAGTTCCTTAGGTTTCCCTTCAATCTTAGGTTACAGCTAACATGTAAGATATAACTCAAGACTAAACAAAACGTGAGACTGATTTCAAGAGCTAAATAGAACCATAGCTCATTTCTGCTCTTAGTTACCATTTCTGATGTATAATGTTTTCCTTGAACCAAAACTGATTTCGTAGCTAAACCCAACGTATAAAACCCATGTTTAGCTGATTAAACCTCTTATAAAACTTAAGGTAATGTATAACATGCATTTCCTATCATTATTCTCCAAAGAAACATTGATAACAAGCTACAATTTCCAGTTTCCATTCCCCATTTCTGCAATTTTCTTTCTAGTTGCCCTTCGGTTCTGCACAAAGTTTGTTTTTCCAACCAAGAACTCATTTTTTTTCCTAGCTAAAGTTTATACACAGTTTAAACATTCAATTATACTAAATAAGCAGGAGGTTTGCAAAATTATACCTTTTTTTTTCTTTCCTTAGAATCTGAAATTGCCGACCGCTCTAGCTCTCCTTGATTCGATTCCTCAAGGTCCTAGCTCGAGCTTCTCCTGCTTTCCTCGCTGTACTCCTTCTTGTTTTTGGTTAGTTGGTGATGAAACTAGCTAACCTTTCTATCCCACTCTCTCAGTTTTACTCTCGGTGTTGGGTTGAAAAGGAAAGGAATTGAAGTTTGTGTTTTCCTCTCGGCCACCGCCCAAAGATATTGGCAGATAGCTTCTCCTTGTTTTCGGTCGGTCACCGCTTGGACTTTGCAAGCAACCTTCTATTTGTTTCCTCAGCCACCGCTTGGAATTTAGCAGTTAGTTGCCTAGGAAAATGCAAAGCTCTCTCTCTCACTCTCTCGATTGATCTGAAGTGGAGCAAGAGAATGAAGCCTTCCTCACTTTCTCTCGGCTGATCACTCAAATCCTCTTCATTTGGTGGACGATAATTCCCAAGTTCCTCCACTCAACTCTTGCCTCTAATATTCTGATAGTTAGCTGGTTGCATGGTAAATTAGTTAAGATGAAAGGTTAGCTAGGTCATTTAACATTAGTTCATTTGTTTACTAAGGCTGCAATTTTTATTAATTCACTCGTTAACTCCCAACCTTATTTGTATTTCCTTAATTTCGTAGATTCTCACACATTTGATTCTATAGGAAATTAACTAAACATGTAACTTATTCAACTACAATATATTTAAATCACACAAATTACGGTATACATACAATATGTTATTTTGATTCATTTAATTTTAATTTTTTTTACATCATTCTAGAATATTTCTAAATTCTCAATTTTTATATAAATTCAATTAGGCATTTAATTTAACCATTTATTCGTTATAATATTTCTAATATCAAAGTAATTAAAATAAAAAAATTTCACAGCATATATATAATTTTTCTCGAGTTCTCACAGAAGGGGTGGAAGAGAGGAAAGGAAGATAGATTGGGTGATACAGACAAAGGAAATGTAAGTAAAAGATCTTGATTTGAGACCTCCACTATATATGTGTGTTTATATAGTAAAAGAGGTATTTTCATATTAAAAATAACTCGGTACTCGAAACTTCTCCACCAAACTCCTTCTTACAGTGCCAAAAAGCATGTGGGAAAACTTTTGTTGGTGTGGTCCTTGGTTCTAACTAGAAATTGATTTTAAAAATAATCAACGGGCATGAGAAAAAGGCCTTTTCAATATTTATCCTAAGGACTGAAAAACAAGTACGAGAAACTTTAAAAATATTGTCCACGAAATATATAATTGAGCAATGTATTACATATAATTTGCAATCTTTATAGCAGCATTCTCTTGTAAGAATTTCTACCTTTAGAGTCATATGTGATCTATACGATTAATTGATTGATATCTTAAACAAATCATTGATATTATGTCAATGATTGATCTGTATTTACCATTAATTGCTGATTAATTAGTTGTTAATGGATACTTTCAATCATTCAAATTTACCTCGACGTTTGACCGAATAATGAATCCATCTCTCAAATTTAACCAAATGACAATCACCTCCCTTGTTCATACCAAACTAACAGGAATACTAAAATGACAAAAGTTCTCTTTGTGTTAAAATGGGTAAAAAAAAATTTATTTTTTTCCTTTATCAGAAATATAAAAATAATAAATAATAGCTTTTTCTTTAAAAAAGAGAAAAAATAGGCTCAAAAAAAAACAAATGGGGTATAGAGACAAAGCAAAGTATATTATGTTATTGTCCTATTTTGTAGTATCACAAAAAAAAATAAAAAAATAGTTCACACACAAAAAAATGACTGAAAATTACGACATGTCTAAACGATAAATATAAATATGAGAATACCTAAAATCAAAGGGGTAGACTGTCTTTTACTTTGTTCCTATTTCGTAGAGTTGTTTATCATAGAGAGGAGCATTTTTCAAAGAAAAAGGGCAGGATCATATTGTAAATAAATTGATCGATGCTCTTCTTCGGCGTCCCTCCCTAGTATTTTAGATGGTATTTTTGAGGTGAGTCTTGGAATAGGGTGTTCTTCTAATGCCTATAGGGGTGAGATTGAATAGGAAGAAATTGGCTATTGGATGTTTGCCCATGCCATATGGCGAATGCCCAAGGGCTCGAGCTTTTTTAGTTTTTTTTTATTTCAGGTTTCAACCAAAAACACAGAATTTCTTTTGCAAGGCTTCGTTGCCTCCACACCTTTTATCTTTTTATTTTGTTGATTTTAAGATATGATTATTCTCTACTATCATGACTAAGAGGCTAATCTATGGGTTGGAGTTTAAACCTCGATGCTTTATGGTTCGTTTACAGCAAAAATCTCATAATTTATAGCCAAAATATCTTAAAATTCAGTAAAGGTCATTGGTGGGCGTTGGCATCAATTCCAGCAATTTTTTTTTATTTGGTGGTGGAATGACCAGAAAAACTGACTCCAGCCCCAAGAAACCTCAAATATATCAGCAAGGGTTTTTTAAGGAAAAAAAAAAACCAAGGCCAAATAGTGCATGAGCAAAATGTATCAAACAAGAACTATCTTCTTGAAGACTTGCCATAACTTGTGGAGCAGTACATATACGTTTCATAAAAATCATAATTGCAATGTTCCTTTTGTTAACTGTTTACAGCTTTCCACATTATCAAAAAGAAATAATGAAAACACAAATTTCAGAACAAGAACATTTAAATTGGAGAGACAATTTAGAAATATAACTAGATTAGAAATCGTAATCTTTCCTCTAATTAAATAAAATTCAATTTCTGGAGGGTCCTTGGCCGTTAAGAGTGAAAATCCATATTGCCAAATCAGCCGTACATAGAATTGCAATGTAATAGTAGAAAATTAAGCCCAAGTAATTGGGGAAAAGGAATATTTCAACCTTTTGTTGTTTTTCCTATATAAACATCATATCTTTGTTACATTAAATCTGTACTAATGACAGAAAATACATCAAGTATTTTAAAAACCAAAGAATATGAAGATTTATCAATACATCCAATATAAAATATTAATAAAAATTACACTTTGAAACTCCAGTACGTTATCTAGTACCAATCTTGTTGTTTAGTTTTGATGTGCCTATTCTTGGCGGTAGTGGAATAATAGAAATCATCTGGCCTGATTGCCCAACGACATACGTTCAGATGGTAATCATAATCGCCACACATGTCGAAACCCTTGAATACTCGAAAACTGGCTTGTTTTATACCCCCACCAAAAATGACAGAAGTATTGGGTCCTTCCAAAGAAATTCATATGAAAGTCCCAATGGAAATCTTTCTTTGGTTGAAGATAATGAAATCCAAGTTCATTATCCTTGGAAAAGTAGTGTATCCATGTTTGATTTGGCATCAAATTAACCACATGAACTTCATAATGTGGACCATGGATGATACTGCCAGAAACTGAGCTAATGTTTGCAATGCAAAATGAGCATACAAGATGCCAAAAAGAACTTTATTTGTGTAGCCCATTTTGGCAATTAAGAACTGTTTTGGTAACTAAAATTGTTCAACCTAGCCTTTATATAGTAGTCGTAAGTCCGTTGTAGTGAATAAGTGTGACATACGCTAAACAGTGAATTACGATAGTCTTCTGGTTGTCAAGGTAATTCTATTTATTTACAGCACGTTTGATCGCCTTCAAGATATGTACAGTTGCAAAAAGAACGTAACCACCAAAGAAGGCAAAACACTTTTTTCTTTTCTTTTTTTTTTGAAAAAAAAATATGATTCTTTGAGGCAGAAATCATAGTTGGAAAAAAAAGGAAACAAGAAAATTATGGTGTGCATAGCATCTTGACTCTATAAACTACAGTGGTACACCTATTGCTTCGTAAATCTAACCTACATGAGTTCATATCTTGTTTTCAATCTTATCCACAAATAGTTCATTATGTACTTCACAGTTTCAGACGTAGAATCATATTCATGTAATACAACTCGGTACCATCATCAGGGAATATCGTTTGTTGTAATTACAAGATTTTTAAAAACAATTTCATATTTTGTTTTGCTTACATCATATACACAATTTCTAACCACCTTTTTATCTCGCATATATCACATCACCAAAAGTATTATAGTAATTCTTTCAAATAAATATTTTAAATAACTGCCTATCCAAACAAACTCATTTTGTATGCATGATCAGGAACGCCGTTGCAGGTTGCGTTGGTGTAAATTATTTTGTCTTAGTACTTGTAACATTTTTCTAATAAAATGCTTAGGCTTACATTTCTCTAAAAAAAATCACTGCATAAAAGTCTCTATGAAGAACCAACAGTGATGAAGAGTATACCATGATGAATAGTGATGTTTGGCTTTACAGTGGTGTCGATGTGAAATCTTAACAGCGATGTTGGGCCAGTTATTACTATGTGATGAAGAGTTTTAATTACACTCAAATTTGCACTGCTACAATGTAATCTGATAGTGAATCAACTATATTTGTAACTAATATATATATACTCTCATAGTTATGAAATTAGTTATAAACTTATTAGATTCTATGAAATTACATGATAAAAAGTTACAAAGGTGATTCTATACTTTTGTGATGCTCTAAAACCTTTAGATAATTATAATTAACACATTTACTCACTAGATTTAACACTTCCTTGTTGATGATCTAACATCTTCAAATAATCATAATTAATGGCCAATTAATCATGATTTTACAAACAAAAGTGCTAAACACTTGCTCAAAAGATAAACACAACCACCAAGTTTATTTCATCAAATAAAGAAGAGACTAAGCGTACTTATTTTGTCAAAAGACTAAACCTGCTTAGGTTTGAAACTTTAGAACAACATAAGAAAAAATTAAGGAAAATACTAAACTTGTTTTATAACTAAACCATGAAATTAAATACAAGAGAGAAACTAGTACGACAGAGGTAACTCTTGTCACATAAAATTCTAAACTCTTCATTTTTGCTTCTCAATTTTTTTTCCAAGTATAGCTACAAGTACAAGAATAGATACAGACTACACTACCCTATTCTACTTTTAAGATGTTAGGAGCTTATGGATTTAGAGCTACTTTTTTAGTGATTTTCTTCTTCCCACCAAGCTCCCAAAACTATCCTCTATCGAGAAGTCTTAAAGCCTCTTACTTGTCTCCTTCTTCAGCAATGTGAACATAGTTCCAAAAAATCAAAATTTTTGTGGCTCCAATGGAATCTTAAAGAATTGAAGTGACAAAATGTACTTTCTTGATGATGCTTGAACTTTGTTCTAGCCACCAAAATATGTTGTCAAACCTCAAATACAAGCAAGGAATGCTGGCTCAAAAGGAATTAAGTTGCACAAGTTGTGCACTCAAAATTTTAGCTAAGAAACCAGTCCATGTACGGGTTGAGGAACCGGCAATGCACCACCAAACCCTAGCTAGTTTGCTTCTCAAAACTGGCTTAAGAACCGATTTGAGAGTCAATTCTCTCTTGTCTATGCCATGGAGATTGCCTTGTTTAAGCACTCCTTGCTTCTATCGTCAACTCGGTTACTCAATATATTCCTACTTCTTGCCCCATTCTGTACAGAAACAACCACGCAACCCAAGTAAACCGGGATAAAGATAGTAATATTAATCAATCACACTTAAGCACAAATTCTTTAAAAAGAAAGTGCCTCTTCAACCCTTGGTTCTAATAAAAAAATTACTCAAAACCACTAAAATAGCCACAAAATATTGGACATATTAAGGAATTATCACTATGGCTATTGGAAAGTTTTGGAGTATTTTTGTCATTTGACAATGAGTAGAAATGGGCTATCTGTTGGATCCCTCTTGAACCTTTTCCAGCCGTCGAAAATCACCACCCTCCTCTACCCTACCATATGTCTATGGCTAGGGGTGTAGATGAGACTAAATTTGTAACGCCTCCACCTCTCCCTAGTGGAACGCCTGCCCAACTCTCGTCAGGATTCACGCACTCGTTCAAGCTTTTAATATAGAGCTACAAAACAACCATTGACTTAAATAAAAGTACTTCGAATATACAAGCCATAACTTCAAGGGTTAACAATTATCATTACAAACCACCAACCAAGTGTAACAAAAGTTACAATTTGAGAGTCACTAATTTCATACAAAAATATACTAGCTTCCACCAAAACGCTAGTCTAGATCTTCCAATCCACCTTTAAAACCTATTAAGGAAAACAACTTAAAGGGATGAGCGAACGCTCAGTGAGACCAAAAAAATAAACAGGCAAGCAAGTAAGCACGTATAACCAATTAATCGAATAGCATGCTTAAAAGCAACTTTAAACATGACATTTCATTTAAATGCACAAGTAGAAATTAACACACAAGGAGGATACAGGTGCTCTAAGGAGCTATTCTCACGTCTCGATCAATTTGAGTCATCCGGGGTTGACCCTCCATCAACCCAAGTAGTAACACGCTCGTAGTGCTCTACTTACTTTCTCCATCCAACATAACACTCACTCGGATCCGGAACCAAACATATATTACGTGGCGATACTATTCGAGTATGCCAAGCGAGATCTCAAAAGATCAAATTATAATATTTTTCAAGGTTCACCAAACTTTTCGACCAAACCCTTGCCGGCTCTTGCAAGATTAGCCGATGGGTTTGGGCGTCCCCACAAGTATAAGGGTCGATGAGACAATGCCCCAATCGACTCAGAGTCGATCATAGTACTGAGTCGGGGTGAGCGGTACCTCCTACTCGAATAGGGCGTGATACTTCTAACCGCTCAGTACTCACAACTTAAAACATGTTCATGTATAAGTGCAAGTCATATATATTCATCTAACAAGTATCATGTAATTAGGAGAAAGAGAAAGAGAGAGAGAGAGAGAGAGAGAGAGAGGGAGGATGAAAGCAATAAAGTACACTCTCGTCTCGACAAATTCACGTATCATATAGCATGTATACAAATCTCAATTTAATCATATTAACATCGAACATGCACTTGACACTCACCACAAGTCAAGGGCAAAAACAAGAGTGAAGCGAGAAGTCAGACGAGCTCTTTGGCGTCCTCGTGACCACATGAAACATGTACAATCACAATTACTTAGGTACTCGACCAAGGTTAAAAAGAAAAACATTTTCTCGCTACCCACTCTCAAGGTCTCAAATTCGAGTCAAATTAAAGAAACTTTTCTCGCTAAAATGGTAAAATAATGCTCAAAGAGACCTCGAAGGTCATTTTTTATTCAAGTCGTGGAAAGAAATTTCAATTTCAAAAGAAAGTACCATTTTACTTTTGACACAAAAATCGAGGAAAAAAGGTAGATGATTTTCATCTCCCAAAACTTTAAAATCTTATGTCCAAACTTTAGAAGATAAAGACCGTTCATGTTTTCAAACTAATGGAGTTAAAACTCATCTAAAACTTCACTCATTTCATAGCAAATGTCAAAGCTAACGTTTCAAAATTCAGGTATGAACTAGTGAAATTCACCAAAAATTACTCTAGTCAAAATGCTCTCTTTTAGAATTCAAACTCATGGAAATAGAGGTCATAAGAATAGGGGTTGAAGTCTATGATTCAAGTATGAAAAGAGGGGCCATAACCAAGGGAGTTGTATGACCAAGAAAACGCATCAAGAGAGGTTTAATCCTTCGAAATTCAAGATTCAGAATGAAAGTTTAAAATTCAAAGAGACTTTGTACCTAATCATGAAATTAAACTTAAAACAGTCCAACAATTGCAAAGGAAGGTGGAAAGTTCTTAAAAAGAGTATTTTTTTGAAATCAGAAATTTTCAGTTTAGAACGGCACTACTTAGAAAAATCGTATCTCGAGTTCCATAAGTCCATAAATTGAAAAATTTATATCATTGGAAACTAGACTCAAAAAACTAAAACTTTCTAGAAGACACTTTTCTCAAAATCTAATTTGAAATCATTCAAATTTTAGTTCAAAATCACTGTTCTAGACAGGACAGAGCAAAACAGGCTTGCAAATTCAGTAAAGTTTAGAAATTCAGAACAATTCATAGAAATAGAATCAACCCTTGAAATTTATACCACAATTAAAACTCCAAATCTAGTTTCAAATGCAACAAACAAAACTCAATTTGGACCTTTCTACACCAAGATACCACAGTTCTAAGAAAACTGAATTTTGGAACCTGTTTACGAAAATTCCAATTCTGACGTACTAGACAGAGTTTCAAAATCTGATTATATCTAGAGCTACACAACTCAAAATTTAGTGTGGTTTGTGGAGTTGAAAACTAGATTCAAAATTCTACAATTCACTAGAAGGAACTATCTTAAAATTCAGTTTGCAAGATAGGAAAAATTGAGCTGCCAACTGCAGTTAGGACTGTTTCTCAGATGAGAACAGTGAGAAATTTCAGTCATCTTTGCCGATTCACTACGGCTCATAGGAAATGATTTAGAAGGCGTATTTTATACCGACGGAAAGCTCTCGGAATGTAGTTTCATATGCCATAAACGGCACTCGATTTCAACTCCCAGACAGAAATTTATGACCTAAAACGTGAACACTGGTTGGGGTTTCCTGCTCAGAAAATTTTCCAGAATTCATTTTCACTTTAACCTAACTTTAACACAACCAAATGGAAATTTTTTTGGAAGGTATTTAATACACATAACCACCAACATGTATCAAACATTATTACACCAAAATAATATCAAAAATTCAAAATTAACAAGGGAGGAACAACCAGTAAATTTCGGCCAGCAAGCATTTCTCATTCCTCTAGCTTTCTTTTTCAACTTTGTAACTAGAACTAAACCATATCTCATCAAAACAAGTAACAAACAAGCAATTAAACATACAAAATTCTCAAGGCCTCTACTTATAAAGCCACTTCAAGTCCACTACCTAATGTCAAGATTCTTGTGAACCCATCAACAACCCAACAACGAAACTAACTAAACTAATTTACTACTAAGATTTGAGAGGAAAAGTTGAGGGTTTCTTGGATGATTACCTTGCTGCCAAAATGAAGACTAAACACTAGGGTTTGAGCTCTTAAATCATCAAGATTTTTTCCTTGTTCAAGTCCTCTTCCAAGCTTGTATGAAGAACCAAGACAAGAAGCAAATTTGGAGAGCTTTTGTGGAGCAAGAATGGAAGACAAGAGCTGAAATTTTTGAGAGGAAATGGGACGGGGAAGTTCGGCCAAGGAGAAAAGGAAGAAGAAGGAATTTGTGTTGGTAGTTGGTAATGTGATGGTGTGTAAGGAGGATTGACATAAAGATGTCTTGGTGCACCAAAATCAACAACCGATTTGTGAGCATTTAGTGCTCTTAATTGAGTTTAACTTAACTCACTCACATCTAATCCCTCAATTAACTTTTCTTAGTCTACTATTGATCATTCTTAATTCTCCAAGATTAATGTACTTTCGGATCGAATTTGCCTCAAAAAACGTGCATTCACTATTTCTCGCTAAACGAACCGCAAAAAAATTAAATTCGCTAACGAAACGTTTTAAAAATATAAATAAAACATTGTTCCATGCAATTGGATTTAAAATGAATGAAATAAATTATTTGGAATAAACGGGTAAGTAAATAAACTAGTAAAAATAAAATAAAAGTAAGAAAAATTAAAAATTCGGGTCCTCATAAAACTGCTAGATTCTTAATCCAATGTTGGACTTATATGTAAATAATTATGTGTTACAAACTGTCAAATAAGGTTAAATCCATTTAATATGATCAATTATGGTTTGGATTTTAATGTATCTAATAGGATATGGGCTTTTAATGTGCAGAAACTTAAAGGTACTTTCTTGATGTGAAACCCAATTGACACGATCTAGACAACCAATCACCAACGGCTTGGGCAGCGGAAATTTGACCCAATCTAATCCCCGAAGTAGCGAACAATGTTGATATTATCTCAACCCACTACTTAATGAATTAGCGAACCGAACTATAGGTAGAGGAACGCCACAACCAAGGAGTTACTTGATTGATAAGTTCAGTTGAACAATTTGAGAAAGATTCTCAAATATTCAAGAGGCTCTCTTAGAAAGAGAAAGTGAAAACTCACAATTGTATTGATTAAAAACTAACTGTAAAGGTCTCTTGTCTTGGCTATATATAGCCGTACAATTGACATCCTAAAGTGACTTGGAAAACTAGACCTAAAGTGGATTGGCTCCACTTAAATGACTAAGGCCCTTGGGCTGAATCTAATGACTAAATAACTACTAAAGGTTCGGCCAACTAGGAGCTAGTTTGGGCCGAATTGTTATTACAAAAGGAAACAACTAAACGGCACTAAAAATGACTACTAAAGTCTCGGCCTTGGCTTAAGATGATCACCAACGCTCGGCCTTTGACTAAGGCTAGTCTTCACTTGGTTCATCCACTTGAAGCAAGGTGTATATTGTAGAATCCTCGTTCTCCAAGCCTTCAATGGTCTTTAAGTCGTCTCCAATTTCCTCTTGGATGGTGCATACAAGTGCTTGAAGGGACTCGCGCATCTTCTTGGCGCGAGCTCTTGTGACCGGTCCTTGTGGTACTTGAATGACTTGGTCTTGATCACCATTTGCCCTTGGTGCTCCGTCATCAATCCCCTCCTCTTGAAGGCGATTTGTCCCCAAATCAAGCTCATCGTCTGCATAAAAGGGACTCAAGTCAGCAACATTAAATGTAGCATGTACCCCATACTCACCTGGAAGGTCAATTTGTAGGCATTGTCGTTGATTTTCTCCATTACTTGGAAGGGACCATCACCCCTTGGGAAGAGTTTGTTGCGTCTGTGAAGTGGAAAGCGTTCCTTGCGCATGTGGATCCAGACCCAGTCGCCTGGTTCGAAGACCATCTTGCGACGTCCCTTGTTTGCATTTTGGATGTATTGGAGTGTGCGCTTCTCGATGTTGGCTCGAACTTTGGCATGTAGGTCCCGCACAAATTCAGCCTTCTTCTTACCATCCATGTTAACTCTCTCATGATCAGGTAAAGGAGATAAGTCCAATGGGGTGAGAGGGTTAAAGCCATAGACAATTTCAAAAGGGGAGTATTGTGTAGCAGTGTGCACAGTGCGATTGTAGGCAAATTCAACATGCGGTAGGCAATCTTCCCAAGTCTTAATGTTCTTTTTGATTATGGCACGCAACAAAGTAGACAAAGTCCTATTAACTACCTCAGTTTGTCCATCAGTTTGTGGATGACTGGAAGTAGAGAAAAGCAATTTAGTGCCTAGCCTACGCCACAAGGTTTTCCAAAAGTAGCTAAGGAACTTTACATCTCTATCAGACACAATGGTACGAGGCATGCCATGCAGTCGTACTATGTTTCTAAAGAACAAGTCGGCTATGTGCTTAGCATCGTCGGTCTTATGACAGGGTATAAAATGTGCCATTTTAGAGAAGCGGTCAACCACCACATAAATAGAGTCATGACCTTGTCTAGTTCTAGGTAATCCAAGGACGAAATCCATAGACAGGTCAATCCAAGGGGCATGCGGGATAGGTAAAGGAGTGTAAAGTCCATGAGGATTTACCTTTGATTTTGCATGGTGGCAAGTTACACACCTTTGTATATGTCGTTCCACATCCCTCTTCATGCGTGGCCAAAAGAAGTGCTCTTGGAGGGTGGACAATGTCTTAGTAATTCCAAAGTGACCCATTAGTCCTCCTCCATGGGCTTCGCGAACCAACAGGGGTCGCATGGAGCTTAGTGGAATGCACAATTTGTCCTTGTAGTACAAGAACCCCTGTGAAAGAAAGTAATGCTCACGAGTGTCTCGTGGCAGGGAGTTGAAAATCTCACCAAAATCTGGGTCAGTTGCATAGAGATCCTTGAGATATTCAAAGCCAAGTAATTTGGCATCTAATGTAGTGAGGAGTGTATGTCTCCTAGAAAGTGCATCAGCCACTACATTAGACTTACCTGTTTTATACTTGATCACGAATGCAAAGGTGTCGATGAAGGCGATCCATCTTGCATGTCGTTTACTCAGCTTAGTTTGTGACTTGATGTGCTTGAGTGATTCGTGATCCGTATGCAAGACGAACTCTCGAGGTCTAAGGTAGTGTTGCCAAGTTTGGAGGGCTCGAACTAATGCCATCAGTTCCTTGTCATAGGTTGAGTAGTTCAAGGCGGCTCCATTTAGCTTTTCACTGAAGTATGCGATCGGTCGACCTTCTTGGAGTAGAACAGCTCCAATACCTATTCCAGAAGCATCACACTCTATTTCAAAAGCTTTGTCGAAGTTAGGCAAACTGAGAACAGTGCATGTGTGAGCTTGTGTTTAAGTAATTGGAAAGACTTAGCTTGTTCTTCCCCCCATTGAAATGGTGAGTTCTTCTTGATGATGGATGTAAGTGGTGCAGCTATGGTACTGAAGTCCTTGACAAAGCGCCTGTAGAAACTTGCCAAGCCATGGAAACTCCTCACCTCACTTACATTGGTAGGTGATGGCCATTCATTTATAGCCTTCACCTTTGCTTGATCAACTTGTACACCCTGTGCACTTATAACATAACCTAGAAAAACAAGTCGATCAGTGCAAAAAGTGCACTTCTTAAGGTTGGCGTAGAGCCTTTCCTTCCGAAGTACATCCAAGACAGCTTGTAAGTGCAATGCATGCTCTTCTAAACTCTTACTATAGACAAGGATATCATCAAATATACACTACAAATTTACCAATGAAGGGACGCAGAACATGGTTCATTAGTCTCATGAAAGTGCTAGGTGCGTTAGTTAAGCCAAAAGGCATGACTAACCACTCATATAAGCCATGTTTAGTCTTAAAAGCGGTTTTCCATTCGTCCCCATCTTTCATACGAATTTGATGGTATCCACTTTTCAAATCAATTTTTGTAAAAATAGTAGCACCATGCAATTCATCAAGCATGTCATCTAGACGAGGTATGGGATGGCGATACTTTACCGTGATGGCGTTAATGGCTCGACAGTCAGTGCACATCCTCCATCCTCCATCCTTCTTAGGCACAAGTAGGACGGGTACAGCACAAGGGCTTAGACTCTCACGAATCCATCCCTTACCAAGTAGTTCCTCTACTTGCCTTTGTTGTTCCTTAGTTTCCTCGGGATTAGTCCTATATGGTGCCTTGTTTGGTAAGGAAGCCCCAGGGATGAAATCAATTTGATGTTCAATCCCCCTAAAAGGTGGCAAGTCATTAGGTATATCCTCAGGAAACACATCATGATACTCCTGTAAGAGGTTAGTGACAACACTAGGCAGAGAAGTATCATGTTCATTAGTGAGTAAGGCTTCTTTACTAATCAATATGAACATGACTTGATTGGAATGTAAAGCTCTCCTCACATCTCTCATTCGAGCTAGCATGCTGGTTTTTCTTTCTTTTCCTAGCTCATTGGTTCGGTTAGGTTCACTTTTACTCCTGGAGGTCTCGGCTACTCCCTTTAACTTTCCTTTTGATGGTTGTTTTTGACTAGTGACATGCATTTCATACTCCCTTTGTAAACTAGTTTGGTCCTCATGCACTTGTTGTGGTGTGAGAGGTGCAAGTGTGATTTTCTTACCATTGTGCAAGAAGGAGTATTTGTTTAAGAAACCATCAAAAATAACCCTCTTATCAAATTGCCAAGGGCGGCCTAAAAGAATGTGTGCAGCTTGCATAGGCACTACATCGCATATAATATCATCTTCATAGCGACCAATGCGAAAAGTAAGCAAGACTTGTTTAGAGATACGTACCTCGCCGCTATTGTTTAGCCATTGGAGCTTGTAGGGTCGAGGGTGGTCGGTTGTTGGTAAGTTGAGTCGCTCCACCATTAGTGCACTTGCAACATTAGTGCAACTCCCTGGGTCAATAACTAGGCTACATACCTTGTTGTGTATATGACATCTTGAATAGAAGATGTTTTCTCGTTGAAGCTCATCTCGACTCGCTTGAGTAGCTAGTGCTCGCCTTGCAACTAGACATCCAACCGTCTCAGTGACTGGTACCTCTTCGAGCTCGTCCTCCTCATCCTCCAATGATGGCATCCCCTCATGTTCCTCTTCTTCTTCATCTGTCAACAGCTCTCCATTGGGTAACATGATCAGGGTCCGTTGGGTTGGACATTGTGAAGCAATGTGTCCAAATCCTTGACACTTAAAGCATTTAGTGTCACTGGTCCTTGGCTTAGAGACCTCTTGTTGGAGCTTAAACCCCTCCTTCGAAGTTGATTTAGAAGGTAGAGCAGTCGACCTCACTTCTCCTTGTGATGCTCCACTCGATTTTGGAATTTTTGGTGCATAAGGGGTGTGGGTTTCAACCCTTGTGACCGAGTTTCTCCAACTCCCAGATTGGAAATGGGAGTTTTGACGACTCGTTCCTCTCCTCTTGAACCTCCGTTCTACCTTGATAGCCTTGTCCAGGAGTTCTCCCATGTCAAGGTAGTGTTGAAGCTCCACAATGTCAGCAATCTCAGACCGTAATCCTCTCAAAAATCGTGCCATGGTGGCCTCCTCATCTTCCCGAACATCAGCCCGCATCATGGACATTTCCATTTCTTTGAAGTAATCTTCAACCGTCATACTACTTTGAGTGAGGGTTTGCAATTTGTGATGCAAATCCCTGTGGTAGTATCCTGGTACGAAGCGCTTCCTCATGATTCGCTTCAATTCATCCCATGTCCGAATGGCCGGCTCCTCATTCCTGCGTTGCTTGACGCGGAGTTGATCCCACCAAATCGAGGCATAATCGGTGAATTCGATTGCGGCCAACTTTACCTTTTGAGACTCTGTGTAGTGGTTGCAATCGAAGATCAACTCGATCTTTCTCTCCCACTCCAAGTATGCTTCGGGATCCGATTTACCTTGGAATGTAGGAATTTTTAATTTTATTCCTTTGAGTTGGTCCTCTTCGCGGTCAGCCCGTTGTGTAGGTCGCCTCGGCCTTTGCTCATCATCTTCGAACTCCCTCTCTGAGTTAGAGTCACTGAGTTCGTTCAAGGTCAGTTTTCCCCTAGTTTTCTTAGAGGAGTTTCTTGACGGGTCCAATTGTTCGATTTGTTCTTGCATGGATTCAAAACGCTGCTCAAATTTTCTTTGCATTTCTCTCCACATAGCATCCATTTTTAGTGCCAATTGTGCAATGGTAATGTCATTTTCAGTGGCCATGGTGTAACCTGCAAAACTTCAACAAACGTTAAGGTAAAATTCCTCACTCGCTCCCTCACGTGTTTCGCTCACTCTCGTGTATCACTCAAGGGTTTAAAACACTCTAATATTCTCACCACTCACTTTTCAAGTTCCTCGATTGCCCCCTTGAAGAAATCAGAAATTTCCTTCAAGTAGTTCAACCAAACTTCAATCAAGTTTTTGTCCCCAAAAGTGGTGTATGAGTAGCTGAGATTTAGGACTGAATAATGACTCCGGAAACAGCAAAAGACACGAGAAAAATAAGCTAGAATGCTACTGACTTAGTCCGCAAATGAGTAAGAGTTTGCCTCGGACAAGGACTTTAGCAAGTCCAATGTCGTTTGGACTGTGTGGACCTTGTATCGCTGGAAAGTTTGGTTGGTTGGTGCTTTGTGGTTTTGGGCAGGTTGGTTATGGTGTACCCGAGCTGTTTGGGATGTGTAGTAGGTAGGTTTTGTAACCGGAGTGGGTACAAGTGCCAATGGGTAGTTGGTTTAGGAAACTAATTTGGCGCGGCTGTGTAGGTATGTTGTGCGGCTGCTTGGGTTTGTTTTGGGAGGTCAGGGCTTTGGAGGATTTGTTTCGATCTGGTGTGGGAAGTTTGGAGGTGATTGAGGAAAGTTTGGGCTTGGTTTCTTGGCTTTCTTGGCCGACCTCAACCCCAATAGTGTTAGGATTGGAAGTAGAATAGGAATGGGACTTGTTTCCCAAGTGGAAAACCCTAGAGCCGTTGCTTTCTTCTCTTTTTTTTTTGTTCTTTCGTTCTTTCTTCTTTTTTTTTTTGCAGCTCTTTGAGTTGTTTTCACGAACTCAGATTCTCTCTTTTTTTTTTCTGTCCCAACAATCAATTCTTCGGATCAAAGTACAAGATGGCCAAGAAAATAGAGATGTTCTTCCCAATTTTCAAGAAACCAGCAATTGTGCAATCAAGAACTTCCCAAAACAGTTTTGGGTGATCCAAGAACTTCAAGATTTCTGGTCAAGAAGCTCAAGAACTTCCCACTTCAGGTTTTGGTGTCCAAGATTTGCAAAACCCAACACAAATATGCAAAGGTTCAAGGTGAAATAGGTTCGGCAGTCGAGAAAAGAAATTCCAGCAATTTGATTCCAAGGTGCGCGACTCCTCTCTTTTTTTTTTGATTTTTTTTCTGGGTTGTTTGTACACCCAAACACCCAAGACCCCAAACGAATTAAAACACAAACTGGACAGAAACTAGAGCTAACTAGTGACCGAAATTTCTGGACAGATTTGCGCACAACACAACACCAAAAAGGAAGACCCTAGTTGCGGCAAGAAGGAAAGAGAACCCTAGTTGCGGCTGTTTTGTTTTTGTGTTTTTTTTTGATTCGAATGACTTCAAGACTCTATCACACAACACTAAGATGCAATTAATGACAAGAAACACAGCAGCAATAGACGACACAATGTGGACAGCAAAGGGGTAACTTGCGGACAATCAAGACAAACGACAAACAAAGGAAGACTAGCGACTAAAAATTTTTTTTTGTTTGTTTGTTTGTTTAACATACGAGACAGATTCGACACACGGATAGGACTCAAAACAAAAATGAAAAGGAAAGATATAACCTGGTGGTTGTCGACTAGCTCTGATTACCAACTGATGTGAAACCCAATTGACACGATCTAGACAACCAATCACCAACGGCTTGGGCAGCGGAAATTTGACCCAATCTAATCCCCGAAGTAGCGAACAATGTTGATATTATCTCAACCCACTACTTAACGAATTAGCGAACCGAACTATAGGTAGAGGAACGCCACAACCAAGGAGTTACTTGATTGATAAGTTCAGTTGAACAATTTGAGAAAGATTCTCAAATATTCAAGAGGCTCTCTTAGAAAGAGAAAGTGAAAACTCACAATTGTATTGATTCAAAAACTAGCTGTAAAGGTCTCTTGTCTTGGCTATATATAGCCGTACAATTGACATCCTAAAGTGACTTGGAAAACTAGACCTAAAGTGGATTGGCTCCACTTAAATGACTAAGGCCCTTGGGCTGAATCTAATGACTAAATAACTACTAAAGGTTCGGCCAACTAGGAGCTAGTTTGGGCCGAATTGTTATTACAAAAGGAAACAACTAAACGGCACTAAAAATGACTACTAAAGTCTCGGCCTTGGCTTAAGATGATCACCAACGCTCGGCCTTGACTAAGGCTAGTCTTCACTTGGTTCATCCACTTGAAGCAAGGTGTATATTGTAGAATCCTCGTTCTCCAAGCCTTAAATGGTCTTTAAGTCGTCTCCAATTTTCTCTTGGATGGTGCATACAAGTTCTTGAAGGGACTCGCGCATCTTCTTGGCGCGAGCTCTTGTGACCGGTCCTTGTGGTACTTGAATGACTTGGTCTTGATCACCATTTGCCCTTGGTGCTCCGTCATCACTTTCTATTTCTATGATGGATTGAAAATACGGATCCAAAACATAATAGGAAGGTTATCTATAAATAGGGTTATAGTCCTCTCGGTCACACATATTGTTATTATCGCACACATAAAGGTGTCTTGGTACACCAAAATCAACAACCGATTTGTGAGCATTTAGTGCTCTTAATTGAGTTTAACTTAACTCACTCACATCTAATCCCTCAATTAACTTTTCTTAGTCTACTATTGATCATTTTTAATTCTCCAAGATTAATGTACTCTCGGATCGAATTTGCCTCAAAAAACGTGCATTCACTATTTCTCGCTAAACGAACCGCAAAAAAATTAAATTCGCTAACGAAACGTTTTAAAAATATAAATAAAACATTGTTCCATGCAATTGGATTTAAAATGAATGAAATAAATTATTTGGAGTAAACGGGTAAGTAAATAATTAAATAAACTAGTAAAAATAAAATAAAAGTAAGAAAAATTAAAAATTCGGGTCCTCATAAAACTGCTGGATTCTTAATCCAATGTTGGACTTATATGTAAATAATTATGTGTTACAAACTGTCAAATAAGGTTAAATCCATTTAAAATGATCAATTATGGTTTGGATTTTAATGTATCTAATAGGATATGGGCTTTTAATGTGCAGAAACTTAAAGGTACTTTCTATTTCTATGATGGATTGAAATACGGATCCAAAACATAATAGGAAGGTTATCTATAAATAGGGTTATAGTCTCTCGGTCACACATATTGTTATTATCGTATTTTTAATGCCACAAAATAATTCTTCCCTGATATCTCATTGTTAGGAAAGATACCAGAGAGAAACTAAAGGCATCTCTCAAGGGAAGGCCACCCAAAAAATCTCTAAGGATTCAAGTATCTGTTTGTTAACATGAATCCAGGTACGTTTAAGCAATTTTACTATTAATTTATTTCTTAATAATCGCTATAAAGATTTTGGGTTTAATAGATAATGATTTTCACCAAAAGTTAATACAAACAACCACTAACAAGTGGTATTAATGCAAGATATGGTTGATTATTACAAAATAATTTAGTTTTAATAATTCATAGTTTTTAATTTTTTTTAACTTGAATTTTTTTGTTTTGATTGTGTGGTGGTTGAACCAAGGACATTGAAAAAAGGTTTGTCAAGAACGAAAAGACTGAAATTAGTGTGCTCTTGACACGCATAATTCCAATGAAACATAGTGATAAATGTAATATCAGAGAGTAAATCAGATGTCTCATCTTGTTTCAAAATTAAATGCATTTAAATTAGTACTCTCTGAACAGTTACTAGTACATTTGATTTTAATATCTCTTCCTACGTAGTTTAGCTAACTTAACGTGAGTTACAACCGTTAAAAGGAGATTTGATTTCTAAATAAATTCATCTCACATTGTGTAAAGAAAGAGGAAAGGTTGAAATAAAATCAGATAGAGAGTGCTCATCTGATATCAATTGCTAATAATAAAAGTAAGGGACTTAAAAGAAAGAATGATAAAGAAATAGCAGATACGGCATCACAAAAGAAACAACAAAAGAAATCAGTTAATCAGGAAAAACATAGTTGTTTCTTCTATGGAATTGAAGGGTATAAAAAGAAGTATTGCACTAACTATCACGCTTGGTGTGTTACGAAAAGGATGCTTTTTAATTTGGTTTGTTCTGAAGTTAATTTAACTTCGATATTTAGACATACATAGTGGTTAGATTTTGGTGCAATAACTCATATAAGTGTGACTATGCAGGATTGTCTGAATTGTAAAAAATCTAATGACAATGAAAGATATATCTACGTGAGCAATGACAAAACAGTTCAAGTTGAAAAAATAGGAGTTTTTTAGATTATTATTAAAGACCGAATTTTATTTGGATTTCAATGAAACATTTTTTATTTCGTCTTTTCGACGGAATTTGATTTCTATTTCTGTTTTGAACAAATTTGATAATTTTTGTTCATTTAAAAATGAAAAATTTAAATTATGTCATGGTTTAACATTGGTTAGTTTTGATTCTTTAATGTATTACGATAATCTATATTTGATTGATGCAATTGTCTCATTTAATGAATCCCTACATTTGTGTACTAGAGGAATAAAGAGAAAATTAACCAATGAGAATTCGACTACACTATGGCACAAGAGATTGGATCATATCTCCAAATGAAAAATGGAAAGACTTGTGTCAAATAAAATTTTCGATTCCTTAAACTTTACAGATTTTGATGATTGTGTTAACTGTATAAATGAAAAACAGACCAATAAAATGAGATTTGAAACCAATAGGTCATTTAGCATCTTAGAACTTATACATACAGATATTTGTAGGTCATTTTCTACATCTGCTTGGACTGATCAATAATATTTTATAATGTTTACAGACGATTTTTTAAGATATGGTTGCATATATTTCATTTATGAAAAATCACAGTCGTTGGATGTGTTTAAAATTTTAAAAACTGAAGTTGAGAATTAACTCAACAAAAGAATAAAAAACGTTAGATCTGACCGTAGTGGTGAATACTATGGCATATGTGACGGTTCAAGTGAACAATGTCCAGGGTTATTTGCCAAATATCTAGAGAAATGCAGTATCGTTCCATAGTATATTATGTCGGATTCACCCACTATGAATGGTGTAGTTAAAAGATGAAATTTAACACTTAAGAACATGGTAAGGAGTATGATATGTCATTCTATCTTATCCGAATGACTCTAGGAGAAGTACTTAAGATTGTAGCATATATCGTTAACAGAATTTCAACTAAAACAATTATCAAAATCCCTTATGAGTTTTGGATAGAGAAAAAATCCAGTTTGAACCATCTAGATATTTGGGAATATCCATTTGAGACAAGAATTTATAGGTCAAATGAAAAGAAATTAGGTTCAAAAACGGTTAGTTGTTATTTTATTGGATATTTTGAAAGATCCAGAGATTACAAATTTTATGATCTCATGACTAAATCAATTTTCGAGATAGAAAATGCTCAATTCTTTAAGGATGTTCAGTTTGAGAGAGAAGATACAGTAAGGGACCTTGTCTTTGAAGAGAAATATATTAATATTCTCACAGGTATCATTAATCTTGTTAAGGATTTTATTCCTGACCTTGATCGTAATACAACAAATCAAGACAATATCAAAAAATAAACTGTTATAGAAGAACAAACTCTACCTCTTCAAGAACCAGTGCTATTGAGGAGATCCACTAGAGAAATGAGAAGTACAGTGCGAGATGATTACATTATTTTTCTCCAAAAATATGAGGATGACACTGAATTAATGGAAGATGATCCAATTAACTTTCATCAAACCATAAAAAGTTTAAATTATCAAAAATAGATCAATGCCATGAATAAAGAAATTAAATCCATGAAAGACAACGATATTTGGAATCTTGTCCTATTGCTATAAGAAGCGGAATGTATTGGTTGCAAATGAATATTTAAAATCAAGAGAGATTCGAAAGATAATGTAAAAAATATATAAAACTCATCTTATTGCTAAGGGTTTTACACAAAATAAAGGTATCAACTATAAGAAAAACTTCTCTCCAATCTTTTTGAAAGATTCTTTTAGAATTATTATGATATTAGTGACGCATTTGAATCTTGATTTACACCAAATGGATGTAAAGACTTTGTTTATCAATGGTAATATTGATGAGATTATCTATATAGTGCAGCCAGAAAACTTTGTATTGGAAGATCCAAATAATATGGTTTGCAAATTTAAAACAAAAATCATCTATGGGTTCAAACAACCATTTCGACAATGGTATTTCAAAATTTATCAAGTGATCATCTCATTTGATTTTAAGATAAATTTAGTAAATGATTATATATACTATAAGTTCTGTGGAAACAAGTATATTTTTCTGGTATTATATATGGATAACATTTTGCTTGCCAGTAATGATATGGGTTTGTTGCATTAAATCAAGAGATTTTTAATTAAAAATTTTGAAATGAAAAATTTTAGAGATGCATGGGTTATATCAAAAAGATTTTTAAAGGATATGACATGCAAAATTGTAAATCAAGTGACACCCTTATGGCTAAAGGAGACAAGTTTAGTCTCAATCAGTATCCTAAGAATACTTTTGAAGAAAAAAAATGCAAAGAATTTCTTATGCATCAGCAATAGGGAGTCTAATGTATGTTCAAGTCTGTACATGTCCGAATATTGCATACATTACTAGAATATTTGATAGATATTTAAGCAATTTTAGATTAAATCATTGAAAGGCAACCAAATGGGTCTTACGGTATTTACAAAAAATAAAAAACTACATGCTCATGTATCGGAGATTAGACAAGTTCGAGATCATTAGGTATATTGATTCCGATTATGGTGGATGTCAAGATAGTATGAAATCAACATCAAACTATATCTACTTGTTAGTTAGGAGTGTCATATCTTAGAAGGGTGTTAAACAGTCTCTTATAATCTCTTCTACTATAACTGTAGAATTTCTAACTTGCTATGAGATATCTAATCATGAAAATTGAGTGCAAAATTTTGTCATAGAATTATGTGTAGTGGATGGTATTGAAAAATCACTAAAATTATTTTGTGACAATCAGTCAACAGTTTTATATTCCAATAGCAACAGGAGTTCGACAAAATCTAAACATATAGATATTAAGTTCCTGCCTGTTAAAGAGAAAATACAGAGTGAACAATTGTTGATAAAGTATATCAGGACAAACTCAATGGTTGCGGGTCCGCTTACTAAGAGATTGCCCTCCAAAATATTTCATGAGCATATTGCTCGTATGGGTGCCATGTTATTAAGTGATGTTCAATTTTAGTGGGAGTTTGTTATTTTAAATGTTCTTACGATATTGTATTTTTTTGTTATTTAAGGATATTTTGTGCATTAATAAAGTTTAAATATATTTACACTATGATTTTAGTATGGTTTGATTTCACAAATTTTAAGATGGACTAATTGAAAATAAGCATGTTATTATCATATTATATAAAATTTTCATACTACACATCTACATCATGATTCATGTCATTCAATTGTATCAACATATATGACCATTGATGGGTAGATTTATGAAGATTATAACAAAGACCGCTTTGATCTTATATTGGTTTAATTGACGGATCGAATGGATTGTAGATACATTTTGATAATGATAGTAAAGTTGAGTTCATACGGTTAATTGTAAAATGTAATTATAAGATTACGCATATAGTCCAAGTGGGGGATTGTTGGATTCTTAATCCAACGTTGAACTTATATATAAATAATTATGTGTTGCAAATTGTCAAACTATCAAATAAAATTAAGTCTAATTAAAGTGATCAATTATGATTTATAGTTTAATGTATCTAATAGGTTGTGGATATTTAATATGTAGAGATTTAAAGGTAATTTCTATTTCTATGATTGGTTAAAATAGGAATCCAAAACATAACGGGAAAGTTATCTATAAATAGAGTTATGGTCCCCGAGTCACACGTATTGTTATTGTCGTATTTTTAGTACCACAAAATAGTTTTTTCCCGATATCCTGTCGTCAGGAAAGATACCAGAAAGAAACTAAAAGCATCTCTCAAAGGAATAGCAAATACGTGTTGACTTGGAAGGCCACCCCAAAAATTTCTGAGGATTCAAGTACCAGTTTATCAACATGAATTCAGTATGGTTTCCACAATTTTGCTTTAATATATTTCTTAATAATCGCTATAATGATTTTGGGTTTAATAGGTGATGGTTTTCACCAAACGTTAATACAAACAACCACTAACATAAACAAGTTGAACATTCTATTATTTAAGTTTGTTTGATTATTTTGACAAATTTAAACTGTTGTTTAAGTTTGGATTGTTTACTTCTCCTAATAAAGTTCAAATAAGCATTTATCGAGTTGAGATCAAGTCGAGATCGAGTAGTTTTGAACATTTTACACGTAAATTTTACTTATACTAATTGAGCCAAACTTAAACAAACTTGAAAGTTTATCAAACATAAATTGTTGTTTAAGATTGGTTTGATTAGTTAGTGAATCAAAGTCGAATGAGTTCTTATTGAGTCAAACTCAATTCAAGTATTGAATAATTTGATCCACGTTTAATCCTATCTACAACTCTATGACATCACTGTTTTCCTCAGTTGCCAGCTAGGTGGGGAATCCAAATCTTCACGGGTCACCATAAGAGGTCAGCTGAATCCATTTTTATGCATTGTTCCTGCTTGAGTTTTTAAGGATGTGAAGATTTCAAGCTATACTAGAGTGTTTCCTACATCTTGTAATACCGAGTGAGTCTTCGTGGTATATTAACTGATCGTATATCTCAATGCGATGGGTGTACTAAGATGGTTGAGATGGCTAACTGCTTTTGCATTCTAGGTTTCTTAATAAATAAAATATCAAAGAACAAAGGTACTGCCACTTTTGTTTTTAATTGAGATTAATCTCTTAATTCTTTAAATTGGGAAATCCACGAGCTCTTCGCCTGGATAACTCCTATTTAACTCTTTAGGTTATTTAACATTAAAAATTTCACTGAGAGCCTCTTTATGAATTTATTTACCTTTGACATTGACTATAGAGTCAATTTCCTATAGAGCTTACTTATACTGCAGTTGGAGTGTTGATTGTCCAATAGTTGTAAGACAAATGTTCTCTCTCAACTGGCTGCTACTCATTGAGTTGCTGACCTAGTGCTTCCAAGTTAGTCTCTATGAGAATTGGTAGTCAGTTGTGGAACAACATGTAGATGAGTCCTATAGAATTTATTTGGATGGCTAATTAATTCTCCATTTGATATCATCCTTTGGAAATTAAGATGTTGACTTGCGATAGTTAACCTCAATTATAAATCGGAGTAGATTAGCCATGATTTTGGTGTATGGAAACCCCTATTGGACAACTATAAGATTGAATTTCTCGTATGAAATAAACTATGTGTAAATATTTCTCCGTTTAAATTGAAATCCAAAAGAGCAAATCACGTTTAAGTGGCACACCAGGCTAATTGTGACAAGAAGGTTCTGGTACTGATTTGGGGTTCTCCTGCTAGGTTGCATAAAATAAAATGGTCTTTTAGTTTATATTTCTATCCAATATTTGAGCTAAATATAAGGCCGACATTTAAACTTTAATTCCACTCTGATTTATTAATTTGAACTGAATTTTGTTTTGAACAGTAGCCCCAAACTTTAACTCCTGCTATCGTTGTCTTTTAGCAATTAGTGATTGGAGATGGCTCTTGGGATCGAAGATATAGTTTCATTCTAAATTTTGAGACTCATATTTGGTTACTTGTGTTATTCTTTGTGCTGCTAATATTGATTTGTTCTTAGTGTTATTGTCCCCTTGGGAGCTCTCTATTATATGATGTAGCCCAGATGAAAAAGTTAATCAAATTTCAACCCATTTCAACTGTAGTATTTGGCATACCATAGTTAGTAAATGATTATTTCAAATGTTATTTTTGTTCTAAGTTTGTATTTTAGAATCACTATAATGATCATTATTTGTATAAATATAGGGAAAAAATAAATCAAGCCAGTTATATTAATCAATTAGCTACTAGGGGGTACGACCCCGATTAATGGATGGGTTGTGGTGCCTGTATGTTAATGAAGTAATATGTGAAAATGTATCCTAGCTAAATAATGTATAGATCTTTATGAAGCAAATATAGTAGCGATCAAGATAGGAATAAAACAAGGAAGGCGAATAATAGAAATTTAATCCATAATAGCACTGGACTTCTAGGTTTGGACATAGATTAGTTGTCCAATGGTTCGTTAGAATGGTATATTTTAAACCATTATTTCAATATTATTACAACTGTTATGATCCTTTATAGTATCCTTGCTCGAAAATTATCATACAAGAAATCAAAGCCAATCGTCTTAGCAAATGGCGAGTTGAGGAACCTTGTCTCCTTCTAAACTAGAAAGCTTACAAAATGCATTTTTCACCTCCAGGATGAACAATTTTACGAGTCTTAAGGCCAACTGCTAACTGTTTTTCTCATCATTAGTGTTTTCCCATTCAAGATATATAATTCCTAGTAAACTAGAGATTTCTTCAAGGGTTGATGTCATCTCATAAGTCCCTGTTCTAAACACAGATATTGGATCCCAGGTGCTTACTGTTAAGATCCAAGCGCGAAACACACAATTATTGAGATATCAATTCTATAACAATTTAATGACAAATAAGCCACAAACATAAAAAATAAACGACACACAATATTTAATGTGGTTAGGCTCCACCATTAAACCTATGTCTATGGAGAGAAACCAATTATTTATTATGAGAGGAAAACCTATATAACAATACAACTTGAATCCAAACCCAATTCTTGTATACCATCTCTCATCTCTCAAGAACCCTCTCTCACCACTCATGCATAAGACTAAGTGTCGCCCTTGTGTGCCTCTTGTATGTCCCTTGTGTGCCTCTTGTATGTCCCTTGTGTAGTATGTCAACTCACCTATTTATAGGGAATATTATTTGGCCAAAACCCAAATAACAATAAGAAGTCAGTGCTAATTTCTAAACTTATACAGAATAGGAAATAACTTCTAAATCCTAAACAAAATAGAAAATTCCTTGATTAGTATTTCTTTTTCTTTTTTTTCACAAAAGGATTGTGGTTTTATTTATATCAAGCGATTCAAAACCGAATACAAAGACAACCCAGATCTCCCGACTCACCCAACCATCCGATCTAGCCTACTCTCCTCCTCCTGATCGAAGGTACCCCTGATTTATCTAATCGAATTTCTCCCCGCGCCAGTCTCGGGAGTGCGCTGAACTGTTCATAGACGCTAACCTTCGGGTGATTGGCCGAAACACCCACGTTCGCCAGACAATCCACCACCATGTTGGCTTCTCTGTAACAATGTAACACCCACGTCACATCCTCCACCATGCCCCAGATTTCCTCCACCTCCCTTCGTATTACCCACGGGCACTGCAGTCGTCGTTGAAGAATCCCAACCAGGACCAGCGAATCGACCTGTATGCTGACGTCGTAAGACCCCCTCTGCAAGCACAAGCGGAGTCCCATTACCAGTGCCAAAACTTTGGGCACGCAGACTCGACACTTCTCCAAAGTGAGTCAAAAAAGCAAAATAAGGAACACCTGATGCATCATGAAGTACTCTCCCACCACCACTCACTCTCGGGTTACCCTTGGAGCACCCATCTGTATTTAGCGTCAACATTCCCGCTGCCTTCGCCTTCCACCGCACTAACTGAAACTTGTATCGAGTCGGCAGAAGTCGAGTCCACTCATACAACTGAGGCAGCGTGATCAACCCAAGACGCTGATTAAACTGAACCTCCACTGCCCCCTTTACGTCTGTCAAGATGTCATGACAAATTCTTGCCACGCACATTCGAATCCCTTCAAAGTGTGCTTTATTCCGAGCCTGCCAGATGTGCCAGCATATAAAACTGGGAATGACAGAGAACAGGACCCATCTTTTCTCCGATCCTGACGACGACATACACCAAGCCATTAGCCATGCCCGAAGCGATGCCTCGCATCGAGCAACCCCAAAGATGGTCCTGAAATAGCTCCAGACTCCCATCACCACCTAACCCTCCTAGAATACATGCTCCAGCAACTCCATCGCCCCCTCTTGGCAGCACAAACACTTGGAGGCCAAATGTACGCCCACTCTCCACAAGACATCAGTTAAAGGCAGTTTTCCCACGAGCAACCGCAGCATGAAGAAAGAAATTTTCAACGGGATCTGAGGATGCCATACTTGGGAGTGGATCACAGACACACTTCGAACCTGGCGGACATCCTGAAATGCTGACGCCAACGTGAACCTCCCTGATGCCGTCAGGCTCCAAACTATCTCATCACGACCTTATCCCAGCGGGACCGGATGTTGTAGTATTTGGCGAATGAGCTCCAGCGGGATATATTGTCTCAGCAAACGGGCATCCCATTCCCCATTCGTGATGAAATCCCTGAAGGTGAAAGTCGAGTATACCGGAGCCTTCAAATACAGAGCTCCACTGCCAAACCAGTTGTCATACCAGAAATCACAGGACCCCCCTTCACCAACCAAACCATGCTGAATTCTACCTGCCGACTGATGTTTAGCATTCGCCACCACGTCGGCGAATCGAATCACCGCACTTCCACCTGGCAAAGATGAAGATCCTTACAGTACTTTGCCCGTATGAATTCCACCCAAAGCAACGTGCCAGTCCAAAAGCTCCAGCATAGTTTGCAAGAGAAAGCCATGTATACCTCCCGAAACTTCCTGAAACCCGCTCCCCCTCCTCATATGGGAAACATAACTGAGACCATCGGATCCAGTGGAACTTCAACTCGTCTCCTGAAGCTCCCCATAAGAAATTCGCACAGGCCTGCTCAATTCTCCTAACAACCGAGGTAGGACATACCGCAGCAGATAGTAAATGCACTAGAATGGACGAGTGCACATGCTTTATCAGAACAAGTTTTCCTTCCTGAGAAATCAACCTAGACTTCCACGACATGATCCGAGCCAACACCGCCTGGCACACCTCTCCAAAATATGTTGCTTTACATCTACCCGTGTACAAAGGAAAACCAAGGTACCGAATTAGAAACTCCTGCCTCCTAAATTGCATAATTCGCTCAATTGCCCGTCGTCATACTAGGGAGAGACCCTTATGGACCAAGTAACCACTCTTTTGAACATTTACCAGTTGCCCCGAGGATTGCTGGTACACCTCCAACACCTGCATGACACGCTTTAGAGCAATCACCGACCCGTTAGTAAAAATGAGCACATCATCCGCAAAAGCAAGGTGCATAACCCCAGGGTAACCTGAGGGAACTCTAAACCCTACGAACCCCTGCCGCAAAGCTAGAGCGTTTAGCCCTCGCGACAACATCTCCAAACCAATGATGAACAGAATTGGGGACAAAGGATCTCCTTGCCGTAAGCCCCTGCTAGCTTTGAAGTATCCGTGTGATTTACCATTGATGATAATGGAGAACCAGACGTTCGAAATGAGCCTCCAGACCAGGTCAATCAAACGCTCACCAAAACCAAATGCGCACAACATGGAAACAATATGCCTCCAGGACATCTAGTCATACGCCTTAGACATATCCAGTTTTAACGCTACGTTCCCCCCTCGCACCTTCTTGCCAATATCCATTATCAATTTTTAAGCCAACAAATAATTGTCCGTTATAGACCGACCTTTGACAAACCCCGTTTGCTGGGGAGAAATAATTTTGGGCATTACCTAGGCTAGACGACCCACCAAAATCCTGGACAATAATTTGTTGAAGAAATTGCAGAGACTAATCGGTCTGAACTTTGAGAGGTCCTGTGGATTCGATACCTTAGGAAGCAGCACAATTCAAGTAGAAGTAATGAACCTTGGCAGATCACTTCCACAGAAGAAGTTCACCACTACTCTGTGCACATCCTGAGCAATGATATCCCACGGGAACGTGAAGAACTTGCCTGTGAAGCCGTTTGGTCCGGCAGCACTCTCCCCGTCCATGTCAAACACTAGGCGTCGGATCTCCTCCATTTCAGGCACTTCTGCGAATGAAGTACTTTCCTCATTCGTGACCACCGACGGGATTAGATTCCCCAACTCCCCCGACCTGGAATCCACAGACCCCGAGAACAGGTCGGAGAAATACTCGATAGCTTCCTTCGCAATGTTGTCATCCTTTTCCACCCACGTTCTCTCGGATGTCTTTACTCGATGTATCGCTCCTTGTACTCTCCTTTGTTTGACCACCGCATGAAAAATACCGTGTATTTCGATCCCCACTACTGAGCCATTTGACCCGTTCTTTTTGTCTCCAAAATTATTCTTCAATCGCCAAAACCCGATTCAGTTCCGCTTGTGCCTTGTGAAGCCCTTCCGGGTCCTCATCGGAGCCATCATTTGCCACTCCTCCCTCCGCCCTTTCCAGCCCCGCCTCAGCTTCCTTAACAGCAGTACCAATATTGCCAAAATGATGTTTATTCCAGTGCTGAATCGCCCTTCGAGTAGCTAGTAACTTTGAGCACAAAACTCGAAGCGATGAACCTTGTACTGCAGCGTCCCATATCACCCGAATGACCTCCAGAAGGCTTGGTTGGGATGTCCATACATTCAAGAATCTGAATGGCCGCGGCCCATTATCTAGCCTTGAAGCAAATGAAACTCTCATCCGCACATGATCCGACGGGTGCCTTGCCAGATGAACGACTGAAATCGCTGAATCTACATCCGCACATGCCCCATTAATGAGCAATCTATCTAACCGCTTCCAAATTCTTGCCCTACCCCTCCGATTATTACACCATGTGAAACTTGACCCTGAAAATCCAGCATCAAACACCTCAGCCTCTTCCATAAAGGCCAAGAATTCTACCCTTCCGACACAGAAAACGGGCGCCCCCCTCCCGCGCTTCTCATGTGCACCCACAATGACGTTAAAATCTCCCCCGATGCACCATGGCATTGAAGTAGGCTTATCAGATAAAAAGCTTCTCCCATAAGACCCTACGTCCTTCTACCGAACATAACGCATGCACAAAAGAGAAAACCATGGGCCCCGGTAGCCATGGGTGATGAATAGATAGAGAGATATGCTGGTTAGAAGAACCAGCCACCAAGCAAACAAACAGAGTATTATAAAAAATCCACAAGTCCTCCGACACATTTACCAGTGGCAAAGTCGAAAGACAGTTTCAAGCAAACATATTCAACTCTAGAGGCATCTAATTTTGGTTCAGAAATGGCAACCAACTGGATACCATGCATGAGAATAATGTGCTTCAAACGTCGTAGATTGGGAGCTTTAGACACTCCTCGAATATTCCACATTAGCGTATTAATCATTACGTAATACCTGGGATGAGTTAGTGATGGAAGTTGAGGACCGCAGCTGCCTGTCCGATTGGAAACGAATGTTCAGACCCTGCCCCTTTGCCCTCCTACCCCTTTTCCCGTCCCGCACATGGGGTCAACGTTTAACTGCATGAGAGAATTATTCGGGCTCGACTCTCGCCTGGCCACAAGCCTTGGTGACAAATTGCCAGCCACCCGCGGTAGCTCCACCACTCTTCCTGCATCACCCTTATCACTATCTTCCAAAACCAGTGTCCCCTCCGCCACACCCATCCCACCACTGGTCAGCTCTTCCCCAAGCAAAAACCATACGCGAGGAGCTGCTGTCGGTTGGTCGCAGATCCCTCTACTCCTGCATGCCCATGCAGTGGCCCCCGCATTGGTGTTGGAGATCCTTAGCAGTCCCAAACAAACCCACTCCAGTCGCACCAGCTGCAGGTTGTCCAGCAGGTTTCCGTGGCTTCTCAGACACATCCAACGGTGAATCCTCCTCCTCTACAACAACCCCCAGCAGTGGTGCCTGTTGAGTCTCCAAGCCATGAAGGCCAGCGTGAGATCCAGCGTGTCTTCCTTCCATAGGGACGATGGAGCCCACCTCCCCCTCCATTTCGCAGACGAGCTCAGCCAGTTGATCTATCTCCTTCACCGCCGCCGTGTGTATAGCCTCAACGACCAACTTGCCCACCACTTCAGCATCGCCACTCACTGCATTCCCTTCCCCAACCATCTGAGCTAGCGCAAGAGAAGACTCTTGTCCCTCCTTCATCCCACAAGGATCACCCGTGAGCACCCTGTTGCCATTAACAGGACCCACTTGCTGGTGCGGTCCTCCCCCTCCACCGAAACTGCAGCTCTATCCCTAGGCAGCACAACAACCCGAGTGGCTTCACCAGACGCATCCCCCACGTCCGCGTGCTTATGTACGGCTTCCGTGGGCTGTTCCACAGGCACCCCATTCGCACCCCCTGCGCCCAACATCCCCCTCGGGCGGTGCTGATCCCGCTGCCTCCTCGCGCTATGGGTGGGTTCCATCCTCAAGGTAGGGTTCTTAAGTTTGCAATCGTCAATCCCATGACCCTGATGGAAACAATGGCTACAGTATTTGGGGAGCCACTCCGGAATCAGAGACTGCCAGAACCCCAGCCGTTCCCCCAAGGAGATCCAAATCCTATTCTGCAACTCATGCAACAGATCTACTTCGATGCAGGCCCTAGCAACGCTTGGTCGCGACCCCCGCGCTGTTGCGGCATCAACAATAGCGGCCGCCCCAAGCACTTCACAATGGGAAATAGATATTCCTTCTGAAACAGATGTATGGGGAGTTTTGGCAAAGCAAACCACACAAGTGCTATCGATGCCTCCCTATCCACATGGAAGTCTATTGTCCACTTGAACACCCTCATGGGGACATCATGAACGTACCATATGTTTCTTGCCCACACAGATAGTAATCTGCTTCATTCTCCAACCGAATCAGAACATGTCTTCGATCTAACAGTCCAAGAGAAACTTCTCCCTTCAAATCTAAAGCCCGGAAAAATTTGCGCAGATCCTCAATCAGTCGACGGCTTCTGGAAAACTTCCCCACTAAGGCAAACTGAAAAGGTGCAGCAGCTCTCTCCATGTCAGACAGTGAGAAGCTCACCGCCGGCTCTCCTCAATGCATAGATGTGACTGTTTGTATCTTTATCCCCGGCTGAGTTGAAGCCGCAAGTGACGCAAATGATTTTGATTCAGAAACAACAGCCGCAAAGGATGCCTTCCCATCCCCCACGGCGGAAGAGTGTGCAGCCATGGCGGCCAGCCGCCCACGCTGTGGGCACACCCCACCGAAACAAAACCCTAAATTACTAAAAAAGGAAACCTGAGAGCATAATTCAAACCCCCTTGATTAGTATTTCAAGTAACTAAAACCAATTAGAAAACTAGTTACTTCCATACAAGATAAGAAACTTGTTTAAAAGAAATTAAACCAATTTCATAACAAATCTCCATCTTAGCAAAAATTTCTTTTAGCAATTATTTACCTTCAACTACCAAATAATATAATACCGAACTACACACCCGAATCAATACAGTTCTGATACCAAATTGGTTCAATTGGCAAATGAACATGTGTAATTACCCCGAATCTAACCTCCTGGTGACTCGTGACAAGGTGTTTCAATTCATCATCTCCCTTTGTAAGATTTTTTCTCACCACCACTTGCAACTCGAGATCCCCTTTTGTAAGCTTTAACCCTAATCATTGATGCAACCAAATGGTAAATCACCATATTTCTTTCCATCCTCAGTACTGTCTCACCACGTGTGATTTCCAAGACTCCAAATAAAACCAAAAACTCGTAATTGTCAGAGTCTTTTGGTGCATGAAAATTATATCTCTTTATTTTTTTGGGACATATACCACACTATCCAAAGAACATAACCGAAATCTAAAAACCACCAGGATGAAGTATCAACCGTTGGAGGTGTGAAAAAATTTCCACTGATTCACGTACAAAATCATCAATATTGGATTCCACCTTTTCCTTGACCCTTGAATTATCTGTCTAGATTTACTGTCAAGTATCTCCATACTTTTCGACTTTCTATCTTTCACCTCCAATGCTTCTTATTAAACTCTTCAAACAAGTATATGACCCATTAAATTGTTCAATTGGTAACAAATACCAACCCACTTAATCTCAATAGTTAACTAGAATCCAATCTTGAACAACCAAACTCTTGATCCAATCATTCAGTTTATTGGGATCCAAGTGTTTGTGAACAGCCCAGTTTCGCAACCAAACTCTGATACCATTTGTTAGGATTTAAGCGCAGAACATACAACTATTGAGATATCAATTACATAACAATTTAATGACAAACAAGTCACAAGTATGAAAGATAAATGACACATAATATTTAACGTGACTCGACTCCACCATTAAACCTACGTCCACGGAGAGAAATCCGTTTTTCATTATGAGAGGAAAACCCTATACAAGAATGCAACTTGAACCCAAGGTCAACCCTTGTTTAATATCTCTCATCTCCCAAGAACTTTCTTTCACCACTCATGTATAAGGCTACATGTCTCCCTTATGTGCCTCTTGTGTGTCCCTTGTGTAGTATGTCAATCCACCCGTTTATAGGGAATATTATTTGGCCAAAATCCAAATAACAACAGGAAACTAGACCTAATTCCTAAACTTATACAAAATAGGAAATAACTTCTAAATTTTAAACAAATTAGGAAATTCCTTAGTTACTGTTTCAAGTAACTAAAATCAATTAGAAAACTGGTTATTTCCATACAAAATAAGAAACCTGCCCAAAGGAAATTAAACCAATTTCCTAACACTTACTGATCTGATTCGAGAAACAAAGGAGTTTGGAGTAGCTTCAACCAAAAATGGCGCATTTCCCAAGAATGGGTGTAACCTGACAACATCTAGTAGACCGTTTTTCCAATTTCTAAATCTATCTGATACCTTGGCGAGCTTTCCAAACCTAACTGATTGCTCAAT
The DNA here is from genome assembly GCA_023065735.1 of Coffea humblotiana. Classification (NCBI taxonomy): domain Eukaryota; kingdom Viridiplantae; phylum Streptophyta; class Magnoliopsida; order Gentianales; family Rubiaceae; genus Coffea; species Coffea humblotiana. Next base: position 19,126,626 of record CM041212.1, on the reverse strand, counting down.
CTGAGATGTATACAAAGTTTAAATTAGCCTTTCAACATGAAAAAATATAAGTTTGGATTGTGATTTTTGCAGAAAAATTTTTACATTTTTTCATGAACACATTTTTCAATAACCTTTTTATCTCATATATATCAAATTGTTATAATACATTTTTCTACAAAAACTCCTAAAAATAGCAATCCAAATGGTTCTAAATCTATCCGATACCTTGGCTAGCTTTCCAAACCTAACTGATTGCTCAATCTGAGATGTATACAAAGTTTAAATTAGCCTTTCAACATGAAAAAATATAAGTTTGGATTGTGATTTTTGCAAAAATTTTTTTACATTTTTTCATGAACACATTTTCCAATCACCTTTTTATCTAATATACATCAAAGTGTTATAATACATTTTTCTGCAAAAACTCCTAAAAATAGCAATCCAAATGGGACATTTGAACTTAAATTGTATCTACTTAATTTGTATCCAAATATGATCCCAATTAAATTTGAATAATAGTGCAAAATCCAAATGCTAAAAATAGCCTTGGGTGTTATTGATTATTTTATGTGTTCTTTTTGTTTTCTTCAAATGTAAATATGTAACTGCTATGTCATATACATACATACATACATACACATACAAATATATATATATATGTCTGTATATATATACACACATATATATGTATATATATGTATACATACAAATATATATATATATATATATGTCTGTATATATATACACACATATATATGTATATATATGTATGTATGTATGTATGTTTATATATGTGTAGTAGTTTGGAGAATTATAAGATATTATCAGTTTTTCATTGCAATTTTAGATGCCAATACTTGCAACCATTGTGTTTAATTTTCAGTTTTTTATGATTTTCATATTATAGGAGGTAAAATTATATATATTGTAAAAATGTTAAACCGAATTGCAAGTTATGGTTTTCTTTTGCTTCAAATTTCTTCTTTTCAATTTTATTTTGAAGGTACAAATATAAGTACATTTTAAAAGTGTAAAACCAAATTACAAGTTGTGAAAATTTTTTCTTTCAAATGTTAACTCCTCAATTTGGAGGTTGAATATGGATTCAACCACAAAATATCTCCCTTGAAAATTTGAAATCATTCAATCCAATTTTTTTGGTGTGGCCAGTTCAAAATTAACATAAAACATAAATAAATTTCATTTTTTTATACTTTTATATTGAATTTTGATTTTTATATTTTACTCACCAAATTTACTTTATAGTAGTGTAACACTAACAATATGTTAAGTTATGTTTTTAATTATAAAATGCCAATCGTAATTACTGCTATTTAAAAAAGAAAATCTCAACATAAACACAACATATTATATACATAGATGTACATTTAATTGTCATAAGCCTATAAGAGAAAATTATAGATTTTTTATAGCATAATATATTTCAAATGAAAAACTATAATATTACTTTATTCTGGTTTGGTTGGGTAGAAGAAGAAGAGAAGAGTAAGGGAAATAAACATGCCTCTATGGTTGGGCGTGAGGGATGGAGGTTTGGGTACTATCCAAGGGTTTGAGAGAATGAAGAGGGGAAACAGATAGAAAATTAGGTAGTGGGGATAGGAAACTAAATGGGAGGGGAAGAGAATAATAAGGTATAATATCTTGTAATTTTTTCCTTCCATAAAATAATTCTTGGAATTAAGGGAAAAAAATCTTTAATTGAATTAAAAGTCCATCAACTATAAAATCCGGGACCCAACTGATTTCTTTTGAAATTTGTAAGAGGGGAATTTGGACCTTATTAGTTACGGTATTTTGTGACTATTTGGAAATTTATTTATGAACAGGATAATTTGGAATAGGTAGGAAGGAAGTATTTCATATAAATAATTCTATGGAGAAAAAAGAGTAGACAGTCCAACAACCAAATAGATACATACATATATAAAAATAATATATCTACCTTACTCCTAGTCCAAATATGGGTAGGCATCCGAGGTATATGTATACATATAATGACCAGGGATATGGGTCAATACTAGGAATGAATCAAGACTAGTACCATACCATCAGTTCAAGTAAGGGAAAGGAAAAGCAAAAATAAAAGAGGGAGAGGAAACCTAGTTCAAAGGGGATTGTGATTAGGGTTTGCCTATATAAGTACACCTAGGGTAATGAGGAGCCATCATTCTTGCATTTTTCAGCAACCAACAGAGTGGAAAAGGGAGTGAGAGAGACGGCCGGAACTCAAGAAAACTGGGGAACAAAGGAGGTGCAGATACCAGGAGATTACACGTGTGCTGAAGAGGTAAAACACTTGTCTCATGAACTTAGTAAATAGTTACGCAATTTAAGTACCTTGTTGGAGGAAGAAAACGTGTGGACTATGAGTCTCATTCTAGCTATCATGACTTGTGATTTAATACGTGGTTGTAAGGAGTAAAATTGAAAAGTTTTAAGTGTCTAAACTAAATAGGAATAGCCTTCAGGTTTTGACAGATTGTAGTGGAAAATATATGGAATTTATTCATGGCCTTAGAGACTGTGGTTTTTGATGAAATTTTGATATGTTATGGGCCTATATGTGTAGAATTTTTGTAAAATTTCAGACCAAAATTCGAAGTTTAGAAGGGTCTTTTGATTTCTGAATCAGAACTGGTCATGCGTTGGCAGTTTTTGCATGAAGATGGGTTGTATGTCAAGAAAATGTTTTCTTAAACATAATTTTTGCAAGACTCTTGAACCAGAATCCTTCTAACATGGAAAAGATCAGACTACAGAAGTTTGGGTAATTTTTTAAAATGTTTCTTGAGTTTTCAAAAAAAAAAAAAATTCGGTTTCCTAATCTATCAGGTTTCTAAACAAATTTGGAAACTTGATTCTTATGGGTTTAAGCAATGAATTTAAGGTAACTTTCACCCAAGATTTGACTATAGATTTGGAGTATTACTTGTAAAAGAACATTCTGGATGTGGTGGATATAAAACCTAGTTCTTAAAGATCATTTTTGCAAGGGTTCAGTGGGCGAGTTCAAATTTGTCAAACGAATCGGATTGTTAAATCTAATGGGTTATTGCTTTGGAACCTGGAAAGAGCACTAAACCTTTAACTTTGGGGAAGACTTATACCAAGTAACGGCTAGTTTAAACATCACAAGTAATAAGGCAGAGATTTTAATTGTTTAACTTAAAGATTAGGAAATTTTTTTCTGGGGATAGATTATGAACTAAAAATCTGTTAGGTGGAAAACCAGAGATGATGAACAAATTTTGCCAAGGCAAATGAGCGAATGTAAAGAAGTAGTCTTCACGGAAAGTAAAGGGCTTCGAGTCTAGTTTACGGAGGTGTCTTAAGTTTCTAATTACAATGCGTATATCTGAAGTTAGGATCGAGACACTGGCAACTAGTTAAATCTGGAATTTTTCGTAAGACAAAGTAGAAGCTATAAGTATCGCGGAATGAGACCAATTCAGTCCACACCAATTAAGAGTGTTTATTTATGGATAGTTGGATGATACTTTTGTATATTATTAGGGTCACACATACGGGCGAGCTCAAGGGTGGAAGAGTAAAAGAAGTTAGTTCAAATTTGAGGTGAGTACTTCACACTATCCTTGTAGTTGTGACAACAAGTTCAAATTTGAGGTGAGTACTTCACACTATCCTTGTAGTTGTGACAACAAGTATTTTATGAATTGGAATGTTATTTTACTATATGAAAATTTGGATCATATATGCTATTTTGAATGGAACCTGTATCATGATATGCTCACTATGAAATAAAATGATACTAATGCAATGGACCCACTTAATTATAATCATGACTACACTCGGCAGGATGGGGCCCAACTATTGTGATTATGAATTTGAATTCGAACTATGACCTTTCCCTAGTGAGGGTTAAACACTAGGCAGTGTACACAGAGGCCGATGAAGGCATGATCCTCTAATTAAGTTAAATCTTTTATTTGGTGATTGTTATGACTTTGAATTTGATGCATAACTGTATTTACGAATTTGAACACGACCCTATGGTTCTTTTGTAAAAGTTGGAACTATGAATATGGAGCATAAATTGTGCTGTGTGTTTGCTAAATTATATGTATATGTAACGTGTATGATCTGGCAGGGATAGTAGGTAGTACTTGCTGAGCATCCAAAAGCTTACCCCCCTTTCACCCCATTTTGTAGACAACGGTGGAGTATATAAGTTAGTGTTCATGGAAGAAAAGGAAGATTAGATGGTCAATGGTTGAATGTTGATATAGTGGTCAAGCTTATAAGTTTAGAAGTGGAGATTTTTATATTATTTTATTTTATTTTCTACTCATGCCTGAGGGATTTTAATATGTGGTATTAGTCCACTGGTGGATAAGTTTGACTTTTGTTTCCATGATACATTTACTCCTTGTGCTAGTTGATTTGTTAAGCGTGGTTCTACTGGATTTTTTTTTTGGAAGTATCTATCACAGGTGTTGTTTGCAAGGTTGAATAGTAAAGTAAGATGCTTTGTGAGACTTGAGGGGGGTTTACTCTTTGAGTTTTACTGCGTGTTGCATTCCAAATCAGGTGGTCAATTTGGGGCGTGACATAAGGAGTTAAATAATAGTGGCAAAAGTCAAAAATTGAAGGTGAAGTACAAAGTTGGGCTGAGAAAGAAAGAAAGATAAAAGGGAATAGTGCGGACATGATAGAGATGATAAAAAATGATAGGAAGAATAGCACTATGATAGGAGATGCGAAGGTCATATGAGGCAGTGAATGGCTAACTGAACAGTAAGAGAGGATGAAAAGTATCATAGTTTTAATAATTCTAAAAACACATATTACAAAGATTTTTTTAGTCTATATTAAAGTCCATGAAAAATGCTATTCTATAAGTAGTCAACAGTTTTTGGGTTTTTCAAAAATCGAGAAAATCAATTAGTTATAATTTATGTTTTTATATTATAAATTTTGATATATGGGCATAAATTTTAATTTATAATATAAATTTAGTATAATTATTTTAGTCCTTTTCATACACTTTATCCTGTACTACAATAAATAAATATATATATTATTATTTTGAATTGAAATATAAATCAGAATGCTAGTTCAAATTAATTTATTTGTGGATTTTAAGGTCAATCTCCAAATTTTCACATTTGCCGTTGCTTTCACTCTTGCATCAGTAGGGTCCAAGATGATGCATGCAAAAAGTGGTAAGACTGTTACTATTGCTCCTTTCCATTTTTGTTTATTTATTTCCTTTTAGTAAGCGTTAGAAGGGATTACGTATGTAACAATTCTAGTATCGCATAAAGTGAAAGTTTCAAGAATATAAGTTGCCCAATCAGATCAAAAGATTGTTCAAGAATTTTGGGAATAATATCCAAATAATTTTCCCAAACTGGTAAGGAAAAAATCTCATCCTTGTTCATTTTCATAGTACTTATAAAATATGATGCCAAGAAAGAGATCAAACAAAATAGAAAATTAAACGAAAAGAGGGAAAAAAACAAAAAGAAACAGAAGGATGAGAACGTTGGATTGCTGAAGCAAGCAGCTCCAATATTCATGCCTGTGCAATTACATTAGAACCCTTATATCCTTGCAAGCATGTTTGAGCAATGGACAGGACATGGCCTTTTCCGTACCAAAACCAAATATTATCACCAAACCACGTCGGTAGGTCTTAGTAGGATTTAAAGAAAAGAAAAAACCAGGAAAATAAGTAAAAGCCTCAACTTGCTAAATTAGAACAGAAGCACAAAATCCTGTCATAATTAGAGATTTTCCTCGTTCGTCATTTATTCAAATAGCTAACAGGCATAGAAGACACTAGAGTATTTCTTTTCAACTTGTACACAAATTATGCCCAATTTTTTCACCAATCCAATCCCATAACTAATTTCAATTCCAATTTTGCAAGGTCAACAAGGCTCAAGCATAGAACATCAAAAAATATAATGACACTTATGCATAGGGAACAGAGTAAAAATAAAACACTATAGGACTGCCCGAGCTCTACCTCTGGCAATGAAGCTCGCTCCGACTGTTGGTGCTTTAATTTTCATCAAAAGAAAATAAAAACTCTTAGTCCATGTCTATCGTCTATGGGTGGAAGAGCCCCTAAAAGTGGTATGCACCAAGTGTATCTAGTGACTAGAGAGCTTAGAATTGCATAATGGTGTTTCCTTATTTGTCTCCACAACAACACTCCCAAGTTCCTATTATTAACAGTTCCACTCTAACACCCCAAAAATCAAAATCAATCCCCACTAGTTCTTTCATATTATGAAGGGTACCTAACACCAGAACAAAATGTCTATGATTTCATATATTTTTCATTGATATTCTTAATTTACTATATGCTCAAATTAATTTCATACTTTTCAACTAATTCTTGATCACAAACATCTTTATGAATTACTAGTCTTATTTAAACTTGAAGTTGCAAGTAACAGAATGCTTATATTTTGTAAAATTCTATATGTAATAAGGTGGCAATTATTTGAGTAGATATGTATATCGATATTCATTCTTTGTTTCATGGTATTCTACAAATGATAATAACCACATTAATATTTTAACTCAATAATATTGACAATCTTAACTTGTGTTTTACTAAGTAAAATGATTCCAACAATCTTCTTGTGCTAACATCCTAAAAATATGTTTGGAGAATCAATAAGTTAACCTTGTTCCATTAAGACACCCTAAAAATATGATTTAAGCCCCAATACGTTTGTCTTATTCTACTTAGACACCCTAAAAATATGATTTGAGCCCCAATAACTTAATGTTACGCTCTTGAGACACCCAAAAAATATGATTTAAGCCCTAATTAATTTATTTCATTCCACTTAGACATCCGAAATGTATATTTGTCCCATTGATTTTTGTTTTTCTTTTAACAACATAAATTTGAGTTTAAATAAGATATCTCTTGTACTTTCAACTCACTAAATTGATTCATGTAGTATTGTAGTGTACATAAGTATGTGCCCTTGATATTGATCTCTCCTGTGTTATTGATTTAGTTTGTGTAATTTTCAATAGTTTCTCATATCCTATTATTACAAGTTTCATTCTTATTCTTAATAGAATATCACGAAACATGTATTTATGAAGAATGATTATCATGCTAATAAAAGTATCAGTTGATGTTGTTGTGAATGAAATATGAAAGTTCAATTTGTTTGCTTTTTTAAAATTCAGCATCGAGATTAGAAGATGAGACTTGGGCAGGGGATTGAAAGGATTTCAAATAAAATATTTTTAGGTCTAATGTTACAAATGAAGTACTTAGTCTTTATTTCTTGCGTTGTTGGATTTTTAGGTCTAATGTTACAAATGAAGTACTTAGTCTTTATTTCTTGCGTTATTGGATTTTTACACTCCTTCAGGTAGGAAGTATTTAGTGTTGTATGATTCACAAACTTGTCCCATGTGTTTTGTATTTAGATTTGACTTTGATTATTAGAGCTCAACGTCATATTCCTTTTTGGTTTAAACAAACAACCTCTTACTTTTGCATCTTGTTTCATGGTTAATTTAGGTCCACTTCTCTGCTTTTCTCGATTGGTTTAAGCCCCTATTTTCATATGCAATCACCAAAATTTCTTCAAGTCATGTAATCTTCCCTTTTTGTGCAGTTTAACCAAATAAGATTCAAAGAAGGGTAATAGTGAGATGGAGCCAGGTCAAGTTAGTTCCATTTGAATGCCTTCTTTTGAACTTACCAATAGGTGTTTAGAGCAGGTTAGCCTCTATAAACATACTAAGTGTTAGAGGCTGAGGGGCAGAGAGATTGGTAAAGAAAGAATAGGTGTTTTTCTTAGGGGATGAGATTAAGAGATTCTAATTATGGACTTTTAATGCCAGAGCTTTAGGTACACTTTACTTCTTACGCCTTGCAATTTGTGAATTCATATTTTGTACTTCATTAAGACTTGTATTTTGTGCATTGCTGTATCCTTGCTTTTGTAGGGATGGAATGATTCTATAAATAGTTTCTTCGAATGACATGGTTAGTAAATTTCCCCATTCCTATCATATTGTCTTGTGTGCAACCTTAAGTTTTGCCATCTATTTTTCCTAGTAAAATTTGTTATTGGATTTCAAAAAATTTCTTGCATTGCCTTCATCACTTTCTTAGTTTACAAACTACAAAAACAAATCATCTTTAGTTTATTATTGTGATGCAGATTGGCAATGGATCAAGATACATGATTTTAGGATTCACAGAATCATAATACTGATTTGCAATTTACTGAAGTTGAAGTTGCAGTTTCATGGTTTTAGGAACTTGGCTTATGAAATAAAGTTGGTCTATTTCAACATGGGACATTGGGTTTTAGGTGTTTTTATGCACTTAATGTAAAACCTGATTTTAGATGTTTGAATGTCTATTGGTTTTGGATTATTGGTTTTGGATTAATTCTCGTTACAAGTGGACAATTTTGGTTTGGTAGTGGTTTCAAGCACTTCTTACTGTGCGTCTCGAGATATTGAAAGAGTTGGTTGTTGATGTATTACTTTGTTGGAGATTATTTTGAGTTAAACATAATAGTTTTTGTATGTTCTTCATTGAATGTTTATTAAAATAGCAAAATGGGGGTATTGGCACCAAATGCCATTGAAAAAATGCTTGTGAGTTCAAATTCAAGGAGCATCAATCTTCGTAATGATTCACCATTCTTTTGTTGCCAATTGCAACCAATTTGAAGCTTATAAGAAGCTGAAAATGACACATGAAAAACCATATTTAAGTAAGGATACACCGATATTTAACAAAATCACCCAGTAATTGGCTCAGATATTACAAAAAAAAGGAATGGAGAATGTTTACAACGACATTTTGGACAGGAAGATATTCTCACCAAGTAGCAAGGCAGTAACCCATTACAGCTTGTTAGAGAGGAAACTTTCCTAGCCAAAAACGATTATTGGTCTGGGGGATAGCAATTGTGTTAGAAGCACTCCTTGCCAATTCTATATTATTAGTGAGGATGCCCAATTTTCCTCACCAAACACCTTGACCATTTGCAAGGAACTTTGGTTTTTGTGGGGACTTTCTGACTTCAATGGAGAGGAAGTTTTCCTTGCCATAGTATCAAAGTATTAACGAGGAGGGTCTGTCGTCGCTATTGATCAGTCCCATTAGCTAGAAAGACAATAATATCCTCGCCAATGACTTTTAGCGACGAGCATCTAGTGAGAAAGTTGGTCCTTAAGCATTTTCATCGCTGAAACTAATTGTGGAGAAAGTTAAAACTTTTGACAAGGGCTTTGGTTCCTTGCCAAATCCTTTTTTTTGTTGTAGTGAGTTTTCAAGATTTTCATTATCACACTATATAGCAAAAGAAATTCTTGACTATAAAGTTTGAATGATAAATTTGCTGAGTATACTAAATTATTCTACACAAACCTATTGTGATAGGTGGCCACCCATTGATGTTTAATTCTCAGATAAAACTTTTTATTCTCTACCTAACTCTTAGAAATGTAATCCTATTTCATTAAACCATTTGTATATAGAAAAATCAAAATTCAAGATTGATTTATCTACTGAGCATAAGTTCAGAACTTTGTTAAAGTGGTACAAGTTCGAATATGCAAAGTGGAGTTAACCCTTTTCCAGAACCTTGTTAATTGCGTTTTTTTAGGTAAATGTGTTTCAAGGTTTTCTATTATCCCACTATATAGCAAAAGAAATTCTTGGCTATGAACTTTGAATGATATATTTGCAGCATATACCACACCATTCTACACAAATCTAGTGTGATAAGTGGCCACGCATTGATGTTTAATTCTCTTTTAAAACTTTTTGTGCTGCACCTAACTCTTTGAAATGTAATCCTATTTCATTTAAAACATTTATATGTAGAAAGATCAAAAGTCAAGATTGATTTAATTGTTCTACTATAGCCATTTGTAACTGCTACTTCTTCCATCCTATAAATATAGTCATTGAACAAATTATGTTCACCATTTAACTATTTGTTTCTTCCTTCTTTGTTTTTCATCTAGCCTTTCGACATACAAAATGGCAAAAAGTTCAGCTTTAACATCCATCCAAATTTCCCTTGTGCTATTACTAGCAATCTTTGTTTGTTCAGAAGCTAATCTTTTGGACGCTTACTATTGCTGTTGTGGGAAGGAAACAAATATCACTATGTATGTTCAATGACGAGGTCTAAACCTACACTCTAAATTTCAATCTAAATCCCTCGTTCACTGCAAGTATACAAGTCTTAGTTCGTAGTACTCGAGAATTAGGATCGATCCCATGAGGAATCACTTTCAACTACCAAGGCTTCTAGCTGACTCTATTATCTAAACTCATCAAGAATTTTAGCTAGTTTGATCAACCAAAATGCTAAAGTAATGCAATGCAAATTAACAACTTGAACTAACTCAACTAAACTCAAATGTCTTAGGGTATAGAATCCACTAAATGTACCTAATCATGGATGAATTAGCTAACTGTCACTCATGCTCTTATCTTGCTAACGATGCATTTCACTCAAGCCATTGGAACTCGCTTTTCCCAATGAACCAAACTTAGTCTACACTAGAGTTTCCCTACTTTTGTGGTGAAATCTTAAGTTTAAACTAGATCAAATACAAGAAATGTCATAAACATCCACCTAAGTGCACCACTACTTTCATGTGTCTACGCCTTAGGTTCCATTCACTCATTTTCCCTTATTGTCAACTATTTTCATAGATTAACAACAACTAAATTTGCTTGTAAATGGTGATCAAGCATTCACAAGTGTTAAAGCATGCATAAATGAACTAGCAAATATAAGATATAGTAATAATCAACTTTATTCGACCACAATTAAGGCATAAATGGATTCATCAATCCCTAGAACAAGAAAATTTAGCTAGACATAGTAGATTTGACAATAAAGGTCATGTCTTCAATATAACTAAGCATTAGTGAAACAAAAAAAAAGAGTGAAGAGGAAGAAATGCTCATTCAAGTGAAGAAGCAAGATCTTCAAGCTCCATCATCTTCATTGCCATAAAAAATACATTGATGCATCAAGAGTTCTTCAAGTTCTTCAATACAAATGAAATTAGATCTAAAACTATTACTAAGGTAAGCTAGAGAAAAGAAAGAAAGTTCTATCTCTCTTGTCTTCTCTGCTTCTATTTTTCTTCTCTCTCTTCAATAATGTGTTTTTCTACATGATACCTTCACTTTTTCTTCCAAAAATGCCCTTCATTGAAATCTCCAATATTTCTTCTTTATGTGTATAAGATGCTTTGCCAACTTTCCAGCCGAAATTTGTTGTGAAACAAAAGTCAAAAAGTAAGTGTGAAATGTACACAAGTTGTTCTACAAATTGCAGAGGAACGAGAAAGATCCGAGCCCTTGGATCTGAGGTGTATCACACAAATCCGAGCTCGAATCTAGCTTTCTTCCATTTTCCTTCACTTGTTTGCATCAAAATCCGAGGCCTATATCATATGGATCCGAGCTCGGATCCCTTGCTCTTGGATCCACTCCACCAGATTCTTAGACGAGGTCTCGGATGTGTAGGTCTAGAAATGGATCGGAGCTCGGATCCATCTCCCCTATTTTCATCTTCCTTTCTCTTCCTTTTTCGTGCAACTTTCTCTTCTTGTTTCACTTATACGTTATCCTCCAAGAAGTACATTGCATCTTTTTCAACTTAAGCAAGTGCTTCATTCACTAATAACCTACAAAATATCACATATTTATGTATTAATCCACTCATTTTGCACATTTAGTTTACTAAGTATCACTTGAAACAATTTTCTACCAAAAAGGGCTTAAACCTAGCTATGAACCCCTGAAAACATGACAAAAACTTGCATCTAATCATTTGAAATATATGTAAACTATTGACTTATCAAACTCCCCCACACTTGAATCATTGCTTATCCTCAAACAATACAACTAACGACTTAATCAACAATTCAAGTGCCAAATAGAACATATGCTTTTTCAAATTCAATTCTCACAACTCAACCGTTAATCATTATGCCATTTTTCAAAATGCACTTGATACTCATAATACTTAATATAGGGGAAACAATTATACATAAATTTAATCACATTCAAAATCAATCTCTTGCCCTCACTTGTCTTCACATATAACCAACTCACACCGTCATGAGGTAATATTTTTTCTTACATCCATTTCTTCTCAAAATATTAATAACAAGGGAGTCCCCACATTCATACTAAATACCAACACTTGAAACGTTGCAAATGTCTTTTGCCGCGAAGATCAACACTTTTAGGTGAAAACCCCCAGTCACTTAGCACTTACACGTCAAGTTCTCCACACCTTTTCGACTCAAATACTTTTCTACGTAAAAATCAATATTTTTAGATGAAAATTCCCAATTACTCAATACTTCAGTCGACGGTGTAAATTTTTTTTTAATTTTTTTTTGAAGAAACAAGTTATTCCACTCACTTATTCCATCCCTCTTTTAGCATGAAAATGAAAAAATATTACCAACAAACGATATCAATCACCCATTTGTAAATTAAAGTAAAGGGAGAGATCTCATTAAAGATAGAAATAAAAGCATAATTGTCCTCGCTTTACTAAATATACTTTCTAAAATGCACTAATCATAATCATATAATACTAATTACAAGTCACAGAAGAAATGAATTCTTCAAAAGCATATTTGAATTTAGTCAACAATTAGGGAATTTGACGATCTATAACAATTTCTTGGGTCATAGTGCAATTTTGGAAAAGATTTTGACAGAGTTTCCCCTTATAAACAGACAAAACTCCCTGCCAGTAAACCCACATTTCAACAAGAATTTAGCATAATCACCATATCCCACAATCATTTCCCAATATCTCTCAACAAAAAGTAAAATACTAACATGCACTAATAAGCACAAAAACAAGCAAATCAACGAATCCCCTCCCTCACACTTAATATTCACATTGTCCTCAATGTGAAGGGAGGAAAAAAGGAACTATTACTCCCCTAGAATAATGTGGAGATCCAAGTTGACTGCACGAACATCATGAACATCCACAATCTACTTAAAATGCAACATAGGGTATGGTGCAAAAGGGAAATAAGCTAAACAAAAGTACTAAAGACAAAGAAAACTCGAAACTAAACAAAAGAAAAACACTTAAAAACAAAGAAAACTAGGTCGTAGGGCCGCCAAATCCTAAAACTTCTTCGTGTCCTCTTTCTACAGATACTTCTTTAGGGTCTCTTACTTTGTCTTCACCTGTTGGTTCGGGAATGGATGTAGCTTGACCCTCGCCAGGTATCAGAGTCAGACTAGGCGTAGGTGAATGGCGAATACGAAAATGGTTCTCCAAAACACGAAGATGCCAGTCATGCCTTTCTAACCACTCCATCATATGCCGCTCATGTTGGTCAATTCTCTCCATTACCTTTGTCTCCATATAACATATAGCATTTAAAACTTCTTGCCATTTAGACTTGGAGGGAGGCGGTGGAGGTGGTAAAGATGTAGGTCCAGATTGCAAAGCTCACGGCTCTTGAACATTGGGGTCAGGCTAAGAATGAGGAGGAGGTTAAGTAGAAGTAGAAGTTTCACCAGTATCGCTGTCTCAAACCAAGGAAGCTTCAAAATCCGTTGGAATAGCCAATGATTTCAGTAAGGTGATAGTGACTTCATCAATGGATTTGGTGGACATCATTTTGTCGGCGCCAACATTAACCTGGACTTTTCAAACGGTAGGGAGAGGAGATGAGGAAAGCCAAAGCAAGAATCACCGGTCGCATGAGAGCTGTGGTGCACATATAATTGATGATAATACTAGGCAATGAAATGCTAGTTAGTTGCGGTCAAACTTCGTGTATCATTTTATCCAAAAAATAGATATCACTATTCCAAAGCTCCTGTTTGCCACTTTTCTTGGGAACCACATTGTACGCAAATAGATAGAATATCAGATGGTATCGAGTTTCAAATGAATCTGCATAGACTATCTTCTTCTCGGAACTTCCTCAATCTCTATATTGACCCTTGAGTCGTGCTACAGTTTCATCAACCTTCCAAGGATCGTGCGCCTTAAACTCTTTGTTCAACTTCACATCAACCTCCTCATCCTTAATCTTGATGAATTTAGTAATTGTTTCCCATTTGATAACCAGTCTCTTCCCATAGACCCAAGAAATGATCTTATTACCACTATAGCCTTGTTTATCCTCCACATTAGCATAGAACTCTCTTACCAACGTTGGATAAAAGTGCAGCGGCAATTCGAGAATATTCTTCCATCCAAGTTGAGCAAATGCCGTGGACACTTTGTAGTGATCATCCACCTCAGAAGCTAAATATATTTCAACGATAATCTCCTTTGCTAATCCCGCCTCATACCTCTTGATACTCGAGAGAAGTGAATCGTGTAGTGTCATAGTCCGGAGGAGTTTCTTCTTGACTTGTTGACGCTTGCTTGCATCTTGACCGAGATGGTGGTTCAAGAGAAGAAGACTCTTCCTCTGAAGCAGGTGTTTCTTTATGACTCGGTGAAGGAGTCGACTCTCGATTAGTAGCCTTTCTTGTGCAAACCATGGTGCCTATATAATGACCAAAGTATTTATATAATCATATAAAAGCATACTTAGTATAGGCAATATCATTAAAATCAAACCATTGCTCCAATCACCCATTTTCAATTCCAACTCATTCACATTAACACAAATTGAATTATAAACTCGAGAATTCAAATGATTTCAACTCATATAATATACCCTCAAGGAATAATCAACTTGTAAAGAATAAAATCTACAAAATTTCCGCCTCGAAAATCACCTGAAATCCATACATCAATGCACCATGCTCAATAGCCTAAGGTCTTAACAATTCACATATAAATCATGTTATCCCCAATCAATAACTTTGAACAAAGTTAATCCAAATTGTCATATGTTATCTTCCAAATAAAACTACACCCTTCTAGCACACGTAAACAATCCAAATTTATCCAAATAAAGCATGAAAAACATGAGCAATTTGTGACAATTTTCATTAGTTTAATAAATGAGAAAAAATAAAAATCTTCACCAAAATCACAAATATCTCATTACTAAGCACCAAAACAAGTTTCATGACATTTTTAAGCATACTAGAGCATAAAAATGACAAGAAATCACAACTAATATGCATGTCCCAAAAACTTGTTAGAAAACACAGGAAATAGGAATTTGGGAATTCAAAAATACCTCAAAAAGTAGAGAAATCTTACCTCAAATGTGTAGAGCGGTGCTAGAGGATGCTGAAGATGCCAAATGCAAGGAAAACAAGCACAAATTCAGCCCTAAATTGGTGATTTTCAGTTCTGCCCCTTTTCTCTTTTTGAAGATTAATAAATTGATGTTTTTGAAGTAAAATTTGTAAGGGTTAATGATCACAAGAGGTTGAAGGATGATTTTATTATGGAAGACTGGAAGATTATTGGTTGAAATTGAAGATTGAGCAAAAAAGGGTTAGGGTTTGGAGTGGCGGGCTGAGAAGAAGAATAGGAACTTGAAAATGAAAGAAAGGACCCCTTTTTTTTAAGAATTAGGACCAATCCGAGCTTGGATCTGCTTGTTTAGGCCTCGAATCCATGTTGGCAGAAGTTCAGCCAAGGTCTCGGATCTGAGATATTCTTCTTGGATCCGAGCTAGGATCGTCTGTTTTCTGCAACAATTGCAAAAAACTGCAATTTTTCAATTCTGATGATTTTTTCTGCAATTTTTGAATTATACTTGAGATGACATTTTTCACACTTTCACCACCACACACAAGTGTAATATACCCTAAACATCCAATCTAATCCTTTAAAATGAACCAAACACATCTAGATTGCAAATCTAGGGTTCAGGTTGTTGGGTCATTTTTTGCATTTTGGCGCGAAAAATGCACTTTTTGGCACTAGATGCAACTCAATGAGTACATGAACACACATAAACATGTTAACACCAAAACTCACTTGAAAATCATAAAAGTGCATCGTTCGATGTATGAAACGAGAAATTTAAGCACTTAAGATCGGAAACTAAGATTAAAGCTCCCTTATTTCAACTTTAGCTCTCCAAGTGAACTTCAAAGATAACCCTTCAAGACTGGTGGCCCCTACAAAACCAATGAAACACACTGAATAAATAAAAATCAAACCAAACCACAAAAACACACTAAAAGCAAACTAAAACTAAAGGAAACATTGGGTTGTCTCCCAACAAGCGCTTTGTTTAAAGTCGTTGAGCTCGACTTCGTTTGTCAAACTTCTCATTTAAACAATGGGGGACTAAATCCTTCCTAAGGGATAGAATTCCTAAACCCTCTTTCCTTGTGATGAGTGAGACATTGCTCCCCTTTTTTTAACAACATCAAATGCCTAGGATGATTGTTAGTTTGATCAAAATAGTGCTTATCAACAATATATGGACGAGAATACTTACCTTTTTCAGATTCACTCAAAGAATCACTTTTCACACCATGAAATGGAGGAAAATACTCAACTTTTTTTGTTAGAAATGGCTTCCTTTGATCCCTTTATGCCTTGGTCATACTTCTCATGAAGGTAAGAAGTACTTTTTTCTTCCTTTTGCTCCGTCTCATGAGTAACCATGGCACCCTATGAATCCTCTGAGCTAGAGTTAGTAGAGTGAATGCTTTTCATTGGACAAATTAAAAGCTATATTTTCATCATTCACTCTAAATAACAGCTTACCTTCTCGTACATCAATTAAAGTACCAACAATGGCAAAAAATGGTCTACCTAATATTATAGGCATGTTCATATCCTCCTCCATATCTAGAACAACAAAATCTATAGGTATAACAAATTTTTCAATTTTTATGAGCACATTTTCTAATATTCCTATAGGATACTTGATTGTCCTATCCGCCAACTGCAATACAATGTTAGTAGCTTTTAATTCAGTTAATCCCAACTTTCGATTAATAGACAAAGGGATCAAAGATACACTTACACCCAAATCACATAAATCATTTAAAACTCAATATTACCAATAGTACAAGGTATAGAAAAACTACCGGGGTCCTCTAATTTGGGAGGGAGTTTGTTTTGAATGACCATACTACATTTCTCCGTTAATACGATTACCTCATTATCCACAAGCTTCCCTTTTCTTGGACATGATATCCCTCAAAAATCGAGCATAGGAAGGAATCTGTACAATAGCATCAAGGAGAGAAATATTAATGTATAGTTGCTTGAAAATCTTTAAAAACTGATCAAACTCCCTTTCTTGCTTCTCTTGCTTCAGTCTGTGAGGAAAAGGAATAGACGAATTAGTATTAACATTAGCAACAACATTAGGAATTGGAAAATCTATATCAATTACTACATGATCTTTCTCCTTGTTAATTTCTCTTTTTTTACTCATTTTCTCTTCCTTATTCTCACAAGACACAACAAGGTTAGGCTCCTTCAATTGTTTCCCACTTCTAAGCGTAATGGCATTAACTTTCTCTCTAGGATTGATCTCTGGTTTACTAAGTAACTCTTTCGGATTCCTAGGATTTAAAGAGCTGGTTATTTGGCCAATTTGGACCTCTATATTCCTATACATTATAGTAAGTTGGTCCAATCTCCCTTCTACTCTCTCAAATCTCTCAAATGTGGCTTTAGCTAACTAGTCAATGTTGCTACTAGTTGTGCTAACTAATTTCTCTATAGCCAATTTCCAAGCTGGTTTAGTCTCCACAGGTGGTTGTTTATATTGAAAACCAGGTGGATTCAAAGGCCTTTGTTGGTTCCCTTGTTCTTGCTATCCAAAGTTTGGATAATTCCACCACCTCTGATTGTAAGTATTGGATTAGGGATTGTTTTGGGGTTATCGGTTGTAATTGTTATCAATTTGAACCTGCTCAATGCTTGCACAAGTGGATACATCATGATCACCCCCACATATAGTACAACATACGATATTTACTCCTTGATTAGAACTAGAACTAGGAACAACATGCTTATTAAGTATTTTCACCAAATTATACATTTTGGCACTCAACATATTCAATGTATCCACTTCAAGCATACTTGCAGGTCTCCTTGTGTTGTCTCGTTCATTGGCCCATTGATAGTTATTTTGCCGCCATCTGCTCAATGAGTTGTTGAGCTTCCTCCACCGATTTACCCATCAAAGCTCCAATTGCTACAGCATCTGCATGGGTCTTTGTAGGATAGGTGAGTCCATTGTAGAATATTTGGACTATAAGCCAATCGGGTAGACCATGATGAGGGCACTTTTGTTGCAACTCCCGATAACGCTCCCCAACCTCGTACAATGTCTCTGCTTCTTGTTGACAAAAACTCATTACATCCATGCAAAATTTAGCAGTCTTGCCAGGTGGAAAGAATTTATTTAAAAAAGCTTTTGATAAATCAACCCAAGTAGTGAAAGTATTAGGAGAATGAAATTGTAACCAAACCTTGGCCTTGTCTCTTAATGAGAATGGGAACAATCTAACCTTAATTACATCATCACTAACACCGTTAAGTTTAATTGTATCACAAATTTCTAAGAATGTAGACAAATGAGAATTTGGGTCTTCGGTTGCATTACTTCCATATTGAGATTGTTGCACCATTTTGTATAAGAGATGGTTTAATATCAAAATTATTAACATTCACCATAGGTCTTACTATGCTCATTTGCAAACCATCTCCTTTGGGTAAAGCGAAGTCTCGTAATACTCTTCTCTTCACCTCTTCAGCCATAGGTTTGATTAGTGGAATTTCAATTATTATTTCTCTTTCACCTTGATTTTGTGACGCCTCCATCTCTTCTTAGGGCGAACCCTAGAGTATCAGTGGAACGCCTGCCCAACTCTCGTCAGGATTCAAGCACTCATTCAAGCTTAATAAAGAATCACAAATTAACCATCGACTTAATTAAGAATTACTTCGAATATACAAACTCGAAACTCCCAAATATACCATTTATGATTACAAATCACAAAATCCAAGTATACAAAATTTACACTTTAATGGTCTCCAATAACATACAAAAGTAAACTAGCTCCAACCGAAGTCACTAGTCTAGGATCTCCAATTTCTACCTCCAAAACCCGTTAAGGAAGAACAAACTTAAAGGGATGAGCTAATGCTCACTGAGGCCAAGAAAACAAGTAAGCAAGCAAGCACGTAGAACCAATTAATCAAATAGCATGCTTAAAAGCAACTTTAAACATGATATTTCATTTAAGTGCACAAGTAGGAATTAACACACAAGGAGAATACATGATCTCTCAAGAGCTATTCCCACGTCTCGATTAATTTGAGCCATCGAGGTTGACCCTCCGCCAATCCAAGTAGTAACACGACTGTAGTGCTCGACTTACTTCTTCCATTTAACATAATACCCCCTCGGATTCGGAACCAAACAAGTATGAAGTGGCGATACTATTCGAGTATGTCAAGGGAGAACTCAAAAGATCAAACTATAATATTTCCCACAATTCACCAAACTTCTCGACAAAACCCTTGCCGATTCAAGTTACAAGGTTAGCCATGGGTTGAACCATCCCCACAAATACAAGGGTCGATGAGACAACGGTCCAATCGACTTAGAGTCGATCATAGCACTGAGTCGGGATGAACGGTACCTCCCACCCGAATAGGGCGTGATATTTCTAACCACTCAGTGCTCACAACTTAAAACATGTTCATGCACAAGTGGAAGTCATATATATTCATCTAACAAGTATCATGTAATCAGGAGAAAGAGAGAGAGAGAGGATGAGGGCGATAAAGTACACCTTCGTTTCGACAAATTTACGTATCATATAGCACTTATAAAAAACTCAATTCAATCATATTAACATCGAATATGCACTTGACACTTACCAAAAGTCAAAGCAAAACAAGAGCAAAACGAGAGTCAAATGAGCTCTTCGGCGTCCTCGTGACCACCTAAGACATGCACAATTATGATTATCTAGGTACTCGACCAAGATTATAAAGAAAAATATTTTCTTGCTACCCACTCTTAAAGTCACAAGTCGAGTCGAGTTAAAAGAGTTTTTCTCGCTAAATCATTGAAATAATATTCAAAAAGATCTCGAAGGTCGTTTTTTATTCAAGTCGTGGTAAGTAATATCAATTCCAAAAGAAAGTATCATATATACTTTCGGCACGAAAATCGAAAAAAGAAAAAATGATTTTCATCTCTCAAAACTTCTAGTCCTACGCCCAAGTTTTAAGAATAGAAAGAATGTTCACATTTTCTAAACTAATGGAGTTAGAATTCATCAAAACTCCACTCATTTCCATAGTAAATATCAAAGGTAAGGTTCCAAGTTTCGAGTATAAAACTAGTGAAATTCACCAAGAATTACTCTAGTCAAAACGCTCTCTTTTTAGAGTTCAAACTCATGGAAATCGAGACCATAAGAATAAGGGTTGAAGTTTATAATTCAAGTATGAAGAGAGGTGTCATTAACCAAGGGAGTTATGCAACCAAGAGAAATCATAAAAAAGGGATTAATCCTTTGGAACTAAGATTCAAGATGAAGATTCAAAATTCAAAAGACCTTGTATCCAATATTCGCAAAGGAAGGTGGAAAGTTCTTAAAAGGACTATTTGTTTGAAAACAGAGAATTTTCAGCTTGGTGAGACACTACTTGGAAAAATTGTATATCTAGTTCCGTAAGTTCAAAAATTGAAAAATTTATATCGTTGGAAACTAGACTCAATACACTAAAACTCTCTAGAAGACACTTTTCTCATACTCCAATTCGAAATCATTCAAATTTTAGCTCAAATATCACTATTCCAAACAGAACTGAGCAAAACAGGCTTGCCATTTCAGTAAAGTTTGAAAATTCAACAAAATTCGTAGAAATGGAATCAACCCTTGAAATTTATACCACAATTAAAAATACAAATCTAATTTCAAATGCAATCAACGGAACTCAATTTGGATCTTTCTACACCAAGATACAACAGTTCTACGAAAACTGATTTTTAGGACCTGTTTTACGAAATTTTTAGTTCTGACGTACTTGATAGAGTTTCAAAATCTGACCACATCTAGAGCTACACAACTCAAAATTTAGTGTGGTTTGTAGCGTTGAAAACTAGATTCAAAATTCTATAGTTCACTAGAAGGAACTGTCCATAAATTCGTTTTGCAAGATGGTAAAATTGAGTTACAAACTGCAGGTATGACTATTTCTCGGATGAAAGCAGTGAGGAAATTCAGTCATTTTTGCCGGTTCACTACGGCTCATAGGAAATGAGTTAGGAGGCGTATTTTATACCGACGGAAAGCTCTCGGAGTTTAGTTTCGGATGCCAGAAACAGCAATCGATTTCAACTCCCAGACAGAATGTTATGAGCCAAAACCTGAACACTAGTCAAGCGTCCTGATCAGAAAAATTTTCAGATTTCTTCCTCACTTTAACCCTATTTTAACACAACCAATTGAAAATCTTTGTGGAAGATATTCAACACACATAACTATTAACATGTATCAAGCATCATTGCACCAAAATAACATCAAAATTCAAAATTAACATGAGGCTTTCAACAAGCCAAAATTCGGACAGCATGCATCTCTCATCTTCCAACTTTCTTTTCCAACTTTCCAACTAAAACTAAGCCATATCTTCTCACAATAAGCATCAAACAAGCGAGTAAACATATGAAATCTTCAAGGCCTCTACCTATAAAGTCACCTCAAGTCTACTACCTAATGTCAAGATTCTTGTGAACCCATCAACAACCCAACAACTAATCTAGCTAGACTAACTTACTACTATAACTTGAGAGGAAAAAGATGAGAACTTGGAGGATTACCTTTGCTTCCAAGATTGAAGAACAACCACTAGTATATGAGCTCCTAAACCCCCAAAGTTTCTTCCTTGTTCAAGTCACCTTCCAAGCTTGTAAATTTTTGGGGAGAAATGGGTGAGGGGGAGTCGGCCAAGGGAGTGAGAAGGAAGAAAGGTTTTGAGTGGTAGTTGGGTGATTTGATGATGTGACAAGATGAATGACATAAAGGTGTCTTGATACCTCAAAAGTCAACAACCAATTAGTAAGCAATTAGTGCTCCTAATTGAATTTAACTCACTCACATCTAATTACTCAATTAACTTTTCTTAGTTTACTAGTGATCATTCTTAATTCTCCAAAATTAATATACTCTGGGATCAATTTTACCTCGAAAAATGTGCATTTACTACTTCTCGCTAAACAAATCGTAGAAAAATTAAATTCGCTAACGAAATGTTTTAAAAATAGAAATGAAACATTGTTCCATGCAAATGGATTTAAAATAGAGGAAATAAATTATTCGGAATAAACGGGTGAACAAATAATTAAATAAGCCAATAAAATGAAATAAAAGTAAAAAAAAATTAAAATTCTGGTCCTCACATCCTTCCCCCCCTTAAAAGAATTTGGTTCTCGAAATTCATTCCTTGATTTAGGAACAATTCTAGATAATTGTTTCGAATCTTCTCTTCTACTTCCCAAGTCGCTTCCTCCATTCCATGATTTCTCCATAAAACCTTCACTAGAGGGAATTGGTTGCGTCTTAACTCCTTCACTTTTCGATCTAACAGTTTTACCGGTCTTTCTTCATAGGACAAATTCTCATTAATCTCTATTTCTTCCGGTCGTAACACATGGGACGGGTCGGGATGATATTTCTTAAATATGGAGACATGAAAGACATCATGAATCTTGGACAAATTTAATTGTAATTCCAACTTGTAAGTTACATTTTCTATACGCTGGATAACCTTATAGGGTCCCACAAATCTCGGTTGTTTCTTCTCTTTTCCTGCCATTAGACTTGCTTTCAAGGGTGTAATTTTAAGAAATACTTTATCTCCAATCTCAAATTTCAAATCTTTTCTCCGATTATCCATATAACTCTTTTGGCAGTTTTGAGCCGTTCGGATCTTCTGACATATTAATTTCACCTTCTCATAAGCCTCCTTAACCGAAGGTACAATAGTCGGGTCCAAAATCTTCTTTTTTTCCAATTTCATCCCAATGAATCGGAGATCGATATTTTCGACCATAAAGAGTTTTGTAAGGAGCCATTTGTATTGAAAAATGAAAACTATTGTTATAAACAAATTCAACCAGCGTAAGATACTGGTTCCAATTTTCTCCAAAATCCATAATACATGATCTCAACATATTCTCTAGGGTTTGGATTGTCTTTTCCGATTGTCCATCGGTCTGCGGGTGGTAAGTGGTACTAAAGTTCAATTTAGTTCCTAGACTCTCTTGCATCTTTTGCCAAAATCGAAACACACCTAGGGTCCCGATCTGAGACTATACTCACCGGTATCCCATGCAACGTTATAATTTCGTTCAAGTACAACTTAGCCAACTTTTTCAAGGAATATTTCATACTAATCGATAAAAAAGTGAGCAGATTTGGTCAATCGATCCACTATTACCCAAACAGCGTCGTGTCCTCTCTGGGTCCTTGGTAGTTTTGATACGAAATTCATTGTGATATTTTTTCACTTCCACTCACGTATCTCCAACGGTTGTAATAATCCAGATGGTTTCTGATACTCGGTCTTAACCTACTGGCAAGTGAAACAAAATCGAACAAATTGAGCAATTTCTCTTTTCATATTCTCCCACCAATAAAGGGTTTTCATATTCTCTTCATTTTATTACCTTCAGGGTGCATTGTATACTTAGAACGGTGAGTTTCGTCCAAATTTCCTTCTTCAAACCTTCATTTTTGGGTACCACTAGGCGATTTCTAAATTTTAACATTCCGTCAGTTCCCAAATTGAAGTCAAATTTTTTCCCCTTTTGAACTTTCTCAGTCCATTTCTGTACTTCAGGGTCTTCTTTTTGAACTTCTTTGATTCAATCTAACAAAATAGATTTCACAGTAATATTTTCAAAAATTACCCTTTGTGGCTCAAGACACAAATTTCAAATACTAACTTCTTCTAACATGTGCCATTCTCTCACCATTAAATTGGTCACTTGCACTTTACGACTTAGGGCATCCACCACTATGTTAGTTTTTCCAGAGTGGTAGTTAAGCGAACAGTCATAATCCTCCAAAAATTCTACCCATCTACGTTGTCTTAAATTCAACTCTTTCTAAGAGAACAAATACTTAAGGCTCTTGTGATCCGTAAAAATCTCGAAAGTCACTCCATATAAATAATGTCTCCACTTTTTCAAGGCAAACACTACTGCCGCTAACTCCAAGTCATGGGTCGGATAATTCTGCTCATGAGATTTCAACTTACAGGAGGCATACGCAATCACTTTTCATTTTACATCAATACACATCCTAAATCATCTTTCGAAACATCTGTATAAATCACAAAATCATCTCCTCCGTTTGACAATGCTAGCACAGGTGCTTCGGTTAAGCACTTTTTCAACTCTTGAAATCCTTCCTCGCATTTAGAGTCCCATATGAACTTGTTATGCTTCTTAGTCTACTCGGTTAAAGGTTTTGCAGTTTTAGAAAAGTTCTTGATAAACCGACGGTAATACCTCGCTAACCCTAAAAAACTCTGAATTTCAGTAGGGTTTTCTGATCGTTTTCACTTAGAAACAACTTCTACCTTAGTTGGGTCCACAGTAATTTCTTCCTTAGAGATTATATGACCTAGAAAAACTATTTTTTCCAACCAAAACTCACATTTATTTAACTTAGCAAAAAGTTGGCGCTCTCTCAAGGTTTGTAAAACTATTTTCAGGTGCCGTTCATGATCTTGTTACAGGTCTAAAGGTGCGAGACAATAAATTAAATATACATATAAGCCGTAAAATTAATTAAAATAAAGTAAATTTTTATATGTCATAAAAAATCATAATAGTTATACCAAATGAAGATAACTTCATCAAATCATTTCAAAAGAAATGGGAGATAGATAAAATCATAAGAAAACGTGCTAAGTCACAAATATACAAAACAACAAAAGGACTTTATTCCCTATACAAAAGATTACAACCTCTAAAAGTGTCAGTCTAAATTAGGGTAAAACTACAACCCCTATCCCTTGAGTGGAGTCAGATCCATCCCCACTCGTAAAAACTTCCACTATTTGGATCCCTCTTACAATCATTAGTATTAATCACTCCTTCTGCCACTCGACTGCTTTGCAGCGGATCTAGTAGACTGCTGAGTATTTTCTCTTTTTAGAGGTATTAGGGCAACTTAAAACCTGATGTTCGGCACTACCGCAACTCAAACATTTTTCTTGCTTTCTTCAGCACTTGGTTTCAGTGTGGTTAGACTTGCCATAGTATCCACAAGCCACACGAGACCTCACGGTCTGACCAGTTTGAGAATTTCCTTTATATTTATTTTCCAGTTCTACGTTTTTGTGTAACAACTCAAATTTCTCCGCATATTCTTTCCATTGTCCTTCCCAATAGTCATCCAATTTTTTTTGAAATTCTACCTTCTTTCGAAAAATATCTATTTTCTTCTGCATCTTTCCCCAATTTGTCATCTCACCAATTAACTCAAATCAAATGCTAGCCTGTCAGGCAAATCAGAGAATTAAAATAAGTAACTATTCACAATGGGAAACTCTGGCCATATT
Source organism: Coffea humblotiana (assembly GCA_023065735.1). Classification (NCBI taxonomy): domain Eukaryota; kingdom Viridiplantae; phylum Streptophyta; class Magnoliopsida; order Gentianales; family Rubiaceae; genus Coffea; species Coffea humblotiana. The sequence goes on along the minus strand of CM041212.1, from coordinate 19,101,094 downwards.
ACTCTTCCGTTCTTTTACTTACAGGTTACCCCCGAGTATAAATCTTAACTAATCTCTGTTTAATATGGACAAACAGTTGAGTCTTCACAAGGATTACTATCATTACTTATACACATAACAAAATACGAAATCATATTCCTTAATATAAAAGTTTCACACCCTCTCTCACTCTCCAATACTCACTTACAAAATTGTTCAAGAAGAATCCCTAATCTCTTGCTCTCATTAGTACCTTATATTATCCTCTCAGATCAATTTTCTACTATTTCAGGATCAGACCCTCCGTGAAATTTAGGTGGAGCAAACTTCAAAAATCGCTCTAAAACTGTATCCTCACCCATCTCTTGGTTCCTAAGTTGGTTGATTGGCTCAGGATTTTGTCGCTCAACTAACCGTGCTAAGATTTCAGTCATACGGTTAATAGTAGTAGCTACTTGGTTATTCTCTTCATTTCCTTGTCCTTGGTTCGGTCCAATTGCCAATCCCTGATCATCCCTTTGAGTTTGGGGTTATCTAATCTCTCGTCCTCGACCCCTTCCACTTTTTCGACCGTTCATAATTTTAATATTTTCTAAAGGCATGATGCAAAATAAATATACGTAAGCGAAATTTAAAAACACTTTAATCATGTAAAACGAAAAATAAATAGGGGAGACACTAAAATAATTGCAAATATGCACAACCCATAGCATAGATTAGAAATCATAGAATAATTGTGTGGACCCGAATTTTCTTATTTTATTTTATTTTATTTTTCTATCTTAATTAATTATTTACTCACCCGTTTTTTTGAAATAATTTATTTCAATCATTTTAAACTTATTTACACGGAATATTGTCTCAATTATATTTTTAACATGTCTCATTAGTAAAATTAATTTTTTTAGGGCTTGTTTAGCGAGAAATAAAGAGTACACATTTTTCGAGACTATATTCGATCCGAGAGTACATTAGTCTTGGAGAATTAAGAATGATCAATAGTAGATTAAGAAACGTTAATTGAGAGATTAGATGTGAGTAAGTTAAAATTAATTTTATATCGTGCGCGCGTCGAAAGTTTTTCGAAAGACGCGCTGGTACAAGTTAATTGGAGATTTGAGCAATTAATACTATACTTATGTGAGGACTCATTTTTTATTTTTAAAATAGTTATTTTCATGATTATTTACCCTAGTATTTGTTAGTTATACTATCGTTACAAGAATTCATTAGAAATTGCGCCTTATCATGCACGAGTCAGAAGTTCACGTTTTCACGCACGCAACTAATTAATAGACTTTAGAAATTTATTTTAGACTATTAAGAGTGAATAATCATAGTATTAAAGGAATTACATTTGGAGGTTTAGTGCACAAGTGGAATAAACCCGAGAGAAAAAGAACACGAAACGCGCGCGTACGTGCACTTTTGAGAGTTGACTTTTGTGGAATTAAAGCCACCAACTACCAAGCTTCCAAGAGAAGCTTCACCACCAACTAACCCTCTCTTTTTTCTCTCCTATTCTGGCCAAAAACTCCAAGGAGGAAGAAGACCAAAACCCTTCATCATATCACCTCATTTTTTCCATCAAATTCACTCCAAATTCACTACACAAACTCACAACAATTTGGAGTTTCACTTGGACTAGGAAGAGAGCAACTTATCCACGGTTTCTTGGAACTTTTAGGTGGCCAAAATTTTTGAGTTTCATCAACCAAGAGGTAGTATATCATCCAACCCTTGAAACTTGATTTTTGTGAATTAGATTGGACTTAGAAGCTTGTAATTTCATGTGGGTAACTTTGGTTGGTTGAAAATCATTTGAGTGGGCTCTATGAAATCCCACAATGGACATGTTGGACTGATATGATGATTTTTTATGTTATTTGTGTTGATTTAGTGTTAAATTAGTGGATATAAGTTGAAAAAATGGAAGGAAAACAAAAGGGAAACTTGCTAAAGGAAGGGCCGAATTCTGCCCTGTTTGTGCAGAGGCGTTGGTGCAATTTTTTTTGTGATCAAATTGCCTTGATTTTGATGTAGATATGTTGTATAGGTTGTGTGGAAGGTTTCCACCAAAAATCACTTGATTTGGTTGGGTAAATGTTGTATTTTCGAAAATCCTTCAAAACTGGAAAACGGGTAACAGGGGTTACCTGGCAGCGAACTTTGAACGATCATAACTCCTTGCTCTGACGTCGAAATAGAGTGCCGTTTGCGGCATTCGAAACTAGACACTTCTAGATTTCTAACGGTATAAAATGCATCCCTTGATTCGACTTGAGTGAGCCGTACCAGTACTTCAAAGTTACCTGTTCTGTTTTATTGCTTTGCTCGAGGGTCAGTGATGTGCTGGGACTTGCTTTTCTTCTGATGAATTATAGCCTTATGAATTTAGTTTCCAACGCTATCAATCGTTCCCAATTCCAAGTTGAATTGAGTGAGTTGTAGCCAAATTACAGAACTGCACCAGTGATGGAAAACCCTGATTTTGCCTAGCTGAATGGCCTAGCTTGACTTGGGACTTGTTGGTTTGCAAATTTTGATGTCAATCACCTACCAAATGTATATTGGATGTTTCTTAGACCTTTGTTACATAAATGAGCCAGATTTGAGTCGTTTTCATTGGGCAAAATGTTTGAAAAGGAAGAAGGAAGCAAAAGACAGATTGGTCCTAGGATTTTCTGGAACTTTGGCAGTTTAGTTAACTACCTTCCCGTGTGAATTTTTAAATGAAATTTTGTAGAGGAATAGTCCTCATAGGGAAGTTGAATTGTACCAATTTTGGTGTCATTCTAAAAATGTTTTGATATACAAATGATAGGCCAAAGTTGTTTGCGGTGTTTGATAGGCCAAATGATAGGCCAAAGTTGTTTGATATACAATGATAGAACAAATGATATACAAATGTTTACCGATAGTCTTCCTTTTGGGACCAACTTTGAGCGGTGATATTTTGGCACTCAAAACTCCGAATTTAGTTCCGTTTGAGGTGTCTTAAACTTTGTTTGGAACTCTCATTGTAGTATGAATTTTAGAGACTATTTCGCATTCTGTGAATTTTATCGAATTTTCAAAATTTACCGAAAATCAAACCCGAATTTGTCTTGTGAGCCTATAGCAGCCATTTTAGCCAAAATTTGAGTGTTTTTCATTTTGAATCTTGGAAAAATATTTTCTAGAAATTTTTAGTACTTTGAAACTAATTTCCAATGGTACTTAGTTTTCCAATTTTGGACATACAGAGAGTGAGATATGATTTTTCAAAGATTACACCTTAAATTTGGAATTTTTGATCTGGAAACGAATTGAGTTTTTAGAGACTCTTCATTTCCCTTCGATATTGTTTGACCGTTTTACACTTGATTTCAAAGAGGAAAGTCAGTTTTCCTTGTATTATTAAACTACACTTTTGAGTCTCGATTTACGGGTAATTTAGGATCTCTTTTATGATAATTTTCTTAGATTGTACAAGTGTACAATCTTCCTTGATAATTGGGAGTTTTTAAGCGATAGTATGTGACAGATAATTATTGTTTGCTCAGACATTCAAGGGAACCTTCAAGAGGAACTCGAAGCGGACGCCGAAACACTGTTTGAGCACTTATTTCCTATTTTGAATTGGTGAGTGTTCCATATAAAAGTACGTAACTTGAATAGTTTTACGACATGTTTACTCCATGGTCATTATGTGTTTAACTATTAAGTGCTACCAATCATTGCTCTTATGAACTTTTCCACCGTTTTAAGGCGAATGTGTACTTTATCTCATTCGCCCTACTAAAATGATAAATGTCTACCAATTACCGTGAAGGACTACCGTTTACCGATTACTGTTTACCATTTACCGTTAACCGTGATTACTTATCATTTACCGATTTACTTGATTACCTGCTTACTTGATTACTTGATTAATTGATTATCGTAAACTACATGTTCATATGAAATTACCACATATTGCTTATGTGTTGAAGTGTTAAGTGTTATTGATAATTGATCATATGAAATTGTCCACCGTTTTAAGGCGAGTGTGTACTTTATCTCACTCGACCTACTAAAATGACAGATTTTTATCGTTAACCGAGAACTATTACCGTTTACCGTATATCGTTTACCGTTTACCAATTTACTTGATTATTTGTGTATGTTGTAAACTCTAAATTGAACTGGGCACTGCCCTTGATTACTAACCTGTTCGAACCAAGACTGGACTCGGTCGGTTAGGTTGGAACCATGGGACACCGTTTCGGTATACTTGAGTATTACCATTGGAGGGATAAGGTGATGGCCAGACAAATCGAGGGAATCTGAAGTTATAAGGTGAAGTTGACCGAAATGGTTCCACTGGAACACCGTATCCTTCAATATGTGTTTATTTCTGTATCATGATAACTGTCTTATTGTAAATGTGCCAATGTGAAATTTTGAACCATATATGTATCATGCTTAATTTACCTGATTTATTAGAACTGTTAGAGTGTCTTGGAACCTCACTGGGATGTTTAACTCATTCCACGTTTTTATTTTCCTTAACAGGGCTCGAAACCAAGGGTGCTCGTGAATAGTACTAGATTGTTTTATTTGGAAGACCTTAAGTTGTATTATTGCGGATGGTTGTAGTACATATTCTTTTGGATTGTATTAAACTTGAAAGCTATCTAATTGTAAGTATGAAATATTTTGGAGTACTTTAATTATATAGTGAAAATATTTGAAGTATTTCGAGTTTTTGGATTATAGATTGTATTGAGTCCTGACGAGAGTTGGGCAGGCATCCCGCGGATACCCTTTGGTTAGCCTTAGGGAGAAGTGAGGGCGTCACAGTTGATATCAGAGTTTAGGTTTCAAATCTTTGTAGTGTATTCTAGACTTATGCCGGACTGTGGGACTGGTTTGAAAGTTAAGTGACCGCTTGCAGGGATGAAAATGAGAACCGCTTCACATAGTCTCTGCGTGGGGTGAGTTTGGGCCAAGTAGTGTTATGGTTCTTACTATGTGGATGAGTAAGGACTTAAGTGCTTTTTTAGAGTGAAACTATGAATCATGAATGTGATAAGTATAAACCCTTCATTTTGATACTTGGAAAAATTAGATATGTATGTTTGATAGGAATCTCAAATATGGTGATTTACTCTTGGGACCGGCAGGCTCGAGTTGTGAATTACTTTGTTTCGAATTCTTGTACCCGAGTACTTAAGAGTTGAGCGTAATCCTAAGAACTTGAGATCTCTATTTGTGGGGAATAAAAAAGAATCGATATTTCACGTGAACAGTTACAGAAAACCAATAATCGTTTGGCTAAAATGGCACAATAACTAAGAGCGGGAGGTGGAGAAAATCGTAACCCAGAAGATCCTGGTGTTGGGATTGAAGTTGAATGTGTTAGGGAACGGGAATCATCTAGTTCTAATTAATCTAGTGAAGCACTACTTGTGATCTTTTGTAGTGGGACGATGGAGAGTAGAACTTAAGAGTTTGTCCCTTGGAGATGAATGTACTTTTGATAATCACCTGTTTACTTCTGTTTACTGATTTTGACTTGGTATGAACTTTACTTGACTATAACTTGTGTTATTATTTAATGAGCTCTAGTTGTGTTTACTTGTTTGGTGATAATATTTTTTGTGCAAGTGATTTCATTTTTCTTTCAAGTTGTTACTGGTATGTGAGTGTAGTTCAATTATGGTTTAGTGTGAGGTTTTATGCATATGCGTATAAATTAGATTTGAATATGAAAACTAGAGGACAACGAAAGGCACGTCAACTTAGACAACCCTAAAATCAAAGAGTAGATAATGGGTCTGATATTGATCAAAACGCCGAACCAAGGGTTGGGGAAGGAGATGACCAAATTGGATTAGTTTTAACTCGCATGACGGATGTACTAGAACTCTTAGTAGCTCGATAGGGTCTAGGGGTTGGACAAGAAAACCAACGTGGAAACTAAGAGATAGAGGAGAATCGAGATTTGGAACAGTTTCAGAAATTCTTCCCGCCCAAATTTTCTGGAAGGCCTGACCCAGAAGTGGATGAGAATTGGTTAGAGAATATAAGAAATATAATCGATGTCTTAGACTACACAGAGGAAAGACAAGTCACTTTTGCGGTATTTCAACTTGAGGGAGCAGCCCGAATTTGGTGGAATGTTATAAGAAACAAGTGGAAAAGAGATCAAACTCCAAGAATTTGGATAAACTTTGTATGAGAGTTTAATGAGAAATTTCTTCCTCCACTAGTCCAAGAAAAGAGAGAAGACGATTTCATAAAACTTCATCAAGAAACTTTGAGTGTGGCTGAGTACGAAACACGATTCACGAAATTATTTACATATGCTCTAGAATTGGTGGCTACGGAATGGAAGAGAATAAGATGGTTTATTCAAGGATTAAATTTAGAAATCTAAGATGCCATTGTCGCAGCACAAATTGAAACATTTAGTGACGCTCTCGAGAAAGCGTAATGGGTGGAAATCACAAAATCCTAACTGAGAGCCTTTCAAACGAGGAAAAAAGATGCATCCGATAGTAGACTAAGAGAAATTGGACCACTACCCAAAGTTAGAAAAGGAGTGGATGGAATAAGACTATCACTTCCTTCACCACTCATGATAAAGGAACCAGAAGGGACTACGTCACGAAGAACTCCAGTAGGACAGATACAATCAAAGAAAACCTCGCAAACAAGTCAAGTCACAACGTCTCGTCCGACCTGTGGATATTGTGGAAGGACGAATCATACCGAAGAAAACTGCTGGCTAAAGGGGTGAAAGTGTATAGGATGTGGGAGCACCAATCATAAAGTTCACGACTGTCCAAAGCGGTATCCACGAGAAACTACTACTTCACAATCAAAAAGAACTATCTCTCGACAAATCAATGGAGGAGGAAACCGACCAGTGGCATCTGCAAGAATAAATGAAACGATCACACAACAAGGTTCAGGGTTATCTGAATTTATAGAGGGCATGAATTTCGAGAACGAAATTCTTTTTAAGAAGAGAAGGTTGTGAGAACCCCAATTTTTTATTTTATCTTTTTTTGGCTTAATTAATTATTCCCGTTTTCTCTGAATAATTTATTTTAATCATTTTAAACTTATTTACATAGAATAATGTCTCAATTATATTTTGAACACGTATCATTAGTAAAATTAATTTTTCTACGGCTCGTTTAGCGAGAAATAATGAGTACACGTTTTTCGAGACTATGTTCGATCCGAGAGTACATTAGTCTTGGAGAATTAAGAATGATCAGTAGTAGATTAAAAAAAATTAATTGAGAGATTAGATATAAGTTAAAATTAAATTTATACCGTGCGCGCGTCGAGTGAATAATTATAGTATTAAAGGAATTACATTTGGAGGTTTAGTGCACAAGTGGAATAAATCCGAGAGAAAACGGACACGAAACGCTCGCGTACACGCACTTTGGAGAGTTCACTTTTGTGCAATTAAAGCCATCAACTACCAAGCTTCCAAGAGAAGCTTCACCATCAGCAAACCCTCTCTCTTTTCTCTCCTATGCTGGCCGAAAACTCCAAGGAGGAAGAAGACCAAAACCCTTCATCATATCACCTCATTTCTTCCATCAAATTGACTCCAAATTCACTACACAAACTCACAACAACTTGGAGTTTCCTTTGGACTAGGAAGAGAGCAACTTATCCACGGATTCTTGGAGCTTTTAGGTGACCAAAATTTTTGAGTTTCATCAACCAAGAGGTAGTATATCATCCAACTCTTGAAACTTGATTTTTGTGAGTTAGATTGGATTTAGAAGCTTGTAACTTCATGTGGGTAACTTTGGTTGGTTCAAAATCACTTGAGTGGGTTTTATGAAATCCCACAATGGACATGTTGGACTAATATGATGATTTTGGATATTATTTGTGTTGATTTAGTGTTAAATTAGTAGATATAAGTTGAAAAAGTGGAAGGAAAACAAAAGGGAAACTTGCTAAAGGAAGGGTCGAATTCTGCCCTGTTTGTGCAGAGGCCTTGGTGCAATTTTTTTGTGATCAAATTGCCTTGATTTTGATGTAGATATGTTGTAAAGGTTGTGTGGAAATTTTTCACCAAAAATCACTTAATTTGGTTGGGTAAAAGTTGCATTTTCGAAAATCCTTCAAAACTGGAAAACGGGTAACAGGGGTTACCTGGCAGCGAACTTTGAACGATCATAACTGCTTGCTCCGACGTCGAAATAGAAACTAGACACTTTCAGTTTTCTAACGGTATAAAATGCATCTCTTGATTCGACTTGAGTGAACCGTACCAGTTCTTCAAAATTACATGTTCTATTTTATTGCTTTGCTCAAGGGTCAGTGATGTGCTGGGAATTGTTGTTTGAATTTGAGCTAGCTATGAACTGCATTTCCGAATGCTTTCTTCTGATGAATTATAGACTTATGAATGTAGTTTCCAACGCCATCAACCGTGCCCAATTCTAAGTTGAATTGAGTGACTTGTGGCCAAATTACAGAACTGCATCAATGATGGAAAACCCTTATTTTGGCTAGCCGAATGGCCTAGCTTGACTTGGGACTTGTTGTTTTGCAAATTTTGATGTCAATCACCTACCAAATGTATATTGGATGTTTCTTAGACCTTTGTTTCATAAATGAGCCAGATTTGAGTCGTTTTCATTGGGCAAAATGTTTGAAAAGGAAGAAGGAAGCAAAAGACAGATTGGTCTTGGGATTTTCTTGAATTTTGGCAGTTTAGTTAACTTCCTTCCCGTATGAATTTTCAAATGAAATTTGGTAGAGGAATAGTCCTCATATGGAAGTTGAATTGTACCAATTTTAGTGTCATTTTAAGACTGTTTTGACATACAAATGATAGGCCAAAATTGTCTTCAAAATCTGAAAAATTTACCAATAGTCTTCCTTTTGGGACCAACTTTGAGTGGTGATATTTTGGCACTCAAAATTCCGAATTTAGTTCCATTTACAGTGTCTTAAACTTTTTTTGGAACTCTCATTGTAGTATGAATTTTAAGAGGCTAATTTCACATTCTGTGAATTTTGTCGAATTTTCAAAGTTTACCGAAAATCAAGTCCGAATCTGTCTTGTGAGCCTATAGCAGCCACTTTAGGCCAAACTTTGAGTGTCTTCCATTTTGAATCTTGAAAAAGTGTTTTCTAAGAACTTTTAGTACTTTGAAACTAGTTTCCAACGATAACTAGTTTTTCAATTTTGGACTTACAGAGAGTGAGATATGATTTTTCAAATATTGCACCTTAAATCTGGAATTTTTGATCTGGAAGTGAATTGAGTTTTTAGAAACTCTTCATTTCTCTTCGATATTGCATGACTATTTTATACTTGATTTCAAAGAGAAAAATTAGTTTTCCTTGTATTATTAAACTACACTTTTGAGTCTCGATTTACTGTTAATTTAGGCTCTCTTTCATTATAATTTTCTTAGATTGTACAAGTGTGCAATCTTCCTTGATAATTGGGGAGTTTTGAAGGGATAGTGTGTGATAGATAATTGTTGTTTGTTCAAGCATTCAAGGGAACCTTCAAGAGGAATTCGAAACGAACACCTAAACACTGTTTGAGCACTTACTTCCTATTTTGAATTGGTGAGTGATCCATATAGGAGTACTTAACTTGAATAGTTTTACGACATGTTTACTTCATGGTCATTATATGTTTAACTATTAAGTGCTACCAATAATTGCTCCTATGAACTTTTCCACCGTTTTAAGACGAATGTGTATTTTATCTCATTCGGCCTACTAAAATGATAAATGCCTATCGATTAACCGTGAACTACTACCATTTACCGATTACCGTTAACTGTGATTACTTATCTTTTACTGATTTACTTGATTACCTGTTTACTTGATTATTTGACTACTTGATTACTTGATTATCGTAAATTACATGTTCATATGAAATTACCGCATATTGCTTACGTGTTAAAATGTTAAGTGTTACTGATAATCGCTTATATGAAATTGCCCATTGTTTTTAAGGCGAGTGTGTACTTTATCTCACTCGACATACTAAAATGACAGATTTTTACCATTAACCGAGAACTATTACCGTTTACCGTATACTATTTACCGTTTACCAATTTTTCTTGATTACTTGTGTATGTTGTAAGTTCTAAGTTGAATTGGGGTCCTACCTTTGGTTACTAACCTACTCGAGTCAAGACTGGACTGCATTTTGGGGACACAGTTTCGGTATACTCAATATTGCCACTGGAGGGATAAGGTGATGGCCAGACAAACTGAGGGGATCTAAAGTTATAAGGTTAAAGTTGACCGAAATGGTTCCACTGGAATACCGTATCCTTCAATATGTGTTTATTTCTGTATCATGATAACTGTCTTATTGTAAATGTGTGAATGTGAAATCTTGAACCATATATGTATCATGCTTAATTTACCTGATTTATTAGAACTGCTAGAGTGTCTTGGAATCTCATTGGGCTGTTTAACTCATTCCACGTTTTTGTTTTCCTTAACAGGGTTCGAGACCAAGAGTACTCGTGAATAGCACCTAGATTGTTTTCTTTGGAAGACCTTAAGTTGTATTATTGCGAATGCTTGTAGTACATATTCTTTTGGATTGTATTAAGTTTGAAAATTATCTAATTTGTAAGTATGAAATTTTGGAGTACTTTAATTATATAGTGAAAATATTTGAAGTATTTCGAGTTTTTGGAATATAAATTATCTTGAATCCTGGCGAGAGGTTGGCAGGCGTCCCGCGGACACCATTTGGTTCGCCTTAGGGAGAAGTGGGGGCCGTCACAGTTGATATCAGAGTTTAGATTTCAAATTTTTGTAGTGTATTCTAGACTTATAAGTTTAGGATGCCGGACTGTGGGACTGGTTTGAAAGTTAAGTGACCGCTTGTTAGGAATGAAAATCAGAGTTGTTTCGCATAGTCTCTGCGCGGGTGAGTTTTGGGCCAAATAGTGTTATGGTTCTTACTATGTGGATGAGTAAGGACTTAAGTATTCTTCTTGAGTGAAACTATGAATCATGAATGTGATAGATATAAACTCTTCATCTTGATACTTGGAGAAAATTAGATATGTATGTTGGGTAGGAATCTCAAATATGGTGATTTACTCTTGGGACCGGCCGGTCGAGTTGTGAATTACCTTATTTCGAATTCTTGTACCCCCAGTATTAAAGAGTTGAGGGCAATCCTAAGGACTTGAAATCTCTATTTGTGGGGAATAAGAACGAATCGATATTTCACGTGACTAGTTATAGGAAACCAATAATCGTTTGGCTAAGATGGCACCATAACTAAGACCAGGAAGTTGAGAAGATCGTAGTCCAGAAGATCTTGGTGTTTGGGATTGAAGTTAAACGTGCTAGCGAATGAGAATCATCCAGTTCCAATTAATCTAGTGAAACTCTACTTGTGATCTATTGTAGTGGGACGATGGGGAGTAGAACTTAAGAATTTGTGCCTTGGAGATGAATGTACTTTTGATAATCATCCGTTTACTTTAGTTTACTGACTTTGATTTGGTATAAACTTTACTTGACTATAACTTGTGTTATGATTTAATGAACTCTAGTTGTGTTTACTTGTTTGGTGATAATGTTATTTGTGCAAGTGATTTCATTTTTCCTTTTAAGTTGTTACTGGTATATGAGTGTAGTTCAATTATGGTTTAGTGTGAGATTTATGCATATGCGTATAGATTAGCTGTGAACATGAAAACTAGAGGACAACGAAGGGACGCAACCTAGACAACCCCGAAATCAAAGAGTAGATAATGGGTCTGATATTGATCAAAATGCCGAACCAAGGGCTGAGGAAGGAGATGACCAAATGGGATTAGTTTTAACTCGCACGACGGATGCGCTAGAGCTCTTAGTAGGTCAACAGGGTCAGGGGGTTAGACAAGGAAACCAACGTGGAAACCAAGAGATAGAGGAGGATCGAGATTTGGAGCGATTTCAGAAATTCTTCCCGCCCAAATTTTCTGGAGGACCTGACCCAGAAGTGGTTGAAAATTGGTTAGAGAATATAAGAAATATATTCGATGCCTTAGACTACACAAAGGAAAGAAAGTCACTTTTGTGGTATTTCAACTTGAGGGAGCAGCCTGAATTTGATGGAATATTATAAGAAACAAGTGGGAAAGAGATTAAATTTCAAGAACTTGGATAAACTTTGTACGAGAATTAAGAATGATCAGTAGTAGATTAAGAAAAATTAATTGAGAGATTAGATGTGAGTAAATTAAAATTAAATTTATACCGTACGCGCGTCGAAAGTTTTCCGAAAGACGCGCTGGTACAATTAATTAGACATTTGAGAAATTAATACTAGACTCATGTGAGAACTCATGTTTTTATTTCTATAATAGTTTTTTCATGATTATTTACCCTAGTAATGGTTACTTATACTATCATTACAAGAATTCCTTAGAAATTGCGCCTTATCGCACACGAGTCGGAAGTTCGCGTTTTCACGCGCGCGACTAATTGATGGACTTTAGAAATTTATTTTAAACTATTAAGAGTGAATAATTATAGTATTAAAGTAATTACATTTGGAGGTTTAGTGCACAAGTGGAATAAATCCGAGAGAAAACGGACACTAAAAGCGCGCGTACGCGCATTTTTGATAGTTGACTTTTGTGCAATTAAAGCCACCAACTACCAAGCTTCCAAGAGAAGCTTCACCATCAGCAAACCCTCTCTCTTTTCTCTCCTATGCTGGCCGAAAAATCCAAGGAGGAAGAAGACCAAAACCCTTCATCATATCACCTCATTTCTTCCATCAAATTCACTCCAAATTCACTACACAAATTCACAACAACTTGGAGCTTCCCGTGAACTAGGAAGAGAGCAACTTATCCACGGATTCTTGGAGCTTTTAGGTGACCAAAATTTCTGAGTTTCATCAACCAAGAGGTAGTATATCATCCAACCCTTGAAATTTGATTTTTGTGAGTTAGATTGGACTTAGAAACTTGTAGTTTCATGTGGGTAACTTTGGTTGGTTTCAAAATCCCTTGAGTGGGCTTTATGAAATCCCACAATGGACATGTTGGACTAATATGATGATTTTGGATATTATTTGTGTTGATTTAGTGTTAAATTAGTAGATATAAGTTGAAAAAGTGGAAGGAAAACAAAAGGGAAACTTGCTAAAGGAAGGGCCGAATTCTGCCCTATTTGTACAGAGGCCTTGGTGCAATTTTTTTGTGATCAAATTGCCTTGATTTTGATGTAGATATGTTGTATAGGTTGTGTGGAAAGTTTTCACCAAAAATCACTTGATTTGGTTGGATAAAAGTTGCATTTTTGAAAATCCTTCAAAACTGGAAAACGGGTAACAGGGGTTACCTGGCAGCGAACTTTGAACGATCATAACTCCTTGCTCCAACGTTGAAATCGAATGCCATTTGCCGCAGTCAAAACTAGATACTTCCAATTTTCTAAGGGTATAAAATGCATTGCTTTATTCGACTTGATTGAGCCGTACCAGTTCTTCAAGTTTACCGGTTCTGTTTTATTGCTTTGCTCGAAGGTCAATGATGTGTTGGGACTTGTTGCTTGAATTTGAGCTAGTTATGAACTGAATTTCAGAACGCTTTCTTCTGATGCATCATAGCCTTATGAATGTAATTTCCAATGCCACCAACTGTGCCCAATTCCAAGTTGAATTGAGTGAGTTGTAACCAAATTACAGAACTGCACTAGTGATGGAAAACCCTGATTTTGGCTAGCCGAATGGCCTAGCTTGACTTGGGACTTGTTGTTTTGCAAATTTTGATGTTAATCACTTAAAAATTGTATACTGGATGTTTCTTAGACCTTTGTTTCATAAATGAGCCAGATTTGAGTCGTTTTCATTGGGCAAAATGTTTAAAAAGGAAGAAGGAAGCAAAAGACAGATTGGTCTTGGGATTTTCTTAAACTTTGGCAGTTTAGTTAACTACCTTCCCGTGTGAATTTTTCAAATGAAATTTGGTAGAAGAATAATTCTCATATGGAAGTTGAATTTTACCAATTTTGGTGTCATTTTAAGACTGTTTTAATATACAAATGATAGGCCAAAATTGTCTTCAAAATCTGGAAAATTTACCGATAATCTTCCTTTTGGGACCAACTTTGAGCGGTGATATTTTGGCACTCAAAACTCCGAATATAGTTCCGTTTGCGGTATCTTAAACTTTGTTTGGAACTCTCATTATAGTATGAAGTTTAGAGGTTATTTCATATTCTATGAATTTTTTCGAATTTTCAAAATTTACCGAAAATCAAGCCTGAATCTGTCTTATGAGCCTATAGCAGCCACTTTAGGCCAAATTTTGAGTGTCTTCCATTTTGAATCTTGGAAAAGTGTCTTCTAAGAACTTTTAGTACTTTGAAGCTAGTTTTCAATGGTAAACTAGTTTTCCAATTTTGGACCTACAAAGAGTGAGATATGATTTTTCAAAAATTGCACCTTAAATCTAGAATTTTTGATCTAGAAGTGAATTGAGTTTTTAGAGACTCTTCATTTCTCTTCGATATTGCTTGACCGTTTTACACTTGATTTCAAAGAGGAAAATCAGTTTTCCTTATATTATTAAACTACACTTTTGAGCCTCAATTTATGGTTAATTTAGACTCTCTTTCATGATAATTTTCTTAAATTGTACAAGTGTGCAATCTTCCTTGATAATTGGGGGGTTTTATGCGATAGTGTGTGATAGATAATTATTTTTTGTTCAGGCATTCAAGGGAACCTTCAAAAGGAACTCGAAGCGGACGCCTAAACATTGTTTGAGCACTTATTTCCTATTTTGAATTGGTGAGTGTTCCATGTAGGAGTACGTTACTTGAATAGTTTTACGACATGTTTACTCCATGGTCATTATATGTTTAACTATTAAGTGCTACCGATAATTGCTCTTATGAACTTTTCCATCGTTTTAAGGCGAATGTGTACTTTATCTAATTCAGCCTACTCAAATGATAAATGTCTACCGATTAATCGTGAACTACTACCGTTTACCGATTACTGTGTACCGTTTACCGTTAACCGTAATTACTTACCGTTTACCGATTTACTTGATTACCTGTTTACTTGATTATTTGACTACTTGATTATCGTAAATTACATGTTAATATGAAATTACCGCATATTGCTTTCGTGTTGAAGTGTTACTAATAATTGCTCATATGAAATTGCCCACCGTTTTAAGGCGAGTGTATACTTTATCTCACTCGACCTACTAAAATGACAGATTTTTGCTGTTAACCGAGAACTATTACCGTTTACCGTATACCGTTTACCGTTTACCAATTTTCTTGATTACTTGTGTATGTTGTAAGTTCTAAGCTGAACTGGGTCCTGCTCTTGGTTACTAACCTGCTCGAGCCAAGACTAGGTTCGGTCGGGTAGGTTGGAACTCTGGGATACCGTTTCGGTATTCTCAAGTATTACCACTGAAGGAATAAGGTGATGGCCAGACAAACCGAGGGGATCTGAAGTTATAAGGTGAAATTGACCGAAATGGTTCCACTGGAACACCGCATCTTTCATTATGTGTTTATTTCTGTATCATGATAACTGTCTTATTGTAAATGTGCCAATGTAAAATCTTGAACCATATATGTATCATGTTTAATTTACCTGATTTATTAGAACTGCTAGAATGTATTGGAACTTCATTGGGCTGTTTAACTCATTCCACGTTTTTGTTTTCCTTAACAGGGTTCGAGACCAAAGGTGCTCGTGAATAGTACTAGATTGTTTTCTTTGAAAGACCTTAAGTTGTATTACTGCAGATAGTTGTAGTACATATTCTTTTGGATTGTATTAACTTTGAAAGTTATCTAATTGTAAGTATGAAATATTTTGGAGTACTTTAATTATATAGTGAAAATATTTGAAGTATTTCGATCTTTTGGGTTATAGATTATCTTGAGTCCTGGCGAGAGTTGGGTAGGCGTCCTACGGATACCCTTTGGTTCGTTTTAGAGAGAAGTGAGGGCGTCACAGTAATAAAGTCAACACCTCATAAATAACATTCAAATGTTTCAAAAGATAGAAAGCATAGTTAAGTAAAATACAATGACCTTTGAACAAGTACCACCTCGACTATCCTAGACAAAAACTACTAAAATAGACTAAATCACTAGATTAGTGATTGGCGGAGTCAAAAGTTTTTGCTACTTCAGTAGGATCATTTTCATCTTCAACATTAGGAGTTTCTCCCTCATGTCCCTCGTCGAATATCTTGCCATCCACCACTTGTTCGACTAAGGTAACACACTCAACCATCATCCCCTCAGTTCGATCTCTAACTTCATGTATTACCCTAGCAAATTGGCACTTAACCTCCTGAAGCTGCTCACGAAGAGTCTCAACCTTTTTCTGCTCCTTAAATACATCCATTTCCAGTTCATGAACTCTAGCTGTTTGGACATCCACAGTCGCACTCAATCCTAGATTATTCTCTCGAATTATCCTAGTTTTCTCAGATAACTGCCTCCGATCATCACTTGCCGCTAACACCATTTCGTTAGGGTACGAGTAAATTCTCCAACAATCGCATGAAAACCTAGTTCGACGAATTGGGGTCCACTGCCAAAGAGGGCCCCAAAGCCCATCTCGATAACGAATCACTGGAAGGTGCCTCAGAGGTGACCCATCTCCATCATTTCCTTCCATGACCTACGATTAACCCACAAAACTAAAGATTATGACCTTATGATCATTGGTGTCATTCAAAGATTTAGTTTAAGGTTTATCACAAATTTCTATGACCAAAATTTCTCGACTAAAAACTCCTAATTTTATTCCAGGTATTTCAAATCTAGCAGTCTGATACCAACTGTGACGCCCCCACCTCTCCCTAAGGTATCAGCGGAATACCTACCCAACTCTCGTCAGAATTCAAGCACTCATTCAAACTTAATAAAGGATCACAAATTAACCATCGACTTAATTAAGAATTATTTCGAATATACAAACTCGAAATTCCCAAGTATACCATTTATGATTACAAACCATAAATCTGAGGATACAAAATTTACACTTTAATGGTCTCCAATAGCATACAAAAGTAAACTAGTTCCAACGAAAATCACTAGTCTAGGATCTCCAATTTCTACCTCCAAAACCTGTTAAGGAAGAACAAACTTAAAGGGATGAGCTAACGCTCAATGTGTGAGGACCCGAATATTTTTTTCTCTTATTTTTATTTTATTTTATTGATTTATTTAATTATTTATTCACCCATTTATCCCAAATAATTTATTTCACCCGTTTTTAAGTCTATTTGTATGCAAAAATTTCCCTTTTATAATTTTAAAACGTTTCGTTAGCAAATTTAATTTCTCTACTGCTCGTTTAGCGAGAATAACAAGTACACGTTTTTCGAGATTATATTCGATTCGAGAGTACATTAGTTTTGGAGAATTAAGAATGATCGATAGTAAACTAAGAAAAGTTAATTGAGAGATTAGATGTGAGTGAGTTAAAATTTAAGCTTTTACCGCGCGCGCTTCGATAGTTTCTCGAAAGTCGCATCGCTACGACTAATTGGAGATTTGAGAAATTAATATTAGACTACTAAGGGTGAGTAATTACCGTATTAAAGGAAGTACCTTGGAGGATTAGTGCATGAGTGTATCAAATCCGAGAGAAAGTGGTAGTACAAAACTCCAATTGGGCACTATTAAGAGTTGACTTTTTTCCCAACACTTATGGCTACTATTTCATTCTTTCTCTCCAAGTTTTCACCACACAAAAACCCTCATCTCTCTCTCCTCACTCTCTCAATTTTCGGCCAGACCAAGAGACAAGAAAAGGAGGAAGAAAAAAACTCCATTGTTAGCTTCAAATCACTCACCAAACCTCCACCAAATCACTCACAACTTGGAGTACCACTCTAGCTTGAAGGGAAGAGAGGGCCGGATGGTTAGGGGCTATTTTAAGGAGTTTCTCACAACAAAAATATAGAGTTTCATCTTGAGTTTTGAAGGTATAAACACCTCCACCAAAGCTTTTACTTTCTTGTTTCATTTCTTGGTTTTGAAGCTTCTAGCTTCCTTATTGTTATTGTTGCTTGGATTTGGTTGGTTGAAGTGGGCTCTATGAACTCCCACCTTGGTTAAATGAGGGCTGCCATGATATTTATGTGTGTGTTTATGATGAGTTTTACTAGAAGAAATTAAAAGAGGAAAAAGAAAGAGAGAAAACCGTGAAAGGAAGTAAGCTGGCCGAATCTGTCCTGTTATTGCCTTGCCTAAATTTCGAATTTTTGATACTCAAATGACTGTGAAACTGATGTATATATGTTATATATTATGTGTAGAAAGTGTCTACCAAAAATCATTTGAATGGGTTGAGCAAAACTTGAATTTTCAAAATGTGAAGAAACCTGGAAATGAGTACAGACTGTCCGAACAGTACCACTTTGATCGAACATAACTCTTTGTACAAAAGTCAAAATCGAGTACCGTTTGCAGAATTTGAAACTAGACATTTGTATCTTTCCAAAAGTATAAAATTCACCTTCTAGTTCGAACTGAATGAGCCGTAGTGATTCGGCAAAGTTTGCTATCCTGTTCTGGTGGTCTATCCGAGAGAAAGGTAGAAACTGCATCTTGTGGCTCTATTTTCTCTCACTTGTGAACTGATTTTGAAAATGACTTATTCTGATGAAATGTAGAGTTTTGAACCTAGTTTCCAATGCCACCAACCATTCATATTTGAACTTGTATTGAGCGCGTTATGGCCTGATTTTGTAAGTGTGATAAAGCTGGAAAACTGGAAAAACTTTTCCTTCTTGCTGGCCGAATGGTCAAACTTGTTTTGGAATGTTTTGTTTCGAAAACTTTGATGTCAATTACCTCTAAATTACTCATTGGATGTTTATGGAATCTTAGTTTCAACATTTGAGCTAATTGAGGTTGATTGTGTGGGACAAAACGTTTGAAAAGAAGAGAGAACAACGGACGGCAGATTTGCTTTGAAATTTTCCCGAACTTTGACTATTTTGTTAACTGTCTTCTCACATGAGTTTTTGCGTGAAATTTGGTAGAGATATAGTTCAATATGGAAGATTTAGTGTACCAAATTTGGTGTATTTTCAATGCCATTTTGATGGCTAAATGATATTTCAAATATAGCTTTTCAAATCTGAAAAATGACTGAACAGTTTGCAAAACGCGACCAACTTTGAACTGATGTATCTCAGTACTCGAAACTCCAAATTTATTTCTGTTTATTGTGTTTGAAATCTTAATTGAAATTCTTATTGTGTTACAAATTTCAGAGGCTAGTTCACTTTCTGTGAATTTTGCCGAATTTCCAAAATTTGCCGAAAAACATGACCAAAACTGCCTTGTTAGTTCAAATCAGCCATTTTGAACTGAAATTTGAATGTCTTTCGTTTAGAATCTTGGAAAAATATCTTCTAGAAACTTTTAGTACTTTGGATCTAGTTTCCAACAGTATAAGTTTTTCCATTTTTAGATTTACGGAACTTGAGATACGATTTTTCAAAGTAATGTCACTCTAAACTGAAAAAATTTCTGTTTTCAACCAAATTACTGCTTTAAGAACTTCCAACCTCTTACCTTGATTTTTCCACTTCCTTGACTTCAAATGTATCCCTATTGAATTTCTCTTGTTAATGTATCTCTCCTTTTCTCAAAATTTTATACTTTTAACAAGTTACCTCAATTGAAGAGGTCAAGACTTGTACTTGGCTTTTAGCCACCATTTTCGAATTTTCCTAGTGAAGCTTACTTGCTAGACTTGTCCATATGTTGGCCTTGATTTTGTACTAGAGTTGGCAATCATATACGCATTTTAAAGAATGATTTGAAAGGTTTCTTGTGAATTTAATTAGTAATACTTGAAATGTTTTGGCCAAACTTCCAAATAAAAATGTGTTCATCTTCCTTATTCGAAAGCCAAGGTTTCTATTGTGAAGACTCGCAAAATTTTTTATTTTTAAACTCCTAATTTTAGCTTATTTAATTATTTATTTGACCAAATATTTCGAATAATATTTTCTAGCCTTCTTAACCCTAATTACATTGAATTATGACTTACTCATATTTTTAAAGTGACTCGTTTCAAAATTTAATTTTTGGAAGCTCGTTAAGTGTGAATAGTGACTGCACGTTTGGAAATAATAATCGATTCGAGGATACAATGAGTTGGAAAAATTGGAGACTTGTACATTTGCCCTAAAGTGGTTAATTTTAAGTTTAAATACTCAAGTGATAGTTAGTTGTACTATCGTTATAAAGAATTTCTTAAAGATTTCGCCTTATCGCGCACAAATCGGGAGTTCAAGTTTTCGCGTGCGCGACTAATTGGAGGACTTTGGAAATTATTTCTAGACTATTAAGAGTGGATAATATTAGTATGAATATAAGTGCATTAGAGGTTTAGTGCACAAGTGAAACGAATTCAAGAGGAATCGAGCACTAAACGCGCGCGCGCGCGCGCGAGAGAGAGTTGACTTTTGAGCACATAAAGCCACCAACCACTAAGCTTCCTTAAGAAGCTACACTATCTCTTTCTTGCTCTCAAGAACAGCCGGCCAAGAAGAAGAAAAAAACACTCCAAAGCTCTTCAAATTTCTCCTTCATTTCTTCATCAAATCTTCTCCGTTTCACTCCAAAATTTAACCACTCTTAGCTAACAACTTGGTGAACAACTTGAGCTAAAAAAGGAGCCTCATTTCCACGGTTTTTCTGAGCTTAAGGTGACCGAAAATTTCTGCTAGAACCACCAACCAAGGTATTTAACGATCAACCTTGAAAATCTTCGTTCATGGAAGTAGTATTGCACATATATACTCGTATGATCATGTGGGTAGCTTGGATTATGTTGGAAATTGTTGTGTGGGCTCTATGAATTCCCACTATGACTTGTTGGGCTGATTTGATGAGTTTTAATGTTGGTTTAGTGCTTAAATTAGTAGAACTAAGTGAGTTTATGAATGAAAGTTCAAAGGAAATGAAAGGAGAAATATTTCCGATTCTGCCCTTATGTTGTCCGTGGCCTTTAGGGCTAAATTTTGTGGATCTAATGGCTTAGTTGTGATGTTTATATATTGTAGGAGTTTTGTAGAAAGTTTCATCAAAAAATTCCATGAATTGGTTGGCCAAATGTTGAATTTTCGTAAGACAGCAAATCTGGAAAATTTTCACATCACTGCCCTGGCAGTGTTCTTGTTTCGGCCATATCTTTTTGCTCCGACGTCGAAATCGAGTGTTGTTTGAGGCGCTGGAAACTAGACATTCTAAGATTTCTATTGGTATAAAATTCATGTTCTGGTTCCACATGAGTGATCCGTAATAGCCTTGTAAAGTTTACTGTCCTGTCTCACGTTTTCACAGAGAGCCCTGTTCTGAGCAGCACCTTAATGCTCAAATGTGAGTTAGTTGTGGACTTATTTTGAAAACGATTTCTTCTAAGAAATTGTAACCGTATGAATCTAGTTTCCAACTCCACTGACCATGCTCAATTCGGAGTTGAATTGAGCGAGTTGGGGCCAAAGTTTGAAACTGACTCAGAGGTCGAAAACCCTCTTTTTGGCTAGTTGATGCCTTAGCTTTGATTGGGACTTGTTATTTCGAACTTCTTGGTGTTGATCACCTACCAAATGCAGCTTGGATGTTTCTTAGACCTTGTCTCCATAAATGAATGATGGTTGAGGATTTTCGTTGGCCAAACGTTTGGAAAAGAGAAAAACCAAAGCACAAGGCAGATTGCCTTGGAAATTTTGGAAACTTTAGTGACTTCGTTCACTAGCTTCCCGAATGAATTTTTTCATGAAATTTGACAGAGGGATAGCCCACATATGGTAGTATAATACTACCAAATTTGGTTCCATTCTGAGTTCATTTCGATGCTCAAATAAAGACCCAAAGTTTGTGACTTCAACCTGGAAAATTGCCTAATTGCTTCAATTTTTCAGCAACTTTGAACCGCTATATCTTGGTGCTCAAAGCTCCGATTCTTGTTCCGTTTGTTGGATTTTAAACCTTGTTTGCAACTCTAATTGAGTTCCGAGTTTCAGAGGTTAGATCAAATTCTGTGATATTTGCCGAATTTTCAAAATTGGCGAAAAACCAACCCCAAAACTGTTTTGCAAGCTTAAAATAGTAACTTTGAGCTAATTTTTGAATATCTTCCGTTAGGAATCATAGAGAATTGTCTTCTAGGGACTTTTATTATTTTGGAAGAAGTTTCCAACGGTACCAAGTTTTTCAATTTTGGACTTACGGAGAGTGAGTTATGATTTTTCCAAAAGTACATCTCAAACCTTAAAATTTCCAAACTTGAAGGGAAGTGAGTTTTCGAGACCTTTCCCTATCATTCGACACTACTTGATCATTTTGGACTTGTTTTCAAGAAAGAAAACTAGTTTCTCCTTGTGTGTCTAAACACCACTTTTTGAATCTTGAAATTGAGCAAGTTAAGGCTCATTTTCGTAAGATTTCTCCAGATTGCACAAGTGTGCAACCTTTTGCGATAATTGCGGTTTCTAAGTAGTGGTTTATTATTAATTGCTTAGGCACCCACGAGGACCTTCAAGAGGATCCCACGGTGAACGCTTGAACCTCTAGTGACGTTTCTACTTGGATTACTTGATGAGTGTCAAGTGCATGAATAGTTAAAACTATATGCATTCGATACATGCTTACTTGTTATCCATGAAATGAGATTTTGAAAATGGAGTCGAATGTGTACTTTATCGCACTCGTTCTCATTTGAAACGAATAACTCATGCTTGAAATTATCAAATGTTTGAAATTATTTAATGCTTGGATATGTCAAATGTTGAATGACATGAATTTGTATGCTATGGCTGCATACGTCGTTGCAGTGAATCTCCTTGACACCCAAATGAACATGGGGACGCCCAACTCTCACTGGCTAATCTTGGACTCGAGCCGACATGGGTTTGGTCGGGATTCTTGGTGAACCCTGAGAAAAATAAGTTTGACCTAGTGAGAGGTCTTACTTGGCATACTCGAACCAGTATCGCCCAAAACAAACGACAGGCGGGCCCAATACAGGGGTATGTAAGGTGAAATGGGACATGATAAGTGAAGTTCTACGAACAAAACCTACCCGATTGACGGAGTGTTAATCCGTGGAGGTTTCGGATCGCGCAAGTGGAAAATAGCTCCTAAGAGCTACTATATCCTTGAATTGTTTATGTTTACATATTATTACTCAAATTACTAATTTCTTGCATTTTACTGCTTTATTCGCTAAATGGGATTATTATTTGGACAATGTGCTTGCATGTGTGTTTCTTACCCTCACGAGCGTTTTGCTCACCCTGTAGATTTGTTTTCCTTAACAGGACTGGATTAGAGTGAACTCGAAGAGAACCCCCTTGTGATGTACTTTTATATTAGGGTTTTCAATGTACTTGGCTAGACTCGGGATTTTGTATAAGTTGGGATTGGATGTAACTTTTGGGAATTGAATGTAAGATTTGGATGATCGATGCATTTTGTACTCATGGTGTACTATTGAATATTGGCTATGGAAGCGACTTTATTCCTTTGGCTTGTGTTGTTGGTTATTTATAGTTAAGTTTGAATTGTTTTGCCTTGAGTCCTGGCGAGAGTTGGGCAGACGTCTCGCGGATATCCTCTGGTTCGCCTTAGGGAGAAGTGGGAGCGTTACAGTTAGTATCAGAACACTAGGTTAGAGATTTATATGGGAGACCTGCTAGATACTCTACCTTTAATACTTGAGACAGAATGACTCGGTGATATTTCAAGTGATATTTTGGCAAATTAGTGGTTAAGTTAGGCATGCCGTAAGAGACATTCATACAAGTTAATGATTAAGTTTCTAACCCGAAAAGTGTGATTGTTTTGCAGGGATGGAAAATGGAAATGGAGACCCAGCAGCTAATGGGAATGACCATGCGAATGGTCATGCTAATGGTAATGGCCACGTAGAGTCTCTTAGGCCCATCTACTACCGAGCTCTTGGTGGAGGAGTTCGAGCGCGTTATACACCCGCTACTAGATATCCCCGATGCCCGTGTAGGTTGACTTTTGCCTACTCGAACTATCTGGTGCTAGCCTTGGACGACGAGCGTCGTCAGTTGGTGACTGCCAACCTAGATCTGTAGGCTGAGGTGGATGAGTTTAGACAGATGGTAGAAGCTCAGGGTGAGAGGATCACCAAGCTCGAGGAGGTGATAGAGGGTGAGGTGGCTACTGCTGCCGTTGTTCGTGAGGAGCTCCAGAGTACTAGGGCTCGACTTACTAGGTTAGATCAGGAGATCCGTGATCGGGCTTCCGGGATCTTAGCTGATGCCACTAGGCTAGTGAACGAGGTGATGAATGTAGTCCAAACCTCTAAGGAGGAGGAGGATCTTGAGGAGGATCCTGAGGAGGAGATTCCACCCGGTAGTCCTACTGTGGACTAGGCCTTAGTGATTGACCCTCTTTTGACTCTTTTGACGGATGTAACTAGGTTAGCTGGGGTGATGCGAGTGCTGAGGCCATTGTATTTTGTATGACTGTGTGGCCTTCTTGTGAGACGCTTGTTTTACTTTAATCTTGCATGACTAAAAGTACTCTTATGGCACTTACGTGCTATATTTTTGTGATTGCCCCTTACTTGCTAACTGTATGAATTTGAAGTATTAATGAATGTAAATTATTATTATTTCCAATGTTTTCTTGTTTGGTTCTTATTTTCGACTTTTCTTGCTTGGTTCTTGTTTCATTTTTTTCCTTGTATAATTGATTTATTTCTTGCACTAGGCACGTCTAGAATAATGGAAGGACTAAGAAGTGGTCGAGGCCGTGGGCGAGGGACTAGACAAGCCCAACCTCATGGGGATGACCAGGGATCGGCAACTGGATCGACCCAGGTATAGGAAAATGTAGAGGAAAATCAAGTGGCTACTGCCATTAATAGGATGACTGACATCCTAGAACGCTTAGCGGATAGGCAAGGTGCTGGACCGCTCAACCAACCTGGGGGAGAGGATAGAGCCTTAGAGAGATTCTTGAAATTTAACCGCCCTAAATTTACTGGTGAACCCAATCCTGAGGTAGCAGAGAATTGGTTGGAGAGAATGACTAATATATTTGCTGCCTTAGATTATACCGAGAATAGGCGAGTGAATTTTACTGCATTCCAATTTGAAGGAGTAGCATGTGTTTGGTGGGACCTGATAAGGGGAAAGTGGGAAAGAACTCAAACCCCTTGGATTTGGGAGAATTTCACAAGGGAATTTAATGAGAAATTCCTCCTGCCCTTAATCCAAGAAAAGAGGGAGGATGAATTCATTAACTTGAAACAAAGGACCCTTAGTGTAGCGGAGTATGAAGGGAAATTTATTAAACTTTTCAAATATGCCCCTGAATTGGTGATAAATGAGCGAAAACAGATAAGTCGATTTATACAAGGGCTTAATGTGGAAATTCAGGAAGGTTTGGCCGCAGTCCAAATCTCTACATTTACTGAGACTTTAGAGAAAGCACAAAGGGTCGAAAGTGCAAGAATGCAAATGAGAGGCTTTCACAATAGGAAGAGGAACTTTCTAGTCGTACTTCTGGACAGAATAGTAAGAATGCTTCGCCTTCTAAGACTGGAAGAGGAATAGGAAGAATAAGTGTCGCGCCCCATTTTTGAAAATAAGAAAAATAAATGAGGTGTTTTAAGAAAATGGATTTTTGATTTAATTCATTTGAAAAAAATGTGTTTTTGATTTGTTAGAAAATAAATAAGGAAAATAAAATGGGTCTTAATGGGACTTTGAAAATGCGACGATTTGACCCAAAATAATAGTTTAAAAAGGGTTTTTAAATAGAAAATCGGAGTCGCCACTTGGTATTGAGTTGAGGTGTACCAAGTCAGTTAAAATGAATTTTTTAAATAAAATTATAGAAAATCCTTTTTAAACGACTCCTAAGTCTACGGAAATCAGAGAAAAAGATTCGGGAGTCACATTTGAAGAGAGGGAAGGCAAGGATAAAAATTCAAGGCACCCTCTCAACCTAGCCAAGGCTAGTTGCGTGATTTAGTCGAAAATATTCTTATTTTAACCTAAAAATTTATCGCATTTGGAGGTACTATATGAATGCAAACCCTAGACCTAAGAGGGTATCGGGGGGTCAAAATATTTTTTCGAAATTATTTGATGCAATTCGCATTAATTGCGACGCTCAAAAGTAAACTTTCGAAGAAGTCACGAATTGTGCAAAAATATGAGACTTTAAGAAAAGAAAAGGAAGAATAAAAATAATCATAATCATACAAATATACATGTCCTAAAGGAATGCATCATGTTGGGTACGGGGGACTAATGTTCGTGACTCAATTTTCTCTTTAATAGAGGGAATACAAGCGTGCTAAGGCTAGAAAGCCAAACTCGTCCATATCCCATATTTAAGGGGTATTTCCTACCTAATCAAGCAAATGATCTAACCTAATTCTATTTCCCTAAATGAAATGCAAGTCTAATGTCATGTTTTCATACAAAGGGGTAAGAAACATACTTATAAGGGAAAATATGAGATAAAGGATATAAATATAAGGAAATATGGGATAAAAGATGTACATATAAGAAAAGTGTCATGCAAAATGATAAAAAACCCTAAAAGAGAAAAACATGCATGAGATGAAAGTGATTTCATCACACAATCATGATCGAACGCTCGAAAGGCTCCTAAGGATCTAGCATTGGACTAGCCCATGTCTACAAATTCTCACTAGCGTTGGACGAGTGAGAAATCGGAAAAAGAGGCCACAACTAGCGTTGGACTAGTGTGGTGACGTCATGCATTCATTTATAACAAAATAAATCATGTAAAACTAATAAAAAACAAATAAACACATAAGGTCACATAAACACATAGCAAATAGGCATGATATCTAGATGCAAGATCCTAGAAAAGCGGTAAACACGTAACACATAGGCATGCAAGGCACACATAAACAAGTAAAGCGAATAAAACCCTAACTATTACATTCGGGGAGCTCTACTACAATCTAAAGGGGGAAAGAATTAAATAAAATGATATAATAACCTAACTATTACAATTGTGGCATTTAATTGCCTGCCCAAATAATTACAAATTAAATAAAAATAAATATACAAAAATTAAAGCAAATAAAACGAATAAATGAAATGAAATAAAACATTCAAAGGCATACGATTGAACACGTAAAGTCACATAATAGCACATAGGGTCAAATAAAGTGAAAATAAGGGATAGAGTGTACCTCCCTTGAGTTGGGGACCTAATGACACGAATTTACTTATTTACCCTCCAAAATAATAAAAGGGGTCAAGGTATCACTTTAATTAACAAATAATCAGGAAAAATGGAAATAAACACAAAATTAAATCAACCAAGGTATTCAAATGAAAGTAAACAAACCATATCTGACAAATTAACACAAATAAGGACCTAATTTGAAAGAATTAAAGAAATTAAGGGATCAAAATCACTATTATTGCAAATACTAAGGATCTAAAAGGAAATCAATTAAAATCAAGGACTTAAAGTGAAACCTACCAATCAAATGCTAAAATTCACAAAAATAAATGAAAACCAAGTTACTACGATTAAACAACAAAGTTACCCAAAATTCTACTAAAAATCCAAATTAAAATAATAAATTTCTCAAAAAACTATTAAACCTTAAGATTTCATCCCAAAAACTCATGAATATTCTATCCAAAATCAAATCAAGCATGCCAAAGGAAAAACAACAAATTAAGGGGGCAAAATTGATGAAATTATCCAATTAATTGAGCCTTAGTAGCATTATGGGAAACTTAGGGGGCCAAAGTGCAATTTTCAGAAACTATTTCATGCATGTTACGAAGGAAGCTGTTGCAACAAGCATTTGTTCTGCAATTTTCTGCAACTTGAAACTTTCGACAACACCTGAAGCTTTGGAACTTCAGCAACCTTATGCGGCAACACAAAAATTTTAATAAGAAGAAAAATTCGACTTCCAAGCTCCCATTAGACTTCATGAACTCACCATCAAGATACCAGGCAAGAGAGAGAAAGATTCAGAACGAGAAAAACTTGCGAGTTTCAGGTTCATTCAACAGATTTCCACCAGTTGCTGGGTTCATCAAATGCGACCTTCTTTTATCCAAACACAACTAACAACTTAACCAACAAAATTTTGGACCAAAGTAATGAACTCACCAAACATTCTTTCCATTTTTGAACACAAAAATTCAGAGACCCAAGAGCATGCAAATGCCAAACACGTTCCTACAACCTCCCTGATTCTTTGAAACTTTACCAAACCTCATACAGCAGATGTTAGCAATGATTTCAAATAGGAAGACAACCTCAGTTTCTCATTAAGCTCACCCCAATACCTTATTATGCATACAAGAGAACGAACATTAGCATGGGGAAAGGTTTGCAAATTCCTAGCTCATTCAAAGATTTGTGCCCATTTTGGATTATTCTACAGAAAATCACTTATTTGACTAATACTCGCACATGCTTTGCAAAGGAAAACAGCAATGAGAGTCTCGTTTCATGGTAAACCAAAATCTCTCAAACAAGCTCTTAACAGATCAACAAGATTCCATAGGAATGCAAGAAGACAGCTACGGGAGCATATGAACGAACGAAAGAAAGAAACATGGAGAGAGCAGACATCGAAAAACATTCTGAAATTTTTTTTTCAGTCACAATTAGCTACACTTGTAGTGTTTATCAGATGTAATTTTTTATCCAAGCACGGCCAGCTTCTCAACCAAACAGCAAAGCTATGATCTCAAACATCAAAACCACAGAAAGTCGACATTCAAACATGTAAATCTTCGGCAAAAATTTCTGCAACTTATCTTCAGTTAGCCAAAACAAAATTCAGACAAAAATGACTCAAACAAGTCCCAACTCAAACAAGTCCCGACTCAAACAGGAGCAATGGGCTGAAAAAGGAACAAGAAGCTGAAATGGCAAGATCAGCGAGCGAAAGAAAAGAAATGGAGAACCTGATCCGGAAAAGCGTTTTAGTTTTTTCAGCTTTTTCTTTCCCTCTCGGCTTTCTCTCTTGGCCGAAGCTCGCCCAACTCGAAACTCCTCTGGTTTCTCCTCCTCCTTGGTTCCAGCTTTTCTCTTTTCTTGCCGACCTTCGTTCTCTTTTCCAGTCGCCAAGAATCCCCTCTTACTTTCTTTTTTCCTTTTCCTGTTCCTTTCCCAGCCGAAGACACTTTTCCTCCTCTAGCTCCTTGCTGTTTTTCCTCAGCTTCTAGTCTCTCCCCTAGCTAATCCTTCCTCAGTTTTTCTGGTTTCCTCCCTCACTTTCCTCTCTTTTACTCACGAGAAACCCTCTCCTTTCAACCCCCAGCCGTCACTCCTTCTTGCTTCTGGTTTTTTCTCAAAGCCCCTAGCTTTCCTCCTGTTTCCTTTAGCCTAAGCTTTTCTTTTCTACCCCGAAGCCTCTCATCAGCGTTTTTCCCGTAGCTTTTCCTTCTAGTTTTTCCTCCCTCTCGTCCCTTCCTTTTTTAGCCGCCACAGATTGTTGAACCTTTTATATGCATGCCATCTCTCAAAACCTAGAACTAATGGAGGAGATCTTAGGGCTGCATTTTCGGTCTTCATCTCAAACCATTAGATGGCTTCTAATCCTACATCTTTTGGTGTTTGTTGGATCAAGGCCAGGTGTAGTTGCTGAGATGATCCGATAGTGACGAAAATGGAATGGAAAGAATGGTAAAAAAAAAATATGAAACCGAGCTGCAATTTTTCCTTCCGCGGCTGGCAAAAAATGCTGTTTGTTTGCAGCTCACGCGCGCGTGAGCTGCTTAGTCTTTTCTTTTTTTTTCTTTTTTTAAATTAAGGAAATGACTTTCTTCATAAAAATAAATAAATAAAATAAAATGAAACAAGATCAATTAAATGAAACGCTGAAATTTTATTCTCTTCATTTTATCATTACATTTTTACTAATTTTCAATTTAATTTAGATAAACAAACAACTAAATTTTATAAAATTGGATCTAAAAGCATTAAAGCATATTTTTGAACAATTTTCTTTTTTCTCCTTTTTTCGATAAATTTTAATGTTAGAATGTCTTAAAATAAACAATAAGAGACTAATGGGCCAAAATGAATAATAATTATCATTTTAAAAATAACAATAATAATAATAATAATAATAATGATAATAAAAAACTTGGTATTTACAATGCTAAAAAAATATCTAAAAACAAAATCATGAAATTAATAAATAAAAATAGATAATAATTATCAATAAAAATAAATTGAATTAAAAATAAAACAAATTAAATTAAAAATTTGGTGTCTACAATAAGGACTGCTGGAATTTCAAGGGGAGCCTTCTCTAGAGTAGGTTGTAGTGGGCCGACCCAAGCTAAGGGAGTGTTATCTACTGGTTCGACTGTAACCCCTCAAGTCACTTGTGGGTATTGTGGTAAATCCAATCATTCTGAGAATGACTGTTGGAGGAAGTCTGGGAAGTGTCTACTGTGTGGTAGTGTCGAACACCAAATTGCAAATTGTCCAAAGGCGCCAAAGATAGGAGGTAACACACAAAGACCAGAAAAGTCAACTTCTAAGCAGACCAGTGCTGGAGGAAGTCGACCAAAAGTGCCGGCTAGAGTTTATGCACTGGACTATCAACAGGTTCCTGAGGCGACTGAGGTGGTTGAAGGTACAATTCCAATTTTTTACCGTTTAGTTAGGGTTTTAATTGATCCAAGTGCGACGCACTCTTTTGTAAACCCTAAATTCATGAATGGGATAGACTTGAAACCAATTAAGTTACCGTATGACTTGAAGGTTAAAACGCCTATTGGGGACCAAAGTCTAGTCGCTAACTTGATGTATAGAGATTGTGAAATTTGGGTTGGAGAACGAAAATTAGTGGCCAATTTGATAGGTTTGGCGATTAAAGGATATGATACGATCCTAGGAATGGATTGACTAGCCCGTTATAATGCCCAATTGAACTGCAGAACAAAAATAGTAGAATTGTGCATGCCGGGAGAGGCAACCTTGAAATTGGACGTATGGGGTAGATTAGTTTCATCTACACTTATTTCAGGGATCCGAGTTAGAAAAATGTTAAGTAAATGAACTCAAGGATATCTAGCTTTTCTAATCAATACTCCTAGTGATAAGGTGAGATTGGAGGACATGCCTGTAGTAAAAGATTATCCGGATGTTTTTCCTGAGAAATTAGAGTCTTTACCCCCGAAAAGGGAAATAGCCTTTAAGATTGATGTGACTCCGGGAGTAGCATCTATCTCTAAGACGCCATATCGGATGACTCCAGTTGAATTGAAAGAATTGAAATTACAATTACAGGACTTGTTGGAACAGGGTTTTATAAGGGAGAGTGATTCACCATAAGGAACCCCAGTCTTATTTGTAAAGAAGAAAGATGGGAGTCTGAGGTTGTGTATAGACTACCGAGGTTTAAATGACATTACTATTAAGAATAAGTACCCGTTGCCCCACATTGATGAATGTTTGACCAATTGCAAGGAGCGGTAGTATTCTCCAAATTGAATTTGAGACAGGCTTTATTATCAATTGAGAATTTTGGAGAAAGATATACCTAAGACTACTTTTAACTCGAGGTATGGACACTTTGAGTTTGCAGTAATGCCATTTGAATTAACGAATGTACCTGCTGCTTTTATGGATCTAATGCATAGGGTTTTTAAACCTTATTTGGATCAATTCGTGGTAGTATTCATTAATGATATATTGGTGTATTCTAAGAATGTGAAAGATCATGAGAAACACTTGAGGATTGTTTTGCAAACCCTGAGGGAACACCAATTGTATGCCAAATTTAGCAAGTGTGAATTTTGGTTAAAAGAAGTGACTTTCTTGGGGCACATAATTTCTAAGGATGGAATTAAAGTGGATCCAACTAAAGTTGAAGCTGTTTCGAAGTGGAAACGACCTGAAAATCCTACTGAGGTTCGAAGTTTTATTGGACTAGCAGGGTATTACCGGAGATTTATCCAAGATTTTTCTAGAATTGCTGGACCCATGACTGAATTGACCAAGAAAAATAGAAAGTTTATTTGGAGTCCTAAGTGTGAAGAGAGTTTTCACGAATTGAAAAGACGATTGATAAGAGCGCCTGTGTTAGTTCTGCCGAATGGGAAGGATAGTTTTGTAGTCTACACAGATGCATCTAAAGAATACTTGGGATGTGTTTTAATGCAAAATGGCCAAATAATAGCTTATGCATCTAGGAAATTGAAACCGCATGAAGGAAATTATCCGACTCATGATTTGGAGTTAGCAGTTGTAGTGTTTGCTTTGAAGAAATGGAGACATTACCTGTATGGAGTGATATTTGAGGTTTTTACTGACCACAAGAGCTTTAAGTATTTGTTTTCTCAGAAGGAATTGAATTTGAGGCAACGTAGGTGGATGGAATTCTTAGAAGATTATGATTGCACGATAAAATACCATCCAGGGAAAGCCAATGTAGTGGCCGATGCTTTGAGTCGTCAAGTACAAGTAATCGGATTAATGATTAAGGAATTACACTTGTTGGAGGAAATTAGTTATTGGAATCCTAGACTTGAGTCAAGAAAAGTAATTTTGGGAAATATTATAGTGAATTCCATTTTGTTGGAACGTATCAAGAAATCTCAAGAAAAGGACCCTGAAGTGCAAAAATGGTTGGGAAAAGTTAAAAAGGGAGAAAAGTCGAATTTTAACTTGGGATCAAATGGTATTTTGAGATTTCGAAATCGAATAGTGGTGCCAAAGAATGAAGGGCTCAAAAAGGAAATTTTGAAAGAGGCACACCGATCGAAATTTACGGTACACCTAGGAGGGAATAAAATGTACCAAAATTTGAAGAGTTTGTATTGGTGGGAGAACATGAAAAGAAAATTGCTCAATTTATCCAAACTTGTTTGACTTGTCAACAAGTAAAAACTGAACATCAGAGACCATCGGGACTTTTGCAACCTTTGGAGATACCTGAGTGGAAGTGGGAGAATATCACTATAGATTTTGTATCAGGGTTACCAAGGACACAAAGAGGTCATGATGCTATTTGGGTGATAGTGGATAGACTGACCAAATCGACTCATTTCCTGCCGATCAATATGAAGTACCCATTGGAAAAATTAGCTAAATTGTACTTGGATGAGATTATCAGGTTACATGGAATACCTATGAGTATAATGTCTGATAGAGATTCAAGATTTGTTTCGAGATTCTGGCAAAAGAT
This sequence comes from Coffea humblotiana, assembly GCA_023065735.1. Lineage (NCBI taxonomy): Eukaryota > Viridiplantae > Streptophyta > Magnoliopsida > Gentianales > Rubiaceae > Coffea > Coffea humblotiana. The sequence goes on along the minus strand of CM041212.1, from coordinate 19,067,901 downwards.
GCAAGAAATGTTAGGGACTAAATTGAATTTTAGTACCACGTACCATCCCCAGACCGATGGACAGTCGGAGAGAACGATTCAAACTCTTGAGGACATGTTGAGGACTTGTGTTCTAGATTTTGGGGAAAATTAGAGTAAATTTTTGACATTGGTAGAATTTGCCTATAATAATAGTTTTCACTATTCTATTCAAATGGCTCCGTATGAAGCACTGTACGGTCGGAAGTGTAGATCCCCGATTTTTTGGGACGAAATAGGTGAAAGTAAGATCTTAGACCCGACTGCAATACCTTGGATTGATGAAACTAATGAAAAAGTAAAGTTGGTACGCCAAAGGATCCAGACCGCTCAAAGTCGTCAGAAGAGTTACGCAGATAACCGGAGAAAGGACTTAGAATTTGCGGTTGGAGATCAAGTATTTCTTAAGATTACACCTTTGAAAGCAAGTTTAATGTCTGGGAAAGGAAAGAAATTACAACCAAGATTTGTAGGGCCTTATAAGGTTATCCAACGTGTAGGAAATGTAGCCTATAAGTTGGAATTGCCACCGAGTTTGTCTCGAATTCATAATGTGTTCCATGTGTCTATGTTTAAGAAGTACCATCCAGACCCTTCTCATATTTTGCAACCGGAAAGCATTGAAATTGATGAGACATCAACCTATGAGGAGAAACCGGTAAAGATTCTAGATAGGAAAGTGAAGGAGTTACGAAATAAGCAGATACCATTGGTAAAAGTTCTTTGGAGGAATCGTGGAATAGAAGAAGTAATCTGGGAGATTGAAGAAGCAATTCAAGAAAAGTATCCAGACTTGTTCACCAATCAAGGTAAATTTTGAGGACGAAATTTTCTTAAGGGGGAGAGGATGTGAAGACTCGCAAAATTTATTATTTTTAAACTCCTAATTTTAGCTTATTTAATTATTTATTTGACCAAATATTTCGAATATTATTTTCTAGCCTTCTTAACCCTAATTACAATGAATTATGACTTGCTCATATTTTTAAAGTGACTCGTTTCAAAATTTAATTTTTGAAAACTCGTTAAGTGTGAATAGTGACTGCACGTTTGGAAATAATAATCGATTCGAAAATACAATGAGTTTGAAAAATTGGAAACTTGTACATTTGCTCTAAAGTGGTTAATTTTAAGTTTAAATACTCAAGTGATAGTTAGTTGTACTATCGTTATAAGAATTTCTTAGAGATTTCGCCTTATCACGCGCAAATCGGGAGTTCACGTTTTCGCGCACGCGACTAATTGGAGGATTTTGGAAATTATTTCTAAACTATTAAGAGTGGATAATATTAGTATGAATATAAGTGCATTAGAGGTTTAGTGCACAAGTGAAACGAATTCAAGAGGAATCGAGCACTAAACGCGCGCGCGCGCGCGAGAGAGAGTTGACTTTTGAACACATAAAGCCACCAACCACTAAGCTTCCTTAAGAAGCTACACTCTCTCTCTCTCTCTTGCTCTCAAGAACAGCCGGCCAAGAAGAAGAAAAAAACACTCCAAAGCTCTTCAAATTTCTTCTTCATTTCTTCATCAAATCTTCTCCGTTTCACTCCAAAATTTAACCACTCTTAGCTAACAACTTGGTGAACAACTTGAGCTAAAAAAGGAGCCTCATTTCCACGGTTTTGCTGAGTTTAAGGTGACCGAAAATTTCTGCTAGAACCACCAACCAAGATATTTAACGATCAACCTTGAAAATCTTCGTTCATGGAAGTAGTATTGCACATATAAACTCGTATGATCATGTGGGTAGCTTGGATTATGTTGGAAATTGTTGTGTGGGCTCTATGAATTTCCACTATGACTTTTTGGGCTGATTTGATGAGTTTTAATGTTGGTTTAGTGCTTAAATTAGTAGAAAGGAGAAATTTTTTCGATTCTGCCCTTATGTTGTCCGTGGCCTTTAGGGCGAAATTTTGTGGATCTAATGGGTTAGTTGTGATTTTTATAAGTTTTAGGAGTTGTGTAGAAAGTTTCATCAAAAATTTCCATGAATTGGTTGGCCAAATGTTGAATTTTCGTAAGATAGCAAATCTGGAAAATTTCACGTCACTGCCCTGGCAGTGTTCTTGTTTCGGCCATATCTTTTTGGTCCGACGTCGAAATCGAGTGCCGTTTGTGGCGCTGGAAACTAGACATTCTCATATTTCGATTGGTATAAAATTAATGTTCTGGTTCCACCTGAGTGATCCATAATAGCCTTGTAAAGTTGACTGTCCTGTCTCACATTTGCACAGAGAGCCCTGATCTGAGCAGCACCTTAATGCTCAAATGTGAGTTAGTTGTGGACTTATTTTGAAAACGATTTCTTCTAAGAAATTGTAACCTTATGAATCTAATTTCTAACGCCACTGACCACGCTCAATTCCGAGTTGAATTGAGTGAGTTGGGGCCACAGTTTGAAAGTGACTCAGAGGTCGAAAACCCTCTTTTTGGCTAGTTGATGCCTTAGCTTTGATTGGGACTTGTTATTTCGAACTTCTTGGTGTTGATCACCTACCAAATGCAGCTTGGATGTTTCTTAGACCTTGTCTCCATAAATGAATGATGGTTGAGGATTTTCATTGGCCAAACGTTTGGAAAAGAGAAAAATTAAAGCACAAGGCAGATTGCCTTTGAAATTTTGGAAACTTTAGTGGTTTCGTTCACTAGCTTCCCGAATGACGTTTTCCATGAAATTTGATAGAGGGATAGCCCTCATATGTTAGTATAATACTGCCAAATTTAGTTCCATTCTGAGTTCATTTCGATGCTCAAATAAAGACCCAAATTTTGTGACTTCAACCTGGAAAATTGCCTAATTGCTTCAATTTTTCAGCAACTTTGAACTGCTATATCATGGTGCTCAAAGCTCCGATTCTTTTTCTGTTTGTTGGATTTTAACCCTTGTTTGTAACTCTAATTGAGTTCCGAGTTTCAGAGGTTAGATCGAATTCTGTGATTTTTGCTGAATTTTCAAAATTGGCGAAAAACCAACCCCAAAACTGTTTTGCAAGCTTAAAACAGCAACTTTGAACTAATTTTTGAATATCTTCCGTTAGGAATCATAGAAAAGTGTCTTCTAGGAACTTTTAGTACATTGGAAGAAGTTTCCAACGGTACTAAGTTTTCCAATTTTGGACTTATGGAGAGTGAGTTATGATTTTTCCAAAAGTACACCTCAAACCTTAAAATTTCCAAACTTGAAGGGAAGTGAGTTTTCGAGACCCTTCCCTATCCTTCGACACTACTTGACCATTTTGGACTTGTTTTCAAGAAAGAAAACTAGTTTCTCCTTGTGTGTCTAAACACCACTTTTGAACCTTGAAATTGAGCAAGTTAAGGCTCATTTTCGTAAGATTTCTCTAGATTGCACAAGTGTGCAACCTTTTGCGGTAATTGGGGTTTCTAAATAGTGGTTCATTATTAATTGCTCAAGCACCCACGAGGACCTTCAAGAGGATCCCACGGTGAACGCTTGAACCTCTAGTGACGTTTCTACTTGGATTACTTGGTGAGTGTCAGTGCATGAATAGTTGAAACTATATGCATTCAATATATGCTTACTTGTTATCCATGAAATGAGATTTTGAAAATGGAGTCGAGTGTGTACTTTATCGCACTCGTTCTCATTTGAAACGAATAACTCATGCTTGAAATTATCAAATGTTTGAAATTATCAAATGCTTCAAATTATCTAATGCTTGGAAATGTCAAATGCTGAATGACATGAATTTGTATGCTATGGCTGCATACGTCGCTGGAGTGAATCTCCTCGACACCCCAAATGAACATGGGGACGCCCAACTCTCACTGGCTAACCTTGGACTCGAGGCGGCATGGGTTTGGTCAAGATCCTTAGTGAACCATGAGAAAAATAAGTTTGACCTAGTGAGAGGTCTTGCTTGGCATACTCGAAACAGTATCGCCCAAAACAAACGACAGACGGGCCCGATACAGGGGTATGTAAGGTGAAAGGGGACATGATAAGTGAAATTCTACGGACAAAACCTACCCGATTGACGGAGTGTCAATTCGTGGAGGTTCCGGATCGCGCAAGTGGAAAATGGCTCCTGAGAGTTACCATATCCTTGAATTGTTTCTGTTTACATATTATTGCTCGAATTACTAATTTCTTGCATTTTACTGCTTTATTCGCTAAATGGGATTGTTATTTGGACAATGTGCTTGCATGTGTGTTTCTTACCCTCACGAGCGTTTTGCTCACCCTGTAGATTTGTTTTCCTTAACAGGACTGGATTGGAGTGAACTCGAAGAAATCCCCCTTGTGATGTACTTTTGTATTAAGGTTTTCAATGTACTTGGCTAGACTCGAGATTTTGTATAAGTTGGGATTGGATTTAACTTTTGGGAATTGAATGTAAGATTTGGATGATCGATGCATTTTGTACTCATGGTGTACTATTGAATATTGGCTATGGAAGCGACTTTATTCCTTTGGCTTGTGTTGTTGGTTATTTATAGTTAAACTTGAATTGTTTTGCCTTGAATCCTGGCGAGAGTTGGACAGGCGTCCCGCGGATACCCTCTAGTTCGCCTTAGGGAAAAATGGGGGCGTCACATCTATCGTCATAGTTTTCTAAGTTTACGCCCTCGATTTAATCGTTGAAAATGAACGTTAAGTGAATCTTTTACTAAAAGAAAACTTGAGAATTTTACTCGATTTACGTTTACAACTTGAAGTGGTAACTAAAGAGTTAATGAGCCGTTAGTGGCGATTTTACTAGATTTTAACTAAATGAGTTTGAAAAATGAAAAAGGTCACTTATACTTGAAACTTGGGCATTCAACTAGGGAATTTTGACAAGAAACTAATCCTCCATCTTTCTTGGTTTTCATGCCAAACTTAGAGATCTGTTTAATCTTCAACTTAGAGAATCTTGGACATAATTTGACTCAGATTAATGTATTTTTAGATATTTTCAAATGCTACCCTCATGGATTAAGTTATTAAGTGATATTCGTATTCGATTTGAATACATTATCTCTTAAATGAGAGTAGCGGAATACTATTAAACCTTGGTTGATTGCCTAGGTGATTTGTAACTGTACATGTCTCAGGTGATCAAGAGGACCCCAAGGAATCCGTTTGATCTTGTCTCGCTCTTGTTTTACACTTTTGATTTTGTGAGTGTTCCTTATAGGTGTACGTGACTTGAATAATTTTGCTATATGTTTACTTCATAGTTATTGTATGTTTAACTATTAAGTGCACCCTATAATTGCTCCTATGTAACTGTCTACCGTTTTAAGGCGAGTGTGTAATTTATCTCAGTCGACCTACTAAAATGATAAATTTCTACCGTTTAACCGTAAATTTCTAGCGTTAACCGTGAACTACTACCGTTTACCGATTTACTTGATTACTTGCGCATATTGTAAGTTCTAAACTGAATTGGATCCTACCCTTGGTTACTAACCTGCTCGAGTCAGGATTGAGCTCAGTCGGGTAGGTTGGAACCCTGGGCCACCGTTTCGGTATATTCGAGTATTACCACTGGAGAAATAAGGTGATGGTCAGACAAATCGAGGGGATCACTGGTGTTATAAGGTGAAGTGGACTGAAATTGTTCCAAATAAATATCGTATCCTTTCAATGTGTGTTTATTTCTGTACAATGATAACTGTTTCATTCTAATGTGCCAATGTGCAATCTTGAACCGTATATGTGTTATGCTCAATTTACTTGATCTATTAGAACTGCTAGTGTGTTTTGGAATCTCATTGGACTGTTTAACTCATTCCACACTTTTGTTTTCCTTAACAGGGTTCAAAATCGAGAGTACTCGCGAATAGTACTAAGTTGTTCTCTCTTGGAGATTTTAAATTGTATTATGGCAGATGACTGTAGTACATATTCTTTTGGATTGTATTTAAACTTGAAGATTGAGATAATTTTGATAACTTGTGATGTAAGATTTGAAAGTTTATTTAAGGGAGAGATTTTTCTTAATTTGAATTTTATTATTGGTTGTGTACCTTAAATTTAAATTTGACTTGTATCGAGTCTTGGCGAGAGTTGGACAGGCATTCCGCGGATACCCTTGGATTCGGCCTTGGGAGAAATGGGGTGTCACACAGTGAGGTCAAGAAAACAAACAAGTACGCAAGCACGTAGAACCAATTAATCGAATAGCATGCTTAAAAGTAACTTTAAACATGACATTTTATTTAAGTGCACAAGTAGAAATTAACACACAAGAAGGATACAGGAGCTCTCAGGAGCTATTCCCACGTATCGATCAATTTGAACCATCGACGTTGACCCTCCGCCAACCCAAGTAGTAACACGACCGTAGTGCTCCACTTACTTCCTCCATTTAACATAACACCGACTTGGATTCGGAACCAAACATGTATGAAGTGGCGATACTATTCGAGTATATCAAGGGAGATCTCAAAAGATCAAGTTATAATATTTCCCACGGTTCACCAAACTTCTCGACAAAGCCCTTGCCGGCTCGAGTTACAAGGTTAGCTAATGAGTTGGGGCGTCCCCACAAGTATAAGGGTCGATGAGACAGCACTCAAATCGATTTAGAGTCGATCATAGCACTGAGTCGGGATGAACTGTACCTTCCACCCGAATAGGGCGTGATATTTCTAACCGCTCAGTGCTCACGACTTAAAACATGTTCATACACAAGTGCAAGTCATATATATTCATCTAACAAGTATCATGTAATCAGGAGAAAAAGAGAGAGAGAGAGAGGATGAGGGTGATAAAGTACACCTTCGTCTCGACAAATTCACGTATCATATAACACTTATACAAATATCAATTCAATCATATTAACATCGAACATGCACTTGACACTTACCAAAAGTCAAAGCAAGACAAGAGCAAAGCGAGAGTCAGATGAGCTCTTCGGCGTTCTCGTGACCACCAGAGACATGCACAATCATGATTATCTAAGTACTCGACCAAGATTATAAAGAAAACATTTTCTTGCTACCCACTCTCAAAATCATAAGTCGAGTCGAGTTAAAAGAGTTTTTCTCGCTAAATCATTGAAATAATATTCAAAGAGAACTCGAAAGTCATTTTTTATTCAAGTCGTGGTAAGTAATATCAATTCCAAAAGAAAGTATCATATATACTTTTGGCATGAAAATCGAGGAAAGGGAAAGTGATTTTCATCTATCAAAACTTCTAGTCCTACGCCCAAGTTTTAAGAATATAAGGAACGTTCACATTTTCTAAACTAATGGAGTTAGAATTCATCAAAACTCCCCTCATTTCCATAGTAAATATCAAAGGTAAGATTCCAAGTTTCGACTATAAAACTAGTGAAATTCACCAAGAATTACTCTAGTCAAAACGCTCCCTTTTTAGAGTTCAAACTCATGGAAATCGAGGTCATAAGAATAAGGGTTGAAGTTTATAATTCAAGTATGAAGACAGGTGTCATTAACCAAGGGAGTTATGCAACCAAGAGAAATCATAAAAAGGAGATTAATCCCTTGGAACTAAGATTCAAGATGAAGGTTCAAAGTTCAAAGAGACCTTGTATCCAACATTCGCAAAGGAAGGTAGAATGTTGTTAAAAGAAGTATTTGTTTGAAACATAAAATTTTCAACTTGGTGAGACACTATTTGGAAAAATCGTATATCTAGTTTCGTAAGTCCAAAAATTGAAAACTTTATATCATTGGAAACTAGACTGAATGCATTAAAACTCTCTAGAAGACACTTTTCTCAGACTCCAATTCAAAATCATTCAAATTTTAGTTCAAAAATCACTGTTCCAAACAGGACTGAGCAAAATAGGCTTACCATTTCAGTAAAGTTTGGAAATTTGGCAAAATTCGTAGAAATGAAATCAGCCCTTGAAATTTATACCATGATTAAAACTCCAAATCTAGTTTTAAATGCAACCAATGGAACTCAATTTAGACCCTTCTACACGAAGATACAACAGTTCTACGAAAACTGATTTTTAGGACCTGTTTTACGAAATTTTCAGTTCTAACGTACTTGACAGAGTTTCAAAATCTGACCACATCTAGAGCTACACAACTAAAAATTTAGATTAGTTTGTGGAGTTAAAAAATAGATTCAAAATTCTACAGTTCACTAGAAGGAACTGTCATAAAATTCATTTTGCAAGATAGGTAAAATTGAGCTATAAACTGCAGCTATGACTGTTTCTCTGATGAAAGCAGTGAGGAAATTTAGTCATCTTTGCCGGTTCACTACGCCTCATAAGAAACAAGTTAGGAGGCGCATTTTATACTGACAGAAAGCTCTCGGAGTCTAGTTTCGGATTCCATAAACGGAACTTGATTTCAACTCCCTGACAGAACGTTAAGACCCAAAACGTAAACACTGGTCGAGCCTCCTGATCAGAAAAATTTTCAGATTTCTTCCTCACTTTAACCCTACTTTAACACAACCAATTGAAAAGTTTTTCGGAAGATATTCAACACACATAACCAGTAACATGTATCAAGCATTATTACACCAAAATAACATCAAAATTTGAAATTAACATGAGGGTTTCAACAAACCAAATTTCGGACATCATGCATCTCTCATCTTTTAGCTTTCTTTTCCAACTTTCCAACTAAAACTAAGCCATATCTTCTCAAAATAAGCATCAAACAAGCGAGTAAACATACGAAATCCTCAAGGCCTCTACCGATAAAGTCACCTTAAATCCACTACCTAATGTCAAGATTCTTGTGAACCCATCAACAACCCAATAAATAATCTAGCTAGACTAACTTGAGAGGAAAAAGATGAGAACTTGGAGGATTACCTTTGCTTCCAATAATGAAGAACAACCACTAGTATATGAGCTCCTAAACCCCCAAAGTTTCTTCTTTGTTCAACTCACCTTCCAAGCTTGTATGAAGAACCAAGACAAGAAGCAAATTTGGAGTGTCTTTGTAGAGCAAGAATGGAAGAAGCTAGCAGAAATTTTTGTAGAGAAATGGGTAAGGGGGAGTCGGCCAAGGGAGTGAGGAGAAACAAAGGTTTTGAGTGGTAGTTGGGTGATTTGATGGTGTGACAAGATGAATGACATAAAAGTGTCTTGATACCCCAAAAGTCAACAACCGATTAGTAAGCAATTAGTGCTCCTAATTGAGTTTAACTTAACTCACTCACATCTAATCCTTCAATTAACTTTTCTTAGTCTACTAGTGATCATTCTTAATTCTCCAAGATTAATATACTCTCGGATCGAATTTGCCTCGAAAAAACGTGCATTTACTACTTCTCGCTAAACGAACCGCAAAAAAATTAAATTCGCTAACGAAACGTTTTAAAAATAGTTATGAGACATTGTTCCATGCAAATGGATTTAAAATAGAGAAAATAAATTATTCGGAGTAAACGGGTGTACAAAAATTAAATAAACCAGTAAAATGAAATAAAAGTAAGAAAAATTAAAATTCGGGTCCTCACAGATTCTCTATAGCTTCTTGTAGTGCTTACCTTCGTTGTTACAGTAGAGTCCTTTCAATTTTGGGATCCAACGGAACCATTTCAAGTAGAGCGCGATGCATGCACTACAAAGATCACAATGAAGAAAATTTTACCACAAACTAGGTAAAGCAAAATAAACAAACTACTCTATCAACTAACTAAAAGATATTCACAATTTAATACAATGTTTAGACTAATAAAGTTCACTTAGCCTTAATATTGCCGTGATTCCCCGGCAACGGCACTAAAAACTTGACAAGATCTAAAACTACACTCTAAATTTTAACCTAAATCTCTCGTTCACTGCAAGTATATAGGTCATAGTTCGTAATACTCAGGAATTAGGATCGATCCCATGAGAAATCACTTTCAACTACTAAGGCTTCTAACTACTCACTCTATTATCGAAACTTATCAAAAATTTTGGCTAGTTTGATGAACCAAAATGCTAAAGTAATGCAACTCAAATTAACAACTTGAACTAACTTAACTAAACTCAAATGTCTTAGGGTATAGAATCCACTAAATGTACCTAATCATGGATGAATTAGCTAACTATCACTCATTCTTTTATCTTGCTAACAATGCATTTCACTCAAGTCATTGAAACTCGATTTTTCCAATGAACCAAACTTAGCCCATACTAGAGTTTCCTTACTTTCGTGGTGAAATCTCAAGTTTAAACTAGATCAAGCACAAGCAATGCCATAAACGTCCAGCTAAGTGCACCACTACTTTTGTGTGTCTACTCCTTAGGTTCTATTCATTCATTTTCCATTATTATCAACTATTTTCATAGATTAACAATAACTAAGGTTGCTTGTAAATGGTGATCAAGCATTCACAAATATTAAAGTATGAATATATGAACTAGCAAGTATAAGATATATAGCAACAATGTGAGGATTCGAATTTCAATTTTACTTACTTTTATTTCATTTTTCTGGCTTATTTAATTATTTATTCACCCGTTTATACCGAATAATTTATTTCATCCATTTTAAATCCATTTACATGGAACGATGTCTCATTTATATTTTTAAAACGTTTCGTTAGCGAATTTAATTTTTCTGTGACTCGTTTAGCGAGAAATAGTGAATGTATGTTTTTCGAGGCAAATTCGATTCGAGAATACATTAATCTTGGAGAACTAAGGATGGTTAATAGTAGACTAAGAAAAGTTAATTGAGAAATTGGATGTGAGTGAGTTAAGTTTAACTCAATTAGGAGCACTAATTGCTCACTAATCGGTTGTTGACTTTTGGGCACCAAGAACACCTTATGTCAATCCTTCTTACACCCCATCAAATCACCCAACTGCCACCCAAAACATTTCTTCCTCTCCTCTCCCTTGGCCGACTCCCCTCCCTCATTTCCCCTAAAAAATTTCAGCTCTCTTGTCTTCCATTTTCCTCCAAGAAAACTCTCCAAATTTGCTTCTTTCTTTGGTTCTTCATACAAGCTAGGAAGGTGACTTGATCAAGGAAGAAACTTTGGTGATTTAAGAGCTCAAACCCTAATGTTTAGTCTTCATCTTGGCAGCAAGGTAATCATCCAAAGAAACTTCAACTTTTCCTCTCAAATCTTAGTAGTTAGTTAGTCTAGTTAGTTTAGTTGTTGGGTTGTTGATGAGTTCACAAGAACCTTGACATTAGGTAGTGGATTTGAGGTGGCTTTATAGGTAGCGGCCTTGAAGATTATTGTGTGTTTACTTCCTTGTTTAATGTTTATTTTGAGAAGATATGGATTAGTTTTAGTGGAAAGTTGGAAAAGCAAACTAGAGGATGAAGGATGCTTGCTGTCCGAAATTTTGGCTTGTTGAAACTCTCATGTCAATTTAAAATTTTGATGTTATTTTGGTGCTATAATGTTTGTTATATGATGGTGTTCATTTGTGATAAATATCTCCCGAAAAGCTTTTCAATTGGTTGAGTTAAAGTAGGGTTTATGTAAGGATGAATTCTGGAAAATTTTCTGATTAGGAGACCCAACCAGTGTTCACGTTTTAGGTCATAACTTTCTGTTTGGGAGTTGAAATTGAGTACTGTTTATGGCATCCGAAACTAAACTCCGAGAGTTTTCCGTTGGTATAAAATTTGCCTCCTAACTCATTTCCTAGGAGCCGTACTGAACCAGAAAAAATGACTGAATCTTCTCACTGCTTTCATCCGAGAAACAGTCATAGTTGCAGTTTGTAGCTCAATTTTACCGATCCTGCAAAATGAATTTTGTGACAGTTCCTTCTAGTGAATTGTAGCATTTTAAATTTAGTTTTCAATGCCACAAACCACACTAAATTTGGAGTTGTGTAGCTCTGGATATGATCAGATTTTAAAACTCTGTCAAGTACGTCAAAACTGGAAATTTCGTAAAACAGGTTCTAAAAATCAGTTTTCTTAGAACTGTTGTATCTTGGTGTAGAAAGGTCCAAATTGAGATCTGTTGGTTGAATTTGAAACTAGATTTGGAGTTTTAATTGTGGTATAAATTTCAAAGGCTAATTCCATTTCTACGAATTTTGTCGAATTTCCAAACTTTACTGAAATTGCAAACCTGTTTTGTTCTGTCCTGTTTGGAACAGTGACTTTGAACTAAAATTGGAATGATTTTGAAATGGATTCTGAGAAAAGTGTCTTATAGAGAGTTTTAGTGCATTGAATCTAGTTTCCAACGGTAGAAATGTTTCAATTTTTGGACTTACGGAACTCGAGATATGATTTTTCCAAATAGTAACTGAAAATTTTCTGTTTCCAAACAAATACTCCTTTTAAGAACTTTCCACCTTCCATTACGATTGTTGGACTGCATTAAGTTTAATTTCATGATTAGATACAAGGTCTCTTTGAACTTTAAACTTTCATCTCGAATCTTAGTTTCCAAGGGATTAATCCCCTTTTTATGATTCCTCCTAGTTGCATAACTCCTTTGGTTATGGCACCTCTCTTCATACTTGAATTATAGACTTCAACCCCTATTCTTATGGTCTCGATTTCCATGAGTTTGAACTCTAAGAAGTGAGCGTTTTGACTAGAGTAATTCTTAGTAAATTTCACTAGTTTTATACTCGAAATTTGGAACCTTTAACTTTGACATTTGCTATGAAAATGATTGGAGTTTTGGATGGATTTTGACTCCATTAGTTTAAAATATGTGAACGTTCTTTATAATTTAACTTTTGGGACATGAGATTAAAAGTTTTGAGGGATGAAAATCATTTACCCTTTTCCTCGATTTTCGTGTCGAAAGTGAAAACGGTACTTTCTTTTGGAATTGAGATTTCTTTCAATGACTTGAATCAAAAACGACCTTCGAGCTCTCTTTGAGCATTATTTCAACGATTTAGCGAGAAAAGTTACTTTAACTTGACTCGAACTTGTGATCTTGAGAGTGGGTATCGAGAAAATATCTTTCTTATTAACCTTAGTCATGCACCTAGGTAATTGTGATTGTACATGTCTCAGGTGGTCACGAAGAAGCCGAAGAGCTCGTCTGACTTCTCGCTTCACTCTTGTTTTGCCTTGACTTGTGGTGAGTGTCAAGTGCATGTTAAATACTAATTGTTTAAAATGATATGTGTACAAGTGCTCTATATGATACATGAACTTGCCGAAACAAGAGTGTACTTTATCACCCTTGTCCTCTCTCTCTCTCCTGATTACATAGTACTTGTTAAATGAATTTATATGACTTGCACTTGTACATGAACATATTTTAAGTCGTGAGCACTGAGTGGCTAGAAGTATCACGCTTTATTTGGGTGAGAGGTACCGCTCATCTCGACTCAGTACTATGACTGATTCAAAATCGATTGGAACGTTGTCTCATTGGCCAAATATGCTTGTAGGGACAACCCAACCCATTGACTAACCTTGTAACTCGAGCCGGCAAGGGTTTGGTTGAGAAGTTTGGTGAATCTTGGGAAATATTATAGTTTGGTCTTTTGAGATCTCACTTGGCATATTCGAATAGTATCCCCACTTCATACATGTTTGGTTACGGATCCGAGTGGGTGTTATGTTGGATGGAGGAAGTAAGTGGAGCACTACGATCGTGTTACTACTTGGGTTGACAGAGGATCAACCCCAAATGGCTTAAATTGATCGAGACGTGGAAATAACTCCTGACAACTCCTGTATCCTCCTTGTGTGTTTATTTCCAACGTGTGCACTGAAATTAAATTTCGTGTTTAAAGTTGCTTTCAAAGATGTTATTTGATTGGTTGGTACTACGTGCTTGCTTGTTTAAATTTTCCTGGCCTCACTGAGAGTTCGCTTATCTCTTTAAGTTTGTTTTCCTTAACAGATTTTGGAGGTGGATTGGTGGTTCTAGACTAGCGACTTGGTGGATGCTAGTATACCTTTTGTATGAACTTTTATGGCTCTTTAAGTGTAATTTTGTTATTGTTGGTTAGTGGATTGTAATCGTAACTTTTAGTTTTGAAGTTATGACTTGTATATTACTTCTTATTTAAGTCGATGGTTGTTTCATGGCTCTATATTAAACTTGAATGAGTGCGTGAGTTCTGACGAGAGTTGGGCAGGCGTCCCGCTGATACCCTAGGATTCACCCTAGGGAGAGGTGGGGGCGTCACAGTTGGTATCAGAGCGCTAGGTTTGAAATATTTGGAATAGGGTTAAGAGCTCTTAGTTGTGAACTTTTGGTCATAGAAACTAGTGGTAAATCTTAGGTTAAATTCTTAAATGGTATCAGTGAATGTAAGAACCTAACCTTTAGTTGTGGGTTATTTGTAGAATATGGACAGCAGCAGTGATGATGATTGGGTTGAGGGACCTCTTCTCGTGATCCTGTATCACCTGGTTGGAGGTAGAGCCCTTCTGCGATACTCACCTACTAGGAGGGGTAGGTTGTGCCCGTGCCGAACTAAATACTCTTACCCTAATCGATTGGTGTTAGGAGTAGTCGAGGAGCGGAGGAAGTTGACTCGTGACCTCCATATAGCACTAGCGGAGAGAGAGGAGATGGAGGCCACTTTGGAGGCCCAAGCTGCCCGAATCCAGGAGTTAGAGGCTAGAATACTAGAGGAGCGTCAGAGGACTGATGCCTTCCATGATTAGTATCAAGAAACCGAGGGGCATCTTATCTGGATTGTCTAGGAGGCAGGGAACCGTGTGGATGGTATTATGGTCGAGTGTGTAATTATGACCGAGCGTATAGAGGAGGTTTTGCTTAGGGATGTACTTGAGGAGGCCGCACCTGCTGGGAAGGTGGAGGTTGCACTGATGGAGGAGGACCCTTCCGAAACTTTAGGATCTTCTAACTCGGTCCACCTGTATTAGAAACCTTTTAATCTTTTGACTTTTTTTCATGACTTAAAAGGGGTGAACCTCGCTGTGAGACCTTTTGTATTTTGTGCATGTACCCCTGTATTTTGAAACACGTAGATGCCTATATCCTGTATTTGATATTAGTAACTCGTTATATGCACTCTTAACATGTTACATGACTTCTAATCTATATAAAGATCTATGTTTTGATTTTAAAGTGTTCTTGCAACGTGTACATATTTTTCAATTTATACGCTTATATTTTCTTCTTTTATTATGCGTTTAGAATCTTACTAAATGGATCAGCGAGAACATGGATGGGGGCGTGGGCGTGGGATTCGGCAACCCCGCATTCTCGAGAGAGTTGAGGGATTTATGACTGGTCCAAACCAAAATCCTAGAAACGAAGAGGGTGACCAAGTGGCTACGGCCATTGACCGCATAACCGATGTCTTCGAGCGTTTAGTTGAGCGCCAAGATCCTGAACCAGTCAACCAATTTAGGAACCAAGAGAGGGATGACGATAGAGCTTTAGAGCGCTTCTTGAAGTTCAACCCACCTAGATTTCATGGAGGGTCTGATCCCGAGATAGCAGAGAATTGGTTGGAAAGAATAATGGAAATTTTTATTGTTTTAGACTATGTCGAGGAAACGCAGGTGAATTTCACCGTTTTCCAGTTTGAGGAAGTAGCACGCTCATGGTTGAATGTTGTTAGGGTAAAATGGAAAAGAGAACAAATCCCCTGGACTTGGGCAAACTTTGAGAGGGAGTTCAATGCCAAATTCCTTCCGCCTATGATACAAGAAAAGAGAGAGGATGATTTTATTAAATTGAAACAAGGATTACTAAGTATGGCCGAGTATGAGGAGCAGTTCACTAAACTTTTCAAATTTGCCCCTGAACTTGTGGTCACGGAGCGTAAAAGGATAAGGAGATTTATTCAGGGGTTGAATGTAGAAATCCAAAAATCTCTAGCAGCCGCCCAGATCACAACTTTCACAGATGTTTTGGAAAAAGCGCAGAGGGTAGAGACTGCTAAATCCCAATCTAAAACTTTTCACGCTAGAAAGAGGGGTAACCTAAGTAATACCCCTGGATCGTTTGAGAAATCTACCCAACCTCTTAAGATGGGAAGAGGGGTTGGAGGAGTGAAAATGCCTGGAAAACCAGTAGGAGCTCCATCAAGGGGAGCCCTACCGAAAGGAAAATCAGGGTGGACGAGGTCAGCAAAAAGGAAGCTTTCAAACTAGTCCGGCCGTGACCCCTCGTGTGATTTGTGGGTACTGTAACAATCCTAATCACGCTGAACTCGAGTGCTGGAGAAAGCAAGGGAAATGTCTGATTTGTGGTAGTGTCGAGCACCAGATTGCGAGTTGCCCTAATGCCTCTAAGGAATGAGGAAATACCCAACAGCCTCCTAGGTCTGCTTCAAAACAGTCAAGTGTCGGAGGGAACCGATCGAAAGTGCCAGTAAGGGTTTATGCCTTAGACAATCAGCAAATCTCTAACCCAATTGAAGTGGTGGAATGTACGATTCCTGTTTTTCATCGCTTAGTTAGAATTTTAATTGATCTCGGGGCAACCCATTCTTTCGTAGATCCTAATTTTATGAAGGGTGTAGATGTAAAGTGTGATTTCTTGTCTTTTGATTTAGAGGTTAAGACTCCTACGGGGAACCAATGCTTGATTGTTAATAAAATTTATAAGAATTATGAAATTTGGGTTGGTGAGAGAAGATTGTTCACATATTTA
The DNA here is from genome assembly GCA_023065735.1 of Coffea humblotiana. Classification (NCBI taxonomy): domain Eukaryota; kingdom Viridiplantae; phylum Streptophyta; class Magnoliopsida; order Gentianales; family Rubiaceae; genus Coffea; species Coffea humblotiana. The sequence continues at coordinate 19,051,412 of CM041212.1, read as the reverse complement.
ATGAGTCTAACAATTAAGGGGTATGATGTGATACTTGGGATGGATTGATTAGCTCGATACCATATTCAATTGAATTGTAAGATAAAATTAGTAGAGTTACACATTCTTGAGGAAGCAACTTTGAAATTAGATGTGAGGAGTAGACTAGCATCGTCTGCTTTAATTTCGAAAATTCGAATTAGGAAATTGTCGAGTAGTGGAGCTAAAAGATATCTAGTCTTTCTTATCAATACACCGAGAGATAAGGTGAAATTGAAAAACGTGCCGATAGTGAACGAGTTTAACGAGTTTGTAGACACCAAAATTTTTATTTTTATTTAATTCAATTTTAGCTTTATTTTATTTTATTTTATTTATTCTTATTTTTATTTTACTTCATTTTAGTTGACTAAAGTTTGCCAAGATGATAGTTAGTCTTTATTTCATTTATTTTAGTAAATTAGGTTCATCATTTTTTTTAAGATATTTTTGCATTAAATAAAAGAAAAAGAAAAATTCTCACAAAAATTATTTTTAATCCTTTTAAGATTCAATTTCTTTAAAATGAATGAAAATTTTGCAATGCAATTTGCAATTAGGAATTAATATTTTTGTTTACCTAAATTGATTTTGAAAAATAAAAATATAATAAATAAAAATAAGAAGATAGGTGAAGGACATGCATGGTAGATAAGTGTGTTAGGGGAACATTAAACAAGTGTGTTAGGGGAACATTAGACAAGTGTCTTGAGTTTTAGCACAACACATGTAAAGGAAGGGGGGTAGGTGGCAAGACAAGTGTTGAGTCTAGGAAAATTTGAAGAAAAAAAACAAACAAAAGCAAAAAAGAAAAAGAGAGAGGAAAAGGCTGAGGAGGAAATGAGAGGAAGAGAGGCTACGAGCTGAGAAGAGGAAAAGAGGAAAACCAAGGGGAAGGCTTGGGGGCTGAACAAGAAAGGAAAAGAGAGAGTGGCGGCTAGAGTTGCAAGAAAGCTACGGGTTGAAAGAGGAGGAGGAACAAGAGTGAGGGAAGAGGGGGAGAGAAGAAGGGAATTGAGAGAGAAAAGAAGAAAGGGAAGGCTGAACAAAGGGCAGGAAACAACAGAAAGAAAGGAAAAGAAAACTAGAAAAGGAAAGAAATTGGGAAAAAGGGAAAAGAAAAAGAAGGTTTTGGGGGGTTGAGAAAGCAGGAAGAAAAAGCTCACGGGCAGGGAAGAAGTTTTTCTAGGGAAGGAAAAAGAAAACCTGAGCAAGAAGAGAGAGCTTGGGACAAGGAAAAGAGAGAAAAGGGAAAGGAGATCGAGCAAGAAGAAACTAAGAAAATTGCAGCAAAAAGTTTCGTCACAGACTGACGAACTAGTCTGTTTCAGAGTAAACTTTCAGCTTCGATTCAAGCTCTTTGAGGGATCTTATGATTTCTACACTTTTTAGGGAGGAACTTGAGCAACTTTTATTCAGACATTGGTTGGAAAAATGGTCGCCAAGTCCGTTGAATTGGGGCTCCAAGTTCCAGGTCCGCCATCGCTGAAATTTCAACGGCAAAGTTCTCTTAAGCTTAGTTTCCAGAACCGGTGCAATTTCTGGGAGTATTCTCATGTTCATTTCACCTTATTAAGGTTCTAAGGTAACCATAGATTCTTCTTTTATTGTTTTAACACCATTTTTTGCGAGAATCCAAGTACATACGCTAAGAATCTTGAGTGGTTTTGTTGTTGTCAATGTTTGGTAGCTGAATGTTGAGACTCCTTTGTTGATGTCCATTGCATGATTTTGATTGTTGGAAGTCAGCCTTTTCAGTTTTATGATGAAGTTTCCATATTTACTTGATGAGTTTGCGTCGAAGTAGACTGATGTTGCGATTCATGAGCTGATGTCCATTTTTTGCTACTCTTCGACCTGAGTTGCGTAGTCTTGGCTTGTTGCGGGAGTGTCGACAGATCGTTTTCCTTTCTTTGGTTGCTGGGGTTTTAGTTTGCTTGTAGTTCTTGGTTTGCTTGTTGTTTAACTGGGATGGCATGTCTACGTTTACTGCAAGTTTCACTCCTTCTTTCTTTGCTGCGTTTTCATGTACAGATGCATTGTTAAATCTTCGTGAAAGGGGGGCAATCATGTTTGATTCTGTTAACAATAACGAGTTGAGGTTTATGTGGGTTTTGGTAGATGAAATAATGGGTTTGGTTCGAATTTTTGTATGAAAATACTGGCGTAAGGATGAGCTGCAATTTTACAGCAGAAACCAGCGAAGGAGAAGAGCTTCCTCGAAGCTTATGCATGAAAAATTTTTCAAAATTGCACTTCAGCCTCTCAAGTTTTCATAATGCTACTTTGGCACAAAAATTGGAAAATTTAATTGATTTTGCCCCTTTAAAATGTTATTTTTCTTTGGCATGTCTTAATGTGATTTTTGGACAGATATTGGCGAATTTTAGGATGAAATTTGGAGGTTTAATAATTTTTGATAAATTTATAGTTTTGATTTGGAGTTTAGTGAAATTTTGGGTAATTTTGTTGTTTAATTATAGCAAATGGGTTTTCATTTATTTTTTGTGAATTTTAGCATTTGGTTACGGTAGGCTTCATCTTAAGTCTTTAATTTAATTTTATTTTAATTTGGACCCTTAATATTTGTAAAAATAATATTTTGACCCCTCAAACTTCTATGATTGTTTCAATTAAGACCTTGATTGCTTTAAATTCTTGAATATGGGTTGTTTACTTTCATTTGAATGTTTTGATTGATTCAGTTTCATGTTTATTTTCATTTCTTGTGATTATTTGTTAATTAAAGTGATGCCTTGACCCTTTTCTCTGTTTTGGAGGGTAAATGAGAAAATTTCATTTCTTTAGATCACAATTCAAGGGAGGTACACTCTACTCATTTATTTTGATTTTATTTGATCCTATGTGCTACTATGTGATTTCATATGTGAAATTGCATGCTTGTTTGAATGTTTTTTATTATTTCATTTATTTTTATATTCACTTTATTTATTTTAATTTTGTATATTTATTTTAATTTAATTTTGATTATTTGCAAGGCATTTAAATGCCAAGTTGTAATAGTTAGGTTATTATTTTGTTTTATTTCATTTTTTACCCCTTAGATTGTAGTTAGTGCCCCTTAATGTAATAGTTAGATTTCTATTTGTTTTTATTTGTTTGCGTACTTGTATGTTTGTGTATTTACATATTTACTCGCTTTCTTAGGGTCTTTTTTGCATCTAAATACCATGTTTATGTGCTATGTGTTTTATGTAATATTATGTGTTTACTTGCTTTCATTATGTTTTATATGATTTATTTAATTATAATAAATATATGACGTCACCACACTAGTCCAACGGTAGTTGTGGCGCTTTTTCCCGTTTTCTCACTAGTCCAACGCTAGTGGGAATTTATAGACATGAGTTAATCCAATGCTAGATCCTTAGGAACCATTCATATGTTAGATCATGTTTGTGTGGCCATCACTACATTTTCATGCATTTTTTCTACTTTTTAGGGTTTTTTTAATCAATTTTACATGACATTCCCCCTATATATATCCCTTATCCTATATTCCTCCTATATGTACATCTATTATTGCATATTTCCACTATATATATCCCTTATTCCCATGTGTGATACATGACATTAGACTTGCATTTCATTTAAGAAAATTAGAACTAGATTACATCATTTGTTTGATTAGATAGGAGAAATACCTCTCGAATATGGGATATGGACGAGTGTGACCTTTCTAACCTTAACACGCTTGTATTCCCTCTATAAAAGAAAAAATTGAGTCACGAATTTTATCACCCACATCCATTATGATGCATTCCCTTAGGTCACGTATATTTGTATATTATAATTTATTTTTTTTCTTTCAAGTCTCATTTTTTTAATTCGTGACCTCTTCAAGTAGTCACTTTTGGGCATCACAATTAATATGATTCGCACCAATCAAAGTTTAAAGAGAAATATTGACCATCCCGATAGCCATTAGTTCTAGATTTGCATCCATATAGAAATATCCAAATGTGGTATGTTCTTAGATTAAAATAAGAAAATTTTGACTAAATCACACAACTAACTTTGGTTAGGTTGAAAGGGTGCCTTGGATTTTATCCTTACCTTTCCTTTCTTCAACCGTGACTCCCGACCTCTTTTTTCTTTATTTTCACAGATTTGGAGTCGTTTAAAAAGGATTTTCTCTACTTTTTATTTAAAAATTCATTTTAGGTAATTTGGTACACCTTAATTCAATACCAAGTGGCGATTCCTATTTTTCATTAAAATCTTTTTTAAACTATTATTTTAGGTCAAAATCGTCACACTTTTAAATCCCATTTTAGACCCTTTTCCTTTATATATTCTCTATAACTCAAAAACTCATTTTTACTCAAAATTGATCAAAATCCATTTTTATAAACCCGTAATTATTTTTTTCAAAAAATGGGACGCGACAGAGTTTTTCGATGTCTTTCCTAAGGAATTAGAGATGTTACCTTCAGAGAGGAAAATAGTGTTTAAGATTGATGTGGTTTCGAGGATGACCCCTATTTCTAAGATACTTTACAGGATGGTCCCAACTGAATTTAAAGAATTGAAGTTGCAGTTACAAAATTTATTAGGAAGAAATTTTATTAGAGAAAGTGACTCACCATGGGAAGCTCTAGTACTCTTTGTTAAGAAAAATGATGGGAGTTTGAGACTATGCATAGACTATCGAGACTTGAATGGTACGACTATTAAGAACAAATACCCGCTGCCTCACATTGATGAACTATTTGATCAGTTGCAAGGGGCAGTAGTATTTTTCAAATTAGATTTGAGACAAGAATATTACCAATTGAGGATCTTAGAAGTTGATGTGCCTAAAACCGCTTTCAATTCAAGATATGGGTACTTTGAATTTGCAGTTATGCCATTTGGATTAACTAATGCGCCAGCAGCATTTATGGATTTGATGCATCGAGTTTTTAAAACCGTATTTGGATCAATTTATGGTGGTATTCATTGATGATATATTAGTGTACTCTAAATCTCGAGAAGATCATGAACGGCACCTAAGAATAGTTTTGCAAACTCTGAGAGAGCACAAACTTTTTACTAAATTCAATAAATGTGAGGTTTGGTTGGAAGAATTAGTCTTTTTAGGTCACATAATCTCTAAGGAAGGGATTACTGTAGATCCAACTAAGGTTGAAGCTGTTTCTAAGTGAAAACGACCAGAAAATCTTATCGAAATTCGGAGTTTCTTAGGGTTAGTTGGATATTACCGTCGGTTTATCAAGAACTTTTCTAAAATTGCCAAACCCTTAATCGAGTTGACTAAAAAGTATGGTAAGTTTATTTGGGATTCTAACTTTGAGGAAGGATTTCAAGAGTTGAAAAAGTGTTTAACTAAGGCACCTATGTTAGCATTGCCGAACGGAGGAGATAGTTTTGTGATTTATACAAATGTTGCAAAGAATGGTTTAGGGTGTGTATTAATGTAAAGTGGGAAAGTGATTGCGTATGCCTCTCGTAAGTTGAAACCTCATGAACGGAATTATCCGACCCATGACTTGGAATTAGCGGTAGTAGTGTTTGCCTTGAAAAAGTGAAAACATTATTTATTTGGAGTGGCTTTCGAGATTTTCACTAATCACAAGAGTTTTAAATATTTATTTTTCCAAAAAGAGTTGAATTTGAGGCAATATAGATGGGTAAAATTTTTGGTAGATTATGACTGTTAACTTAACTATCACCTTGAAAAAGTTAATGTAGTAGCGGATGCCCTAAATCGTAAGGTGCAAGTGGCTAGTTTAATGGTGAGAGAATGACACATATTAGAAGAAATTAGTGTTTGGAATCCGCATCTTGAACCAAAAAGGATAATTTTTGAAAATATTGCTGTGAAATCTACTTTGATAGATCGAATCAAAAAAGTTCAAAAAGGAGACCTTGAAGTGCAAAAAAGAGTTGAGAAAGTTCAAAAAGAGGAAAAGTCTAACTTCAATTTGGGGACTGATGGAGTGTTAAAATTTAGAAATCACCTAGTGGTACCAAAAGATGCAGATCTAAAGAAGAAAATTTTGGACGAAACTCACCGTTCTAAATATACGGTGCACCTTGGAGGTAATAAGATGTATCAAGACTTGAAAACCCTTTATTGGTGGGAGAATATGAAAAGAGAAATTGCTCAATTTGTTCGAACTTGTCTTACTTGCCAGCAGGTTAAGATCGAGCATCATAAACCATCTAGATTATTACAGCCGTTGGAGATACCTGAGTGGAAGTGAAAAAATATCACAATGAATTTCATATCAGGGCTATCAAGAACAGAGAGGGCACGATGCTATTTGGGTAATAGTGGATCGATTGACCAAATCTGCTTACTTTTTGCCAGTTAGTATGAAATACTTCTTGGAAAAGTTGGCTAAATTGTACTAGAACGAGATTATAAGATTACATGGGATACCGGTGAATATAATCTCAGATCGATATCCTAAGTTTGTGTCTCAATTTTGGCAAAAGATGCAAGAGAAGTTAGGGACTAAGTTGAATTTTAGTACCATTCTGATTGTTGATGATTACCTTGCTACCAAGATGAAGACTAAACACTAGGGTTTGAACTCTTAAATCACCAAAGTTTCTTCTTTGATCAAGTCACTTTCCAAACTTGTATAAAGAGCCAAAGAAAAAAGCAAATTTGGAGAGTTTTCTTGGAGGAAAATGGAAGACAAGATAGCTGAAATTTTTTAGGGGAAATGAGGGAGGGGAGTCGGCCAAGGGAGAGGAGAGGAAGAAAGGTTTTGGGTGGTAGTTGGGTGATTTGATGGGGTGTAAGAAGAATTGACATAAAAGTGTTCTTGGTGCCCAAAAGTCAACAACTGATTAATGAGCAATTAGTGCTCCTAATTGAGTTTAACTTAACTCACTCACATCCAATTTTTCAATTAACTTTTCTTAGTCTACTATTAACAATCATTAGTTCTCCAAGATTAATGTATTCTCGAATCAAATTTACCTCAAAAAACGTGCATTCACTATTTCTCGCTAAACGAGCAACAGAAAAATTAAATTCGCTAACGAAACATTTTAAAAATATAAATGAGACATTGTTTCATGTAAATGGATTTAAAATGGATGAAATAAATTATTCGAAATAAACAGGTGAATAAATAATTAAATAAACCAGTAAAATAAAATAAAAGTAAGTAAAATTAAAATTCGGGTCCTCACATCTTTCCCCCTTTAAAAGAATTTCGTTCTCGAAATTCATCTTGATTTAAAAACAAGTCTGGATATTTCTTCTGGATCTCCTCTTCTATTTTCTAAGTCGCTTCCTCCATTCCATGATTTTTCCATAAAATCTTCACTAGAGGGATTTTCTTGCGTCTTAACTCCTTCATTTTTCGATCTAAAATCTTTACTGGCCTTTTTTTATAGGACAAATTCTCATCAATTTCTACTTCTTCCGGTTGTAACACATGGGACGTGTCGGGATGATATTTCTTAAGCATGGAGACATGGAAGACATCATGAATCTTGGACAAACTTAAAGGCAATTCCAACTTATAAGCCACATTTCCTACGCGCTGGATAACCTTATAGGGTTCCACAAATTTCGGTTGCAACTTCTTCCCTTTTCCCGCCATTAGACTTGCTTTCAAGGGTGTAATTTTAAGAAATACTTAATCTCCAATTTCAAAGTCTAAATCCTTTCTCCGATTATCCACATAACTCTTTTGGTGGTTTTGACATATCAGTTTCACCTTCTCAAAAGCTTCCTCAACCCAAGGTACAGTAGTCGGGTCCAAAATCTTTTTTTCTCCAACTTTGTCCCAATAAATCGAAAGTCGACACTTTTGACCATAAAGAGTTTCGTAAGGAGCCATTTGTATTGAGAAATGAAAACTATTGTTATAAGCAAATTCCACCAATGTAAGGTACTGACTCCAACTCTCTCCAAAATCCACAATACATGACATCAACATATCCTCTAGGATTTGAATTTTAGTACCATTCTGATTTTGGCAAAAGATGCAAGAGAATTTAGGGACTAAGTTGAATTATCCTCTAGGATTTGCAAGAGAATACCGATGGACTAAGTTGGAAAAGAAAACTAGAGGATGAAGGATGCTTGCTATCCAAAATTTTGGCTTGTTGAAACTCTCATGTTAATTTCGAATTTTGATATTATTTTGGTGCTATAATGTTTGTTATATGATGGTGTTCTCCCAAAAAACTTTTCAATTGGTTGAGTTAAAGTAGGGTTTATGTGGGATGAATTCTGGAAAATGTTTTGATCAGGAGACCCAACTAGTGTTCACGTTTTAGGTCATAACTTTCTGTCTGGGAGTTGAAATTGAGTGCCGTTTATGGCATCCGAAACTAGACTCTGAGAGCTTTCTGTTGGTATAAAATTCACCTCCTAACTCACCTCCTAACTCGTTTCCTAAGAGCCATAGTGAACCGGCAAAGATGACTGAATCTCTTCACTGCTTTCATCCGAGAAACAGTCATAGTTGCAGTTTGTAGCTCAATTTTACCTATCCTGCAAAATGAATTTTGTGACAGTTCCTTCCAGTGAATTGTAGCATTTTGAATTTAGTTTTGAACGCCATAAACTACACTAAATTTTGAGTTGTGTAACTCTAGATATGATCAGATTTTAAAACTCTGTCAAATACGTCAAAACTAAAAATTTCATAAAACAGGTCTTAAAAATCAGTTTACTTAGAACTATTGTATTTTGGTGTAGAAAGGTCCGAATTGAGTTCCGTTGGTTGAATTTGAAACTAGATTTGGATTTTTAATTGTGGTATAAATTTCAAAGACTAATTCCATTTTTACGAATTTTGCCGAATTTCCAAACTTTACTGAAATTGCAAGCCTGTTTTGCTCTGTCCTGTTTGGAACAGTGACTTTGACCTAAAATTTGACTGATTTTGAAACAGATTCTAAGAAAAGTGTCTTATAGAGAGTTTTAGTACATTGATTCTAGCTTCCAACGGTATAATATTTTCAATTTTTGGACTTACCGAACTCGAGATATGATTTTCCCAAGTAGTGTTGCACCAAACTGAAAATTTTCTGTTTCCAAACAAATACTCCTTTTAAGAACTTTCCACCTTCCATTACGATTGTTGGACTGTTTTAAGTTTAATTTCAGGATTAGATACAAGGTCTCTTTGAATTTTAAACGTTCATCTCGAGTCTTAGTTTTCAAGGAATTAATCCCCTTTTTTTATTCCTCTTGGTTGTATAACTCTCTTGATTATGACATCTCTCTTCATACTTGAATTATGGACTTCAACCCTGATTCTTATGGTCTCGATTTTCATGAGTTTGAACTCTAATAAGGGAGCATTTTGACTAGAGTAATTCTTGGTGAATTTCACTAGTTTTGTACTCGAAACTTGGAACCTTTAACTTTGACATTTGCTATAAAAATGAGTGGAGTTTTGGATGGATTTTGACTCCATTAGTTTGGAAAATGTGAACATTCTTTATATTTTAACTTTTGGGACATGAGATTAGAAGTTTTGAGGGATGAAAATCATTTACCCTTTTCCTCGATTTTCGTGCCGAAAATGAAAACGGTACTTTCTTTTGGAATTGAGATTTCTTTCCATGACTTGAATCAAAAACGATCTTCGAGCTCTCTTTGAGCATTATTTCAATGATTTAGTGAGAAATGTTACTTTAACTTTACTCGAACTTGTGACCTTTAAACTGGGTAGCGAGAAAATGTCTTTCTTATTAACCTTGGTCGAGCACCTAGGTAATTGTGATTGTACATGTCTCAGGTGGTCACAAAGACGCCGAAGAGCTCGTCTAACTTCTCGCTTCACTCTTGTTTTGCCTTGACTTGTGGTGTGTGTCAAGTGCGTGTTAAATGCTAATGTGTTTAAAATGATATGTGTACAAGTGCTATATATGATACATGAACTTGTCAAGGCAAAGGTGTACTTTATCGCTCTCATCCTCTATGCTCCTGATTACATGATACTTGTTAAATGAATATATATGATTTGCACTTGTACATGAATATATTTTAAGTTGTGAGCACTGAGCGGCTAGAAGTATCACACCCTATTTGGGTGGGAGGTACCGCTTATCTCGACTCAGTGTTATGACCGATTCAAAGTCGATTGGAGCATTGTCTTATCGACCAAATATGCTTGTGGGGACAACCCAACCCATTGGCTAACCTTGTAACTCGATCCGGCAAGGGTTTGATCGAGAAGCTTGGTGAATCTTGGGAAATATTATAACTTGATCTTTTGAGATCTCGCTTGGCATACTCGAATAGTATCGCCACTTCATACATGTTTGGTTACGGATTTGAGTGGGTGTTATGTTGGATGGAGGAAGTAAGTGGAGTACTACGATCGTGTTACTACTTGGGTTGACGGAGGATCAACCCCAAATGGCTCCAATTGATCGAAACGTGGAAATAACTCCTGAGAGCTCCTGTATCCTCCTTGTGTGTTTATTTCCAACTTGTGCACTGAAATGAAACTTCATGTTTAATGCTGCTTTCAAATATGTTATTTGATTGGTTGGTACTACGTGCTTGCTTGTTTAAGTTTTCTTGGCCTCACTGAGCGTTCGCTCATCCCTTTAAGTTTGTTTTCCTTAACAAGCTTTGGAGGTGGATTGGTGGTTCTAGACTAGCGATTTGGTGGATGCTAGTGTACCTTTTGTATGAACTTTTGATGGCTCTTTAAGTGTAATTTTGTTATTGTTATTGTTGGTTGGTGGATTGTAATCTTAACTTTTAGTTTTGAGGTTATGGCTTATATATTCGAAGTACTTCTTATTTAAGTTGATGGTTGTTTCGTGACTCTATATTGAGATTGAACAAGTGCGTGAATCCTGACGAGAGTTGGGCAGACGTCTCGCTGATACCCTAGGGTTCACCCTAGGTAGAGGTGGGGGCGTCACAAATAATCAACTTTATTCAACTACAGTCAAGGCACAAATAGATTCATCTATCCCTAGAACAAGAAAATTTAGCTAGACATAATAGATTTGACAATAAAGCTCATGTTTTCAATGTAACTAAGCATTAGTAAAACAAATAAAGAGAGTGAAGAGGAAGAAATGCTCATTCAAGTGAAGAAACAAGATTTCAAGCTCCATCATCTTCATTGCCATAAAAAATACATTGATACATCAAGAGTTCTTCAAGTTCTTCAGTAGAAATGAAAACTAGATCTAAAACTATTACTAAGCTAAGTTAGAGAAAAGAAAGAAAAGTTCTATCTCTCTTGTCTTCTCCCCTTACTTCTATTTTTCTTTTCTCTCTTCAATAATGTATTTTTCTACTTGATTCCTTCCTTTTTCTTCCAAAAATGCCCTTCATTGAAATCACCAATATTCCTTCTTCAAGTGTACAAGATGCTTTGCCAGTTTTCCAACCGAAATTTGTTGTGAAACAAAAGTCAAAAAATAAGTGTGAAATGTACACAAGTTGTTCTATAAATTACAAAGAAAAAAGAAAGAGCCGAGCCCTTGGATCCAAGATATATCACACAAATCCGAGCTTGAATCTAGCTTTCTTCCAAGATCCAAGCTAAGATCCAAGGCCTATTTCATATGGATCCGAGCTCGGATCCCTTGCTCTCGGATCCACTCCACCAAATTCCCAGACAAGGTCTCGGATGTGTAGGTTTGGAAATGGATCTGAGTTCAGATCCATCTCCCCTATTTTCAGCTTCCATTCTCTTCCTTTTTCACGCAACTTTCTCTTCTTGTTTCACTTATACGTCATTCTCCAAGAAGTACATTGCATCTTCTTCAATTTAAGCAAGTGTTTCATTCACTAATAACCTACAAAATATCACATATTTATGCATTAATCCACTCATTTTGCACATTTAGTTTACTAAGTAACACTTGAAGCAATTTTCTACCAAAAAGGGCTTAAACCTGGGTATGACCACTAAAAACACGTCAAAAACTTGCATGTAATCATATGAACAAATTGATAAGTGCATATTTTACATGTTTTAAATGTGTTTTATTATTTGGTTTTGGTATGTTTTATTTAGTTTTATAACTAATTAACTAAGTTTCTAGTGAAAATATGCATTTTGTGGTTTAAAATGTAAAAATTGCATTTCTATGGATTTTTATGGTGAAAACTTCATGATTTTGTAGGATTAATGATTCAATCATTAATTGGAGTGAATTGAGAAGATAATTAGATGATTATTGATGATTTGAAGTGATTTAAAGAAGACATGAAGTGCAAAATACTCAAATGATGAAATGCAAAATAAACAGTTTTGACACCTTGTGGTATTTTAGCTATATCTTGAACTACAAGTATTGGGTTGAGGTGATTGTTATACCATTTTGAATCTAAGAGATAGATATACATTTGGTATGAAGACATCAAAGTCCAGTTCAGTCATTTTCCTAATCAAAATGTCGAAATACAGAAGTACAATTTCATTATTGAAAGCTGAAACAGAGTTCTGACCAGTTGAGGATATTTTGGTCATTTATTGGTCCACAGAGCTCCAAATTGGATGATTCTTGATGCATTGAAAACCTAACTCAAAAGGATACAACTTTTGTATTTTTTACAAGTGTTAGAGCAGCCTCTGTCATTGATAAAATATCAGTTGAAATTGGACCAAAAACAGAGCAAGGATGACTTTTACCCAAAAAGTGCAAACCTGCAAAAGCAATACGTGGGGTGCAATATGCGACTCAAGATCACGTTTTCGAAGTCGTGTATTCATCATTTTCATCTACAACTTGTTCTTTATTCACACAACTTTCCTGCTCAATTTCATGCAAGTAATTTTGGCTGTATCTAACCAAGAAGAGTGTGGAATGTTGGAGAACCAACTCTTGGAAGTTTCAAGAAGTAAAAATGACAACTTGGCTCTTGAATCCTCTATAAATAGCAGCCTTATACAGCATTTTAACAACTTTGAAAGGTTAGAAAAACTCACCAAAAATATAGTTTTCACTAGAATTTCCTTAGTTCATTAGTTAGGGTAGATTAGTATAGTTATAGTTTATCTATCTTGTATTTGTAATTAGATTTGGAAGAAGATTTGAAGAGTAAAGATGGAGAGTTTGAAACTCATGTGACAAGGGTGACTTCTCTCCTATCACTTTATCTTTTGTATTTGATTTCATGTTTAACTATAATACAAGTTTGGATCTTATTTTTCATGTTTAGTTAAAGTTTATAGCTAGAGTTATGGATAAATTTTCTATATCTTGTTAGTGATATTTACTTGGTTATTTGGTGATATTATTTTGAACAACTTATTTATTACTTTTTCTTTTCTAATCATGATTAACCGGCCATTAATTGTGATAATTTTAAGGTGTTAAATTTGCAATGAGAATTGGAATTTAACACTAGTTCAAGGAAATGATAAATCTAGGGAGTACACTCATGAGAGTAGAGGTGCACCTATGTGGGTTTAATGACTTGTTTCATGTAATTTTATAGAAGGAATGAGTTTGTAGTTAATTTCATAACCACGAGAGTAGGTATGGCTTAATTATAAGTATGGTTGATTCACTACGAGAGTAGGTTTCACATGCATTAAGAAATTACGCTATAACTAACCAAGATAATAACATTCAATTGACTAGTAATCTCATTGGCAACAGTAGTAAGGAATCCCATACCTCTAGAAACTTTCTAGTATTAATTTTATTACTTTTACTTCATGATTATAGTGTAGATTCAATTTCTTGCAAGTGATTGCCTAAATAATAAAGGAGTTCAAAAATCACCGGTAATTGAAAATCTTCCCTATAGATTCGACCCTTAATACCCTATACTCAATCGCAACTCGTATACTTGTGAAAAATCGCGTGTAGAGTATTCAGGATGTTATAAATGTAAAACTTGACTATGAATAAGTTTAATTGTTATATGTATACTCCGCGCTCGTCACATATGTAAAATATTCACTTATCATTCAACTGTTTTTAAGCGGACCAAATGTCACCACTATCCCAGTTGCCTGCGTCCCTGGTAGGCTGACAAGTCCCACCCAATTTGGAACCATTTATGTTAATGATTCTCCATTAACAGAAGGCACCAGCACCGATTCTCCAACTGTTGGTTGAAGCCAAGGTCTTTATGTTTCTACATCCCGTGATAATGAAAACTCATTTGACATATTTTCCTTCCTTTTTACCAACGCACAATACAATGGTAGCACATTGGAATTCCAAGGACCAGGACTTGACTTACTAAATGTTACTACGGTGAGAGAAGTTTTAGTAGTTTCTGGCATCAAAACGCTTAGGTACGCTCAGGGATATGCAACATTTCAGACAGTTCTACAAAGGCCAGCAATGAATTATACGGTTATAAGGGGCAATGTTACCATAAGGCAATACTGAGGAGGATGGGAAATTTGATTAATAAAGGGAAAACCAATAATTAAGAAAACCAATTACAGTTATTTAGTTTTATTTCAGACCATATACGTACATGGTGTTCTATGTTTGTTTATGTACTCCTTGTGTTCTTGACTATCTTAATAAGGACTCCATCTAGGAGGATGGGAAAAAATAAATAATAAAAGTAAAAAAATAATTAAGAAAACCAAGTATAGATTTTTATTTTTATTGCAGACTATTATGTTTACTTGGTGATCAATGAGTGATATTTGTTCTTGTACTTCTTGTTTCATCAATATGTCCATCTTAATAAAAACATCATTGGTGTTCTTCAACTACACTTGGCTTCACATTACGCAAGCTTGTGAATGTGTTAACAAAAGATATCTGCATTTACTAATAGAGATGTCTATTGAAACTTAGATAAAATCTACACCTAATTATGGAATTTGCTTGCACTAATGGCGTACATTGATTTTTGCTTTTTGCACATGCAAAATCCCTGCCACAATATTTTTGAAAAAATTTTTAAAAATCTACCATAAAGTTTTTCGCTATTACAGCTACCTCCTCTAAGGTCTTAGAAATTTATGCTTACACTACTTGATGTTTTGAAAATGCTATAATAGTCTTCACAAAAACTTAAAATACTAAGTGAAAATCATGTTGAAAAAAGGAAGAGGAAAACCCTTTTAAGTTGATGCCTCTCTATCGTAAAAGTTCTAACTCTATCTAATGTAGTACATTATATTCCATTCTCAATTGTGTTGAATGGATTTCTTTTTGAGTTCTATGAAGAGCTAACCAGCCAGTAGGAAAACATTTGTTAAAAGAAATCTCTTCACAAATTAATTAGGAAAAAAAGTATAGTCCAAGGACCAAAAAATGATGCCTTCATAACATGGCTCAAACTACAAAAAACTATTTAAAAATTTTTACCTAGTAGGTAATGGTGATATTTGATTTCTTTTAGCATCGAATTTGTTTTAGAAATCAAATAGAGGCAATGGCTCATGTTATGCCATGTGTAACTTGTATAAAAAAATACTAAGTGAAAATCATGTTGAAAAAAGGAAGAGGAAAACCCTTTTAAGCTGATGCCTCTCTATCGTAAAAGTTCTAACTCTATCTAATGTAGTACATTATATTGCATTCCCAATTGTGTTGAATGAATTTCTTTTTGAGTTCTATGAAGAGCTAACCAGCCAGTAGGAAAACATTCGTTGAAAGAGATCTCTTCACAAATTAATTAGGAAAAAAAGTATAGTCCAAGGACCAAAAAATGATGTCTTCATAACATGGTTCAAACTACAAAAAACTATTTAAAAATTTATACCTAGTAGGTAATGGTGATATTTGACTTCTTTTAGCATCTAATTTGTTTTAGAAATCAGATAGAGGCAATGGCTCAGGTTATGCCATGCTTAACTTGTATAAAAAAAAATTCAACTCAAATATTACTCACTAAACTTTTGTATCATGACCTGTTCGATAGCAGGTTAACCCAACTGACTTGTTTTTAAATTGCTAAACATTTTATATATAACAACACCTCCTGTAACATGAACCCATTAATTTAACCTATTTATTCACGTAACCCATTTAGTTTCACTATCGAAATGGTTTTTATTGGCAAAATGCACAATAAGGTATTCAAAGTTCAAAACATAAAATATAGTTTAACATTTCAGCACTAGATTTTAAAAATGTATGAATTCAACATTGAAATACAATAATACATAATGAAACATAGAACTTAAAGAGTTTTTCAAAGTTTTTAAAGATATGAGAGGCAGTGAAGTCTTCTTAGTATGAAACAAGTCTCAAGTTTTAGAATTTTCAACAAAACAAACTCTAATACTACCATATATAAGTAGACATTGAACTTATGAGCTACCAAAACTTCTGATTTAAATTTTCAAACAAAACTAGCAAGCCTGGCCTTGAAACCATCCTTATTACAAGCATTCAATTTTCTCTCTTTTTTTCAAACTTCTAAAGGAAAAAAGGAAAAATTTATCAAAACAATGAAAAAAAGAAAAACCAACAAAAACCATGGTGGTAAAGTTCAGCTATTATTGAATCATTTTCACGACCTATGGGTTTATCCAACTCAACCCATTTAAATTCGTGTCATTAACATGAATCCATAAATGACCTACTTATACTCTTGTTGTATTAAACCTATTATGTTTAGATCACACTCAAATTGTATATTCCATTGTGTTCGAAATTGTAACCCCTACATGTAATTTCCTTAACATATAATCAAGAGATCATGTATTGCAACTTCAATACATCAAATTTGCATAATTTTTTCTCACCTACTATTTATCCAGTTGTTGAGGAATCTAGAATTGCTATAAATATTACAGTCACTTAGCAACTTGATTTCACCTTGCACCTACAACTTCCTTCCATATCCATTTGCAACAACTCCTTTAGCCACTGGCAAAATGTTTTGTTCTAACATCAATCCAAATATGTGGAGTGCTTTTACTCTCAAGATTTTGTAGACACCAAAATATTGTCAAATTCATTTTATTGCACTACAAGAAAATCAGTCTTTTGTGACCACCAAATGTCGTCACTGAAATAAAAAAGTCGTCATTTAAAAGAAATAGTGACGAAATTTTCTGTTGTCATTTGGTTGCCACAGATTCTATGTCACAAACAGATCCATGCGACAACATTAGTTAGGTCGTCACAGATTCATAATATTTTGTGACGAGGATAATGTCATCACTAACTATTAGTATTTTGTAAAAACTTTTCTTGCCATTGCTTCACCTATATTTTTGTCATAGATAATGCAAAAGTCGTCACAAATTATGACTCCACAGTGATGACTTCCACATGTCACTTGTAGTCCTGTTCATCAGTGACAAGAATTGTTGTCACTAGTTGAATTTGCAGTAGTGACAACCTTCCCTGATGTTGTCACTGAGTAAAGTTTAGAATGTCCGAAATTTGTCATATGAAGCCTATTTCTGTAGTATTTCTAGCAACCATAGCAGAAAATTATAGTACAACCAATGCCAAAAATGGTAAAATTAAACACACAATGAACCCTGAAATATATATATATATATATGATCATAAACATCTCTAAATTTATCAAAACAAACATCAACCAAAATAAGTCCCAAAGGCCACATCAGTTCAAGTTCTAACAGCCATTATCCATCCAAAAAACTAAAGTATTGATCCCACATCAGCTCAAATAGTAACAACCATTATCCATCCAAAAAATAGAGTACTAAATCTCTAAACAAAAAAAATGGACTACGGTAACAATCTATGTTAAAATGAAGCCATCTTCATGAGCATATCCAAAATCCAACCTTTGGTTCATTTTCTCATGAGCATTTAACAGCACTGTACTGCATTGAAACAAAAGTATCATGCATTAGAGTAGATTTCAATCAGAAAATATGCCATTATAAATATACACCATTGAATTTGAATGAATAGTCATATTCAACAAAACTCAAACAAAATCAGCATGATAAAAGGTAAAAGAATCAAATACATGAGAGCTTAGATGCCAATTTAAGCTAAGTACAAGAAGTTGACTAGAAGTTCAGATTATAAGTACAAGAAACTAACAATGAATTGAGTTTCAGACCATCTACATGCCATTTTAAATGATTCACAATGCATTGCATTGTGATGTTTTCAATACTCCATTGTATCTAAACCAAATTTCTAAAAACTATGTAATTTTTAATAAGACAATACTTGCAATAGAGAATGGAAATGCAAAAAATTTATCTGCTCACCTTTTTAATAGTTTGTCATTTGTGCAAGTCTTTCATTTGGGCAATCAACTCCTCATACAACCCCCTAGTTTCAAAATGCCCGAGTAAGGGGCCATTAATGAGCTGTAGACAAAAGTGTAGTGCAGTGGTTTGGTAGCCCGAACAGTCTTAGCTTTGGTTTATGCACATTGGTAGTTGTTCGTTAGCTTTCTGGTGCTTTGCTTGGCTGGCTGGTATTATGCACATTTATAGTTTTTGGTAGTTCTCTCTTATGGCTGCCCATGATTTTTGGGTGGTGATTTTGTGAAAAGAAGCAATACCTTATCAAAACTTATTCTTTCACTTATAGTTACTTTCATATCATTTACTCCTTATCAAGTCAAGTAAAAGTTTCCGATTGAATGAGATTTAAATCATTGGATTATCAAATTGTTGGCACAAGATTCAAAAGGAGATTCTTGAATTGGACAAGGAGTGAGGAAGCTCTTATCAAATGACACTAGGCTTTACCTGTTCAAGCATGAGCAATTAACAAAATAAATCTTTCAAAGTAGCAATATCGACAGGGCTACTCTAATATTTAACTCTCACAATGTCACACTTTTCTTTTACCAAACTTTTTTTTAAAATTTTATTTGTGGAAATAAAGATACACTTTTCCTTTGGTGTGATCCTAGATGACAAGCATTATTCATTTCCAATACTAATCATTATCCAATCAACTACAGTAGCTATAGTAAACTATACTGTTTGTGTTTATCTTTTCTTATAATTAAACCCACCCTGCATTATGGAGAGGATAACAAAGAAGACAACGACATACTCAACCTGATGAAGGGTAATAAACGTCAACCAACTTTAGTACTTCACCAATTTAGTTAGGTTTGGCCCTCAATCAACCCTTACAATAACTTTGATCTTATTTGGTGTTGAGAGCTGGTTCTACCAATTTAAACAGCTCCAGAAACTAGTTTTGATATGATGCTTATACTTTCACTTATAGTTATTATTTCCACACATGCAAAGGCATATCACCACTACTTTCAAAACCTGAGCTAATCACCCATACTTTTGTGTTGCTCTAACATGCAACTCCATAGACACACTCCAAAGACAACACAATTTCATAAAAACAAGCAGTTACAGGAGGACCGTAACACGCAAACAAATTTTTCATACAAAACTAGCTCCGTGTATCCAATAACTAACACACAAATGTCAGCAATGGAATGGGCAGCCAAATGAAAACAATGAATAGACAAATGCAAAAGAAAACAACAATGAAGAATAAATAAGAGAGCAACTTACCAATACTCTCCCAACTTGGCACACAGCAACTGGAAAGTAGAGCAGCGAAATAGAGAAAGTATATATACTTTAATACCTACACAACATGTAAACTATATCACTGAAATGAAAGCAAAACAGCTGATGAAATGAAAGAAAAAGAGATTACCAACAAAAAAGCACTAAACAGCTTAAACAAAGCATGCAAAGTTGCTCAAGACTTAAACAATTGACACCTAAGAACTAAGACTGACAAGGAACACGATAAACTGGCTGAGTTATTAAAGAATATGCTCCTACTGCATGAAGGTTGGGTTGGAACTATATGGACGGATCGTCTTGTAGTACAACTATCTGAGCATTTAAGAGTCATGCTTGGATATTCTTTCTCTATTTATTTGTTTTCCAAGATTTGTGGTCGGGGATAGCATTAAAATTTAGCTAATCGCTTTTGTCAGAACTTTAGGTATAGAAAGCTTTATCTGTAATTTGAGGAACCCTCTCAAATGTATAACAGTAGTGTTATATAAAGGAGAAACATAGAAAAACCTACAATGATTAGCCAAAAATGAACCTCTAGTTCAGCTTGTCTCAACTGTGGATATTGGGTGGTTCTTTTAGTGAAGATCTTAACAGCATTGAAGCTGGCTGGCAGATATGATATTTTTGACTAAAACCATTTCAATTTCTACATGACACGTGCTAGTAGGAAAATGCTTGGGTGGTGATATTGATGTAAAATATCAAGATGATTTTAATATTCATTTTGCACTATTTTAGCCTAATTGAAATATGCATGTGATTTCTAACAGGTAAGCCCGGACCTTTATGGTGACAACAACACAAGACTTTTTACCTATTGGACTATAAGTTGCTCAAAGATTTGTTCTTCTCAAATGAGTTTCATTTACTATCAGCTGATGAGTGACAATAATGGCTTCTTATGCATCCCCTGACTTAAAATTTGCAGAGCAATGCATTAATAGGATGCTAATTTAGCATTAATTTTGTTATAATTTCCCTTTGTATTGGATTGGATATTGCATTAATGGACATATTTTGTTTGAATTTTATGTTTAGGGGATGTTTAGCCAATTGGAGAAAGAAAGTGCAGATAATAGCAGTTTTTAGAACATTTTCCTCCAATTAGGGTGTGGACGCGTGAGAAGACATCAATCAATTCCGGAATGCACAGGATTCTATGTAGGGCAGTGTCCTAATCCAAGTGGGAGTGGTCATCATAGCTGGAAGAAGATATTATCTGTCAAGTTTCTAATTAGTAATTTTAGTTGGTTTAGGAAACTTTTTAAGAGTCTGAATACCTATCTTTTAGGAAGTTAGTTTTTGTATGACAGGGATTTTCCTTTTAGTCAGTTTGCTACGGATTGTGAGGGGTAGCGAGGGAATTAACTGAGCGATTCGCTCTCCACAATTTTTCGGCTGGTACTTTTCTTTTGGTGGCTTTTTGGCAATGGATTTTCCTCCCAAGTTAATTGTGTTGTTGAACACCATGAATTGTAGCTAAATTACTCCTTCTAGTCAAGGGACAATAGACGGCTTGGTTCAGCAACTACCGTGAGATCGAAATAATTTTCAACTTCTCTTTTATTTATTAGTATTCGTGTATTTTCGGATTATATCGCTTATAGATGTTAAGTTGTTTGAATATTAAGAGCCCGATATTTAGATTAATTCGACGTACAGTTAACTGCTATTTAAATCCGTAATTATTTATCTGCGCTAATAGAGTGGCAACTTGTATGATTAGGTTCATATCAAGGAAATATATGGGTTAATCTAAATAAATCCTGGTAGTGTGTTTGTTGATTAGAACAGGGCTTTTCTAATTTCTAATGCAGTTAGGGAATTAAATTCTAATGTCGTGCTTAGGGTTGTTCCTTAATTCGGGAAATAGACAGCGGGCATACCCTGGCTATCGAGACAATAAGGAAGGGTTGATCACTGAAGCATGTGAGTGGTTATAACCTGTTTATTAATAAATACTTCAGTTTATCTTTGCATCTGTGATCGGGGGTGCGAACCTTGTCTGATGTTTCTCCTTTGGCTAGAGCCTTGTTATTCATTAATTAATCTTGTTTCATTTATTTTGTTAAATTATTTGAATTTAATAATTCTCTCTCTAATCCATAAAAACAAAACCCCCCGTTAATGTTGATTCCTAAGGAAGTAAATTCTCCCCCAATCCCTGAGGAGATGACCCTACTTGTCGCTACTGCAAATCATTATTTTTCTTGGACAATTCTGGTATATTGGATTCAGCAACTTTGGAACCAGGGTGAATTTAGTAATCCATTGCACATCCAGAGTCCCTGCTCCAGTACTAGAGTTGACACCAACTGCTTTTATTGGCAACTAAGATTCTTATTATTATTGCACAGGCTCGACAACCTATCAATTTTTGGGCATCGTTATTGGGGAACTGGTGCCACGTTTATTTGCTTCTTTAGAATCATTTTACTTTATTGTAACTTATTTTCTTTTCTTTCATTTTCTGGTAGTTTTCACTGGTCTAAGCCCCGTTCTTCTCGTACAGATGAATTGACCTTTGATCTTGAGATCGAGAAAACTACTCGAAGACTAACGCAAGGAGACCAGGTATTTGAGAGAGGAGCAGGCATTTACTGCATCTCCTGGTTTAAGTTCGATTGCTAGCTGGGCAGACTCTTCAAGTGATACTTCTAGTAGTTGTGATCAGGAGGAGGATGCCATGGCAAACAACAAGACATCAAGGGAGTTGGCTGCTCCAAACTTGACCCAACAACCTGTTTGCATTACTTTCCTTAATCTTAACGAGAATCCAGTCTTTGAACTAAAACCTGGTCTAATACACTTGTTGCCTACTTTTCATGGTCTACCAGGTGAGGAGCCCCACAAACACATGCAGGAATTTGATATAGTGTGTTCGAGTATGAAACCCTCAAGAATAACCGACGAACAAATCAAATTGAGGGCCTTCCCTTTCTTTCTCAAAGATTCAACAAAGAACTGGTTATACTGTCTACCTGCAAGCAGTATCACCACGTGGCCGGAGATGAAGAAGAAATTCTTTGAGAAATATTTCTCTGCATCTAGAGCTGCTAGTCTGCGTAAGGAAATATGTGGCATCAAGCAATTTTACGGGGAGTCCTTGTATGAATATTGGGAGAGATTCACCAAGCTATGCAACCGATGCTCTCAACACTAAATAAGTTATCAATTGCTAATTTAGAACTTCTACGAAGGGTTCCTGATGAACGATAGAAATATCATTGACGCTGAAAGTGGGGGTGTACTAGTGAATAAGACATCCCAGGAGGCTTGGGAACTGATTGAGCGAATGGCAGAGAACTGCCAGTAGTTTGGTACGAGAGAGGATGTACCTACGAGAAGGGTTAACGAGGTAAGCTCATCTTCCATTCAACAGCAGCTATCTGAATTAACCTCATTTGTTCGACAGATAGCTGTAGGGAATGTACCGCAGGCCAGAGTGTGTGGGGTTTTACAAACATTGGTTATACAACAGACTCATGCCCCCAGTTACAAGAGGAAGGAAATGAGCAAGCGAACATGGCTGGTAACATGCCCATGCTGCGTAGACAATATGATCCTTATTCTAACTCATACAATCCGGGTTGGAGAGATCATCCAAATCTAAGTTATGGGGGGAACAAGCAGCAAAATTTCTTCCCCAAGAGACAGCAAGGCTTCCAGCAGCAATATCAAGTGAAGAACCAACCTTCTTCCTCTGACTCAGAGACCTCTCTGAAGGACATTATTAAAACCTTAGCCTCAAACACCCTGCAATTTGAACAGGAAACTCGGCTAACATTCAAAAAACAAAGGCTAGCTTGCAAAACTTGGAAAATCAGGTGAGTCAATTGCCTCAATGGTCAATCGTTTGGACTCCTAAGGAAAGGGAAAATTTCCCTCTCAACCTGAGGTGAACCCCAAGAATGTAAGCGTAATGACCCTGAAGAGTGGAAAAGAGGTTGAAGGACCAACACCAGTAGCTCCTAAGGACAAGAATGAGGAATGCATTGAGAAAGAACTTGAAAAAGAGGGGACAACTAATGCAAATAGAGAGGTAATACAAAACCCAGTGGTTCAAGTTAAGCCTAATCCACCACCTTTTCCCAGCAGGTTAGAGAAGCCAAAAAAAAAAAAGACAAGGAAAAAGAAATTTTGGAGATGTTCAGAAGGGTGGAGATAAATATCCCCTTACTTGACGCGATTAAGCAAGTGCCCAGGTATGCCAAATTTTGAAGGACCTCTGTGTCAATGGAAAGAAATTGAGGGGAGATGAAAGGATAATTGTGAGGGAGAATGTATCTGCAGTGCTACAGAGGAAACTTCCACCCAAGTATGGAGACCCAGGTATGTTCACTATTCCTTGTAAGATAGAAAATACCAGAATTAGGAATGCAATGTTAGATGTAGGAGCCTCTATAAATGTGATGCCAAAGGTTATGTATGCTTCTTTAAATTTGGGTCGCTTAAAGGAAACTGGCATCATAATAACAATTAGTTGATCGGACTAATGC
The DNA here is from genome assembly GCA_023065735.1 of Coffea humblotiana. Classification (NCBI taxonomy): domain Eukaryota; kingdom Viridiplantae; phylum Streptophyta; class Magnoliopsida; order Gentianales; family Rubiaceae; genus Coffea; species Coffea humblotiana. The sequence continues at coordinate 19,027,477 of CM041212.1, read as the reverse complement.
ATATCCTGATGGGGTGATAGAGGATGTGTTAGTACAAGTGAATAATTTAGTATTCCCTGCTAATTTTTATATTCTTGATATGAGTGATGAACGTTCCCCAAATCCATCGCCGATTTTGTTTTGGTAGATCCTTTTTTAGCACAGTTCGAACAAAAATTGATGTTAGTGAGGGCACCGTAATGATGAAGTTGATGGAAAATAGTTCATTTTAATATATTTGAGACTATGAAATACCCCTGTCATTCTAATGTTGTTTTACTGTAAGTGTAATTGACCCTGTGGTGCAAGAAGTGTTTGAAATCAATGGCAGGGATGAATTAGAGATAGCAATTACCAAGCATTTGGATCTAGAAGCGACTTGTGACGTGGAGTTGGGTGTCGAGTTACAACAAATAGTTGGAACATTGCGTTCACTAGCCTAAATTCTTCCAATGTATGATGTCGCTCCTATATTTGTGCCTGAAACACACCAAAAGATATTACCTTCTATTGTGTAAGCACTTGAAGTGAAGTTAAAATCCCTACCCGAACATTTAAAATATGCCTATCTAGGTGATAAAGAGACACTACCCGTGATAATTTCATCAAAATTATCGCCGAGAGAGGGGGACAAACTAATACGGGTCTTAAGGGAGCACAAGGAGGCAATAGGCTGGACAATTGCTGACATCGAGGTTATAAACCCGTCCCTATGCATGTATCGCATTCGCCTAGAAGAGGATACCAAGCCAGTAAGACAACCACAAAGGAGATTAAATCCCATCATGATGGAAGTAGTCAAGAAAGAGATAATCGAGCTCCTGAATATAGGGATCATTTTCGCCTATCTTAGATAGTCAATGGGTAAGCCCATTTCAAGTGATTCCAAAGAAAGTAGGAGTAACTGTCGAAGAGAATCATGCAGGAGAACTCGTTCCAATTCGGAAGCCTACTGGTTGCGTTAGTGCATTGATTACCGCAAGTTGAATGCGGTGACCAAGAAGGATCATTTTCTCCTTCCCTCTATAGATCAGATGGTGAAAGGTTAGTTGTCGTGCTTACTACTATTTTTAGATGGTTTCTCCGGTTATTTTCAGATTACGATAGCACCAGAGGCCCAAGAGAAGAACAACTTTCACTTGTCCATTCGGCACCTTTGCCTATCGAAGGATGCCGTCCGGGTTGTGGTAATGCCCTTGCGACATTCCATAGGTGCATGATAAGCATCTTTTCTGAATACGTGGAGAGATATCAAGGTATTTATGGATGACTTCAAGTGTTTATGGTGATAGTTTTGATGACTGTTTAAATAATTTGACACTAATTTTAAAAAGATGAATTGGGATTAACTTAGTACTCAACTGGAAAAAAATGTCACTTTATGGTCGAGCACGGGATAGTTCTAGGACATGTAGTGTCATCTAGGGGAATTGAGTTTGATAAAACTAAAATAGATGTTGTATCTGCTCTACCTTATCCCGTAACTGTACGGAAGTTCGTTCTTTTTTGGGGCATGCAGGATTCCATTGCAGGTTTATCAAGAATTTCTCAAAAAATTGGGGCACCTTTGTTCAAGCTCTTGCAAAAGGATGCCATTTTCGAATTCAACGAGGAGTGCAAAGAAGCGTTCGATAGGTTGAAGGAATGATAACTTCTCCATCCATCATCCAACCCCCTGATTGGAATATTCCATTCGAGATTATGTGTGATGCCAGCGACTACTCCGTGGGAGTAGTTTGGGGCAAAAGGTGGGGAAGGTAGCACATGGCAATCTACTACGCCTCTAGAGCCTTAAATGGAGCCCAACTCAACTACTCCACTATGGAAAAAGAACTCCTAGCTATTGTTTTCGCTTTAGAGAAATTTAGGCCTTATTTGCTAGGAGCTAAAGTAATTGTTTATTCTGACCATGCAACTCTGAGATATTTGCTGATCAAGAAGGACGCTAAACCACGTTTGATTAGGTTGAATACTGCTCCTACAAGAGTTTGACTTAGAAATCAGAGACAAAAAGGGGCAGAGAATTTAGTGGCTGACCATCTAAGTCGAATACCGGTAACTGAGGAGGAATTACCATTGAGGGAGTCTTTTCTTGAAGAACATTTATTTTCTATTAATTCATCTCCTCCCTGGTATGGCAGATATTGTGAATTATTTGGTTACTGACCAGTTACCTACAGGTTGGTCTAAAGCAAAAAGGGATAAACCAAAAAGCGATGCAAAGTACTATGTTTGGGATGATCTCTACCTTTGCAAGCAATGTACTGATCAGATAATGAGGAGATGTGTAAGTGAAAGTGAATTCCAGTCTGTATTGACATTTTGTCACTCTTTTGCATGTGGAGGTCATTTTAGACCTAAGAGGACTACTACAAAGGTGTTGGAGAGTGGGTTTTATTGGCCTACTTTATTTAAGGATGCCTATTTGTTTTGCAAGTCATGTGATAAATGTCAAAGGGTAGGCAATCTATCTTGAAAAGACCAAATGACACAAACTCCCATGCTATTTATTGAAATTTTTGATACTTGGGGTATAGATTTTATGGTCCTTTCCCTACTTCTTTTGGATTCTTATATATTTTACTTGCAATAAACTATGTCTCGAAGTGGATGGAAGCAAAAGTCACGCACACAAATAATTCTAAGGTGGTTACAGATTTTTTCAAGACTAACATTTTTGTGCGCTTTGAAATGCCAATAGCTATTGTGAGTGATAGAGGGATACATTTCTACAACAAGACAATAGCTGCATTATTTAGGAAATATGGTGTACTTTATAAAATCTCTACTTCCTATCACCCACAGACCAATGGTCAGGCTGAAGTCTCTAACAGGGAAATCAAGTCTATACTGGAAAAGATGGTCCATCCTGATAGGAAGGATTGGAGTTCGAAATTGGAAAACACTCTTTGGGCATACAGGACCGCATACAAAACACCTATAGGAATGTCTCCCTATAGGTTAGTATTTGGTAAGGCTTGCCATCTTCCAGTGGAGTTCGAGCATAAGACATTCTGGACAGTGAAACAGCGCAGTATGAATCTTGAGGAGGCAGGAGTCCATAGAAAATTGCAGCTACAAGAGTTGGAAGAGATTAGGAATGAGGCATACGAGAATGCTGCACTTTATAAGGAGAAGTGCAAAACTTTCCAAGACCAACAAATTTCACGGAAAACATTTGCAGTCTGGCAAAAGTTCTTTTTTATCAGTCGAGACTTAAACTCTTCCCAGGTAAGTTACGTTTTCATTGGCTTAGTCCATTTGTTGTCACTAATGTCTTTCACTATGATGCAGTGGAAATCCAAAGTCTGAAGATCGACAAGAAATTTGTCATGAATGGACATCGTCTCAAGCCATACTATGAAGGGTTCCTGGTTGCGACAGTCGAACAAATTGGCCTCGAGGATCCAATTTACAGTTCTTGAAAGAATTTTAGTATGTCTAGCCAAAGACATTAAAGAAATGCGCTGCTTGAGACAACCCAAGACCCTTTGTTTTAGTTTTCTTATGTTTCTGGAGCTTTTGTTAAGTGTTAGTTGCATTTAGTGATTTATAGGAACTCAAATTTTGAAAATTGGTCAGAAAACTCTCTAGTAGTTAGGCGTGCCCAAATCAGGTGGTCACGCTTAAGGACCTTAATTACAGGCGGTTGATCAGAAGACTTGAAGGTAGTTAGGCGTGCCCACGCCTAAACACAGAGGTTCCTTCATATATAAAAAAAACAAAACAAAAATAAAAAAGGGTGAAAGGACGAAATTGCCTTCTACTATTTCAAAAAAAAAATACACACCCCACGGTTGCCCTACTTTTTCTTCCTTCTTTTTCTTTCTTTTTCTTTCTTTTTCTTTCTCTCCTTTCTTTTCCCCTTTTTCCCGCTGTTGCCTTCGTTCGCCGCACGCCGCCTTGCCCATCGAGCGCCACCTACACATCGCCAGCCGACCCTGACCGCATCGCCCGTGCGCTATCGTTGGTCCCCATCACCGCGAGCCGGCCCGCGTGCACACCAAAGCGCCAACCACCCGCTTCGCCAGCCTAGCACTCGGTCGCAACCACACACATCATCGCAGCCAGCGCACCGCCCTCCTCCCGCACAATCGCGCGTTCGCCGCACTGCTGCCAGCGCCCAGCGCGCCTACCAAGCTCCGTAGTTGGTCTGCACTCGCGCTCTCCCATCACATTCGCCGCTGCTTCGCCATCATTCTCACTGCCTACTCTTATATCAGGTCCCTTCTTTCTTTAATTTTCTTTTTTAGCAGAGGACAGACAATCTATTTCTTAGCTGAGGATAGACTAGTTTTTTTTTTCCTTAGTTGATGACAGATATCTTGTGCTTATTTGGGATACTTTGAATTCTTATTTTACTATTCCTGGCTATCTGTTTAATTTTATATCGAGGCTGTGTGTATTTGGGGGAGAATTTTACTGTGTTTTTCTTTCTCATTAGTTGCTTGGTCTCCATAGTTGTTGGTTGACACTTAGCACGTCTGTGCTCATACCCCACGAATTTGACTGCCCCGAGTTCCACTCAGGTAGTTGAAATTGTGATTAGGGACCCCCCATTTAGTTGCCTTGCTAGTTGACTTGTTTTCCTGTTTAGTGTTTGTGCCTTGCTCTTTTCCTGTTTTACTGGTGTCAATGGCTAAAACAAAAGATGCAAGGAAGAACCAACCATCTACTTCTACCCCCCAACCCACTATCCCTTTGAGTGGACCTTCCCAAGCAACTGTTTCAGGTGGTCCCCGGACCCATCTTGGGAGGAGTATGGAGGTTCACCTCTCTTCCCTGGCCCACTTTGGTGGACATTTGACCTTCACCAGGGCAGCCGATAAGGAACGGTATGCCGCTATGTGTACAAGGAAAATTATTCCTTGTAAATTCATTCATGGCCTCATACTCGACATTTTAAACATTAGGGATGAGGTCACAAGGAGGATTACTGCCATTGGTTGGACAAATTATGCTTCTATTGTTTTGCCTGCTTTCACTGAGTTAACATGGAAATTTTATGCCACTTTCGAGTTCAATGTACCTAATGAATTCTCTATTACGACTCCTAAAGTGGTTCGGTTTCGATTGATGGGTTAGGGAATTCAAACAGTCCATCACTGAATTCAATTTAGCTTTGGCTTTATTGATATCCTCTATTCCCAATCGAATGAATATATGGCAAGTGCATGTGAATACACTGAGCCCTTTTTCTCCATAACACTGGCTACTGGAAAGAATTATTAGTTGACACTCAACCTTATGATCTTAGCCAGTCTAAGGCTTCCTACCTAAAGAACCCCGCTTTTTAGCTATCTTCACCGTTTCATGGCTTATAGTTTCTCGGGTAGGAAAGGCAGTTTGGGTACTTTAACAAAACCCAAGTTTTTTTTTATTTGGTGCATGGTTGCTGAAGTTAAGTTAACTTAGGGTGTTGGTTTGCCTCTCGCCTCCGGACTGTCTTGAGCAAGAAAATAAGCCATTAATTTTGGATTTATTTATCATTCGTTCGGCCGTTAATCTTGGGGTTTTGGATTTGAATAATCATAATTTGCATTTGGCATGTCCTATGGAGCCCCTTGATGTGGTTTGTTTTGGAGAAAATGGGTTTAGTTCAGCAGGTCAACGGTGTTTCCCAGTTCACTCTCCCGGGGCCGATCCAGCTTCCACCAAAAGCACAAAGCTTCCCAAAACTGCCGCCCCTGGGACTGGCGGTACTTCTACTGATGCCCCTGGCCCTTCGACTTCAGCACCCCCGCCATCATCTTCTGAGGAGAGGCCTTCATCAAATCTCCACTTCCAATTACATTAGATGGATTCTCGAATGGAGCGGAACAAGCGCCAGGTGTCTGGTATGGCCGAGAACTTGGCTCAGTATTTCACCCACGTGAGCTTCCCGTCCATCCTTTCGTCCCGAGCCTTAGTCCATTTCTACCTTCCTCCGTGATCAGGGAAGTTTCATTGTCCTCTTACTTTCTCTTTTATTCTTTATTTCTTACATTGGGGGCAATGTAAGTTTTAGGTGTGGGGGGAGGAAATATGGTTGATAAGCCCGTTAGTTGCAATTCTCCAAATTTGTCCACTTTTTGCTTGATTTTCATTCTTTTTTGAGCTATGATGAATGGATTGAGATGCAAATACGAGTAGTGAATTTTCATTAGTTAGTTGACTATCTCATTTTTCTTGACAATGGACTCAATCGATGAATGTGTTAGATTTGACGTGTGTTTTACTTTGGTGAGATGTTTGAGCCTATTGAAGAGCGATATGTCTATGTTTGCTCTAATTTTTAGTTGTTGAGTGGTTATTGCACTTTGGTTTTGTCATTCTAGAACTTGCTTTGTTGTGCATGACAAAGCCACGTTTTTTGTTGAATTTGATACATGAAAGTGACAAGGGCACCTAGGATTAACTATTTTGACTCTCTAAAATCCCACCTTCATTGTTTTGTTCTCATAGTTAACCATGTTTGAGCCTTAACCCTCTTCTTTGTTTAATAGACGCAATGGTCACCTTAGGCCTCTTTGTTGGACTTTTGTTTTGAACCCCATGGCTAAGAGATGTCTCAATTTTATTGTATAGAATTTGATAAATTCTTGCAAGGTGTTGAGTGAGAAATTGTGAGGCTCCCACTTCTCCCAAGGGCGAACCCAAGGGTATCTGCGGAACGCCTGCCCCAACTCTCGCCAGGACTCACTACAATCCATAATTCAAAAGCTCGAAAATACTTCAAATAACTTCAATATATAATTAAAGTACTCCAAATTATTTCATACTTACAATTACTTAGCTTTCAAACTTAATACAAACCAAAAGAATATGTACTACAACCATCCGTTATAATACAACTTAAGGTCTTCAAATGAAAACAATCTAGTACTATTCATGAGCACTCAAGGTCTCGAACCCTGTTAAGGAAAACAAAAAACGTGGAATGAGCAACACAACCCAGTGAGATTCCAAGACACTCTAGCAGTTCTAATAAATCAGGTAATTTGAGCATACCACATATATGGTTCCAGGTTGCATATTGGGCACATTAGCATGAGACGGTGTTCATTGTATGATTAATTTGAGCATAACACAGGTAAAGTTCGAGATTGCACATTGACACATTAGCATGGAATAGTTATCATTACGTAAAATAAACACATATTGAAGGATACAGTATTCCAGTGGAACCATTTTGGTCAACTTCACCTTATGATTCCAGTGATCCCCTCGGTTGTCTGGCCATCACCTTATCCCTCCAGTGGTAGTACTCGAGTATACCGAAACGGTGTCCCAGAGTTCCAACCTACCCGACCGAGCCCAATCCTGGCTCGAGCAGGTTAGTAACCAAGGGCAGGGCCCAATTCAGTTTAGAACTTACAACATGCACAAGTAATCAAGTAAATTGATAAACGGTAAAAATTTATCATTTTAGTAGGTCGAGTGAGATAAAGTACACAGTCGCCTTAAAATGGTGGCAATTTCATAAGAGCAATTATAGGCAACATTTAACATTTAAACATATAAGCAATATGCGATAATTTCATATAAACATATAATTTACGGTGATCAAGTAATCAAGTAGTCAAGTAATCACGTAAGCAGGTAATCAAGTAAATTGATAAACGGTGAGTAATTACGGTTAATGGTTAACGATAAGTAGTCACGGTTAATTGATAGACATTATTCATCTTAGTAGACCGCCTATTGGCCATCTATTTATACCACTTAAAAGTCGAGGAGATTCACTCCAATCGACTTATGCAGCCATAGCATAGTTAGTCAATGAAACGCTTCATGTAAATATGCATTTCAAGTATTTCATGTCGAGTAATTCAAGTACATTTTACTTAAATGAGAACGAGTGCAGTAACACTTAACACGTAATGACCATGGAGTAAACATATCATAGACTATTCAAATCACGTACTCCTATATGGAACACTCACCTAGTCAATACAAGAGAGTAAATGCTCAAACAAGTGTTTAGGCGTCCACTTCGAATTCCTCTTTAAGGTCCCCTTGAGCGCCTGAACAAATAACCATCAACTATTACACAATATCACTTAGAACCCCTACTTATCGAAGAAGGTTGTACTAGTATACAATCTAAGGAGAATTCATGAATTGAACCTTAATTACTCATAAATCGAGACTCAAAGGTGGGGTTTTAAAATATAAGAGAAAATTGGGTTTTCATCTTTGAAATCAAGTGTAAAACGATCGATGATATCGAAGGAAAAAGATGAGTTCTAAAAACTCAATTTCCTTTAAGTTTGAAAGTTTTGGGTTTGTCACACAATCTTGGAAAAATCATATCTCACTTTCTACAAGTCCAAAATTGGAAAACTTGGTACCGTTAGAAACTTCTTCCAAAATACTAAAGTTTCTCGAAGACACTTTTCCATGATTCCAAACAGAAGGTATTCAAAAATTGGCTCAAAGTTACTGTTTTGGGCTACCGAGGCAGTTTCGGGGTTGGTTTTTGACCAACTTTGAAAATTCGGAAACATTCACAGAATGGGAACTAGCTCTCAAATTTGAAAATCAATTAGAGTTACAACCAAATTTTACAAGAAAACAAGCGGAATAAGAATCGGAGTTTTGAACACCAAGATATGGCGGCTCAAATTTAGCTAAAATAAGGACAGATTGAACATTTTCCAGATTTGAAAAAGGCAATTTTGGGACATCATTTGTATATCGAAATGGTCTTAGATTGACACCAAAATTGGTACAATTCAACTTCCATATGAGGAATACTCCTTTACCAAATTTCATTTGAAAATTCACACGGGAAGGTAGTGAACTAAACTACCAAATTTCAAGAAAATCCCATGACCAATATGTCTTTTACTTTCTTCTTCCTTTTCAAACATTTTGCCCAATGAAAACAATTCAAATCTGGTCCATTTATGAAAAAAAAGTCTAAGGGACATCTAATATACATTTGGTAGGTGATTAACACCAAAATTTCAAAATAACAAGTCCCAAACAAGATAGGCCATTGATCAGTCCAAAATGAGGGTTTTCAAAGCAATGACGCAGGTCTGTAATTTGGCCATATTTCACTCAATTCAACTTGGAATTGAGCGTAGTTGGTGGCGTTAGAAAATAAATTCACAAGGATACAATTTCTCAGAATAAATCATTCTAAAATTTTGTCCACAACTGGCTCATTTTGAGCATCAATTCGCAGCTCAAAACAGAGTTTCCAGTACTGACGAAAAACAGGACAGGCAACTTTACAAGGTTGGTACGGATCCCTCAAGTGGAATCAGGATGTGAATTTTATACCATTGGAAATATGGGAATGTCTAGTTTCCACTGCCACAAACGGCACTCGATTTTGACATCGGAGCAAAACGTTATAGCCAAAACAAAAACACTGCCAGAGCAGTTACGGGAAAAATTTCAGTTTTGCTGATCTTCGAAAACTCATCATTTGGACAACCAAATCATGGAATTTTTTTTATGAAACTTTCTACACATCTCACACAACATATATACATCATAACCAAGTCATTAGAACCACAAAAATTTGCTCTAAGGGCCACGGACATCACAGGGGCAGAAATGGAAAAATTCTACCCTTCACCTCCTTTGAGCTATCATCCATAATATCACTTATTTCTACTAATTTAAGCACTAAACCAACATTAATAACATCAAAACTCACAAAGTCAGTCCATCAAGCCATAGTGGGAGTTCATAGAGCCCACACACAAGATCTACAACAATCCAAGACTACCCACATGAAGCTACAAGCTTCTAGGCTTAATCTAACTCACAATTAACAAGTTTCAAGGGTTGGATCATTTGGTACCTTCTTAGATGTTCAAGATCAGATTGTTGGCCACAAGAAAAGCACCAAGAAACCGTGGAAATGAAGCTCTTCTCCTTGCCTAAGTGAATCTTCAAGTGATTTGGAGTTTATGTTGCAAGTTTGGAGTGAATTTGATGGTTGGATTGAAGTGAAATGAAGAAGAAAGCTTGGTCTTCTCCTTGGCTTGAAGTTTCGGCTGTCTTGGTGAAGGAAGAGAGAGAAATGGCTGATGGTAAGGCTTGTTGAGGAAGCTTGGTGGTTGGTAGCCTTTTGTGGTACAAAAGTCAACACCCATTAGTGCGCGTACGCGCGCGTTTCGTGCTCGATTCCGCTCGACTTTGTTTCACTTGTGCACTAAATCTCTAATGCATTTATTTTAACACTAATTATTCACTCTTAATAGTCTATTAATAATTTCTAGAATCCTCAAATTAGTCCGCGCGCGAAAACGCGAACTTCCAACTTGTGCGCGATAAAGCGAAATCTCTAAGAAATTCTTATAACGATAGTATAACTAACTATAACTTGAGTATTTAATCATAAAAATATTTATCTAAGGACTAATGTACAAGTCTCCAATTTTCCAAACTTATTGTATTATCGATTCGATTATTGACTCCAATCGCGTATTCACTATTCTCACTTATTCTAGCCTTCCAAAATTAATTTTTGTAACAAATCATTTTAAAAATACATGTAAGCCATAATTCCATGTTAATTGGGTCTAAAAAGATTAAAAAAATAATATTCGGGGCATTTGGCCAAATAAATAATTAAATAAGCTAGAATTAGGAGTTTAAAATAGGTAAATTTGCGGGTACTCACAGAAATAGCGAGTGTCAGTTGTGCAACTACTTTCTAAAGCACTACAATTCTCTTTTGGTTCAAAGTTAAAAAAAAAAGAAGAAAATGTCTGAAAAAATTGGGAAGCGAAGCATGTTGGACAGGGCGGTTGTGTTTGATCAATAGAGGGAAGCCTGTGTTCATGTCGACACTTGTGAAGTGGTGGAATGGTGATATACCTTGTTACAGCAAGGTTGTGTGAAAAAGCTAGGTTAACTTGTACAGTGTAGTTGATGATATTCTCTTGCCATGTTTACACCTCAAATCTCCTCCTTATCCTACCTTGGCTTAAGCCCCATTACAACCTTGTCGACGTCCCTTCAATGGTGGAGATATGACATATTAGCAAGCTTATAGTAATGTCACTCCAAAGGGTTGCATTGAGAATTATACCCTATACACTTATGAGTAGCAAGTGCATATAACCCAAGTGAGATTGTTGAATCCATTGCATCTCTGACTTTGATTAAATTGTTGGGATAATGAGATGTTGCTACTGATGGTAGTTGCTATGAAATGTTTGTTATTCTTGCTCTTGTCTCTGAGCTAGGACATGCTTGAGGGCAAGCATGATTTAGGTGTGGGGGGATTGATAGGACACTAATTTAACATTAATTTTGTTATAATTTCCTTTTTTATTGGATTGGAATATTGCATTAATGACATATTTTGTTTTGAATTTTATGTTTAGGGGATGTTTAACCAATTGGAGAAGGAAAGTGTATAAAATAGCAGTTTTAGAATATTTTCCTCCAGTTAGGTGTGGACGCGTGAGAAGACATCAATCAAATCCGGAATGCACGGGAGTCTATGCAGTGCAGTGTCCTAATCCAAGTGGGAGTGGTCATCATAGCTGGAAGAAGATATTATTTGTCAATTTTCTAATTAGCAATTTTAGTTGGTTTAGGAAACTTTTTAAGAGTCTGAGTACCTATCTTTTAGGAAGTTAGTTTTCCTATGACAGGGATTTTCCTTTTAGTTAGTTTGCTATGAATTGTGGGGGGGGGGGGCAGCGAGGGAATTAAGTGAGCGGTTTGCTCTCCACAATTTTTTCGGCTGGTACTTTTCTTTTGGTGGCTTTTTGGCAATGGATTTTTCTCTCAAGTTAATTGTGTTGTTGAACACCATGAATTGTAGCTAAATTACTCCTTCTAGTCAAGGGGACAACGGACGGCTTGGTTCAGCTACTACCGTGAGATCGGAAATAATTTTCAGCTTCTCTTTTATTTATTAGTATTCGTGTATTTTCGGATTATATCGCTTATAGCTGTTGAGTTGTTTGAATATTAAGGGCCCGATATTTATATTAATTCGACAGTTAACTACTATTTAGCCATTTAAATCCGTAATTGTTTATCTGCGCTAATAGAGTGGCAACTGGTATGATTAGATTCATGTCAGGGAAATATACTGGTTAATCTAAACAAATTCTGGTAGTGCGTTTGTTGATTAGAACAGGGCTTTCCTAATTCTAATGCAGTTAGGGAATTAAATTCTAAGGCCGTGTCTAGGGTTGTTCCTTAATTAGGGAAATAGACAGCGGGCGTACCCTGGCTATCGAGACAGTAAGGAAGGGTTGATCACTGACGTATGTGAGTGGTTATAACCTGTTTATTAATAAATACTTGAATTTATCTTTGCATCAGTGATCGGGGGTGCGAACCTTGTCTGATGTTTCTCCCTTGGCTAGAGCCTTGTTATTCATTAATTAATTTTGTTTCATTTATTTTTGGTTAATTTATTTGAATTTAATAATTGTCTCTTTAATCCATAAAACAAAACCCCCAATTAATCTTGATTCCTAAGGAAGTTAAATCCTCCCCCAGTCCCTAAGGAGATGACCCTACTTGTCGCTACTACAAATCATTATTTTTCTTGGACAATTCTGGTATATCGGATTTAGCAAACTCTTCGGAACCAGGGTCCCTGCTCCAGTACTAGAGTTGACACCAACTGCTTTTATTGGCAACTAGAATTCTTATTATTATTGCACATACTAGACAACCTGTCATGCATATCAGGCCATGGGTTGCTACAATTTACTTTGCTCAAGGTTCATTCAAATCAACAGTGAAATAGAATGGGTGCAAGCATCTCCCCTGTTTTTGCCTTTCGAAATTCCCAAAAGCACTGGTCAAAACTAGAGGTTCGTCCTCCAACAAACAATCCCATTTGTCCCAAAAGAGACTAACCAAAAACAAAACATAGCCACAAATTTCCTCTGCTAAAATCACCACCAACAATTTGCTCCAAAAGGGCCACCAATAAACCATCAAATCCTGCTCCTAACACAGTCAACATTTCATGAGTCACAAATCAACTGAGTTTTCACCATTTCACGAGTACCTTCTCTTAATAGCATGTAAGTGCTTAAAGTGGACTTTGGCCAAGTGGGGTTGACATAAAATTCCACAAAGAATTGCTTAATGTGGACTTTTGCCAATTGAGTTGGAAGTTTTAAAGGAAAAAAGGGTCTGAGTTGCAGCTCAACGAGAATCCGAAACTCAAGAAAAAAGAGGGGATTGATAGCTGGAGACCCTCCCTTTCACTTCGTTTCACTCTCACAACTCTCTCAATATCTCACCATTGAAAGATTTAAGTGGAAAATTGGGACCATAAATTCAAGATTCAGTCTACCCTACCTGTATTTGACAAAAAATATTGAAAATAGATAGAAAATATTGAGATTATTTACCTCAAATTATGCCTTCACTCCCTTAGCTCTTGTTTTCCTCAACATTCAATCTTCAAACTCTAGCTTTCTCCCAAAATTCATGGCCAATTTTCTGTGTTCGTGCTAGCAAGCAAGTGTTGCACTAATCTAGGGATTTTTTGCTATCTGTGAGGTCAATAAAGCTGTCCAAATCTTTGGGTAGCTCAAATTAGGGATGAAAATGGTGATTTAAAGTGATTTGGTGGATAATTTCGATGATAGTAGAGTATAAGAAGAGATGGAGAAGATGATAGTATTCGAAGCTTTCAACTAGAAGGAAAGAAGTGTTGTCTGAAAATTTTCTAAGTGTTGCGAGTGTTTTTGTTCAGGAGTTGCCAAAACGATGTCGTTTCTGTCTTATTTTATTCTTCCGCTCTCTACATCTTGAATTTTCAGTTCCCGCTTCCATTTAGCAAAGTACAAAAACTAACGCTTTTAGCGTCTTTTGTACAAATTATTTGAACCTTTTTTTACAAAAATGATGCCTTCTCTAATATCTCTCCTTTTCTTTATCCCATCTATGTGTAATTAAGGCCTTGTTTGGATTGCATTTTTCTGGATTTTTTGTAAAAAAATAACTGTAGTGATTTGATATATGTAAGTTAAAAAGGCGATTGGGATATGTGTTTATGGAAAACGTAATAATTTTTCTTTGAAAAATTGCTGTCCAAACAAGGCCTAAGATTGTTTATTATTTTGAACTTTTTTAACTCACAAGTTGTATTAAAACTTTATTTGTTGTATTAAAACTTTAGAATATGAAAATTTAGTGTTTTTAGATAATTTTTTTACTAACATAGGATTTTTTTTGGATCTCTATGCCAAAATAACCTTCAAAAGTAAAAACTTATTAAAAATATGTTTATGATTCAAAAAGAATCTTTTAATCAGTTTAGTTGATCAAATAACCAAAATAGTTTGCCAATTTATGCATGAAACACTAAATGTATTTGGTACAAGTACCGATTCATAAACCATAAACAATGTGACTATTGTAATTAATAATAAACTCTAGTCATGCAATTGTGAGGATTTTACTTAATTTCATATTAAATTTTACTATTCTTTGTCATCACTTTCATACTATACTAATCACTAATTTTTCATGTGTTGCCAAGAGAACTAGATAGGGAATCCATGATATTGTTTTACCTTCATAACACGTTACTAACTAAGTTTGGAACAATTATAAAATATGTATACATTTTATTACAATACCTTCATCATTTTACTAATGAAAAACATAGGCTAAATTGTAAATGATAGGGCGCCATAATAGAATTAATGAAATTGGTTTATTACACATAAGGCTAAATTGCAAAAGATAAGGTGTCATGGTAGAGTTAATGAAATTAGTTTACCAGATATGGGGCTAAAATGTAAAAGAAAGGGTGCCATAATAGAATTAATAAAATTTATTTACAACATATGGGGCTATATTGAAAAAATTAGGGTGGCATAGTAGAATTAATAAAAGTAGCTAGGAACAATTACTTTAGACAATGATGACTAATTGTTGTCACTAACTTTGAACCGGTAACCACATTGTGACAACATTGTAAGTAGTCACTATAGGGCCCATTTCAGTGACAACATTTTTTCAACTTGTCACAATGGTGATTTCCCACCACACAGGCCAGTTGAGTGCCGCCTATATTGTGACGATTAATCCCGTGTTATCACTGATGATGAGTCTACCCTCAGCCAACTATGATGAGATCAAAAGTCGTCATTAAATTTGCTCAACTGTGACAACTTTTTCTGTTGTCACTGAGAATGTTGTCACAAAATACTAAATTTCTTGTATTGTTGTTATCTTTTATTAAAAAAAGAAGAAGAAGTTGTTGTTTAAATGAATTCAATTTTTTATTTGTCAATTTTGTTTTGTAGGAAAGTGAAAAAATGAAAAGTTAAAAAAATGAAAAATGCAGTTTTTGCAAAAAAAAAAAAAAAAAAATCACACGTGTGTGTTCTTCATCACCTTTGTACTAGGGGCAACAAAACAGTACAAGAAATGGAATTACAGCTGCCATTTTGGTCCAATTTCTACTCGAATTCCGGTCCATTTTCTTTCCTTTCAAGTCCCTCAGTATAAGAGCCTGATCATCTTTCAATTCTTATCCAAAAATCAGCCATCTAATGGCTCCAACTAAGCCCCTAAAAGCTAACCAATCCCCACCATTGCTCCTAGGGTTAAGGGGGTTTTTGTGCCATATAAATGCATGAAAACACAACCATTAGGGTAAGAAAAAAGGGGGAGGCGGCGGAAAAACAAAAAAGGAGAGAAAACAGAGAGAAAAAAGAAGAAAAGAAGAAAAGAAGCAGAAATTTTCTGCAAAAAGTTTCTTGAGCCAGGGCTGATCATCTGGGCCTCTTTTTGCTCAAAATCCAATCTCTTCTTTAGTTCTTTAGGTGATTTTTTTGTTTCTGCACCATATACGTTCATCAAAGAACAACTTTTGTTCGGAAAAATTCTCGAAACAACGTCTCCAGGTCTTCCAAATTTTGGCATGAAGTTCGCTCAGCAGCTCTTAACATTCTTCGGCAGAAATTTGCTGCTTTGAATCTTGCATTCGGATGCATTTTCTTCAACCCCTCCGCATTCACTTGGCTCCATAAAGCATTCAGAGGTAACCCCCCCCCCCCCCCCTCACTTTCCTCTCTTTTTCCAACCTGTTTGCACGTAAAAGCTTAGAAATCTGCTGGGATCTGAAACTTGCATTTAGGAGTAGAAATTTGGTATCAATGTTTGGGGGTGCATGATTTTGGGATTGGGTTCTTACCCGACCTTGTGGCTTGTTTCTTTTACGCAAAAATTTGGTAATGATTCTTGAGGTTTCATTTGCGCTATTGCATAGCTTGAAAGATTGCAGTAGGAAGCTTTGAATTAGATGCATGGAAACTTTTTGAAATTGCCTTTTGGCCCCTGTCTTTTTAAATAATTTCACTGTGGCCCAAAATCTGGAAAAATTGAATCGATTTTGCCCCTTTTAATTTTTAATCCTTTTTGGCATATTTTAGGTATATTTTTTAGCATTTTATTTTTAGATTTTAGGACATGAATAGAACCTAATTTTTTTTATAGAAGATTTATTGTCTTGTTGGATTAGATTTTGGATTAAGGAATATTTTTAGTTGAGTTGTTGTTTTATTTATTTGTTTATTTTGGTTTGGCATTGTGTTAAGAGGCTAAAACCCAACCTTTTGGTTGAATTTTCTTTTGATAGAAAGGCAAGCGAGCTGGCTTCTTTTCTTGGGACTTTTCGTTGGGCCTGAGGAGGTTTCGGCCTAAGAAATAATAAAAATAGCCCACTGACATGTTCTTCTTAAGAAAGCTGATATGGAATTGCATTCCAGTCTCTGGACTTTTGAATAATTTTGATTGTGGCCCTAAAAATTTTTATTTTCTTTCAAATAGGTCCTTAATTTAATTACAACTTGATCCCTAAACTTTATTTTCCTTTGATTTTGACCCCTAATCTTTGTAATAATTTCAATTTAACCCCAAAACTTTCCTAATTTTTATAATTAGGTCCCTAATAGCCTTGATTTCTTAAATATAAGTTGCTTTTTTTCTTTAATTGTTAATTATACTTCATTTAAATGTTTTAATTGGTAGATTTCATGTTATTTCCACTTCTTTATAATTTATTTGTTAATTAAATTGGTGCCTTGACCATTTGGTTGATTTTGGAGTATAAATAGGATAAATCCAACCTCATTTAACCACTACTTCAAGGGAGGCACCATCTTTTATTATTTTAAATCTTCTTATGTGCTCCTATGTATTTTTTTTATGTGTAATTGCATGTTTTGAGTGTTTTTTCCTTAATTATTCATTTTAAGTTTCATTTATTCTATTTAATTTTGATGATTATTTAAAAAGCATTTAAATGCCAAGATGTACTATATAGATGCTCAAAACATGTATTTAGTTAGAATATGTAATAGATAGATTTTAATTTTGTCAAAAATGTAATTAGTTAGATAAATGTAATAGTTAAGTTATTATTTCTTAAATTTCTCCCCTTAGATTGTAATTAGGGTCTTAATGTAATAGTTAGATCTTTATGCGTGTTTCTTTACTTGTGTGCTTGCATACTTTTGTGTTTATGTGTTTATTCACTTTCTTTAGAGTTTTTTGCATCTATATATTATGCTTACGTGTTACGTGCTCTAGGTGCTTTATGTGTTTACTTGTTTTAATTATATTTTATATGATTTATTTAGTTATAATAAATGCATAACGTCACCACACTAGTCCAACGCTAGTTGTGATCTTTTTTCCCGATTTCTCACTAGTCCAACGCTAGTGAGAACTTGTAGAAATAGGTTATTCCAATGCTAGACCCATTAGGCCGTTTTCGCGCTAGATTCACATTTTTGCATGACATTCATCGCATTCCATACATGTTTTTTTATTTTTAGGATCTTTTCTCACCTTGGATGATATTTCCTCTATATATTATCTCCCTTACCCCTGTGTACATGAAACATGACATTTGACTTGCATTTTATTTAGGAAAATAGAAATAGGCTAGTCCATTTGCCTGATTAGGTTAAGAGAGTCACCTTTTAAATATAGGAAATGAACGAGTGTGGTTTCTTAATCTTAGCACACTCTCATCCTCTCTATAAAAAGGAAAATTGAGTTACGAATTTTAGTCACTTGTACCCGTTATATTGCATTCCCCTTTTCTAGTCATATATATTTATCTGTATATATTATAATTTCTTTTTTGAGTCCCATCTTTTACATTTTTCGTGAGATCTCCAAAGAATTGTTTTAGGCTTCACAATTAATGTGACTAACACCAATTAAGTTTTGAAGAGACATCTTGCCCCCTTCGATACTCTCTAGGTCTAGATTTGCATCCATATAGAAATATCCTAATGTAATAAGTTTTATAAGTTTGATTAGGAAAATTTCCGACTAAATCTCGTAACTAACTTTGGTTAGATTGAAAGGTTGCCTTACATCAAATCTTTGTCTTTCCTTTCTTCAACCGTGACTCCCAAACCATTTTCTCTTAGACATAGAGTCGTCTAAAAATGGTTTTATTTATTATTTATTTATTTAAAATATATTTTGGGTGATTTGATACCCCTAAACTCAATACCAAGTGGCGACTTTTATTTTTTCTTAAAACCCCTTTGTAAACTATTATTTTGTACCTAAACTATCGCACTTTTAAAGTCCCATATTAGGCCATTTGTCTTTATTTATTCTCTAAAATAAAAACTATTTTTTTAACACCTAAATAAATTTTATTTAAAAAATAGGGCGCGATAGATTTGTCTGTTCAGAATCTTCATGAACGTCATTGCCTTCCAAAGGAGAACAATGATGACTGTGTTCCTTCAAGAGTTCACTGCCGGACCAAATGCGACTGTTGCAGTAGGTGCAGGAATACTGATAGGCCAAGAAATGCCTTTCAATCTGGAAATGTTTTTGTTGCTGATGCTGCCTTGACAGAAGGCATCAGTATCAGTTCCCCACAAATTGGCGGTAGCCAAGGGATTTATGCAACCTCATCCCTCGATGGAGCCAACTCGCATGTATTGTTTTCCTTTAGCTTTACAAACAAAAGGTATAATGGGAGCACATTGGAATTCCAAGGACGTAGCATACAACGTGCCTGGGTAAGAGAGCTTTAAGTAGTTTGTAGGACAAAAGTCTTTAGATATGTAAAGAGATATGCGACTTTTGAGATAGTCCTGCGAAGGCCATCAGTAGTTGTAATGAACAATATCACCATAAGACACTATTCAGGAAGAAGAAGGAAAAAAAATAATAGTAAATCATTGATATGTATTTCATCTCCTATGAAACCTAAGAGGGATAAAAAGGAGAGTTGGCATATGAACAGTAGTCATGGTCCCAAATGGGCACCATGACTAGGTGCTTAAATATGGAATTTCGCCTTAACATGTTGGTGTACTACAGATTGAGTTGGGCTGCATTGGTAGATTGGTTTTGTTGGCCTACGTGGAAGCAATTGGAAGCTGGTGTAGCTGCATGTCTCTCTTAAATCGTGCAAGTGCAAATTTAGTCTTTTCTGTGCTGGCAATCTCCTATCCGTTTGATCTTGAACTGTATCTAAACAAGCTGCTGAGATTGCAAGTATAAAAGCAAGTGCAGTTTGTTCGTTGTCAATTGAATGATGTGCTTTAGACTTTCCTCACTTCATAAACTATAAATTTCCTTGTTTTGCAATCTTCCTGTTCAGTTCTTCTGTCGCAGCTTTGAAGATTACTGGTGAGTTGTTCTGCTATTCCTTACCATTGTTTTTTTCGTTTTTCTGTTGCCTATTCAGTCACTTTCATTCCTTTTTTCGCATTTGCACCTCGTTTGTTGCATGCATGGAGCTATTTTCATGTTAAAAGTCTCGCTCATACATTATAGTGGACAATGACTACCTCTGTGTGGGTTTCGATTTGATCAATCTGTGTAATCAGTGTCTAGACGTTTACGTTTTCTGGATTAAATTGCAGCCGTGGTTCAGTTGGAGATTAGATGATTCTGGATAAGTAGTTCATAGTTAATTTACATATGTCTAAATTCTATACATATATATAAGTCAAAATTAAAGTTCTGAATTCTATACATATATATAAGCCAAAATTAACATCATTCCGTAATATATAAGTCATTCCATAAAATATAACATCATTCTATACATATATATAAGTCAGTATATTAACATCATTCCATACATATATGTAAGTCAGTATTTCTGAGGCGTTTAGTGAACATCATTCCATAAAATTAGGAGTGAAGTTTTTCATGCTAAAGCACTTTTAACAAAAATTAAAATTTTAACAAAAGTGCTTTTAAAATAACCTTTATATTTTAAAAAATAGAAGATTATATTTAATCATTATCCTACTTTATGAATTAAATAAAGAGATAAATAGATTTAAAAATTTTAAATTACACATTATCTAGTACACTATTTAAAGTACTTATTGAACTATACATCTAAACAATTTACTAAAAACATTTAAACACTTAATAAGTGCTTTTATTAAAATCTCTATTCATGAAGTGTTTTTTAATAAGTAACTGCAACCCCAAACAGGTCCGGAGCTGGCTAGAGATAAAGTTGTTGATTGAAGGAGATGGTGGGTTTAGTGTGAGTCGTCTGATGAAGAGGACTTCGATGATAAAGATGAATAAGTAGAGTTGAGAACCAAGATGGTGTCTAGTTGTGGCATGAGGGAGGGGTTTCAAGCATGGGGATTGGGTTTACAGGGTATATTTGGAAGTCTAACCAAAGATGTAGGGTAACTTTGTCTTTCAATATTTAAATTTGAACACGGGTTAGCTGATTAGAGTACATTACCAAAAATTATAAGTTTAAGGATGCATATTGCTGAAATTGTTTGCTTAGGGGACACTTTATGACTAGAAGAAAGTTTAGGGCTGTACCTTGCAATTAACCCTTTTGTATAATTAAAATTGATCTGTTGCACTCCTTCCAATCAGCAATGATACGCTTTCTTCGAAGTGCTACTTTAGAAGCTGTTGCCACTTGCTTATTTAACCAATTTAGTTTAATGGAAACTGGAACTTCGAAACTTTTTTAGATAAAAAATGACAAATTACAACAACAATAATACATTTTAAAAAATTTCTGACACACACACACATATATATATGTGTGTGTGAATGAGAGAGAGAGAGAGAGAGAGAGAAGGGGGGAGGGTGGAAGAGAGGAGAGGAAGATAGAATGGGTGGCTCAGACAAAGGAAATGTAAGTAAAAGATTTTGAGTTCAAGACCTCCTACTATATATGTGTATTTATATATTAAAAGGGTTATTTTCATATTAAAAATAACTCAGTACTCGAAACTTCTCCACCAAATTACTTCTTACAGTGCCAGAAAGCATATGGGAAAACTTTTGTTGGTTTGGTCCTTGGTTCTAACTAGAAAGTGATTTTAAAAATAATCAACGGGCATGAGAAAAAGGCCTTTTCAATATTTATCCTAAGGACTAAAAAACAAGTACGAGAAACTTTAAAAATATTGTCCATGAAATATCTAATTGAGCAATGTATTACATATAAGTTGCAATCTTTGTAGCAGCATTCTCTTGTAAGAATTTCTACCTTTAGAGTCATATGTGATCTATACGATCAATTGATTGATATCCTAAATAAATAATTGATATTATGTCAATGATTGATCTGTATTTACCATTAATTGATGATTGATTAGTTGTTAATGGATACTTTCAATCAATCAAATTTACCTCGTAGTTTGACCAAATAATGAATCCATCTCACAAATTTAACCAAATGACAACCACCTCCCACGTTCATACCAAACTAACAGGAATACTAAAATGACAAAAGTTCCCTTTGCGTTAAAAAGGGTAAAACAAAATAAAAAATTATTTTTTTCCTCTTTCAGAAATATAAAAACATTAAATAATAGCTTTTTATTTAAAAAAAGAGATAACATAGGCTCAAAAAAAATGGAGTATAGAGAAAAAGTAAAGTATATTGTGTTATTGTCCTATGTTGTAGTATCACAAAAAAAAAAAGAGTTCACATACAAAAAATTGACTGAAAATTACCACATGTCTAAACAATAAAAACAAATATGAGAATACCTAAAATCAAGGGAGGTAGATTGTCTTTTACTTTGTTCCTATTTCGTAGAGTTGTTTGTCATAGAAAGGAGCATTTTTCAAAGAAAAAAGGGTAGGATCATACTGGAAATAAATTGATCGAAGCTCTTCTTCGGCATCCCTCCTAGTATTTTAGATGGTATTTTTGAGGCGAGTCTTGGAATAGGGTGTTCTTCCAATGCCTATAGGGGTGAGATTGAATAGGAAGTAATTGGCTATTGGATGTTCGCTCGTGCCATATGGTGAATGCCCAAGGGTTCGAGCTTTTTGAGTTTTTTTTTTAATTTTCAAGTTTCAACCAAAAACACATAATTTCTTTTGCAAGGCTTTGTTGCCTACACACCTTTTATTTATTTATTTTTTTGTTGATTTTAAGATACGTTTATTCTCTACTCTCATGACTAGAAGGCTAATCTATGGGTTGGAGTTTAAATCTGGATGGTTCATGGTTTGTTTATAGCAAATATTTCATAATTTATAGCCAAAATATCTTAAAATTCAGTAAAGGTCATTTGGTGGGCGTTGGCATCAATTCCAGCATTTTTTTATTAGGTGGTGGAATGACCAGGAAAACTGAGTCCAACCCCAAGAAACCTCAAAATATATTAGCAAGAGTTTTTTAAGGGGAACAAAAAAAACCAAGGCCAAATAGTGCATGAGCAAAATGTATCAAACAAGAACCATCTTCTTAAAGACTGGCCACAACTTGTGGAGGGACAATTTAGAAATATAATTCCTATGTTCCTTCTGTTAATTGTTAACAGCTTTCCAAATTATCAAAAAGAAAGAAAGAAAACACAAATTCAGAAACTAGCACATTTAAATTGGAGGGACAATTTAGAAATATAATTAGATTAGAAATCGTAATCTTTCCTCTAATTAAATAAAGTTCAATTTCTGGAGGGTGCTTGGCCGTTAACAGTGAAAATCCATATTGCCAAACCAGCAGTACAAAGAATTGCAATGCAATAGTAGAAATTTAAGCCCAAGTAATTGGGGAAAAGGAATATTTCCAACCTTTGTTGTTTTTCCCTTATTTAAACATCATAGGTTTGTTACATTAAATCTGTACCAATGAAAGAAAATACATCAAATATTTTAAATACCAAAACATATGAAGATTTACCAATACACCCAATATAAAAATTACACTTTGAAACTCCAATATGTTATCTAGTACCAATCTTGTTGTTTACTTTTGAACTGCAAATTCTTGGCGGTAGTGGAATAATAGAAACCATCTGGCCTGATTTCCCAACGACATACGTTCAGATGGTAATCATAATCGCCACACATGTCGAAACCCTTGAATACTCGAAAACCGGCTTGTTTTATACCCCACAAAAAATGACAGAAGTATTGGGTCCTTCCAAAGAAGTTCATATGAAAGTCCCAATGGAAATCTTCCTTTGGTTGAAGATAATGAAATCCAAGTTCATCATCCTTGGAAAAGCAGTGTACCCATGTTTGATTTGGCATCAAATTAACCACATGAACTTCATAATGTGGACCATGGATAACACTATTGCCAGAAACAGGGCTAATGTTTACAAAGTAAAATGAGCACACAAGAATGCCAAAAAGGATTTTATTTGTGTAGCCCATTTCGGCAATTAAGAAATGTTTTGGTAATTAAAATTGTTCAACCAAGCCTTTATATAGTAGCCATATGTCAGTTTTAGTGAATAAGCGTATGTAACAGTTGCATTCGCATGAATTATGATAGCCTTTTTTTTGTCAAGGTAATTTCTATTTTAACACGTTTGATAGCCTTCAAGAAATGTACGATTGCAAAAAGAATGCAACCACCAATGAAGGCAAAGCACTTTTTTTTTTTTTGAAAAAGAGTATGATTCTTTGAGGCAGAAATCATAGTTGGAAAAAAAAAGGGGAAACAAGAAAGTTATGGTGTGCATAGTCATCTTGAGCGCTATAGTGGTGCACCTATTGCTTCGTAACTGTAACCTACATGGGTTCATATCTTGTTTTCAATCTTCTCCCCAAATGGTTCATTATGTACTTCGCAGTTTCAGATGATGTAGAATCATATTTTTATAATACAATTCGGTACCATCATCAGAGAATATCATTTGTTGTAAATCATTGTATGTATGATCAGGAACACCGTTGCGGATTGCGTTAGTGTAAATTATTTTGTCTTAGTACTTGTAACATTTTTCTAATAAAATGCTTAGGCTTACATTTCTCTAAAAACAAAAAAAATTCTTTACCATATAAAAGTCTCTATGAAGAAACCAACAGTGATGGAAGAGTATACTATGGTGAACAGTGATGTTTGGCTTAACAGCAGCGTCTCTATAAAATCTTAACAGTGATATCGGACCGATTATACTATGTGATGAAGAGTTTTAATTACACTCAAATTTCCACTATTGCAACCTATTTTGATAATGAATCAACTATATCTATAACTAACATATATCTATTCCCATAGTTATGAAATTAGTTATAAATTTATTAGATTCTATGAAATTACATGATAAAAAGTTTCAAAAGTGATTCTATACTTTTGTGATGATCTAACACCATTAGATAATTATAATTAACACATTTACTCACTAGATTTAACACTTCCTTGTTGATGATCTAATACCTTTAGATAATCATAATTAATGGCCAGTTAATCACGATTTTACAAACAAAAGTTCTAAATACTTGCTCAAAAGATAAACACAACCATCGAGTTTATTTCATTAAATAAAGAAGAGACTAAACCTACTTAGGTATGAAACTTTAGAGCAATATAAGAAAAAATTAAGGAAAAAACCAAACTTGTATTATAATTAAACCATGTAATTTAATACAAGAGAAAAAGTAGTACAACAGAGATCACTCTTGTCATATGAAATTCTAAGCTCTCCATCTTTGTTCCTCATTTTTTTTCCAAGTATAGCTACAAGCATAAGAATAGACACAGACTACACTACCCTATTATACTTTTAAACTACTAGGAGCTTCTGGATTTAGAGCTACCTTTTTAGTGATTTTCTTCTTCCCACCAAACTCTCGAAACTATCCTCTAATGAAAAGACATAAGTTTATATTTATCGAGAAGTCTTAAAGCCTTTTATTTGTCTCTTTCTTCAGCAATGTGAACATATTTCCAAAAAATCAAAATTTTTGTAGCTCCAATGGAATCTTAAAGAATTGAAATGACAAAAAGTACTTTCTTGATGATGCTTGAACTTTGCTCTAGCCACCAAAATGTCTTGTCAAACCTCAAATACAAGCAAGGAATGGTTGCTCAAAAGGAATTAAATTGCACAAGTTGTGCAACCTACACTCAAAAATTTTAGCTAAGAAACCGGTCCATGTACGGGTTGAGAAACTGGCATTGCACCACCAAACCCTGGCCAGTTTGCTTCTCAAAACTAGCTTAAGAACCGGTTTGAGAGCCGATTCTATCTTGTTCTACGCCACAATGCTTACCTTGCTTGAGCACTTCTTGCTTCTATCTTCAACTCGGTCACTCGATATATTCCTACTCTTGCCCCATTTTGTACAAAAACAACCACGCAAAGCAAGTAAACCAGGATAAAGATAGTAATATTAATCAATCACACTCAAGCACAAATTCTTTAAAAAAATGTGCCTCTTCAACCCTTGGTTCTAATAAAAATTTACTCAAAACCACTAAAGTAGCCACAAAATATAGCACATATTAAGGAATTATTACTATGGCTTGTTGGTAAGTTTTGGAGTATTTTTGTCTTTTGACACTGAGTAGAAATGGGCCATCTGTTGGATCCCTCTTGAACCTTTTCTAGCTGTCGAAAATCACCACCCTCCTCCACCCTACCGTATGTCTATGACTAGGGATGTAGATGAGTTGAACTCTCTAGTATTGAAATTTGTTTGATTATTTTGATGAGTTTGAACTTTTGTTTAAGTTTTGATTGTTTACTTCTCCTATAGAGTTCAAACGAGCATTTATCGAGTTGAGATCGAATCGAGATCAAGTAGTTTGAACTTTTTACATGTAAATTTTACTTACACTAATTGAGCCAAACTTGAAAGTTTATCAAACATAAATTGTTGTTTAAGATTGGTTTGATTAGTTAATGAATCAAATTGAAACGAGTTCTTATTAAGTCGAACTCAATTCGAGTATCGAATAGCTTGGTTCAATTTTTAATCCTATCTACGACTCTATGACATCACTATTTTCCTCAGTTGCCAGCCGGGTGGGGAATCCAAATCTTCACGGGTCACCATAAGAGGTCAGCTGAATCCATTTTATGCATTGTTCCTGCTTGATTTTTAAGGATGTGGAGATTTCGAGCTGTACTAGAGTGTTCATCTTGTAATACCGAGTCAGTCTTCGTGGTAAATTAATCGATTGTATATCTCAATGCGATGGGTGTGCTAAGACAGTTGAGATGGCTAACTGCTTTTGCATTCTAGGTAGATTTATGCTTGGGTATTTCAATACCTTTTCCCGTCTTAACAAATAAAATACCAAAGAACAAAGGTACTGCCGCTTTTTTTAAAAAAGTTTGAGATTAATCTCTTAATTCTTTAGATTGGAAATCCACGAACTCTTCGCCTGGATAACTCCTATTTAACTCATTTAGGTTATTTAACCTTAAAAATTTCACTGAGAACCTCTTTATGAATTTATTTACTTTTTACTTTGACTATAGAGTCAATTTCCTATAGAGCTTACTTATCCTGCAGTTCGTGTGTTGATTGTCCGCTAGTTATAAGACAAAATGTTCTCTCTCAGCTGGCTACTACTCATTGAGTTGCTAACCTTGTGATTCCAAGTTAGTATCTATGAGAATTGGTAGTCAGTTGTGGAACAACATGTAGACGAGTCCTACAGAATTTATTTGGATGGATAATTAATTCTCCATTTGATATAATTCTTTGGAAATTAAGATGTTGACTTGCGATAGTTACCCTCAATTATAAATCGGAGTAGATTAGCCATGATTTTAGAGTATGGAAACCCCTATTGGACAACTATAAGATTGAATTTGTCCCTATGAAATAAACTCTGCGTAAATATTTCTCCGTTTAAATTGAAATCCAAAAGAGCAAATCACGTTAAGAAACACACCGGGCTAATTGTGACAGGATGGTTCTGGTAATGCTTTGGGGTTCTCCTGGTAGGTTGCATAAAATAAAATGGTCCTTTAGTTTATATTTCTATCCAATATTTGAGATGAATATAGTGCCGACGTTTAAACTTTAATTCCACTGTGATTAATTAATTTGAACTGAATTTTGTTTTGAATAGGAGCCCCAAACTTTAATTCCTGCTATCGTTGTCTTCAGCAATTAGTGATTGGAGATGGCTTTTGGGATGGAAGACATACTTTATTTCTAAATTTTCAGACTCATATTTGGTTACTTGTGTTATTCTTGTGCTAATATTGATTTGTTCTTCAGTGTTACTGCCCCCTTGAAGCTCTCTATTATATGAAGCAGCCCAGATGGAAAAGTTAAGCAATTTCAACCATTTCAACTGTAGAATTTCGTCTACCATAGTTAGTAATGATTATTTGAAATGTTATTTTAGAATCACTATAATGATCATTGTTTGAATAAATATTAGGGAAAAACATAAATCAAGCCAATTATATTAATCAATTAGCTACTAGGGGTACGACCCCGATTAATGGCACGAGGTTGTGGTGCCTGTGTGTTATGAAGTAATATGTGAAAATGTATCCTAGCTAAAAAAATTGTATAGACCTTTATGAAGCAAAATATAGTAGCAATCAAAATAGGGAATAAAACAAGGAAGGCGATAATAGAAATTTAATCCATAATAGCATTGGACTTCTAGGTTTGGACATAGATTAGTTGTCCAATGGTCGTTAGAATGGTATATTTTAAACCATTATTTCAATATTATTACAACTGTTATGATCCTTTATAGTATCCTTGCTCCAAATGACCATACAAGAAATCAAAATGCGTTTTTCACCTCCAGGATGAACAATTTTACGAGTCTTAAGGCCAACTGCTAACTGTCTTCTTATCATTAGTGTTTTCCCATTCAAGATATATAATTCCTAGTAAACCAGAGATTTAAACAAGGGTTGATGTCCATCTCACAAGTCCCCATTCTAAACACAGATATTGGATCCCAGGTGCTTATTGATGTGCTTCGAGAAACAAAGGAATTTGGAGCAGCTTCAACCAAAAACGGCGCATTTCCTAGTAAACGGTTGTAACCTGACTACATCTAGTAGACTGTTTTTCCAGTTTCTGAATCTATCCGATACCTTGGTGAGCTTTCCAAACTTAACTGATTTTTCAATCTGAGGTGTATACAAAGTTTAATTGCCTTACCCTTGACTTCAAGTGAATGGTACTGAGATTCTTGACATAGGTAAATCCCAGTTGGTTGTTAAATGACATGGTAGCTTGATGGATTCGGTCATTTCCTAGTTTTCTTTGACAATTGATGCCAAACATGCCAACCAGATTAAAATACAACCACATTACTTGTGTTGAAACTGTAACACTTAAATTTTATTGTTGTTTGCTGGGTGAATATCTTATTTTCATTTTGTGAAAGATAGGAAAAAACAAATAGTTAGAGAGTTAGTTAAATCATGAAGTATTACTAGCCCTTTCAACATGAAAAAAAAATACAAGTTTGGATTGTGATTTTTCGCAGAAAAAAATTTTACTTTTTTCGTGAATACATTTCTCAATTATCTTTTACCTCATATAACATCAAATTGGCTACAGCGCATTTTTCTACAAAAAATCCTAAAAATAGCAAATCCAAATGGGACATATGAACCTTAAATTGTATCTACTTAATTTGTATATATTTGATCCAAATTTGACCCCCAATTAAATTTGAATAATAGTGCAAAATCCATATGCTAAGAATAGCCTTGGGTGTTATTGATTATTTTATGTATTCTTTTTGTTTTCTTCAAATGCAAATATGTAACTGCTACGTCATATACATACATACATACATATACATATAAAAATATATATATATATATTTAATTTTAGTATATGTATGTATGTATGTTTATATATATATATATATGTGTGTGTGTGTGTGTAGTAGTTTGGAGAATTATAAGATATTATCAGTTTTTCATTTGCATTTTTAGAATGCCAATACTTGCAACCATTGTGTTTTAATTTTTCAGTTTTATACAATTTTCATATTATGGAAGGTAAAATTAAATATATTGTAAAAAATGTTAAACCAAATTGCAGGTTATGGTTTTCTTTTGCTTCAAATTTCCTCTTTTCCAATTTTATTTTGAAAGTACATTTAAAAGTGTAAAATCAAATTAAATTTGTAAAATTTTTTCTTTTATTTCAAATGTTAACACCTCAATTTGGAGGTTGAATATGGATTCAACCCCAAAATTTCTCCCTTGAAAATTTGAAATCATTCAATCCAATTTTTTTGTGTGGCCAATTCAAAATTAACATGAAAAATAAATAAATTTCATGTTTTTTATACTTTTTTTTGAGTTTTGAGTTTTATATTTTACTCATCAAATTTACTTTATAGTAGTGTAACATTAACAATATATTAAGTTATGTTTTTAATAAAAAAAGCTAATCGTAATTACTACAACTTAAAAAAGAAAATCTCTGACAGGTTGTCGATGTCTGTACAATAATAAAAAATGATAATCCTAGTTGCCAACAAAAGTAGTTTCGGTCAATTCTAGTACTGGAGCAAGGATTCTGGATGTGCAATGGGTTACTAGATTCACCCTGGTTCCGAAATTTGCTAAATCAATATACCAAAATTTACTCACGAAAACTTGTTAATTTGTATATAGGACAAGTAGGGTCGAATCCACACAGATTGGGAGTAATTCGTTTCTACTAAAGTTCAAGTTAACAATTGGGGGATTTTAGGGAAATTAACAATAAGCTATATTAATCAAATATTGCAATTAAATAAAAATTAAATAACAATAAGGTAAAAACTCTAACAGTATTGGACAGCTCTAGTCAAGAAATAATTTCAACAATGGTTCAACTAATTGATCATCGATGCAGAGATAATTCAATTATTAGCTAATAAATAAGTTAAACTGCCAAACGAGCGATTAGTCAATTCCTCCTTATTGTGTCGATGACTGAGGTACGCCCGTCAATTACTACTCTAATTGAGAAATAATCTTAGATACGCCGTAAGATTTAATTCCCTAATTGCCTTATGTATTAGAGGAGCTCTATTCTAAGCAAATAACACACTACCAGGTTATTTTAGATTAGCCTACGTATTCCCCTAACACAAATCTAATCATGCCAGTTGTCACTATTTTAGAGCAATTAAACAATTACGGATTTAACGTTCCAATTGACATTAGGTTGCTAAATTAATTCAACGTCCGAGTCCAAGATACTCAATTAATAAAACAACCATAAGCACTATGATCAAAGAATATGCAAATACCAGTAAATAAAAGGTATGAATAAAATTAATTCGATCTCATAATTTTTAGATGAACCAAATCCTCCGTTGCTCCCTGACTAGAAAAAGAGATTTAGTTCATCTCTATTGAGGAAAATCCCCGCAAAATTGGAGAAATACCAGTCGCGAACATTGTTTTCAATTGAGATGCTTCAATTCGTTGAAATAAGGAAAGACAAGCAAAAACTACAATGCTGACTAATTGTTTCTACTCGAGTGTTTCGACATACGATGGAAAAGAAAAGAACCATCAAAGATGAAAAAGTCAATCCCCCAAAAAAAGAGTCAAGAATGATGGCTCTCTTTTTCCTCCCTCAAATCCTACTTCTATATGGTTACTCCCCAAAAAAGAAAGGGGAAAGACTCCTAGTCTCCTCTGACTTCCTCCACTTTGGAAACTGCCGACAGAAGAAAAGGAGAGTTCCCCCACAATTGTCTCCTCGTCTGCCGCGGTTGACTACTGGTTAAGGAAAGTCGCCTCTGTTTTGGACTCTTGCCTCATTTTACTACTCCAACTCTTCTGCTAACCACCATCAAAATTAATTTGACTAATCCGAAGATGTATAGCTTGACAAATTTGCACTTTTCTATGATATTTCATTCCACCCTTGCAAAAATACAGCTTTCCAAAAGTGAGTAGAAATCAGACAATTAATCCACATTTGGTAAGGTAATAGGGGAAATTAACTATAAAATAAATGACAAAATTGCAACCTATCAATCTCAAATAAACACAGCATATTATATACATAGATGTACATTTAATTGTCATAAGCCTATAAAAGAAAATTATAGATTTTTTTATAGCATAATATATTTCAAATGAAAACTGTAATATTACTATATTCTGGTTTGGTTGGGGTAGAAGAAGAAGAGAAGAGTAAGGGAAAATAAATATGCCTCTAAGGTTGGGCATGAGGGATGGAGGTTTGGGTACTATCCAAGGGTTTGAGAGAATGACAAAGGGAAAGGGATAGAAAATTAGGGAGTGGGAATAGGAAAATAAATGAGAGGGGAAGAGAATTGCCAGAACTTAAAGAATAGTGAAAAAAGTCAAAGATTGAAGGTGAAGTACAAAACTGGGAAGAGAAAGAAAGAAAGAAAAAAGGAAATAGTGGGGACAGGATAGAGATGACAAAAAATGATAGAAAGAATAGCACTGTGATAGGAGATGCGAAAGGTCATATATATGAGGCAGTGAACGGCTAGCGGAAAAGTAAGAGAGGATGAGCCACTGGAAGACGTGGAGTTTCCAACCATCCTTGAAGGAAGCCACACCAGAATTGGACTATTGATTACTTCCCTCTCAAAAGGAATTTCAGTAAATTTAGGGGATTGTCCTTGGCTGGAATCCATGACAAAGATTGCTCTGTTTTTGTTTATTTACGGGTGTTATGTTAAATATGTGTTTGGTTTAAATGAAATCTCGTTCCCACTGCATAGTTCCGGTGGGATTGCATTTGTTTAACTGATATTTCAATTTGCAGAGAACTTTGTCTTAGTTCAAATGTTTTATCTGCTTTATCAAAATTCAATGAAATAAATGATCTTTGTTCATCTCTATATTCTTTTGCTACTTGTTTATTATACATGTTTGATTTATTTTAGATTGGCCAAAAAATAAAATTGTTTGAGCCTTCGGATATCACCCTTCTGGAATTACAAACTCGATATCTCTTGCGAATTTAAAATTATGAAATTTAAAATTCAAAACAAGAGTGATAGTGAGGAGGAACCTGAGCCTATTTCAAAGATTCTTGAAGAATATGAAAAGAAAATCAAATCGAACTTAGAAGAGACAGAAATCATTAACATTGGTACTAAATGAAGGTTAAAGAAATCAAAATCAGTGTAGACTTGAATAAGAAGTAGAGAAAATAGATGATTGAATTCTTAACCATGTTCCAAGATATATTTGCATGGTCAAATAATGATATGCCCAAAATTTCTATAGACATAGTGATTCACAGATTGCTGACTAATCCAAAATTTTCACTAGTAAAGCAAAATTGTACAAATTTAAGTCAATATTAGTCTCAAAATCAAGGAACAAATTGAGAAGCAGCTTAATGCCAGAATTATCATGGTGTCTCATTATTCTATTTGACTTTCAAATCCCATCCGGTTCTAAAGAAGAGTGGAGAAGTGCAAGTATGTGTGATTATAGGGGTCTCAACAAAGTCAGTACGAAGGATGATTTTCCGCTGCCAAACATTCACACTCTTCTGGACAACACTATCAGACATGAAATTTGAATTTTTTTGGTGACTGTTTTGTCGGGTATCATCAGATTCTGATGAAGAAGACAAAAGACAGAAAAATCGCTTTCATCACTCCATGGGGAACCTTCTGCTATCGGGTGATACAATTCAGATTGAAAAATAATACGAAGTCAATTATCAACGAAACATGATCACTTTGTTCCATGATACAATTCATAAAAAAGATGGAAAGTTTATGTGGATGATATTATCATTAAGTTCAAAAAAGCTGAAGACCACCTGATTGATTTAAAGAAATTGTTCGAAAGATTGAAAAAAGTACAACTTGAAGTTGAATCCTGCAAAATGTGCTTTTTGGGGCTCCTTGGAATTATGCACTTTTCCAAATTTTTGGGCCACAATGGAATTATGTAAAAGTCAAGGGTCAAATACAAATTTAAAAAATCCATGCATCTGGTTCGAAGAGCATTGCTGCAACTTTCTTGTAGTTCATCAAACACCCATATAACCCAAACATGATAAGAGATTTGCAGAAAAGATAACAGTAGTATTGTGGCCAAAGTTAGTATTTTTACTTCAGAACCTTTGGAGCCTTTAAAATACGCAAAAATGCACAACTGAAATCCCTAAAGATTAGGTCCCATATCTGGCACATTCTTCATAACCCAACCACTCCTAAAGACTAGACCAATGAGCCACTAAATCTGTTGACTAAATCAAAACTGAAAGACTCCAACGTACAGCAAATTCATAAACTCTAGGCCACTAAATGATTGACTCCATTTGAAAAACAAATTTAACAATAACATAAATAAAATTTTCAACAATCCCTCCCTTAAACTAATGTTTACTAACATCAGTTTATAACCTTGACTGAACCTAGGTTGCAGAGACCTAGTAATCCTCTGAGCTTCACAAACGATTCCCTTTTGACCGTCTTGATGAATATATCAGCTGCTTGATCATCACTCTTGCAATACATCAAATCATTCCATCTTTGCAAAGATCTCTCAAAAAATAAAGCTTCACATCAATGTGCTTGCTTTTCCGTGTAGCACTGGATTCTTTGACAACTTGATTGTAGAGTTATTAATCATATAGTATTATAGTAGCTCCATATTGCTTGAACTACAACTCCTCAAATATTCTTCTCAGCCATATGGCTTGGCAAGCACAAGCCGTAGCTGCAACAAATTCAGCTTTTGTTACTGGATAAAGTGACAATTGGTTGCTTCTTTGACGACCAGGAGATTGCACCTGTTCCAAGCATAAAAACATAGCCAGAAGTGCTCCTTCCATCATCTTGATCTCCTGCATAATCACTGTCAATATAACCCACCAAATTAGATTTTTCACCCTTCCTGTAATATATCCCTAGGTTACGAGTTCCTTGCAAATAACGAAGGATTCTCTTGGCGGCTAACAAATGCAACTCCGTAGGACTTTCCATATATCTGCTAATTAAACTCACAGAATACATCATATCTGGCCTTGTTGCAGTAAGATACATTAAACTGCCTACAATTTGCTTGTAAAGTGTGCTATCAACCTTCTTCCCATCATGATCTTTATGTAGCTTCACGCCACATTTCGTTGGAGTACTTACAGAATTACAATCCTTCATCTAAAATCTGTTCAAAATTTCTCCCACATATTTCTTTTGAGAGAGAAAAATTTCATCATCTAATTGCATTACTTCTATGCCAAGAAAATAATGCATCCAACCAAGATCAGACATTTCAAATTCATTCATCATGGACTTCTTGAATTCACCAAACATGGTATCACAATTTCCAGTAAATATAAGGTCATCAACATACAAGCAGACTATGAGAAGTTTTCCCCCATCTTCAATCTTAACAAACATTGTATGCTCATAAGGACATTTTATAAAGCCAACCTTAAGAAAATAAATCTCAATTCACTATACCAAGCCCTCGGAGCTTGCTTTAATCCATAAAGAGCCTTTTTTAGGTCTAAAAACTTTATTCTCATTTCCAACTTTAATATAGCTAGGGGGTTGCTCAATAAATACCTGCTCCTCCAAA
The DNA here is from genome assembly GCA_023065735.1 of Coffea humblotiana. NCBI lineage: Eukaryota > Viridiplantae > Streptophyta > Magnoliopsida > Gentianales > Rubiaceae > Coffea > Coffea humblotiana. The sequence goes on along the minus strand of CM041212.1, from coordinate 18,992,789 downwards.
TATCCATGCAAGAATGCTGATTTGAAATCTAGCTGAAAGATAGGCCAAGAATTTTGTGCTGCTAATGCAACCAGCAATCTGATCGTGTCATGTCTTGCAACTGGAGAAAATACTTCTGTATAATCAACCCTGTACTGCTACTTGTATTCTTTTACCACCAGATGTGCTTTGTACTTGTCAACACCACCATTTTTGTTTAGCTTTGTCTTGAAGACCCATTTTACACCAATGGTTTTGTGCCCCTTAGGAAGATCACATAGCTCTCAAGTGTCATTCTTGTCAATTGAATTGATTTCATCATCCATTGCCTTTTGCCATTTTTCTTCTTTGACGGCACTCTCAAAAGTTGTAGGATCACAATCTGTGAAAAAGCAAAATGAGTAATTGGATTACTTAACCCAGTTACCTCATAATCTTCCATCCAGCAGGCCTTCTTCTAACTCGACCAACTGACTGGGCTCCTTCTTCATTTACTTCAGCAACTGTTGTGAAATTCCAGTGGCTGTTTGAGTTGTATCTGAAGAATTTTGGGGCATGACAAGTGCTGGAACTTGCTCCTGTTTAGCATCATCATCATAAAGGACTTGTTTAGGCTGCTGCCTATCCCAATCCCAGGTGCTCTCTTCTTCAAAAACAACATCCTTGCTAGTCACAATCTTCTTCGTCAGTGGGTTGAATAATTTATAGGCTTTGGAGGATTCACTTACACCAAGAAAGATGCATTTCTCAGCTTTGTCATCAAGTTTTTTCCTTTTCGCATCCGGGATGTGGGCATAAGCAAGGCAGCCAAAGATTCTAAAGTGATCTACAGTTGGTCTTCTTCCACTCAAGCCTCTTCAGGAGTCTTGTTTTGAACAACAAAAGTTGAACTTCTGTTTAAAACATGAATACTCCAGTTTACAGCTTCCGGCCAAAAGTCTTTGGAACTCTTCCTCTTGTTAATAGAGTTCTCACCATATTAAGAAGTGTTCTGTTCTTCGCTCCGATACACCATTTTGTTGTGGTGTATATGCAGCTGTAAGCTCTCTCCTCGAATGCCATGTTGCATACAAAAACCTTCAAATTCTTTTGAGCAATACTCGTCACCCCGATCTGTTCGAAGAGACTTAATAGTCTTGCCTGCTTCATTTTCCACAAGAGTTTTGAAGCTTTTAAACATAGTAAGAGCTTCTGATTTTTCCTGTAAAAATAAACCCACATTTCCTTGAAAAATCATCAATGAAGGTAATTAAGTATCTTTTACCTCCATTACAAGATGGGTTTTATTGGGCCACAAATATCTGAGTGCACCAACTCTAACACATCCTTTGCTCTCCAAGACTTCCCTTTGGGAAACTGAGAACGATGTTGTTTGCTGACAACACATTCTTCACAAACTAGGAGAGGGAACAGTAATTTCCGGAAGCCCTGTCACCATGGTTTTCTGTTGCAGAGCCCTCAGTCCACCAAAACTTAAGTGGCCATAACGAAAATGCCACAACCATGAGGGGGTCCTTTACTTCAGCCATCAAACAAGATTGAATGCTTTCAATTTTCATTGGAAAATAACCCTGTTAGAACTCATCTGGACAGTCGCAATAGGACTTCTTCTATCAAGATCATAAATTTCACAAGCGCCTTTCTTAATTGTAATGACATACCCTTTTTCTTGCAACTGACCAGCACTCAACAAATTACTTTTCAAGTCAGGAACATACAACACATTAGAAATTGTTTTCACAAGACCATTCTTAGTATGTATCTTAACAATCACCTTTTCCCATCACTTTCACAGTAGAGAAATCACCAAAGCTGACAGTAGAGTGAAAACTTTCATTTAGATTCAAAAAAGAAGGCTTACTTCCACTCATGTGATTGCTGCAGCCTGTATCGACATACCAAATATTAGACTCAATCTTTTTCCTTTCATGGACAGTCATCAACAAAGTTCTGGTATATTCGTTTCTTCTGCAAAATTTGAGTTCTCCTCTCTTTCTTTATAATTTGGCAGCTCAGTGAAACATTCAGAAGTATAATGACCATATTTGTGACATCTAAAGCACTCTACCTTAGATTTGTCATGATCTCGATCTCCCCTTCCTCTTCCTCGGCCTCTGCTCTTCCTCTTGAGCTGTTGGAACAAGTATTGGTGGAAGCTTGTAACGCTTGTTCCTTTGCTATTGAGCTTCGATTCATCTTCTGTTCATGGACTAACAAAGAGCTCTGCAATTCATAAAGAGAGAGGTCATCTATGTCGTTTGACTCTTCAATTGAGCAAATAATATAGTTAAATTCTCGCGTCATAGAACGCAGAATTTTTCCTACTATGTTAACATCTTTAATCTCTTCTCCATAGCATCTCATTTATTTGCAATTTCCATCGTCCTTCTAACAAAACTTGTAACAGATTCCCCATCCTTCATCTGCAAAACTTCAAAATCCCTTCTCAAGGCTTGAAGCTGTGCACGCTTCACTCTAGAAGAGCTTTGATATTTTTTCTTCATTGAATCCCAAATATCCTTGGATGTATCTTTGCAAAGAATAGTCTCAAAGATGGGACAATCAATAGCCTAGAAGAGAAAGTTCTTCGCTTTCAAGTCTTTGAGCTTTCTAGCTTCAACATCTGTGTGTCTGCGCATCTGTCACGGCTGCACCTGCTGGTAGCTCTTGAATTCCGGATTCAACCACTAACCAATATTCTTTGGGACCGTAAAAAAATTTCCATGAGCATGCTCCAGTGGTCATAGTGACCATCAAAACGAGGGATGACGGCTTGCACAAAATTTGAATCGTTGGCCATTTGGATAGGGTAGTGGGGAAAGAGTAGATAATTTTCTCAAGAGTCTTGTAGCTCTGATGCCACTGATAAGAGATTTGTAGAAAAGATAGTACTATGGCCAAAGTTGTATTTTACTCAGAACCTTTGGAGCCTTTAAATAGGCAAAATGCACAACTGAAAATCCCTAAAGATTAGGTCCCATATCTGGCACATTCTCCATAACCCAACTACTCCTAAAGACTAGACCAATAAGCCACTAAATCTGCTGACTAAATCAAAACTGAAAGACTTCAATGTACAGCAAATTCCTAAACTCTAGGCCACTAAATGATTGACTCCATTTGAAAAACAAATTTAACAATAACATAAATAAAATTTTCAACAAAACAAACATCAAAATTTCGGATCAAAATAACCAGATCATGCACCCTTAAACATCAACCGGATCTTATCATCACAAATACCGCATTAAATCACCAGATTACATAGTAAAAAACTTGAGTTGTGGCTTGCAAAAAGAACAGCAGAAGAAGGGAGATAACAGGAACCATTGCAGCAAAATTTTAAAGAATCTAGCTAGGATCTAAGCACATATAAAAAAAAGGGATGAATAAAGTTACCTTTTAGTGCTTTAAGGAGCCAAAATAACATGGAAAATCACAAGCAAATGAACCCAGATGTTGGAAGATGAAAAACCAGCTTTGTTGCAGAAGTTCAAGAATTCTGACTGCAGCAAGTTTGAGGCCGAATACGATGGACTTTCGGTTATTTTTTCCACAAGGTTTCTGAACAAAATTTGCTCTCTTAACTTTGGAGAGTGTGCAGAAATCAACGAAACACCTAAACGACCGGAATCGAGATTGAAATTCGATCAGAAAGAGGGCTGAACACTTAACCCTAGCTCCAGAAATTTTTTGCTCACTTTTTTCTTCTTCTTCTCTCTCTGTTTTCTCTATTTTTCTCTCCTTTTTCCTTTTTCAGCCGCCTCCTCTCTTTTTTCTTACCTAATGCTACTTTTTTATGGGATTTTATACGAAAACCAAGGCTCCTAAACCCTCACCTCAAAGGTGAGGATGAAACCCAGGTATTGCTGCAATCTTTTGAACCACAGGATCTTTTTGATTCTAGAACTTTCCTGATAAAAATCAATGGGTGAGGTGGCTAAGGATTGAGGAAAAGAAAAGAGACAAAAAACAAGTGCAATTGGGCGAGGTTTTGCTGCTGCAAATCTGGTACTGGCCTCTTGCTTGGTTCATGGCTTCTAGTACAAAGCCATGAAGATGATGCGCACGTGCTGAGCTACTTTTTTTTTTTTTTACAGAACTGTATTTTCGTTTCCATTTTTTCACTTTCCTACAAAACAAAACAAAACAATCAAATAATTAAATTAAAAAAATGAATTCATTTAATAAAAGATAAAAATAAAATGAATTGATAAAGTTTACACCTAGTCAGTAGCAAAGGACGAATTTATTGTCTCATTTCTTGGCTGTTAGTAGCTTCATTACTTCCACCATTTTTGGAACTGTCCAATCCTCCCTCCCACTCTCACCGTGACAACTACTACTTTTTGATTCCACCATCTCATCTCCATGGTTATTAGAGGACTTGGGCATTTGCGAAAGCTTATTCTTGGATTCTTATTTGTTTCTGTACTACTATTATCAGATGTCTCGAGAGGATAGCCCCAAAACCTATTGGCCGGTAATGAAGATCTATAAGGAGCAGATCTACACCTAGTCAATAATGCTTTTTTTGCTGGAGAAGTTGTTAAAGATTAAAGAAAATATTCCTTGGTTTTCCCTCCATTTGCATCGTTATCTTTAATGTCACCAGTACCATTATTGCTGTTGGCAAAATTGACATGATTTTGACCTCTTAATTGTTGGGAAAGGGGGTACCGATACAGACACACAATATCAGAGTAAGTCCAAGATAAATAACTCTTTTTCCGAGTACTAATTAAAATAGAAATAAACCAAATCACCAAGTAATAATACCAGCAGTGATAATAAAATGTAAGAAAAATAAAAGGCACAGGACACCAAGATTTTACGTGGAAAACCCAAATTGAAAAAAAATCACGGGACCTAATCTAGTCAAAATCTCCACTATCACAATAATGGGAATACACAGGTCTACCCGAAATATTCGGATGACAATAATATCACCACCACCAACCAAACAATATTTCTACAAAATCACCCCAAAAAATTACAACTGTCAAAGAAGTGGGTTTGAAAAGGTGTTACCAAACGAAAAAAAAAATCTGAAAGTTGAATCAGTAGATGAGTAGAGCTTGACGAGACGATCACTTGGGTAAAATTTGTCTCAATCGGGTTCCGAATCACCCTCCAATCAAGATCTTGAAATTTCTCTCTCTCTAGCTCTTTCTCTCTCTTCGTTTTTCTCTCAAAGTGGCGGCTGACTTTTCTCACTATCACTTGGCTTGTGCGGCAACTTCTTATATTTATGCTTGAGAAACCCTCAAGTTTTATTCACTTGCACAAATGGGTTGGCCCACAAATGGGCTGGCCCACACACAAGTCTAACAATCTCCCCCTCCAACTCATTTGGGGGCCTCCACCAGACCTGCTTCTTGGCTGCAAAACAAGAGTTTCTCCTTAGACAATGTTTTGGCAAACATATCAGCACCATTATCATTTGTATGCATCTTCTCAAGTGTCAATAACTTGGAATCCAATACTTCTCGAATCCAATGATATCTCACATCAATGTATTTGGACCGAGAGTGAAATGTGGAGTTCTTACACAAATGAATAGCACTCTGACTGTCACATAAAGACTATACTTCTCTTGTTTCATACCCAACTCTTGAAGGAATTTCTGCAACCAAAGAGTTTTCTTACATGTTTCAGTGGTTGCAATGTACTCCGCCTCCGTACTAGAAAGAGCAATACACTTCTGTAATTTACTTTGTCAAAACACTGCTCCCCCTGCAAAAATCATCAAGTACTCAGATGTGGACTTCTATTGTCAAGATCACCTGCCATATCTGCATCAGTGTATCCATCTAGCATAGTTTTACCATTACCGAAACATAGGCACAATCTAGAAGTTCAACTTAAGATACCTGAGAATCCATTTGACAGCATTCCAATGCTCCTTACCAGGATTAGAGAGATACCGACAGACTACTCCAACTGCATGAGTAATATCTGGTCTGGTGCAAACCATAGCATACATCAAACTACCAACAGCCGAATCATAAGGAACCATTTTCATGTTTTCTTTATCTTTCTCACTTGTAGGACACTGCTTAATATTCAGTTTAAAGTGACCTGCAAGTGGAGTTGAGACTTCCTTAGTCTTGCTCATATTAAACCTATTGAGTACTTTCTTAATATATTCTCTTAAGCCAACCAGAGTTTCCCATTTTGCCTATCACGTGAGATTTTCATCTCCAATATCTGTCTAGCTGGACCCAAATCCTTTATTGCAAAGGATTTACTTAACTCCTTTTTCAACCTGTCAATTTATAGTATCATGGCCAACAATCAACACATCATCAACATATAACAAAAGAATAACAAAATTACCATCTGAAAAACTTTTCACATAAACACAGTGATCAAATGTAGTCCTATGATACTCATGGTCTGTCGTGAAGGAGTCAAACTTTTTATACCACTGTCTCGGTGCTTGTTTCAATCCATATAAACTCTTCTTGAAACGGCATACAAGAGTTTTCTTACCACTTTTTTTGAACCCCTCCGGTTGCTCCATGTAGATCTCCTCTTCCAAGTCGTCATGCAAGAAGGCTATTTTCACATCAAATTATTCGATCTCCAAATTTAAACTGGCTGCAATACCAAGAACAACTTGAATTGATGACTTTTTTACCACATGAGAGAAAATTTTTTCAAACATGAGAGAAAATTTTTTCAAAATCTATACCCTTCTTTTGACTAAATCCCTTCACAACCAATCTCACTTTATACTTTGGTTGTGAAACTGTGCTCCTGAATTTTCAACCTGTAGACCCATTTATTCTTTAGAACTCTCTTGTCCTTAGGCAGTTTCACTAGATCATAAGTGTGATTCTCATGTTAGGACACCATCTCCTCTTGCATGGCTCGCAACCAATCTTCTTTGTTCTCATGCTCTAAAGACTCACAGTAGAACTCTGGCTCTCCTCCATCTATTAACAACAAATATTCATGAGGATTATATCTGCTAGAAGGTCTCCTCTCTCTGGTAGATCTCCTAAACTCATCCTGTGGTGGTGGTGATGGAGTAGGTGGTGCCTCATACTCAGGTTCATCAGCAGTAGGATTATCACCATCATTAACATCCTTTCTCTGCTCCGTCTCAGCTCCCCCTTAATTAAAATCAATAGGTACTGGAATTGAATCTGGATCTGAATTTAATCTAGCAGGAATGTCATTTGAAGATTTTGATTTTATGACCTTTATCAATGTTTCAATGGTTTGATCTGCAAAGAAGACAACATCTCTGCTCCTGGTCACCTTCTTCTCAGTAGAATCATACAACCTGTAACCAAAATCTTCATGTCCATAACCCAAGAAAATGCATTATTTTGATTTTAAATTTTGATCTCTTATCTTTGGGAATATGAGCAAATGTCCGACAATCAAAAACTCTCAAGTGTTTAAAGGACATATCTTTTTTCGTCCATATCCTCTCTGGGATATCACCATCTAGAGGAACTGAAAGAGAAAGATTTATCAAATCAACTACAGTCCTCATTGCCTCACCCCAAAAGGATTTTGGCAACTTAACATTAGAGAGCATACATCTGATCCGTTCAGTGATGGATCTATTCACCCTCTCTGCTACTCCATTCTCTTGAGGAGTTTTTGGTACAATTTTCTCCAATCTGATCCCACAGGACTTGCAATAGATTTCAAATGGTCCTCTATACTCACCACTATTATCAGCACGTACACACTTTAACTGCTTACCAGTTTCTCTTTCAACTTTGTTATGAAAGTCTTTAAACACATCCAAAACCTGATCTTTGGATTTCAAAATAAAACACCAAACCTTTCTAGCAAAATCATCAATAAAAGTTACAAAATAAACAGCACCACCAAAAGACTTATCTTTCATATAACAAACATCAGTGTGCACCAATTCTAACGGATTCAATTTTCTAGATGGAGAAAAATTTTGAAATGCAATTCTGTGTTGTTTTCCATAAATGCAGTCAACACAGGGTTTAAGTGCATTACCTCTAATTTCAAGTAGGAGCTGTTTTCGAACAAGTGTCTGAATCCCCTTTCACCCATGTGTCCAAATCGCCTATGCCAAAGGTCAATTGAGAAATCACGAACTGTATTCACTTCTCCCTTCCTCAACTTGGCTTGCATCACGTAGAGGGTACTATGTTTCTTTCCTCTGGCAACAATGAGATTTCCTTTGCTGAGTTTCCATTTGCCTCCACCTTGCGAGCTATAGTAGCCTTCATTGTCAAGTTTTCCTGTAGAGATAAAATTAAAGCGAATATCCGAGACATGTCAAACATTTTTCAATGTCAGTTGGCACCCGATATCTGTGTCCAAGTATATATTTTTCATGCCAACAACTTTGCATGAGACCTCATTTTCCATCCTAACATATGCAAAATCTCCTTTGGTGTAGGTTGAAAAGAAATGCCTGTGAGGAATAATATGGTAGGATGCACCCGAATCAACTATCCAATCACTGTCATAATGAATAATATTCACTTTGACTGTCATCACAGAATACAAACATATCATCATGAGCTGCCACAACTGCTGTAGTCTCTTCATCACCTTTTTCCTTCGCCTTACCCTTTTTCTCAGTTTGTTCTCGTTTTAGGATTCTGCATTCTTTCATATAGTGCCCATTCTTTTTACAATAATAGCATGCAATGTTTTTTTCGCGATTCAGACCTGCCTCTGGATTTGTCATTCCTGTTGTAGGGTCCTCTACTTTTGCTTCTCCCTCTTCTTTCTTTCTTTTTTGTCACCAAGGTCTGGAACTCATAAACAATTCTTTGTTCCTTCCTCCTGAACTCTTCATTCATCACGGCCTCTTTTGCAATAGCCATGGTCAACACACCATTGGGAGTTGAATTGCTGATGGAAACTACCATGATTTCCCAACTATCGGGTAGCGAACTGAATAATAATAAAATATGCACTTCATCATCCAAATTCAAATTTAATGTAGTTGCCTGGTTTATCAATTTCTGAAAATTACTCAAGTGTTCAATCATATTTTCCCCATATTTATATCTTATCCGAGTAATCTGCTTCAAACAACTAGCCTTGTTCAAACCAGTCTTCCGTTCATACATATTTTCAAACTTTTTCATAATACATCAGCTCTGGTGTCATTAGCAAAATATTGAAAAATATTTTGACCAATCTATTTTCTAATATTACTAACAGTTTTCCTGTGCATAACAACCAATTTTTCATCACTCATATCATTTGGTCTACCTTTATCCCTTAGAACAGGTTCAAACAAATCTCTACAATACAGGTAGTCTTCCATTCTAGACTTCCAAATCGAATAATTAGTAGTATTTAATTTTATCATACAATCACTATCCGAATCATTCATTTTTAACTAGTACAACTGAGCAGCCCAACTTGACTGCTCTGATACCACTTGTTGGGAAAGAAGTACCAGTACAAGCACACAATATCAGAATAAGCCCAAAATAAATAACTCTTTCCCCGAGTACTAGTTAAAATAGAAATAAACCAAATCACCAAATAATAATACTAGCAGTGATAATAAAATGTACGAAAAATAAAAAGCACAGGACACCACGATTTTTATGTGAAAATCCAAATTGAAAAAAATCACGAGACTAGTCCAGTCAAAATCTCCACTATCACAATAATTGAAATACACAAGTCTACCCGAAAATATTCGGATGACAATAATATCACCACCACCAATCAAGCAATATTACTACAAAATCACCCCCAAAAACTATAACTGTCAAAGAAATGGATTTAAAAAGGTGTTATCAAAAGAAGAGGAAATCTGAAATCTGAACCAGTAGATGAGTAGAGGTTGATGAGAGAATCGCGTGGGTAAAATTTTGTCTCAATCGGGTTCCAAATCACCCTCCAATCAAGATCTTGAAGTTTCTCTCTCTCTAGCTCTTTCTCTCTCTTCGTTTTTCTCTCAAAGTGGCGGCTGACTTTTCTCACTATCACTTGGCTTGTGCGGCAGCTTCTTATATTTATGCTTGAGAAACCATCTAGCTTATTCACTTGCACAAATGGGCTGGCCCGCACACAAGTCTAACATTAATTAGTAGACACCACAACCTTTGAAGAAGAAGAAGAAAAACAATCATCCCTAACACCAATTTCTTGCAATATCCAAACCTGAAAAGCAGTACCAACTTGCAAAAGGGCCTGCAAAATGATCTGGGCTTGTGGAATGTTGGAGTGTTTAAACAGCAACAAGGAAGAGTAGTTGGAAGAGAATAGCTTAGAGCTGCAGCTGTAGGGATAGGAAGATGGTTCTTGTTCATCTGGGCTTCTGATTCGGACTTGGCCTATGCAAGTGACTTTGGGGGAAGACGGTTCTTGTTGAGCATCATTAATCGCCGTTGCAACACTCATTTTGGGTCCCATAATAAACATAGGACTTGAACATGACCTCCCTTTGCTTCTGCCAAACGTTGCTTCTCAGATCTCATCATCAATGGGGTTGGAAACCTATCTACCCTCCTTTAATTCAGCCATTCTTTATAGCTGGTTTACAATTTGATACCATAGCAGGGGCTGTCTTCTAAGGTCTCTGAACATACAAACAAATCAATGCACCCTTGTAGCGGTTCTGCCATGGTGATGAAGCTTAGATTTAAGGTTTAGAAGAATTAAAAGAGACTAAGGAGTGATGTTCTCTCACATTTTTTGTCAACGTTCAAATGATTTGTCATTTTTATCCCTTAAAAATTTATCACCTGATGTGTTCGTGACTTATTCCGGCCAAGATTTGCACGGAAAAGTGAAAATGGACCAAAAGGAATCATTTTTGTTTTTTAGAGACTAAAATTGCTCCTTTTCAATTTGATGAATTAAATTTTCACATCAACGATACGTAAGGAGCAACTGGTGCAATTCTCCCAAACATAAAAGTACAAAAAAGGAAGCAGCAGACGGAGGCCATCAAATGTTTGAAGGCTTACTACATCAATCTGATTACAATGGTTGTAAACAACGTCATGCATCATCTAGGACCAATCATAGAGTTTTTTGAATTCTCTTTTCAAATAAACAAATCTGTTGGCAATATAGAAACCATCCGTTCTAATTTCCCAATAACATATATTCTCAATAACATTTGATAGACCACAATAATTGGAAGCCAAATCAAAATTAAAAGCAGCAATACCAGCTTGCTTGGGATCCCGCCAAAAATGACAAAAGAATGCTGTATTTTCCAGTGCATTCATTTCAAAATGCCAATTCCAATCTTCATTTAGGCCAACATAATGAAATCCAAGATCGTCATCCCCAGAAAAACAGTCTGCCCATATTTTTATTGGGCAGTTTATTAACTATATGAACACTGTACCTTTCCAGGACAGCATAAACATCTGTAACATTCCCAATGCAAATTGAGAAAATAAGGATGACCAAAAGAGTTTTACTGTTCAACCTTATCATCATATATATGCAAGACATAGAAGAGACACAAATGCAATGCTGATTAATTAGTTGCCATTAAACTAAAGTTCTTGCATTGCCATATTAGTTGTCAAAATCTTTTCCATTAATTTAAAGTTAATGCATGCTGAATAAGCTTTTAATGACACGTATTTTATCAAATTAGTCTTATATGCACGAAACATCCGAAGAAGGGAATGTTTAATTTGTGATCCCAATTATGATGTCTTATTTAATCAGTTACTTTACATATTACAAACCGAACATAAAGGCTTAAACACATGCTTAAATGAAAATTGCGTTCATGCACGCACAGGATATTTATAAATTCTTGCATATCCGAATTGCTTTTTTGCTAAAGTATTTAATTCATTTAAGAGCAACAAAGAAACAAGCATATCAAATTTAATAATCTTCAACTAGCTTCACTTATTTATAAGCCATAGGTCAGTGGAAGAACATTTTTTAACCAAAAGGTGGTGTAAAGAATTGATTAGGTTGGGAGATACAAGTATTTCTTCTTCTTTTTTTTCCCTTTCCTTTTGTGTTTCTTTTCCACAACTTAAACGCATTAGATATCATCAGCCTAAATGTTTGCAAATGTTTCTGTTTAATACATGCATATGTGTGCTATATGCCTGCCTATATATAAAACGTGAGACCATATGTGGTGTTATATCATTTTTTTTTCGTTTGCTATTTTTGCTCTTACTGTATGATTAAGTAACATTTAGTGTAAAAGGAAAAAGAAAAAATGATTTGTGTAATTTTTTTGAAAAAAATGACCCCATTCTAGACTTGAATGATGGTTAAGTGTAAGTCTATTAGTTATCAAATGAGAAGTGAACTAATCTTATCGATTTCTTACAAAGATTGGTAGTATAAAATCTAATAATTTAAAATTAACAAATTCTTGACACTGCAAGGCTGGAAACTTATGCCAAATAGAATATCCTCCAAAAGTTGAAGTACTATTCAATAATTATTAGGACCATACTGCTCCATATAAGCTTTTTTCTTTTTCCCCTCTCACTTTACCATCTAATCCAATCCTCCCCTGACTCCATATAAGTTAAGCAATCTTGTAATAAATCTTAAGGTGATATAATTTCTATTGACCTGAACTCAAAGTGCTTAGCTGGTTATTGTTGTGAATTCCTGTATACTCTTTCAACAATTAAATTTTTATAAACAGTGTTTATACTATTATCGTTGGATGAATAGTAACAAATTTACATTTAAATCTGAAATTCAAATTTCACATATGTATAATTCATCACATGATAGTGAATACACTATCAGTGTATATAAAATTAATTAAATATTAAATTTTAGTAAGGATAAAAAACAAAGTTTAGTTTGTAAAATCTTAGGCAAATTAACATTTCTTTCCTATTTTGATACGTCACATTGGAAGACTACTTTTAGTGAATAAAGTAACTAATAAAGGCAAATCTTTTAATTCAATCCAAACAAAAGGAATTCATGATGGTTTGATTAATTAAAATAAACCAAAAAATTGAGAAAAAAGAATGGAGAGTTGAAGCCTCATAAGGAGGATTAGGCTGAAAAGTCCTCTTCAATAAATAATATAACTCATTTAGAAATAAGTATATGATGGAGGACGACGTAATCATTACTTTCAAACTTTAATGAAGTGCAAATAACACATACTTAATTTTAGTATTACAACTTAACACGCACGGCAATGATGATAATGTGAATGCGTAATAGTATTGGGTTTGATATCCTGGCATGTTTGCATCGTTTTAGTAATCTGTGAATAGTCTTTTTTCCGTCTAGACTTCTGAAAACAACTAGGATATACTACTGTCTTCTGTATTATCCTCGTCTTTGTTGTTTTGCGAACTACTTTACTGTTGTTTACAAAGAAATTTTATTTATGTTCAACTCAAAGGTATTTTGGAAATTTTTTAGACATTCTACGACCTTTTTTATTTGTTTTCCTACATGTGAACTCTTCAAATACATCTGGCTTGGTGTTTCTTTTTGCAATCCTGCTTCCAATCATCATTCGAAAAGTCATATATCATGGGTGTTATTCTGAATTTTTTAACGCTTTTGTAATTGTCAATGTAATTAATGGCAATGTTTGAAATTGCATGGGTGTTAGGTGAAAATTTTGGAATCGAAATTACCAAGTGGGAGGTTTCTAAGACTGTCCTTTCTTTTAGTACAAGTAAATTGATACAAGAAAGACTTAGATAACTAACTCTCTCAAGTTAACCTTATCTACCTTTCAGAATTTAACAATTTTTATTTATATTTTTGCATACGATTGACATACATACATACATACATACATACATATATATATATATATATGTAAACTTCTACCAAATATTGGACCTAACATTATCTAGAAATCATGTTAGTGTCCAAAAAGGGTATGGTTGATAAGTGTAATTAATCCAGGTATATTAGTTAGAGGAGGGATTAATTGAATGATTCAGGAGAGAAGTGTAAGTGAGAGATTTTGAATTCGAGTCCTTTTATTTACACAAAAAAAAATCCAAGTATATTAGTTAGTTTGGATCTTCAAATTGTCGGTGAAAGGCATAAATAAGGAAACACGAAGAATATATAAAATAAATAAATCAATAAAAGTACGAAAAAACGAGCAGCAAAGGGAAGTCATCAAATGTTGAATTCTACATCAAGCTGATTTCAATGGTAGAAAACTACATCATACATCATCTAGGACCAATCATGAAGTTTATTCATTTCAAACGGAAAAAGATCAACTCTATTGGCAAGGTAGAAACCATCTGTTCTGATTTCCCAGTAACATGTGTTCTCAATAGTACTTACTTGACCACAATAAAGGATAGCGATAAACAAATCAAAAACACCAAAACGACCTTGCTTGGGATCCCACCAAATATGACAAAAGTATTTTGTTCTAGCAAGAAAATTCATTCTAAAATGCCAGTTCCAAACTTCGTTTAGATCAAGATAATGAAATCCAAGATCGTCATCCCCATTAGGCAGCTTATTAACTATATGAACCCTTTAGCGTTCCAGGACAGCATGAACATGTGTAATATTTACAAATCAAATTGAGAAAATAAGAATGCCCAAAGAGTTTTACTGATACAATTCATTTTGGAAATCGAGAACTGTTTTAGTGCTCTAAATTGTCCAACCTTACCATTATATACTAGTTGTAATGTAGAAGATGTACGAATAAAATGATAGTTAATTAGTTGTCAAGTTGTCTTGCGTTAATCCAGAGTTAATGCTTGCCATACATAGTGATTTTCAAAATCTCTTCCCATTAATCTAAAGTTTTTTTTTTAACCTATCAATTAATCTAATGTTAATGCATATCATAAACTTGTAATGATATGTAATGTATCAAATAAGTCTTATACGCAATCGAAACTTCAGGAATGTTTAATGTTGTCTTCCCAATTATAATGTCTTATTTAATTAGTTACTTTAGACATTGCAAAGTAACGTGAAGGATTAACCACAGGCTTAAATCAACGACGGACATTTATAAATTATTGTATATCCAATTTGCTTTTTGGCTAAAGTATTTTAATAAATTTCGGAATAAAGAAACAAAGATATCAAAATTAATGCTCTTCAACTAGCTTGACTTAATTATAAACCATATGTCAAGGGAGAATATTTTTGAACCAAAAGGCGTAGTATAAAGAATTGACAAGGTTGAAAGATACAAGTATTTATTCATTTTTCTCGTTTGTTTTGTGTTTGGCAACTCAAATATTAGCCTAAATGTTTGCAAATGTTTTGGCTGTTTAATACATGCATAAGTTTGTAATATTTATACTATATATAAAACCTGAGACCTTTTGTAGTGTTGCATCATTTTTTGCTTGTCATTTTTACTCTTACAATGTGATTAAGTAAATTTAGTGTATAAACAATAAAAAAAAAGATTTGGGGGTACAGCTCACCATTGTGAGTGCAATCTAGATATCTAAGGTGATAGTATATATATTGTCGGTATATATATTTTGTACACATGTCATAAATCAAACGGTGATAGTATATATATATTGTCGGTATATATAAGATTTACTTTAATAATTAAGTAACATTTATTTTAAGAGTAAATCTTATAACACTGACAGTGTATACATTATCACCGTTGGATTCATGACATATGTGCAAAAGTTGAATTTCAAATTCAAATTTTATATAGTTATCATTCATCCAACGCTGTACACTTAGGGAAAATTAATCCTTATTTTAAACTAAAAAAAGGGAAAAAAAAAAGAGTTGATGTATGCAATACTGGACATACTAAGAGTACCTGCCAAATGTGTATTTCAACATCTAGCACATACAT
This sequence comes from Coffea humblotiana, assembly GCA_023065735.1. NCBI lineage: Eukaryota > Viridiplantae > Streptophyta > Magnoliopsida > Gentianales > Rubiaceae > Coffea > Coffea humblotiana. Next base: position 18,977,041 of record CM041212.1, on the reverse strand, counting down.
ATTGTAAATGTCATGTAGTTCATAAATCTCAAGTGAAGTTGTATTACAAGGGATTTTGAGCTCAAAATAAATTGGTTTTATATATTCTGATTCTTGAAAATACTTAAACAGCTCAAACTAAAACTCAAGTTCGAAAACATTGTACAGGCATACCAAGGCCCATGACGACTTTCTGTAAGAGAAGGTTGGCCTTTCATTTTTAGGATATAAGATTTAAATAACTTTTCATTCATTTGATTGTAGAATTATAAGACTTCATCGCCCTAGAAGTTTTGAGCTTTGCCTTGTGCTAAAGCTTGTCTCTATTTTTATAGGGCATATTTAGGAGGGAAAATAGACCAGATAAAAACAAATTGTGCTGAGCATCTCTCTTGACATTGAAAGGATTTAGTGGCGCATGAGTCAAGTAATCTATCAAAATACGTAACCCAATTTTTTTGATTAAAAAATCGTAATTTTATCAAAATTTGCACTAGTGATAAAAGTTTATATCATTTATTATACACAAATATCAAAATATAGATATGAGAAGAATGGATATTGCAGATTTGAAAATAAATAAAAGTTAAGATGCAGTTGTAGCCCAAGAACTTATGTGCATACTTCCAATCACAAGATCTACTGATTAACTGCTTTCAAGTCCATATATTATAGTGACATCAATCAAATAAATTTAAGAAATTTCAGATCTGACAAAAATCTGAAAAAATTCAGATCTAATAATAGAGAAAATGAAAAAGCTACCTATAACTCTCACAAAAATTTTTAGGAGAGAAGAAAACTTTCAATATAAAAGTTTTTGGCAATATAAACTTCACTGACAATGTAAACTTTCACTCGTTGGCATCAATTAATTTACTCTTCATGTGCTAAAATGACAAATTTATTCATAAACACTTTTAAGTTTACACCAAGTATTTATGCAATACCACAGAGACAACTAAACTAATTGACGCATAAAGAAACTTAAGAAGGAAAAGAAATACAAATTTCAGTAAATTAAGTTCCACGATACAGAAACCTTCTCATCTGGGATCCTAGCAAAATAGGGGGATTTTCTTTTCCCTTTTTAGGTAATTAAGTTTCTTTTCTCTTTTAGGATCCTAACAAAAATTTGACTTAATGGACAACTTTGCCCCAAAAACTTAGCTAAGCTAATAATGATCAATGGTGGATAAGATCGTCAACATCTAATCTAGCTCCTATATTCTGCTTCGACAATATCACCAGCCCTCATAGTACATATACAGCACCCAGCTAGAGGAGAAAAATAAACAACAATAAATAAATCCTATTGGTGAACAATTTGAACTTATATTTGCCTACTGCAAAAATTTATTTTTAGGTCACACACTTACCTTGTAAGAGTATAAAATGTTCTCTTCACAATTATGTTATCATAAGCTTTTGATTTTCTCAAAAACATGTATTAATGGAGGGGGAAAAAACAAATTGTCAACTTTGATTTTTTTAAGCACATTTTCTAATTAACAATTCATATTGATATATTTTTATTTGAAAGCCAACTCCATTGGTAAACACTTTTAATCGAGTTTTTGTTTTACATAAACACTTCTCAAAATGTGCTACTCTATGATTATTAGAAAAAGACCAACAAATATAAACATTTAGATGAAAATTTTTCATTATAAATTCACCGTGGTAAATGCTAGAAATAGCTTCAAACAAGTCAAATGTTACTTTTTCACTATGTTAGTAGGACTAATTTAAGTAGAAAGTTATTGTAGGTGGAAAATCATACTTGCCCTAAGTAGTGGGGCTCAAGACTTAAAATAGGATAACAAAAACTTGTCCTAGGACCTTTCGCAAAAAAAAAAAGGTAGATAAGAAAAACTCGGCCCAGCAAATCACAAACGTGGCCTGGTAGGCGGAGCCTAGTCGGGGGCATTTTCGGAAATTCATCTCCCGAGGGCGGGATTTGAATTTCAAAAATGTTGCCGTTTTGCTGTAGCCGACCATACATTGATACATATATCAGTTCCTTTCTTCTTATTCTGGGGACGAAGAGAAAAAACAGAGAGGAAAAAAATGGATGCCTTTGAGAAGCTAGAAAAGGTTGGAGAAGGGACTTATGGGAAAGTTTACAGAGCAAGAGAGAAAGCAACCGGCAAGATTGTTGCCCTCAAGAAAACCCGTCTTCACGAGGATGAAGAAGGGGTGCCACCCACAACTCTCCGTGAAGTCTCTCTTCTGCGGATGCTCTCCCGAGATCCCCATGTCGTCAGGTGCATTTTCTTGATTATTTCTTGAAAATTGTTCTTCTATCTTCTTATCTGGTGTTATGAGTTCTGCTTTGATGAATATTCTGTACCCTTTTGGGCATTCTTACAAATGGGGTGATGGATTAGTGGGTAGGGATTTGGTTTTTTCTGGAATGAAATTCTTGAATTCTTTGGGGCATTTTAATGAATAGGTCCTGGGTTATATTATCTGATAACTTGATTCTTTTTGTTTAATTAATCTGCTGAACCTTTTGGGAGTCTCAGAAGAAGATCGACGGATTATTAGGTGGTGATTGGGGGTATCTTTCAATTAATTAACTTATTGAACTGTTTGGGGCATTTCTGCAAACAGGTTGATGGATGTTAAACAAGGTCAGAATAAGGAGGGGAAGACCGTTTTGTACTTGGTTTTTGAATATATGGATACTGACCTCAAGAAAATTCATCCGTAGTTATCGTCAAACTGGGGATATTCCCCCAAATATCGTCAAGGTATTAATAATTGTCGTGAGTTTCTGATTCATTCTGTACTTTTTGTCTAGTGCTTTGTATACTTTCACCTGTTATTGTACTTTGTAGACTCTTGATTTCTGTTTACAGTAGTGTATATTTATGTATTTGCTGAATTCTTGAAACTTTAATGCAGAGTTTGATGTATCAGCTTTGTAAGGGTGTTGCTTTCTGTCATGGCCATGGTGTTCTGCACAGGTACGCTAGGTTTATTTGGTTTTTCTCCTTTTGATATCTCATGATAAAGTCGTTATGAAAAGTGAAATCCGGAGCTTGATCTTAAATTTTCATGATTCAGGGATCTGAAGCCTCACAATCTTTTGATGGACCGCAAGACTATGATGCTTAAAATTGCAGATCTGGGACTTGCAAGAGCTTATACCGTGCCTATCAAGAAGTATACTCATGAGGTTTAATCAAAATTCTTTTTTCTCTGAAACAATGAGTGGTTGGAAGTCCTCTCAAATGTATGAAGTTGTTTTGAAGAATGCCTAACTTTTGTTATGTCAATTTATTTCAGTTTTGCTGATTTTTGTATGTTTCACACTAATCAATGCCAAATTGGGGAAAATTTTCAAGTCTGTGAAGTTAATGAAAAGTGCACTTTTATTGTTATTTCAGATTTTGACTCTCTGGTATAGAGCGCCTGAGGTTCTAATGGGTGGCACACATTATTCAACTGGAGTGGACATGTGGTCCGTGGGTTGCATATTTGGTACATTTCTGTTGATCCAGTTTCTGAACATATCAGTCAACCAAGGAGTATCTTTAAAATGCTAAATTATTTCGTTTTCCTTGTTTTTTATCTAAATTGTTAGCTGAACTTGTTACCAAGCAAGCCCTTTTCCCTGGAGATTCTGAGTTGCAACAGTTGCTACACATTTTCAGGTCTAATTAGATTAATCACGATTATTCTGCTTATTGTTGTTTCTTTCTTCCTGTCGTTTTTCTTCTTCATTTGTTCTTAGAGTTGAACCATTCCTAATTGTAGACCATTGTTCTAAATTAGATTATTGGGTACTCCCAATGAAAAAGTGTGGCCTGGAGTGAGCAAGTTACCAAACTGGCATGAGTATCCTCAATGGAGCCCTCAGCCACTCTCATCAGCTGTCCCTAACCTGGATGAGAAGGGGCTAAATCTTTTGGCTGTAAGTTTTGAGAGCTTCATACACTTTGTTTAATTTATTGTACCATCAATTCGATAACAAGTGTGGTTTATTTATATTCGTTATTTGTTGTCTTTGGTTATGCAGGAAATGTTGCAATATGAACCAACAAAGAGGATTTCAGCTAAGAAAGCAATGGAGCATCCTTACTTTGATGATCTGGACAAATCTCTTCTTTGAAGATTACTGATTTTCTGCTGCTCGTTGCAGTCCATGGCTTAGTATCTTTTAGTGGTTAGAACATGTAAGATCACTGAAGCTCCACCGAGGTCTTTTAACTGCTTTCCTCAAGCATGTTTGGGATGGTAATCCACATTTGCTGGTTGTTCAGCTCTGACTTTTTAGCTTTAAGTTGGAATGTTATGAAACTTACTATGTTTCTCTTTGCACTTGGTGTGAAGAATGAATGTACTTGAAGCATTGCTAGTATAAATCGTAGTCTCTACTTCACTTTTTACATATCCATTTGTTCCTTCAATTTTCCTTTGTGCTACAATTTTGTTTTTGATTGTGAAAACTAGCTTAATTTCCCTATCATGCACGCTATCACTAAACACTCTCTGTACCCTGCCTCATCGAATGAAGCGGTACTATAGATCTTGAGACAACAATGCAAGGATTTTTGTTATAGTTCCTAAACTTAAAACCTAATTATAAGAACTTGTTCGATTTTTAACTGACTTTAATGCTGAATTAAACTCACAAACAGTCTGTTTGTTTAAACTCTATCCATCGTATTTTAGGTTTATATGAGGTCACATGTGTGATATAATTGGATCTGCAAAAGAATGGCATGATCTCTATATTACCAAATACCAGTATATGTTACCACTCTCGTGTTACAGTCACCATCCCTCCTTGGCTTTGCTGGCCATGGAAGTGGATGGTAAAGACTCTCCAGCCTGTACGGACTCTAACAGCTGGCTAGTTTGGGAGTTCAGGATAGAAAAGAAAGATTAGGTTATGAAAGAAAAGAAGAGAGAGATTTATTTTTGATATTATGTGGGAGTTTAGGGAAGAAATGAAATTATATTGGATACATATGTCAATAAAATTTTGTTTAATAGACATTTAGAGATAAAAGTGGTATTTTAAAAAACATTTATAAAGCTTGCTTTAACTTTTTTTCGTTTGTTTTCTGCCCATGTTTTGGTGGAAAAGTTTTTTAACTGTAGTTGTTAGAGTGATTCATCCAAATCTTCCTATTTCATTTCTTTTCAATTCGTAACACCAAACATCAAAAAAGGGCTATCTTCTCTCACTTTGTTTTCTTTATTTTTAAATCTAAACTCTCAAACTAAGCGTAAGTTTTGACTCTGCCTCGAGCATCCCTTTAGGCTTGTAGCTTTATACCTTCCCATTTCCCTTCTTTCTTCTTCCTTCAATCTCCCAATTACACAAAATAATCTATTTTTGAACAAGATTAATACCAAGATTGCAGGAGTGAAACAAGATTGTAGGTATAGAATTACAGTCCCTGCACTTGTAGGGGGAGAAAAGAAAAAAAAACACAGAATATTACTGGCTTTACATTATCATAGTTGCACTAGAGGAATTGCTACTGCTCTAACATTTCGTGGTGGACCTAATTAATATATTTCCAAAGGCTAGCCAGCAATACTAGTTGTCCAACACATTTCGTTGTATGTTTATATGCTATCTTAGCTTCGGCTTTTGAAGAGTACAAGCAAGACGAAGGGTGCACTTTATAAACTAAAGTTTGAAAACTAAAATTCTAAATCTTAAATCTGAAGTCCGAATCTACTAATTTATTGAATTATTATATACTATATCTAATATATTTATCTAGAAAATTCACTGTCATTTATTTAATTTAGATGTTCTATTTTTTGTTATCAAGCACATCTAAATATGTTAAAGTCTGAACCCATTGAGTTTAAGTGTTGAATTAGGTTATCAAATGGTGCGAAGTATGCAAAAGTGAAATGCTATCCTTTATTTATGAAATATTATAACCAACGTAATCTTGATCTTGGGAGCCTTCAAATAGATAATCATAACTAGGAGATTGCTATTAACTACTAACATTTCTTGAAAGTCCATAGTTATATATTATAATTTTTTTTAGGATTAGCTTTTTTATACATTCACGGTGTAGTGATTTTTTTTTACTCTAACAGTTATGAATATATGTTACATATGTATGATATGAATATCAAATTTAATTCCATGTTATGTTATATGATATAAACATTTTAATGTATGTATATATACACACACATACAATGTATAAAAAACTTAGTCTACTTTTTATAGTATTATTTTGATACTATTTGCAATAAAGGTCCCCCTCTCCACTCCGTTCATGCTAGCTCCCAAAAAAAAAAAAAAAAATCCGATCATGCTGTCTGATTCTCTCCAACTCTGTTCAGCAAACGCTAAAATTGATTAAAAAATTTACCTGAAAGTATTAGATGATTATTTGGTTCTTAAATGATAAAAAAATCAAGAGTATTTCTTTAAAAAACAATTTTTTAAATCACGAAGACGAATCATTTTTGGCTGAGATTTTGTTGACTGATCCGTTACCGTCTTGGCCCAAATTAAGAAATTTCTACTTCAAGTGCGTCAACAGCTTAACTTTGCAGCCTGTTTGTTTACTGGATAACTAAAGACCCAACTGCCATATTTTTGCCAGTTATAACTGTACATTGAAATATAGGCGGTATAAATGAACATAATCTAACCGAACACCCTAATATTTAAATTTATTTGATTATTTTCATGAATTTGAAATTTTGTTTAAATTTAACTTATTTATTTGTTGAATCGAGTTTGAACGAGTTTTTTTTTTATCGAATTTAAATATTATTGAATATAAAATATTGTTTAAATTTGACTTGATTAGTTGGTAAACTAAATTCGAATGAATTCTAACTAAGCTAAACTCGATTTGATGATCAAGTAGTTTAGTTCATTTTTCAGCCGTACATTAAAAAGATCCATAGGGGTGTCAAGATATTAGGCAACCACATGAACACGAAGGCCCCCACCTTTTAACAACAAAGTAAAAGACATGAAATGCACCCTTTTTTATTTTCCTGCCCTTAAAAGAAAAGAACAATGTCATTTGGGCTCCTTCAGTTCAATTTCAGGGTCACCTGGGCTGGATATGTGCCTTTGTAATTGTTAGTGTGATCTGTACAACAGACTGTTTGAATTAATACATATAAACACTAAACAACAAGTGCAGATAAAAGTTATATTTAGAGTTTGTATCAAAAGTTTTGTTTTTGTTCATTGTTGTTGTAATGACTATATCTATTGTGGAGTTGCATATATTATCAAAACACCATTTGCTCATTTGTTCCTATGTTTATGATCACGTTTAGCTTCACCCTATTTGTATTAAAGCAAAGTATAAACTACCCATGAACCGAAAAGAATAAAAAGAAGAAGAAGAAATGAGAACTACCCAAATGCTGCTTTCCTTTACATGGCTAACTTACTCATTATTGTGTTTATTTGAAAAAGTTGTTAGATTTTATTATTTTCTGATCAAGATTTGCCTTTCTACAGGTAATATTTTGGGCTTAAAGACATGCCAATTCCCTAATTTGTTAAATGCTGTCCCACATTTTTTTTCTTGAAATTGAACACATAATCATATGAAAATCTTGAGCTAGTCAACTGGTTTTCACTCAGATGCTAAAGCAAAATACTTAGTGGTATGCTTTAGCTGAAAGTCTATGAGTTGAAAAGTAGATATCTTAGTTGGTTCATCAAGAGGTAGAGAATACGTGATATTAGTTAGTTTTTCTTTGACAATGAAATGGCATTTGATTACAAATTATAAATGTTGCCTGTTGAAAATAAATACCTAGATTCAGATGTATCACTTGCTTGCTACTCCTTCCATCCTATTTAATTTCTCTGTTATATTTTGCTATGTTCTTGCTTGGGCAAAATTTTTTAATGATTGTAGTTTTATTATGTACTTATTTTCAAACACGCTTTTGAATATTTGGAGAAATAAAGGCAGTTTATCCCCAAAATCCATCTTAATTGGTAGGTTCATTAGCCAAATAATCATGATATGTCTGATTTGACTCTGAAACCCTTTATTTTCGCCCTTCTTCATTGCAATGTTCGGATTCTCACCTTGAAGCAAAGTAAACAAAAACAATATGCAAAACAAAAACTATTTTGTATTAAACATACTAAAGTGTTTCCAAGGGAAAAACACACACTAGAGCATATCATTGTCACTTAAACAAATTTCGTTACACTTTCCTAATGACGTTTATTGAATTATACAAAAATTTTGGAAGTCCCAAAGAGACTAATTTCAAAATTATTTATGTTTCGACTAGGCATATTTTTCCAATATAAAGTTGAAAGAAATGTTTTTAAACCTATAATAAAGTCCGGTGAAATTAAAATAAAAAATAAAAAAATTTCCACGGTTGAACTGTTAAGTCTGTATTTGGGCTTTACATAGGGCCATAAGGTTCCTTCTTGGGCTTCTCAATTTTTTGAGCTTGTAGGGCCGCCAAAGCCCATAATGCTCAGGTATCAACGTAGAAAACATTACCCATGATGGCTGCCCTCAAAGAAGAAGATATGGAAATGCCAACTCGGGGGAGGGAAGAGCCACCACCTCCTTTCCCCATGTTCTAGAAATTCATATATTTTTTTTCTTTTTAAGATTTTGAGAATTTTGAAAAATTTCTATGTATTTTAGGCTATATGTGCGATGCCAAAAATTTTCAAGCATTCTATGTAGTCTCGAAAACTCAAATGTATATATATTTTGTCCTTTTAAACTAAATTTTCTAATTCATTCATTGTCTAACACGATCGTTTTATGATTATATTTTTAAAGAAGAATTGAAACTAGTGAAAACGATCGAAATTATACCCTGCGCACAAAAGACAACTCTTCATGCGATTAGAGATTGTAATTGCATGCAAAATATTTGGAAAATTTACTTATTTTGATTTAATCCTCGATTGAGAAATTAGTTTTTTTTAGACATAAGTCTTATTCATAATTTTCATGATTCTTTAATCCTTTTTGTGAAATTATGATGAACAGTTTCTTTTCTTTGATGGATGATTTCTTAAACTTTTTGTAAAAACTCTTCTAGATTCTAGGTACTTTGGGTGTACTTTATATGTTCTCTAATTTTATTTTAAGCATTAATAAATTAACGAATCGATTATCCCATTATCAGAATTAATTGAACCAACAACAACAGGAGTCGAACAGATTGCTGGTTCACTCTTTAGTCCAGTTTTAAAAACAATGGTGAAAAGGGGCTAAATCCAAAATGACCATCCTAAAATCATAATTTTAATGCAATGAAGATCTGCGCATCAACATTGAAATTTGCACCAAGTGAAAATTTAAAATGAAGGTTGTAGATTTCCTACCTAGTTTTCACCTTCAAGTAACTGCGGCCGGCATACATCCTTGCAGGGTGGTCTACCAAACTGGCAACAGTTCCATTTAACTAAAATCAAAGACTATCATGACCACTTTTGGGTAAAATGAAAGAATAACAGTGACCCCATTTAGAATTTGGAATCCCAAACAAATTGACAAGGTTCACAACACACTCCAAGCAACAAATTGCCATTATTTATTTATGGGGGAAAAGTTGAGAGGGGGTTGCAATAGCCCACCAGAAGCATATTATATAATTCCTTTTCCCAAAGTTTTTAGCTATTGCTGCAAGTTTCCTCCTCCTCCTCCACCACAAGTCTATTTACACCAACAAACTAGTGAATCACATCATCACTTACAAAACATGTGCTTGACATTGTGCAACAGATTTTGGCCATTTCATTGGATACTTATTTATTTTTTTTCATTTTTCTTGGGATAATGATTGATCAGCTTGGTAACTACAATGGGTAAAGCAGTGTACATTATTACTTATTTAATCCATATATAATTTGATGCACACACATATCCCATTAATGTAAATTGTTACAATTTTGTTTACTCTTTTTATAGTAATTGAAGTCTAACCAGGTTTGACTAATTAAAAGCTCTAAAAGGTTGATAGCTTTAAATTTTGAGGCCCCAAATTTCATTAGATGCTCCAATCAATTCTTCCCTGTACCTTCTTGATTTCTGGTTTGAACATGATGTTTTTCGTGATCATGCTTGGTCCCATCTCATCTAATCTAACTGCTGAAGTTCCCCTAATAAGTCTCCTCCTCAAGTCCATTTATACCAAGTAAACTACAATTTACTTAAGCAATCATGAATTTGATAACAAACTACTTATTATCAACATATACTCAGTTATGTTATTATTGTTATGATGGCATTCTTATTTAAAATTTGCAGAGATATATATATATATATATATTTGTGTGTAATTTATGCCATCTGATCACCTGAAACATGTTTGATGTGACTACATTTGAAAATTTGAATCATTGCAAAAGTTGATACATTAATTTTTGAGCGCCATGCCTAAACATCAAATCCTAACTACATGTCTAGAGTTTTTGAGGTTTGGTATGCAGTTAATATATGAAAAGTTTAAGAAGTAATGAAACTTGAACTATTGCAAAAGTTGATACCTCAATCTTTTGAGGCCCCATATAATATTCATGCCCCAGCTCTTAACAACATGCCTAGAGTTTTTGAGGTTTGGTATGCACATAATGATTTGATTATACTGGATTGGAACTGATGGAATCTAATCTAATCTAATCTAACTGCCAAATTCAACCAAACAAGTCTCTATGTAGTTTGTTTGAAGGATAAGCATTAGAATTTTTTTTTTAATTGAAACTTCTTGAAAGCCCATATGAGTTGGCAAATTGATGAGAGCAATTCAATTGTCAGATACCACGAGGAGATAGGTATATTCCAGTGCCAAACAATGCAAGTAAGCACAAGGATGTACGAAAGATATAAAGGAAAGATTGTGCTTTGGTAAAAGGAATCCAGATAAAGGAATAAAATCAAAGAGAGAAAGAAAATGGAATCAAGAACAGAAGGAAGGAAAGAAAGAAAGTCGTGGAAAAAAGTGAATCATAAAAAACCAATTTGATTAAGCTTTGGCCTCTTTTTCACTCTCTCAATATTGAGATTGCTAATTACAACTGTTTGATCATCTGTACATCTGTTGAGAATCATTTTACCACAGCTACTTTTACTAGAGACATTTTGATGTAAGAAATTCATTGAATTCTGATCACCAGAATTTCTGCTTTCCAGCTTCACTCCATTAGAATCAACATCTGTCAATGACCCACAAATTTCCATGGCCTCAACTTCCCTTTTCACATCTTTACTGCTTCTGATTGTGATCCAAGTTTCACCAGAATTCCAGCTTGGATACCCTGAATTTGAAGCCAAGAATTGTAGTCTTTGAGCTGGAGTAGAATTCAATGAACTTTCTTTAATTTCACCATCGCTCAGATTGTCTGGTTCCTCCATTGAATTCCAGATATCTTGATCAAGAATACTTGTTGGAGAACTGGTAATATGTTCTTGATTCTGTTTTGAATTGTGATTAGCCCCCTCAAGAAACTGATGATTCAGAAGCTGTTTAGCGGTCCATCGCTCTTTCGGATCTCTTCTCAAGCACTTGCTCAGAAAATCTGTTGCTTGTTCAGATAGAAAATCAGGAACTTCAGGCAGTTCCCCTGAAAATCCAATCTCATACATCAGAGATGCTGCATTGGTTGCATTAGGCCAAGGCGAACCACCTGTGGCCATCTCAATAATTGTGCATCCCAAAGCCCATATATCAGCTGGAAGCCCTTGATCTTCCCCTCTGGCAACTTCGGGGGCCATGAACAGAGGAGTGCCACCTACTGCCACTTTCTTGATTTCCCGGCTAGTGATTCTGGGCACCGGTGCAGCCCACTTGGCACATCCAAAATCAGCAATTTTAGCACCATCTTCATCTAACAAAATGTTCCTCCCCTTAACGTCACAATGCACTATGCCACTTGAATGCAAATATTCTAGTCCTTCAACGATTTGCCTTGTGTAACAGCTGATCATGGATTCCTCGAGCCGACCGCCTCTTTTGTGAATTGCATCCGCTATTGATCCATCAGGCAAATACTCCAACATGAGATTGAACATAAGCTTATTGTTTTCCATGCTTATATCATACCCCTTGTAGCCAACTATGAAAGGACTGTCTAAAGTAGACAGAATTTTCTGCTCATTTTGCAGGAATTCAGACTTCGATAGCTCAGTGGACTTCACGGCAAATGTTTGGCCGGTGTGGCGGCAGGTGGCTGCCGACACTGTGGCAGTTGAGCCATGGCCTAACGTGTGCCCTCTCGTCCAGTTCATGGTTTCTTTTTGGTGAGGAAAGAAAGAAAGAAGGATTATTGATGAAGAGAGAAAGTCCTGTTTGTATTGTGTTGCAACAAGTTGGTTAGGGACTTGGGGGCTTTATACTAGGTGACTTTGCATAAGTTGACCACCTCTAATTGAAAGGTATGTGTCCAAATTAGTTGGGCAGAGGTACAACAGGTGGCTTTCTTTCTCTCTTTTTGAAAGAGTTGGAATGCCAATTTCTTGAATTGAAATTTACAACGTGGCAAAAGGGTCAAGGGTCGGACAGCTTGGAGTAGGAGGGGGGAAGCGATGACTTGGCAAAATAGCCGGTCACCATGTGGTAGCAAGGATTAGAGGCCAAGTGGACAAATATAGTTTCTAAACTTGGTCAAGTGGGTACAAGTGTAAGGAGTTGGATGAGGTAGATTGGATTGGATTATCCAAATTCCTCTACTTTTGGATGCGTTGTTTTGTAGGGAAGTGATGCTGATTCCCTTTGAAAGTTAAATTTCATGGATTAGGGGGCTGAATTTTGGGTTGAACAAACTTGTTGAATTTGTTTCTTGAGAAATTCTCTTTTTTGGTAGAGACTTGGATTGTGTTTTAGCTTTGGTTACTTGTTCTATTCTTAATTCTTAACTTTATGCTAACAAATTTGAAGTCAATTTCGCCCTTGATAAGTCAAGGGTCTCTCTCAGCATGCACACCCGGCAAGTTAGCAAGTCACATGGTAATAGTAATTTGTTTTCAGTCCACGAATTTTTTAGTTTTCCATTGAAAAGCTCAACAATTTGATAGCAACATAGATAAAAGAGTTCATTAGATGACAATTGGCTTGTAGACTATAGATTGGAACTTTTCTTTGCAGGCAAAATTTTGTTTGCATGGTTTATGTGCCCATATGATAAAGTGTATGAAACCTTTGATGGACAAAGTATGAAATTTGAATAGTACGTTGGATAACATAATAAATATCCCGTAAATGGGCTTTTTAAGGTCAATAAGAATTTCAAATACAAAGAAGTTAAATCAACTGAGTTGAAATATTAAAAGTCTTTATGATTTACAATTGTAGTCTTGAATATACAAAAGTGAGTTCGTATAAATGTACGATCTCAAATTTGGGACCTTTTGATTATACTTTTTCGTCTTATATTCTTATCTCAAATCCAGAGTCTCTCATTTATACTTCCTTTCTTTATATCATCCAATCCATCTTTTTTCCTTTCTTCTTAATTTATTAAACAATGTAAATTAGGAATTAATGTTATGAAAGTCATACAAACACAAAAATTGTTGGTTTCCTTTGATTCTTGAAACATCAAGAAGTCACAATTCAAAACAACAACCACTTCCAACTTCCAATCCCCCTTGCCTTTTCATACTTGGGAAAAAAAATTATCTTTCTTTCTGTAGGATTTTCAGGAAATAATGATTTGACATCATTAGTTATCCTTGGTGCACTTCTTTTCAACAACCAGTTTCTAGAACAGCGTTAGGCTACGTTTAAATGATGCCGAACAATAAACTATACATGTGGAACTTTATGACTTTAAAAATGTTCAAACCTAAATTGTCCAATGTAGTGGTTCGTAACTTATAAATCAAGAATTTGAGCTTTTTGATGAGGCAAAAGTGCACAAAAAGTCCTGATGATTTCCCAAATCTAAAAGCTTCATGAATGATTTATGACCGGCCAACAAAGCTGTTATGTGTCATGAAGTAACCACCTGCGAGCTATTTTTTTTACTTGCTCTATATCTATGAGTATTATTGACATGCTATTTAGAAATATGGAAATACTTTTTTTAAAAAAAAAATTGGAAGTACCTTTTTCAGCATGAATTTCAAGTCCTGCCGTCAAGGTAGGTATATGAGAGAGGAAAAATGTAAGTTTATAAGAGGGATTGCTTGTTGGCCTTATCAAAATAAAGACTAAGATCATTTTCATGTGTAAGGTCCCAAAGTTGGATCCCTGTAAATGATTAAAGATAGAAAACTGGCCATTTTCAGCCAAAATTAAACTCAAAGGTGAAGAGCCATTTTCTTTCACTTCTTGTTTTTTGGTTTTTCTTTTCCCTTTTGTGTTTTTTGAAGGGGGAAGTAAAAGATCCGAAAAGGGCCAAAAGTCAAGAATCCATTTGCTTAGGATGGTTGGAATTGACATTTTGGAATTGAACATCTTGACTAGTTGCATTAGTTTGAAATAGTTAGGCCATTAATAACAGCAAACTTTATTTTTTTTTGGTTTAACACTATCAATAAACACAAAAATTTCTGCACATAAAATTATAAATAATCCTCAAGTCCACTGGCTACCCAAAATTATACTTTTAAAAGCTAGAAACCTATGAAATTAGGTATCTATACATATAGGGCATTTGACAATTAATGAAGAATGTAAAAGGAGTTGGTTTGAAGAACAAGTTAAAGAAAGGTTGTCAAAGCAAAAAGGAGTAAAGGGTGTGAAAGAAGTTGCAACTAATTATACCAAGAGCAAGCAAGAGGGGACATTTTATTGCTCACAAACTAACAATAATAGGTGGGGTTTAGTTGTAAAGTAAAAGCCAATTAAAAGGACCACCTCATCACTTCTTCCTTATTGTTTTCACACACTACACACAGTAGCCCATCTGCTTCTCCAAATTCTCAAGTTAGTTCATTTAGTTGGGCAGCTATTCATAGCATCTAATAGTTATTATATCAAAGTCTTGAGATCATACAACTTTATGAGATCTTCATTCTCCATGTGTGCACACAAGAAACACACACAAACACACACAACATGAAAGCGTGGCTTGTAAGATAGCCAATCATTACAACGCTTTTGTCTCACTCAACTCACGTGTTGCATGATAGTTTTTTATTCTCTCAATTGCTTGTGTACTTAGATCCAAGCAATCAAATTAATTAAGATCTTCCTCAATTTAATTTTTTGATTAACAAGAAGTGACCCTCCAAAAAAAAAAAAAACTCATAGGTTAGGAGGCTCCCCCCAATTGGTGACAGCCTAAGAGGTGTACTTATTCTTTTAGTGACAATTAATTAATTAATATAGGACGTCATTAGTGGTATTGTCATGCAAATCTGATATGCCTCGTGGCTTTGTTCATGACCATATACCAAATGACCTTTTTTTGAGGCAGACCAAAATGGCTCTTAGGTCTTGGCCTCTCAAAACGTGCCAATTTCGAAGGTTGAGCTCAATTAATTAGTGATAATTAATTTTAACAACCTCCAACAACTTTTGCTACTTGTTTTTCAAAAATATGCATTTGGCTAGTAACAAAGATCTTTTCTTGATGAAAGACATTGGCAATCTCATCAGGTCTTTAACATTTAAGAAAAAAGTAAATTCATTTACTTACCAGATTAAGTGTATCAAGCTAACATTGAATTAACATGGACTGAAGTTCCCTAATACCTAATTACTATGACCTCATAACAAAGTTTTATTAACTAGGCATAGACCGAAAATTTTGGGGACCATATAAAGATCCAAAGCCAAAAAGACAAAAAAAAAAAAAAAATCCTCCGTGCATGTTAGAAAGCTGGCTATTTCATGACTACCCAACAATTAAATGGCTAAACCAAATAGCAACCATAGATTTTTATGCATCTGGACCGCTTGATTTATTTCATACCTCATTTTAAAGATTTTATAGTTTTCGCACTTTTTCACTTTTCAGTGACTTAAATCGATGGTTTGCAAGTTGCAATTGCATTGATATATGACGGTTCAAGTTTGGTAATTAGTTTAGCTAAACACATTTAATCTTTCATAGTTTTAAGCAGAGGTTCGTGGAGCCACCTTGATGTGAGGGTGGGTAATTGCCCCCACCTCAACTTTGAAAAAATCATAAAATAGGCTTGAAAATTTTATAAAATTTTAGGTTTCTCTCACAATTGTCCCCCCTCGATTTTAAAAAATATCCTTATCTCTTGACATTGCACCCCTATAATTTGGAAATTAGTCATCTTTAAATAATCAATTTCTTTCTTTTAAGTATCTCTCCTACGGTTCAATTGTTTCAAAGCTATTAATTCAGATACATTTAATTACCACTTGAATGAGTAAAATTATAGGTAGCAGAACAAAAACTCTAAAAAATTTTATTTTATTTTAAGTGTACAATCTTGCTCCCACTAAGCCTAGGTCCTGGCGCCGCTACTGATTTAAGTAAGTTATCTTAATAGGTGTACATGCTTAGTGTTTGGATTGAAGATTATTTGAAATATTTATTGTAATACTTCTCTAATATGATGTGATGTATGTGTAGTAGTTAAAAAGCGTTTTTATTATGGTGAATAATGAAAAACATTTTGTAAATAATGCATATCCAAACAAACCTTCAAGAAAAAAAAAAGCTAAACATATACAATATTTCTTTAAAAAAAATAGACATACGTGGAATGCAATACTTTACTTAATTGATTGAATTTAAGAGATAGAGGGAGATGTGCATCTTAGTCGTAGCACACTATGCTTTTTTGTTTATAAGCATTTCGGAAAAAAAAAAAGAGATTTTTAATGGGGAATTATGTGTGACGTACAGTAAATAAAAAAGTATATATTTTGTTGATTAATTCTGTTTTTAACAAAAGTGATGTCTTTTTTTTTTTTTTTTTAAAGGAACTAAAAAGATAGATAAGACGTACGGCTAAATTCAGGACAAGGTATCACGCTTTTCTGATCCGAAACTTAGATTCTTCCGCACGATTTAATGAATCAACCGCTTTTGCACCAAACTCCAATTAAAAAAGCGCCTGCAATTCTTGGAAAGAAAGTGCTCCAAGTCGGCTGTTGCTAAGTCTCTGACGTTGCTTTATTCTAGTTTTTGTGTTGAAGAACAAATTGCCAAGTGTTGTTGAGGGACTGATCAAAATGAATTTTCAATTTGACATTTAAATTGTACGAGTCATCTATTAGATCCTGTGGTGTAACATATTTTGTTACACAATTCTTGACTTATGACACTCTGTTGTAAATTTCAATTCTCATGTATATTAGTTTTGAACAATTACAATTGATATTATCTCGACACTTTGCGTGATTATTTTACTTCTTATAGAACGTAATATATATAGATATAACTTTTTGTGCACTTGAATTTTGCTTTTATAGATCCTTTTCAATGCATGCGTGCAACTATGTATGTGTACTTTGTGCGATTATTTTACTTCTTATAAAACGTAATATATATAGATATAACTTTTTGTGCGCTTGAATTTTGTTTTTATAGACTTTTTCAATGTATGCGTGCAACTATATATGTGTATGTAAGTGCAGATTAAATTTAAAGAAAAAAGTACAACATAACATCTAAATGTACCAAAAGTCAACCATATCCGTCACAATCTCGTTTGTTAACCTCCTTATTATACGTTCTTATAAGTTTTCGATAAGACCCTCAAGTTAAATTTAATTCTTAGTTACCCAATCAATTATTGTTGTTAGCATTGTAACAACGAGTACTCAAGCTGCCAAAAAGGACAAAAAAAAAAGACCGAGAGAAAGAGAAAGGGCTAAGATATCCTAAAAAAAATAACATATATGTGTTATTGGTACTTTTGTCCTTATTCACAATTTTAGTTTTTAAATAATACATACTAAAAATAAATTTACTTTATTAGTGTCTATTCTACGTTCATTAATAAGTTTCAAACCGAAACACGTAAACTTCTTTTAAAAAATAACAAGAAATTGAAAATTACTAAAAGTAAGTAGTAGGATTTAGAGATCATAGCTTCTAATCCTTTATACCTCTTCCCGCTTCTTAAATCACACACTTTCTGTGTTAGAAAAAATTTTAAAGGAAAAGTATTAAAGCATGTTTACTAATGGGTACTCCGTTCAAAAAATACAAAAAAAAAACTATTATAATAAAGTTCAAAATATCAGAAGAATATTTACTCCACTTAGAAACAGTAGTATTACTGCTTCAGCCGGTTTTCCAACAACCTGCACTTGACATGCATGGAAAAAATTCTGAAAAAAGAGCTGTTGCCATGTTGCCATGTTTTTTTGACGTTCCGTCGTAGAATTGTGTGTGCAGATTGAGAAAGATTCAGGCACTAAATTGCCATGTGTGGTTGAAGGGTTGAATCCAAATGTAAGGTGAAATAGTAAAAGTAGTAATATTTGCTTTTGGAATTATTCTCACATGAGGAGTTGGGCATTCCTGGATATGCTGGCTTTTGGTAACACGGGACAGCCACGTAATAGCTTTAAAGCAAAGATCAGTATCATGTTTTCAAGCAATTATAGGCTCTTTTTTTTTTTTTTTATAGTACTTGATGTTAACAACACAAAGGAAACAACGAATCTAGCTTAGTTGATAAAACGTTTCATCTGTAATCGATAAGTCACGGGTTTGAGTTATCGAAGAGGTTAAAAAACTTGTTGATCTCTTTATAAAAAAAAAAATGAAGTAGATTTGTGATCAACCAGTTCAATTCTCAAGTGATACTTAGCCCATATCAATAGCGGAACCGCTTAGTTTTCCTCCATAAATCTAGTAGGATTCCTTCATAACTTAATCAATACCATTTAAGATCTTCCTTAAAGAATAGACATAATAAATAGAAGGGAGATCTTCACAAACCCCAAAAAGATTATCACTGTTTAGACCAGTAGAGTGTAAAAGGGGTGGTGTTAATGCCACATTAGTATTTAATGGAAGGTATATTTCCCGTTTTAGAAGGACATCATTTTGAAATTAAATTACTTGTTGTAATATCAGTAACTAAGAAGAGTATTATTCAGAACCAGAAAATTTAAAAGGTCATTAAAGAGGATTAATTTCTTTCTATACTGATAATGTATATACTAGCGAGTCCGATACATCCTAATTAATCTCACCTTGAGCTCAAACGTCAGGTTTGCACATGTAATATGCATTCAGATCCACTAATGTATATATTATCAATGTAAGAAAGCTTAATCTCATTAATTATACAAAAACATTGAGTATGTGAGATGTTATATTGGAATAAAGAAACATATGAGCCCTTCATAATCTTTTGGCTATTGTTATTCCACAGTTTTAGATTTTCTAGCAGTACTAATGCACTTACCACCTAGGAAAAAATATGAACAGTGATCGACTTTTTTGCTTATTGTACTCAGTTCAAATTTAAATAAAAAATGAAAAAAAGGAAAGGCTTTGGGCAATCTTGTACCGCGTCTAGAGAGAAATTGATCCCTTGACATTTTAATTACCCAAGGAAGGGGTGGTGTTGATGATTTTCACAGTATACAAAGTTGGAAATCCTATGACTTACATATTCATCTCTTCATGTGTATACAATTGCCTAATTAGGTGAATATACACATCTCCATAGCCATTGCAGAATGCAAGCATCTTTTCTTTGAAGTGTAGGCATTTCATTTGTTGGCCCCAATCCTTAATTTTCAATACAGTAGCTTCAAGAATGAAACCGTAGTATCATAGATTGCTTTGAAAAGGACACAAAAAATAAAAAAAGACAAATCTTATGCCTGTTTATCAGTCAACATAAAAACTAACACCATGGTTCATCATCAAACATTGGATAGTCAAAATGTCAAAAATGCACCCACAAATGGTGAGCATTGCATATAAACATTGCCCCATGTTGAGAGATAGCAATTTTGTTGTTTTCTTTAATGTTTTTTTTTTCCCGGGGCGGGGCAGGGCCCCGCAGGGGGGGGGGTGGTCACCCTCTTAAACGCCTATAAACAGAATCTGGATACGATCCAAGAGAAAGTCCAAAGTCCCAGAACTCTGAAATAGGTCGAAATCACTTTAACCAAAGCCTTTTTGCCCTTTTAGCAAGCGCTGCAGCTTGAATAAAGATGAGATAGACTTTGTCTGATCATCAAGATGGTACTACTCATCTTGATGACAAACACCATGTCACAGAAATGGAAACTAAGATAAATTGTTGTATTTTAGACAAATTCTTCCAAGGGAACCCGATCGTCTTCCGCTAAGACCTCATAATTTCCAGCATGAGATGTGTATACAGCTAATACATATTTTACAAACTTTAGAGGTTATATTCACTTGAACACATGCAGTAAATTAGAGGAAACACAATCTTCCACTATACCATTTAGCCTGCCGTAAAGAACACAGGCCTAGCCGCCTGCTAGAAAGCACAATGTGCAGACAGAAATGCAGATTGAAAGTAACTTAACAATAGCACATTGGCAATTATTTTTTAGCGATTTGTTCTTGCTTATGATATACCACATTGAAGTGTTAGAAGTTTGTGTTTGTAGCATTTATATATACATAATGTTATGGAGATGAGCACAGCCAGCAGTCCATGTAATGACCCGTGAATACATAACAAAGAAAAGGATTGCTGATTAAGGTTACATAGCACCTTGATCCAAACAACGAGGTTTAGGCGGCTTCAGCAAATCCAACTCTCATTTTTCCGTAGTCAAATACAGTATGGTATTGACCCATGAAAACATCACCCAGAATCCTGCAGTCCATGGGAACCATTAACAGGAATTAATGGGTATATAATTTTATAGAACTGAGAGAGTTTCCCAGGAAAAAATCTAAATCAGAAGTACCCAAATCTCAGAAAGCAACTCCTGAAACCCACACCAAGTATGGGAAGCCAGCAATGCAGTTACAAATGAGCTTAATACTTGACTGCTTGCAGAATTTTAGATGTCATTCCACTAATGATGGAGGGAATGGAGTGACTAAAAGCTAATCAGCTATTATTTTTAGTGTAGAAGCTGCTCACTGCAGCATATAAACATGCATAGCAGGAGAAGATAAAGATAAGAACATACCATAGAGGTCCACGAGGAGGGAGGACATCCAAAGCTGTAAATCCACTAATGCACTGAGCTGCAGCTCCTTCACCAACTCGAAGAATATACTGAGAGGCCAGAAATGTAAGTTTGACGTTTGTCATACCAAAAATATCATTGTAAATATTTAGAGAACAAAACAACATTGTGAGGAGTACAGGGCAAATTAACTTTACCATGATACGGAGACCAAAAAAAAAAAAAATTTCTTCATAACCCTACTTTTGTTATTGTCTACAATAGGACTACTCAATATCCAGCCACATTCTTCCAGATTCTCATGCACTATCTCAAACTAGTCAACAAGAATTGGCAACTTTTACGCATGCAGTAATCATGTCCAGGTCCTGATCCAATAAGCGCTTCCAAGTTTGATCATAAGTTCCCATTGTACCTCAGTCAAGTGTTACAAATCACAGACACTATGATCTGAAACTAAATGTAATTACCAGTAGAAAAGTGCGAAAAGTGAGTTTTAGGAATTGGCCATATAAAACAATTGTTCTGTTTTTCTATATTCTTCAGCTGCTCCAAACATGGCAGCTTTGGATACGGAAGTCTGTAACAACATTCTCCCAACCCACATATTAATGCTTTTAAAAAATTCCCGACCATCGTTGCTATAATTCGCTACTATCAAATCCAATGAAATCATGCATAATTGGACCATAATTTTGAGCAGCATGAGCATAATTCTAGACTCTCTTCTTTTCCAGAAAGCCAACCTCTTTTAAAGGTTCTTCTAGTACAATACTAAAATCAATTCAGAGATGTCAATTCACTTTCATCTAGAGTTTTTTCCAAAAAGCAACTCTCATAGTTAACATCTAGTGAACTCATAAAACTTACAAACGTAAGCGATGTTAAGTGGTCTGTTTGCAATGCAGTGGTTTTATCAGTTAGTTATGGGTGAGGCAGGCAGAAGGTATAAAAGATTCACTGCATGCCACATGATATCAAACTGGGGAACATGTTAATGAGGTTTTAGAAACCCCCCTGCCCCCAAAAAAAATGTAATTTAGTGGTTTATTTCTTACATAAAACTGGTACCAGTACTGCCAAACGCCACACTATAAGGTGGACTTTATTTATATTTCCCCTTATAAAAAAAATGCAGGTAAGAACCATAAGGGCCAGTAGATCATGACTAAAAAAGTTTTGCGAAAATGATGCTCGTGGCTATAATGATCAATTAAGTGAATTCAAAAAGAAATGCTAAAGTTACTAAACAACATTACTCACAAATTAAAAAATAAATAAATAAATAAATAAAATACGAAGTGCTACACTTGACATATGCATAAGGAGTTGCTTTGAGTTCCTTTGAAGTACCCTCATGATTTTTAACTAGCGCATCATGTATATATCTTAAAGGATATTGATAAGACACAGGATTTGCATAAGAATGTCAATTTAATGTTTGCGCAATTATTTTTGGTCAATTTTTTTTCGTGGAAAATATTGTGCACTCTTCCTCCTCTCATTTTGGAGATCTTACTCATCTTGGATTCGTGTCCATAAATGCATGAAAATTTCAATGAATTTCACAATGATTTAAATCCCGAAGGAATTCATAAGAGTGGAAATAGCTATATCTTTTCTCTTCCAGAAGTTAGCTGCTTAATGAGGAAATATCACCTAGGTGAACAAAATATAGAAAAAGACAGCCTTTAGGTAGTTGCGAGCTGCCCAAAAGGACTACATTGTAGAATAATCAAGCATCACAAGACAGACGGGAACGCATGCTGAATAGCTAAACAGAAGCAATGCTGTATATAACCAGAAAAGAATAAGGAGAGTCAAAGAGACAGGTACATGTGATCAATTACCTGCTCGGGAGAAAGGTCAAACGTTTTAGAGCCAATAATGAAAGAAATTTTGGGCATTGAAGCAAGAGCACTGCAATCAACAGCTGACTCCCCCATAGGACTAGGTAGTCGGTCACAAAGCTGCACTCGCACATAAGCCAAAAGGTTAAGATCACCAAAAAACCAAGAGTCTAAAACAGCATATATTAGTGCAGGGACTAATTAACCTGATTAATATAGTCCAAGATTTTTTCTTCAGTTTGATTCCGTCTCAGTTGATTTTGCATCCAAACAACTGCCATTTGACATGCCGTGCACATATTATCACGTGGACCATCAGATGTCCTGTCAGTCTCATTCTCCACCACGCTTTCAATAAGCATACTGCAGAGACATACCATGGTTGACTCTTATTAAAGTTGAAACACTATATACCCTTTCTGTTTTGGTTCTAAATGATGAAAAACAGATGAACCTTTCTTCTTAAAAACATTCTCTCATTCTTGAATACCATATCAGAGAAGAACAATGCAACATTCTTGAGCTAAGTGCAACTGTAATCACACAGAAGTTTCCCATAACTTGTGGCTTATTCCACATTCACTAATTTCTACAGTGCATCTTGTGGAATGGCTGTTGCTACAGAGAGTAGCTATCTACTTCTCCAGATAATGTGAAAATTTCATGATTATGTTTTCTTCCCAATGCGTTTTGGCCGTCTCTCATTTGCTGAATAGAAGCTAATTATAGCTGTTTCCAATATAAAAAATGAAATTAAACATTCTGATTTACTTTTTTGCTTTTAGCTTGAAGCTGATATAAAAGTTCATTAAAAAGGCAGGCTAGAGGTAATTCCACCAAACACTTATTTGTTTTTTCAAAAAAATTAATAGCTTTTCCAGGAATCATTATCTTTTTCAGGTTTTAAAAAGTTAACACATACAATTCAGGCTCATAGGATGATCAAATTTGACATCCTTCTCCCATGCTGAACTCGTTTTAGCGATCAAAACAACTACCACGATATCTTGTAGATTCTTCTTCAAATAACAATTAGAATGAGTAGTGTCCATCCTGACCATGCCAGCATTTGAAGGTCAGTAAGATATGAGAGAGAGAGAGAGAGAGTTAACATCATTCAAGGATGAAGATGAGAAGATACAAATACATTACTATTGCCACAAGCTGAATTGCAGCATATACCTGACATCGTGAGAACCATCAGACGAGCACAATCCAATTTTCGAGCAGATTTGCTGTGGCTCAGCCTAAAAAAACAGTGTGAGAAAGCAAAGTTTAGGTCTCAAACAAAGAATAGAAAATCGCCAGATTGGAGCAGTAGGCAACATCGTGTATTGAAATTAGACATGTAATACCATAATCAAACCACTAAAAGAGTTAACAAAACCACAATCACCAAATACATAGCTCTTTTATACCTTAGCCAATAGCATTTCGATTATGGTTTTACCATACTCAGTAACCACAGACTTGCACTCTTGGCTAAAAACTCCAGAAGCTCCAATGGCATGATTAATTTGTGTTATAACAGTCTGAAAATGGATATCCAAAACATCAAATCACAATTCACAATTTGACTAAATGCAGAAGATGCAATAAAAGGGTAAGTGCTGAAGCATACAAACAGGAAACACGATCAAAATGATGATATAGCACACAAATGAAATACCCAGAAAATAAGAAGTGTATGTCCTTGTTTGCCACATGAATGATTATCAACGTAGTTACTCCCTCCACTCCGTAAGTTATGACCTTTTGGGGACTCAAGGTTTTATTCCACAGTATTGGACTTGTAATGTTTGTTCGTCAATTGTCAAGTTTAAGTGTTTAACACTCATTCAACCTTTTTCGGTTGTATAATAGCTAATGCACCATATTTGTTAATGGTAAACAAGTCATGTATGTTGAATCACTAGCTTGAAATTCTCTTCCAAACTTCTCTTGAAACCAGATGTGTTAAGTAACTCTATTGTGTACGTTCAACGGTACAGGTCCATGCTAGCCTATTCCATACTTGAATGTTTTAGAACAAGTCGCATTTAGAGCAGAACAATGCTAGGGTAGAGCATGGAATTGGGAGAAAAAAATCATTAGACATTTTAACCAAGTGACAAGTAGTTTAGAACAGCCAAAAGAAGAGATGAATGACTCTATTGATGGGACAGAGGGATCATATACTTTTACAAGAAGAAAGTCAAACAGTAGCAGCAGCCCAACATGAACATGGGGCATTCATAAGCAGAACTGGAAGCAATTTTGAAAACTGATTGACAGTTCTGGTTACAGAAATTATAAACAACCCCCAAAATGTAGACAAAACTAGCTGATGAGATTTCCCAAACAACATTTCACTCGCAAGATAAAAATAAGAAACACATATATAGAACCTTCCTAGTTCACTTTTTTCGCTTAAATCTTCAACAAAAGAAGTATTCTTAAGTTTAGGTGCATTTTCGTCATCAGAAAAGTAAACATAAAAGGTGCAGAAGTCTTTAAAAACTGACAGAAACGACTCCACGCCACACCATTGGATAAAAGAAAAAAAATTTCTCCCTTCTTCCGTGATGAACTACTGGTGGCACAAAGAGTCCAGAAGACTAAAACTACACCCACAAATCTGATTCTTACTGATGCAGTCATGAAAATCAATCCTAAAAGTTAACAAGTCTTGAATTCAAAATTTTCAGCCTTCAACAGTTAAATCCATGAGAACAGACTAGTTGAGTTATTACCTCAATTCATTAAGTTGAGCAAGAGAGAGTAATAGACCTCCAATCAGAATCAAGATTGATATGAAGGCTTTTGCATCTGAGTTTGAAATGGCGCGCACTGAATAAGAATAAAAACTAAATGGTGACTAGGACATTCTTCATCACATACGGCACACACGAAAAGGACTAGACCTCTACTTTTGTGGCTGAGTTTTGTACTCCAGCAAACATTCCAAAGATCAACTTAAACAGGAGTTTATAGAATGCACAGAAGACACTAGATTTACGCGTCATTACATGCAAAAAAAAAAAAACTTAGGATAACTTTAACTGTGACGGTTACTTCCTATGCTGGTACCAGATAAAGTGAACTTCTTGATGCGAACCCGATTCTCCAAGCTCCCGCTCTCAAAGAAACAAATCGATCAGACAGCGGAAGGATCTATCTTGACCAGGCTATGGACAATTGAACGGAAACCGAAACCCTATAAACCCCTTGATTGTGACCTAAGAATAATTCTTACCCACAATAAGCGATAGATAGAACTGCCACAACCAACCGCGATCATTGATTGAAAAGCCAAACTTGAACAAAGGAAACAAGCTTTGTATCAAGGACGCTCCCAAAGGAACAAGAAAGAGAAACTTCTCAACGTTGCATAAGGTTGGCTATTTATAGCCTTACAAGACTCAAAAACCCTAGACCTAGTTGGAAAAACATAAGTTTCCTATTTTGACTTGACAACTTATCTTGACATAACCTTCTAAACTCAAATAAGACTAATAATTGTGTCTAGATATGTTAAATATGCCTTAATAGGCTTACAATCCTCAAATGGACGCTACAAAATAGAAACTAACTTAAAAACTACGAAAATAGTCTAAAAATAGAAAAACTAATTTGACGAAGACTGGCCCGGGACATCACGCTGGTCATTGCGCCGGACATGACCAGAAGTTCACATTGAAAGAATGAAAATCATGTTTAAATGCAGGGATACTGGATCCACGGACAGATCCACGGCCAGGTCCCTTGCGGATCAGGTCGCGGATCCGCTCCTGGCTTCTTTTCCCAAGGTTTCCTTTGACAACGATCCATGCCAACATCTTCCAAGCCCGAGTACAATACAAACCCTGGTTTGTTAAGGTCTTTTACCTCCTTTTGAGCTTGAACTGACCCTGGAAAAGCCTTATTGATGCTTTGTTCTTCCATGATCCATTCCTTCAATAATCTTAAGTACTCCAAATGATCACGAACTGGAACTTCACATCGTAAACTCTTGAAGGTAGCACATGGATTCCTATCACTTCTCATGCCAGCCAATGTGAGATCTATATTTTTCAGCCATAGAACGATAACATGGGACACATTTCCGGGAAGAAGAAAGAGAACGAGAAAGGGGAAGAAGAAAGAAGATTGACAACAAACAATCTTTTCGTTTAGATTTTTCCAGACAGCAAGCTGCGATGCTAAATTAAGCAGCAACGCAAATTAGTTATCAAAGCTCAGAAACATTTAAATATTGAGATCAGCTTCACCAGTCATCTAGCTAAACTTGAAAACCATAAGCCCTTCAAAGTCAATAGATATATTTCTTCCAATAGGGAGAAATGACGAATTGATAATTTGGTTTCAAATATTATTGTCCTCCTTAATATCAAGCTTTTAGAGACCAATTTTGGCAGCTAGTTTTTTGATATGCTTATTCTCCAGTTCCTAGACCGTAAAATAGGAAAGATAACTTGGGGTAAAAGATATAAGATACATACTGTTGGTCCTGCCAATAAGGAAGTTCCAGAGTCGGCAATTGCTGAACAACCTTCAGCACAAAATCCTGAAATTGAAGATTTGAAGACCGTAACAAGCAACAAGAAATGAATAAGCAACAATTACAATATTATCAATATCTCCTAAGCAAGAAATCTAAAAAATTACCTGTTGTTTCACCACCAATCAGTACGTCACCCATATTAAACTGCGAGAATAAGAAACTACATTAAGAACATTCTAGTTTTCAATCATCAATTTCAGGGAAAGAATGGCATAAGAATCAGAAAACCCACCTGCCAATAACCCTTCTGAGTTACATTAACGTAGGCATGGTCACCCTTAAAATGATTAGTATCAACCCCACCAAAAACAATTTCACCCCCTTGTTCCTCTTCAGCTTTGCGATTGAACCAGAATGAAAAAACTGGTTGTTCAACAAGACCCTGTTTCACCATGTGGTACCTGAACAAATGTAACAAAGAAGGAATTGAATTGAGAAAAAAAAAATTTGGATGTGAGATTTATCCAAGACTAAACAAATGTTGTTGGTAAACTGGTTATCTACAGAGAGGAATCAAATTTGTCAGTCGAATAGCAACCAGCCAATTAACAGGAGATACACTTATACCTACCAGACGGGAACAGCATTCCCAACTGATATCTCTTGAAAACCTAGTCCAAGGATACCATCAAACTTGGCAGCCAAGAAAGTGATCCCTGGCTCTCTGGTTGCCTCTATGAAATCCTAATGAACAGAAATGTTAATACTGAGTTTCTGATCGTGAAAGAATATTTTAGTTCTGAAATATTATCAGTGAATTTATAATGATGTGAAAATGTTTAGTCTGAACTTTACCTGATCCTTTACAATAAGATTGCCGAGCTTGACATGATCTTGGCTAAAAAACCCAGAGATGGATCCAGTGCCATAATGAATTTCAGCAGATTTTCCTGTCAAGAATGATTTACCATATAATTTCAACTATTGAGACAAAAAGTCAATTAAAGCTAACGCAAGACATCATGTTGCAAAATATTGTTTATGAGGAGCTATGTTTGACAATGCTGAAGAAGAATTTTGACTTATATCCCTAAGATTATTCCTGTTTCTATGAGAGTTCTATCGATAAACAACTTCTAGCCATTCCTAGTAGGAATTTCTTTGTCTACTGTGGATCAAGTAACATTCCAAAGGCCTTGCCAACATAGTTTTCACCATTATACACAAAAAATGGTGTAATTTATTTCTTTTGTTGTATTACGAACTGCAGATTGAGGAGACGCTTAGAAACCACATGTACCCTAAAAGTGAAAAGAATGTGAACTATGGTAGTCTTAATACGATGAACTTTCCTAAGAACGGTCAAGAAAAATGCTTAATTGAAGTGGAAGCTGCCCTAATATAGAGTTGCTACAATCTTATATGGAGAACAACTTGAAAAATTAATGATCAGGAACAACAGCAAAAGGATGTAAATAACTAATTTCAGATACCATTTTTCTTGTAAGTACTTGAATGGCCTGACTTATACTTTGAATGGAAATAACATGCAACCTGCAGCCAATTATAAAATTCAGGTGACAGAAACAAGAGCAAGTATGCAAAGTAAATGGGAAAGATAGAGGGGGGGGGGGGGGGGGGTTGGGTGAAGGAATTGCATTCCGAGGAATCAAAGAATAACTCGAGATGAAATTACCGAAAAATAACACTTCACAGAGGGCACCCATAGATTAGAACTTCCAGTGTCAAATATCACAGTGAACTTCTGAGGAGGTGTGCCAACACCAATTTCACCATAATATTGCGCATCCATGTAGTTCTTTAAAGCAATAATATCAGTATCAGACTGTACTACATTTCCACGACGACGATTAATTCTTGCAAAACCCCCTTCAGTAAGATCAACATTTCCAGAAAACCGGCTGATCTGATCTAACTTTGTTTTCTTCAGTGCAACTCTAATCAATTTATCATTTGATGCTGAAAACACAGCAGGGGACAAAAGCAACAACAGTACAAAAGTAACTGCAGTGGCCCCACATTTAGTCCCCATAGTAACACCTAGGATTGAAACACCAAAAACTTAAAAATTAACCTCCAACTTTCAGCAATCCATATCTTGAAACACAAAAGCAATCAAGTAGGAAAAGAGAGTCTATCCAATGTTGTCAAGAGCCCACATGCAAAACTTGCTTTCTCTCTTTACACATTATTTTTCTTGCTATTTTTAGGGCCTGTTTGGATCCTAAATTTTTGTGGAAGACGGGAAAAAAAAGTGCAAAATAAAATTACTGCCTCCACATTTGTCTGGTATATAAGCTAACTAAATCTAGGGAGTCCAAATTAAATAGGATCTATAGAATTCAGAGCCTGCTTATGTCTAATTCTAGTATCACTCCATCATTTTAGTCTCAATTCACATTTCTTTCACTTTAACAAACCATATTCTCGGGATAATTACTTTCCTTCAAGAATCATATACTTCCAAGTAGCCCTGCACAAAAGTGAAGCTTTTGACAACATTTTCTTTCCTCATCTTTGAATTAAAAGAAACTTTCCTTAGTGTCTTTCCCAAACTAAAATCCAATAATTCACCAGTAAACTTAGTCAAGAATCTCAAAAATCACAAAATCAACTCAACCAAAACCAAACATAGATTTATATCCCCAGCAAATTCCCCAAAATTTGGCCCCCATCGTCCCTTTCCTATGCATTATCTCAACTAAAACCGAGAAATCCACTAAAGATTCTGAATTTCC
Source organism: Coffea humblotiana (assembly GCA_023065735.1). Classification (NCBI taxonomy): domain Eukaryota; kingdom Viridiplantae; phylum Streptophyta; class Magnoliopsida; order Gentianales; family Rubiaceae; genus Coffea; species Coffea humblotiana. Next base: position 18,946,943 of record CM041212.1, on the reverse strand, counting down.
TACCTTATGTAGTAATCAAAAGCACTTAAAAACATGAAAAACTTTAAACCCAGAAACTAAAGTATGCTACTTCCAAAGTCAACCACAATCATATGAACTTTAGCACTAACCACTAGGAAAACTATGATAGAGCAGCATAATCATGTGAGTATGGATTCAAGTAAAATAAACAAAATCACATACAAAAAAACTGTTATGGAGAAGGAAAAGGGAAGATATTTGCTTACTTGATCAGATAATTGACAGCAATAAAAGGTTGGGAAATCTGAAGAGGGAAGTTGGGAAATGATCCCAAATAAGAAATGTAAGTGAAGTCAACGGATAATCAGCTTTCTTGTGGAATGTTAGAGTGAGGAACTGAGGCGGCTTCATATTTGGTGGCCTAATTTTTTAATATAAGATAGTAATTCATTATCGTTGGAAGTTACGAAAACTCATGGATAATTGCGTTTGTGGGTTTCCCTTAAATTGCACTGTAGCCCATGAGGTTTGGAATATTTCACATTGAGAAACAAAGAACGGTACAATGAGAAATTTCGTTAATAGACAAGTTAAGAATTGGAGAAAAAAACATCATTTAAACTAAATCTATCTTTTGTTTTAATTAAACTAAGGGTGTGTTTCATAAAATTGAAGTTTGGAAATTGAAATCTGAAATCTGAAGTGCGAATTTATTAAATTATTGAATTGTTAAGTTTTAAATCTAATACATTGGAGTGTATGTCCTATTAAATGATAAATGAATAATTTATCACTTATTTTTTAGAGCAAATTTTGTCTAGAAAATTCATTGTCACTTAATTAATTAATTCAAATGTTTAATTTTTTATTATCAAACGTATCTGAATCTGATAAAATCTGAATTTATTAAATTTAAATACTGAATTAGTTTATGAAATGGGTTTAAATCTATCTTATAATAAGAAATGTATATGGGGAACAATTTATGATGTTTCACCTAGATGTTCAAGTTCTTGACAACTTTAGAGAAGGCTTTTATTTTTGTTTATAATAAGACAAGTTGGAGGTTTTTTTATTTTGGGTGTTCAATTTTAGCAAAAAAAGAAGGCTTGATGCTAGTTCGAAGGATGTTGACAAAACTGGTTACAGCAATAAGTTTAACTCTAGATTTCATTAAACAAAACCAATTGAAAAATGGTTACACTATAATTTTCCAATTCTTTTAAAGCAAAAATTAGTTTATAAAAGGCAACAAGTAGGAATGTATGCGAGCCGAGCTCCTCGCGAGCAGCTCGGTCATTGACTTGGTTTGAATTCAGTTTGACCAAGTTCGAGCCAAGTCTCAAGTAACTCGATTATACATTCAAGTCGAGTTCGAGTCAAGATTAGACAACTCATGGCTCAATGAGTAGTATAATTTAAATAATATATATGTATTATAATTATAAAATGACCGTTATAGGTATAATTTATACTGAATTTACAAAATACTCTTCTTTATAATAAAATTCCATAATGGCAGAAAAGTAATAACATAATTGTAAAAAGTACTGAAAAGAAAAAATGTTGGGAAAAAGCAAAGAAAAGGTGGAAAATTCATCAAAAAATTGTGAAATGCTTCAGTCTCTTCTTCTTTGTTCAAACCACTGAAACTAAAACTTCTAAACCCCTATCTCCATCACTCTCAATCTCTCACTCACCACCATTGCTCACCCTGTCTGTAAGCCTCCAACGCCATTGCTGCAGAGCTAGTTGACCTCTAGGGATGTTTAGCTAAAATTTGAAGAGCGAAGAAGGAATAGTGAGATGCCATCGGAGCTGCTGTTTGGGCTAATCGCAAACCAGCCACCAGAGCTCATTTGAGTTAGAGGTAAGCTTTTATTTGCCGACTTAACTTCTGGAATTAATTGTTGCTTAGAAAATGTTTGTCAATTAAAGAAAATTTGGGAACTTGAAACAATATTATCAAAGGGTCGAAACCCTAATGCGCGAATTTCTATGGAATTTGCGAAATGCTACTGTAAATGATTGATTGTTAGTTGGTTTTGTCGAAATTTTCTTGAGTTAATTTTACTTTTGTCAATGGCCGAAACCCTAACGAGATTGGTCACTATGCATATGAATTTATCTTGATTAATGAGTTAATTTTATCCACAGAATTTTTTTTTGTTTCTTTCTTGGATCGTTTTAGTTTTTGATGTTAGGAAATTTAGGTAAATTGGCATTTGGTAGGAGGTAGATATGCTGCAAAAACACGAGCTAATTGATCTTAAATTGTACAAGTGATGAAATGTTTCTACCCAATACTTTTGGATGGGTTATGTTGTACGTATATGTATACATTCCACGGATTATATATTGCTTGTTAGGAAATAGTTTTAAAGTTGTAAGAGTAATTGAAAATCTTGTATTCTTGTATGGCTGACCATCATCAAAATAAGGATGTTTTATTAAAGTTGTAATAGTAATTGTAGTATAAAAATTGCAATCTTGTTGACACTTAAGAATTTGCCCAATTTGACACTTAGGGTGTGTTTGTTTGGATGTAAAATGTTTTCCGGAAAACATTTTCTACATTTTCCGTTGTTTGGCTCTTAATTAAGTGGGAAAAATATTTGCAGGGGAAAAAAGTTTCCTTCAAAAGGGCGGAAAACAACTTACCCCCGCGAGCTACTGAAGTTATTTTCTTTTAATTAAGCGTCTCTGGGTGGGCTCTTTCTTATCAAGAAGACATACATCGGAAGACACAGAGAGGTCACCAACAACAACCTCCATCTTTGGCGAAGGGACTGATCCAAGGTTAGATTCCAATGATGTAAAAATCTCTGGAGAAGTGCATATTCCTATTGAGTTCGGGCCAACGGTGGTGCCTGAGGAGAAAGTAAAGACGGCAAAGCCTCCACCTTCCATCCAGAACAGCGGTAGAGTGACAATTAGCCCGACAAAGATTGAACCTTCCGGCGATCTTAATTTTAAACCAAATGAGGACACCTCAATATCGGTGTCTCACGGCCGATTGGGTAAAGTTGCTTCAAAGAAGGAAGCCAGACCAGCTGTTTTTCCTTTAATGGAGGAGAAACTCAAGCAGCAAAAGACTGCTTCAGCAAGCATCGTTGTGATACAAGGCCTCGGTCAAGGAATCATTGCTCCGCCCCCATGTCCCTCCCGCACATCGTCACAAGAAGAGCAGAAAAAGCCGAAGGCCCGTGCTGCTACAGGTGATCAAGAAGGCAAGCAACCAGAGCATAGCAGCACTGCCAGCAACGTGTTTTCTGATTATATTACTGGTGTGAATAACAAAACGAGAATCCCATCAAATGTTAGTGAGGAGACCGTGAATGCAAGTCCATTGACAAGGTTGGTGACAAGACGAGACAGCTTCAATGACAAGGTTGTTAACTATATCAGCAAACGTTCAAATGCAGCAAACGTTCCTTTTCTAATTGCAATAGTATTACTGAGAGTTGGGTTAAGGGTCAATATAGAGTTGGAAGAGTTTTTTCTTGTGTTGTGACTAAGTAGTATGTCAAATAACTTAATCTATACATACATTTTTAAGTTTACAAAAGCAAACACTTGATTCTTTGTAGCATATTTTAAATATCAGGTTTGGTGAAAGAGTACAACATGAATGGAAGTATGTGAAAGAGTCAGATATTGTAATTTTTTAAGGTTAAGAATGAAGTAAAATTATAATCAAATGAGAAATATTTGTAATTACCATAAATTCTAAAGGTAAAGAGTGAAGTAAAATTATAATTAAATGGGAAGTATTTGTAATTACCATAAGGTCTGTAGGAAAGTATCTTGAACATTTAAATCAAACGCTAGAAAATGGGTTCAGAAAATATTTTCAGTAGGTTAACCAAACACAGGAAAATTATAAAAATGAAATCATTTTCCTGGAAAATGACTTGCACTGAAAACATTTTCCAAGGGAAAATATTTTATACCCAACCAAACAGACCCTTAAAGAACCTTTGACAGTTCTTTAGAAGAACCTTTGACTCACTCCCTAGAAAACCGTCAAGAAAATGTTAAGTGGCACTAGACATTTGACGACTTGTTCAAGATTAGAAGACAATGCCGAAGGAGTTGGTAAGTTAAATGCACTTGATTTTGGATAGTTTTTGTGGTGAAATGCTAGTACTAATGAATGTTTGTAGTGGCTATATGGCTAACACAAGTGTGTATAGATATATTTACTTTTTGGGTAAATTGTAGGTATGGCAATTAGTCTTCCCGAGGTATCTTCTATCCCACAATTATCCGCTATAGATTTATCTACTCCATTCACACTGGATACCCCTATCTTTATAAGTACTGATACAACATCAACAGTCGGAGTTCAAGCGATTGCTCCTAACTCAACAACCGGGCCTGTGCCACCTGAAGAAGAAGAAGAAGAACTAGCCACCCAAATAGGAAGAGACACACGAGAGGTGATTGAAGTTGAAGATGAATTCCGCATCCTTGAAAGAAGTAAAACATCTGAGGTTTGGGATGATTTTGATGAAGTTGAGAAAAATGGATTGTACTACACTATTTGCAAGCATTGCAAGAAAAAACTGTCAAGAGGTAAGACAAAACAAACAAGTAGCATGTAGAGGCATCAAAACAAATGTTCAGTCTGAAAAATAAGCATTAGAAAGGCAAAGCAGCAAAACAAACTAAATTTCCAGCCAACTAATGAATCTTTTTGACTTTGCCACTCTTAAGCGGAAAGTTTGACATAGAGAAAGTTAGAGACGTTGCTGCACATGGGGTGCTAAAGCACAAGCATCTGTTTACCATATTAGAAGAAGAGAGCTTCAATCTTATGATGAAATGAGCGATGCCAGAGTGGAAGAGAATCTCTTAAGCAATAGCAAAAAATGATTGTATACAAGTATATGAGGTTGAAAAAAATAAGATGAGGAACAAGTTGAAAAATGTGGAAAAAGTGAGCATCACAATTGATCTTTGGAAGTCAAAAAATCGAAAGATCGAGTACATGGTCATCACCGAGCATTGGGTTGACTATAATTGGAAACTACAAAAACGAATCCTGAATTTTGTGCACATACCACCACCTCATTGAGTAGTTGAGATAGCATCTTCAATTTTCAAAAGTGTAAAAGAGTAGGGCATTGAGTACAAGATTTACTCCATATCAGTTGACAATGCCTTGAACAATGATGTTGCTGTTAGAATATTACCGGATGACATCTCCAGGTCCAAAAAGCTTCCTCGTGATGGAAAATTCTTCCATGTTCGATGCTGTGCACATATCTTGAACCTTGTGGTTCAAGATGGCATTTCTGAGATTGTGAACATCACCAAAGCCATTAGTGACTCCATGGAATTTGTGAATCGATTAGAGGGTTGAGCGTTGATATTTGCTAAGATTACCCAACAACTCCAGATACAAGGAAAAATGTTACTTTACGATTGTAAGACAAAATGGAATGCCACTTTCGAGATGCTGAATTGTGCCATCAAATTTAAGGATGTTTTTCCCTATTTCCAAGATAGAGAATAAAGTTACAATTTTTGCCTATTTGCTGAGGATTGGGAAAAGGCAGAAAAGGTTTGTTCGGTCTTGGAAAAATTTTGGGATTGCACACATATAATTTTTGGCTCAGATTATCCTACCAGCAATCTTTTCCTTCAAGAGTTGGTGAAAATAAAAAAAAGTGTTGGATGCTCGAGTTAATGATGAAGACCCCTTCATTTAGGTCATGGCTTGAAAGATGAAAGTTAAGTTTGACAAGTATTGGGGTAAATGTAATTTGATATTGGTTGTGGCAGCGATTTTAGATCCGAGATAGAAAATGAGGGTTGTAGACTTCACTTACCCTCAATTATATTCACCTTCAGAGGCTCCTCATAACATTTCCACCATTCGTCAAGTAATCTTCGAGTTATATGATGAGTATGTTGCTTTAGCATCGAATCCAACTAGAAGGCCAATGGCTTCTGGCTCTTCACAAAAGTAAGCAACAAATGTGACCAAGAAGACTAGATGGGATGACTTTGATCAATATTGTGATAAAGTCGAGACCAACGACCTATAAGTCAGAATTGGTTGATTATTTAGACAATCCTCACCAAAAGACTGGAGAAGACCTTGATGAATTTGATTGTTTGGAGTGGTGGAAAATAAATCGAATCTCATACCCAGTACTTTCTTGAATAGCCTGCAATATCTTGGCCATTCCGATAACTACAGTTGCATCGAAGGCCACATTGAGTGTTGGGACTTGAATAATTGACACCTATTGAGCTGCACTTCACTCAGATATAGTTCAAGTGTTGATGTGTCCAGGAGATTGGTGTAAGAATCTTCACGGGATCAAAAAGAAGATGAAGGTCAGTTTTATTGTTTTACTACCAAACTTCCATATTTGAGTTATTGACTATAAGTTACTTTATTTTTGTGGGAAGTTGTGTAACTTTTTTGTGTTTTGCCCCTTCCTTTTTGTAGGAAGCCAAGACAGTCAAAGAATTCGACTTGCCTAAGTTTTGAAGATTTATGCTGCTGTTCATTTCTTCAACCTAGATTAGCTCATAATTTGGAGCTTGTTAATTTATAAGACATTTATTTATTATGTATCGTGGAGTATATTTATATTTTGGAGTTTCTGCATTTCATTTACAGTTTGAATGACTATTAACGAGAATGTGTGAACATGTTCCTCTAGTTTTCCGAGCCAAGAAGCTCGATTGATCAGATTACTTGACTCAAAGGCTTGATCTCAACTCGAGCCTTATCGAGTCGAGTCTAGAGCTTTTTAAGCATTTCCTTGAGTCAAGCTCGAGTCCAGATTTTCCGACTCGATCGAGTTTGAGCTCAAGTCGAGTATGGTAATATTATAGTCCGAGTCAAGATCGAATATGGCAGTACTCGAGCTCGACTCAGCTCGAGCACATCCCTACATCCCTATACCAAGTAGATAATATCATAGCCTTTTCATACTTTGCATCTAGAAATTACAGGGACTTATGACGGCTTTCAAAACTTTCATTTAATTTAGAAATTTAGCTATTTTACATTTAATAGTAAACCAACCCAAAAGAACTTTTCACATGAAGACCTGGATCTTTGTTCGCTTCAGATTTTATAAAAGCTAGTTATTGTAAGTAGGGGCGGAGGCAAATGGAATTGAGGATAGGCAGTTTACCCTCCCCCTCTCAACTTTGAGAAAATTTTATTTCAAGTATGAAACTTTTAGAAATTTTCAAGTTGCTCCTTTGTTTGCACCTCTTGAAATATTTGAAATTCTCATGCCTATCCACCTTGCACCCCCAATATTTTTGAAATTATCATTCTTACCTATATTATATTATTATTTCCTCTAAAAAATTTTTTATGTCTCTTTCTTATTTACATTGGCCTCCCTTAATGAATTAAAAATTCTTAATTCTTATGCTTTACAAGAGTGTTGGATCTGATTAAGATTAGTTATTGATGTAAATTGAACAATGAGACTTTTGACTTTTTCAAATTAACACTACATTAAAGCACAACTTTTAGATGTCAAAGTATAATTGACATAACGGAAAAAGTTATGTTTAAGATAACCGCCTTTTGGTTGTAAATTTACCATGATTATATTTGATGTAGTGTTGAAAATTGAACCCTAACCCTAGGGTCTTACCTTCGCCATGGATAAAAAAATGATTATGGTGCATAATCAAAGTCAGCACGTAAAAAAACTAATATTTGGTAAATTATAAAGTTTAGTTTTTATTATTAAAAAAATCTATAATCTTAAAAAAAATGAGAACAAGCCCGAAGCAAGGTAATGTTGTTGTTATTGAATGAAGTTAATACTTAATAGACAAGCTATTGGAATAATAGTTATTACCATCTCAACTAAAAGATATAGAATCATCAAGGATCCTACAATCAACCTACTTAGGAAGCAACAACTGGTTTTTAAGGGAAACTAGCTAGAGGGGTAAAACCTAACCTCTATATCAGACAAATATAATTTTTTGTACTCCATAAACACAAGAATTTAATAGGCATTTGAACTTCAATATAAGGGGGTCTATCAAAATACAATCCAATTTGAAAAAAGGTAATTTACTTCAAGAACTTGACTCTAGAAGATATATTGTTTGCTCATAAGTTTTGAGACCTAAATGAATATAGTCTCTCCACAAGCTAGTTGTATTACATAACCGAATTTAAAGCTATATGCATGTAATGCATGCTGAAGATTGAGATTCAGAGAGTACAACAACAATGGATAGCAGAAGCAATCAACGAAGGAAATTAGCATGTGGAACCCAAAATTTTAATGCCGAGGATGATGGAGATAGAATTAGCAATCTACCAAAAAGTGTTCTGTACCACATGCTATCCCTTCTTCAAGCCAAGGATGTCGTACGAACCTGTGTTCTAAGCAAAGCTTGGGAATACAAGTGGATTTGCCTGTACAATCTCAAGTTTGATGATAGTTTAAGCTATACAAATCAGCAACCTAAAAAGAAACTTTTCGCAAATTTTGTTGATAGAGCTCTAGCACACTGCACAATGTCTATGGTAAAAGAATTTGAGCTCTTGTGCAAATTATCTTCCTACGATCCATGTCGTGTGAAATCATGGATCTCAGCTTTGTTATTGCATAATAATCTTGAGAGGCTTCATGTTTCATATCGAGAACATGGCACACGAAAGTCGGAACTTCCGCGCTATTTTCACACTTGTGATTCTTCAACAGAAGTGAGATTATGCTGATTCAATCTCAAATTTCCTCCCATTGTTTGTTTGCCAAAGCTCAGAATCTTGCATCTTCGCAAAATTGGATTTCTTAATCGCAATCTTTCGTCTTCTTCGAGCCAGTTAGTGTTGTCCTTCCCAGTTCTTGAATCTTTTCACTTGGAAAATTATAAAGGGCTGGATAAAATAAAGACATTGAAGATAGATCCTCATTTGCTTGCCAACTTCCTGATGTTATCTAACCATTGCAGCACACGAATTAGAACAAATGGTGAGCTAAATCACTATGAAATATAGGTTAGTGTAGCCAAGTTGAAAAAGTTTAAATGTAGTGGTCTTCTATTTCACAAGTTTGTTTGGTCAGGTGCATCACTATCAGGGGCAGTTAATATCTCTATCAAGCATACAACTCAAGGCAACATTCTTGTATTGAGAAAATTCATTACTTTTCCAACCTTCAAATTGTTGCAAAAGTTTTCTGCTTCCGTTACAATTCTGGAACTCCCAGCCCATATAGTTGAGGTCAGTGAACAAACTTCCTCATTCTATTCTTTTTGGTAAACTAAACCAAGCCTAGAAGTATTTATTTATTTATTTATTGGTCTTATTGGAGTTAGGTTTTTAGTAGTTGTATGACTAGGAATTTGTGTTTTATTTGCAATTTCTTATGCAAGTGGTTTCTTTTGCAACAAGTCTGGTAGGTTATAAATAGGGCATTAGTTTATACTATTTTCTTAAGAGAGTTTAGAAGAATTTGTTAGGTTTTCTATTGTGGTGTGACTTTTTCATTGTTTGAGATTTCAATAACATTGTGAGTTAATTATTTTCTTCTCTTCCACATATATTTTGAGTGTTTGTTTTATCCTTTCAATTTTGTAATCCTGTATGCATTTATTATTATTAGAACCCTAAAATTGGGGTTCTACAATTGGCATCAGAGCCAGACTGCGAGGTTAGTTCTAGGCGTTTCCGCTGTCAAAGAATTAGGGCAAAAAGTTGCCGAAAAGTATTCAATTAATTGAGTTTGACTACAAAGTGGATTCTGAAGTGTGTAGTTGGTGAAGAATCCAACCATAAGATTGATCCAAAAATTGTTAGATTGCTACAGGTGAAGGCAAAGATCAGAGAAGAATCTTGTCAGATTTATTGATTGCTATGGGTTATCAGATTGAAGGATTTGATTGGTCAATCAACCAGGGAGGCTAGGAAAACCTGACAAAAGGGAGAGAAAATTTATTCAAGTATATGAATTGTTAAATAATGGAATATTATACAAATCTGATTGATGGTGAAAAATTTTCATATTGACTCCCATAAGTACAAATAGACATACATATTTTGGTTGGGTTTTAATAGTGGAAAAATATCTCAAACAATGTAATTTGGATGATATTCTTTGTTGGGTTGATGCAAGTGAGTTGCCAAAACATGTTTTTAAGAAGAAGGCACGATTATTTTTTTCAAGTGATGCGTAAAATGATGGCAGAATGTATTTACAAAACTTTTGTTTGTTGCACTAAAATACCTTGGAGATTTTGGAAGGATATTTACTATGTTTTGCAGACGATTGAGAAGAATTATGCTTTCAAACCGAAGTCTGGTTGTTGGAGATGGTTTGTGAATTTTGAGAATGATAGATTTGTTGATAATATGGGTGATATTGAAAATTTTGGATCAGTTGATAGTTTTGATTTGCATATTTTGTTTGAAGAAATTGGGAGTGATGAATTTGTTGAAGAAAAAGAATGCAACAATCTGGTTAAGGAAGAAAAGAAGTCTGATTTGGTATGTGAAGAAAAAGAAATTATTATTGAAAAAATCATTGGTTTGAATTTTCCTCAAGATGATGGAAAGATATTTGATTTGATAGATATGGATTTCATTGGAATTCAAAAAATTTTTGCTCCCAAAGAGTTGATTGACAGTATGAAATTTTTGGATAATTATGGTAGTGGATATTTTGAATTATTTGGTGATGATAATTTTGGTAAGAGAGCAATCTATAATTTTGTATTTTTAGGCACGTACATTGTGGGTAAATATGGTGATTTTGGTGATGAATAGATTTGTATGAATGAGTACTTTGATCAAGGAGAAATTGTTGAAAAATTATTTGCAAAATATAAAATGCGCCCACAAACACGTGTAAAGATGAAGTTAATAACCGGCAACAAGATGAAGTTGCATGTCAGCTATACAGCAACAGAAATTTGCATAGAAATTGTTGCTCGAGATGGTGTTGGACCTACCTCAATGGAGAGTTTCGTTTAAGGGAGGTAATGTTGGCAAACCAAACCAAGTCTAGAAGTATTTATTTATTTATTTATTAGTTTTATTGGAATTAGGTTTTTAGTAGTTGTCGAATTTAGGAATTTGTGTTTTATTTGGCAATTTCTTATGTAAGTGGTTTCTTTTCCAATAAGTCTGGTAGGTTATAAATAGGGCATTAGTTTAGACTATATTCTTAAGAGAGTCTAGAAGAATTTATTAGGTTTTCTATTGTGGTGTGACTTTCTTCATTGTTTGAGATTTTAATAATATTGTGAGTTAATTATTTTCTTCTCCCCCACATATATTTTGAGTGTTTGTTTTATCCCTTCAATTTTGTAACCCTGCATGCATTTATTATTATTAGAACCCTAAAATTGGGGTTCTACAATACTTATGAAAAGTTTGTCAGTCAAACTAAGTGTGATTGATTATTTGGCTTAATTCTGTTAATTTAGGTAAATTTTTCCTCCAGTTGAAGTTATTTGTCCTGAAACACATTTTTTTATGTTAACTTCTCTTTCTTGGCAGTTTGAGTGAATTGATACTAGATGCTAATTTTTTAGGATTAATCTTGTACATATTGATAGTATATACACTATAAGGTATGGATGCACGTTATATATGCAAGGATTGAAGTTGAAATTCAAACCAAAATTAGGTAGCATGCATCATACCCTCTAGTGTATTATGCGTTGTCAATATAAACAAGATTAATCTAGTTACTTAATGTAGGTTGTGCCGTCAAATTAGTCTCAATTATATGTAACTAAGCAAATTTAGTTCAATGGCTATGGCATTTATTTGCTAACTAGACCAAGTGGCATGTTGTGGAAGTTTAGGGACCGATGGTCACAAATAGTATAGTAAACTACCAGTTGTTAACATCCTAATTATACTTTGAGGCTGCAAAGAAGAATCAACCTATCTTTTACCTAATTGGTTGGATGTATTTGAGGCCCAACACATTACAAGATTCCACCGAGATTGAAGGTGGCTGCTAAATTTGCAGCCTGAAAGATTATTGATTAGACTTTTAATTTCTTACCAATGATGAGTCTTGAACTGATACTTGAATGATTTCCTCCCTATCCTCAAGGGACTTGCATACGCAGAACCCACATTTGCCCTTCCAGTCTTCAATAAGCTGCTCGTCCTTAGAGTATAGAGTATTTCAATGACAACATTAATGTAGCCCTAATGGGCTTGGCAAAGATGGCACCAACTCTTAAAATTCTGATACTATACAAGGTAAATGAAGAAACAACAAAATTTTGGAAGCTTTATGTGCATTTTTCCATTTAGTTATGTAGTGTTTGAAAACTGCTGCTTTTATACAAATTGGAATTCCTTATTTTTTTTCTCTTTTGTTACAGTTTAGGAGATCGGCTGGCAACAATCAAGCAACTGAATCCTTGCCTACACATGCCTCACCATGTTTGAGACAAGTGATATTTGGAAGATTTAGCTGGGATGATCTATTATTAGTGAAATGTTTGCTGAAAAGTGCATTGGTTCTTCAAGAGTTGGCTGTTGTTACAAAGCATTTGAGAGATGCAAAGTCTGAGATTGAAAATCAGCTGTCCATGTTGATGTTTCACAAAGTTTCCAGTAATTTATCTATCAAGCTTGTTTCAAAATATTGATAAATTGTGCAAAGGTCGCAATTGGATGTTTATTCAAAAGAGAGCACAATTTCAAGTCATTTTATAAAAAGCGTCTGTACAAATTCTTATTGAAATGAAAATCCCAATTAGCATCCCAATTAGCATCAAAATGTATACTCATAAAAATTAGCGCAAGTTCTCCTTGTAGTAAAGGACTTCATCTTCCACCCTTTTTATGAACCGAATCTAAGCTCATGCGCCTAATTTACAAAATACTTGCAACCCTTTATGTCAGTCCACCAAAATTCAATCCTCTTTGACAATAATTGCAGGGATTTATGCTGAAGAGCCAAAAACACTCACAAGGAGTAATCTCTAAAATTTAAGAATCTAGTGGACGCCTAATCAAAGATTAAGTGCTCTCTGGTAGACCAATTGAGTCTAAATTATTAAATATAACTTCAACCATGAGGCACACAGAAGATCTCTAGTAATTAAGATTCTAATAAGAAGTTTAATTGTAACATGTTGGTGATAAATGATGATAATCAGACACGAACATATTTGGATGGTAGCTGATGTTATTTTGAAACTTTCCAAAACGGATTGCGGTTATAAAATGGCATCATCTTGATTCTGTCTCGTTGGAAACAAGGTGCCTGTTGTCGATTATTGCACCTTCAAGGTTCTGGCTTCACGTACGTTGGTTTCCAAGAAATTGTAATACAATCAAGATGCTGATGAGTAAGAACGCAAATTATGCTGCCCGATTCTGAACTTATTTAGGTTTCCACGGCTGCAGAGAAGGTGGCATTGATGTCCCTACAACTATCATACTGGTTACTTCAACGAAAAAGCAAGGCAGCCTTTCCCGGGTGTGCTCGAGCAAAGATTTCTTTGCTAGAAGAAGAAGATTAAGAAGATCATATTCCAACAATCACCTCTGTTACTCAGTCAATCCTCGATCATATTCTTATTTGATCTGTTAACTTGGCAAAAATCTCCATGGAAGAGAACATGGTGGAAAAAGACCAAGGCAGTGAGATCAACGTTAAAGAGGAGCTGAAGAGTGCAAACTGGGTTGAAAGCATAACCAAACTTGTGCGCCGGTGGAAACAGAAGCAACTAAAGAATGATGAATATGGCAAACAAGACAATGATGATGGTGATGAAGATGGAGCTGGGGACTTATGTAAAGCAGAATACGATGATGATGCAGCTGATGGCAGTGCGAAGAAAAATGCTGGATCCTTCTTGAGGTTGTTGAGTCCTGTGACCTGGTCAGACACCAAGCTTTTCTCTAAGTTGGCTTTCCTGTGCAACATGGCTTGTGTGATCCCAGAGATTAAAGTACGTTTATCGAATACTTGATACACTTCCTACTACGATGAGAACTCTGCTTGACGGAACCAAGAAACATAGTTTATTTGGGATGCACCAACAAAATCCCTGTATTATCCGAATAAAGGAGGAGAACGACTCACCTGTATACTCTCCATTTTGGTCCAATATTCCAAGGTTGTACATTCACCATGTTCACTTCGAGAGCTACATCTTGGACATTATTTCAGATCAATTGATGGCGTGAACCAAATTATGAGCAAGTATTAGTTCTTTCATCCATTTGCAGGCTGAGGATGTAAGGAGATACAATGACTTGAGACTTTGCAACTTCTTCTCTAGCAAAAAAGGCAAATGCATCAGCTATGAAAACCAAACTTGATCAGAATTCCAGTCTTGTACCTCTGGCAGCATCATCAATGTGTAGAATCAGGTACACAGAAAAAGGAGAATTCTAGGCATAAGCGCCTACATCACTCATCAGTTGCATATGAGCTTGTTGCTTCTGCTGCATCTAATGTCCAATCTCTTGTCAAAGACCCATCAATTGGTTCTGGATCCCAGCTGCAGATCAATAATGCAGTTCTACATGCAAAAGGAAAACACCAAGAAGATGTAGTGGGAACTCCATGAGTACACAAATCAGATATAGCTGCATATGTAGCATCATCAGCAGTGATTGCAGCAGATGCAAAGCAAAATCGTGAGGCACCAATGGATCTTGAATCGCATCATTCCTCAGCTTCTGAATGGTTTGTTTGTGATGACTCAAAGATATATACACGCTGCTTTGTTATCCATGTAACAATTCAAGCAATCCAATATTACATCGTCAGAGTCCCAAGATAGATATGTTGTCAAGAAACTACAATATCATACTGACCAATTAGTTATCTGTGTCAAGAGGAAGCTCAATAGCTTCAACTGCTCAGTTAGAGAGGATTCTGCATATCTTTACACACTTCTCGTGAACCACAGAGTTCAGACTCCTTTTCGTCATGGCAGGCAAATCTCTTCTTTGAACCCACTATGTTTGTTATATATATCCTAAACCTATACAGATGTTATCTGGGAAGAAGTGTGACTATTTTCCATCAAGGGTATTGAAACTTCTCAGTCTAACTTCCTGTTACAGGGAACAGATGTGTTGGTTCGCAGGGGAATCTATGAGCAGTCAATGGGGTTGTTTTAGCAACTCATGCCAGAAATTATCCAGCAACTAGAAAGAATTGGTAATCAAACAGAGCTTCAACTTACAGGCCATTCTCTTGGAGGTAGCCTTTCCTTTCTACTCAGTCTAACGCCACTGACAAGGAAAGTCGTTAAACCCTCTGCTCTTCTACCAGTTGTCACTTTTGGATCACCATTTTTATTCTGTGGTGGCCAAAAGGTCCTTGACCAACTGGGCTTGGACGAAAATCATGTTCATTGTGTGGTGAAGCATAAAGACATTATTCCAAGAGCATTCTCTTGCAACTATCCAAAGCATGTGGTACAAGTCCTTAAGTGCTTCAATACTACCTTTTGTTCAAATCCTCTTCTAAATAAAAATGTATCCCTCTCATAATCAAGAAAGGAGACTGTTAACACTTCTTATTCCTAAAGAAACCAATTAAAGGAAGTACTACATTTAGACGTAAATAAAGATTTCACTACCAGATTTAAAAAGCAAAGGATTAAATTATGTAGAAGTAATGTAGTACAAATATGACTAACACGCCCAATGTCTTCAATCCTGACTTTTTTATTCCATCCGCCTGTACTGACAATATTTTTCTTCCTTGGGGCGCAGAAGCAGCTGTACTCTTCCATGGGTAAAATATTTATCCTCCAACATGATGAGAGGTCATCCCCTGCGCATCCTTCTTTCCCCCCAGGCAGTGCTCTATATGAATTGGAAAACGCCCATGGTGCCACTACAGCAGGTGCTCCCATGGCCTTCTTAAATACTCCATATCCGGTGGAAACCCTTAGTGACCCTACAGCATATGGTTCTGAAGGTTCGATTTTTAGGGACCAGGATCTAGCAACTATCTGAAGGCAGTGAATAAGGTTATTAGACAACACACAACGCAAAATGTAAGGAAAGCAAAAGAGAAAATCAACCTATTGTGGCCCCTCTTAACTTCAGAATCTCCCCATGCATGAAGCGATGACTGACTTTTTGGAAGAGATATTAGCACTAAAGGATATAATGACTGGTATCTAAGTTTTTTGACGGACCTGATGTTGTAAACAGATGTTCACAAGAGCTTGAATTGGAACTCATAATTGTGCATATTACGAATTATCTTGTATACACACAAAGTTAGTATCACTAACACCCTTTATCCCATGTTAATACCAGTTAAAGAGATGTTACTTCATAGTACACCTGCACCAAGAGTTTATACCCCCGTGGCTTTCCTCATTAGTGACCAAAGCTACAAAGAAAGTACAAAAAATCAAGATTTTTGAACTTACATAGAAGTATAAGGTTTTCTTAAAAGATCAAGGGAACCAAAATTACCATATCCCTTGCAAACTATGTGATTTTCTTGTCAACCAAGCTAAAGATGCATAAAATCCCATCCCAATTCAAGAAATGCTATCACAAAACTCAATTATCCAACCAAAGAGAGTATTTCACATGAAAAATGCATAATTAACCATGATACAACTAGAACAGAACTAAATTCAATCCTTGCAAACTCAAACTACAAAAGAAAGATATAAAAAGGAAGCACAAGACTGAAGTTAAACAATCAAGAAACGAAACTGAGCATCAGAAGCAAAAATCTTTTCTTTTCCAGCAAATGCTAAAAAGCACCTTCAACGTCAAAAAATTTATTTAAGGATAGCATCTTGTGAGAGAATAATGCAATCCCTTTACAAGTAAAAGCGAAAACATGAAACATTTTATTTTACTGGGAAGTACGTGACTGCTAGTGTAATATGAATTAAGAGAAAAAAAGAAAAAGCCAAAATAGGGATTACAATATGGACAGGGGCTCTAATATGTTGTATGCGTAACAAAAGAGGAAGAGCGCTGATGCTCTGTGGGTGCTGTGTATGTAATATCTTTGGTTTATGAGAAGTTGAGAGCCAATTATTGGGTTTTTTCAGTGAAGTTGTGAGAGAGAGAGAGAGAGAGAGAGAGAGAGAAAGAGAGAGAGATTGGAAGGTCAGAAATGCAGAGTCTTAACCTGTAAGTGGCTCAAAGGAAGGCCTTTATCTACTAATAGCAATATTCGTGTTAGGCAATGAAATTCAATTCAATCGAGGGACACAAGACTCCACTGACCTGTCCAACCAATGAGAGTAGAAATATGAAGGGCCTGATGCTACTTCCCTTGCCCACTCCTTGCCCCTTCCACTTTTGTAGTTGACATTATTCTTTTGTAAAGAATCTTATATCTGTTCCCAATGCAAGGTTTCATGCGTGTTGGTATTTGCCTAGATTATTGTTTCCCCCCTTTTTCAGTACTCAGATGGAAAGGTAGGTCTTAGGTACCTATACACTCCTTAGCAGAGAAAATTGTGCCTATGTAACAATACTGTTAATGTGTCTATATCTTCTACAGCCAACCTTCGGATGCTATCCACCCTGTACTAACAAAAATTCTTTTTTTTGGGTGTAAAAACTGCTATACTAGCCCAAGGTGAATGGTCATCGTCTTACAAATGATTAGCATCACCTGTGGATCACAAATGAAAACGCACACAACCAAGCTGAATGGTGATCGTCTTGCAAAAGCATCAGCATCACATGCACATTCAAGTCAGTGGTACTCGTCTTATAATATATACACATTACTCAACATAAATGCTGTAGAAGTTTTGTAAAAATAGCATGTACCAGAAGCAATGCCCTTACCATAAAAGATGTGTAAATTGGCCAAGTTGTACTATCTGATCAAAAAAGAACTTACACTAGAACAGAAAATAATCATAGCATATATAGGATTAGATCATGATGCACAAGGCAAATGGCTCAGACACATCATTTCCCTTCAGCTGACATTCTCTTGCGTATCTCAAATGCTGTGTTGAATATCCCCATGGTTGGCTGGTTGCACACGAAGCACTTCTTGTTTCTTGCATGATGCTGTCAGCCATAAGGATTGTAATCAATAACATATTCTAAGTTAATCAAAGTAACTCTTCACATATTGTATCATGAAAAGAAAAAGCAGGGATGCAAAGTCTTTATACTATGGTAGCCAAATGTAACACATATCTCAGCTAACTCTCAAGCCAAAGGGAAGATACAGCAGAATGACAAGAAGTTGGAAGAAGAAAATTAAAAGGCGGATTTTCACATATGAAGAAATTATGAATACATTTAAGCTCCAAAGCATGATAAGTAACACAAATGCTAACAATAATGATATGTAAAATATTTTCCAATAAAATGAGAATTTTGCTTGATACTCAACATTTTCATATATCAAATAGAGGGGAGAAGGGGGCGAGAAAATAGAAGAATTACAATGACAACTTGGAACTTAATCTCTTTTCCCAATTTGAAGTAAATAAATTTTCTCCCATCAACACTACTGATGTCATCCTATTTTAAATGAAGAAAGATATCTCCATCTGATTGATGATAAACATTAAGCCCAAAAATGAAACTGCCATAACAACCATGATCTTAATGAGAGTTTCAAAGTTCTCCCACAATCTTAAAACACGTCTAAACACTTTCCAAGCCAAAAGTTGGGGATATTTAGAAAAAGAAAATCAAACAGACAATCATTTCTAAAACTCCCAAGTTGATTTGAACTTTAAGGCAACATAATCATTTAAAATTGTGTCAAACCAGGCATATAAGTTCTGTGCAAAAAATTCAAGTAATCTGGCCCAGATGAAAGAAATAGATTAATAACCAGTATTACCTTTAATGCACAATGCTCGCAGAAGTAGTGCTTGCACTTGGTCACCACAGGATCCACAAAAGGTTGCTACAAATGAAACAAGCAAAGGGCAAGGCATCATCTTCATCTTCATCACTCTTCTCAGCAGTATCCTCATCCGCATTATCAATTCCCAAAGCCAAATTCCTTTTCCTGATCTTCTCTGCTTCATCCCACTCCTTCTCTAATTGCCATCCCGATTTATAATCACCGCGGTCATGCATAAACTTGCATGCATCCCCATATCCACAATAACCTGTCTCTTTATAATCCTTGCAGATATCTGGCTGATAGTCAAACCTTGCTGATACTCTAATGTGGGCAGATGCTCGAAGAGGTCCATGTGAACCACCAGCTTTCTCACCAGAGACAGTATGCTCTCTTCGAAACCCAGCTTTGTAATCTGTGTATCCATGCATTCCTTTATATACTTTTTCATCACTAGTACCTTTTCCTTGCAATGCCTCCTCTGCTTGCTTGAGAACTCTCTCCCTGATTGCCCGAGCATCTCTTGAGAACTCGGTCTCAGTTTCTAATGTTGCTGTTGCTCTACTATCATTATGAACCTGAATCTCCTTAGAAGATTCAAACTGAAAAAATGGGGTTTTTGAGTCTGCATTAGTTTCTGCCTCGATAGAACGCTTGGAGGATCCAGTAGAGAAGTGCAATTTGTTGTCAGCTGCTGCTGGCTTCTTCTTATTAAAAATCACGGAGCTTTCATCCTTTGAATCTTCATCAGCATTGTCTTCGTCAACAGCAGGGCGTTTTCTAATATTTTTACCTTTGGATGGCTTTTTAAAGAAATTACAAACTGCAAACACATAAAAAATAACTCAGTTTAATGTCATGGCAGAGAAACCAATAGTAGAACCATCCAAGAAAGCAAAAAACAATTTCTTTTAAAAGATAAAAAGAAAAGGACATGAGGAAAAAATTAGAAACAAAAGAGGCAGCATTACTGCTAATACCTGGACGACCACCGATCAGTATCGTAGGTAAAAATCGTTTCAATAGACCAAATCATAACTAAATAACAAGCCATCAGCATTTGGCTTTCAGATAGAACTTCTTTGTTGGACAACAAGGTCAAAAGGATGAACTGGTAAAGGGGAAAGGGAAGGGGAATGTGAGAGTTAAGAACTGGTTTGAACGACGACTTATTTACTCCTACTTTTAGAATTCATTATTCTCATTTTTCAAAAAGTATTTAAAGAAAAGAGAAAAAGAAGAAAATGAGAATCCCACAACAATCACAAAGCTGCAAAAAATGCATTTTTAGCCTACAACTCTAATCAGCAGTAACTTTCTTTGAAGCTCAACACCCTATATACTGAACATCTTCTACTATCTTTATGTTACTCCCTATAATCCGAACACTAGAAATTAGGGACATGAGAGAAAGCAAGTAAAGTATAAGAAATACAAATTCCCAACATTAAAATAGAAACAGAAAACAGAACTACTAGTTACAATTTAGATGGGCAAAAGAAAAGAAAAAAGGAAAGGAAAACCGAACCTTCTTGTTTTTGTTGTGGAGCTTCGCCGGAGTCTGCCATTTTACACTTGACCCGAACAGTGTGAGCTGGATAGCCCAGAACACGGATACCAAATCCCGCGCTGATTCAGGCCTAGAATAAAAGAACATAGCATTGTGAAATAAAAAACTAATCTTTAATATTATGAAAAAATAACATATATGATTGAAGGACTTCAACCTCTAGTTGCACATTCAGGTGACAACAACGAAGTCAGCAATATACACTCTGAACCATAATCTGTGTTTCATGACAAAGTTGATTGATTCCACAAACTTACAATCTACTATGGGAAATCATGAGAAGTTCACTTTCTCTTTTAGCTATCTTCCTTTATAGCCAAAGATAAAATCAACAAGAATAACAAAATAACAAACTTACTAACAACGCTTAACTCATTCAACTGATTTCACCAATCCGCACAAAAGCTCTTCACATCTGGCTTAATCTACCATCAGAAAATCAAGACAAAATCTGCCAGTAGCCCACTTATGCCCCTAACCAGAAGTGCTAAAAGACACTAACCTAAACACAAATGAAAAGTTCTTCTTCTCATATATTTCGCACCTCTTAATCAGACACACAAAGCCCTTCATCCCATATTGGGAAGATGCGGTTAACACTATTTATTGCCTGATAATACTACAGGATGTGGGCTATTGATACATAGTCATAAATACTGACACAGTGATTAGGGGTATAAACGAGCCAAATCAAGCAAAACACTCTAGATTCAAGCTTGTTTGTCTATTTTAACAAACTTGAAATTGTAATTGGGTTCAAAACTTAGCTTGTTTAAAAATCAAGCCAAACTTGAATATCTTTTATAGAGCCGAGCTCAAGTGGCTTGAACACTTTTTATCAAGAAATTAGAACAATATTCAGCAATACCAAAACAACAAGGCTTAAATCCAAAATTTCTCTCCTAAGAACAGCAGTTTCTCATCTAAACTGAAGCCAGAATCAGAAGCACTTACAGTTACTGTTGAATATGCCTGGTGTGCTAAAAAGTTAGAGGGATGGGCCTTGTCTCCTCCTCCGCCGCCGCCGACGACACCCACCAAATCAAAGCTTGTATCTCCTCAGCCAATTTGCAAGAAAACCCAGAAAACTACTGCCTTGAACCTCTCTAAATTGCAGTTTTTTTTTATTTGGGTTTTTCGAGCGGAGTCAGCGAAGAAAGGTGCTGAACGTTGAGGAGGAGAATTTTGGCGAAGAAAGAGGAGGAGAAGCAGGGATCAATTTTGGAGACTAAATGCCGCGAAATAGCCCTTGGGGTTTTTGTGATTTCGATTTTAGACCACAGTAAAATTAAGAATTACATGGAGGTTTTAAAAATATGATTTAGTTCACAAAAAAGTATGAAGATGTCGGTTGAGCCCTTAAAAGTTTAGCAAAGTGGTTAATTAAGGTAGGATCGGATTCAGATTAAAACCAGACCAGGGTGACTAAGACATCGTCATGCGTGGAGACTTCGAATTTAATAAGTTAATTTGGACGAGCGATTATTTAAAGTTTTTTTTTATTAATATTTTTTTGTAATATGATAAATGTGAGATGATTAGAAAAATAAAAAGATGTTTCATGACAAAAATGATGGAATTTCACTATTTTGGATTCTAAACTTTTACATTTAAATCAATTTCGTCTTTTATGATTTCTTTTAACCAATTAAATTCTCGAACTATTTTTTTAGTTTTAACGTTGGATTTTTGGGACGACACCGTCACATTTTACATATTTCACACTATTGAACAAGGGTAAATTTGTCACGTCAAGTCACAATTTTACTCATTGGACCTAAAACGGACGATAACTACACCAAAAAACAACAAGAAGGTCCACAACCACGCTCCCCACAAGTCCGCCCGATTCTCCAAAGCATCTGTAGTAAAAACCCAATATACTGATCCATAACAATCAATCCAGAAGTCCAAACAGCCAAAACCCAAATAAGATATTTCTCTTTGGCTAAGTTTCCAAGTAATTCTACTAATTATCATGATAGTAAAGATTGCAGAATGTTCTTAGTTTGTCTTATAGTTAACATCTTAATTAATTGTTTTCTTTCATGGAATTACTAAATAAATGGTGCATAAATAACGTTTGCAGCTCATGAAATTCATTGAATTAGTGAAGTGGGGATATTTTGATCAGTTTAGTTGGTGGCATTTGAATTTGATCAAGTGAATTGGGGATATATTAATATATTGATTAGATTTTGACTCTCCATTTGAAGAATTTCAGGGTGGATTCTCTCTAATGTTTGAATAATTTAAGGCGGTTCATGGAGTTTAGTAGTCAACTTGGCCATCAGCATTAACGACAGAAACACTATATGGAAAAGAAGAAGCTCATCATTCCAACTTGGTCACTCCACCTTTTGCCCACTAGCTCCGGCGACAGCATCACAACCCGCACGTCCCCATGGAGGCCCTACCATAGTGGTTGCACAGAAGCCTCAAGGCCGCATAGGTCTATATGTTCACGGTGGCGAGGAGGCCAGAGAGGGACATGAGTAGGCAATACAGGATGAGACAAATATACCCCTAATTGGTCACGATAGAGATGTAAAAATTGGTGGCGCCGCGCCCACAAATTCTATGTTGAAAAAGGCAAAATAGTTCGACAACTATTTTAGTTTAAAAAATTATGAAGGATAAAATTGATTTAAGTGTAAAAATTAGAGACCAAAATGGCGAATTTTCCAAAAAATGAATCTAATGCAAGTAAATAATTTGTTTACGAATAATGACCGATCCAAACACACCCGCTTAAATAATAGGGTTAATTGCATCTATCTTCCCTGAGGTATAGCTAAACTATGAATCAAACCCTAAGGTGTGGCCATATTACACTACCTCCCTCCCTTGGCGCTGACGCTGTCCAAAATCAATGGATGGAATAAATGAAATGACAAATTTATCCTTTATTTAGAAGAATTAAATAAAAGCCAAAAGAATTAGAAAAAGTTGCAAAAGTATATTTTGAGTCCCTACAAAAATGACTGAACTAATTTAAAGAAAAACATAAGCACGAAAATTGCATCCAAAAAAATCACAGTTTCAAGTTTCCAACCCCTAACATAATAAGAAAAAAAAAAGAAGCAAGCAAAACGAATTATGGGAATTGTACAAAAATATAAAAAGAAAAAGTTAAGTACCATAAAAATGGTAATGAAAAAAGTGATGTAAGGAATAGAAATCTGCCCAAAAACTTTAGAAACAAGAAGAAAAAAAAAAAAGAAATCTGCCCAGAAACTTTAGAAAAGGATAAATCATGAAATGGTTAAGGCTTTTAGGACAATAGAACCAGGAAAGAAAAAAGAAAAAAGGCAAGATAGATAATAATTAAGAACAATGTTCCATTTCAGTAGTATTCCAGACATCGTTTTCTCCATTTTTGCGTCTACATCACATCGTCTTGTCTTCTTCAAGTTCATCTTTAACTTTGCCGCCTCCATCCTCTCCTTTCATAAACTCACAAAGCAATAGACCCATTGAACTGAAGCAGGAAGGCATTCAAGATTTAATAGCAAGTGCAATCATTTTTTGCATGTTTGTATGGTCTTTGGAGGATGAAGAAGATGAGTTGAAAGAATTAGGCTTGTGGGTAGTAAGGGACATTCAGTTCTGACTTTATCAAACGTCAAGCAGGCAACACTTGTGGACTACCAGCTTGGGTCTCTTTGCTATGTTTCTGTGTATATGGAGGGTTGTTTTCTTATTTTTCCAAACCTCAGGGTTCAATTTATAATTTGGCCATACCTCAAGGGAGGTAAATATAATTAACCCTAAATAATATTTGTGCTTTTCCATACTCTAATGCAAGTCCAATTCTTGATTGGATTTGCATTTAATCCCTCTTTAAATAATAATATTTGTGCTTTTCCATACTCTAATGCAAGTCCGGTTCTTGATTGGATTTGCACTTAATTTGTCCATTCGTGCTTTGAATGCACCGACTTTATCGTCAACTTTAGCGGTGGTTTTTTTTTTTTTTTTTTGCGAAATTTTGCACATTTCATGGTTGCATATGTAGGACCTTTTTATATAACAGGAAGCTTAGAAGTATCTTTCCTCTAGTATAATTTGGAGTTTTCCCTCTTTGCTTTTGTTTCTACTTGGTTTGGGGTTGTAAGAGTTTTTTTTTTCCTGAGATTTGCATTCTTCTCTATAATTCTCAAGTGTTGCTCTAAATTCAAACCGTATAGGCATATATGTTTTTCATTAACTAATTTTTCTTAAACTTTTCTCTTTAGACTTTTCTTTTGACCCCTTACAAATCAAAGAATGACACATATTCTTGCTTTGCCACCTTGGTACTGCAGATTTTTTCTCTTTTCTTAGAGGCAAGACCAGAATCATGACAAAACATAGCATTCTCATTTTCTATTAGCGATAATTTCATAAAACTCCCTCAAAGTTTCAGATAATTGCACTTAAACACCATCTAATATTGAAAATTACATGCCCTCCCCTTAAATGACATTTTTTACAACTGTTTCAACCCTTGTCAAAGCTTCCTTAAAAATTGAGAAAAAAATATTGACACGTAATTTTCTACCCAATTTGCCCTCATTGTGTGTAGGAGAAAACATATATCACTTTTTTTTAATGAAATTAACAAAACAAAAAGAGAAAAAATATTGGCCCTTTAGTGATACATATAGAAAAGTCAACTTTTGACTGTTAAAACCAAGACGAGTTGTTGCATTATCAATTGCAATAACTCTATCCTGGTAGTATATAAACTAGAGGGAAGTATGAAAAACATGCATTCCATTTTCAAAGAAAACTTTTTTTTTTTTTGTGAAGTGAGTTGCGACCTTCATCAAGTATTAGCGGTACATATTGACTAGCAAAACCGTCGAAGAACAAGTATGTCTTCATCAAATTAACACAATAACTCAATTCATGGAGGAACATCATTAAGGATCTAAAATAGAATTTGTAGTTGCGGATGCAACGCAACAATTAGAATTTCAGAAAAGTGAAAAAAAATCCAAATAGATTATATTTCTGTTGTGCCATATGCGACTATTTGAAGTAGTATAATGGCAATGAAGAAGAATAAGTGAACAATAGAAAACGACAATTAGTTTTGATTTTTCATGATGAAAGATCATCAATTGAGGATGCACAGGTTTCTTGAATTCTCTCTTATCGAACCTAGTTTGGTTTTTCTAGCAATAATGGTATTATTTAACATCTTGACTCCTCACCACCAGCTAATTGGCACAAGAAGTAGGAAAAAAATTATGTTTGATGCAATTTCATTTTTCTCATTTTTTTCAATAGTAGAAAATGCACAACTTTTTTAGGGCAATTTGATCATTTGGAATCTATTGATGGTGACATTTGGCCATATCTATCAGAAAAGAGAGGGTGGTGTAATTTTTAATATTAGAAAGAATTTAAGTACAATTGTAAGAAATCTTGAGGAGGTTTTTGAAATTATCCCTTTCTATTAAGATGGATTTTCGAAATCTTTCTGCAAATGATTACGAATTGATAATCTCGTTGACACACTGAAATGTAATCTTTTGATGTCCAGCTGGTTGATTTGAATGTCATGATAACCATTTAGGAGATTACCTTATGTTTATTATCTAAAATTGCATGGTTGTCCGGAATCTGCGCGTTCAGTATCCACGTTGCATTTTAGTCTGTGCTGTAGCTTCAGGGTGTCATTAGAGCTGATGAGGGGCAGGGGCGGTTATCAGATCGACCGTTCCTGAACTGTTCACGGTCAGATTTGGTAAAAAAAATGTGCGGTCCAGATTACAATATGTACATCGATTTTCACACCGTGTATGGGGCCCGCAAAATTTTGTACTAAAGTTACACGTTGTGCAAACAAGTTACGCCGTGTGCAACCAAAATTACGCGCTGTTGAAAATGACCAAAACTGCCAGTAACGATTGCACCTGCAACCGTCCGTGCCCGTTGTCCAGAGCGAGCCAGCTTTGTTTTAAATTTTAGCCCACTATCAAAAATATCATTGGAATTTGTGTTTTTGATCGATTTTTGAAAGATGGAATGACTCAACCGCAAAGATGTCATAGTGTACAGTGCTTTCTTGAGATTTCTTTTGTGAGACAAATGCTGCGTGATTTGATGCTTTTCTTCTTGTAAATTTGTCACTAGAAGTTCACTGTGCCAAAATTTATTAATAAAAAAAAGGCCTCTAAAGGTGAAAACTGAAAATTAAGATCTTAAACGAGGATATTGGTTCAGCTAGATTATCCTTTTCAATAATCCTATTCAGGGAGACTCAATCTTTGACCCGTTGGAAGGTGAGTTTTTTGGATATTTGTCTAAAACTTTACTGTAGATTACTGTAAAAGTTGTAAGAAAAATTTTAGGATGAAAAACTTTTTTTTTTCTTTTTCTTTCTTTCTTTTCTTTTTCTTTTTCTTTTTCTTTTGCGTTCTTTCTTTTTCTTTTCTTTCCTCTCTTCTTCTTCTCCTTTTCCCTTCCCCCGACACCTCTGCCTCTGACGTAGAAGAACCAGCAGCCATGGGAAAATTTTTTTTCCCTTTTTTCTCCCCCTCTTCTCCCTCTCCCTCTCCCTCTCTCCCTCTCATCCCCCTTCCTGTCGCCCTCCGACGCCATTTTCTTGTAGCCAAGTTTTTTTTTTTTTTTGCTTTTTCTCTCCCCACCCTCCTCCCCCTTTCCCGCTACCCTCCCCCCTCCCTAGTTGCGATCTGGTCGGCCAGCAGCCAACCTGCAATTTTTTCCCTCCCTCTCCCTCTCCTCTCCCCCTCCCTCTCCTCTCCCCTTCCCCTCGCCCTCCGACGCCAGAGAATTTGCAAACCATGGATTTTTTTTTTTTTAGCTTTTTCTCTCCTCCTCTCCTCCCCTCCCCCTCCCCTAGCTACCAGATCGCAGCTAGCGGGAGGGTGGCGAGGGAGGGAGAGGGGAAAAGGGGAGGGGAGGAGAGGAGGAGAGGGGGTGAGGGAGAGGGAGAGAAAAAAAAAAGAGGAAGGCCGGCACTGATTCCAATGCCAGAATAGGTGACCGGCGTCGGGAGCGGTGGTGGAAGTGGTGGCTGGCGACGGAGGACGTGGTGGGTTGCAGTGGCGGAGCCAGAAAAAATTTTCAGTAGGGGCAAAAGCAACACTAAAATTTTTCCTACTCTTTTGTTAGTTTTTTAAGTAAAAAAATATTCATCAATAAGTTAAAATGAAAAA
This sequence comes from Coffea humblotiana, assembly GCA_023065735.1. Taxonomy (NCBI): domain Eukaryota; kingdom Viridiplantae; phylum Streptophyta; class Magnoliopsida; order Gentianales; family Rubiaceae; genus Coffea; species Coffea humblotiana. Next base: position 18,919,431 of record CM041212.1, on the reverse strand, counting down.
AAAAATTTGAAACTTATTTCAAATGGAATTTTGTGACCCACATATCCTTTTAGAATATTAGTTCATAAACCAATTTAAAAAATCACGTAATTCTTTCACTTATTTCATAAAAAAACTTTGGGAGCACACTTAAGATAATATCAAAATTTTATGCATATTGTAGCAATTTAAGGGGGAGCAGTGGGGGCCCATGCCCCCACCTTAAATCCGCCAGTGGTGGGTTGGGTGAGGGAGGAAAAAGAAGAAAGTTGAAGGGAAATTTTGTGTATTAAATATTTTGAAGTGTGTAAGTTAAAAACTTTGATAAATTTTTTGGGATTCCTGTAGTAAAAGTTAATAAAAAACTAGTAGTATACAAACTTGCAAAAAAACTGAGGCCCCAAACAGAGCCTTTATTTTGTTGTGAAACTTCAAATGAACCTTGACTAGAAAGTTATTTGACCATGAAGTTTGGAGCCACTCCTGGATTTCAGGAGGAAGTCAATGGTTCTCTGGTCGGCACCATTGGAGTTAGTCTGGTGCTAAGATTTTTTATTCTTTTTTTAAGGTTGATGCATAACGAGGACCCCCGGATTCTCGCATTCTTCATTTGTATTGATGAGATTTTTCCTTCACTCCAAATTTTAAAACTTAAATATCTCATTTGCTATGAATATATGTGTCAATTTCATAAGAAAGATTGTCAATTATCGATTGATTTTAATCCTCTATTATTTGGACCATCACAAATAAATCAAGTAAATTTATACTTCTAACATGAAACAAAAGTAGTAAAAATAATAACAAAGACATCAATAGAGTTATTGATTTATTAACTACTCTTGCAAGTAAAAATTACTGATTAAATGAGTTCGTTTGCCTTGGCTAATTATAGTGTAATTTCTAAATATACGTGATATATGCTTTCATAAGTATACCAATCATATATATAACTACTCACACCTACTAACCTAACATGAAACTAGTTATAAATTTATTAAATTTCATGAAATTATGTGGAACTAACTACTAAAGCCACAAAGGTGCAACCATACATTAATGATTGGGTAAAAAACAAAAAAGCCTTCTGTAGTAAGTCTAATACACAGAAAAACCCCCTATGGTTTCAAAATATACAATACAACAACTCATGTTTGAACTAAATTGTAAAGGTGACGGAATCTGTTAAACTTAACGGAAATGACTTATTAGAACCTAAAAAAAAATGTGTACCCAATTTTTATCAAATATACCTATTCTACCCCTTTACCCTCAATTCTCTCTATTTAGAGAATAAAACAAATGATTTTTTGAGCTGTCTTTTGCTTAATTATATCGTGGCATTTTGGTCATTTCATCCATTTCCGTTAAGTTTAACGTATTCCGTCACCTTTACAATTTAGTTTAAAGTATGAGGGGTCGTGTTGTATATTTTGAAACCATGGGAGGCTTTTTTGTATTAAGTTTACCACAAAGGACTTTTTTGTTTATTACCTTTAATGATTTAACTCTCTAAGTTTAACAGTTCCATGAACGAGTGCTAAATCATAATGGTTATTGGCGAAACAATACTTTTAGGTAATCACAAGTAATGAGACCAAGTAATCATGATTGTAGAACAAAAGTGTTAAATAACTTGCTCAAGAAATAAGTTTAAATGACCATGAAAATCTCATTTAAACAATCATAGAAGTTTATCTACTCCCTAGATATACGAACTAGCAAAACATATAAGTTAAGAAAACGAGAACCAAACTTGTATTATAACAAAATATAAAAATCAATACAAAAAATAAAGCATAGAAAAGATATCACACTTGTCACATAAGTTTAAGGATGGCAATGGGGCGGCACCCGCCCCGCGGAGGACTAATGGGGCGGGGGGTGGGACGGGGGAGTGTACCCCCGCCCCATCCCCCGCCCCGCCACCCGCTTTAAAAAAATAAATATATAAAATATATGTATATGTATATAATTATATATATATAATATATAATTTAATTAGTTAAAAACTTATGATAATGATATTATTAGTTATATGTATTATATAATGTATATTAATATATGTAATATAATTGATATTATCAATTATACTAATAATTAAATATGTGTACTAATACAAATTATTAATTGTTATACTAAATTTACTAATACATTTATACTAAATCCCTAATTACACTTAATACAATAACATTTTTTCTTAAGAAAAAGTACAAGCACAATAATGAATTAGTGATTGTATTTGTGTCAAAAGTGAAAACTTGACTACTTTAGTTGTATTTATTTCATCATGTTGGATTGTATTCAAATAACTTTTGTTTGATTGTTTTTATAAGTTTCAATTGTGAAATTACAATGAATAATAATTTGGTGATGTGTTGATATTTTAGTACTTGATTATTTGCTAAAATTTAACTATAATAAAATTATCTAACAAATTTTTATTAGCTCCGCGGGGGAAGCGGGGTGGGGCGGGGACGGGGCGGGGGCGGGGGGAATTTGTAGGCAGCGGGGCAGGGGATGGGGGAGAGGTCCCCCGCCCCAACCCCGCCCCGTTGCCATCCCTACATAAGTTCCAAACTCTCATTTTCATCCTTATCTCCTTCTTTTAGTTAGCTACAAAGATTTGAAGAATTATACTACTCTTATACTAATCTAATGACCTAAGGAAATGCTAATGAAGACTATATTTTTATATTGTTTCTCTAGACTTCAAAGTTACAAAATAAATTCTCTAAGACCTCTATTTATAGCAAATTAAAAGTCCAATCAATCATGTTAAAGTTGATACATGTTGACTCTTGGAATTGCCAAAAGTTAATTCTTGAAATCTCTGTTCTTTCCTTAGGCAGTTTCTACCAAAATTTGATTAGAAAAATGGTCAAAAATTGTGTAAACAAACTGCAAATTGCCCTACAACTTGCATAGCTGAAATATACACACCGGGGAGGGGAAGAATACGTAGAGGAGGGTCGCACATTGGTCCGCATATTGTCCTTCCCTATAGGTTTCTGTTGATTTTGGAAATTGCTCAATTTTTGCATCAATTAAAGCTACAAATTTCTCAATCTAGGAAGCTAGACTAACTCTTGCACAAAACATAATAGTTGTAATTCTTTCAATTAACTTTCTAATGTATTAAGAATCATCTCATTTGAAATTTTGTAAACTGAAAAATGATAGAAATACCCCTTGACTGGTCATAAGACATTTTGTAGAAGATAGACATAAAAATGCACCTCTATATTGCAGCATTTTGACCCTTGAAACTTATGAATTAGACTTCGATGTCTCATAATAATTCTAGCTATGGATTTTTGCTTTAAAATGATATAAGAATCATTTCAATCTAATTCTTATGACTCAAGTTAGAGCCAAAATTCCAGATTCTCTTAGGGTTGCCAATGCTTTCTTCACTTGAACTTGATTGCATTTCATATTTTGAACATTTTGTAGTACTTCATGTTCACTTAAAATTACTTCAAATCATCAAGAATTATCCAAAGATATTCTCACTTCATTCTAATTGATGATTGAATCATTGAAACCTTCAAAAACATGAAGTTTAAACACCTTAAATCTGTAGAAATGCAATTTTTTTCACTTAAATTACAAAATGCAAACTTCACTAGATATCAACAAAATGTAGGTTTTAACATGAAGTACAATTAAATGTGTATTAGTCATTTTAATTGTTAAAAAACTATATAAAATATCCTATCTAAGAACCCTACATTAAGTAATATTGACACATGATAAGTGCTTATTTTACATATCTTTAGCATGCTTTACTATGTAGTTTTTGGTGTGTATTAGTACCCAATTAGACTCCGCAATGATCTAACGCTTGTCTTTGTCGCCGGGGGCTATAGATCTCAACGAAATTTGCGTTTTCAACTTTTCATACATTGTTTAGTGACATATATTGACAACAACCCAAATATACGATGTCTTGAGACCATTTCAAAACTATCTGGATTCATCATCAAAAGGCAATATATAATTCACGAACGTTAAACGTTTATTACAGCAGCAATAAAATATGGAGTAACTTCCATAGGATACTCTGTGGTTACAGGATTCCGTTTGGTGTTTGTTTTGCTAATGCAGAATCCAACCGGCCAGCAAAACAATTGAGTGCAGACTAGAATTTGAACTATGCAAATGGATCATGATAAGTTGCAACTAAAATCAAGCTGCTCTTTCTTCTTGCAGTTGCACCAAAGGCCTCGGTCATATCTGGCATTTGAGAACTTATAGTTCCATTTGGAAGTGACCAGTCAAAATGGAAGAGCAGCTTAGCAAGAAGAAGCTCAACACCTGCTGAACCAAATGATACTCCTGGGCAAATCCTTCTTCCTCCACCAAATGGGATATACTCGAAATTCATCCCTATTGAGTCACTGCCACTGTCAAGAAATCTCTCCGGTTAAACCTTTCGGGGTTCGGCCAAACTTCAGGATGCCGATGAATTGCCCAGGCATTTATCATGACTTTAGTTTTGACGGGAATATCATAACCACCAATCTTACATGGCTCCCTGCATTCTCTTGGAAGTATCAGTGGAAGAGGAGGGTGCAGCCTCAGAGTCTCTTTGATCACTGCTTTTAGGTAATTCAATTCCTTCAAGTCTGCCTCTTGTACTGTTTCCTTCCCCTTGAGGACCTGTCTCAGCTCAGCTTGCACCTTTTCCATCACACCTGGGTTTCTAATCAGCTCTGCCATTGCGTAGTCTATTGTGGCTGCAGAAGTTTCAGTCCCAGCTGCAAAAATGTCCTGTATTACAGTTCAATAGAAAATGGTTACTTAAAAATATGATGAAACGGGGAAATTTACTTGAGGTGTCTGTGATATGTTATATACTTACCCAAATAACAGCCTTGACGCTGTCTGTTGAAATAGGAATATTGAAGTCACCACTTTCCTTGAGTCTTAATAGGACATCAACTAAATCTTCCACTTCTGATTGAGAGCCAACGGTGATTGATTGATTTGCTCGCTTCTGTTTGCGCTCACTGATTATGTTTTCAAGCATCTGGTCAATCTCGTGATGCAGCTTTAGCAGTGTTGGCTTCAAATCACTCAGGGAATGAAGGAATTTTAGCGAAGGAAACAAATCAGCTATATCAAAACCTCCGCTTGCTAAAATTGCCCCATTTATCAGCGTTATCAGACGATCTTGGTGCGCGAAGCTCTTTCCAAAAGCTGCTCTGCAGACTATGTCATTCGTAAAAGTGAAGGCTTTGTCAGTAATATTGACTGGTGAGTTGGAAGACTTGATGGATCTAATCACCTTCGAGGCCTCATCCTCCCGGAGAGTGCCAAAAGACCGCACGCTCTTGGGACTGAGGAGTTCTAGGAGACAGATTTTTCGCATCTGTTTCCAGTAATCACCGTAAGGAGAAAAGGCGATATCCAGGTTATCATAACCAAGTATCTTAGAAGATAGAAATTGTGGTCGATCTGCAAAGGAAATGTCATGAACTTTCAGCACTTCTTTTGCTTCCTGTGGTGCTGATATGACCACTGTAGATATTTCTCCCATCTGCAGATGCATGATGGGTCCAAATTTTTCAGCCAAGTCTCTTAGAGCATGGTGTGGCAAAGAACCAGCTAGATGGTGCATACTTCCAATCAGAGGTAGCTTCCATGGCCCTGGGAGTTTTCTGGGACTATCAGTCCTCTCGGAACTTTTGATGAATAGCCCAGTCAACTTCCATAGAACAAAAAAGAGGAGGGCGCTTACCAGAAGAGCAGGAAAAGTAATCTCCATTTCCAGAGGAGAGGACAGAGGAAATGTAGAGGTACCTCCTCACCCAGGCTTGGTATCAATTTTGTGTTTACTTCTTAATTTTTGGACTTTCTGTCAAGTAAAGATGCTTTTCTAAACAGAAATTGATTCTCAGGTCGTCGCCTTTTTCTAATGTTTCTCGCGCAATAATTTATGGCACTGACCCAGTCATAGATACCTTCGGAAAATTGGTTACAATGGTAACATTTCTATGTCCTTATTTATTTTGTTCTAGGAGAGTTTAAAAAGGTTGTACGAAAATTTAACAGAGATACAAATCTAATTAAATTATAAAAGTGATTTGACAGCACCATTAAATTTATTTCAAAGTAAATGAGATTCGAATCCCACACTTACGACCTTCAGAAAATTTGCTAGTGTTTGGTAATGTGATCATTGACCGATAACATCTGAATGACAATTTTTCTAGCCTTGTGATTGGTGTTTGAAGCGAAATAAATTGTCGCCTCCCAGCTAATGCGAAATCGGTGGCACAAATACAACGGTGACGCGTATCTCTCTCACATGCCTTTCGGCTCATTTGCTTCCCTTCTCTCCATCTGTCCACAGTCCACCGAAAGCCCGCCCCTTGTCTCATCTCCAAGGCTAATTGCTTAGAATAGCGACTAAAACAAAAGTCACGTGAATGTTGATCTGACAACATAATTTACTTAAACTATATCGTGTTTAGTAAGCATGGCAGGCCCTTGAGGATTTTTTTTTATTTGCTAAAAGCAAATGCCTGCCGTGCTTACTAAACTAAAGTAAACGCTTGCCCTTGGGAATTTTTCTTTTAAACTAAACTAAATAATGTCTTTCTTTGTTCTCTTGTAGGAATCAAATTATTGCGGTGCCACAATTTGGTAGGGACCAAGTTTGTCTACAAACGAGGCATGAAGGGTACACTAGTATCATAAAATGAATAAAATAGACGTTTACACTAGTTATATTGCACTAGTTAATAAAATGAATAAAGTTAATATTTTTAAAATGAATAAAATAGGCATTACACTAGAATCATAAAGATAAAAAAATAAAATAAGTTAAAACTATGTTAAAACTATTAGACTCGCGAACCTTTGAATTGAGTATCTTTGAAATACTTAAAGGCTTACTCATGCTATTCGAGCTCTACTTGAGTGTTAACTACATTCATTAGTTGACTCGATTCATTTGTAATGATCCAATATGTTCAACTGCCCAATTTATTTAACGCTAGATTAGTCTAAAAAAATTAGTCTCAAAATTTAAATTGAAAAAAAAATATGATACAAACAACATGATATGCATTATTTTTCTAATAATTTCTAGATCTTGTAAAAACACATTCGATAATAAGATTTTGTGCAAAATTATTTACCATAATAAACTTGCAATATTAAATAAATTAACTACAAAAATTTTATACGTGATCCAAGAGATTCTATATCTTTACATAATTTCATCCCTTCCTCTTATGGCATACTACAAAGGGGAAATTAAGCAAAACCAATTTTTGATTTTAAAAAATACGATGTACACATGTTTTAATCATACCATAGCATGTTCCTTTCGGATTAATGATTAAGAAAAGAAAAACCACCACTCAAGAAAACTTAAAAACAAAAGAAAGAAAAGAAAAGTAGTTAAACCTAAATAGGACAATGAGCAAAAAATGCCAAAATGCGAACATAAAGGTGATATAACAACCACGCTAATCTTACTATAAGATAAACAAAGGTCCAAAGTTACTGTAACAGTTCTCCTTGCTCACAGGTGACATTATGGATAGTTTTTTAGCTTTCTCTTTTGCTTTCTCTATGGACTTGGCATTGCCTTGTGGACTTGGTATTGTGTTACAAGGTTGACTAAATGAGTAAGGTCCTCTACCTACGGTTATAAGGTTGAAATATTTTTAATAAACTTTTCAATCTCTATATTTTGGAGAGATATAATTCAATTAGAGTATCATTTACATGATTATTTCAACTTATATTTAACAAGTTAACTTAAATTTTAATCGGATTACAATGTTATTATCATTACTATTATTTGAATTTATATTTATATTTATTTGAATATGAATTATCATTTAAGGTTATATTTGACAAATTAAGTTGCATTTGTTAAAAATTGTCGAATTGCATGGATTTTTTCAAATTGTTATATTCTTTGACATTTTGTTATTTTGTTAATGTAATGAAAAAGATTATTTAAAACTAATTTCATCTTGTTATAAAGAAAAAGATTAATTACCGCTGCTTAATGTAGTATGCATTTTTATGTTTCAAATTTATTTTAATTTGTTCATATTAAAATATTTGTTAGCATTTGACTTTGTGTTCGTATATTTTTTTATCAATTCTATTTTAATTCATTTATACCTTAGTATGTGTTTTTTTATTATAATTAATTTTTTCCTTTCTTAATCAAACGAATGCATTAACGTCTAAGCAACAAAAATATTTGTATCTCTGTTATATTTCATTGAAATGCTCTTTGTTGTTGTTTTCATGGTAACCATTAGATTTGCATTTTTTTCTTATTTTCTATGTTGTCATGTTATTAAATTATTCAATAAAACTTATTTATTAGAAATTCTAATTTGGAGAGACAAATGTTTTTCCAAACTTATTGCATTATTAGATTATTCAACAAGCCACCTTGCAGATTGTTTGGTTCTCCTATTTTTCCTTTGCTTTGTTTGTAATAAGTCATAAGTCAAATAATGCAATCATTCTTCAACTTCTCAACTTTATCTTAATTACCTAACCAGATTAAATACTTACATTTTTCTTCAAAGTTAGGTTGTCCTTCATAAGAAAGTCAATCTTTTGATGAATTATCAATTGTACTTCATCTGTTTATAACCATTAGATTGAAAGACAAAGTACTAGGCTTAGTTTATCTTTCATAAACTACCTTTTTAGATGAAATGATTATCAACAAACTAATTTTGAATAGTATAATACACACCCTTACATACACTACCAATCTTTATTGTGTTTAATTTCCTTCCTATTTTATTTCATTCTCATTCTCACATAGTAGAGAGAAAGCTTCCTTCACTTTCTTGTTTTCTCACGTTTGGTAATATAATTTTTGTTACTTTTTACTTCAAGAAATCTATGCATTTATATTTTGCTGTAGTAACATATACTTTCTTTTGCATATTTTGTGTTTTCTTTTTTCAGTATTACTTTCAATGCTCAAGATTTTTGCTTTGCATGTCATTTTACTTCAAGTTAGTCACTTCATTTATTTTATTTAGCATCAATTAAACCTGTATAAATCAATCGGAATTGCCATCAAACATAATATACACTTTTTCTATAAATTTTATTTTACTTTATTTATGCGTTAATACTTGCTTTTTATTACAACAAATTTTTTCCCTTTATTAAACAGCAATGCATTAAGATGCTCTTTGTAATATATTTACACATGACACTCAATTCATAAATAATCCTTCAAAATTTATTACCCTTGGAACACTTTAGGGCGCACGGTCTTACTAGTTAATTAACACGAGCGTGATTACATGTGCCATCTGAAAAGCAAGCCATAGCAGAGCACGATTCCCCGGATGAGGGGCAGGAGCGGTCATTCTCCTGAACTGTTCACAGCCAATTTTTGGCCAAAAAAAAATGTGCGGTCCAGATAACAAGTTGTACATCGATTTTCAAACCTTGTGTGGGGCCCGCAAATTTTGTACTAAAGTTACACGTTGTGCAAACAAAGTTACGGCCGTGTGCAATCAAAGTTACGCGCTGTTGAAAATGACTAAAAACCGCCAGAAAACGATTGCACCTGCAACTGTTTGTGCCCCTTGTCCCGATTCCCCCGCCTTACCAGATTCAGAAACAAAAAAATTGTGGCAGGGGTACTCTTTTCTTGCAAAAAGGATCACCATTGCCCGCCTTAGTCAGCCCGGCAGGAGACGGCTTTTCTCAAAAAAAAAAAAAACTACAATTCAAGTACCTTTTTTTGAAGGCATCATCCTGTCAGGCTGAATCAGCTTGGAAGCGTACGAGATTGAAAAAAAAAATTTAGGCTTGCCGTAGTTACTAAGTACGGCAGACATAGTTCAAGGAAGCCATCCTGTTAGATCAACATTTGTACGCCTCTTTTTTTCCATCGATATTCTCAGCTAAGCCCATCTTCAAAAGTCCAAATCATGTGGCACACAAGAAGTTCAAAACACAATCCAAGCCAACTATTCTGGGCTAATTTTTCAGATTATAGCCAAAAAATAAAAAGTCGGTGAATTATTGCTCTGAAAAGTTCATGTGCTTAAACTATATCTATACCTGCCGTGTTGACGAAGCAGTCAAAATTTTTTTTTAAATGGCAACTAAGCACGGCCAGCCAACCATTTTTCTTTTTGTGTACCTATCGTTTTTGCTTTGTGGATGCAGAAAAGGACGCAAGCAGGAAGCTAGGAAGCCGAGAAGATAGGAGTAAGTAATTACAATGGATAATTTCAGAAGCCTTCCCTGACATTTTTTATTATTCTACTTAGTTTTTTTGAAATTTTAAAATTATACTTATCTTCCTTGATTTGATACTTTGGTAATCAAACCTTAAAATAGAGTCAAAAATTTAATAAAAACCCTTATCTTATTAAAGTTTAAATTTGGCACAATTGTAAAAGAAAAAGAGTTTCAAGTTTTCACGCCAATATTGTAAAGTAAATTTTGGCACAATTGTAAAAGAAAAAAGAGTCTCAAGTTTTTCACGTCAATATTTATTATTAGATAAATTAACTATAACAATAAATCTTTTGCTATAATAGACTTTTTTTATAGTACTTTATTGGGGGATATAGATTTTTTTTAAATAGAGAAGAAAGTGCTATCTTTTTTTTTTTTAAGTTTATGGACTATTTTTTTTTAATAAAAGTTTATGGACTAGTTTAAGGATAGGACTACCATAATTTGGTAGCAATTTGGGCCATTTAGTTTTAACTATTGTTGTTTATTCTTAATTTTGATACCAAAAAAAATGAGTTTACAAAAAAATTGGATGATATTTAAAAGTTATCAAAAAAAATATTACTAGTTTAACATTTGATTTGATAGATATTAGAAATTAAAAGTTTCAAAAAAATTGGATGGATATTTAAAAAATTATAAAAAAAAGGGTTTTATTTAAAATATTAAGGTTAGTATTGTCATTTTAAATTGGGTAAAAGAAGTAGGTATAATTTTTTAAAAATTTTAATTGAGTCAAGTGAAATTATCAGAAACCTCTGAGGAGGTTTCTGAAATTATCCCTAATTACAAGCGAAAAGGAGGAAGAAAGAGAATGCCAATCCCAAAGGTTCTCCTCTTGTCATCTCAATACTAGTGGCGCTACTATTTACTGCTGCCATTAACTCTTTTCCCTCTACTTCTTCGATGACTCTTCTTTTTGCTGTCGCCTATGGGTTGCTGCCGGGCTTTAATTACTAAGCACGGCACCTTTGCCATTTAAGAAAAAAAAATTAATTACTCTGTCGCGCTTCGTCAGTTCAGCTATAGTTATAGCACACTAGATTGTCAGAGCAACAATTCGATCGATTTTTTTTATTTTTTGCTATAAAATGAGATATTAGCCACTATTTTACCGCCGCCACCATCACTGTTACCGTCACAAGACCCATCACCAAAACCAGACACAGAATTAAAACACAATCCAAGCCAACTATTCTGCCATCGCCACTGGTGACCGTCACTGTACAAGACCCATCGTCAAAACCAGACACAGTGGAAACACAAAATCACCCAAAATCATTAATAATCAAATAATCCAAATGCAACCCGGAGGTCAGGTTGGATTCCAACTGGCGTGCAAGTGTATTCTTTCCAACAAAGCCAAAGAAACAACGGTAATACAAAATTTGCTGATTAATTAGAGAGAAGAGCTCGTTAATTTGGTTTCAGGTCTAGGGGCTTAGTGATGCTGTAAGGTGGCGACTAGGGGTGTATCACAAGCAACTTGGTCAAAAGTTTGGTTGTCGAACTCCGTTTTGTTCAATTCAAGCTCGAGTTCGAGCTACTTGTTCCATTTGACAAGTCGACTTCGGAGCCATTAATAGTAAAAAAATGATTTGTATTTTTTTCTTACTCATTTATTTATTTATATTTCCCTTCCCTCTTTTTATTTCTTAATTTTTTTTATTTTCTTCCATTTCTTTTGTATTTGAAGAAAATTAAAATTTGTAGGTCAAAATATAGGTTTTCAAACTCACCTCTTCTCTTTCCAAAAAAAAAAAATGGAGAGAAAGAAGGAGAAGAGAAAAAAAGAAATAAAAGAATGAATTTGTCATATTATTAGTTTGACTTTGATATTTTACTATTAATCATTAGTTTTAACCTTGCCACTTTAATCCAAAACAATAATTTAACTAGTTCCTTTCCCGTGCAATTGCACGGGATAATTTTGCCTTGGACATTACCGTTAGATACACCAACATACAATACAGTACCATTATATTTTCAAGAAACTCAAAGAATCTATATATAAGTAAATAAAAGATTATTGAAAGAAGGATGGATGCTATATCCAAAATTTAAAATAAAACCCAAATTGTGTAAAATAGAGTTAACAAGGGCACTCAATAGAATGTTTCTATCTAAAGTTAAATTAACTTTGAACAAAGGAACAAAGTTAAAACCCACAAAATACTAACTGAAAAGCTACACCTCGTGTCAAGATGATACAATCAAAATACTAACTTGACCACCAAATCTCCTGTAATAGTATATCCAAAATTTCCCACCTTCCAATAGTAGCGTCCCATGGCCAAGAAATCTCATTCATAGCTCCTCTTCCAAACAAATCGAAAACATGCATCAACAATAGTAAAATATAAACACATATGCAATCCGTATTATATCCTGTACATTATCCGTTATTCAGTCAATTACTACTACTAAATTATATTTATTCCATCTTCTTTATCTTCTAATTTGATGTCTACAGTTGTTAGTAGCAACTATACCTGGCAATTGGGCGAATTAGGCGGTTTTTGGGCGGATTGATATTGGGTTTTCATTTAAATGGGTTACACCCAATCCGCTCAACTTTAGATTGGGTTCATTTTGGGTTGGGTCATATTGGGTCATCTCAAACCCATGACCCAAATATGACCCAATATATTAATTAATAGATTTTAATACATAAACTTTCTCAAATATATTTTCACACACATAAACACATTTTCACATAGATAGACATATTTTTACACACTAAAAACACTCATAGACACAAACACATACTCACTTCTTAAGTTCTTTTGAAATACGTTATTTTTACACATACAAACGCATTACTATACACACTAATATACTTTCACAAATACACACACATGGTAACTATTTAAACTACTTGGATGAACTCATTATTTTTTATACAAGTAAGGATTTTCAAACTGGGTATAACTTGGGTCCAAACTAAAAGACAAGCAATAATTATGGTTGGATATAGCATGAAAAATGGTATACCAATTGACAATTTCTAAGTCTTGTTACTTGATTTAGCATTAGCTATTCCGGACAAATTAGCCAAATGAAGCCCAGCGACCATGTAATGAATTTGGACCGTTACAGCTTTTGGAGTTTTGTGAGTGTCCGGAATAACTAATTTGGCAGATTTTGGACAACTTGGCCAGCGGATGTTTTGCTTGATCCAACAACGCTGGTCTTTTTTTTTTTTTCTTGATTTTAATTGTTTTTTTGTTTTTTTAACTTAAGTTGAGTAATGGGTACCCAACACAAATATCCAAATCGCCCAAAATATATATGGATTTTTATTACTCAACCCAAAATTAGCCCAATACTCAACTTACCCAACCCAACCTCTCAAATTAGTGGATGGGTTGTTGAGTTTTGGGTATAATTGCCAGTTCTAGTAGCAACATAGAAAGGATTGACTGTTAGTGTTGGTTGTGGCAAAGGCTTTCAGGTTATAGAATAAAAGCAATAATTCAACCAAAACCTGAAGGAGAAGCTTTCAATCTCGAGCATCATATTGTTATTAAACCCAAAAAAAAAATTAAAATTGTTACAAAAAGTTGCGGTGATGCCTATATTATGAACAGTTAAAATTGTTACAAAAAGTTGCGGTGATGCCTATATTATGAACAAAATAGACATCAACGTATAAGAATTATTGTAAAGTCCTTTTACAATCTGTTCCAATTATTGTGTGAATAACAAATCCATTAAGAAGCAAAAACTGTGATAATGAATAACAATCACGAAATTATGTTACCATGTTTCACTTGTAAAAGCTACAATCTTGTAAATGTTACAACAATATTCTTGACTTATGAACACAAACGGCCTATCAACCATAAAATTGTAACCCCTTTCTATTTTCACTATCAAGAGTAATATGGTTTTTTGAAGAGTACAAATGCCCAATTGTTAAAACTTCTTTAGGTTCACCTTCCTATCCATCTCCCTTTTTGTGATACCTATATCATGAATAAACTTGGTATAAAATAATTCAAGAATTGTTAAAACTATAAAAATGTTCCAAGAAAAGATAGAAAAACTTGCCTATTGATGAAGAAAAAAATTGTACAAAGCATAGGAGTTCCAAGGAAAAAAAAAAGAGGAAAAAAAACAACTGAGGTATTGATGAAGAAAAAAAAACATGTGTATACAACTACACATTATGTAGAAGTAAAAGCACGGAAGGCAATCGATATCCAAGTTTATTTGAATTGAGAGTATTAGGATGAGAAAATATTTTGAAAATAAAGTGGGAAAGATAAGCCTCATTAAAGCGATAAGCCTATCTGAAATTTGATGAAAGTAAGATTAAAGTGTAACAACCTGTTTTGAGGAAAGAGAAAGTAATTAAAATATAAGAGTGCATAATTTATCACAGAGTGCATTACAAAAACTCACTCAATTAGGGTGCCACGCCTGGAAGAGGAAGTACTATAAAATAAGTATTAAAATACGACTTTATTATATATACATATGATTCAAATCATGAGGGATTATACATAAGTTTTAGGCCTTTAATGATTAAAATTTTCGAACATGTTTCATTGGATAAAGATGGATGACATGTCCTAGTCAAAGTTAAAATTATTATCTGTGGGTGATTGTAAAATAATTGCAAAGAATTAAATTTTTGCACCCATGAAAGTTCCAAAAAGGGGGGCGCCATAAATCGTTCTCCTCATCAGCTTTATTCTTCACATGACATCAACTTGTTTCCTTCTTTCTTCTCCTTGGCTTCGTTTTCTCTGTAACAAAACAATGGCAAAGGGTTTAGCTATAGAATCCCACCAAATTCTTTGCGTGCTTTTAATAGCAATCTTGGCACAATCGAAGACGGTGTTCACAAATTTGACAGTGTACGACCATGAATTTCAAAGTGGAGATGCTCATCACTTGTCTTGGCAACCAAATTCCTTTCAAACCTTTCACCTACAAAATCAACAAATCTAACGAGTACTAGGAAGCAAAAGTTCTAACATTTAATCACCATACTCAAACATTAACTTTTATAATAATATCACCTACAAATCTTGGTTTTTAGTAACAAAATACGAGTAAAAACTTCTAAAATGACCGCAAAATATAGTGCATAATAAGCACGGCTGGCACCACCACAGAGACTCCGGCATAGTATTCACTTTGCTAGGGGAGAATACAATGGTAGCACTGTGGAACTAAACGGAATCGGCATAGGGTCTCAGGATGTCAATTAAATTGCAATTGTAGGAGGAACCAAACCAAACAATTTCTGTACGCAACAGGGCATACTACCTTCGAAGCCGTCTGCGTTGTAGCAGATTATAATGCTGCAAGGTTGAACCTCCACATTAGACACATATATATATATATAAACTTGACCCTCGGAACTATTGGTCATCAGTAGGCCTGTCAACGACCCGAACCCGGATCGGATCCGTCAAATTATTCCAGATATGGGTAGGGATTTAATTCCGTTATCTGGACCCGGATCCGGATCTGTTTTGTCAAACAAAAATAGATCGGATACGGAATATAGTATTCTGACCCATATACGACTTGGATCCGGATATAAATGAATTAATAATTTAAAAAATATATATTTATCAATATAATTTGATTAGGGTGATGTATTTGAGTAAGGTCAATTTGATTTCTTTTCTTATTTGATTTTTTTTCTGTATTAGTTAGAAATTAGTTTACAAATATATTTTTTTCTCATTTTTGTTAGAAATTGTAAGTTTTGATAGTTTTTTTCGAGTAGATCCGACCCGGATTCGGGACTCGTCGGATTCAGATCCGGAACATAGAGTAGAAGACTCATCGAATAAACGAATCGGATTCGGATCCGATATATAGTATGTCGAGTCCAGATCCAGAATAATAAATTCCGGCCCGTCTCATCAGGTCTAGAGTTTCTACATATATTAATAAAAATGCAACAACTATGACGCGTCACAACCCGAAAAGATGTACCTTGACCTTTGAAGCAATACGCTCCACTAGGTCTGCTAATAGTTACGTCAAGATATGTGAAGGGAAAATATGTGATTCAAGGACCTTATTTTGCTGCCGACAATATCTTGCTTTAAATGGTATGAGTAGCAATTCCAGAAGACATGGTATGAGCATCAATTTCAATGTAAAGGGATCTTTTTTTTGTCCTTAGGTAAACGTAAGATTTTTACTGTGTTTACCATAAAAAAATTTAATACTACTAAAAATTTGTGTCGATTGTTTGTACTTTGTACTCTCGATAAGTTAATTATTTAAATGAGCTTGCAAATATATTAGAACTAAGCAGTAATAAGTCATCTGCAACATTCAAGTTGAAAGTTTATAAAAGCAGAGAATATATCAATGTTTAGTGAAAAGCCTGATGCAAAAACTTGTCAAAAATGGATTCTGTAGTTACATCAAGATGTAGCCCATGGATTGTTTAAGAGAGTAAATTCTTTCTAACAAGCTAACTTCTTTGTTGGACCAATATTGTTTCTAAACTTTTTTATTGATTGTCGATTTAATTTTTAATTTTTAATTTTAATCAATTTGATATTTAAACTTATTTTGCAATTTTAATTAAGGATCTCCACAATGCTACTGCTACATAAAGCACTCGTAATTAATTAACTAAATAAGAATACTATGATACCACTGCTTGAAATTGATCTGGCTGCATTATGTGTCTTTACGGAGCTGGAAGATGATCAAGATGAGGTTGACTCTTGCCCCCTTTTGGGGGCATTCATGACGTACGAAAATTTGGCTCTTTGCAATTATTTTAGCACCGCCCCCCACAACCTTGGTACCATTAGTGCTTTTCCAGTGCATAAGCAATCACCGGTTTTCCAGTATTTCAGTACTTCCCCGACAACCGTAGGACCATTACCGGTTTTGTCAGGTACCCCAAGCGTGTCGCACACCGTGCTAAGAGAATAACAAGTAAAAACACAATAAATTTTCTTATCAATTGAAATTTGTGTCTTAAAATTTGTTATATTTTTACATATCATTATATTAGTGGTTACTTTTATTATGTTGGTGTTTACATTTATTTTGTCAGTCCCTACACTGCACAATAAAATTGAGACTGATAATTTTATAAGCACTCGCTAGTACAAATGGAGGTAGAAGAGCCTTTAAAAAGTCAATTTCTTTGAATTGTTTAATTCACCATGTTCTCCAATTGGGCAATTACTTTTTACCTAAGTATGTCCTTTTAGTAGATATAGCTATTTTTGGCTGTCAGGCATTTACAAAACCTCCATCGTGTAACACGCCATTCTAAAAAAATCTTTAAATTGATTTAAGACCCTGAGGTTTCTAATTATTTCACTGATCTCCCTCCAAATTTTGAAACTTACACTAATAATCCTTAAGATTTATTACCTTATAACATTAAGTGATATTAGAAGAGAGAAGGTAATATGATTCGTCCATTGCCCTTCATCTACTAGGTTGTTTAGTTAATCTAATATCAATCTAAATATTAAACAAGACACTAGAATTTGCTATTTATTATTAGAAATCAAATCACTTATGGTATTAAAAAATAGTATATCATTTTATATAATTCACTTAATATAAGATCCAAATTACTCTTTTCAACTTATGATCAACAACAAATAATCAAAAATTTCTGTAACCAAAAAATTAGAAAAAGTGAATTTTAATACCATAAAAATCTTAACAACTAACCTTAATATATTGACAAGAATATTTATAATGTTAAAGTTTAGTCTATCTAATATTTTGGTTGCAAATTTTTTGATTATTTATTGTTGATCATGTTTGATTTTGGGTATGTAATTGAAAATAATAACTTGGATATTGCATTAAATGAAAAATATAAAATAACATACTATTGTTTGCTATTCTATGTGATTTGATCCCTAATTATAAATAGCAAAATTTATTTTTTTTTTGTAATGTGTGGATTGGTATTAAAGTAACTAAATAATGTAGCAGATGCGGGCAATGGTGGAATCAAATTATTTTTTTTCTAATATCATTTTTAATTATTGGTTGGGCCTAAATCTTACAAGATAATTAACCTCAAAGGAGGTTAGTGTAATTTTTGAAACCTGAAGAGAAGTTAATGAAATAGTTAGAAACCTCCCTTGAAGTTTCTGAAATTATCCCGATCTTGAAATGTATATCTTGCAGATGCATTTGTCCTTTTTTTTTTGGTCTTACCATATCTATGGGTTTCTGGTAATCATTGGTTAATTAAATAAAGATTAGTCTAATTGTAACGTTCCAATGCCACTAGACTGCCAACAACTTTTTGAGCTGAAAACACAAGGTCAAAATAGTTAATTCAAAATTATTAGTAATTCAATGGGCTAGTCGTTGTATTTCCTTCCCTTCTCTTTACTGTCCCGATGTGGGACATTTCACTTTAACTTTGCATTCTCGCAATGTTCTGTAAAAACCAAGCTGTCCACCTAATCATGCCTAAATTTAGAGGTGGTTCATACGGATTCTAGAAGTGGCTTCCGTTTAATGTGACACTTAGTCCTGTAGGTTTCAAAGACTCTTGTTGAACATGGCACTTAACTCTACGCAGTACTTAGTTTCTTGCACTCTCTTGCGTGAGTCAAAATCATAATGTCATTTGGCACCAAACTCACTCCACGCAGAGATCACGTGAGAATTCCTTTGAAACTGCGAGAATTGCTCTGATACCGTTTTGTAACATCATGACCCCACTAGACTGGTCCAATAATTTTTCAAGTTAAAATCATGAGTTCAAAATGATTAAGGGTCTGTTTGATAATATAAAAAAGTGCTGAATCTGAATTTTTTCAGACATTCAGATGTTTTGAATGTTTGATAAATGAAAATCTATTTGTTGAACTTGTTAAGCAGTGCTAAACCTGTGTGTATTTTTTTTCAGCACAAGAATCCTAACTGAATGCTTAATTCTGATAAGAATCAATAGAATTACTTCAACTATCTTATCTTATCTACCAAATCTACCCTTGTTTGTTAACTATATTCAAAATTCTTATCTAATTAAACAACATAATATTCTCTATCTAACGATTTTTAGTTTCTCTGTTCTTCCTTTTTAATGACTTTCACATCTTCTCCATAGTTCTCATATAATATATTTCATCTTTTATATTAATTTGATTTAAAAATAAATATTGTCATTTTCATATCTAACAATTTTAAACTAATTAAATCATAGATTCTATTTCTTTTTTGAACAAAAGGATATAAGGGCAAAATTGTCAAATTAAACTTATTAAGCATTCAGCTATAAATATTTATCAAACAGTATAAATAGATTTAGCATTAAAATTCAGACATTCATATATTTTTTTCAGTGCTTAAAATTCAGCAAATTAATTGTTTCAGTATTCAGATTTCAGAATTCAGACTTCAGAATTCAGATTTAGTTTTATCAAACGGAACCTAACTCAAAGTTATTAGTAATCCAATGAGTCGGACATTATATTTCTTCTCTTTCTCCTTTAAATAAGTAAAAGGACAAGAAAAGGATCTAAAATTGCTATGTTTAAATGTTAGTATGGCCCTACCATGGGATATAATAGTAGGTAATGGCTCTATTGTGGTTATTAAGTGACCGTAACATATTCTTTAGATGAAGGCAAAGTGGAAAAAAAAAAAGAAAAAAAAAGATTCCACATATCATAATTAAAGAGTAAAGAAATATGGATTTATGCACAGACATGCATTGTGTATGTGTGTGTATGTGTGTGTGCGTAAGCATGTAAAATATTAAATTCTGATTGAATTATGTGAAGTGACTTTATTGAATGTTATATATCTTATTAAATATGCTCGAACTAGTTGAGATATTATTGGACTATTTATTGGGCAAGTAGATATTCATTCCACTTATTTACTCTTCTATAGATGTGAATCAAGTCTATGTGAACTTGAAGAATAGTTTTTGTGACAGCCTATGTTCTTAGAGTTAAATTGCTAAAATGTAACCTATATAGCTGTTGAACTCTAGTAATGTATTTATGTTGTGAGTTTAGTACAAAGTGTCGCATGAGTGATTTTTTAAGAGTGGACATTTTGTAGCTTATATTGTGGTTTATGTAATTATTTAGTTTGTATTTATAAGTTTGATAGACGGCTCGTATCCTCTTGAGAGGGTATGCCAATGCCGCCCTCCAAGTTATAAGTTCAATATTTTTTAAATGTGGTAATCGAATTTGGGGCATGACATTTAGTGGTATCAGACCAAAGATTTAGGGATTTTGTTAAAACATTAGGCATGAATTGCTTATTGTGACTTAAGGTATAGCTTAAGAATAGAAAGTATTGTTTATCAAATTTAGTATGAAAATATAGGTAAAGGAGGGGGAGAGTGAAATGTCCCACATTGGGACGGTAAAGTAGAAGGAAAGGAAATATAACGTCCGATTTGTTGGGTTACTAATAACTTTAGATTAATTATTTTGAATCATGGTTTCAAATCAAAAAGTTAATGGGCTAATCCAGTGGGGTCGGGACGTTACAATATAGTATCAAAGCAAATTTCGTATGGTTTTGTGTGAGATGAGATCGGGATTCAATGGCATTATGATTCCAACTATGCAAGGAAGTGCAAGAAGTTAAGTGTTGTGTAAGATTAAGTGCCATGTTCGACAGCAATCACATTTAGAATCTATGGAACTAAATGTCACGTTTGATGAGAATTACCTCTAGAGCCTGTACGAGCCATCTCTAAAATTCATACATGACTAAGTGGATAATTTGAATTGTAACGGGTTTTGCGAGAACACAAAGTTCTAAAAGTAAGGAGAGTGGAATGTCCCACATGGGGATAGTAAACGAGAAGAAAAGGAAATATAACGTTCGGCATAGTGGGTTATTAATAATTTTGGGTTAACAATTTTAAACCCATGATTTCATCTAAAAATTTATTGGACCAACTTAGTGGGGTCGGGAGGTTACGCTAATTCTAGTGATCATATCCATCTTTGGAATGCACAATGCCTCATGCGGCAAGGTAACTTTGAAGTGACAGATGAACACATGTTTAATTAGTTGATTTATAAAGTAAATGGTTGTTTATTTGTTGCATCGAAAAAGTACTGATGAGATTATATTATTGTCTCTCAAAAAATAATAAATTCTCCTGACGTGTCTCGCACCATGCTCAAAACAATTGAAATCTTACATGCATGCATGTATGCATACATACATACATACATACATACATACATATATATATATATATATATATATATATATATATATAAAATAAAACAATGTTCAGTTCTAGTTTTTGTAAGTTTTCAGTTAAATCAATAAAGCCAATTGTTGTCCCGGATCGCAAGAATTTTTATTTTGGTAAGGAAATATTTATAACAAATTTTCTCCAATTGAAGATTATTTTCCTGTGAAGACCAAGAAAGTTGAATTCCTTATCAATCGAAGAAAAATCATAAAATTTGTTTTGACACTAGCAAATGGAGAAATTGTAGCATTCGACCTCTCTATACAAGTCCTAGGATTGCAAGAAGTTTTCTATGTTCATAATTGGGTACTCAGGTTCCATCACAAGCATCGTCCCTACAAGATTCATAGAAGATTTGTTGCTATGTCTTCATGTGGTTTGTGTGTCAAGTTCTTTCGTGGAACTCAAGAACGAGTTCTTTGTAAGTGATAGAACCTGATACAAAATGAGGATATTTGAATTCTCGTATTCCTTGTCTGCATCAATATATGCTCAATTTAGAGTTCTTAGAAAGGATATTTTCTATAGTTTTATTGTTATTACTTATTTATTTTTAGGAGGACAATTATTATTATTGTGGATGTTATCTTGTTGACGAAGGGAAAAAGGAAGTGGTATTCACTTTTTGATGCAATTCGGGCCTCGAATCCACAGCCGCATTCTCATGTGAGATTCCATGTAGAAGATGGAGTAATGGATCCACAAGGTGGATCCGTAGCTGTCTAGCTTGGATCCGTCCGTGGATCCTTGTCTTGTCGATTAGCTATCGAAGTTTGCATCATTTTTGTTGTAAAATTAATAAAATAAATTACTATAATATGGGATTGAAATATTAAAGAAAGAAGTAGAGAGAATAGAGAACTATTTTCTATTATTTCGACTGATCAAAAGTCATCCTAAAAGGTGCCAGAGTACCTCTATCTATATATATGTGCTACAAACTCAAAGGTACATGAATTCTATTCATTCATACATTTAATACTTCAAGTATATGAATAGCACTGAAACAGTTCATCCAATGTAACTCTTGAAACGATTCAACTAATGAATCATGAATTAATTTTTTTGGAAATACAAATGGACATCTATTTTTTTGTTTATAACACTTCCCCTTGCATGTCTATTACACAAAGAATATATCTCATTAAAATATTATTAGGAAAAAATCCAGTGGGACAAAAACCCTAATGAAGGAAAAAGAGTACACTATTCTTGTGTATTGATTTCTCCCTCTGATGTAAATATCATTTGAGATCTTTTAGCCGATGCATTCCAATATTCTTCACCAATTTCTCAAATGTTACAGTCGGTAATGCCTTGATAAATAAATCTGTCAAATTATTATCTGATCGGATTTGCTGCACATCAATTTCACCATTCTTTTGCAAATATGAGTAAAGAAAAATTTTGGTGAAATATGTTTCTTCCTATCTTCTTTAATATATCATTCTTTCAATTGAGCTATACAAGTTGCATTATTTTCATATAATATAGTTGGAAGATTTTCTTTTTTTGGAGGATAACCCACAACTCTTCCGGATGTAGTAGATCATTGATCTTAACCAAACATATTCTCAACTGGCATCATGAACTGCTATTATTTCAACATAATTTGATGAGGTGGCGGTTAATAATTGCTTTGTAGATCGCTAAGAAACAGCTGTACTGTCACATGTAAATAGGTAACCAGTCTGAGATCTTGCTTCATACGGATTAGCTAAATACCCAACATCAGCGTAACCAAGGCTGAATTTATTTAAATAAAATAAACCAAGATCAATTGTTCCTTGGAGATAGCGAAAAATATGTTTAATACTATTCCAATGTCGTCTTGTAAGCGAGGAACTAAATCTTACTAATAAATTCAATGCAAATGATATATCAGGTCTTGTATAATTAGTAAAATACATTAGTGCATCAATTGCACTGAGATATGGTATTTCAGGACCAAATATCTTTTCATCTTCCTCTCACGATCTAAAAGGATCCTTAATAGGATCTAATGATCTGACGATCGTTGGAGTACTTAATGTATGCGTTTTATTCATATAAAATTGCTTAATATCTTTTGAGTATAAGCAGTTTGGTGGACAAAAATTTCACCTTTCAAATGCTCAATTTGTAAATCAAGGCAAAATTTTGCCTTTCAAAAATCTTTGATCTCAAATTCTTTCTTCAAATATTCAATAGTAATTTGGATCTCTTCAGGAGTTTCAATTAAATTAAGATCATCAACATATACAGCAATAATCACATATACATCAACATATACAGCAATAATCACATATACATTAACATATACAGCAATAATCACAAAATTTGACCCATTTTTCTTAATAAAAACACAAGAACATATCGGATAATTGATATAACCTTCTTTAATTGAACATTTACTGAGACGGTTATACCACATACATCCAGATTGTTTGATCACATATAAAGACTTTTGTAATTTAATAGAATAAATATCTTTAGAATTTGATTTACATGCTTCAGGTATTTTGAATCCTTCGAGGATCCTCACATAAATATCATTTTTAAGATTTTCATATAAAAATGCAATGACAACGTTCATTAGACGCATATTTAGTTTTTTATGCACTGTAAAACTCACAAGATATCTAAATGTAATCGCATCCACTACAGGTGAATACGTTTTATCATAATCAAATTCAAGACTTATTAAAAATCGTTGGGTTACAAATCATCCTTCATATCTCATTATTTCATTTTTTTTCTTTTTTTCTCACAAATACTCATTTATATCCTATTAGCTTTATACCTTCAGGTGTTTGGACTATAGATCCAAAAACTTTTCTTTTAGCCAATGAATCTAATTCAGATTGGATCTCATCTCTCCACTTTGGCCAATCATTTCTATGCAAACATTCATTAGCTAATCTAGATTCATAATTCTCATCTTCTATCATAATATCAAGTGCTATATTATATGCAAAAAATACTATCAACAATTATTTCTCTTCGGTTCCAACTTTTTCCTGTGGTGACAAAATTTAGTGAATTTTCTATAATTTCATTCTTTTCAAGAGTTGGCTTTTTATGAACTGGTTTCTTCAGGAGCGACTTCTTTAGGAGGTTGAATTTTATCACTAATTATTGATTCATCTACTTTTTTTCTTTCTAGAATTTTTATTTTTGGAACTAATAGGTTTCTCACGCTTCAAACGTGCTTTAGACTCATTAGCACTTATAATTTGTTCTTCGGGGACATTAATTTTAATCAGAGTATTTTCAGCAGGAATATGGGATTTAATAACTCTTCTAGAATCATTAAATGCATCCAGTAATTGATTTACAATTTTTGCAAATGTATAATTCTTTGAACTTCTAGTTTACATTCTTTGGTTTGAGGATTAAGGAAATTCAATAATATTTTTCAAGTGATTTCCTTTTTCAGTTGATTTTTATCTTCCCCTAAAGTCGAAAAATGTGATTCATCAAAATGATAATCTACAAATCTCGAAATAAATAAATCATCTGTCAATGGTTCAATAAACTTAATAATTGAAGGTGATTAATACCCAACATATATTTTCAATCTTCGTTGGGGGCTTAATTTATGACGTTGGGGTAATGTAATTGGAACATAAACCGCACAATCGAATATTCGTAAATAAGGAATATTGAGCTCATAACTAAAAACTAATTGTATGGGAGAATAAGTATGATAACTTGTAAACCTAATTTTCACAAGCGTTGTTACATGTAATATAGCATGTCCCCAAGGAAATAAAGGAAGTTTAGACCTCATGAGTAATGGTCTAACAATTAATTGTAATCGTTTAATAAATAATTTGACTAGACCATTTTGTATGTGAACATAAATTACAGAATGTTCAACAGTTATTCCAATAGACATGCAATAATCATAAAAAACATGTGATGAATATTCACCAACATTATCTAGACAAATTCTCTTTATTGGATAATTTGAAAATTATGCTCATAATTTAATTATTTGAGCAAGTAATATCGCAAACGTCAGGTTATGAGTAAATAATAAATATACATATGACCATCTAGTTGATGCACAATTAATACCATGAAATATCAAAATGATCCACATGGTAGATCTACAAGTTCACATATATCATCATGAATTCGTTCTAGAAATACGGGGGATTTAATCCCAATTTTAACTCGTGATGGTCTAATGATTAATTTTTCTTGGGAGCAAGCAACACAGGAGAATTTATTTATTTTTAATACCTTTTGATTTTTTAATGAGTGGCCATATAAATTCTCGATTATTCGTCTCATCATTATAGATCTAGGATGTCCGAAACGATCATGTCAAACCATAAAATCATTGGAATGAGTAGACTTCTGGTCTATTAGGTGATAAATTTTAACTGTACTAATTTGTGCATATGTAAGCCAGAAGAAAGTGAAGGCAATTTTTCTAATACACATTTCTGCCCAAAAATGATGTGATTAATAAAAATTTATCATTTGTCTCATTCATTGTCTCGATATGATATCTATTTTTGCTAATATCCTTAAAATTTAATAAATTTCTTCAAGACTTGGGAGAGAATAGTGTAATATTTACGACAATTTTAGTCCCTTCAAGGAGAAATAGAGTGGTTTTTTCAGAGTTTTCAATCAATTTTGCACTACCACTGATGGTATTAACATTTGTCTCTCATTTTTACATAAGAAAAATATTTTTTATTTTTCAATATAGTGTGCGTAGTATCACTGTCAATGAAACTAATGTCATCATCACCATTATTTAATCCCAAATATTTGACATCTATTTCTTCTTCAGGAAGAAAATTTCAACAAAAATAAATATTAATAAAAAATGTAAAAATAGATATTGAATAGAAAAAATTGCATAAAAGATACAAAGTATCATAAAATATCTAGACAAGCATAGGGTTTTTGTTACATAATAATTTGATATCTTCAGGATGCTCAAAGAAATCAACTATATCGAGGTGTGTCATATCAGCATCATCGTCATCATCATAATCATTTTTTTGATCAATGAAATTTGTCTTGACACTTTTGTCTTTTTTTTTTCAATGATGCTTAATAGAGGTCAACAAAATGATCAGCCGTATGACAGGTACGGGACCAATGACCTTCCATATCACATCAGTAGTATTTTCTTCATATATTTTCTTTTCTCCATTTTTTAATCATTGTTATTATCCCACTTTTAGGGGATATTTTATTATTTGCCATGATTATAATTTTTATGAGACACAAATCTACCACGACCGCGTCCACGGTCACGCCGACGTTCACGGTCACTTCTACGGCTACGTCCACGATCTTGACCAAAATTTTGAGATTGAGTCATATTCGTTTCAGGGAATGGACTAGCACCAATTGGTCGAGACTCATGATTTTTCAGTAATAATTCATTATTTTGTTCAACCAAGAGAAGACATGCAATAAGTTCAAAATATTTTTTAAATCCCTTCTCTAGATATATCAGCTGCAGGAGCATGTTAGAGACATGAAAGGTAGAAAATATTTTCTCTAACATATCATCATCAGTAACTTTTTCACCACATAATATTAATTGAAAAGTAATTCTGAACATGGCTGAATTATATTCATTGACAGATTTAAAATCTTATAGCCGTAAGCGAAACCAATCATACCGGATTTTTGGGAGAATGACCAATTTCATGTGATCAAATCTTTCTTTCAAATTTTTTCAAAGAATAAGAGGATCTTTGACAGTAAGATATTCTATTTTTAATCTTTCATCTAAATGATGACGAAGAAAAATCATAGTTTTGGTACGGTCTTGATTTGAGACTTCATTTTTTTAAACAATTATATTACCAATATTCATTGCTTCAAGATGAATTTCAACATTTAGTACCCCTGATAAATAATTTTTTTCAGAAATATCAAGAGGTACGAACTCTTATTTTGTAAGATTAGCCATAAAAATTGAAATAAATTTGTGAATTAGAAATTTACCTCAATAGGTAGACAGAAGTTGCTCGAGGAAACATTGGCAGAATCTCGACAGGGTCTCGTGTTTCGCTTTTGCTCAAGGTAGAAGCTCTGTTTTCATATTTTGTTCAAAAGTTGAGACTCGTATTGATAATGTGTTGTAAAAATAATAAAATAAATTACTATAATAGAGATTGAAATATTAAAGAAAGAAGTAAAGAGAATAGAGAACTATTTTCTATTATTTCGACTGATCAAAAGTCATCCCAAGAGGTGCCAAAGTACCTCTATATATATATATATATATGTACTACAAACTCAAAGGTATATGAAAGGTACATGAATCTTATTCATTTATATATTTAATATTTTAAGTATATGAATAGCTCTGAAACGGTTCATCCAATGTAACTTTTGAAACGGTTCATCCAATGAATCATGAATTAATCTTCTTGGGAATACAAATGAACATCCATCTCTTTGTTTTATAACAATTTTCATATTTTAATTGTATTTCTTTTCCTTTTTAATTTAAAGTACTTGTAGCCTATAAATAGGCATCTTTAGGATTTTTTCATTCAGACTTCGATAACATTATTGATTTTTTAACACAATAGTGTATTTGTTGGCTTCACCATGTTCTTTTTGGTGTGCTCTAGCATTTCGATTCTTATTTGAATTTTTTTAGGGGTTTGATCGTGAATCAACCTTTGTTCTTTCTTTAGATTCCATTTGTAAATCAAGTCCGTTTTCACGTTTACCACTACCACATCAAAGGTACTTGACTAGCTTTTTCTTGTTTTTCAGTGGAGGTCAAGCCTTAAGCCATGTTGATGACTGGTTACAAGGAAATTGAGACATTGCCTGCAAACTTCTTATCTCACCTTCACTTGGTCAAATTTCCATTTTTTAAAGTAGGATAAACGAGTCTAAATTGCTGAACTTGGTGCTGCAACATGCCATTGGTACTTGAAGATTTGCTAATTGATTCAAAGAAGTTTGGCTATGGAAGGTTTAACTTAAAAATCAAACACTGATGTTTCCTAGAGGCCTAAGGATTGTGATCTATAGAGTTCCTCTTGAAAGCATAGCGAATTGGGATTCAACATAATGTAAATTGGTTTCGATTAAAGCTACTCGAACTCAATTCCATTTCGACTCGATAAAAGATCATTTAGTTTCGGCTCGACAAATCCAAGCCAAACTTTCTCAAGATTAAAAACATGTTGGAATAAACAAGTTTCAACTCTAAAGAACTCAGCTTAATTAGGTTCCTTTGCACCCTCAGTGGGCATGTAGGGATTGTGTAAGATTTTCAGTCTGTAAATAGGTTTGATTGGGTGGTTGTTTATGGAAATGGAAAATATGCATGGAGTATTTTAATTTAAATGTGCATGCATCATAAAAAAGTATTTGTTTTCAAGTTCTCATAATACAATTTTTTGAAATACATCACCATCCTAATCTCAAAATTAGACAGTTCTTATGTTAGACTCGGTAATGATCTAATGCTTGTATTTAAGGATGACAAAGGGGGCCGGTGCCTGCGAGGGTAGAAATGGGGCGGGGCGGGGTGGGGGCAAAAAATTTGGCCCCCCCTTAAAACGGAGCGAGGGGTGGGGCAATATACACCCATCGTATCCCTAGCCCCGTCCCTCGCATACGATGAAATATATATATATAAAATACAATCCTAAATTTTTCAAAATTGCACCCTTACTTACAATGCTGGTCTGGTGCCAACGGTCGAACCGCCACAACAATTGAAAGAAATTTCTTGGACTATTGTTTCCAACGCCTCCCCCTCCCAAGACTAAACTATCCAATTCCGACCTATTTTGCTCATAACCCTTTTTTATTTCATCCGGTTCCCTTCCTTCACACTTTAACTTTCTCTTTAGTTTTTATTTTTCCATTTTTTTTCTTTTCTCCTCACCCGAGCCCAACCTGTAGCTCGAATTTTGACCATTCTATTCTTACAGTCCCCAAATTGGCTCCCTGCTGTTCATCTGCTGCTAATCTCCATTGGGTTCATTCTAATTTTCTCAAAGTTGCTATTTTACTTATAGTGCGTCTACCTACTTCCCAAAGTTGGTATAGAATCCATGGTTAGAGAATTCACAAATGGAAGAAGTTTAACAGAGGCAGCAATAAGAGGCTATTTCACCTTCTTTTTCCGGACATTGACCTTCTAATAAAAGCCACTATAGATTTGGTTTTCATTAATATATGCACTTTGAAAATGAGATTTGGATATTATTGCTTTTTAAAAGAATGAAGTTTGTAAAACAGTAGGAAAGTGATGAGTTGACTACTAATTACTTATTTTTGTTCCAATTGTTTCATAATTTCTAGTATTGATCCATTAATATGTGTGTTTTTCTGCTACAGACAGTGGTTATGTTTGATTGGAGTATGATGGAGAGTATCTCCACTGAGTTTTCTTACTGAGCCAGTGGTATCTGCACAAAAGTCTTCTCTTGAAATTCTAATATCTGGTTCCAATCTGGTAACCTCAGAGTTTTCATTTTGATTTGTATATGTTTAAATAAGTGTATGAGGTTCTCTTCATTACATACATGCAGTCCACATGGTTTAGTAGAGTAGTTGAAGAAAATATGCTCACATGATCAGGCATCTGTGAAATGCTCAATTCAAATTGGAAAGTAAAGTTAATGTTTTCTTTTGAATTAATATTCTTCTAATAGTTTAAACCTGTAAATGATTTGACAACTAAAGAGGGTATTAGAGAAGGTAGAGATCCCGAAACAGTATTTTCTATCATAAGTGATACACTTGCTGTATCTATGATTGACATGTGAGATTATAAGTGGGTGTGTAGTGGAAATATATCAAGACTTTAAATCTTGAGTTTTCTTCCATATGTCATTGATTTCCTCCTGATGATTCTCTTGGTATATGAATAGGTAAGCCGAGTCACCAAATGGCAATTTTACATTAGTCTTTAACTAATTGCTTGAATTTGCTTCATTGAATTTCTCTATGCTAGTTATGCAATTTTACGTGCTAAAATTTTTTTTCTATCCAAATTTGTTGTATTATATGATTTATTTTGAAATTCATCAATGTGAGCAGTCCATTTATTGTGCTATTTGCTTTCTTACCTTTGTAGAATTTTTATAACAATGAATCAGTCCGAAAATCTAATTGCATCTAAACAAGGGGATAATTCACCAATTTTACAAATCAACGAGTGTTGAATCAATTGACTTGACAGATGCAGTAGAAGAAGATGAATATGAAATTGAAGGAGGAAAAAGAAAATTAAAATAAAAACTTTGGGCACATTTTGATAGAGAGAAAGGTGAAGATGGCATTTTTATGGTGTGTGCAAGTATTGTAAAAAAAAAAAATACAAGACAGGTAGCACTCATGGGACGAGTACTTTTGCATGATCATTACAAAAGGTGTGCTAAAAAACCTAATATTAGGCAAATGTTACTCCGAAGTGGTGGTAAAAAGAATGATGGCAAACAATAATTGCACAATTATGTGTTCGATCAACAACAGTTATGCCATGAGCTTGCATCTGCAATTGTATTGCATGAGTATCCATTATCTATTGTGGATCATATAGGCTTTCGAAAATTTGTTAAGAGTTTGCAGCCATGTTTTAAACTTGTTTCAAGAAATACAATTAAAGGAGATATTTTGAAGATCTATGAATTGCAAAGATTGAAGAACTATAATATCTTGGAGTAGCTTGGAAGTAAGATAGCAATTACGACTGATATGTGGACTTCCAGCAACATAAAGAGAGGCTTCATGGCTATCACTACACATTATATTGATGATTCTTGGATCTTACAAAGTCAAATTTTGAAGTATGTTTTCAAAAGTTAAAAACTTGAATTAATTTTATTGTTTGTTATACATGAGCAACTTATTTTTTTTCTTGTATTTAGATTTATCTATGTTCCTGCTCCACATACTAAACAAGTGTTAAGTGATATGCTTTTTAGTTCATTGATAGATTAGAATATTGATCGTAAGATATCTAGGATTACCTTAGATACTGTTCCACCAATGATGGTATGATTAATTGTTTGTCAGAAAAGTTGAATGTGAGTGATTTGTTGATAGATGGTCTAGTACTTCAAATGCATTGTGCTACCCCATATCTTAAATTTGATTGTCAAAGATAGTTTAGAAATGATATCGGGTGCTGTTGAAAGAATTCATGATAATGTGGTGTATTGCACTACTCTGCTGCTAGAATTGAAAATTTTGAAGAAGCGACTCGCCAATTTCGCATTTTTTCTACTAAAAAGTTGTGTTTGGATTGTAAAACCAGTTGGAATTCAACTTTCTAATGTTACAAACAATTGCAATTTATAAAGACGTATTTCCACAGGTTAAAGTGCGTGAGAAACAGTACATTAGTTTGCCACATGATGATGATTGGCTAGTTTGTAATGCCATTTGTGAGAAGTTGAAATTATTCTACCAAGTCGCTGAAATGTTCTTCGGTACTCAGTATCCTACATCAAATGAATTTTTTTGAAAAAGTTTGTGACATTAAGGTATCATTGGCTCAATGGATGAAAAGTCCAAATTGTTTAATTAGAGTAATGGCAGAAAAGATGATGACAAAATACCAAAAA
The DNA here is from genome assembly GCA_023065735.1 of Coffea humblotiana. Lineage (NCBI taxonomy): Eukaryota > Viridiplantae > Streptophyta > Magnoliopsida > Gentianales > Rubiaceae > Coffea > Coffea humblotiana. The sequence goes on along the minus strand of CM041212.1, from coordinate 18,887,409 downwards.
TATTAGAAAGATTGTAATGTGATACTCGGGATTGCTGTAGTTTTGGATCCTAGATACAAAATGAAGTTGATTGAATATTATTTTCCTATCATTTATGGTGATGAATCATTCATGAAAATTGAAGCAATTCGTCAAAATTGTTATTCTTTGTTGCATGATTATCAATATCCATCTAGTTCAGGTAGAAATAAAGTTGATAGTCAGTCCATGACTTCACATAGTGAGCATATTAGTGGGAGTCATGATAAGAATGAAGTTGAAACGGATCCTCTTGCTTATTGATAAGTTTGTGGCTTCTAACTCTAGTGATATTACTTCTAAGTCAGAATTGGATTTTTATCTTGAGGAAAATGTGTTAGCAAGAGTTCCGACTTTTGACATACTTGGTTAGTGAAAAGCACATGGGGTTAAATACCCCACTCTACAAAAAATGGCTAAGGATATTCTAACTGCTTGTGGAAGAATAATTAGTCCTCATCGATATAAACTTCACCCCAATACCTTGGAAGCATTGACGTGCACTTGCACTTGGCTCTAAAATGAAATAAATGGTATACAAAAGATTTAACTTCTACTTTTAAATTTATACAAATTTTTTTTGCATTTCTTTATTTAGTAAATCTGTGGCTATTTCTTTTTAATTTTGGTGCAGCTACTTGCTCTACTTTGGAAGGGATATAATGTAATGCATTGTTTGATGAAGAAGATGATATTGATTATGTTACTGAATAGGTATTAAAGAAATTTGATTTATCTAAATTGATTTTCTCCAATTGTTTGTTATACACTATAGTCTGGTGACAAGTTTCTTCTTTTATTTTAGCATCAAATGTCAGGGTTGCTTAATCAAGTGAGTTATCACATCTCGAGGTTGATGAAGAGCAAATGTTCTGAAGTTGTTGAGTTATGTTAATGAAGAGAAAAGCTGAACCTATTGTTGACTGTTTTTAGTTTGTTGAATATGAGAAATCAACTTGACTGAATTTGTTGAATATGGGAAATGTAACTTGACTTGTTGTACTTTATTTCCATCTTGACAGCTTTTTAATATTTTTTAACATTGTTTACAATTGTATTATTGTAAGTGAACATTTATGATAAATTGATTTCTTCCCTCACAGAGGAAACGGGACGGAGGCGGGATAGGGGCAAGGGGTAGGGTGGGAGGAGTTATTTGACAACGGGATGGGGGGCAGGGAAGGATCCCCTACCCCAAACCTGCCTCATTACCACTAGGACTATCAATGGGGTTGGGCCAACCCGAACTCGGCTCGTTCGGCCTAACAAAAATCCCAATGAGTCCGACCTTTTAGTGAGCCGGTCTGAATTTGAGCCTAAAAATTAGGTCCGAATTAAATATGAGTCGAACTTGGGTCTTATTAAGCTCAAATCCGATATAGGCCCCGCCCTTTAATTACCTATATATATAATATTTATATTTTGATATTATGTATAATTATATATCCAAATATATTATTATTAAATACTAAATATATATAAATTACAAAATACAAAAATACATCTAAAAACTTTTTCATGAGTTTTCTTGAGAGCCAATAGTAGTAATGCATAACTGAATCTCTAACTTTTCTTATTGGTTGAGTAAATTTTTGTGTTGGCATAATATTAGTTGATTTCTTTTTTATCTACAAACACAAATCATCAAGCATGTTTGGATTCAAATCACAAGATTATTAAAAAGTTGCAACTTTTAAAGATGTATTGGCTTATGATCGTATATTTTATTACTATTTTTCATGCATTTTGAACTAATTAAATACAAATATTGTTGAAAATTTTTGGTTTATATACTTTTTAAGAACTATTATTTGTTCATATTTAGTTTTAATATTATAGTCTTGTAAATGTTAAATTAGTTTTACAACTTAATAGTTATAGTAATTGTATTAAGAAAATTAAGGAGTAATAAGTAAGTTTAGGTTAAACCCGATTAAGGCTCACAACCTGAATATTATGTGAGTTGAATATGAGTTTCACATTTATGAATCCGAAACTCATAACCTGAATCCTGAAAATGTTGCAAATTAAATGATTTGAGCTTGAACTTATGAAAGTCCGGCTCATTAGACCTGATTGACAGGCCTAATTACCACCCCTACTTGTATTTGTCGCCTGGGGCTATAGGTCTCAATCGAATATAGGTTATTGGCTCTGTTTTGATTTCACTATTTTTTAAAAATTATTTTTTCAAATATAATGGTTCAATAATACATAAATAAAAATAATTCTAAAAACATCAATTCATACAAAAAATTCACATATAGAAAAAATTCCATCACATACGACCATCCGCCGCTGCCCCTGCCACCCATCAACCTCAAAATTTTTCTTCTTTAAAATTTCATTTCTTATATTTTCCTTTCCTTTTTTTTCTAAGCCTTATGAATGATTTCTTGAATTTTGCTATTATTTGACCAAAAATTATTTGCTTACGTTACAAGCACAATTTTTAATACACCTTTTAATCTCTCATGCGTTGCATCACAATTTTTATCTGACAACCATTGACCATCGCAGCCACCCTTTCCCGCTAACAACATTTGGATTATATTACATGGACGGCTCTATAGTCTAGTATCAAAACTGTACCAATGGTACGGGAATTAATAAAATATAGAAGAGTAAAACTTGTCAACTATACAGCCAAAAACTGAGCAATAGGCCATCGGGTTAAAAGGTAAAAGAAGAGTACTCGCTGTTCAATAAAATAAAGTGCACCTCGGGGATATCAAGAGCACTTGAGCTGTAATTGATAGGTTCTTTTTGACAAACTCCAAAGACTTCAGCAGATGAAATATATCAATAACACTCCGTGTGGGCATTATCAAGAATGAACAAAACAAAACAGATCACAGTTCCAAGTGAATTTTTTGGTACAATAGAAATCTTGATATGGGTAAATGTTTTATATTTTTTGCAAAAAAATTCACTATACTTTACTTTGTTCTGTTAACTATGATACTTCAAATTAAAACAGCAAATACAAAGTAGACGTAATATATTGTATTTTTGCCAGATTCTTTTTTGTTCATTTTTTGATTACATATATTAATATTATATTTACAAAAAAAATATAGATTTAATGAGCTGAATCAACTCAATTTTCTCAACTTCCAGTACGATTAGGGGTGGCAATCGGGTCCAAATCGGGATGGCGGGTCGAGTTGAGACCTGAGTGTAATTGAAAACCCGCTAACTTGAACCTGACCCACCAAATTGAAACAGGTCAAGATACTTGACACGAACTCGAAAATTTCTAATTGGCGAGGTGATCCGAAATGACCCGAAACTTAATTTTAATTTATTAATTTATCATTATAATTTCTAATAAAATCAATTTCACACAAAACTAATTATATAATCAAGTAATAAAAATTTAAATAAATAATCCCAAACCAAATCTAAAATAAATCAAACATCGTAAAGGTGTTTTATCCCAAACCAAATATAAAATAAATTAAAACAGTAAAAAAGTAAAAAATAATATAATACATTATTTGTTCAAATATAATAACTTTAACTTCACACAAGTTAAATAAATTCATTTAGGATTAAGTGATTAATGCCTTTAGAAAAAAATAATTTAGTTTAGTTAGATAAAATAATTTTTATGTTTATTAAATTATTATTAATTCGCAGACGGGTTATCGAGTCATATCGGATTGCAAGGCTCCATTTTTTTATTCATTTTTTGATTAATGTATTAATATTGAATTTACAAAAAGTACATAGATTTAATAACAAGGCTCCATAACATATAGGATTGAAAAATGAGCTGAATTGGCTCAATTTTCACAACTTCCAGTACGATCTTGAGCTCCATCAGCTTTTATTCTAAAGCTCGAGTTCAACATTAATCTCGAGCTGAGTTTGAGAAAAATAATAACGAGTGATCATTATTTTATTTGTTTAAAAAAGACATTTATAACATAAATGAATAGTCATTTATAACAAGTAATAGAAGTAAATAACTTCAAATTATCATATGATCAAATGGAGCAAACGAACTCTACATGAAATGAGAGACAAATAATCTTGTTGTCTAACATTTGGTAGGCAGTGTCATGTTAGATGTTTGGTTTAACCAAAAAATAATAGGGGCAAATTAGTCCAAAAAATTAAGTGTAATTGTCATACACAAATTAGTCCAATACATAATTTTTGTGCAAATTGGGGCGGGTTTTTTTCCCAAAAATAATATTTATTTCTTTAATATGGGTAAATGCGTAAATAGCAGCAGTTTGTTAACTGTATGACCATATCGGTCAAAAATTATGGTGTATGGTAAATAAAGTCAAAATTCTGCAATTTTATTAATATCTAGTTAACATAGTTTATACGATTGTTTGAATAAATTATTATATAGAAGGTGTTGCATTAATGTTTGTAGATTGTAATAAAAGTAATATAAGACGGCACAAAGAGTCATTTATAAAATAAGAATAAAATAGTCATTTATACCATCAATTTGTTAAAATATATTCATCCAATGGAGCAAATGAACTCTGCATGAAATGAGAGGCGGTTACTCATTTTTGGATGAGTAATCTTGTTATCCAACATTTGGTTGGTTTTGCGTTAGACGTTTAGTTTAACAAATAAACATTAATATTTATTTTATCAATAATAGCATGAGATGGAATTACTTACTTGAGGATTGCAAAATTGCTTTTTGGTAAAATGCAAATCTTGAGTTCAACAACTTTCATTTTAAAACTTGAGTTCAACATTAATCTATGATAGTTTGAGCCTAGTTGAGCTCGAGAAAAAAATAGTTATTTACTTCTATTATTTTAATATGGGTGACTATTCATTTATAACATAAAATGAATAGTCACTTATAACAAGTAATAGAAGTAAATAACTTCAAATTATCGTATGATCCAATGGAGCAAACGAACTCTCCGTGAAATGAGAGATGATTACTCATCTTTGGATGAGTAATCCTGTTGTCCAGCGTTTGGTTGGCAGTGTCAAGTTAGATGTTTGATTTAACAAAAAAAAACTAGGAGTAAATTAGTCCAAAAAATTAATTTTAATTGTCATACCCAAATTACCCCATTACATAAATTTTGTACAAATTGGGGTGGGTTTTTTGCCCAAAAATGTTAATTATTTCTTTAATAAGGGTAAATGCGTAAACAGTAGCGGTTTGCTAATTGTATGACCATATCGGTCCAATATCATGGTATATGATTAATTTAGACAAATTAGTCCAAAAATTAATTATTTATTAGCTATCATAAATAAAGCCAAAATGTTGCAATTTTATTAATACGCAACAAACATAGTTAACTACATATTAATTATACGATCTTGTATTAATGTTTGTAGATTGTAATTAAAGTAATATAAGACCATATCGGATTGATGAAATGGATGGAATCCAAACATGTACAATTCATTAGGGGAAAAATTTGGCGCAAATGCACGAGATGGAAATCTATTTCAAACAAGGAAAGTTTTCACAATTGCCGCACTTTCACTTCCCGCCAACATGCCGATGTGTGGTGGGAACCGTGAATTTGAGGGACAGTAGTTAATCTCCTATAGGCTTGTGCTTGGTGCGGCCTCCGTTTTCAATGCCGATACCACCATCCCTATACTCAAAGTCTATGTATTAGACAAAATTGTAAAAGTCAATGCCGTTAATCTCCTATAGGCTTGTACTTTATCCGAAAACAAGCTTCGCAATTTGTTCTAAAGTCGGGTTTTGTCTCCCTCTGTCTATTTTGAAGATTTTTCGATTTTGGATTGCGTTCTCCTTCACACGAGCACACCCATTTTCTGTATTTCACAATCTCACTGTCAAACATCTTGAAATCACTTTTGCAGATGCTAAACCCAATTGCTCTTACGTATGTGTTATAAAATAGCTCGACACGTGACTAGGACGGAAATGTCATTTTCATCACTTCATCACTCTCAATGTCATCCACGCAAAATTGATCGAAGGCGATATCAATTGCAGTGTTCTCATCTCGACATTTTCTTCGCCCCCAGTCTCCCTACTGCCATTTTCTTCCACATCTACATATGGGTCTTCTGGATATTCATTTAAATTTAACATTGATTGTCTTCCACACATGCCTTCGCAATTGTAAAAGTCAATGCCATTAATTATCCACCATTTTCTCCCACTACCTTACTTACAATAAAAGTCATAAGTGGACAAAAACAGTTTACTATTTCATATGGACACAAACTCATTCACAATTTGGTTGGTTAATTTCTTCCAATGCTTTCTCCCAGATAATTTATTCCAATTCTTTCTTCCAAATTTACATACATGAAAACTATGTCCTTACATAGTTTTTATTGTCTATCACATTCCTCTGTTAATATTTTAAATTATTATTATGACATCAAATCCATGTCCTTAACGGAACCAATAGTCAAATAGTGACCCAAAACTTAGTGAAAATAATTCAACAAAAAATAAGTTGCATAAAAATTGACTATTTTGTACTTCGTAAAAATTAATCAAACAAAGAGATGCATATCCCACCGCATAATGCAAGACCCACAGATAACATTTTCCTCTAACATTAGTGACTTATCTAATTATTTAAAAAACATAAACATGGTCTTTATCAAAATTTAATAAATATTACTTACCTTTCTTTTCAATTTTGGGAGGTTTTCTTTGTTGATTTTTCACCTACTTTTCTTCCATAGACATTATGATGGATCCTTGCCATTCTTGAACAATTTATAGTATAGGTTCAAAGTAATGCCATTTATTATTCTCAACAACCATTTTAATTCATTAAATTTTAATAACTCATTTCCAAACGCTTGAGTGGCTGTTGGTGAAAGCATTGAATGCAACTTGGATAGCAAACCTTGGAACTAATCCTCGGACAATCTAGTTGTGGTACAACTAGATTGAATTTTGTCTGATACAAATTCATTGGGAAGACCATAAATTCTTATGACGTGGACGGTAAAATACAAGAATAGTTTGTTTGGACAACTTTTTATTTGTTCAAATTTATTTGCTGACATCACCATTACAATTTCTAATACACTTTTTTATATTCCCAATCATCTTTTTATCTCACATACATCACATCACAAAAAGTGCTACAGTAATTATTTCAAATAATATTCCAAATAATACCTTATTCAATTGTTTTGTTTCTTTAAGCCAGATCCCACTTCTCTCATTTTTTAATACACATGTTCCCGGTTATGCATCTACAACAACCGGTCATGACCCAAGGCAGAAATAGGACATTTTATATGAACACTTATTTTCATCGATCATTGCAATTATCATTTGTTGAGGTGTCACTCCTACATTGGACAATGATGAATACTACACGTCTAGTATTTCTCTCAATACTAGATTGCAGATGGATCCATATTACATGGTCTGATTTATTTTTTGCATTGATCTCAAATCAGCTTTTTTCTTTTTGAAAACTTCCACTCAAATGCCGTAATTGGTCTTGAACAGCGATAGCTCTACCAACTCCTCTTCAATTTTTGCTCCAAACTTCACAGGCTTTGCACAAAAGATTCAAACGCACCAAGACTCGACCCCAAAAATAGCACGAAAAAAAACCAATTAAAGCCAAAAATTGTGAAACCTAGTCTTAAATACAGGCACGCCCAGATAGGAAATCATTGCTGCTTGCACAACCAGATCTGAATTTGGTCGCGGCCCTCTGGTTGCGATCGGTCATGGCGGGAGAGAGGAGGAGGCTGGGTGCCCATGGGGGGAAAGGGAAGGGAGAAGAGGGGAGGGGGCAAGAGGAGGAAGGGGAAGGAAGGAAGAGGGAGAAGAAAAGAGGGGGAGAGAGAGAAGAAAGGAGGGAAGAAGACGAAAGGGATAGTGGTGACTGTGGATGGCGGTGATGAGTAATGTAAATTTTTTAATAAAAAATTTTAAAATATATCTCAAAAACACTCAAATACATCCACATAAAATTTTCATCTAAAATACTTGAAAAACGCCCCAAAAAATAACTGATTCACACGGAATAATCCATACAAATATCCAAATATACGCTGATTAAAGACCATTTAAAACTATCTGGATTCGTCATCGAAAGGCAATATGTAATTCACGAACGTTAAACGTTTATTACAGAAACAAAATATGGAGCAACTTCCATAGAATATTCCGTGGTTACAGGATTCCGTGTGGAGTTTATTTTGCTAATGCAGAATCCAACCCGGCCAGCAAAACAGTAGTCTACTTCTTTGGTATCCAGTAGTGCACACCAGAATTCGAACTATGCAAATGGATCATGATAAGTTGCAACTAAAATCAAGCTGTTCTTTCTTCTTGCAGTTGCACCAAAGGCCTCGGTCATGTCTGGCGTTTCAGGACTTACAGTCCCACTGGGAAGTGACCAGTCAAAATGGTACAGCAGCTTGGCAAGAAGAAGCTCAACACCTGCCGAACCAAATGATACTCCTGGGCAAATCCTTCTTCCGCCGCCAAATGGGATATACTCGAAATTCATCCCTATTGAGTCACTGCCACTGTCAAGAAATCTCTCTGGTTTAAACTTTTCTGGGTTAGGCCAAACTTCAGGATGCCGATGAACTGCCCAGGCATTTATCATGACTTTAGTTTTGACTGGAATATCGTAACCACCAATCTTACATGGCTCCCTGCATTCTCTTGGAAGTACCAGTGGAAGAGGAGGGTGCAGCCTCAGAGTCTCTTTGATCACTGCTTTTAGGTAATTCAATTCCTTCAAGTCTGGCTCTTGTACTGTTTCCTTCCCCTTGAGGACCTGTCTCAGCTCAGCTTGCACCTTTTCCATCACACCTGGGTTTCTAATCAGCTCTGCCATTGCGTAGTCTATTGTGGCTGCAGAAGTTTCAGTCCCAGCTGCAAAAATGTCCTGTATTACAGTTCAAGAGAAGATGGTTATTTAAAATATGATGAAACGGGAAATTTACTTGTGGTGTCTGTGATATGTTATATACTTACCCAAATAACCGCCTTGACGCTGTCTGTTGAAATAGGAATATTGAAGTCACCACTTTCCTTGAGTCTTAATAGGACATCAACTAAATCTTCCACTTCTGATTGAGAACCAACGGGGGTTGATTGATTTGCTCGCTTCTGTTTGCGCTCACTGATTATGGTTTCAAGCATCTGGTCAATCTCGTTATGCAGCTTTATCAGTTTTGGCTTCAAACCACTCAGGGAATGAAGGAATTTTAGCGAAGGAAACAAATCAGCTATATCAAAACCTCCGCTTGCTGAAATTGCCCCATTTATCAGCGTTATCAGACGATCTTGGTGCGCGAAGCTCTTTCCAAAAGCTGCTCTGCAGACTATGTCATTCGTAAAAGTGAAGGCTTTGTCAGTAATATTGACTGGTGAGTTGGAAGACTTGATGGATCTAATCACCTTCGAGGCCTCATCCTCCCGGAGAGTGCCAAAAGACCGCACGCTTTTGGGACTGAGGAGTTCTAGGAGACAGATTTTTCGCATCTGTTTCCAGTAATCACCGTAAGGAGAAAAGGCGATATCCAAGTTATCATAACCAAGTATCTTAGAAGCTAGAAATTCTGGTCGGTTTGCAAAGATAATGTCATGAACTTTCAGCACTTCTTTTGCTTCCTGTGGTGCTGATATGACCACTGTAGATATTTCTCCCATCTGCAGATGCATGATGGGTCCAAATTTTTCAGCCAAGTCTCTTAGAGGCATGGTGTGGCAAAGAACCAGCTAGATGGTGCATACTTCCAATCAGAGGTAGCTTCCATGGCCCTGGGAGTTTTCTGGGACTATCAGTCCTCTCGGAACGTTTGATGAATAGCCCAGTCAACTTCCATAGAACAAAAAAGCAGAGGCCGCTCACAAGAAGAGCAGGAAAAGTTATTTCCATTTCCAAAAGAGAGGACAGAGGAAATGTAGAGGTACCTCCTCACCTGGTCCAAACTTTATAAATTGCAAGCTTGGTATCAATTTTGTGTTCACTTCTTAATTTTTGGACTTTCTGTCAAGTAAAGATGCTTTTCCAAAAAGAGATTGATTCTGAGATCGTTGTCTTTTTCTTCTGTTTCTCGCAGAATAATTTAAGGCACCTACGTTGCCATCGATACCCTCGGAAAATGAGCGAGTGTTTAGTGTGAGTCGCACAATAATTTAAGGGGATAATTTTAGAAACCTTCCTTTAGGTTTTTGACAATTTCATTTTATTCTCTCAAGATTTTAAAATTTATACATACCTCCCTTATTATTTAAAAATATTATTTTTAAATATTTTAATAAAATTCTCTTGTTTCGTATGCTTATATTTAGAATGACTTTTAAAATTATTTTTTCACTATCTTCCCTTCTTATTCCTTTTTTTTAATTTTTTGCTAAATAAAATTGTAGAGTTACCACTATTACTTTTAGTTTTTATTGTAACCAAATATGAAACTAATAATTTCTTTTATGAATTAACTTATATATAATCCAATATTTTTGCTGAATTTTGTTTTCTATTTTTTGGTATTAAAATTAACAATAAATCAAAAAGAAATTATCGAAAACCACTACTAAATTTTGATAAATCTAAATGAATTATTTTAATATTTCATTTTCTATCTAATAAATCTAAATCCATAATAAAATACCGTCAAAAGTATTCTATCATAGTAGTAAAATTATTATCATAGTTGTTTATCAAATAGTAGGTGTAAACATGAAAAATTTGGCACATTTTCCTTATAATTATACTATATAATCTTATAATTATATTGAAAAATAAATTAAAACTCATTACACAAGGGTATTTTTCTATATTCATTTAAAAATTTGACCAAGTCAATATTATTTTAAGGTTTTATCACTAAAACTATCAAATTAAGGGAGATAGGTATAATTTTTTAAATTTTAGGGGAGCTCAATGAAATTGTTAAAAGCCTTAGGGGAGGTTTCTAAAATTATCCCTAATTTAAGGCACCTACCTGTCTCGCACAAAGGTCCTTGTTTAACTTTCAAAAGTTATACTATGAAAAAATAGATTGCGTGTTTGGAATTATGATGCTTTTGTTAAACTGATAGAAGCACTTTCAAAAGTGATTTATTTAAAACATACTTTTGAGCTATAAACACACACTAAAAGGATTTAATTATGATTATAATAACAGTTTTGAGCTATGGTTTAGATCAACGTGTCACCGATAATTTTTTCGTTAAAACTAATTATTAGTAGTAAAAGGTTAAAATCAAACTGATAAAATTGATAAATTTTTCCTTTCACTTCTTTTTTTTCCTTCAAACATAAAAAAGGAAATTGAAATAAAAATAGATAAATTAGAAGTTGAAAATACCATTAAAGATTTGGTTTAAAAAAACTATAATGATATTTTGTAGTAAAAAAATTTGATATTTTTTGTTTCTTATTTATTTATTTTGTATTTCCCTTTCATCTTTTTGGCTTGTTCTTTATTTATTTTTTATATTCTCTTCCATCTCTTTTGTAGGAGTATTTGAAAAAAATTAAGATTTTATAGATCCAAATATAGGTTTTCAAAATCATTTCTTTTCTTTAAAGAGAGAGAGAAAGAGAGAGACACAGATAGATAGAAAGGAAAAAGAAAAAAGGAAAAAATAATGGAAGATAAATTTGTAAATTTATTACTTTGACTTTGACTTTTTATTAACGAAAAAATTAAAAATGACACTTTAATCTAAATCATGAAAAGGATTATATATAGATCTTTATATTCTTTAATGATTATATTTCAAACATATTTCATTGGATAAAGATGGATTACTTGTCCTAATCAAAATTAAAATTATTGTAAACGAGTGGTTGTGAAATATTGGCCAAGAATTTTTGTACCCCGTGCCAGTTTGGGTTGTCAAAAATTTTTTTTTTTTGTCATTATTGACTTATCTACTCTACTCCTATTCCTAATTTAGTGAAAGGTTCAACCGAACCTACAGAAAATCACATAATGTGGGCAAGTAATGAAACATAAGGTTTAAATCCTTGATTTTTCGTCCCATTAAAACTTAAAAATTTTTATCGTGCCAATTAGTTGTTTGGTTGTCAAATAGGAATTTTTTGTATCCCATGACAGTTTCGGAAGGGGCCGCCAGGCCCGCCATGAATCGTTCTCCTCATCGGCATTATACCTTTTTTTTTTTGGTTCTTATCAGCTTTTAAACTTCAAACCACACGAACCGTTTCCTGCTTTCTTTCCTCTGCTTCGTTTTTCTCTGTAACAAAACAGTGGCAAAGAGTTTAGCCGTAGCATCCCACCAAATTCTCTGCGTGCTTTTACTTGCGAGTTTGGCACCATCAAAGACGTGTTCACCAGATTTTTTTTTTGTCACGATAACGATAATAATTTATAAATAATCTATCTATTTTACAATAAGAAATTCTAAAAAAAAACTATATAAGAAACTAATATGTATACATATCTAACTAGATCAAAAAAGTGTTTTTGAAACTTCCTTTGAATTTTTTCTTACGTATAAGATTCAAACCCTCGATCTATAATCTAAAGAGGAACTTAGGTTGTATTTTAAATTACAATTTTCTAAATTTTTTATAAAAAATGTATTATAATAATTTAATATATAAAATAAAAATATAATTAAAAATATGATCACAAAAAATATAAATATTTTTTATCAAAAAATGACCACTGAATTTCAAAGTGGAGATGCTCAGCTGCAGCCTGTTTGCCCAAACTGCAGCCTGCAGGTCTCCCAACATAACTCAAGGCTTTAACCAATTTCAAAAATGGGGTTGTCAGCCGATAAAACATGACCGTGTATCCACTCCCACACTTGCCATTCAGTCAAGTCTACCAATATAAAAAAAATGTATGTGGTCTGCAATAAACATTATATGGTTTCGTTGGATTTTCTTCTAATACAAACAAAGTGCAGCATCTTTGAAGGGTCACAGCCAGGAAAGATGCACCTTGACCCATGGGGCAATGCACTCCACTACGTCTGCTAATAGAGTCACATCATGATGTGACGGAAGGTAAAAAACATGATTCACGGACCTTATTTTGCTACCGACGGTGTTTTGCTGCCTACCCCTTTCTAAGACATAATAGTATGAGTATCAATTTCAATGTGAAGGATTTTTTTCCTTAAGGTAAAGGTAAGAGTTTTATTAGAGCAAGTTAGCTTGATATTCACTAAAATTTTAATCACTCAACTATTAATAGTATATTTTTATTTATTAAATTATCAAAAATTATAAATTTTTATCATTTCATTATCAATTTTATCAAATCTAACTATTAGTATTATATTTCGTGAATCGTGCGAACCCTTAGATATAACAGAGTTCGGGATGTAATCAAATGGAATTGAGTAAATCTTATATGCATTGATAATATATACACTATCACAGTGATGTACAATATATATGTAAAATTTGGGTTTTAAATTCAAATTCGTGCATTTAATGGTGAAAGTATATACATTGTCAGTGTATAGAAAATTAATTCAATAAAATTATCCAAAATTACACGTTTGATAGTTTAATATGTAAAAATATACTAATTAATAGTCGAACGATCAAATCTTGATTGTTTAAAAAAGATCAATGTGTCCCAAGGTAATTTAGGCTTTGTTTGGATTATATTTTTTCTAGACTTTTTGTAAAAAAAATACTATAATATTTAAGATATATATGAGATAAAAAATGATTAGAAAATATGTCCATAAAAACGCAATAAAAAGAAAAATTACAATCGATACATACCCTTGCTCATTTTATTATGAATACTACCACAAATTGGTGTGATGTTCGTCCTCTCAATAAATGAATGATTTCCGGAACTTTGCAAATATTAAAATCAAGTAGTGACAAACCATTGGTAATGTTCAAGTTGAAAGTTTATAAAAGCAGAGAATATATTAATGAAAACGAAGGACCCTACCGCAATTATTATGATTGCAGCCATGTGGTACCCACCCAAGTACGAGATCGATGCTAAAACTTGTCAAAAACTGTATGCTGTAGGAAGCAGAAACGTAGGCTAGACACGTGTAAAGAGAATTAATTATGCCCACCAGTTGGAGAATATCGGTAATGGAGGTCCCACGAGGATGAATGAATTGGTAGAAGTAAACGTTTTGGACCGGAGCCAAAAAAGAATAAAAAGTTGAAAGTAATAGATTAGTCCATGTTGAAAAAAAGACTATAACTCGTACAATCTATTAGTCTATGTTTTCTAATTTTTTTTTCAATAATATGACAATATCCTTTTGAATTATTTTACTCTTTAATCAATTCATAGTATTGCCATAATAAGTTTAGTTGTTTAATTCAAATGTTTAAATCACTGTATTTTAGTCAAAAATTTATGTTGTTAAATTAACTTATCAAAAAACCTCTCTAAGTAAATATTTTAACATTAACGTTTCTTTAGCCAAAACTTGTTTGGATTTGTAGTCTTCTGCAGAAATTTTTTTATGTGTTTTATGAATTTATTTTGCAATAACTTTTTAATTTTATATACACAAATCACTACAGTACATTTTTCAACAAAAACTTCTAAAAATAGCAATCCAAATTAACAAGTATTTCTAAGTTAAATTTACTATATTTACTACTTTAAACATTTTCCTTAGTTGCAAATGACAAATGCGATAAATACTCTTTAACATGTGTCATTTCTCAAGGATTTTGAATTATTTTATTTTTATTCTTAATTTTAATCAATGTTATCTAATGGTTATTAGTTTGTTTAATTTACATGTTTAAATCCCTATATTTTAGGCAGGAAATTTTTTTGTTAAGTTACCTTATCGAAAAACTTATCTTTATTTAACATGTCTTTTAGGTAAAAAAAACTTGGTTTAACCAACTTATCAATAATTCTCTATAAGTAAAATATCTACTTTAACATTTTCCTTAGCTTCAAATGACAAATAGCATGTATTGTCATTTGTAAATTTTTTTGTATATAGGATATTATAAAATTAAATAAATGTTTTGGCAAACTGATAAACATCAATGCATGACCACCTTAAAATGTAAAAATTATAAATTTTTTTTCCCTCAATCCTATTATAAAAGCAAAGAGTTTACTTATTGTCTTGTTATAAACGGTTTGAGCAAGGATATAATGCTTTTAAATTATACAAAAACAATCACTTTCACTATTTGCAAATATATTGTGTATATCTTATCTTTTCATGCAAAATTAGTATCTTTTCAAATTTATTACTTCCAACTCTACAAAAGTAATTAGTGTAGAAATATTTATACATTTTAAGCATTAATATTAATTATAAATATATATTTATATACTATATATACCATTCACTAGTTTCAAAACTTCTTGAAGCTTTCCTAAGTAATATTATAGAGTTTACAGTTATTTTGAATTCCTTTAGAATTTAGTATAGAACATATAAGTTGTCTTTCCAAATTACAAAGAATTCTACAAAATCTGACAATAGTTTCAATTATCTAACACATGCGTTACGATTTTAAAAATCAAAAAAATAAAAAATCTATCAATTTCTTTTTGTACATTTTATTTTGACCACACTATATGCCCTTATCTTTACAAATTACAAAGAGTTCTACGAAATACAATCAAATATAAATTGCTTTAAAATTCAACAAACAAACAATAATCACTAATTGCATGCAATTTTAAAGACAAGGGCCAATGCTACTACTATATATGAATGTAATGGTGGTGAAAGCGATTTGTAAAGAATGTTACTTATTTCTTGATTTAGCTACTAAGGACATACATACGGCATAAAATTGGTGTGTAATTTTCACAAATCCTCGAGTGATATAGGCAAATTGAATATATGTAAGTGTTACAACATTTGGAATTGGACGTAGAATCTATAGTTGTGGCCGAAAAGTGTCACATGTCAATACACTACAAAATTGCGATACTATAATGAAGAAAATGCTTTGACATTTGTTTGTAATGGGCAGAGGTGGTTTTGATTGAATTGAATAATCAAGGTCCTGGTCTTGGGAGAAGAAAACTACTCTCCCTCTGGCGTGGCTGCCAAGTTTTTGTCCTATTTAATTTTGTTCAACATCTACGGTGCGAATTAATTTGTTCCATGCAACGAAGTCTATCTCGAGATAAACAACTTCACCTACCCTTTCCTCGATCTCGACAGAAACTAATTTTATACTGTCTAAAATATCTCAAAGTTTAATATCTTTAGGACGAAATAATTGCTTCAACTTTAAAATTAAAAATAATAGACCCGTCAAATTCTAGGCAAGATAATCTATTTAATTTTGTTCTACTCTACGGTGCCAGTTAATTTCTTCCGTTGTGCGTATTTGACAAAGCCAATTAATTTCTTACCACAAACTACAGCACTTTGCACGTGTTATTCTGTGTCGCTCTTTCCATCACTCTCGGTCTCCGCCCACGATAGGCAGGTTACGCGTCAAGATGTAACCCATGGATTGTTTAAGATTGTAAATTCCCTCTGACGAGCTAACTTCGGATTTGGGACAGGGACGATGATCAGACGAACCGTCCTGAGCAGTCCTCTCACAAAAGAAAATGAGGGGACTGCAGTGGACCACATATATTGGGGAGCAGCAGTAAAGGAAAATGATATCGTTTCACTAAGTGGGTAAAAGAAAAAAGTAAAAAATGTATTGAAATCCTAACGGTGTCCGTTTGGGGCAAACGGACTGATTCAAAATTCAAATATCAAATGCAAAATTTTAAATCAACCGCATAAAATGAAAAGAAAAAGTCGGGAAAGCATGGATTCATTCTTTTGTACACCAAAATAAGTCTTGCTATCTCTACGAATATTTACCAAAAATAATTGAGAGATAAAAATGCAAACATTGAAGTGGGAGGAGAAATTTAGGGCGTGTTTATGTGAAGAAGAAAGAAGGTCAAATCTATTGAGAGGAAGCCAAGCTCGTGAGGCATTTTGAGTGAAGATGGAAGGATCAATTTATCTTTGTAGACATCTTTGGAAGGGAATGCAACAATTGAATGAGGTTAAAATTGTTAGGGCAATTTCTTTGCATCCTTTCTAGGGTAGGCAGCAAAGTAGAAGGGAATAGAGGAAATACATTTACAACAGTCTCCAGTTTTGTCGAACAACTAAGTAACAGCAACTGTGCCATCCGACGTTGGTGAAACATAATGCTCCAATTCGATGAAGGTAATGTCACTGAACCATGTCCTGAACTACATCTAATGATTTGTCACCTAAGGTATATAGATATAGTAAGAGCCAACTTGGGGAGGTATGCACAAGGAACTTATGCGTGCCAAGTGTTTGTAAATTTGACTTAGTAGACGAATTAAATGGCTTGGGAAGTTTATTGGCATATAAAATAACAAGAAGAGTATGAAGGTAATCAGTACTTGCTTTTTTCATTCTTATTGTAGGATAGTAGTAATACCATACAGTTTAGAATGTATTACTGACTGTGGATGGGCATTCACATCATAGTAAACTGACATATACAAAGATAAAAGATAAGTAAAGTGAGTCATTGTAAATTACACGAATGAAATAAGGAGTACAACAAAATTTTACCAAGATTACAAGGTATCTGAGTGATTGTGGCTAGTTATACTTTTTGATAGCATGTTTTTAGATAAATTACTGATAGTTGAGAAAAACTTCATGTATCTCTAAAGAAGGATTCTTCCAAAATTATGAGATATTTGAATAATTATGACTAACTATACTTCTTGATATCAAATATATTTTAAGATAAATTGTTGATAGTTAAGGATGCAGGGCTTGGACGGTTGCCAGTAACAACTATTCGAAATGATATAATATTTTTTGAACAATGTGTAACTTTATGTTAACTACTTGTAAAATTTAACAACAGAGATGAATTATTACATATGAACAGTAACACAACAGAGATGAACAGTAACACAATATCACACTTCTGTAGTAAGAATGTACAAGAAATTTACATAAAACTACAAAATATTCAAAAGAGGTTACATTGTTCAAGAACGGTTGAACTGGCAATCGTCCTTGCCCCATGTCCGATAGTTAATAAATACTCCCATGTATCTCTAATTAAGTGGGTTCTAATATGGTTTGGCATCTATTTATGTAGAGAATCACATTTGAGTGGAAAATAAAAAAAATGAATAGTGGGTACAAGGGGGAGAGAATTGCACACTTTATTAATTAAACATTGCTAGTTGCTACTTTATGTTAGAAATTTGGTACATATTCGTGCAATAGTAGTGAATTAATTAAAGAGAATTTCTTTTAAACTTGGTTAGTATAAGTGCAGATTGTAGATATATGTGTTACGCTATGTAACATATTATTTTGCTGAACTTACCTAGTGAAAGAAATTGGTTGCAATTCAGTGTGCCTTGACATCATGTTAGAGAAGTATTATGTTATGTGAATAAATCGTAACAATGGATTCAGATTGTGATAGTGTTGTAAAATGGATTCAGATGAGAGGTTTTTGGAAGAAGTGTTGCAGAAATATAATGTCATTAGTCAATGTACTGAGCGAACACAAAAAGTAACTGCTGCGGGACAAGAATTTTTCATAAAGGCTACAAAATGGTGAAAGTTGGTGAGATCTGAAGCAGAGATACACTCAATCGAATTGGACTAAATCACATAGGTAAAAATATTGCAAACTCATCAAAATATTTAGCTTGTTTTGTGACTGAAAGAGGATGAACTTACTTGCATGGTTTTGTTTGTACAACTTGTTTAAGATAGTATGACATGAATAATGAAATTGAAACTCTGACGAAAACTTCTAAACAAGGAAACTGTGGGTAACACAAGTTAGATACACTAAGAGCCAACTTGGGGGAGGTATGTACAGGGAACTTATGCACGCCAAGTGTTTGTAAATTTGACTCATTAGACAAATTAAATGACTTAGGAAGTTTATAAGCATATAAAATAACAGGGAGAGTATGAAGGTAATTGTTGCTTTTTTTTTTATTCTTGTTGTAGGATGGTAGTGACATCGTACAATTTAGACTGCATTACCAACTGTGTATAGGTGCTCACATCACAATAGACTGACACATACAAAGATAAAGATAGCCAAATTGAGTCATTGTAAATTACACAAATGAAATAGGGAGTACAACAAAGAGGGATTCCTTCAAGATTACAAGGTATCTGAGTGATTGTGGCTAGCTGTTCTTCTTGATCACAAATACTTTTTTCAGATAAACTACTGACGATTGGAAAATACACTCATGTATCTCTAAAGAGGGATTCTTCTAGGATTACACGATATCTGAGTAATTGTGGGTAGCTATACTTCTTGATAGTAAATATTTTTTGGAGATAAACTACTGATAGTTAAGAAATACTCTTATGTATCTCTAATTAAGTGGATTCTAACATGGTTTGGCATCTATATACGTAGAGAATTACATTGGAACGAGAAATGAAAAAAGGAATAATGGACATAAGGGGGGAGAGAACTACACACTTTATTAATTAAACATTGCTGGTTGCTACCTTATGTTAGAAATTTGGTACCTATTCATGCAATAGCAGTGAATTAATTAAAGAGGATTGCTTTTATATTTGATATGAGTGTAGATTGTAGATATATGTGTTACGCTATGTACATATTGTTTAGCTAGACTTACCTAGTGAAAGAAATTGGTTACAATTCAATGTTCTTTGACATCATGTTGGAGAAGTATTATTTTATCTGAATAAATAGTGACCATGGAATAAAACTGTTATGGTGTTGTAAATTAGTATTTCACTAATGTAATGATGTTAAAATCATGTCTGTCTAAATGACAATAGAAGAAAAATTTATAAAAGGATGGGAAGGAGAGGGAAGGAGGATTTGCACATAATATTAAACAGTAACTATTGTTACCTCATGCTTGTAACATTGTACCTTTTTGTAGAATAGTAGTATAATAAATGAAACACATTTTCTTGAAACTAGATGAGTATAAGTATATATTGTAATTTGTATCTAGTAGGTCAAATGACATATTGTTTAGACTGCCTTTCTTATAGTTATCTTAATTAGTGTGCATGTACATCTTGTTATTTGATAGAACAGTGACAGTGTAGAAATACTTTGACATGGTCGTAAACGTATAATCAACTAGCATAATGATGTTAAATCAGGTCCGGAGATTGATAATGGAAACCATGTAAGGAAAGAAATGCAAACATTAATAAGCATTAGTAATTGTTTACTCTTATTTATAAGTTAGAACCTCGACTAACTGTAGCAAACCAATAATTGAAACCCACAATATGAGAGTTAATTGGCATGAGTCTTGGTTCTAATGTCTATATGTTAGGCTGAACGTACTTGTTGTTCAATATATTTTACTCACAATTGAATCTGCTATATCATTCTTGGAATTAATTTATCTCGATTTAGGAATGTTGGGAGAAAACCTTATGTAATTGAAATGTAATTGTTTATCAAAAAGTTGGTGCAGATAGCATGAAGGAGATTGAGAATTTCGACTAAGAAAGCATCTAGAGAAGAAAAAAGTGAAAAATTGGGTAGCAGCAAACTTGAGGCACCATCAAAATCCTTGAATACGTAAGTAGTCAACGTTTTGATGTTGCGCCAATATGTTGGTGTGATGACCCCACCTCCCCCCTAAGGCGAACCAAAAGGTTCGGCGGACCGCCTGCTCAATTCTCATCGGAACTCACTACAATCTTTAAATGAGAAATAGACCAATTTTCAATGATTACATCTAAATGTGGCAAAATAATAACACGATTAAAATTTTTTCATTTGCACAAGTATATCCAAGGATACAAATCTCAAGTCAACTATATCGATTTCCAAATCTTACAATTTTCCCAAAGATCAGTTACAAAATATCAAACTATACAAAAGACTAGTTTTCACTAGTACCTTCCAATCACTTCCTTCACGCCACTCCCCTGTTAAGAAATAACAAATGGAATGAGATGAATTAACGCTCAGTGAGACCAAGAAAAGCAGACAAATAAATAAGTACAACTAGCATTAAAGTTTATATAAGTAGACAGCCATGATATTCATATAACTCACAAGGGAAAACAAAATCCAATGAATAAGGATACGGGAGCTCTCGCTGGCTCGAGTTACACGATTGGCCAATGGGTTGGGGTGCCCCCAAAAGTATAAGTGGTCGGTGAGATATTGCTCCAATCGACTTAGAATTGTTTATAATTTTGAGTCGACATGAGAGGTACCTCCCACCCGAATTGGTGTGGTACATGCTATCGTTCCGAGAACCAATTATAGTACTAAGACGGTATGAGAGGTACCTCCCACCCAAATTGATGTGGTACATACATCCGTTCAGAATTGTTTATGGTTCTAAATCGACATGAGAGATACCTCCCACCCGAATTGGTGCGGTACATACTATCGCTTAGAGAATTGGGTAGATGAGACATCGCTCCAATTGATTTAAAATTGTTTACGGTTCTGAGTCGACATGAGAGGTACCTCCCACCCGAATTGGTGTGGTACATGCTACCGGTCAGAGCTCACGAGTTAAACATATTTATGTACAATACCAATCATATGTACAATTACCAATCATTGTTTATGGTTCTGAATCGATATGAGAGGTACCTTCCACCCAAATTGGTGTGGTACATGCATCCGCTCAGAACTCACGAGTTAAACATATTCATGTACAATTACCAATCATATATATTCAGGTAACAAATATCACATAATTAAAAGAGAAAGAGAGATAACGAGGGCGATAAAGTGCACCATCGTCTCGGCAAGTTTGCGTATCATGTATAATACTTGTACAATTAATATTTCAATCACATACGCATTTAACATGCACTTGACACTCACCAAATCACAATGAAGGAGTAAGTGCAAAAGATCTTTAATGGTCGGCTCCGAGATTCTCTTCAAGATCCTCTTGAGCGCTTGGGAACATAACAATTAACTATTACCCATAAATACTTATAAATTCCTTACCAAACAAGGAAGAATGTACATTCGTTTTCAAATTAAAACAATGTCTTGAAAAGTCTCAATATCTCGAAAATCGAGATTCAAAAGTGAGGGTTTAATCACACAAGAGAAACTGATTTCCTAAATGAAATCGAGTTTGAAACAATCAATCAATATCGAGAAAGAGTAACGAGTTCTCAAAACTCATTTTCATAAGAAATCGGGAAATTTCAGCTTTGCACGACAATCTTTGGAAAATCAAATCTTGAGTTTGGTAATTCCAAAAATGGAAAATTTACACTGTTGGGAAACTAAGTTCAAAGTGCTAAAAGTTCCTCGAAGACACTTTTCCAAGATTTTAAATGGAAGGCATTCAATTTTCAACTCAAAGTGGCTGATCTGAACAAGCAAGGCAGTTTCAGTCATGTTTTTTGGCAATCTTTGGAAATTCGGAAAAATTCACAGAAAGTGAACTAGCCTTTGAAATTTGTAACACACTATGAGTTCCAAACAAGGTTTCAAACACAACAAATAGAACTAAATTCAGAGTTTTGAGCATTGAGATATAATAGTCTAAAGTTGACTGAAATTTGAACACTATTCAGAATTTTTCCAGATTTGAAAAGCAATCTTTGGAACATCAATTGGGTATCGAAATGATTTTAGAATAATACCAAATTTGGTACACTTAAACTTTCATATAACGACTACTTGTCTATCAAATTTCACCCAAAAACTCACTTGGGAAGGCAGTTAACAAAACTACCAAAATTTAGGAAATTTTTAAAACAAATCTATCCTCTTGCTTTTCTTTCTTTTTTAAACATTTTGCACCATGAAATCAGTCCCAATTCGGTTCATTTTTGAAACCAAGGTCATATGAACATCTAATAAACAATTGGTAGGTAATTGACACCAAAATTTTCAAAACAAAACATCCCAAATCAAACCTAACAATTCGGCTAGCAAGAAAAGAAAGATTTCCAGATTTCCAGCTTTGTCATAGTTTGGAAATTGAACCATATCTCATTCAATACAACTTGAAATTGAGAATGGTTGGTGGCATTGGAAACTAGATTCAAAAACTCTACATTTTATCAGAATAAGCCATTTTTAAAATCAGTTCACAAGTGAGAGAAAATAGAGCCACAAGATGCAGCTTCTACCTTCCTCTCGGATAGAAAGTCAGAACATGACAAGCAAATTTTGATGAATCATTAGGCTCACTCAGTTCGAACTAGAGGGTGAATTTTATACCATTGGAAAGCTACAAATGTCTAGTTTCAAATGCTACAAACAGCACTCAATTTTGACTTATGAACAAAGAGTTATGTTCGATCAAAGGAGCATTGTTTCGGACAGCCAAAACCCATTTCCAGATTTCTTCAATTTCGAAAATTCAAGTTTTGCTCAACCAAATCAAATGATTTTTGGTAGACACTTCCTATACACAATATACAACATATATCAACCAATTTCACAGCCAAACAACCCACAAAAATTCAAAATCATGTACAAGATTCACTGGACAGATTCGGCCAGCTTGCACTTCCAACTTTCCTTCGATTTTTCCTTCATTTTCTAACCGTATTCACCTCAAATAATACATAAACAACCACAATCAACTAAGTACACCTCAAGCCAGCTACCTATAGGCCACTTCAAGACCGCTAGCCTAACATTTAAAGTAAGAAAAATAGATTTTCTCAAGTCCTCTACTTAGTTTCATACTTAGGGTTCAAACCCTTGCAAATCCAACCGTAAATCTTGTATTAAATGGAGAGATTAGAAGAGTTGATGGTTACCTCCTTAGTCCTTGAAGAAACCAGAAATTTCACCACGAAAACTCCAAGAAATCACCACAAGATGAAGCCTTTCACCAAACTCAAGCTAATCTCTAAGTGATATGTGAGTTGGGTGGTGATTTGTGAAGGAGATGGAAGCTAGATGAAGTGAAATGGAGTGGAGCTTTCCTTCCTCTTTTCCCTTGCTGCTCGACCGAGCTTATGGAGAGAGAAGAGAGAGTGTGTTGTGTTGTGAATTTTCTTTTGGAAGTTTAAGGAATTTGTGGTAAAAAATGGTGCAAAAGTCAACAAGGAATAGTGTCGCGCGGGTGTCGTACCACCGTTTTCTCTCTTGTTTGTTATACTTGTGCACTAATCCTCAAATGTAATTCCTTTAACACTATAATTATTCACCCTTAGTAGTCTTAATATAAGTTTCTTAAATCTCCACTTAGTCGTTTCGACGCGAAATACGCGAACTTCCAATTCGCGCGTGATAAGACGAATTTTAAAAGAAATTCATATAACGATAATATAATTAACTAATACTAGGGTAAATAATTATAAAAATAATTATTTTAAGAATAAAACATGAGTTCTCACATATTGCACTTTCGGATAGAATATTATCTCGCTTTATTTCTCATTAAACGAGCCTCCGAAAAATTAAATTTGCTAGCGAAACGTTTTAAAAGTATAAATGAGACATTTTTGCATATAAATGGGTTTAAAATAAATGAAATAAATTATCGAAATAAATGGGTGAATAAATAATTAAATAAGCCAGTAAAATAAAATAAAAGTAAGAAAAAAATTTCGGATCCTCACAGTTGGTAGATAGTGAGATGTAACTGTTTGACTGATTCCAATTACGAGTTGTTGAATTGGTCTCACACTGTGTTAATTTGCATAGATAAGAGTATATGAAGTTTTAGCCAAACTGATATGTGTTGAACAAAGTAAATAGTCCTTTACAATTTGCATGAGCAGTGGCAAGATGGCACGGAAAAGAAATAAAGAAGAATCCAAGTGGACAAGGAAGAAATATAAATAGGGGGAACTACTGACCTGCAAAACCAATCCCATCATTTAGAATTAGAAAGGAAAAGAAGAAATCAACTTGAGAAAAAGAAATGGAGCAAGCGAAACTCAGTTAACAGTATTGTACAACTTTTTTACCTTCTTTTACAGATTTTTGTTATCACAATATTTGTAAATTTTTATTTCGATTTATAGAAAATATTATGTAGTGATAGGTAAGAATCCTTGTAGATATCATTATAATTATTGTAAATTGTTGTTCAATTTGTAGATTTATTTGAATATTGTATATATCTATTAGAATTATTATACATATTGTTATAACTAGAGTGTACATTTGGCTAATTTTATTCAATTTTTAGAAATATTTGTAAATAATAAAATTATCTAACAAAAAGGCACTTTGTTATGTTTATAAACTTAACAAACTTCTCCATTCTTCATTTTTTTATGAGGAATCCATTTTTCATTTTAAGTCGCACATCATCCCTCTTTTTGTATATGTTATTTTATATGCATCATACCTAATAAATCTAAGAATATTTATTCAAAGACCAATTAAATGATAGAAATATGTCAAAGTTTACATTCCAACCAACCTAAAGATATTTGTTCAAAGAACAATTAAATGCTAGAAATATGTCAAAATTGACATGTCAATCACTTTTCTAACGCTTTTAGTTCGGGTTTGATAAAAATGAAAAATGAGTAACATTATGTTGGGTATTACAAATTTGTTGATGGATAATTATTGCTTTGCAAGATTATAATATATTGACAACTTAAATCTTACCTAAAGCCACTACTTTCATAATAGTGGTAGATGACTATTTAAATTGTTTTTTCAATCAGCATGTGTGTACTAATTTTTACCAATTTTGTGAAACCAAAATCTTTATTTCCTTAAACATATCATAAAATGGATTAAACAGTTTGTAAGACATTAGCAATGGAAAGTCAATAAATACCATTATGGGGTACAACATCAGTATGTTACTAATTAGCAATAGAATGTAATTTTTTTTAACCAATCGATAGAATAGACGTTATTGCTTTGGATATATTGTAAAACAGATCGAGCTAATAATAAAAAATTAGCAATAAATAATGCTTAATACTAACTAAATATACAATACTAATAAAGAGAATCTAAAATTAGTAATTTAACTTTTTTTCCTCTTGAACATTGTAAAATAGATTGAACATGTGGTAGTGTATTAAGAACTAAATGTAAGTACATTCTAATGAATGTTACGAGTCTGGTACAATAAAACTATCTAATTATCCAATCTAATGTTTTTGCTCCACCAGTATTGATTGATATCCATTGATTTGTCAAAAGACGCTATTTTTGCCCATGACATGCTGCAAAATAAGATGAATACGATATAATGTGTTAACAATTATATACATGGTATAGTTAATCAAACCCCAATTTGTATGCCTATATGAATTCTATGTAACCAATGAACAACTATAAATTAAATTTATTCTTACATTATGTGTATGTATGTGACATTGTGTAAGAGCTAACAACCAATTACAAATTCAAACAATGGACTAATTTATGCAAATTTATGACCATGTAAGCATACATAACATATAGTACTACTCTATAACCACTAAAATGTGTACACTTTACAGATAAATGCTAATATCAACTATACCAAAGTTTCTAAAATCTATTTCAACTCACGTAACTACTTTTTCTGCACTATATCTAATCTCCCTTTTACATGCATATATAATCAAGTAACTAACACCTAACATGATGTATATTTTTGTAAATTGATTGTACCTCATAAATCATCCCGTGTAAGGTATTAACAGACAAATAATGACTACTCATACAAGTAAAATTACACATCTACTATAGGAAGATGCACAAATTGATCAAAAGGCTAAATAACCATTCTAAATTTATACATTACCATTGCACTACCTTTTATAGATATACACGGTCAAGTAACTAACATCTAACATAATGCACATTTTTATTAAACTGATTGTACCTCATAAATTACTTCGTTTAAGGTGCTTATAGGTAAATTAGTATTAGTCATATAGATAAAATTACACATTCACTTGCAGCCTACAAGGAGATGCATAAGTGGGTCAAAGTACCAATAACCATTCCAAATTTATGCATACCATTGCACTATGCATATTGCTGTGATGACTAATTGTAATATGAATGTGAACAAATAACTGCATGTTTAATAATTTCTATGCATCGTACTTGGTTGGTAACATGGTGTACATTATTTCAATCAGATTGTACATTCACTAGGTATTTATATACATGCTACTTATTTGAAATAAACTACCTCTCTACTAAATATTTGATGCACTCTCATAAGCACTAACGGTTGATTTAACAGGTGATTGGAATAAATAACCATCTAGTAAAAGCTTTTGATATACTATTATTGATGAATAACATATTATACATTCTGATAAACATGGTGTATATCACACATCTTATCTAGGCCAATAAACCATTTCAAAGTTATACATACTATTGCACTACCTTTTACAGATATACACAGTCAAGTAACTAATATCTAACATGATGTACATTGTTATAAATTGATTGTATCTCATAGATCACCTCGTATAAGGTGCTTATAGACAAATTAGTATTACTCATACAAGTAAAATTACACATCTACTGCAGCTGTAAGAAGATGCACAAGTTGGTCAAAACACCAATAACTATTCCAAAGGCATGCATACCATTGCACTATCTTTTATAGATATACACATTCAAGTAACTAATACCTAAGATGATGTATATTTTCATAAACTGATTGTATTTATACATTACACTGTATAAGGTGTTTATAGACAAATTAGTACTACTTATACAAGTAAAAAAATATTTACTAAAAATCAGTACAAGTTGTGGCTGCAACGGCTAATTGTAATATGCATGGGGACAACTAATTGCATATTCAATAATTTGTACACATTATATTTGGCCGGTTATATGGTGTACATTATTTCAACCAGATTACATATTCGCTAAGTATTTATGTACTTGCCACTCATTTGAAGTAAACTATCTATCTAATTTAATGTACTCTTATAAGCATTAATGGTCAATTTCATAGGCGATTGGAACAAATAGCCATCTAGTGAAAACATCTAATATACAATCTTATTAATGAGTAACATACTATACGTTCTAATAAACACGATGTACATCACACACCTTGTCTAGGCAAAATCTTACAAGTTATCAAAAGTTACACCATACTTTTAAAACAATTACAAGTAGTAAAATTTATACCTTGCAACAAGCTACACCATACTTTAAAAGCGATTATGAGTAGGCAAATATCATTGTAATCATGTTATAGGATACCTTGCAACAAGTGTACCTCCTTGATGTTGTCAAGTCATCCTAATCCTTGTTTAGGTAGACTTTCCGGATGCTAAAACCTATGACAAAACCATATATGTGAGTGATGGTCACATTAATGTCACAATTGTGCATAATAGGTTTTCGATAATGTACATAATGTTAGATGACCGTTACGGTGTATAGTCATAAGTGTATGCATTGTGAGTCAGGCATTGCAGTGTTGTTCTCCCTATTTCATTCATGTAATTTACAGTGACTTAGTTTGCTTATCTTTTATCTTTGTATGTGTCAGCCTACTGTGATGCGAGCGCCCATACACAGTCGGTAATACAGTCTAGACTGTACGGTATCACTACTATCTTGCAGCAAGAATTAAAAAAAAGTAAGTAACAATAACCTCATACTCTCCCTGTTATTTATATGCCTATAAACTGTCTAAATCATTTAATTTGTTTACCGAGTCAAATTTACAAATACTTAGCATGCATAAGTTTCCTGTGCATACCTCCCTCAAGTTGGCTCTTAGTGTATCTAACTTGTGCTATCCATACGGTTTCCTTGTTTAGGAGTTTCTGCCAGAGTTTCAATTTCATTATTCATGCCACACAGTTTTTAAACAAATTGTACAAACAAAATCATGCAAGTAAGTTCATCCCCCTTTAGTCACAAAACAAGCCAAATATTGCGATGAGTTTGCAACATTCTTACTTATGGGTTTAGTCCAATTCGATTGAGTGTATCCCTGCTTCAGATCTCACCAAGTTTCACCTTTTTGTAGCCTTTATGAAAATTCTTGTCCCGCAGCAGTTACTTGTTGTGTTCCGTCGGTACATTGATTGGTGACACTTTGTTTCTGCAACACTTCCAAAATCTCGCATCTGAAACTTCCCAATTTGGGACAGGGATATTATTCTGTCGATGCTCTGAAATTGTGAAGGAATGCCCACAAGATATGTTTTTGGAGGGAGACCAAAATTTTATTTCATTTGAAGATTTCAAAAGAATACTCATGCCTCAATTATTTGAGCGGGATTTTTTGGAATGGAACCTGAGGTTTCTTAACGGAACCTGTTAGCCCCTCATAGATATTTTTTTTTATTTTTTTTCCTACTCACTTAGTGAAACGATGTCGTTTTTCTTTACTGCTGCTTCCAATATACGAGGTCCATTGCAGTCCTCTCATTTCCTTTTGTGAGAGGACTGCTCAGGGACGGTCCGTTTGATGACCATCCCTGCCCCAAATCCGCTAACTTCTTTGTTGGACAAACTCCTCGGCTTAGTGTGTTTGGATTGCTAAGGCATTGTTTGGATTGCTATTTTTTATATATTTTTAAAGAAAATATACCGTAATAATTTGATATATATATAAGATAAAAAAGTGATTGAAAAATGTATTCACAAAAGGCGTATAAATTTTTTTTTACAGAAAATCACAATCCAAATGAGGCCTAAATTTTTATCCAAACAAGGCCTAAATTTTTGTAAATAATATTTTACTTGAATTATAAACGCATTTTTAAATCTATTCTTTTATATTTTTAATCACTTTTTTATTTTATGTGTATCAGATCATAAAATATGCTAAAGTAATTATTTCAAATAATATTTCAAATAACACGGTTTGAATTTGCCTTCTAAGGTGAATTGAGTCAAACCCACATATATGGAGAATAAAATTGAGAAGGACACGTGTAGATGCGGACATCATGGTGTTTACAGGAAGAGAGATAGAGAGGTTGAAATGACCAACTAAACAAGGAGGGTGTTGAAAAAAGGATGCACGGGTAATAGCCGGTGCAAACTGCAAAGTATAGTTATTAAACCCGACCTGACCCGGCGGTCGAACCGGTCGACCGGCCATGAAACCGGGCCGGGTTACTAGTTAGATCGGAGTTGCAAAGAACCCGTTTAGACCCGTTCAACCCGGACGGTTTAACCAGGGAACCGTTAGACCCGGCGATTATTGATAAACTCGGTAGGTTTTGGCAATTTTTTTGAAGTTACCGTTTTACCCAATTCTTTTATTTTAACCATTCACACTACATGGGCATTATCGTCTTTTCGCTACATTTTTAGCCAATTAGAAGAGAAAATCAAAAAAATTGAAGAGGGATTCGGCCATTTGGGCATTCGGCCGTCATTGGATTTGGGGATTTAGGCATTTAGGGATTCGGCAGCTTCAAATCAATTTTTCGGCTTTCAATTTTTCAGGGATTCGGCTTTCAATTTTTCTTTCCTTTGCTTTGCTAGTTGCTCTGGCCTCTGAGAGTCTGAGGCAAACAATTGGAGGAAGTTTTGAAGTTGCCGCAGCAGCTGCCAGAATTCTTCCACGAAGCTGCCGCTGCCATCGAAGCTGCCATTGAAGGCTTGAAGCTTTGTTGCTGGTAAGCTAGTGAAGCCTTGCAGCTGGGCACGCATCACGGCACCTTGGAAGTTCGAAGTTGCGCAGCCGCTGCCAGAATTCTTCCAGGAAGCTGCCACTGCCACCGAAACTGCCATTGAAGGCTGAAGCTTTATTGCCGGTTGCAGCTGGATGCACACCACAGCACCAGTGAAGGCTTAAATGTAAGTAATACTCCAACAATCCAGTTTTCTGCTCACGAATCTGCACACACCATGGCACCAAGTGCTAGAACGTCGTTTCTCTCCAAGTTAGGAGTTATGTACATCTAATTATATATATATATATAACGCTGCTAGTTAGAGCTGATGTTGAAGAAACCGATCCGTTTATCTATGGAAAAAATATATAAAAATATTAAATAATTTGTTGGACCTTTTGTACATATGATGACACCTTGTGTGATACTCGTGCATGCACTAATTGAATCTTGGCACTTTTAGCTTTTTAAGAGGAGATGCACTCTAGAATTTGTTGAGTTGGCAGTTTTGTTGGTCAGGTTCTGGAGCTCAAGCTCATGATAGCTAAGGGACATAGAAATATAGAGCCATCCTTTGTGCTTGCTTGACTTTTGACTTCTAAAGTTATGGTTCAATCAGTTTAAGCAGAAACTTATAATAGATCTAGTAGAAACTGAATTCAATCAGTTTCAAACTGGGATGTATTTAAGTAGAAACTTATAATAGAAGCACGAATTATAGTTGCAATGTGAATCTGTGTTTATTAGCTTATTCAAGAAAGTAAATTGAACATCTTAGTAGCCTAGGCAGGTTGAATTCGGTAACTGAAAATAGGAGCTAAAGGAAAAAAGATCTGTTAGGATATGAAGATCTAGAAGGTAGAAAGATTTCAAATGACCCAAAAAATGCTCTTTTTCGTTTTTGAATTAGAAAGCAGATATAAATGTCATTTTCCTAGCTATAAATGTCATTTTTTTAAATAAAATATATGTTTTATTACTTTTCAGATATTTGTAATGGATTCTATTGGAGAAACACCTTCTCAAACACCAAGTACAAAACCAACACCTAATACATCAAATTCTCAAAATCAACCTCTAACAAGGGGAAAGACGGACCCTGCATGGTCTCATTGTAGAGAAGATTCTGTGTCTAACAAAAAAGTTAAGTGCTTGGTATGTATTCACTATGGAAAAAGAATTTAAGGAGGTGGTATCAATCGATTCAAGCAGCACCTTGCAGGCGTAAAAGGGGAGACAACACCTTGTCCGAAAGTTGATAAACATATTAGATTTGAAATATTAGAAAACTTGAAAGCTGTGGAAAGTAAGAAAAGAAGCTTGAAAGAACGCTCAAGGGGAAATGATTTATATGGTCAAGATCTAAGACAACATAAAGAAGAGGTATACATGCAAGATGCAGAAGACATTCAAGAGATTCAACCACCTCCCACTAGTGAAGTTTCAAAAGGAAAAAAAGTTCTTCAACAGCACAAAAAAGGAAAAACAATAGGGACTTTTTTTATGCCAAGAGCTACTCCAGGAGGTCAACCATCCATCAAAAGTGTGATGCAAAGCAAAGAAGCTAAAGAGAAGGTTGACTTGGCAGTTGCGAAGTGGATGATTGATGCTTCCATCCCCTTCAATGCAGCAAACTTTGCATATTATCAAACAATGTTTGATGCTGCTTGTTCTTTTGGAGCTGGTTACAAAGCGCCTAATTTCTATGATTTGTGTGGCTATTTATTGACAAAAAATGTTGAGCAAGTTAAGAATTTTGTTAATAGCTTTCGTACAATTTGGAAAGAAACTGGATGTACTATTATGGCTGATGGATGGACTGATCAACAAAGGAGAACTCTCATCAACTTTCTAGCTTATTGCCCTAGAGGAACTATTTTTTTGAAATCAGTTGATGCCTCAGATGCTTCTAAGATTGCAGAGATATTGTATAAACTGTTTAGAGAAGTGGTTTTATTTGTTGGGGTGGAAAATGTGGTACACTTCGTCACTGACAATGCTGCCAATTATGTTGCTGCTGGAAGATTATTAGAAAGGGAATTTCCAACACTTTATTGGCCTCCATGTGCTGCTCATTGCCTAAATTTGATGTTGCATGATATGGGCAAGTTAGATGAGGTTAGTAAAGTGGTTGGACATGATTCAAAAATAACAAAATACATTTATAATCATTGTTATCCATTGCATTTGATGAGAAAACACACTGATGGAAAAGAAATTATTCGGCCTGCTCCTACACGTTTTGCTACTAATTTCATTGCATTGCAAAGTATTTTAGTGCAAAAAGATACTTTAAGAGCTATGGTGACTTCAAAAGAATGGACTCTTTCAGCATATGCTAAGGAGAGTAAAGCAAAAAAATTTGTGGATCTTGTGCTAGATTCTATGTTTTGGAAAGAATGTGTTGCAATAGTTCAATTAACTGAGCCTCTTGTTCGAGTTCTAAGAATTGTTGATAGTGATGAAAGGCCTGCCATGGGATACTTGTATGCTGCCATGCATAGAGTCAGAGAAGAGCTTTTGAGAAGATTCTCAAGACGAAAGAAAACAGTTGATCCTTTCTTAAGAATAATGGATTCAAGATGGGATAGTCAGCTTCACAAAAATCTTCATGTTGCCAGTTATTTGCTCAATCCTGCTTATCAATATAATTCTCTTGATTTGGAAAAGCACAGGCATGCAACATTAGGACTTTTGGATGTGATTGAGAGATATTCTTATGCAAATCCTAATTTGATGAGTAATTTGACCGGAGAGATGAGATTATTTCGTAAACCTGAAGGTGATTTTGGTAGAGTTTCTGCTATACGAGATCGTGATGTCATGCTTCCAGGTACCCAAAAATTAACTTCATTTTTATTGATGATTTGATTTTAATTATAAAATACTATAATCTGACTTTTTTTCTTTATTTATTGCAATAGATGAATGGTGGACATGTTATGGTAGCACTGCACCTAATTTGCAAAAACTAGCTATACGTGTTCTAAGCCAAACTTGCAGTGCTTCTGGCTGTGAAAGGAATTAGAGTTTATTTGAGCATATCCACTCAAAGAAGAGAAATAGATTGGAGCATCAAAGACTAAATGATTTGGTTTATGTACACTACAATTTAAGATAACAACAAAGGTAAACTACATTTTGCAATCTGACTTTTGTTTTAATATAATGACATTTGTTATTTAACTAGTTTTAATGTTTTGTATTATTAGAAATGCAAGGGGTAGAAATTATGATCCTATTGATTTTGAGGGCTTCAGCGCCAATGAAACTTGGATTTTGGATGATGAACCTTCACAGTTAACTTCAGCTGAATTAGAAAGTTTTAGGAATGAAATAGTTACATTTGCTATCAGCCGACAAAGTGGTGAGTTATTCTATTTGAGCCATATGCTTGCTTATTCTTTGTTTTTCGCTTTTGGTTAAATATTATCTAAATTTAGTGAATGATTCATTGACTTTCGTACTTGTGTAGATGAAACTCTAAATTTGGATGATTTGGACACTGAAGATGAAGATGAGACCAATAATGAAGAGAATGTTGAAAGAAATGCTCTTAATGCAGGCTGTGATGTAAACGAACTTGGTGGTACTGAATTTGGCAGAAGTTGGGAACCATGGGCATGAATAATAGATGGAGTGAACTACTCAAGTGATAATTGTGGTGTTGTTTATGTTCATGACTTTATGTTTGGTTGTATTAAGTTGGTCGTTTATGACTTATATTTCATGGTTTGATACTTAGATTTATTATTTATATTTGTGTGTAATTTACTGATTTTAGTTTGAATTCATGAATTGTTGATCACATATGGTTATGGATTATGTGTGTGAAATGAACTATGAAGTATGAACTATGAACAGGTTATAACTTGTTAAGATTTAAGAATTTCTATACTTATATTATAATTTACATATTTATTTTATTATATTATATATATATTTTATTATATATTGTGACCCGACGGTTCAACCAGTGACCCACCGATTAAACCACTGACCCATCAACCCGGTCCTCTTGCCGGGTTGATGTCCGGGTTTGTTTTAATAACTATGGTGCAAAGGGTCAAAAAGAAAAGGCACTAATAGGTGATCATTTCGCCGGCCCACAAGGATAAATAAATTTTTTCAAAATGAAGAAGAATGATTCTAATGACAGGATTTTAAAATAAAATAAATATGGCGAAAAAAATTACAAGGGGAGCTGTAGACAATTACACAAAGTGCTTCCAAACTAAAAATTGGAGAAATTATATATATATAAATGTATAATGTATATATATATATATATATTGGTTATACCAATAATTACTGATTTCAAAATTGATTTGCACTAAATTGGTCGCTTTTTGAATATATATGATCCTAATATGATATGATCTCGGAACATAGTTAATAAGAAGGAAAAGTTAGACAATAATATACCTGCATTCAGGCTACTTATATCCAAATTTAAAATTTCCATTCTAACGTGTCCGTTCTTCCATACGGGATTCTCTGTCTGCAAGAGGTTAACACCATTAAGTGCATCATCCTCTAAGACACAATTGAAAATTGTTAGATTTTTAATCAAATGCCAACTTAAATACAAGTATAGAAAATCTTCATCATCATATTGCTAACTTTACCAACTTTGGTGTAAGCTAAGAATCATAATCTCCAAATGTCTTCATTATCAAGAAAAGGTGCCAGCTTACAGTTAACTTCAACTTCATTATTATCTTCATGGCATGATCATTCAAACCTACAAAAGCCACAAGGCAAAAAAAATTCACGGAACTTCAGAAAATCAAGAAAATTTCAATCAACATTCAAGCAAAAAAAAGTTTCATCCCATTCCAAAAAAAAAGGAAAGCGAAAAGAAAAAAATCAACTTAACAAAATCTCAAGCAACTTTAAAAGGAAAAGAAAAAAGAAAAGTACAACCGGACACTTAAAAGTTCAAACCAATGTTAAAAACTTACGAGATTGGAACTATTATCTCGGGGCCAAATGGTATATCAGCCAAAAAAAATTCCAATTTGAGCCTATTAAGTAACGTGATTTAGTCAATGAAATGCTAATCAGAACACAACGTTCAATGGACTAATTGTGGTTAATAAACTCACCATGTATGCTATGGCCTATTGCTTTAAACAATAGTATATTGTTATTATCTGTACTCCATCTAACAAAATAAAGCTAAAAGAAAAGAAAAAAGAAAGGATATTAGCATTGATAGCTAACAGATTATTGTAGCCAGCAGGGAAACATATTTTATTAAGAAAAGCTCTGACAATAGTGGCTACAAATATATAGTTTACTTGATTAATACATCACTTTATCGAATTTCATCTCCTTATCTGGTTCACTTGAAAAAAAATGTTCCAATTTAATTTGCCGTTAAGGTGTAATACCAATAAAGTGAAAAGTTCATTGAGGGAAAAATCAAGATTGAACTTTGCATAAACCTAACATCAAAATATCATCTCGATTCAGAGTACAAATTCACAGTTGTAAAGTTACCAGAATATCAGCAGTTGAGTAGTAAACACTAAAAAACACATACAGATAATAAAAAAGGAAAATTGCAGAAGCCTCCTTCCCTGAGATTTCTGACACTAGCACTCTCCTACCCTCTAGTTTAAGAAATAACACTATCACTCTTGAACTTAAGGATTCTGTTGTAGATACAGTCCAGGCTAGAGAAAGTCTCATTAAAATTTTTTTTAAAGAAGTGAGATGAGAAATTTGTGCCACATTTGCCTTTCGTGCTACTTGCCAAGTAGTATTAGCAAAGGAAGAACAAAATACCACAAAACTATTAAGAATCAATAAATTTCAGGGTTTGTAAGTGCAAACCATATTATTGCATCTACAACACCTTAAGCATCGAGTGAAATTAACATGAAAGCAACGGCTAGTTAAATAGCTACATCTATAGGTTCTTGCACCAGCTTATAAAGGATGGACTTGACACATGAAACTGTCTATTAGCAATGCGAAGAGTTGTTTGTGGGGGTAACACAGTTGGTTTGATTGAGTTTAGTTTAGTTTAGTAGCTTGAGGTGAAGTGTTGCAGCAAAGAGCATGGCTTCTTCCAGCCATAGGAGAGAATCATGGAACTTCTCAACATCCTTCACAATAAGGAACAAATATTGCACCTGCAATCGAAAGGTAATATTGAAGATTTCTAAGACTAAAATGAAGCCCAACAAGTTATATTTTTGTTGTGCAAAATACAAGTACTTCCAATGGTATGAGAGTCTCAAAGAAGAAGAGGTCAACAGTAGAATAGCCGATGCCAATTTAGTGCCGCAATCTCAATAATAGCTGCATAGGTCTGCAGCAATGCAAAGGGAAATGTCAATTCTAATGGCAAGGGTAGGAGCTCTAATTTGTTCACAATTAATTGGCTTATTTACTTCCTCAATTTGTTTACAAGTAACATTTTTTCTTTTGTAAAATTCGTTCATCAGGTTTCTCCAAATAATTATGGTATAAAGGTAAATTTACATACTCTTTTGTCAGCAATAGGCCCTAATTTCTTCCTAAGAGAGGTCAATATTTCTTAAACTAGAGAGGAGGTTAGTGCTAGTGTCAGAAATCTCAGGAGAGGTTTTTGCAATTATCTCTAATAACAATGCAAAACAAAAAAAATTGAAAGACAAGCACTAGAAGAAGGAAAAGTAAATCAAAATTAATTAGCACTACGAAAAAAAATGCAGATAAAGATCTGTAAGAGGAAGAGAACTAACCAAGGTCTCGGATTTTCATAAAAGGAAACAAAAATCCCAAATTTGGTAAAAGAAAAAGGAGTTTCCAGTACTTTACTCACAAGCCAATTCAAGATTAGAGTGCAATTTTGCAAACTTGTAGGGCTCTGAAGTTGTAGATTTAGGACTGAAAGGATAGGAAAAATTCTATCAGGGTCTTGAAGCCAAAGGAAGAGAAGGGGGGTAAGAAAGAGAGGACAATGGCAGCTTCACTGGAGTTGTGGATCGTTAGGGCTTGATTTAGTATAGTATGGTTTAATTTTTTTTATTAAGCATTATATAGAAAACTCAAAAACTGCCAGTTTACAGTTCATCCGATTTTTTTCGGTTCATAAGGTTTGATCGGTTCTTGACGATTTTATGTTACTTTCAAATTTTAGTAATTGAATCGATCCATGGCCGATAGGGGTGGGCAAAATTATCTGCAAATCTAAAAATCTGATATATCTAATTCGATCCGATCCGAAAAATAGGATACTCGATCAGTATTATTTGATTGGGTCAAAAAAGGATCAAGTACCTACTAAGCTGTGGGATAAATTAAGATCACACAATTAAAAACCTCCGGGTACCCGATCCACCCACGTATATATATATATATATATATATATATATATATATATATTTATTTATTTATTTATTTATTTTTGTATACATACTATAAAATAATATTTTTGG
The DNA here is from genome assembly GCA_023065735.1 of Coffea humblotiana. Lineage (NCBI taxonomy): Eukaryota > Viridiplantae > Streptophyta > Magnoliopsida > Gentianales > Rubiaceae > Coffea > Coffea humblotiana. The sequence goes on along the minus strand of CM041212.1, from coordinate 18,849,498 downwards.
AGCTAAAGAAACAATTTCGTTGAACAAATTGCATTACAAATATGAGAGATTATAGTTTATTTATAAGAATCATTTGTAGGTGCCATTATCTTATATTTATAAAAAAGAGTTCAATTAATGTGGAATATATATTTAAAAAAAATGTGTTACTTATTTTAAACTTTTATTAATTTTGAACTCTTTAATTTTTTTCCTTTTTCTTGTATTCTCTTCGCATGCTTATTTTTTAGTGGGAGATTGTTTTTGAGAAAAAAAAATCTTTATTAAATCTTAGATAAATGTGTAAAATATAAAATTAAATGAGTATAAATTATTTTTTAAAAAAATTAAATGATAAGTAGGGTAGGACAGGTACCCGTTGAGTCGATCCTATCCTAGTAGATACTTTATAATCGAATACTTGCTAATATGCGAGATGAGTAAGGATAAAAAAATGACTGACTTATAAGATGCGGATCGAATCAGTTAAATAGTGAACGGGACGGGGATCGGAACCGCACCACCTGGTTCTTAAAACACTGCTATCTAGCCATCCCTTTTCAGACACACATAGCCCGTTACCAATTTATGGACTACTTCCTAGGGTCAACCACAAAAGACACCTTAACTTCAGGGATTGTCTTGTTGTCAGCTTCACATTTTATCTCCGTTTGTAAGGAGTTGATCTGATTCTCCACCATAGAATGGTTCCCTTTTGAGGACATTCGTGACGTAGGAAAATTTGGTTCATTGCCCGACAACCTTGGGACTAGGGGTGTTAATATTTTTTAAAAAAAAAAATCAGTCAATCCAATCCAATCTAAATCGAATTTCAGATTTCGATAAAATAAAATTTGAGAAATCGGAATATGATGTTCGGTAAAATAGTTTGAAAATGTATATTAAAAATACATTATTCAATTATTGATTACCGAACGAATTATCGAAATATATATATATATATGTGTGCATTGGTCATATATATTACTAAATATAAGAATAAATCTTAATCTTACTAAATCCTAATTAGTAATTGCTAATTAGCTAATATAACTATAACTATACTTGGAAATGAAATTTTGATGGAAGTTGACATTTTGGAGTTTAACTTGACAATTTAATTTGGAGTTCTTATTTGTTTCAATGTTTTCTAAAATTGAGATTATGAGTTAGGACATAAGATTATGAACCTAATTTTTTTTTGTGCATTGCTTGAATTAAGTTGATTGAGTTTTATTGGAAAAACATATGAGATATTATTTTGTTACGACTATTTTTTAGAGAAAATTAAAATATTTTAACTCACTATTAATATTTTGAATTTTGGTTATTACCAAATTAATGGTTTTCTGATCCAATTTATCAAACAAAGGTTTAGCTGGTAATCTGATATTGGTTTTAAACATCCAATTTCTAAATTAACAAAAAAATTTTTTACCGAATTTTCGATATGAAGACCCTGTTTAGGACCATGACTAGTTTCCCAAAGCATGAGCTGTGTGAGAGTGAGATTTTAGTTCTTTGCAATTATTTCAGTACTGCACCGACAAGCTTAGGACCATTACCCGTTCTACCATGCGTGAGTAATAATTATTAACCAACAAAGAGGTACCCCGAACGTGTCGCACATCATGCTAACACAATAACAAGTAAAAATACAATAAATTTTCTTACTAATTGAAATTTATGTCTTAAAATTTGTCATATCTTTACATATCATTATATTAGTGGCCGCTTTTATTATGTTAATATTTACATCTATTTTGTTAGTTCCTACACTACACAGTAAAACCGAGACCGATGATTTTATGAGCACTCAGTAGATTTTGCACGTGAGCCAGCGAAAGTTGCGGATAGGATTGTCAACAGTTCTAACGGATCTTCTGTTTCACACCCTATGCCATTTTCTGTCCCATTTTTTATTATATTATTATTTTTCCTATATAAATATCATGTTTTAGTTCTTCTTTGTTTTTTCAAAATCCAATAACTATTAACTGAATAATACAAAAAATTTAACAAACTCAAAAAATCAAAATTCATAAAAAATGAGATTTTTTTATGAATTTTCTGCTATATTTTTTAATTTTTTACTATATATATTGCTTTTTTTTGAAGCTGTTGTATTTATTTTTATTCAATTAATAGTTATTGAATTTTAAGAAAATAAAAAAAACTAAAACATGATATTTATATAGGAGAAATAGCAATATAATAAAAAGTGGGACAGAAAATGGCATAAGATATGATACAGAAGACCCATTGCGATTAACCGCATTGCCTACAAGCCCGTAGATGACTTGAGCTGTAGATGACTTGAGTGAGGAGGAGGAAAAGGAGATCGAGCGGTCGGTACATCTCAATAATCATCTGGGCCTTCGATTCATGATTTGTTACAGACCATGCTCATTGAGGTCTTGGGTACACATGGAGCTGCGGAGCGGCCGCAGGGGAGAGTGATAGGGATGGAGGGTTACCTCACAAGTATTGAGGAAGAGTTAGCATTGTGGCATTCATATCTAGGGGTGCAAATAAATCGAGCCGCTCGATTCAAGCTCGAGTCGAGCTCGACATTTTTCGAGCTCGACTCGAGCTCGAGCTGATCGAGTCAAAGTCGAGCTCGAACTCGAGCTCAAAATATTAAGCCCGGCTCGCGAGCTCGAATATATTTATATATTTTTTATTTTTATTTTTATTTTAATAGTAAAATTACATAAATATCCTTAATATTTTATTATTTATTAATAAAAAATATTATATTATTTATTTTTTAAAAAAATAAAATAATTATTTTTATTTTTTCGAGCTCGAACTCGAGCTCGAGCTCGGCTCGAATCGAGTCAAGCTCGAGCTCGAGCTTCAAAATTGGCAGCTCGTCGAGCTCGAACTCGAGTTCGAGTTCGATGAAATTAAGTCAAGACTGGACTCGATAAGGCCAAAGCTCGACTCGACTCGGCTCGTTTGCAGCTAGTTGCTTTTTTGGTTTTTAGGATTGAAGGTTGTGTGTAGTAGTGTAGAATTTATTGCTTTCTTGTTAGGATTATTGGTGGTGTATTAACTCTTATTTGTAGTATTTTTTTCCTTATTGGTTTTTGGAAAGGTTTCACCGAAACAATATATTCAAATTAATATCAATGGCGATTGCAGTTTCAACTTTTTGTGCTCCACATACTGGTATATCGGGGGGAGTTTTACATTCATTTCTTGTGCTCTTTTGGTGTATTAATCCGGTTCCGACACTAGGGATAATGTTGTCTTAATTGTGGGGAATGGTCTATGGGCGAAATGAAGTGAAATTTTGGTTAAAATTTTTCAATTTTCATGCTTTTGTTCTTATTTCTTTTTCCTTATATACAATGGCTTGTATTTCAAGTTTTAGTATTGTTAAAGCTTAATAAGTATGGATGCGTTAAGTATTAAATGGCGTTGATTTACAGTACTTCTTTAGTGAATATTTGATGCTTTATGACTTTTTTTATTTTTGGCTAATTTTTTGGGTATTGTAAATAGTTGTCTGGTCATCTATTGTGATTTGGTCTAATTATTAATCTTATGTCTCCATATTATTAGAATATGAAACAGGCTTTTTGTTTATAGTTGTGCTTTTAAGTTTATTTTATTAACTTGAACTATATTCCACTGGCTGTTATTTTATAGTTGTGCTTATAAGTTTATTTTATTAACTTGTACTCTACTGGATGTTATTGCTTAGTGACCAGGGGTTTTTATTGACCAAATATCGACGGTTGCATCAAATAGTGACGATAGCTGTGAGCATGTTGTTTTTAAATGGGCAAAACTAAGTAATTGAATTCCTTCATTTGAGAAATGTGAAAAAAGTTTAAGTGTGGGGGAATTTAAAGAAAAAAGAAGAAAATAAAATAAAAAAATATGTGAATTATAATACTAGTCTATGGATGCATATGATTATATGTTTGAGATTTTGCTTAATGATTGGTCCATCTCGAGATCCGCGGCAGTTTGGCATGGATCTGTCCATGGATCCTTTTCGATTGGCTATAAGAAGTTTGCATCGTTTTCCTATTTTGATTATATTTCATTTCTTTTTTAGTTTAGACTACTAGCCTATAAGAAGTTTGCATCGTTTTCCTATTTTGATTATATTTCATTTCTTTTTTAGTTTAGACTACTAGCCTATATTATTCAGGCTTTGATAATTATATTAATTTTTTAACACAATTGTATGCTTGTTGGCTTTGCCATGTTCTTTTGAGTGTGCCCTAAGATTTAGATTTTTGTTTGCATCTTGTTTATTTTGGGGGTTTGATCATGAACCAGCCCTTGTTCTTTTTATGGATTTCATTCATAAAGTAAATCCACTTTTCACACTTCCACTACCGCATCAAAGGTACCTTGACCAGCCTTTTTTCTTGTTTTTCAGTGGAGGTCAAGCCTTAAGCCACGTTAATGAGCCATAACATTTACTACAAGGAAATTGAGACATTGCCTGCAAACTTCTTATCTCACCTTCACTTGGTCAAATTTCCATTTTTTCCAGACGAGACTGAATTGCTGAACTTGTTGCTGCAACATGCCAGTGATGCTTCAAGATTTGCTGATTGATTCAAAGAAGTTTGGCTATAAGAGGGTTGAACTTAAAAATCAAACGCTGATGTTTCCTTAAGGACTAAGGATTTTGATCTACACAGTTCCTCTTGAAAGAATGGCTAACTGGGAGTCGATATAATGTAAATTGGTTTCGATTCAAGCTAGTTGAACTCAATTCCATTTCAGCTCGATGAAAGGTAGTTTAGTTTCTGCTCGATAAATCCAAGCCAAACTTTCTCAAAATTAAAAACATGTTGAAATAAACAAGTTTGAACGCTAAAGGACTCAATATAATTCACAAACGTTAAACGTTTATTATAGCAATAAAGCATGGAGTTACTTCCATAATATATTCTGTGGTCATAGGATTCCATGTGGTGTTTGTTTTGCTAATGAAGAATCCATCCGGCCAGCAAAACAGTGTCATAATCTTTAGCTTCCGATAGTGCAGACCAGTATTGCACTATGCAGATGGATCATGAAAAGTTGCAACTAAAGTCAAGCTGTTTTTTCTTCTTGCAGTTGCACCTAAGATTTCGGTCATGTCTGGCATTTGAGGACCTGCAGTTCCATTGGGAAGTGACCAGTCAAAATGGTACAGCAGCTTAGCAAGAAGAAGCTCAACACCTGCCGAACCAAATGATATGCCTGGGCAAATCCTTCTTCCTCCACCAAATGGGATATAATCGAAATTCGTCCCTATTGAGTCAATGCCACTGTCAAGAAATCTCTCCGGTTTAAACTTTTCGGGGTTCGGCCAAACTTCAGGATCACGATGAATTGCCCAGGCATTTATCATGACTTTAGTTTTGATGGGAATATCGTAACCAGCAATCTTACATGGCTCCCTGCATTCTCTTGGAAGTATCAGTGGAAGAGGAGGGTGCAGCCTCAAAGTCTCTTTGATCACTGCTTTTAGGTAATTCAATTCCTTCAAGTCTGTCTCTTGTACTGTTTCCTTCCCCTCGAGGACCTGTCTCAGCTCAGCTTGGGCCTTTTCCATCACACTTGGGTTTCTGATCAGTTCTGCCATTGCGTAGTCTAATGTGGCTGCAGAGGTTTCGGTCCCAGCTGCAAAAACGTCCTGTATTGCAGTTCAAGAGAGAATGGTTACTTAAAATATGATTAAATGGGAAACTTGCTTGAGGTGTCTGTGATATGTTAAGTTATACTTACCCAAACAACAGCCTTGATGCTGTCTGTTGAAATATTGAAGTCACCTCTTTCCTTAAGTCTTAATAGGACATCAACTAAATCTTCCTCTGCTGATTTGGAATCAACTAAATCACTTGTTTGCTTCTCTTTGTGCTCATTGATTATGTTTTCAAGCAGCTGGCCAATCTCGTGATGCAGCTTTAGCAGTTTTGGCTTCAAACCACTCAAAGAATGAAGGAATTTTAGCGAAGGAAACAAATCAGCTATATCGAAACCTCCTCCTGCTAAAATTGCCTCATTTATCAGCGGTATCAGAACATCTTGGTGCGCGAAGCTCCTTCCGAAAGCTGCTCTGCAGACTACGCCATTCGTAAAAGAGAAGACTTTTTCAGTAACATTGACTGGCGAGTTTGACGATGACTTGATTGATCTAATCACCTTCGAGGCCTCATCCTCCCGGAGACTGCCAAAAGACCGCACGCTCTTGGGACTAAGGAGTTCTAGGAGACAGATTTTTCGCATCTGTTTCCAGTAATCACCGTAAGGTGAAAAGGCGATATCCAAGTTATCGTAACCAAGTATCTTAGAAGCTAGAAGTTCTGGTCGGTCTGCAAAGGCAATGTCATGAACTTTCAGCACTTGTTTTGCTTCCTGTGCCGCTGATATAATCACTGTAGATATTTCTCCCATCTGCAGATGCATGATGGGTCCAAATTTTTTAGCCATGTCTCTTAGAGCAAGGTGTGGCAAAGAACCAGCTAGATGGTGCATACTTCCAATCAGAGGAATCTTCCATGGCCCTGGGGGTTTTCTGGGATTAGCAGTTCTCTTGAAACTTTTGATGAATAGCCTATTAAACTTCCATAGAAGAAAAAAGAAGAGGATGCTTACAAGAAAAGCAGGAAAAGTAATCTCCATTTCTAAAAGAGAGGACAGAGGAGAGGTAGAGTTACTTCCTCACTTGTTCCAAAGTTTATAATTGCTTGAAGGCTTGTTATCAATTTTGTGTTTACTTCTTAATCTATGGACTTTCTGTCAGGTAGAGATGCTTTTCTAGACAGGAATTGATTCTTAGGTCGTTGTCTTTTTCTTCTGTTTCTCGCACAGTAATCTAAGGCACCCACCTAGTCATAGATACCTTTAGAAAATTAGCAAGTGTTTGGTTTGAGTTGTTTAATAAAATAGATTTAGAGCCTGTTTGTAATCACGATGCTTTTGTTAAGCTGATAGAAGTACTTTTTAAAAATGATTAATTAAAATTTATATTTGATCTATAAACACACAGTAAAAGGATTTAATTATGATTATAATCACATTTTTGAGCTATGGTTTAGGCTAATGTGTCACCGTTATTTTTTTATTTATTAAAACTAGTGGTTACTACTAAAAAGTCAAAATCAAATTAATAAATTAATAAATTTACTCTTTCATTACTTCTTTTTTCATTAATTCATAAATTGATAAATTGATAGAACTAACGGTTATTTTCATTAATTAGTTACTAATTAGTGCTCTAATTACTTAATTGTTTGATATTAGTAAAGGAGATTGGAGGGAAAAGAAAGGTAAAATTCAAAAAAAATTTCTATTTAAAATCATAAGAATCATAACAAAAATCATGTCAAAAAATATGACTGCCTGTTTTATTGAGTTTTGTATCATTAGTATAATTTTGTTACTTATTTGTGTTGTCTAATTTATTAGTATAGTTTTTAAAAGGGGTATTTTTGAAGAATAAATCTTATATACACTGACAGTGTATACACTATCACTATTAGATTCATGACATATATACAAAAGTTGAATTTCAAATTCAAATTTATATAGTTGTCATTCATCCAATGCTGACAGAGTATACACTGTTAGTATAGAAAAGATTAATTCAATTTTGAAATAAAAGTTTCATCTCTTCCTTAAAATACTTTTTTAATGTTAATTTTTTTAATTAGACTAATTTTGTTATCAAATCTTAATCTTAGAGAGGTTTGTGTAATGCAATTTTGCAAACTTCAGGGGACGTTAGTGAAATTGTCAGAAACTTTAGATTATTTGATGATTAAAATTTTCGATCATAATTAATTAAATAAAGATGGATGAGTGGTCTTAGTCAAACTTAAAATTATTGCACGTGGGTGGTTGTTAAATAATTGCAGAGAATTTAAAATTTTTGTCGCCGACGAAAGTTCCAGAAGGGGGACCGCCATAAATCGTTCTCCTCATCGGCTTTGTACTTCACGCCAGACCAACTTGTTTCCTTCTTTGTGCAACAAAGCAATGGCAAAGAGTTTAGCTATGGGGATACCTTTATGGTAGGAACGTGCCTATGATAGGAAGGTGTGCAGAGAGTGACATGTGTTAAAAAGTATTGTACAATAAACGGAGATGTTAAATTGTGGTAGAGCGCGTGGAGAGTAAATTTGGACGCAGCGTCTTGCGGATTCAAGCAAAAAAGCGACACGGACTTCCGTACTTCGTTTGGATTAGCTATTTTTGGGGTTGTTTTTGAAAAACATTGCTATAGCAGAGTTTTTAGATTATATTTTGAAATATTTTGGAATAGTTAAGAGTAGGAGAGTTTTTAGAATATATTTTGAGATATTTTTTAAAATTTTAAAAAAATTTAAACTAATTTTTAGATTATCTTTTAGCGTACTTTTTAAAAATTTTTATTGTATTTGAAAAACTAATTTTTGAAAAACAGTGCCATCCAAACAAAGTGTAATTGTAGATTAGAACCAGAGGCAGTTATGCATTTGCAAATGTACCCATTAGCAATGAAAAAATGCTGCAAATGCCTTGGACAAAAAATGTGCGCAAACAAGGTACGCGAAATTTTAACAAATAATAAATGTAAATCTCACACGTGGGGGGATAATAATTTGGAAGAAGGAAAATTGGAGGTAAACGTAGTAGTTCCGCAACACTTTAAAACACAAAAGGATTGAAGCCTGCATTATATTTATACACATATCTAAATTTAATACCCAAGTGTTGAGCTTAAGCATCAGGGAAAATGGTGCAGTAACTACCGTTATGGTAAAAAAACAGTTTTACACATGATATAATAGGTTATAATAATTTTAGCATTCCTTTGATTACCTGTTGGACGTATCTACGTCAATAGGATAATGGGTGAAAATAAGGAAGTAAGTTTCTCATCTAAAATGTAAGTTAACGTAATAAATTAGTACCTTTTGGAGTCCAAAAGGTAAACTGAAAGTAATATGAAACATACTTTTTAAAAAGATAAATTACTATTTTATACCTCAAAAATACTTTTGAGGGAGTAAGTTTATTTCAAGTAATAGTATGTTTTTATACATAAATAGCGATTTTTACTTATAACATAGTAAATTTGATTAATGACAAAAACATGCTAATTTATGGCACGTTTACTCTATTTTGCTTAAAAAACTTATGCCAAGCCCATATTTTATTGTTACTTGAAATAACAGTAAAATGTTTTATTAATACTTAAAACTGAGTACCTTTCTTAGTAAGTACTCTGTCTATACTTGTATACTTACTTGATCGTATGTATAATTTCAAAAATTTTTGGATCAATTTATTTTAAAAGATTTTGACCTTTGACAAAACCTTATAAAACAATAAAATTTTGTCGTATTATACACTTGAATAATTTTTGCAAAGTTTAAAAGTTTGGATAATAATAACAACACATGTTCCAACTTATGTATGGAATATCACTTATGTATATAATTTCTATAATTTAAAACCTATGAATATAATAAGACGATGAAGTTTTAATATGTAAGACGATGAAGTTTTAATATAAGTAATTTAAACCCTATGAATAAATTAGTATTTTTGGAATTTATACATAATTAATAAGCGAAATTTTTTTTTCCCAGAGTACAAAAATTCACAAGTCAAACGAGTTAGTCTAAAAGGGGAAAAAACAGCTGAATATCATTGTTTAAAGTACTAAATAAATAAATGTAAAATGCTCGTTAAAAACTGGTACTTTGATCATATAATGAAGGAAAGGCATAAAGAGTAGGCCCTTTACGGGAAAAGTTTTCATTAATAAAAATACCAACTCTTCATGGCTTTCTTACCAGTCCTCCAATGTATGAGCAAAGTGCCAATAATTGAATTAGTAATTTTTCGATTTGTACATAATTATTTTTTTTTTGCATTTCCACAAAAAATTAATGAAAATTTTTGTATCAAAAAGCAGAAAAGTCAAAAGGATTGGTCTAAAACGGAAAGGAATAGTAGATATGTACAGTACTTGTATTTCACGGTCGAAGGACTACAGTGCTGTTTTTGAAAAATACCCCCAAAAATATCTAATCCAAACGGAACCAATCTGCATTATTTAAAATATCAAATCTCTGATTATGTTGTAACTGTTATCCATTGGTATCCTAAAATATCATTTTCCCACCAAAATACTAGCTCTTTAACATCCATTTTCCCATAACTAAATTTATTTATCGAAAAAAATAAAAATAAACCCGTGGGCCAATAAAACACTAGCTCTTTATGGCTTTCCTCCATTATAAGAACAGAATATCCATTTTTCCATAAACAAATTTAGTTATCGGATAAAATAAAAATAAACCCGTTTTCCAAAAAACACCAGCTATTTATGGCTTTCCTCCAAAAATTATCCATTTTCCCATTTTTTGATAAGCTAATTTATTAGTTGGATAAAATGAGAATAAAATAAGGTTGAACGGCAAATTACCCTTTAGGATACAATGGAAAACAGGAAATTAACTTGTAGCAAGTTTAAACTCCGTTTCCCCAACAAAGATATGCAAGAAATTATTTTTGCAAACTCAAGACACATAATTTATAAAGTGTCAAGGAAGCTTTAGAACCGATATACAAAGCAACTTATTCATTCAAAATTTTTAGGATCCATTTCATTACCTGTTGGACGTATCCACGTCAATATGATAATCTGTAATTTCAGGGACACGAGACATAATAAGAAATAAACTTGTATTAATGTAGACCTAACAAAATGAGAGAAATAGCGTAACAAGTAATACAATAATAAGAATAACAGAGTTAGTTTAACAAAATTAGTATAGTCTGGAATATTTTTTTGGTCTGCAGATAGTTCGCGAATATAAGATTCAACCACTAAAAAAAATGACATGCATATGTAATGTACAACTAAATATAAAGTAAATGTAGTTACATTTTGTCATCGGGTCCATGGTACAAGCCGGAGTTCAATAATGCAATGCCAAAGTTGAAGCTTACTTCAGATGGCATTGGTAACAAGTGGGGTCACAAAATAATTGCAACAAAGGAAAGACACGAGCAAGGGAAACCTTTACAGTAAATGGAGGGAAAATGAAGCTATGGAAATGGCAGAAAAACCCATCACAACTGGCACGGTCCCACACCGTCTCTGCCAAAAACGTGTGGTAGGGGACCAGTTAGTTGAATATCATAGTTATCCATTGGTATCGTACATTTATGAAAGGTAAACCAGTGGATTATACATTTAACATCAATAAAATATGTAAAAGTAAACGACCCATAAAGAGCGGGTGCTTTGTTCATACGTTGGAGGAGTGGCATAAAGAGCTGGTATGACCCATTTTCTCATAAAAGAATTTATTTATCGGATAAAATAAAAATAAACTCATTTTTCAATAAAACACTAGTTCTTTATGACTTTTCTCCATTATAAGAACAAAGTACCCATTTTCTCATAAATAAATTTATTTATCGGATAAAATAAAAATAAACACAGTTTTCAATAAAACACTAATTCTTTATGACTTTCCTCCATTATAGGAATAGAGTACCTATTTTTAAAAAAAAATTATTTATCGGATAAAATAAAAATAAATCCACTTTCCAATAAAATACTAACTCTTTATGGCTTTCCTCCATTATAAGAACAGAATACCCATTTTTCATAAACAAATTTATTTATTGGATAAAATAAAAATAAATCCATTTTTCAATACAGCATCAGCTACTTATGGCTTTCCTCCATAAATTATCTATTTTCATAAGTTAATTTATTAGTTGGATAAAATCAGAATAAAATTAGGTTGAACAGCAAATTACCCTTTAGGATAAAATTGAAATACAGGAAAGTAACCTATAACAAATTTTAACTCCATTTCCAAGACAAAAATATGTTAGAAATTCTTTTTGCAAACGCAAGACACCTAATTCATAAAGTCTCAAGAAACCTTTACAACTGTTATGCAAAAGCAACTTATTCATTCTAAATTTTTAGCATCAATTTGATTATTTGTTGGACGTATTCACCTGAATAGGATAATATGTATTTTCTGGGACACGGGACATAATAAGAATTAAACTTGTATTAATGTAGACCTAACAAAATGAGAGAAATAACGTAACAATTAATACAATAATAAGAATAACAGAGTTGGTATAACAAAATTAGTATAGTCTAGAATTTTATTTTTTTTTCTGCAAATAATTCACGAATATGAGATTCAACCACTAAAAAAAAGACATTTATATCTATCTATATGTATTGCAGAGGAAATTTTGGATAAGGAGCTTTCCAAATTGTCAAAACTCTGAATACTATTTTATTAGAATTTTACATTTCTAAAATTAAGAAATGTTTATCTCACAACTAATCCTATAATTGTCGTACAAATCCTATAATCATACTCATATTTTTCCCACATTTCCCTCACGTTTTCCCCACTAACCCATAAAATTAAAACTCCTAAATTTTAACTAACAGATAATAACCACCCATGTAAAATGATATCTGCAAATTCCAATTAATGTCTCACATTTACTGCTGACTTTATTGATAGTAATAACTAACAGTTATTACTGACATTCACATCTCACACTTACCACATTACTCATAGTAATATCTAACTGTTAATTTAAGAAATTCGCAACTACGAAAGTCACATATCCAAAATTTAGGAGCATGTTTAAATTATAATTTTCACAATTCAACGTATTTTATTGTCATAATATAGTTTATTCTCATAATCATTCATAAAACTGATGCTCACTAATCCAATTGACCTATTTCATTTGTCATCATATAAATTCAATACAGTGAAAAAATTATGTATCATACATTTACCATGGATAAATCTCAATTACAAACATTTCAGTCAGTGACAAAACCAAGATTTTTTTTCTAGAGGGGCTAAAATTTTTCCAGAGGGGCTAAAATTGTAAAAACTTAGGAAGGCTAATTTCATTTTATACAAATAATTACAAATGTGAAATAAAATTTTTAAAATTTGGGGGAGAGTGTAGCTATGGTCCCATTAGTCCCTATTGGTTCCATCATTGAATTCGATGGCGTCTTAATTTCAAATCTGCAAGATTACAAAGGAGAAAACAACTAATCATAAAACGAATTTTATACTATGGTAATCCCACTCAAATATTTTAAGAAGGTTCAACAAGTTCACCTCCAAAACTTTGGAAAATGGGTTTGATTTTTATTTTATTCCGATAAACAAATTTGTCAAACGCGTCCAAAATGGGTACTCTTTTGTTATAATGGAGGAAAGTCATAAAGAGTTGGTGTTTTGTTGGAAAACATCATTTTTTTTAATTTTATCCGATATATAAATTTCTTTTTCGCCTCCAAAATGGGTACTTTTTTGTTGTAGTGGAGGAAAGTCGTAAAGAGTTGGTGTTTTATTCGAAAACAGGTTCGATTTTATTTTATCCCATAAACAAATTTATTTTTCGCCTCTAAAATGGGTACTTTTTGTTATAATGGAGGAAAGCCATAGAGACCTGAAATTTTTGCTCGAAAAAGGGTTTCATTTTCTATTTTATCCAATAAACAAATTTGTTTTTTGCCTACAAATGAGTACTCTTTTGTTATAATGGAGGATAGCCATAAAGAGTTAGTATTTAATTGGAAAACGGGTTTATTTTTATTTTCTCCAATAAATAAATTTATTTATGAAAAAATGGGGTACTCTATTCTTATAATGGAGGAAAGCCATAAAGAGCTAGTGCTTTATTGGAAAACGGATTTTTATGTATTTTATCCGATAAATAAATTTATTTATGAGAAAATGGGTGTTAAAGAGGTGGTATTTGATGGAAAAATGATACTTTAGAATACCAATGGATAACAATTAAAACAAAATCACAGATTTGGTATTTTAAGTAATGAAGAATCGATTCCGTTTGGATTAGATATTTTTCGGGGTATTTTTCAAAAACAGCACTGTAGTCCTTCGAACGTGAACTACAAGTACTGTACGTATCTGCTATTCCTTTCCTTTTTAGACCATTCCTTTTGACTTATGTGTTTTTTGATAAAAGATTTTCATTAATATTTTTTTAAAAATGAAAAAAAAATTAATGAAATATGTATAAATAGAAAAAAATACTATTTTAATTATTGCCACTTTGGTCATACGTTGGACGACTGGTAAGAAAATCGTGAAGAGCTGCTATTTTTATGAATGATAACTTTTCCCGTAAATAGCCTGCTCTTTATGGCTTTCCTTTATTATATGTCAAGGTACCCGATTTTAACAAGCATTTTACATCTAATTTGTTTGGTACTTTAAACAATGATATTCAAATGTTTCTTTCCCTTTTAGACCAACTATTTTGACTTGTGGATTTTTGTGCTCTAGGAAAAAAAGATTTTCGCTTACTTTTTTTTAACTGCAAAAGAAAAAATTTATTTCCCTATAAATTCCAAAAATACTTATTTATTCACATACGATCAAGTATGTATACAAGTATATCAACAGTACTTACTAAGTAAGGTACTCAATTTTAATCATTAATAATACATTTTAGTGTTATTTCAAATAACACAAAAAAATACGGGTTGGGGAATAAGTTTTTTTAGCATAATAGAATATTTTTGCCATAAATTAGCATGTTTTTGTCATTAATCAAATTTACCATGTTATAAGTAAAAATCACTATTTATGTATAAAAACATACTTTTACTTCAAATAAACTTACTCCCTCAAAAGTATATTTGAGATATAAAATTGTAATTTATCTCTTTAAAAAGTATGTTTCATATTACTTTCAATTTACCTTTTCGACTGCAAAAGTTACTAATTTATTACGTTAATTTACTATTTTAGATGAGAAACTTCCTTCCTTATTTTTACCCATAATCCTATTCAAGTGGATAGGTCCAACGGGTAATCAAATGGTCGCTACAATTTTTATAACCTATTACATCATGTTTAAACTGTTTTGTTTACCATTACGATAGTTTATGGCACCATTTCCCGGATGCTTAAGCTGAACACTTGGGTACTAAATTTATATATGTATATAAATATAATGAAGCTTTCAATCCCTTTGTGTTTCGCATTGCTACGGAACTACTACGTTTACCTCTGCTCCACTTTTCCTTTTTTCTTCCAAGTTATTATCCCCCACACGTGTGAGATTTACATTTCTTATTTGTTAAAATTTCGGTACCTTCTTTATGCACATTTTTTTGTCACAGGCATTTCTAGCATTTTTCCATTGCTAACGGGTAGATTTGCAGATGCATAAATGCCATTGGTTATGACCTGCAATTACCCTTTCCTGACCCATCTACTACATTGGAAAACGGAAGTTCGAACGTGTGCTTTTTTGCTTGCAGCCGGCAGACAAAAATTTAATGTTTGCTCTCCACACGATCTTCCACAGCTTAACGTCTCCGTTTGCACTCCATCCAACTCCAACACGTGTCGCTCTCTGCAGCCCTTCCTATCATAGGCACGGTCAAAGCCATTCCTACCATAAAGGTATCCTATAGCACCTCACCAAATTCCTTGTTTTGTCATTTAAGCAGTGTATTATTCAACGTATAGTGCCTTATACTAGGAAAACTAATAAACACATAGTATCATACCTTATCCTATCTCTCCCGCGTTCAAAATTTTCTCTCTATTGGGAAGTGTGCATCTCCCTCCTTTGGGAGCTTTCGAACATCTTTGTCGGAAACCTGAGAGACCACCAAACTCCAAACAATCAACTGGTAGACAACAAAATCCACTACAACAATATTAAAGCCTTCAGACAGCATTAAGCGGCAGCATTGAAGACAACAGACAAGATCCCACCTTCAGTCCGGATTGGTGGATCCAAAAAACAAAGGACTTCAGAAGGAAGGCCACTAACTCCTGTGTCCGAAACTCTTACCAAAGCTAAGACAGGTAACTTTAAAGCTTTACCATATGGATCTAGCCTGGATCTGCAAGTACTCTTGAGGAGAAGCAGTTAACACTGCTGTTTCCATTTTGTCTTTTTCCTTTCCACGCTTACATCTTGTGCTTTATATAAAAAAAAAAACCGGACAATGTTGGAAAAAACAAGGAATTTTGGAACAAAGGGTGGACTCTGTTTTTAAAAATCTTTTTTTTTAAAGGAAGGTGGAAAAAGAGAAAAAAGCATAAAACTGCTATTCTGTTAAATCTGGGTTTTATTGTGCTGATGCAGTAGCAGGATAGCTCATATTTATCTTTGGTCCCTTTTTCCTGAACTGCTTTCTTTTTAGTGGAAGTTCATACCTTGAGTGTGAGAGAGCTAAAAAAGAACACCCCTGTTTTAGTATAGCTAACCCTTGACTCATCACCTGGAGGTGAGCTGGTCAGTGATATTCCCTCTTGTAGAAACCTAGTTGGAGCACTATGGTTGAGGAGATAGCGGAGATACTGCAGAAATTTGTGTTATCTACAAAAGAGATGGGTGGCACAGAAATTGACTTGGGAGATGTAGGACCAACTGTCAAGGAATGTGAAGAAAGTCTGGTAGGAAAGATAAAGGGAGAAAAAATCATAATCTTTGTGGGAGTGAAAAATTTTGCAACCCTAGCGTGGGGATACCCTAAAGGTCTAAGAGTGGTGGAGGTAGGAGTAAATTCGTACCAGTTTTTCATTCCCAGTGAAGAGGATAGAGATAGGATCTCTAATGGAGGGCCATGGATCATTGACAGTCAGATGCTAGTAGTTAGGCCATGGTTTTAAAGGCTTTGAAGAGGAGGATGCTGACTTTAACATAGCCCTACTATGGATACAAGTTTGGAATCTCCCAGTGCATTGGATTTCAAAGGAAGTGGAGAAAAAGATAGCTTCAGTGTTTTAGGAAACAAAGGAAGTGATTATACCTCAAGAGGGAGGTAAGGAAGGAAGGCACATTAAGATGCTGGTGATGGCAGACATTTCACAACCTTTTATGAGAGGTACCACGGTCAAAATGGAAGGTAAAGTGAAATGGTTAAGCTTCAGGTACAAACGTGTCCAAATTTCTGTTACACCTGTGGCAAAATCGAACATATTGAAAGGAATTGCACAACCAGTACACAAGTGGGGAAAGGACATTTGGATAAACCAATTTGGGCCATGGCTTAGAGCAGGTGGGGGGAAACTGTCACCCAGAAAGAAATGAGAGGTAGACAGCCAGTCAATAGATCCCCTAACAAACAGCGATGGGGTTTTAAAGATGGGGAGTTAGTCCCAATGACAGGAGGAAGAGCACTGATGGAAAAAAAGCAACCCGGTACTAATGATTTAGAGAAAAAGGGATAATGGATCTAATAAGGCTGGTAAACAAGGAGGAATTCATCTAATAACTAATGCAAAAGAAAAGGTTTCAGGAAAAGAGGAGAGCAGGTATAATAGAGAAGGGAAGAGAAACAGGCACAGAAAGGAATTGAAAAGATGTCTTGTGAAGGAAATCTAAACATTGTGCTAGAGAGGCCTGTGGAACAACTCTCAAAGGAACAGAAGTTGAGAGCATGCAGGTGGAGGAACAATTGGAAGCCCTGGAGGATACAAGTAATCAGAAAATATCTAGAAGGACCAGGAGACAATTAAAGACTCCAGTTGTTAGAAGAAAACCTCTGAAAGATATACAAAACTCCATGAATAATAAAGAAAATGCAGGGAAGAGAAAATTTCAACTAGCAGATGAAGATATGGTGGATGTTGATGTGGTTGTGGTAGTTGGAAAAAAGGGGAGAATGGAGATTGGTCAAGAAAGCTGTGCAAACCTAGGAGAAGGGGTGACCAGCCCAACCTGGTCACCAATGACAAATGAAAGCCCTGGAGTGGAATTGTCAAGGTGCTAGGAGCCCCTTGACAATTCCCTAGTTGATGGAGGCCTGCAACCTCCTCTCCCCAAACATGGTTTTCTTGTGTGAAACCAAAAATAGAAAACAAGTAATGGAAAAACTACAAAAACAGTTGAGGTTTGAGGAAAGTGTGGTGGTGGAATCTATGCATAAATCAGGAGGTATGGCAATAATGTGGAACATTGATGTGTAGGTTTTAGAGGTCCTTACTACTGCTTTCACTGTGGAAGTCCACATAAAGGACACAGAGACTAATTTGGACTAGTGGTTCATAGGAATTTATGCTAGCACTGATGACCAAATCAGGAGAAATCAATGGGAGGTTGTGGAGAGAAGGAAGAACCTATGGGGACTAAGGTGGATGATTTCAGGTGATTTTTAATGATATCACTTCCAATGAGGAGAAATTGGGGGGGGGGGGGTTAGAAGGAGGGAGGAAGGCTCTTTCAAGGATTTTAGAAATTTCATTAACCAAAATGGACCAATAGATTTAGGATTTGAAGGCAACCCCTGGACATGGAGTAATCATTGGACTCAAGAAGGGGAATTAAATAGAGGCTTGATAGAGCTATGGGGAGTAGTGCTTGGAGCTAGATGTTTGACAGAGCTATTGTTAAACATATAGAAAACTTTGGCTCAGACCATAGCATGATTTTACTGGATTCCAACCCTCTGAGAGAGAAAAGAAAGAAAAGGTTTATCTTTGACAGAAGATGGCTGAAGAAGGAGGGCCTGGAACAAGTAATTAAACAGGCCTGGGAAGAGGAGCAAACAGGCTCGAGGTTGTATAAAGTGCATAGGAAAATTGCAAAATGCAGAGTAGAAATACTCAAATGGAGGAACAACTTTCAAGGAAATGCAAGGAAGAATATTGAAAAGATAAAAAAGCAATTGGAGGAACTAAAAACCATTGACTGCCAAGATAAAAAGAGAAGAAACAAGGAGCTTAAAATGCAATTGAAGGAGGCTTATGATGAAGAGGACATTTTTTGGAGCCAGAAATCTAGAGTCCAGTGGCTAAAGGAGGGAGATAGGAATACTTATTTCTTCCACTCTACTGTGAAGGGTAGAAGAAAGAGGAACAAAATGTGACAAGTTACAAAGAGATGATAGTTCCTGGACAAACACAGAAGAGGAAATTGAAGAAGAAATGGTGAAGCATTATAAAGACCTTTTTTGCAGTAAGGGAGTAGACCGGGCAGATATGGTTCTAAAGGGAATATTACAGACCATCACTGGCCAAATGAACACATAAATTACTGCACCTGTTAGGGAGAAAGAAATCAAAGAAGCCTTGTTCTCCATGAACCCGACCAAAGCTTCTGGCCCTGATGGCATTACACCAAACTTTTTTTTAGAAATTCTGGCATATCCTTAAAGCAGACATAATACAAGCCATTAAAAGCTTCTTTCACTCAGGTCATATGCTAAAAGCAGTCAACCATACCATCATATCCCTGATTCCTAAGTTAGAGAACCCCACTGAAATCAAGCAGTTCAGACCCATAAGCCTATGCAATGTTCTGTACAAAATCATTTCCAAAATTCTTTCAAACAGACTTAAAAAAGTTTTGGATAACTGCATCAGTAAAAAACCAAGCAGCTTTTGTGCTTGGAAGACAAATTTTGGGCAATGTAATAATTTCTCATGAGTACTTGTACTACCTCAAAAACAAAAGTTAGGGATCTCAAGGTTTCATGGCTTTAAAGTTAGATATGTCAAAAGCTTATGACAGAGTGGAGTGGGGATACCTGAAAGCAATGATCGCTAAAATAGGATTTTGTGAGATATGGATCAACTGGGTTATGGAATGCATCACAATAGCTACTTTCTCCTTCAATATAAATGGGGAACCAAAGGATATGTGATACCTTCTAAGGGAATTAGGCGAGGTGACCCTCTATCACCTTACCTATTACTACTAGTATCAGAAGGTTTCTCAAATTTGTTGGCTCAAGCAGAGAGTAACCATAAGCTGACTGGAATGAAGATTAGTCAAAATGGGCCATCAATCAATCATCTCTTCTTTGCAGATGGCTCTCTGATTTTTTGTAAAGCTGAAAAGACTCAAGCTTAAGATGTGCTGCGAATATTGAAGATGTATGAAAAAGGTTCACGTCAGATGATCAATATGGAAAAATCCTCAGTCTTCTTTAGCAAGAATATGGAACAGGATGAACAAAAGGAGATTTGTAGCAGTTTAGGAAACATAAAGGTGGTAAATCAAGAGAAGTATTTGGGGCTGCCAATGGTCATTACAAGAACCAAAGAACAAATCTTTGGTTTTATCAGAGACAAATGCTAGAAAACTGTCTCTAACTGGTGCAACAAAAAGCTTAGCCAAGCAGGGAAAGAGGTTTTATTGAAAGCAATAACCATGGCAATGCCAACCTATGCAATGTCATGCTTTAAGCTTCGAGAGAAGCTATGCAAAGAAATAAATGCTTTGATGGCTAACTTCTGGTGGGGAGAAGATAATGGAAAAAGGAAAGTGCATTGGTGTTCATGGAAAAAGATGACAGCTGGAAAGAACACTGGTGGTTTAGGCTTCAAAGACTTACAAGGCTTTAATAAAGCCTTGCTGGGTAAACAGATCTGGAGACTCCTCACACGTCCAAATTTGCTGATGAGCAAGGTGACGAAAGTTAAGTACTATCATAAGGAGTCACCTTTGAGTTGTAAAGTTAAAGGTAACTCATCCTGGATATGGAAAAGTCTGATAGGAGCAAGAGAAGAGGTACATAGAGGAGTAAGGAAGAAAATTGGGAATGTCAACAGTACCAAAATTTAGGAGGATGCCTGGATACAGGATGGCAAGGAAGGTAAACTAGACTCCCCTAAACCCCAGGTTGCAAGATTAGCAAAGTGAGTGAACTGATATCCAATTTCAGATGGAATTTACCATTATATTCTGGACCTTTAGCACAAGAGATGCTGGAAAGATACTCAAAATACCTGTAAGCCTAATTGGTCGACCTGACTGCTACATTTGGAGCCATAACATGAATGGACAATACACTGTCAAATCAGCATATGAAGCAATAGCAAGAGAGGATAGGTAGCTGGAAGCAAACAGGAGAAGTAAGGGGGAAACAAGCTGGGCAGGAGGAAATGAAAAGCCTGGAAACAGCTATGGAAGATGAGGATAAAACACAAACAAAAGCTGCTTGTCTGGAAAAACCTGAACAAGCATTACCAGGAAGGGAAGCAATATATAAAAGAACAGGGAAGAGGCACATGATCTGCAAGGTGTGTGGAGAAAACAGTGAGACAGTGGAACATATATTTTTCATTGCAGAAAAGCACAAATGATATGGCAGATGGGCAGCCCTCCAGTGGGATGGACTTAAATCAAATTAGTTGGGAATTAACATGAACCCATAAATCGAATTTATAAACACAATATCTATTTTGTCCAAAACATCCATAACACAAGTTATTACTGATAAGATTATCCTATCATTTACATACGTACTTGAATATTTCTCCACAAAAATTATCAAAAATAGCATAACATCCAAACAAAAGTTGTCTTAGCTAAACATCCAAACAAAAGATGTGGTTCAGCAATGAAAAGGTTGTCCATTTGTGCAGTTGTACTCATGTCTTCATGATCTGCAATTATAATAAATCAAAAAAGAAAGACAGAATCAGTTAAAAATGTGATGCAAATGAGTTTGTTTTGCTAAAATAACATTCTTTCTAAAAAATATTTCCAATGTGATTTGTTTTCAAATTTTATTTCCATAATGATATTACTATTGCCACTTAATTATCCTAATTGCCATGTAGGATAACAAGAAAGGAAAGCTTTAATCTAATCTATAGTTTCCAACATGAACTAAAATTTTTAATTTTTTATTATAGAGGCACAAGAAGATTGCATAACTTTGATAATTTCCTTATAATTATTTAAAATAAATTCTACCATTATTGATCTTGCTATTATTGGTATCTACATTTTTTTAAATGTATCAAACCTATTGCATATATTTTTTTAAAAAATATTGAAAAATACAGAAATTTCAACGAAATTGGAATAAAAATTGTTAGAAATAACAAGAAAAAATTACAAAACTTCAATGCTATCATATTTATTTATGTTATCCTTCCTACTCCTTGAAAAAGAACTTTTACAAGAAGTAATCAAATCAAAATTTTCAAGCTTTCAATTGCAAACTGAAAACTACTGGATTATTATATAAGTAATCAACTAGTCTAAAAGGCAACGGCATCCTGCTCCTTGAAAAATGTCATGTTGTAAAGGGAAAAATGACAAAAATAAGCTTTTTATTAAACTTTAAAAATCCAATAAAGTTCTCAACATCCATATCTTATGCGAAGAACTAAAAAAACAAGATATTCTAAACTAAAAAAACTTGGTCTTAATATAATTACAATAAATTTGGAATCCAAAAATGTGTCTTATAATCATTGCCAATTGCAAGCAAATTTGAAATATTTGAATCAACACTCTTGAAACTTCCTTAAGTGTTCACCAAGAGGGAATGAATATAAGAATGTCATTAGGCAGTCCACTAATCTTATGTCAAACACTTCAATAATGCTAAATTCGCGCACTTCATTGATCCTATCTCTAGAACGGTAAACTCTATTTGATCACTGCAAATCACATATGAGGAACGAGGAAAACAAAAAGGTATCACAAGTTAGAAGTAAAATAATAGAAAACTAAAATCTAAAAAACGTGTTTGGATGCATTATGCTTAAATTGCAGGTTTAGAGTCTAGAGAGATGATAACATCACAAGAAAAAAAATATGGCAACTCTACAAACCTAAATAACCTTTATACTTAACTAAGAGTAAAAAGACAGCCAAATTACCCCCACAAAGTTTGGAACATTAGAATGCAGAGACATGGACCGTTTTTTATTTTCCTTCTCTAGTTCCAAGCGAATATTTCCCTGCATTGTATAATGTTTTACCTTTATATTTTTTTCTACAACTCTTACTTTTTTTCTTGCATTTTTCATAAGTTGCTCAAAAATAACACAAGCCACCAATTGATGTTGAATAAATGTGCAAAATATTTAAAGTATATGAGATTATTTGATCATGTGATAGAGAGGTACTACAATGAACATGCTCATATATGTGGTAGAAATCAAACATATTGAGCATGAATCTATGTTGTTATGTAGTTTTCCTCTTAAACATTTAATCAAAGACGCAGTGTGAGAAATTATTTGTTATATAATTAGTATTTAAAATTATTTGAAGGCCATCGCAATGTTCCAAAAACTGCACAATAGAAAAGACAAGAGAATAATTTTAATTTATCTTGAGATTATCAATTCAAAAAAGAATATTTTCATCCACCGAAACAATGTCAAGGATGATAATGAAGTTTTAATGCTATTAATATTGACTTCTCAAAATTATGTTTGACAAGGAAAAGATAATGAAAGGAAAAAATGCAGGAAGATTCAAAGAGAGAATCGGGGAAGATATTCGATGGGAAAGAGAAATAGAATGTGCTTCTATCTTTTGCTTAGCACTTGTGCAACCTATGTGGCAAAAAATATCATAAGGGTAACAAATTTTAAAATTAGGTTACTTTGAGTATATGATTTGGAAGGAGAGTTATTTTGGCAATAAACTCTGATGCAAATAGAGTATAAAGAAAATGGAAAGGAAATACATAGAATCCAATTAGAGTAGAAAGAATTAGTTGGCATATAATGGAGAACGTGACGGATACAAAACACTTTATGGTCTATCTATATAAAAATAGAATTTATGCACAATCACTAAAAAGACAGAGAAAATAAAAAGGACGGTAAAATATTTGCACCTAGGAGTTTGAAAACTATTTTATAATGTCGCTTATTATGAATATAAAATATACATGCTACTGAAGAAGCTTATGTCTGATTCCAAAGTATCAGACCTAGATGATGCGTTACCACATTTCTGATGGATTAGATATACTAGAGATTCATGGAGGAAGCACTTCAAATTTTGAATGGCGGGGTTGTTTTCTTATGAAGATTTTCTTATCTAACCCATCAAAGATTGTCAATGTGTCTCTTATTAGCTATACAAATATGAGAGGACTCTCTAGCTTCTGTAGCAAGCTTGCTGAATGATAAACTTTTCTACAGTTTGATAAATGCCTGGAAATATGTGGTGATTGGTGAAGTAATTGTGGCAATCTTCATTCTTGACGCTCTGCTTGTAGGATTTTCCTTTATTCTGTCATCTATTTTGAGTTGAGAGTTTTATTGTGCATGGTAGGTACTTAAATGAAATGAACTTGTCCGAAATATTTTGTTTTGCTCCTGTTTTGACTGTTAATCCTGAATTCACCCCATGTGCTGGCTGTGTGGATGAATATCACGATATGCTGTTCGTTTGATCTTTTGTTCTCTACTTGTTCTTGAATTTATCAGTAGAGCAAAGTGGGAAATTCTGAAGAACAAATGCACCATGTGTGCTGGTGATTGCATTACACAAGAAAAGTCTTTAATTGTCTATATAGTTTCAGGAGTGATGGGATTTGGTGAACATTGCTTTTCGGAGTTGTAGACAATTTCTGAGGAAGTATTGTGAGAGGCCTTATTGAAGGTCTTGATCAGGTTGTCTTGGAAAAGAATTTTCCACCAAAAAAATCTCTACGTTTTTCGTTAACATATTTTCCAATCACTTTTTACTTCACATATATCAAATGCTATAATACATTTTTTTCAAAAATTCAGAAAATTGCAATCTAAACACGATAGAGTCCTGCTAGTTATTATCTGTTTAATCTTAACTCATGTTTAACTCTGATCTTCTCTCCCAAAGGGACTTGCCAAGGTAGAACCGCCATCTTGTTGTTCAATGTTCGATAGGCCGCCCTGCCTAAAGTCTCTTCAAATTGGACTAACAGACAGTGCACTGGGCCATTGATGGAAGCTCTACTAATGCCCAGCTCTTGAAAATAGCATTCCTCCTAGATTATGATTGGCATTTTAAATTTTACAAGTTATATCGAGTTTCTTCTTTACACCTTCCAAGGCCCAAGTTATACTTCATTGGTTGGTTAAGCCATTTTTTTTTTAAAATTTGGTTGGATAAGTCTAATAAGGATTAAAACCATCTCCTATTTGTCATTTAGACATCTTTTTATTTTTGGGTTTAACTAATGATTCTTTATGTACAAAATATAAGAAATTTCGAAAATATTTTCCTAGGCGTGAAAACAATGAGGTGGGTGGGTAATATTACCAAGCAAAAATCTTTGTATACCTATTGCACAATACAAAAATTCATTGCAATAGATTAAAAACCAAATTAGGGGGTTTAATGTGTCTAGAAAGTTTTTTTTTTTAAGTATTAATGTGTCTAAAAAACTTTATTTTTGAAGCATTAATGCGTCTAAAAACTAATGTTTGGGATTGTTAAATGGAGGTAGTCACATAGGTAATAAGTGAAGAATGCAAAGTAAAACTAACTTGGTACCAATTTGTATGCACGAAATATCCCTCAACATTTCTAACACAGTTAACGTTAACAAATTCAAAACTCACTTCAACCGATAAAACACTTAGATTCACGTGGTAAAGCACTTAAAGTAAATTTTATATACATTATACACTATTATTATTGGATTCATCGTATGTGTGTAAAAGTTGATTTTTCAATTCAAATTTTGTATAATTATAATTTATTCAGCATTGATATACTATCAGTGTTGGAATGATTAAGCCAAACACTTAACTTGTGATTTGTGTACGAAAGACTAATCCAAACATTTAACTTGTAATTAACAAATCACGGTTTCCAATCAATAAGGGATAGGTGTAGAATTACTGTTGATCCCCTTGAAAAGAATTGATCAAATGGATATTGAGTTTCGGATATAATGAGTCCTAAAATTGGATTCCGAATGTGTCTAAATTAGAATTGAGGGGCAAAATGAGAATAGGCTTATAACTTCAAGTGGTGGATAGTGGAATTAATCCTGTCTTTTTGAAATGCCAATGTAGGAGTCTCAACTCCTGACACTATGGGTCGGGACTTACTTACCCCACACCTAATGAATCCTACCCTTTTTGGCTGAAAGGGACTTGAGCTATCACCAAAAGCAAATTCTTTCGGTGAGCCACAGCATCTTCCGCTTTTCTGAATTTTTTTTTTCCAGCAGGGAGAGGTGGGATTTAAGAAGTAGGGAGAGGACACATTCGTTAGTTCTTTATAGTGATTAATGAAATGAAAATGTTTACTTTGTCATGTTCTGTATGTCCTTGTCTGGATAGAGAAGAGAAGGAAGCAGGAGAAATTGTAAAATCAATTGTATTTTCGGGTTTCTGGTCAACTGGGTTTTTCTTTTGAGCCTATTAGGTGTTTGTGAAAATGCCTGTTAGGAATATTTTCAGTAACAATAGTATGTGATGTCACAGACACTTCTTCTTCTTCTTTTAACATTTTATTGTTGGAAATTCAAGATTGGAGATTGTTAGTTTGAAGATTGAGTTATCAACATTTGCTTTGATGGGTTTTCATCTGATCTGGACCATTTTTTTCACTTGCTTTCTTCTTTTGTTTCTTTTTTTTTCCCAGGTTGAAACATTGAAAAAATGGATAGAAGTAGCGGTCTTAGGAAGAAATGTTGCTATAGAGCAACAAGTGATGAGGATAAAGCAGACAGAATCAGTAATCCACCAGAAAATATTTTGAGTCACATCCTATCCCTTCTTCCGACAAAAGATGCTGTTCGAACTATCGTGTTGTCAACAGAATGGGTGTACAGATGGACTTCCATTTACAATATCAGCTTTGATGATAATTTATGCAATTTTGAGGCATGCAATAATAAGGCTAAAAGGGGAAGATTCATGAGCTTTGTGGAGAGGGTACTTTTACATTGTAGGAGTACGGTGTTTGAAGAACTGCAGCTTTTTTGCCGTTGGAACTATGACCATAGTCGTGTGAAAACATGGATGTCAGCCATGCTAAGGTGTACAGTTAAGAAGGTTGATATTCGGTATGATGGGCCCCTCAATTTCCCTAAATTTTTCTTTAGTTGTGATTCCGTAATTCAGCTGAAGCTTCAAGTACGCGATGTTCGTCTTCCTGATAACTCTCTTCATTCAAACCTTAAAAGTTTGGCCCCTTCTTCAGTTTGTATTCAAAGTCTTGGCTTACAGAGCACCAGGAATCTATTCACCTTCCCAGTCCTCGAAAAGCTTCATTTTCAGAAATGTCAATAGTCCTTTGTGAAGACTAGAGTAGTAAACTAGATGCTCCTATGCTTGCCAGCTTTGAGATTACAGATTATGTTTGTGATATTGGATCAACTGAATTTGAAGTGGAGATTTGTTCTAACGAACTTACCAAATTCTTGTGTAGAGGTAGGGGTTGTTTAGAAAAGTTTGTCTTGTCTAGTCTGTCAACATTAGTTGTAGCATCTCTTTTGTGTTTATTCATCCCTGAAGATCTTCTTCAAATAAATGCCTTTCGAGCTTGCACACTGTTGCAAGGATTCTCACCTATCATTGGATGCCTTGAATTATCCGGCCCTATCATTGAGGTTAATTCCTTCTTCATCTTATTATGATGGGTTTTTTTTTGCCCCATCTTTGTTTCCTTAAAAAAAGTTTGTAAATCTCTTCGATAGATCATGTAACTGCATATGGCCATGGATGCATTATCATTTTTTTTGTCGAGAGTTGGTTTTTTGAACTGTGCCTAACCTCTGCTGAAGCATTAGAGACATGCTTATCATAAATTACATGATGTAATGCATAAAACTAAGAGTATTATGTTTTGTAATCAAATCGAGAGCTGATGAGATACGTTGTGGCAAAATGGATTCTGTAATCCAGTTTCTCAGAGCTTACGCCTTTCACATTGTTTGCATGCTCTGTGAGTAACTTGATAATGAAGAATGATGTCTAAGAGAATGCTTGCAGTTTCTTTATTCATACAGAGCATGCTGTCATTATTGCTCCATCATTTTATTCTAGGCAAACCCTTCTTTTAATTACTAGCCGAACTTGCTTTTTCAATCATCTTTTGTTTCATTATGTTGTCCAACACTCATCCTGGATTCAGCAGCATATATCCATTTGCAATAAGCCATCGATAAATATGGTCTGCAGAAAATAGAGAATTCTTTTTTTCTTTTATTTTTAGAAAAAACAGACAAAGTTATCAAAGAATCACTATGGAGAACATGAAAAAAAGAAATGTATAAAACATTTTAATTTATTTAGGAAAAGAATCTGTGAATTATTCTTTCATTCTTGTGCTGTCTATTGCTATTTAGCATTTGTCATTCTATCACAAAGGCAAAAATCGAGAAGGTTAAAAGGATGAATTTTCTAGGGCAATACTTGTTACCTGAGATCGTTAATTTCTCCTTCCACTGGGTGCACTCTGAGAACTTTTCTGAAGTTGTTGTTTGATCCACCAAGTACAAGTGCCACGAGATCTGTACTACTTATATGGAGGAGACTGGATAAGTTTGTCTTTGGTCATTTCCAATTTTGTACTTGGTTGTGATTTTGCTCTTAATTATCTACCTTGGCTGAACACTCTTTTTAGACAACATCATTGTGTTGTTCATCATTCTCTTTAATTGACGCTTAACTTTAATTAATCCCTAGGCTACCCATGCAGAAAGATCGGGTCCTCTTCCAAATTTTCATAAGCCGACCGACCTCCAAGTCTATTCAGGTAGACTAGGTAACAAGTTCAGTGAAGCACTAATTGACTTGCTCAAGAGGGCACTAGCTCTTGAATTGCTCACTTTTACTGGTGTAAGTAATAATGTTCATTCACCATTTCCCAAAATCAAAGTAACTATAATTTCCCCCCTCTTCATGGCTCTCTGTCCCTGGATTTGTGCGTGCATGGTTTATTACACATGCCACAATGCTGATCTTCAAAGTCAATATTGTTAGTTTGTGAAAGTTCTTTTATTCATTACTTTTTAAACCAAATCTGTTAGCCCGTTGGTTGGTTTCTGGGAAGTCTGGTTCTACAGTGTTATTGTTTGAAATGCTAGCAAAATTTTGATTGCAAAATCATGGGATGCTTTTCAGTCATCTGAAGGGGTAAATCAGTCATCTCTGGCTGAATCAGCCATGCTTTTCCATGGCTGAATCAGCAGCTGAAGGGCTAAATGGATCTTGAATATTTTCCTTCAGTCTCCAGTCACCACTTGTGTGAGAATTAATTCTTACTTCAACTCTTAATGTAAAGAGCAGAGAATTCAATAGGAGCGATCTCAGAGAAGCAGCTTTCTCTTTTTCTTTTTCTAGGTTTAAGGTATTGCCCTTTGTTGCCTCTACTGAGGAGTTGTGGTTCACTACTCTAATAGTAATATTCTTGGCATTGCAGTTGAAATATAGTGACGTACCGAAATTAGAATTGGTGTCTAAACTTTTATTCTCTTGTTATTTGTTGATTTACTAATTGAGAATAGAGTTCATATTTTGGTACAGCATACAAGGGGCTTTGTTTGTTAAGTTCCTTTTATTATTTTTTTTTCTCGAGACGATAACTGTTGTATAATTTATTTTAGGGGTGGCAACCGAGTTCAAATCGGGTTGGCGAGTCGGGTTGAGACCCGGGTATAATACAAAACCCGCTGACCCGAACTTGACTCGCCAACTCGAAAACGGATCAGGATACCTGACCCGAACCCGAAAATTTCGGGTTGGCAATCAACCCGAAATGACCTAAAATTTAATTTTAATTTATTAATTTATCACTGTAATTTCTAATAAAACCAATTTCGCACAAAACTAACTATATATAATCAAGTAATAAAAATTTAAATAAATAATCCCAAACCAAATCCAAAATAAATTAAAATACCATAAAAGTGTTTTGTCCCAAAACAAATATAAAATAAATTAAAACAGTATAAAAGTAAAAATAATATAATACATTATTTGTCCAAATATAATAATTTCAACTTCACACAAGTTAAATAAATTGATTTAGGATTAAGTGATTAATGCCTTTGGAAAAAAGAATAACTTAGTTTAGTTAGATAGAATAATTTTTATGTTTATTAAATTATTTTTAATTCGTAAAACGGGTTATCCGGTCATATTGGATCATTCACGGGTTGACCTGAATTCGACCCGTTTTTTTTTTTCGGATTCGACCCGATTCTGACCCAAACCTGTGAAATCTCAATCCAAACCCATTAATTTCGTGTTAGGTTCGTGTCATGTTTCCAGGTCGTGTCAGAAATTACTACCCCTAACTTATTCTATCCTAAAGGCTTGTGCTGGGGACTAGAAGATACACAAGTCTTACTAGACTAAAGGGGTGTTTTTAGCACCACCCTTAAATTTTTTTTTATTGTAGATGGGATTTGAACTCCCACCTACAGCCCAAGGAGGGATTTAAGTCCCACCTTGGTGGTTACTGAGCCAAGCTCAGTGGTTGTTAAGTTCCTTTACTTGGTGGCTACTTCTCTGTTGTTGGCTGACACTTTGACAGTACACTTATGCCACAGATGGTGATGGTGCCGATCTCAAGGAAATTGAAATGATGCCTTCACAACTTGTTTATCTCATCTGAAGGTAGTCAAGTATGAAGAGTATAGGGGCGTTGCAGCTGACATTAAATTTATGAAGTTTTTGCTGCAGAGTGCATCGGTTCTTGAAGAGTTATTAATAAATTCCAAATATCTGGGTGACATACGTGCAATGGTTGAAAATGAGCTGTTAATGTCTCCTAAAGGATCAAGTCATGTGTCCATAATGTTCTTCTGACATTGTTACTCTCTACTTTATTAGAACATATTAGTTGATTTTTGCTTTAGGTTTAATATACTTCTCTTCCATTGCAAAGGAGATAATTTAATGAACCCCATAGCTTCTAAAACAATTGTACCTCCTCTCTCTACTGTATTTAGTTATGGATTCACATGGCAATTGGACCTTCTAAAACAAATGATCGCATGTTTTTTGAAAAATGAAAGTTCAGCATTCCATCTGGCAAATTTCCCCTAAATTTCTCGTGTCATTGTAATATTAGACTAATTGATCAAAGTAAAGGTTAGTGCATGTTAAAGTTCCATATTATATCTTGCAAATTTCCTCTTAACAGTATACGTTTTGTCTCACATTTTCATATTTGTTTTTAGTTTTCTATTAAGGTCCTGTTTATTTTTTTGAATAGTACCATTAATCTACCTTCAACCAGATATAATTCGATATGTTTAGGAAATCTAATGCCATAAAATTTTCTTATAGTAAGCCTAAATATTGATATGGACAAATTACTCATAAGTCTCTTGTGCTTTTATATAATACCACTTGGCCTCCCTAAAATTTCAAAATATCCACATAACTTCCTTATAGTTTTATATAAAGTGAAAAATAGATGAAAAGCAGTGATTGAGTGAGATGCATTCCAAAAGTGCATATGATGAAATTCTAATGCACATTTAATTCTTCTATAGTTTACATAAATATCCACTTAATTCTCTTATAGTTTTGTGTCTACTCATACAATCTCCTTACAATTTTTTGCAAAGTGGTTAGACTTCTAGTCAATTTAGTTCTTAAACAAGGGCAATAATACCACTTGAACTAATCACATTCTTGAGACTATTTTTTGATCAAATTTTCACTTTATGTAAAAACATAGGAGGGTTGTGTAGGTATTTTAAAACCTTAGAGGGGTAATGTGGTATCATGCAAAAGTATAAAAGTACATAGAGGTCATGAGTAATTTAAACCTATTGATATTACACGGGGCATTCAAGTTTAGAAACATAATATATATGTAATATAGAACTAAAACCGTCCTTTTGTTAGGCTTGATATCCAGCCCATTTGGTGGGCCAAGCCACAACTTAAGCCCTTTAGGTTTCCAAGTCAATTTATGAAATTGACTTTTAGATGACGTTGCATACTAATCAACTTGACTAGTACAAGTCTTAAAACGTGAAAAAAAAGCTCCAGATGCTTTTGGAGAGGAACGATGAGAGAGAAATTTGGAAAGAGAAATTTGAGAGAGAAACAACTTCAAAGCGTTAATTGGAGGGTCATTCGAAATCCGATTGAAAAAAATTTTACTCATGTGATTCTCTCGTCAAATTCTACCTATCTACTGGTTCAGATTTTAGATTTCCTCTTCATTTGGTAATATCCTTCCAAATCTATTTCTTTGACAGTTGTAACTTTTGGGAGTGATTTTGTAACAATTCGCTTGATTGATATTGGTGATATTGTTGTTATTCGAATATTTCAAGTAAACCTGTGTATTCCCATTATTGTGATAGTAGAGATTTTTTTGACTGGATTCAATCCTATGAATTTTTCCAATTTGGGTTTTTCGTGTTAAAAATCTTGGTGTTCTATGCCTTTTATTGTTCTACATTTTATTATCACTGTTGACATCATTGTTTGGTGATTTTGTTTGTTTCTATTTTAACGGGTACTTGGGAAAAGAGTTATTTGTCATGAATTAACTCTGATATTGTGCATCCGCACCGGTACCCTTTCCCAGCACCTTTTTTTTTTTTTTTTTTTAATAAATTTCTCTTACAATTAACTAGCAAAAGAAAGGGGAGGTAAGAGTGAGACAGACGGAACGGCAAGGCAAGAGAAAAAGGAATAGATGGGAAGCCTGCCGTTACTACTTCTTCCAAGCATTCCAACCACGGGTCAAGTAAGAACTTCTTTCATTCGATTATGTTATTGATGGAAGAACTTTTACATGAAATCATAGGTTATAAATTTTGTTACTTTCTTTATCTTTGTCTATATACTGACCATGGCTGCCCAAGGAGGAGTCATGTGATGAACTTAACATGTGATTCTACGTAATATCATTCGCTTAGTTGAAGCTTATTACGTCTTGGTGCTGTTTTTACGTGTGCTTCAGTTGATAATTTTAAGGATGAATTACGTATAACCCCTTTGTGGTTTCGTCTATTATTACATGATCTCCCTAAAGTTTCAAAATGTCTATTTCACTCCTTGTGATTTTATATAAATTGGAAACTTAACGAAAAATAACCTATATAATGTCATTAATTAAATATCAATAGTAATCTACTTAAATGTTAAATCAATTGACAACTTAATTACCTTTTAATAAAAGTATAGGAGAATTACATAGATAAATACAAAAAACACATGAGGGTAAAGTAAATATTTATACAAATTATAAAGAGGTTACATGGAGTTTAAGATTTTAGCGGACATGCTTTTAGAGTGTGTTTGGTATAAACGAGGTAACTGATTTTACATTCCGCCTATTTTTCATTTTAAATAAATCATTGGGGATTATGTGGCTATTTTGAAATCTTATAGAGGTCATGGCATTATATAAAATTATAGGAGATTACAAGTAATTTACCCATAAATGATTAGTACTAAAACAATTATATTAGGAATTGTGGGCTGTACAATTTAAGAGAAGGTTGAATTTAAGAGCTTGGCCCAGTTGACATCACCAGCATGAAAAATCCGTTAATGAGATAAAACGGTCTATATGTAGGATTAAGTCCACATTGATTGGATCAAGTCATGTTGTTTGATAATGGCCCAAGTAAGTCCTGGTTCTTTCATGATGGCCCAAGTGGCACCTCAATGGCCCGAATAATCATGTAATCTTCAAAATTTTGTTTTAATTAACCAACGATTGATAATCAAGTCTTACAATAATAAGAAAAAAAAAGGTAATCTTATATATACTATTAATGTACACATTATTATGATTAAATGTTTGATATATATACAAAATTTTCAAATTCAAATTAAGATTAATTGTCGTACATTCAAAGGTTATAGTTTATAGAGGATTAATCTATATTAAACAAAAGTCTTTGCAACAGTTGAATGGGTAATGACATCTACACATCTCAAAAAATTTCTTGTACACCCCTATTATGTGTTTTCTTTGACATATGTTCTTATCATCTAGCTTAAAAAACATTTTAACAGTGTGTGAAGAACAGGAAATGATGTAGTGAATATTGATTCTGAGTGATAACATGCTTTTCTTTTCCTTTCTTTCCACCCTTTTTCCTTTTCGTTTGATTCCTCTCTACTTTCCTTCAATCCAAACTGTGTCTAATTAGCACCAAGTTGTTATCTCTTCCTTCGTAAAGATAAAGCAACAAGTTACTTCATCATTGGACAAATGCTTGTGCTACTATGATAACCCTATGCATAGGTAGCAACAAACCAATGATGTGAACTTCACAAGAGAAAAAGGAGAATGCAGATCTTGCACATAACAAATTTTCAATTCCCATGTTTCATTGCTTAAGAAGCTCATAGGCACAAGTAAAATATTTGCAAGCTCGTCCTCGCAATTTTTGAGATATTTATTTCAATGTAGAGTTGAGAACTTCCCAATTTTAACTCAAATTTAAAGTGTTTGATAAATCTTTCTGAAGAATAGCATTCACTAGAATCAAGCAGCTCATGAAAGGGAACAGACGTGCCATTAAAGGAGGATTTTTTATTCAGCTAACAAGGCAAAAAACTTCACTTGAAAGCTCCTCGAGGATTCCCTTGCTCACATGAACAGTTGACACCTTTAGCATTCATCTAAATATAAATGACCACCGGAAAAAAGAAGAAGAAGAAGAGGAGATAAACCATGACAGACACACACAAGCACATTAACGTGTGTGTTTCAGTGTGTAATGTGTGTAAACTGTTGACTGTATCACATTCAATGAGGGTTGAAAAAAATTTGCAACCTTATCCTAAATGGTTAACGTATATGTATATTTTTATGTGGGATACAATCAAACAACTGGTCTTAGATTATAATCACTACTTGCAGATGGATTACATGTGACAACAATTAAGCTGTTAGGTTCCCTATTTCAACCCAACCAAGAGTCAGTATGTGACTGTGTGTTTCATCATCTTAGGGCCCCACAGGGGTCAGCAAAGTCTTCACTAATTAATCCAAGATTACATGAATCTCCCTTGATTCCATCAATTAGCAGAGAGATTTTTTATGTAATAAGAAAACCCCACTAAACTAATCAACCATATATTTGTATGTAAGTATGTGTTTATCTTCTTTGATGGACTCAGTCAACTTATATAAAGATCCAAGAGGAAGGTACCTGATACATCTAGACTTTGTATTGACTCCTCGAATGTCATTTTCTTGAATAACATGCTTTGCTTGATGCCACACCCGCACATGCCTGGCCCCCTTGGAATGGGTACCATTTGGCCTTTTATGAAGTGGTGGAAACTCTTGAGTTTATGGTCCCCGAAATGGCAATTCAAGGTTGTATTTTTCCAATAGGGATTGACGATTTGGGAATTAATATGTTTGTAACATACTAGATGCCACTTGAGAATGTAGACAAGTTTGAAACTATGAAGATATTTTTTCATTACGTAATTCATAAGTCATGTGGAAAGATGTGATAAGAGAAAGGATACAAAAATGCCATTAATTTTGCCTTCACTATTGGCAGTTTTCTCAATTCCAAGTCGTCTATGGAGATGTAGACACCGCTATCATGAAATAATGCTACAATTACTCAGCAATTTACTCAGTAATTGATAGCATATTCAACATATATATATGTATGTATATATATATGCTTCATCTAGAAAGAGCTTTAACGTGATTTGTCACATATTTCAAGAACCCCATATTAGTTCAACACAAATTGTTGTTTCATATGACCTGAGAAATAGAACTTATTATACAATGAGAGGATTGGATTAACTTGCATT
Organism: Coffea humblotiana; assembly: GCA_023065735.1. Taxonomy (NCBI): domain Eukaryota; kingdom Viridiplantae; phylum Streptophyta; class Magnoliopsida; order Gentianales; family Rubiaceae; genus Coffea; species Coffea humblotiana. Next base: position 18,814,024 of record CM041212.1, on the reverse strand, counting down.
ATGGACTGATGAGATTGTGAACAACTCGAAAGGCAATAGTTAATATTTTGGTAAAATTTTTTGGATGCATGTGACTTGCTTGTACTGTCAACGACAAATATCAAACTGTAATATGTTTTATCCTATTAAAGATACGAAATTAACCCCCCAAAAAAAATGACTGTATTGTACCACGAATTATTCAAATCTTAGTATAATCATGATCCCGAAGAGAGATCACAATGAAATAAAATTGTTTAACTGTACTAAAAATCAGATCTGGTAAGAAATTCACACTTTTTATCTTCAAATTTTATGTCAATTTTAATTTGCAATCTAAATTTTAATTCTAGACACTTTACGCTGTAAATAATCCTTCACATTTTGTCCGATAAATAACTAAAATATGATGGATAACAGCATGTGAGTATAAAGCTTTCACCAATTACAAACTTTTGACTGCTCCCCATTCTGCACCTCAAACTTCACTCTGAGACCTTTTGGCACGCTAAAATAATTTTTCATTTTAGTCCAACCATTAATGTCGTTAAAAAATTGACAAAATCATAGACACATGAGAATCAAATTTAATTTTATCATCGATATTCTTTTATAAAGAAAATCCACATTTATATGTCAAAAATAATTGATAGACATTCCCTCCACTTGGCCAAAAAATCTAGCCCAACTTTTCTGCATTTAGCCAAAAACTTTACACTTTGTTTTAAACATAAATTACACATTTTCCTTATATTGGTAGCAGTGATAATTGTAACTCACCAAGTAACAAAGCATGCGCCTAGTTTATCTAGTGCAGTGTTGTTTGTGGCATTAACTAGTTGAAAAAAGTAAGCAACTTATTTTGTTATTACTATAGAGATTTTTTTTGGTTGGGGGGATCCTATCAGTTAAGTTGGTTCTTTTTCTTTGGAATAAAGCAACAATCTTATGAAAATCTAAAAGTAGTAGTGTCACGGTGAAGCACTGATGCAATAGCTAGTATTTGAATTCACTAACCTCTAATCCCATAAAATTTTCAAGTACTATTCGTGATTTTGGATCAAATTGAAACAATTCAAATGCTTTAGATGCAATGTGTTGTAAAAATGAAGTTTGAAATGCAATATGAGTATCTATATATAGCTCAATGGTGCAAAATACAAACGTGGTGCTGAAGTGTTTGATTTTTGTTAACTTTTCTTTTAACACCTTTTAATATTGGACAAAAATTGGACAAATAATTTAGGGTGTATATTGTTCACAATTAATACTTATAGTTGAATGTGAACAGTGCTATAAAGCTTAGAGTGCAATGTGGATGTGGTCCAACAAGTTATGGTGTAGTCTTCCAAATATTTTCCATAAACAAGCCATAAAGTTGAAATAAATTCGAGGAAAAACGAAAGCACATTTTTTCCAACTGCGTACCTTACTAGTAGTATGACAAGTAAGTTGCATGCACGCAAAATCAACAACGATTGGTTTGGTTTTCAACATCAAAGAACGTTGCCGTGTAGATATCTCTCTATCTTAATCCTTCATCTCTACCATTTGTCATAGTGGACCAAATTGCTAAAAGACAACTTCAAAGGAGACAAGCAACCAAATCTTTCCTCTTCATTTCCACCATTTTCTATCATTTTTTTCTCTCACTCTTTCCTCTTTTTTTCTCTCGTCTTTCCGTGTCAAACCAACCCCTCAATTTCTAACAACTTTGAGACGGTTTTATTGACTCCTTACTTGACTGCCATATCAATAGGGACTTTGATGGACTTTCCAACACGTATATGTAGATAAATACACTAACAAAAAGTTGCAAAGAACATTTCAACCATTCTCTCCAGCTTTGTTCCCTTTTTATCTCCTTTTTGCTAAATGTTAATGTTACTTTTTTTCCAATGTTCCTGGCACTATATTGAGACAACTATCAAGAATAGTGACAAAAGCAAAAAGAATATTTGAATGAGAATAAATTGATGCATGCTCAAATTTTCCATATGTGTATGTACAAAAGATAACAATAAAAGCTAATACATAGGAATTTCTTTTCGTTTGCAGTAGTATTTTATTTTCTATATATTTGAGTCATACATTTGAATTACATTATTCAAAAAAAAAAAAAGAAATAATCAAAAGGGACTGATCTATGTTTAAGCCAACTCTCCAAGCCCAAAATAATGAACACTTGTATTATGCTAGTAAAACAAAATGATGTAAAGCCAAATAAGGAAGAAAAAAGAAGTAAAAGCAATAAAAAGAAAAAGAAAAGTAGCTCCACTTTCAATTCCCTGGAAAACTTGAGTTGAGGACTTTGTTGTTTCCATTGCTATTGTTGTTACTAGTAGTAACACTTCCATTATTGTTGCTGGTGTTGGTTGTAATATTGAGACTACTGTTATTTGCTGCATTTGTTGACTGAGGATTCCCAATGATAGTGGTGATTGCTGCTGCCAATGCTGCAGTGAAATTTGGATCAGCTGTGAGGGCAGTGACAGTATCAGCCAAGGGATTCTGCTGGCCTTGGTGCAATGGTGGCAATTGTGGGACTTGATGGCCTAAGTGGGCAGCATCTGAATCTTGAGACATTTGTAGGCCAGAAAACTTTGATTGATTATACAATGCCTGCCCAAAAATCTGTGGTAAAAGTGCTGCTGGATTGCCTACAAAATTCTGAGGTGCATTAGGGAAAGGAAGATGGAATTGGTTCGGAGATCTTTGGAATTGTAATGGATTTGGATTTTGTGTAAGGTCCAATGTAACAGTTGGAAATGGTGCAGACGCTGAAATTGTAGCCATGCTTGATGAACAAGGGAGAAGTGTTCTGGCTAGGAAATTTGAGTTCATCAATCCATCAGCACTAGGCATGGATCCTGAAAGCAACATTCTTGCAGCTGATGATGTTGTTGAAGCCATAGCCATCGCCGCTGGTGGTAATGGATGGTTGTGATTGCCTTCATATGTTGTGATTAGAATTGTTCTGTCCTCAGCACATCTTTGAACCTGTTGATGCAGCAAAATTAACCTTAAGTTAAAAAAAAAAAAAGAAAAAAATTTACCGACACCAGAGAAAACCAAATTTGATTGTTTTTCTGTGGCAATTCAAGAAAGCACAAAAAGAAACAAGAAAATGACAAATTTGAGGAGGATAGAAAAAATAGTAGGTGGGTCTAAAAGATCATGCTGCAGTTGAAATGAATGAGTCAAAAGATTTATTTTTAGAAGGGTTCACACTAGAATAACACGTGGTAATACATAAGCTCTACTAACAACTTTTAAGTACTAACTTCATCAAAATATTTTAGCTTTATAATTCAGCCATTAATCATTTTACTAGCAATTCAAAACACATACTTGTTTCCTAACTGGGCAGCCAGCGGCCATGGTGCATCTGTAATAAGCTCTGGGGCATGGATTTCCTTTAGCCATCTTCTGTCCATACTTACGCCATTGACAACCATCAGTTATCTGATCAAACCAACAAGAACATTAATTTTTCCAATTAATTCAATGAAAAGGCCATTGGATTTGAAGATGACAATTGTAAATAATTTTAGACATAATTCATTTAAATTTTGTACCATGGGTGCCTCTGACCGGGCTCGGACTGACACTCGAGCCTTCCTCATGGTAGCCTCAGTAGCCTGATCAACATTCTTGGAGCCATTGTTTAGTCTTGGAACCTTATTAGGACCCCATCCTTGTGAACCCTTTTCTGGACTATCATCTCTCCCATCACTGCCACCAGTGCTGGCCTCAACATTATTCGTCGGTGATCGTGACCGCTCCCGGCCGCTTCGGCCCTCCGAGGATGACAAAGATGCCTCATCAGTCTCAACAGTGGCACCGGCAGCTAGTCCAAGATCCATGAACTGTCGTGGCACCATTAGGCCATGACTGTTTGGTTGGTGCTTATTATTGTTGTCTTCCAGTGGTAGTTTGCCTTCCTGTCCTTCACCAATATTGTCAGCTTTTATGTGATCTTGCTTTTGCTGCTGCTGCTGCTGCATCACTGTCATCAGATGCATCTGAAGATTGTTGTAATTGTTGGATACTTGAGTTAGCACTTCCCTCAAACGTAGATTCTCTCCGTTCAATCGCTCTAGCTCAGCTTGAAGAACAGCTAGCTGAGATTTTGATGAAGAACATTATTATAATTATCTTTCTAACGTGATCATAAATGACACACGTGAAAAGCTATAAAGGAAAAAACTAACCCCCGGAGAACTATTATCAGCCCCCACCTCAATAGTCCCCACCTCGAGAAGGGAGGCGGGGGCTGTTAATACTGTGAATGAAAAAGGAAAGAATATCGAGAAAAGAAAAAAATTAAACAGGAATACACACAGTCACACACACTGACAAGAGCATCAAAATCAGTGGTTTTTACCTCACTTTTAGTTCTTTTATCATCAGAGTGAGGTGAGATTCCATCATCCACTATTGACTGATCACTACTGGTGTTTGCAGTGAGAAGATGCAAGCCGGTCTACAGAAAAAGAAAGAATTCTGTAATCAGCACTAATCCCAGTGCAGAAAAGACCTACCAGCAAGGAAAATCAGTCAAGAATCTGATCGAAACTTACATTTACATTGAATCCCAATTCAGTAGGTCCACTGAGATCTTTTGTATCAGTATCGGGATGAGGGATGGTGGCTGCCTTGGATTCATCAGTCTTCAGTTTCTTATCAGCAAAGAAGTCCATTTCTTGATGATGATCAGAGTTGTTGTGAGGCAAGGGACCATCATCTTGATCATCATCATGGGTAGAGCAGTTAAGGTTAACTGGGAATTGAATAGTAGTAGGTGGGGAAGACCTGCTGTTGTTATTACTCTTGTTAACAACAGCACTGGCTGAATCCATCTCCATGAATGCAGCTGGTGCTTCTTCTTGCTTCAACTTGTGATGATGATGATAATAGAGGAGGTGGCGGTAATTGTTGTGGTGTTTGCCTTTTTTGTCCTCTTGATGATGAAGAAGTGAATTGATAACAGTTGGTTTGTGAAGGAACAATCCGATGCGATCTGAATCAAAGGAGAGTCCACTTCCTTTGGCCATATATGAAGAAGAAGAGGAAAGAGGTTGAGAAGGAGCGAGAGAGAGAAGGGGTGTGAGAACTGAGAAGAAGGGCTTTGAATGGAGCAATGGACTCGGCAAAAAAAAGGGGAGGTTGAGGCTAAGGAAGGGAAGACCAAATACAACAAAGGGAGGGATACTTAAGTGGGTTCTAGATTTGTTTGAAGAGAAATTGATGGGATTTGATATGGGACTTTGGAAAAAAAAAAAAGGGGTCCCTTTCTTCCTTCACTAGTCTATAGTCCCTTTTATCTTCTACTACTAGTTATAGTTATGGTCCTGTACTTTGCCTGGTCAGCATGGTTTTTGCATAGTATATCTTCTTAAACCCAAAGAAAACATTTTTAAGTGGAAATGATAAAGACCCTTTTAACACTTTCATGTCAAAATGCAAGTGGAATAGATCAAAGTACTCACTATGTATATTTACTTTCCGAAATATGATCAAATATGATCTCCATGGTTAAGACCATTTTTCTCAATCTTTTTTCCGTGAAATATATTATTGTAATCTCAAATTAACTAGGTATGATTCTTGTTTTGAAATTTTAACATGCAGCTATATTGGAGCATATATGTTTATGTTGATTTAAGTTATTTTGTTTCTCTGTTTTAGTGCAAGTTAATTCTGAACTAATCGTCCACTTCTTCGTAAAGATTCTTACATTGACTAGACCAAGTCTTTGTAACAGATCATGCTTTACAGACTTGCAGATCGTGTAAATACACATCTATTTGATGCGTGATCTCCGTAAAAAAAAAAAAAAGGAATATGGCCATATACAATTTATGAATAAAAAATGTCTATTTTAAGGTGGAAAAGCTTGCACGTTAATTTGTTGTGCTATAAGAATATTATTTGGACTTTGGCTTGCTGACCCAGGTAAAAGGAGTAAAAGACAAGATTTTTTTGAGAATATTTTACTGCGTGTTATGCAATCAATTAGTAACTTCTTTTAAATAAAAAGTACTAATAGTCATTTGTTGTCCTAATTTGGTCTCTGCATAAACTGATTGAAGTTGCATATCACATAATTTTCTTAGACTAATATTCGATAATAGAAAGTACTTGAAAAATATACTATTTTGCAGTATATTTTCTAATCTTTTTACTCAATAATAATTGCACAAGCACCAGTTGCCAAAGTCTTGTTGTTCCGAAGACACTTGAGAACTTTCAAGCGCTTAGATTATGTGTGTGTGTGTGTGTATATATATATATATATGACTAAAAAATTCATAACATAATGAATTAAAAATTTTGGCACTTATTTTCAATTGAATTGTTCTAGAAATTTTCACAGCATAAATTTGAAATTAGTTTCAGCTATGTAACCATCATTGAAGAGTTTATTTTACATTTTTTGTACTGTGAAGAGTTTTTAGACCTTTTTTTAAGCAACAATAAATATTTTTATGACACCAAAAGTCATCTTGTACTAATATCTAGTAAATAAATAAGTGTAAAAAAAATCTTGTTATGTTAATTAAATTATTTTAGGAATTTTAATGTTGTAAGTTTATGGATTATATTCTTTTAGTTGGAAGAATTGATAAGTCAAATAATTTTAGGTGAGAATTAAAGGCTTCGACATAGATAATTCTAAAAACTAAATTTATAAACTTACAATGCAAAATAATACATTGTGCTAGCTATTTTTTGTGGTTTGTGGGATGAATTGTAGTGTTTTTGTCAAAAATAAACATGTCACAATAAACTTTTGATCACTTACAAAAATATTATTTTTATCAAATATAAATTCTTTTAAAATATTTAAAATTTTATAAAATGTAACCTCAATTTGAAAAAGATAAATAAATAGCATATATAAAGTAAGGTTTGTTATCATGGTTAATAAAGTATCCATTGCACAAAATTTTCATGTTAATTTACTTTTCAAGTATTATAAAATATGTAGTAATTATCTAAAGTATAAAATATGTAACTTAAGTAAGAAACATAATTACTTTTATATTTTTAAAATTTCAATCTCACTGTTATTTTTATCTCATAATATTTATGTAATGTTTATTAGACAAATTTTTAAAAAGATCACAAGAAGATAATGTTATTTAATTTTTTTAGAGTTTCAACTTTACAATAAATTTTATCTAACTTATCGTGTATTTTATGTTTATCTAGCATTTGACGGATTAATATCATATTAAATTTTGAAAAAAAAAATCATACTTATGAAGTTGTGAAGTTGTTTAAATTTCATTAATCATGCATCCACTTGATCAGATAGGATTTTTGTCGTTTCTAGAGAGGCAAAGAATGGCCATCTATTTGAGAAAGATGTGAATTTAGTTTAAGCTAATTAGAAAGGAGAGTGTTAAAAAGTTTTAATACTGAGAAAATGATATTTGAACATACAACCAAAGTCGAAAATTATGAGAGTAGTCAAGTGTGAGTTGTCAAAAGTGGGACCACTCTCATGCGAAAGAACGCTGGACCAATTTTGGGAGTTTTAAGCAGTAGGCAAATTGACATTGATTGCGTCTGGATTTTGTCAAAGATAATGAGATTGACGCGTTCCAAAAATTCACTGCCCCAATTGGTCCGGCACTTCCTCGTGAAGACGAACTCTCTCGTGAAAACAATAGCCAAATCTACATAATATATAACTTTCTTCTTGCTTCGTCATCATCATTTAACATTTTTCACTTTCTGTAATTGTAATTGACTAAAAAATACTATGTGTACTGATTTTATATACATTGTTACGTACTGATTTGCTATCGAGGTGTTTTTAGTATGCCACTAGTTTTTGACATAATTTTGTAAACTAAGTAAATAAGTCAACAGGAGAAACGATAAATTAGGTGATAAGAAGAGAGGGAGCGTCATGAGAAGTTAGATAATCAAAATCGCCTGCTTACAATTAAAAAAGTCAATAAAGCATGCGAATCAATTTGAAACATTGTGAAGCTAAATTGTTGGTGTTAATTGACTATATGATCATTTGACCAAGTTATTTTTATTATTGTTATTAAGTTTTTGGGTAGAAACAAGAGAGTATCAATACCAACAAAAGCAAGTTAATTAACTAGGTATCCCTAAAATGTCTGCACAAAATAAAAGCATTAGTTCAACAGGCAATTGATCACAAAATGCCATAAAAGTATCGAATTGAACATTGAAATTTGACAGGAATTTTGCGCAGGAATTTTGTGTAAGAAGGATGTTGTCGGAAAAAAAATTAATATAGCTCTTATGCATTTCGAGCAAATTTACTAGGGCTATTGACTTGGATTTAATTAAATAAAAGACCAAAGTGATTGTAATTTATTTAAAATCTATGATTATTTACGGAATTTGTACTTTCTAGACTACTTTGGAGTAGTATTTAATATATCAATAAAAATTAATAAAAGAAATTGAGTAGGTTTTCAAGGCAACGGGGTCAACGACTTTCAATGACTGGCCACTCTATGACGACTTGTGGGGACGACATTTCGCCACGTAGGACGGCTGCATCCCACTCGTCTCATCGTCGGCGACCTTTTGAGTCTGGACTGCTTCTGCTGTGCTGTGTCATGCAGTCCGGGCCATCTTGGCCACATAATAGCAAGAGAAATATTTTAGACAAAGGAAGATTCTAAAATAGACTAAGTTTGTAAAATTTATTAAAGAATTATTATTGCTTAAACAATTTAATTGGACAAAAATACCTTAATTTGTTAAATTAAAAATACATAATTATATTTTTAACATAGAAAGCTCTGCTACAATTTTTTAGGTGAGTTTTTATATACTACCAGGGTATAATGTTTTTTATACTTACATATTTAGATCATGGTATATAATATGAATTCAAATTTAAAATTTAATCATACACATATGGCATACATCTATAACTGTTGGTGTAAAAAATTATTATCCTATCAGTGTATAAAAAATTAATTATTTTTTTTCTGACCGAAAATGTCATGAGCATAAAAAAGTAGTTATATGCAAATGTTATGAACTTCCAAACGTGTCCAGTGGTTTACCCTCTCTCCCATCTCCCCCTTCCTACCACCTACCCCCAAACCCCATCTCACTCAATGTTTTTGATCCTTGTTTTCCTCTTGCCCCTTCATATTACGAGACTAGTTATGTTAGCTTATTAGTTTGACCATAGTATGTGTGCCTTTTTTTCAAGGAGGGAAATACTTAGGCCCACTTCAGATTGCAATTTTCTGAAGAAAAAAAATTAACATTTTTCATGAATATTTCTTTTATGTATTTTTCGATCACATTTTTATTACATGTACGTTACATTCTAAAAAAATGCTACAATAATTTTTTCTCTAAAAACTCTTGAAAAATTATAATCCAAACAAACTCTTAAGTTTTCCCAATCTACTAAGTAGTTTCATCTGTACGATACTTAAGTAAACCAGTCTATACATCTATTTGTAGACATTTAATAGTCATACAGATTTTCTTACATTATCTTACGGTTCTTTTATATTATCATTTATTACTATGATTATGTGACACTTGAATATAAGATACGGTCTAAAAGTGGATCTATAAATTTAGCTTACCTAAGTATTATCTTTTTAGTTAGTGTATGTGCTTCTAATATAACTATGAAAAAAACTAATGATAATCATATATAAGAGACCATAGGGCTGGGATGAGTTAAGTAGTTCAGGTGATGAGAGTGTAAGGTGACAGATCTGGAATTCAAGTCATCCGACTTACACTCTAAAAAAAATGCAGTATCACATATCCTACAACTATTATATTAGTTGTTTCTAATATATATAACCATGTATTCACATAAAAAATATTACTTAACATTTTACCAACCATTGTTATTTGAGTAAATTTTATATACACTAACAGCATATATACACTGTCACCGTTGGATCCATGACGTATGTACAAAAGCTGAATTTCAAGTTCACATTTTGCATAATTATCATTTATCTAACGCTGACTATATATATACATTATCAGTGTAGAAAAAATTAATCCTTGTTATTCTGGTAGATTTACTAACAGTTTCCGATATGAAGCATGAGATGCATTATTGTCAACAATTAAGGTACTCAATGCATCAAGAAATTTCGTGGAAATAAGTATTCAATATAAAACAGTCCACATCAGGGCAAATAGAGTCTCAATTTTTTCAAAATTTCATTTGTCCCTTTCTTTTCTTGTCTACGTTGTGCATTCAAGAATCCTTATCTTTTGTGTTTGTGATGTGATGCCCTCTTTCTTTAGAGTCAAGGAATCTCAAGTATGTTTCCACTCAAGTCTGCTAAACTACTCAACCATATACTAATAGCTAAAGACAATTACACATTCAACAATTACTAGAAATATGATTATCAATAATATTACAATGTGAGTACTTATCATTCAACTGTATAAGAACTCAATTGAAGTATCAAAATTTTTAATTCAGATGACACTACATATATATTAAATTCTATGAAGAAGTTACCTGCCTTGGTAACATTTGTAAATATATAACATTTTGCATCAAATTAACTTAAAGAATTATGGGTTTCTATAATTTCTGTCCATCAAACTTTCATGATATCGAGGCAATAGTTATCCTTTCGCCTGTTTTTTCTAGTTCAAAAAAAAAAATTTATGCATATATAACACCACTTAAGGGCTAAGAGATTAAGAGCTAAAAGCCTCTAACAAAGATGCCAAATTCAGCTAATTTTTCAATTAACTAGGTAAATGCTTTCTTATTATAAGGTTATAGGACTTTATTGTGCAAGATAAATAACAATTTTGGAAATATAGGTGAGTCAACGTGAATCAGATACATGTAAGATATAGCTGAAGATTAACTTGAATATGATTTTTAATTAGAGCTCTAACTGGTTAAGTTATTAATTTGTGATTCAAACTTGGGAGCAACGTCATGAAATTAATTCTTGAACTACCAATTACTTGCATGAATTTATGAAACTTATTAGAATTGGCTAGAGCACAGTCTTATTTGACTTTGATCCCCAGCTTCAGTCAAAAGGGCCGACAAATTCTATATTGAAACTAAAATTACACTGTAAACAAATGTATCTGTAATAATCACATTGAAGTACCTAGGGTACTAGGACAAATTCCATTTTGATTTAGTAAAGTTGAGAAGCTACCTAACTAATGAAGCTGGCAACGAAGAAATTATACAAAAGAAAATTTTGATTATGGTCATTACTCTATTTCTAGTAACGAAAATAGCATAAAGGTTCAAAAGATCAACAACAAGTGGCCTTCAATTTCAGCTGGTAGCATTGAAGTAAACATTTTGTTCAACGAAACTAATAAAAGTGTACAAGTTGGCTCAATTAGTAGGGATAAATTATATGTGATTGTTGTTTTGATAGATAATTTATAAGAATCCATCACAGGAAACCTATGATTTCGGAAGCATGCCCTAATTTGTGGTAATGATTGAAATCGAACTCACCCAAACTTTTTCTTAAAAAAAAAAAAAGTACAAAAGTGTAAAAACAGAAACAGTCACCAGCAACTTGACAGGCCCACATATTTTTTAGAAATTTTTTTCATATATTTCCCAAGAGATCATTCTGTAATTGTCTTTTACGTGCAATGCATGCAGAGAATAATCAGTTTCTGCGGGCTGCCTTTTTAGAAGGGAGTCAAAAAGAGGATAGATGTTTCTTTTCCTCTTTCCTCATGCCTCGACCTCTTTATTCACGTTACAAGGTGCCTTTCTTCTCCAGGTTTGGTACTGGTAGAATTCATGTGAGGACTTTCGTAAGCAATTGAATTTCATGGATAATGCTTATCTAATTTATTTGCTAAATATCTTTGTCTAAAATTTCACTTGTTAGAACGAGGATAAATATGTATCATCCTTTGTTAATTTGAATCCTTGATTTCAAATGTACTTTCTACAAAAAAATTATAAGTATTCCTTTGTCCTTTCCAAAGATATATATGTTATTTTCCGTAATACTGTGTTTTCCAAAACCTAGGAACAAAAAGGAAGGAAATCAAGAAATTATACAATTACAGTGTTCGAAAACTATTTAAGTAACACCTAGATTATTCGTGTCATATATGAATTCTCCAAAATTTCGGGAAATTTAAGAAGATTTTATGGATGCATTTTTTATTTTTCTAGAACGTTGCCAGACAGAGCTGAAAACAAATTTTTCTCCAAATGAGCACAGTTTGAATTCATAACCAGTGCAGGATAATGATATTTACACGCTCCTTTCAACTTTTTGCGTGCTATATGAATGTTTTTTTTAAGTCAAATGACAAGCATGTATAGTAGACAAAATAGACATTAGAGTAGTGCAAGAAACCTTTTGGATTGTATTATACATATCTCATAATCCAACAGTAGAGTTTGATTTTGATTATATGATTATACCTTCCTTGGACAGGACATAAGTTGAAAAAAGTATCACCTAAATAGTCAAATTGAAGAAAAAAAACACAAGAAATGAAAGGATTCTGGTTCAATTTGGACAAGACATCTTACTTTTACCATAGTATGCAGCCGCATTTTCCTTTTACCATCTTCATGTTTGAAGCCAAATTTGGGTTTTTTAGCACTCGAGGTGTCTACACGTGCATAGCCTCAGTAGTGATCTCCCCGCCTTTGGTGGGGGAAAGATAAGCTTTAGTAGTGCAACTTAGGCTGTGGTTTTGAACCTCAAGTCTTCCTGTTAGCTTCCATATAAGCAAAAGAATATATGAGATACATAGTTGTGGCTAAAGTTGAGGCATCAGGAATTAAAGGTTTTGAGTTCAAATATTTTATTTTCTTTTCTGTTTCTTAAATTCTTCCCCTGTTAAAAATAATAATAATGACAATAATGTAATGAAAAATACATAAAAACACAAGAATATGATGACATACAATAAGTCTGTTTCATTAATTAGCACTTAATCCAAGATTGATAGAGAAGAAAAGATGCAAATGTTGAATTTAACGACTCCAACTATTTCAACATTTTCAGTACGACGGGTAAAATAAAAAAGAAAATATACCAAGAGGAAATCATAAATTTTTACTCAATCTCACAATATTGTATCAATTGTTACATATTGGATGGGTACATAATATTTTTTTTAAGAAATTATCGTGCAACTCCTTGGAAAAGAAAAAGAAAAATTCATCATCTAAGTTTTCTAAAAGAACATCTTAATGGTTCTACTTTTTATAAGAAGAAAAAGAGTCAAAGACTCAAATTAAAGGCATTAACACGATAGGTACCAATGAGGGTGAATTTCAAAGAAAGCAATAGGAAAGAGAGCAGAGGTATGGTCTACAAGATGCAAAAGAGTTCCAACAAGTAGGTCCGGATGTTGGTATATTTCGAAATTAAGGCAATTAAGAAGTAAATCCTTTACAAATAGTACTTTGCATGCAAAAGGTTACAAAAAGTTAAGATATACTATTGTTTAAGAAGAAAAACAGGACTAAAACGTGATTCAATTCATTTGAATTCTTTCTTGTCAAGATTATTTTTTCTATTGACAAGATTATGATCCCATTATCTGTGTTTTTGTTTTGCAATTGTTGTTGCCTGCCGACTTTCTAGCATAATGATGAATTTAAAGTACCTTTTACTTTTGGTACATGCACGCATGCACAAAATTGTTTAATGAAATTAATTAAGAAAATATTGCAGAGTCTTCATATGCACTTTTGCTGTCTAAGATATTGGTATGTTTATCAGGTCTATAGAAAAGTATTTGAGAGAGAAAATTTTCCTCTCATGATTCACATTAAACTAAAAATGTTATGGAATATTGATAAATCATTGCAAAAGAAATAGGTAAAGGGCAAAATCTATCAGAATTCGTCTAATTTCCAATACGTAGCCATTAAAATCAGTCTTTGACAATCCGTCTTTCTGTTATTATTATTTTTTTGAAGGGCATCCGAATTCTAACTTCAAAATCAGGCATGAAGCTTTTACATTTTACTTTTCTTCTTAACAAAAAGAAAATCTTATTTTCATCCCCCAACCCCCAACTTTAAAAAAAAAAAAAAAGAGAGAGAGAGAGAAAGGAAAACATAACGCATTATAAATTTGGATTTTTTTTCATTGGATTTTCTCTTGCAAGGTTGTCTACAGCCTAGCCACGGATTTAACTCGTTTTCTTGACTTAAGAATCAAGAAAATCAAGTTTCACATATCTTTGTACCTGATTGGAACTACATAATTTTTTAAACAACCAAGAAAGGAGAAGATTACATGTTCCCATGTCTTTTTTCCTTTGACATATACCGACATGAATTCGCATCAAACAAGCCTTTACATTTTATTTTTCTTCTCAACACAATAAGATTCTTTACTCCACAAAGAAAGAAAGGAAAACATAAGACATGAAAATTTTGGTTTTTTGGTTGAATTTTCTCATTTAGTGTTGTCAACAGCCTAGCCACGGTTTTAACTCGTCTTCTTGACTTTCTAGTCGCTGAATATTAAGTTTTAGATGCCTTTCAAGAATGGATACAAGAGAGTATGTTTGAACCACCAAAGTGTGACTTGAACTTCAGAACATGCAAATCACGCCTTGAAACTTTTGTTCTTTTTATTTCTTTTATTTGGATTGCAATAGCTGATAACTTGAACATTTAGAAAACTATGGCGATTACTTTCACATTGTTGTTGGCTTTTCCTTCCATAGTTAATTTGTTTAGGATCAAAACAAGCTATAGCCATCCAAAAAAAAAAAGCTACCAATATGTACAAATATATTTCATACTGTTGAGGAAGTTTTGATCTAGTGGTTCAAATTGAGATTTCAAAAATTAGAAGTTTCAGATTTAAAATTTTTCATCCCTTTCCCCTTTTCTTAAATTCCATCTTTTCTCTACTAGAGTTTACACACACACAAACTACTTTTTTTTTCAAAAAATCCTACAGATAATGATTATATTGGGAAAGAAAAATAGAAGGGGAAAGAGATACCAAAAATAAAATTAATGTTGTGGATGTTCAAACCTATTCTTGACCAAAAGAACTCCTTTCCACACTGAGTATTTAGAATGTCAATATGACATGCCTAATCAAAGACAAATTGCAGATTATAATTGTAAAAAATAGAATGAGATCAATAGATGTAAGCAAGCGAAGAAGAGATGTAATGGATGTGAAAGAAACTTCGTGGAACTACATTAAGTTTCATGTGTAATTACAACAATAGAAATTCCACCCTTACTAGATTGAGACTTGGCATACCAACTACACTACACATATGTAGGCCTGTCAACGGTCCAGGTCTAGACCTGGATCCGGTCCGGATCCGTGAAATTATTGCGGGTATGGGTAGGAATTTAATTCCATTATCCGGAGCCGGATCCGGATCTGTTTTGTCAAACAAAAATGGGTCGGATATGGAATATAGTATTCCGGCCCATATTAGACCCGGATCCGGATATAAATGGATTAATAATTTAAAATATGTATATTTATCAATATAATTTGATTAGGGTGATGTATTTGAGTAAAGTCAATTTAATTTCTTTTCTTATTTGTTTTTTTTGTATTAGTTAGAAATTAGTGTATAAATATATTTTTTCTCATTTTTACTAGAAATTGTAAAATTTGATAAATTTTCCGAGTAGACCCGTCGAATCCGGATCCGGAACATAGAGTAGAGACCCGTCGGGTAAACGGGTCGAATCCGGGTCCAATTTTGATATGCCGGGTCCGGGTTCCGGGTCCGGAATAATGAATTCCGGCCCGGACCCGGCCCGTTGACAGGCCTACACATGTGTGCAGAATTCCAAGTGAATTTATGGCATTCAAGTTCCCTATTAATTCTTTCTCTTATGTAAATAGCACAAGCCTTTTTCTTAATGTGTTCCAATCATGCTATGGTGGTAAAGACTCCAAGTAAATTCAGATAAAAGTTCCAATTTTATGTTTTATATTGGGAAGAAAATTACATACCTCCCAAAAGAAAAAAAAAAGATCAATGATTTTGTGTTAAAATGAGAATTTGATTTTAAGTATAATATCTATTCTTTATTCGTGCTCAAGTGCCCAATTTTCAATAATGAGGATTTTATTTTATGTACCCTGTCTATACACTCCACGTCTTCCTTCCTCATTCCAAAACTACCTCAACGTTCACATTGAATCACGTTAGTTGTATAGACTTGAAGTATTCCTGCCTTAGTTGTCCATTAAAGTTTCCAACTAAATTGGGAGAGCAAAACGGTGCTGGTTTTCAATCATACATCACTAATGCACGCAACCTAATGACTTTATTTGAGCCCAATTCATTTATCACGCCAACAACCAATTAAAATAATTGACATTAGGAAGAGCATAATATAGTATGAAGTTGAAGAAGACTGAGATTTTGATGACGATAATGCAGACGGAAAAATCGGATTAAGTTAATCAAAAATGTTGAAAATCCGGACAGAGGGCGGACCATGAAAGAATTGAAAAGCTAATCAATAGGAAATTGGAAAAAAAAATTAATGAATGTGGGGCTTCAATGACTTCATAAAGAGAAGAAGACTGCAGGCCCTTGAACTAAGGACCAGTTTTGTTTAATAATATCAGCACAGTTAGGGGACAACATGAAGGAAGAAAGATACTTTTCACATAGATATGATTTTCCATGTTGTAAATGAGAAATCAACGTGTACACTTCTTCCTCCAGTTGATGCATCGTTTTCAAACATTTGAGAATTTGTTTACTCAATGCATTTATTTTATCTACTAAGAGACTAAGAGACAAGCCAAAAAATAAACAAATGAAAGTAGGGAAAATAAATTTGAGGGGGTTTACTGATTTGCTCCTGCATAACCCATAGCCATCTTATGGTGCTTTTTACTTGGGAAGAAAGAATGTTACGGTGAATTTAGATTTTGGCAAAATATTCAAACAGACTCCCTACTTTTTCCAAAATTTCAAAACCCTATTCTCAAATTGTCAAAAGAAAAAAAGTTCTAATTTTTCAACTTTTAGAGTTGGGAATATTGAGTTTATCCTTCAAGAACTCCCCTTTAAGATGATTCCACATACAAGCAAGTACTTGGATATCCTTTGTTTCAGTATGTGTAACACTAATTTAATGAAGAGTTCCTAATTTGAATTTAAGAATTAAGCAAAATGGAAGAACAAAGAAAAGCAAAACAAAGCCTGGATCGATTAGGGCTTCAAACTTCACGTAGGTGATGGGTGATATCCAAAAACTATTCTTCCGAAAGCCATTTTCAAGTTGGCCAGCCAAACATGAGTATGCTTAGCTACTCTTGAGTCTTGACCATTGAAATGCAGGACCAAACGGGACCTTGTGGGATGTGAACTTTGTGAGAGTATTGAAATGCGCAAAACTGTCTCCATAAATTCAAATGTGTTTCTCTCAAGGTTCAAAGTCAGTTTGGAGACTAGTTAACCAATGACAACTAGAAATGAGTAGTTTATGCAGAAAAGACAATTTCCAAAAGAACTTCACGGTGCAGATCCCGAGCTACTGCGGCTACCGCCCTTTTGGTCAACATGTGTAAAATATGGCATCCCATCATTCATTGTCAACCTAACTGCAGACTTGTCCCTCCAAGTTTTCCTCTCTCTTACTCCAAGTAGATTAAGGATGAGGGAAGTATATGTTCAAGCCTTTTGAGATTTTTGTGTATTAAATCATATGTGGATCCAAATCAGGACAATAACGTGATATCACAAGCATGAGTAGGGTCGTCAATTGGTTCTCTTGAACTGAGTTTTGACAAGTTTTTAAGTTTGGTTGGGCAAAATAGAGTAGAATTTTCAGACTTACTCTTCCTCGTTTGGCAAAGCAAGTTTTTGATCAAGTTTCTCTGTTACAAGTTTTTTAAAAACTTTAACTACACCAATTTCAAAAAAATTTTCAAAATTTTTAAACTATACATTTCAAAATATCCAAAAATTTACACACTTCAAAAATTTCTTCTACAATTTCTACAGTAAGTTACAGTAAAATTTTAGACAAACACCCAAAACATTCACTTGCCAAACGGATTCAATTTAATGTATAAGGTTCATACTTGATGGAAAAACATATTAGAACTTCGAGCCTAAACCCAAACTCACGATAAAATCATAATTACATGTGATGTGCATATAATATTTGTGTTGTTTTATGATTATATAAATATTTCACATTATATACATTAAATTCAAATAATTGTCAAACAATATACATTAGTATACATACACTTAAATGTTCAGTTTGAACTCTATTCTGAGCGACTCATGAAACCTCAACTCACAATTAAATTAGGTCTAATTTAAAGCCCGAAGTCACTCTACTAAATAGTATATATTGCTAGCCCTAATTTTTCAGGCCAATCAGGTCGAGCTTAGGTTGGTCTGTTCTCACCGACCCTCCTCAGCCTTAGGTGATTTTACTTTTACTCTTTTTTTTTTATTTCTAATAGAGGAAGAACTAAGCAAGAAATTGTACTGTATGCCTTCATAGTTGCACTTCATTGTTATGCTAATTGTACTGACTATAGAACTAAGATTCAAACTCTTAAATGATGTAATCGTGCTAAAAAAATCTTTAAGGCTCAGAAGTTGATTCAAACTCCATCTACATCTAATATGGTTGGTCAAAAACCAACACCATCAAGACTTAATTAAGGTCCAACTTGTAGTGGTTCACAAAATGTGAAGGAAAGACAACTTGAGGCAAAGAATACAAAGCAACATTAAAAATGAGAATGGTACTTAATTCTATCAAAACAAATTTAAGGAATTGGTAACGAACATCTGTTTTTTTTTTCCTTTGTGCATCATCTTTTAAACTCTGATCTTTCTCAATGCCAAAGATATTGATCTAATCAATTTCAGGTTGAAGAAATAGTCCAACATTTAGTACGTTTTGCGAGTGCACCTAATCCAATAAATGATAGGATGGACCACCTTAATTTAACTTAATCTTTTTCCACACGAAAAGCAAAATATTAACGTCATTTCTTAGAGTTTGTTCTTTATACTTTTATTATTGTGATTTTTAAAAAAATGCAGGCAAAGTTACATATACCCTTCTACTTTCCTTTCTCTTGATAAAGAATATAACCTCAATTAAGGTGAAACAGAATTTTGAAAATAGTCAGAATCTTCAACTCAAGCATTCATCATAGTTTTGCAGATCTTGTCCTTATACTTCTTGATTGGCTGCAACTGTGAAATGTCAATAAATAGAGACATGATAATATCCAATTTCTAAACAAGGGCTCTAGATAAAATTGGTTAGGAAATTAGAGTAAATCTTATAGATACTGATAATGTATACACTATCATGATTAAATTTATAACATGTATAAAAGTTGAGTTTTAAATTTAAATTTTACATAATTGTCATTCATCCAAAACTAACGGGTCTATCCTGTCAATGTATATGAGATTAATCCAAGGAGGCATTATACTAGCTTAATATAATGCAACCTCAGTTTGTGGAGCGCACCATGGTTTCTGTTAAGTTTTGACTTAACAATTAAGTTGTTGAAGACGTAATAAATTAGCAAAATCTGTGGATATCTAAACTCAGAAGTCCATAAAACTGTTTACGAGTCCATTTAAGTTCTCCTCATCTTTCTTCCTGCCAATTCAATTGTGCTAATTGATGTTCTGGTAAGAAATAAATTCATCTAGGGAACATCTCAACTTACAAGATGTCCAAAATTAATTGCTAACCACAGAAGTTGACTTAAATCACTAATCCATCACTCCTGTGTGATCACTGTTTTCCAAGAAGATGCGAATCTGACAAAGCAAAGTATTAACTGGAGAAAAGACAAAGTTATAGAAAACTATATCACTTACCAAAAAAGCAAAAGAAAACAAAGTAGATACATGTATGCTTATATCCATATCGGTTGATTTGCATACTCAATTTATACTTGATACGTGCCAATGAAACCTCAAATCACTTGATAAAATTTTGTGAAATTTGAAATTTTATCCTTTCAGTGGAAGTAATTATTAGCAAGAATTTACTGATTTAATTTTTTTTCCCTCCCACCCTTCCTCACACATTTCCTATCTGTAATTGCCATACACAGGATTAACACCCTGAATCTGATATTGGCGAAAACTCTAACAAACCTCCCTTGACCGTTAGGCCGCCTCTAGAAGTTGAATTTGTCCAAAAAAACTAAGAAAATTAAAATAAAAATGTTAGCGTATGTGAAATGGCGTCAAATAAAGAAAAATAAAACCAAAGGCAAAAGAAAAAGTCTTTTGTTTAAATTTTGACACTGCCTACTCTCTAGCAACCTTTTCAATGGAAGACCAAAAAAAGCTGCATTTCATTATTGTTAACTATCAAGGGATGGGTTGGGTGATACTAAAGAAGGAAGTATAAGTGAGAGATCCTGAATTTAAAAACTTTCACTTACACTAAAAAAGCAAATCAATAAAATGGAATCTTCACAACATAGGTTTTGGGCTCTCAAAAATGAAAGGACAAAAAAACAAATTATCTTCAAATAATTAAAGGAAAATTAAGACCGAAACGTATTCTAAATCATCTCGAAGTAGCTTTCAGAAGAACTCTAATTCCTCTTGTGGGTCGGTATAGCATTTACTTATTTCTACTCTAAGGCACTAGGACTCGTAAAGGAAAGAAAGACAGGTCCATGGAATTTCAAAAGAATAGGGCCACTACAATTAAAAGCTGCTTTAAAGGGAATTTGGACCATACTCGAAATTAGAGTGAACGAGTCAAAAAGGCATCAAACTGGACCATATGATTCATAAATACTTTTCCATCTGATTGAATCCCCTAGGCATTATTAGATTGAGAATTCAAGGTATCAGACCAGTTCTGTTTGATGCAACTGTTACTTGATCAAACGTTATTCATACAGTGTAACATGTGTGATTAAGCAGGACAGTGGTAAAATGAGAATCAGAAGGGGTAAAACTAGAAAGGTTTGTCTGTATTATCTCAATTTCTAAATTAGTTATGATTGAGAAGAACGATTAACGTAGTAGTGGTATCAACAATTACTCCGCTTTCTAAAAATGGAGTCTCAACATTTAGACTTACAACATATAATCAAAGAAACGAAAAAATAAGTTATCTTAGTTCTTCTGTCAGATTCAGAGTTCGAATCTTGAACTTCTGATAATTCGGGTGAAAAGGTGTCAGACGGGTTCAAAAAAATTTATATTAGTTCCTAAAAGACACATCTTAATAATCAAATAGGTTTGGTGGCTTTCACATATGTAGGTCTCTAGGAACCATGCAGCTGCCAATTTGCGCTTACTAATTTATTAAGGTGATTGGTTTCAGGCTTTCAGCTGCTGTGTCTTTGCATTTTGTTTTCATAAAGATGGAACAATTCGTCTGTTTTCTATGATTAAAAGTACACATTCACTGGCTTTTTTTTTTAAAGATTTTACTGTTACATATTGTTTTACTGGTTTTTATCAATTTATGGAGTATCTTAATCGGGGAATATTACGATTTGAAAGTTCATGTTGGTTTATTCAATCTATTCAGAAGGATTAAATTCCAAATTTGTTCTTCACAAACAAGACCATGTAGAAGCTTTAACAATAAGAGCCAGTCGTTTCAATCTGAGCGCTGAGACGAAAGATTCAAAAGTAAGGAAAAGTGTAATTACTGGCAGGAAAGTAGCCAACTTGGATAAATAGTACCCCATATTTAAGGGAACGAGACTGTACACAGTTGGAATAATTAGTTGCGCAAATTGAATCGCATCTAATGTGACTCAATCTCAGTCGATAATTTCAAATTTTAATCTTTTTTTTCTTTGAATGTAGAAAAGAAGATTTGAGAGTCGAACTAAAAATCTCATAGTTACGTGATTAATGTTCCGACCAAGTTAGTAAGGTCCAAATGAGCATTCTAACCCTCGATATGCAAGTACAAAAGAATTGCGCTTCCTATTTAAATAGTTGACGTTTCTTTTACACCCTTTTTTTTCAAAACAAATAAAGTTTGTGAGTTCTTTGAATTCACATGTAAATTTGAGCAAGAAAAGAGCATTTTGGATTCAAAGATCAATCAAGTGATGGACGAAAACAACAGATATCATGAATTTCATGTACTAAACGAGTGCCAAATACAAAGAAAAGGCGTGTGACAAAGGGGTGAGATCTAAATTGCCTTAAACAAATGCAAAAGACAAAGTTCTGAAGTATCTGGTCATGGCAACCATTTTGCAAAATGTCAAAACAGAAGAGAGATAATTTTGACAGTTTCTGGAAATGGAAGATGAGCAAGAAATTGAGACGACATTGTTAGCATATCAAGAGGATTGCTAATGAGTTTCCTATCAATCAAAGCTTTCAAAAAAATGGACCTCCCACCCAACCCTTTTTGTACGTGGAATATTTTCTATTTAGCTATATTTGGTCAAAGACCAATTAAAAGATTCTATTCTTTCCAGCACACATTTAAGCAAGTCAAGTCCATTCTGTGTGCTTTAGAAAATTTCAGCAAGAACCAACTTTGACCAAAAAGAAAAAAGAAATTAATGAAACAGAAAAGTGTACCAAATATCTATTCTTTTACTTGCATGTTATGACTGGAAATAAAAGTAAAAAATAAGGATTTTCAACACACTGGACTATGATCCCCTATGCGTAAAACCAATCCATCCACCATGGAACTCAGCAAAATTAGTTATCCCAGCCTTTCCAGGTGAACAAATTCGCTTGGTTTTCACCTGTAATCCATCCCAGTTTTGAGTTATTTTGTTTCTGTAGACCATGAACTTCGTTTGGATCTTTCAGTTTTTCAAAAATTAGTTATTTTTAAATACTATAAAAATTTTTTAAAAAATACTCTAAAAGGTACTCTAAAAAAGTATTCTAAATTTTTTTAAATATTCAAAAAAATTCCAAAATCTATTTTAAAAACTCTACTACTCTTAAATATTCCAAAATATTTTCTAAAAATATCCCAAAATATCCTCTAAAAACTCTGTTACGGTAAAATTTTTTAAAAACACTCCCAAAAACAGCTAATCCAAACGGATGTATCAGAAATTTGCCCTAGTCTTGCTAAGCTATGCTTATTGAGTCCAAATAATAATAATAAAAAGAAGATGTTTTACCCGTTAAGAGTTCTGGAGATTCAAAATGCCCTTAGGATAATTAACCAAAGAACTCTTCATCTTATATCTCCAATAAATGCTTCTCAAAATCAAAAGAAATGTTCTACCAGGGACACTTGTGAGCAACTAAAAGCTAAAAGAAAAGTCTTTGGAATAGCTAGCAATAGGTGAGTCCTCAGAAATAGACATAATACATCTAATTCCAATATATTTCTTTTCCATATAGCTATTTCCCTTTGGTCTCTTCAAGCTGTGTATTCAATTTTCTTCATACCAAAAGGTCCAAAATCCCACCTCATCGGGGCCAGGCATCGAACACCGTATGCTGACTTCAATCAGGACATATTGGACTAATAATGACTTTGAAACAGACTACGAGAGAAATTCAAAACCTGTTACCTCAGACCACATTGATTTTTCATACTTTGTCAAGGAATAATAGTTTCAGCCAAAGGCAGTTGATTGAGGCACCTCCGCACGTTAGTCTATCTCTCCAGTCAATCTTTAAAAAAGTAACCAAAGAACCCAAGGCAACATCTCAAGTTCATAATCAAAAAGAAATTATATATACCAACCATTTGGCAAAGGCTTATAGCTGGCAATATAGTTGATCTTTGACCAATGAAATACTAATCAATTGGAGAAACAGGGATGGATTGTGTTCAATGAGAAATTAATGAGTTTCACAATCTTATTTTGGAGATTCTCATTGGTCAAAGACCAACAAGTTTTGGTCCAAACCGTGATAAAATTTTTCCATAAGCAACAACTATAATGCTCAAGCAGAGATAGCAATAGATAGATCAATCATTTTGAAGTACCACTACTCTCCATGCAGGATAAATTACAAGATCGCATCAGAGCACTGTATTTAAGAAATAAAGTTTAAATTGTTACCACACCACTTACTAAGGGGAAGACAAACTGCAGGCCTTCCAATTTTATCACATCATTTACTAGATTGTGGTTTTATCTGGACCAGCAAACAAAAGAAAATTAGTTGCTTAGGAAGACAAGTATTTACTCATCCATGAGCGAAAACGTGCCCATGCTAGCTCAACAGCGGCATCATCTGAATCATTCAGTCCCATACTCTTCCTCCTTTGGGCACCCTCAGGAGAGGTGTTCAGAAAAGCATGTGAAACACCAGGATAGATATAAACCTCATGTGGAACTCCAGCCGCCTTTAGCTTCTCCTCCAATGCTTTCCCAGTCTGAAAGGAGCAAATAGAATAGCTTAATTATTAGAGATAAAGATGCTAAAACACACAAGCCCCAGGATGTGTGATTGAACTGGATGCCAGCAGAAACAGAAACAGCAACACTCTCCAAATCAGATGGCAACAATATACACAACGGAATTACAATTCAAACTACTTAAGCAACTTTCTTCTATTATATCATTTTAGAAGTGGTGCAAGGCTACATATTGATCTAAGAATACTGAAGGCCACACCATTATTTAATTCTCAGATGTACCAGAAGACCCTCAACCGTGCCATTTACAAACCTTATATGGATAATGAAATATAACTGGAGCTATAAACTAATGAAAAAGCAATTGCAACTTACGGATTTAGGAAGCCTAAAACATGAAAAAATGCACCAAATTTAGTCAGCCACCACTATTAATTCCAGGAGTGTTGTCCTACAAAACATTACAAGACTTATCAACAACCGTTAACCGATCGGATGGTATTAATAAAATTTGAACCGTGTCATTAGAGGTACCTCCTACAAAAGAGCCAAAGAGGTCGCGTCCTTGAAAGCAGATCTCTTTGTACAAGGAACCGCAATATTATGTCAAAGTACAAATCCTAGACTTGAACTAATAATCAGTAACAGGTTCACCACCACAAGCTTCCCAGTCAGTTGCCTCCACACATCTTTCTGCCCCATAAAGACAAACATTAGCTTCTCAACTCTCAATCTAGCACAACACTTGAAAAAAATACCGCGTCACATATCTTAGTACTCATTTTCCTATATATTTACCATCCAGAATCCTTTAAGTTATCTTCCAAATTGCTGCACCCCCCAAAAAGTTAAAGGAAAAATGGTGCACTAGTCCACCTTGCCACATGTATCCCAACCAACTTACAAGCTACTCCAATCTTCATTAAGATTCTAAAAACAATTATCAGATTTCCACACCAAAGGTGTCTGCTCAGTAATATAATAGTCTCTTCACAAAACAAACTGCTATTACATGTCACAGATACAAAATTAGAAGATGAACTTCATTCCCTCAACTCAGCTCATGAAAGATGCTCAACATTACTTAAACTTTTGCAGATACAAAATTAGAAGATGAACTTCGTTTCCTATATTACGAACTTTAACTAGGATCATTACTACATTCAGCTCATGAAGGATGCTAGATGTCTTCCCATCTTAGTTTTGAATAAGCTATATCCTGCTATACCCTGAAGTTCTTTAGGGCTATTGCAGACAAATGCTTGAATGATGCCAACCAAAGTACAACGGCTGAAATGGTTGCAAATCCAAATTCACAGCTATGAAACAGATGACAAGCCTCAACAAGATCTTCCTTCTGCTTGTAGGTTGATTATTTGCCAGTTTGGCACATTCGGAAGCCAAAGTTCTTATATACCAAGGTTATCACCTCAACCTGGGGTACTATGGCTATAGATAATCATTCACCGAATCAACATTACTCCCCAATTTCAATTCCAAAATTTGATCACACTGGAAAGCTCACAAGAAGGGCCATGAAAGCTTCATATAGACATTGAGTAAGCTTGTGCAAAGACAATACACATGCACAAGAAAACCAGTAATCGTGACAGAAAGAAATGAACACACAATTCCATACATCATTTCCAATAGAAGCGTAAAGACTCACTCCTTAACACCTTATCCAGATTGCCTTTACCAGTAAGGAGCACCTTCCAACTTTTATCTGAAGTTAAGAAGTCCATATTCTATCTGATGTTAATCTGCAACTTCACAAAATGATCATTCAGCAGACCCCACCATGTGTCTTGTTTATAGTTTGATCTGATTGTCACTCTCTTCCTAATAGGATCACTAGAGAGTCATATTTCGAAAGACATGCTAACACATACATTAATTTATACTTTATGAATCCAGTAATTCTGGAATACCGCCCAAAAGAAAAAGGGAAAACAGTACTTAACAAACAAAATACCACTAAGTAAAACAAAACAATGATAGTAACACATTAGGCGTTGTTCAACTTAAGCTAGTTATTTGCCTAAAACAGTTTCTAATACTAAAGAACTACTTATAGATTTTAACTAAAGAGTCTTAGCACTTCAGGACTCACTTCATCACCAATTCTCAGAGTCGAAATCAACAGGAACAGTAAACATATTCCTAAAATTGTAACATTAGTTTAGGGAAAGAAAAAGAGGATTTCTTTGTAGTAATTTGGGAACATTCATACTTCTTTTCTCCCTTGCATCATTTAATTCCTAAAACATCTTTCGATTTTCCATCCCAACCATATTTCTGTACTCCACTCCTCTTGTGATGCTCCATCTAATAAGATTTTTAAATCTTTTCTCACTTATCTTTTGTCATAGGAATCACTAGAAACCTCAAATCTGCATATATTCAGGACATAATCTTGTTAAAAGTTTAATCTATAAATCGTACCCCTGGCAGTAAGGAATTAGAAATCTAACTGAGGCAACCAGCAATTGTGTACAACTAAAAATAAATATAGTGGTCTACCAGGGACAACTTACTGGAAGGCGTATCAGAGTGGTTGGGGGCAAGCAAAACTACAAAATCAGGAAGTTAATCATGAATGGAATATGGATGTCCTTAGAGGTAAATGAAATGAGTTGTTTTCAGCAACAAAGAAGCTGCAGACACTCCACATAATTAAGTGGCAATGTTCCTGCTTTGATTCGTACATCTTTTCTGCAGTCATTCGTAAAGCCAATGGTTTAATTGTTAGATTTTCTTTGACATTAGTGATCTTATATTTTGTTAGGACAACACCGGGGCAGAGAACCATAACTGTCTATGTAAAACCCAAAGCATTACAATGTTCACATAAATACTGAATTTTTTAAAAGCGCATATTTCATATCCACCTTTTTCTGAAACTCTTTCAGGCTACATGGAGTTACTTACCATTTTAATTTAACGGCAGACTAACAAACCAATTGTTAATAGAGAGCTGGACAAAATCCTTATAATTCACTGAATCCACATTCCAAGAAATTTAGTCTTTCAGATCACCACTGAGGGATTAGAATTTACGTGCCAACTATTTAATGGATCTTTGCATGAGAAAACATGATGACAGCTGACCTTAAATTTTGTTAAAACATTTAAGTGATCAAGGCCAGTAAAACAGAACAGCATGAAAAATTGCAATCAAGACAGAGAATCCACCTATATTTCAGCAGAAAAAATGTTAAAATACCTTCGCATCTGAGAACCCAACCATATTGTCAAGCTCACCGAAATGAGCCTGCACAGGTGCCTTAGCTTGAGCAGGATCTGCAAGTGATGGTGGAGGAACTCCATAAAAGGCTACAACTGCATCAACCTCAGGGACCAACACAGAACTTGCAATGCTAAGGGCACCACCCATGCAGAATCCAGTTACACCGGCCTAATCAGATAAGCAAAGCAATCAGATTCCAAAAACAACTGCAGAAGAGCTTTAGCTGTTGACCATAGGGCAATGAGTTAAAATTTGGCAAGAAAAACTCGGTGTTTACAACAAAAAATTGGTTGATTAAGCTTTCTTTGTTTATTTAACATTGTCTTCTTTCCCTTCTTACTTGTAGTATTTTCCAATAATGTGCTGATTGAAACATTTGAGACACTGTAAAATGGTTAATCAGCTATAAGAGAAGTCCAAATAAACCTTCTTTGAACCATTTGCTTTGAGCCAGTTAACAGAAGCTTGAATGTCCTTGACAGCTCCTTGCCAGTCAAGACCTGTCATCAGATGCTGTGCTTCAGCAACATCAAGACCAACCTTCCCGTGATATAAACTACATCAAACGATGAAAGTCATTAAACACTTGTAAACCAACTAAAAAAGGATATGTGAGTCTTAAAGCCAACAAAACCGTGTGCAGCCATAGTCTTGTGATTAATCAAGAATCTTACTCAGGTATAAGTGCTTTATAGCCACCATCAAACTGAGAAATTTTCTGAGCATGGTTCTTGATCTCAAAATCCACTCCCCACCACTCTTGAAGAACTACAATCCCGGGAGCATCCTCTTTCCCCACTACATAAGCATCAAATGTCTGTCCAAGCAGCCACAACACTCTCACTGAACTTCAGTTTATACCCAAAAGAATAACAAAAATGAAAAAGACAAAATCCAACATAAACTCTCAATGACCATGAACTCTATTCCACTTTGGAAGCAGTCTCCAAACTCAAACCATGATAAGTATATACTAGAACATTTAGCATGCCATAAAAATAACTGCTTAAAACAGCAGTTAAACATGTCAACTGTTGGGAGGGCCATGGTCATATTTTCCGCCATTTATTGGGTTCAGACATTAGATTAGATAAAGCAAGGAAAGCCAGGACTAGTAAAATTCTCCATTTATATGACCAAGAAAGAGCCTATGGCCATTGGCTAAGTAAAAGACCGCAGCATTCACATCATATCTACAAACTCAGTACAAAGTTCTCATAAAAGCTTCAAGTATTTTCTCAATATCATCAATTTAGACCTAAGCTATTATACCAGCAAATTGACTGGAAAAAGAAAGATAATGCACAACCATTTGAACTTTTCTCCAACATTGCTTACAACAAAATGGAGGCCCTTTTTTTTCACTTTTAATCTGTTGGCTGGTATTTCAAAAACTAATTTTGACACAGATAATAATATTTTCCTCAAACATCTTAATAATTGCCACAATCAAATAATTCATCAAATATCAACAATAGAAGCATCAAGAATCTTTCTAGCTTAGGCAAAAAGCAAGAATCTTTTTCAGCTTTAACGCTTCATATGTTTCTTTTCATCGACATTTCTCAAATCCCACAAAAAAAATTACAAGACTATAGTACAAGCCCATAAAGCAATTTCATCAAAACCTTAAAAATCAATCCTGCACCAAAATTCAAACTTACAGTGTCATCAACATTTTCAGCACTTTCACAAATCCCACAAAAAATTACAGGAATATACAAAAAGCACACCAAGCATTTCATCAAAATCCTTAAAATCAATTATGCATCAGAAATTAAACTTACAGTGTCATCCCTTTGAATTTGGATTTTCTTGAAAGGGGAAGAAACAGCAGCAGAATCAGCCATTGCTCGAACCTGAAGAACAGGAGTTGACGATGGAGAGAGTAGTTGCTTTAGGAGTGATGAGCAGGGCAATGGGGAAGTGGGTTTTTTGGTATTTTTAAGGTTGAGCAGAGTTTTAGGGAAGATTCTAGAGCAGTAGTAAGAGGAAATTGAGATCATGGCATCAACCAGAAACTTCACTGAATCAGCACTACTGATAGGGATATTATAACCCTCTTACAACCGACATTCAACCTTTTCTTTTATTTTCTTTCTTTTTTAACCCTTTTATTTTTGGATAATTTTAGAAATCTACCCTAATATTTCTAATAATTTCAATTCTATCCCCCAAAGTTTTAAAAATAATCACTTACCTTCTCTATCATTAATTTGGGACCCAATGCTCACATCATTGGGGTTAAAATGACCCGACTATCTTTACAACTTAAGATATTTTGTGCATATTTGTGGAGAAAAACAATCAAAACATTTTAATTAAATTGACCATAATTTGAAATTTAAAAAACAACTAATTTGCTATATGAAAAGGGAACTAATGCTACGTATTTGCTATATGAAAAGGGAACTAATGCTACGTATTTGCTATATGAAAAGGGAACTAATGCTACGTGCAGTTTTTTTATTAATGTATTTGACAGATAAAAGGAGTTATATATGATGTACTTGATGAATAAAAGGATTCAGACATGAAAAATAATTGGGCTGTTTACAAACTAAATTAACCATAATTTGATTACATTAGAAAAATAAATTTGGCATTAAAAAAAGACACTAGTACTTTTTGTTTGTTAAATTTCGAAAGTTGTTACTTTTTAGTTGCAAATGATGAAAATTTTTTATTAATCATGTGTAATAATGACCCTATAATTGAAATAATAAGTTAGATTGAATAAGTAAATTAACTATTATCATAGGCAAGGGGTACTTTTGGAATCAAATGATCTTATCACACCTAAAATCATTTGCTTATTGTTATTCTTTTGAATTGGGGTAAATTGTTACAAGGATATAAGTTTCAAGGGAGGTTAGTAATATTTTTAAAACTTTAGGGGATGATAATGAAATTGTTAGAAATTCATGGGGAGGTTTTTGAAATTATTCCTTCTTTTTTTGTTACATATTCTTTATGTTTGCTAGGGATAATTTTTCATTTGAACCCCTTAGTTTTTGAACAACGACAAGTAGCTATGAAAACTTAGGAAAATGTCAAAGAAATCCCAGTGGTTAAGTTTTTGGAAAATTTGAAAAAAATGGAATTGAAAGAATTGAAATTTATAAGTAGGATATAACTTTTGACAAATATGTAAATGGGATATAGGTAATTATTCTTAAATGATAAAATAATTTATTATGTAAGTAAGATTATGAAATTACCCTTTATGCATGTGCTAGCACTTGTATATGCACATATTTTATGCACATACATTTGTGTTTAGCAAAGTGCATATTACAATTTAATAAAGTATACATTGTTACAAGGATGATTTAGTCAACTAACAATCATTTTATTAACTTTTTTAATCAATGAAAAGTAATCTAATTTATAAAATTTTCAAGAGTAATACACTATTTATGAAATTTCAATTTTCGTATTTCCATTTCCAGATTTTCTTGTCGCCAATTCCGTACAAAAAGTGTAAATGCATTAAGGGAATCTAATAAAAATTAGGAGTAGTGCAAGATAGATATTTTCTTACCCAACTATTAAGGGCAAGTGAGGGTTAAGTAGGAAACCCTTCACCACCAACCTCGCCTCCGTACTAGTTGAGTAAATTTCTTTTATGTGAAAATGGCTCAAAACGTTCTTCATATTTTGCCAAATAAATTTTTTGTCCCTCACTTTTAAAATGTTGATTTTACATTCTTTACAAAATCAAGTCAGTCAAATTTGATTCCTATCTAAGTTTTCGATCATTTTTTAGCCTGATATTACACTAACACTTACAATGATTTACAACTAACACTTCGCCCTTTTTTTTTCTTTGTTTTGGGTTTGGTAGGGGTAATTTTTTTCATTTCAACCGCTTAGGTTTTGAAAAACGGCAACTAGCTGTGAAAAATTTGGAAAATTTCAAAAAAATTGCAGGGATTAGATTTTCCGCGTGCTAAAACAAGCCAATACTGTAAAACAATCAGAAGAAAAAAAAACTTCTACACTTAATTGAGAAGTACTTTTTAATATTATAAGTACGAAAAACATGTAGAGAAAGAACAAAGAACTATTGAATTATTTGTAGTACAAGATATATTGTCCAACCAAACTTAGGTAACTAATTTTTTCACCTTAACTTGTGTCTCTCTAATCCATTGTGTACAGTGGAGTAGGATCAGCTCACTCGCTATCTAATGCTATCAGCATGCATAATAATAATAATAATAACAATATACAACAACAACAACAACAATAATAATAATAATAATAATAAATCACAAACTGATTCATTATGGTCACACAAGAATAATCACAATGATTGCACGATTGAATAATTGCCAACAAATTTCGTATAACAACTAATTATCTAATAATACTCTTGAAACTTCTAAAATGAATATCATATATCTTTTTCCAATTTTGGGATCTTCTGCATCAAATAATATTAATTGAACAAAAAGTTGGATGAACACATTTTTTTCTTAAAAGTATACTTCATTGTTTTTTTCCCTGAAGAAGAATTATTCTTTCTATTCTTCTAACTCTCTACGCAACTTTGACGAAATTTCCTCAATTAGTTGAGGGTTTCTCCCATATTTGATTATTACTAATTAACTGCTATAGAACCCAAATTTAGTGTTCTAACAATAATTGATGCTTGCAGGGTTACAGAATTGAAGAAATAAAATAATCAATGATTAACAAATTTTTTAAAATAAATCTTCTTTGATTATCAGAGTTGAAGGAAT
Organism: Coffea humblotiana; assembly: GCA_023065735.1. Taxonomy (NCBI): domain Eukaryota; kingdom Viridiplantae; phylum Streptophyta; class Magnoliopsida; order Gentianales; family Rubiaceae; genus Coffea; species Coffea humblotiana. The sequence goes on along the minus strand of CM041212.1, from coordinate 18,781,733 downwards.
TGATTCTTTGATTACCACTGATTAGCTGCTATAGAACCCAAATTAGTATTCTAATAATAATTGATGTGTGCAGGGTTATAGAATTGAAGAAATTAAATAACTCTTCTTTGATTACCCCTATGATCTACCAAACTAGAAGATTTGAAGAATTTATGTGTCGAGAATGAGTAATTTGGGATTCAAATCTCTCTATGATATTATCATTCATACTTAAGCCATAAAAGATATTTGGCCCTTCTATAAAGGGGAGTTTTAAAGCAAATTCAAAACTTAAGAGATTTTAGAATCTACTAATCTTTTTGAAAACTTGATTCCAATAAAAAATAGTAAAAAAGTAAATAAATACTTCTAAGTTTGGTTTGTTTTGCCAACAATTGCGATCTCTTTGTTCAACTGTTGAATATTACCTCAGTGATCTACCAATCTAAAAGATTTGAAGAATTGATGGGTTGGGACTGAGCAATTTGGGATTCAAATCTCTCTATGATATTATCATTCACACTTAAGCCAAAAAGATATTTGGCCTTTCAGTAAGGGGAGTTTTAAAGCAAATTCAAAACTTGAGAGATTTTAGAATCTATTAACCTTTTTGAAAAGGGGAACATGACACATAAACAAAATGGTTTGTCTATTTCCACTTTGACAGTGTCAATCTAATGTTCTAACTAATGAATATTATGTCCCCATACTTTACCCTGTCAAGAAGGATAATTTGAAGAATTTATAGGTTGAGAATTGTCATTTTCATATTTCATGTTTGTCTACAATAGCATTCATACTTGAGTTCTTGAAAAATTTACACTCTAATGTGAAAAAACCAATAAAAGCAATTCCAAAGTTACGATGTTATGAAGTTCTTGGCTACCTAAGGTATAGTTTATTGTTTTTTTTTTCAAACGACAACAGCTTCATTGATCACAAAGCAAAGAAAGTTACATATCTGGAGCACTTGCTCCTACATCACGTCTAGCTAAACTGTTAAGCCAATCAAGAAAAGAATCCTTCCACACAATCTCATCTATCAAGTTTATGGTGAATTTTGCCAAGTGGTGAGCTACACAGTTACCTTCCCGTTTAATAAAGGAGAAGTAATATTCAGCAAAATCTTGACTAATCTTCAAAATGTCAAACAAAATAACCTCGATGTTTGAATCTTCTGTGTTCTTTTCTCTAATCTTGTCAATTATCCTCCTGCAGTCAAATTGTATCATAATCTTTCTCCAGCTATTTTGCTTAGCTATGTTTAAAGCCTGTCTGATTGCCAATGCTTCTTCCACCTCTGGTTCGCCTAGTTTACTTTCACCTGCTGCCCAAGCTTTAATCAGACTTCCATCATCCTTCCTAATAATAATCTCCCTTCCCACCCTCCTTTTCTGTATGTTCAAGCCTACATCAGTATTCATCAATATGTAGTCTTTAGGTGGTGGTTTCCAGCTATTATCCTTCTTTTCTTCAACTTCATTTGTTTCTTTCATGATATCCTCATCCCTGCTGCCATTTTCGTATTCTAACTATTCCTATATTGCTTTGTTTGTGGTCATCCCTAGACACCTCTCTTCCCTATTAAATTGAATAACATTCCTAGACTTCCACACTTGCCAAAGAATATTTATAGTGAGAGCTATATGTTCCCTCCCCTCAATCCTTTCCTTTGCTTCCATAAGACTATTCCACCAAAGCCAAAAGTAATATTTGAAAACTGTTTAGTCCATCCTATTTGATTGGTACAGCTTTCCAGATTAGTTCAGCATGCCTGCAGAAAAACAGCATATGCTCTAGTGTTTCTGTCTTCTCTCCACAGTATGAGCAACCATCCTCCCCTTTCCTTGTTCTTCTCTTTATTACCTCATTAACTTGCTATATTCTTTGCAAACATCTCCAAATAAAATGTTTCAGTTTATGTTTGATATTTAAGCTCCTTAGTATTGTATTTTCTCTTTCCTTTCCTTCATCTCCTTAGCCAAAAAGTAACCAGTTTTTACTATATATTGACCTGACTTAGAACATGACCAAACTAATCTATCCTTGCTCCCAAATTCACTGAGTGGAATACTCTCTATTCTTATACAATCTTTCTCACTAAATAGTGTTTTATCAAGTTTTTATTCCATTTTCCATTGCAAATCAACTCCTGCACTTTTGATATCTAGCATCCTTCTAGCTTAGTGGATTTAACCTTACTAGTTTCACTGTTCAACAACCATTTATACTTCCATATGTCAACACTGCTCCAATCTCCAACTCTTTTCCTTACACCTTCCTCTAATAGGTCCCTGGCACTTAAAACACTCTTCCACATCCAAGAGTCTCCAGCTTTTTCTATCATCTTCCATATAGATTCTCCTTTCAAGTATTTACTCTTAAGCACCCTACTAACCAGAAGACTTGGGTTTGTTAAAACTCTCCGAAGTTGCTTAGCTAGCATTGCCTTGTTAAAACTCTGAAGATCTCTAAACCCCAATCCGCTATTCCCTTTAACTTCAGATAGTTTGTTTCATCCAATCCAATGGATTTTCTTTTCTTCCTCACTATCCCCCCACCAGAACCTTGCAATTTCCCTACAAATATCCTTGCATAGAGCTTTTGGCAATTTACAGTAGCTCATAGCATACGTGGGCCAAGGCTAATATTACTGATTTCAGCATAACCTCTTTTTCTGCTTGATTCAGAAATTTCTCTTTCCATCCTCCCATTTTACCGATGACTTTCTCCTTAATATAATTGAACACCTGTCTCTTAGATCTTCCAATAACCAAAGGGAGACCTAAGTATCTACTTTGTTTTACTTACTTCATGCGTCCTAGCAACCTCAGTATTTCCTGCTTTTTACTCTTCCTTGTATTTTTACTGAAGAAGACTGAGGACTACTCAGTATTGAAATCTGTCCAAAAGCTTCCCCGTATAATCTTAGTATTTGCATCACTTTTTCAGCTTCTTCTTGATTAGCTCTACAAAATATAAGTGTGTCATCTGCAAAAAAACAGGTGAGATAGAGCTGGACACGAATGTGCTGCTTTAAGATCAGTCAAACTGTGTTCCTGCATTGCTTTTTTCAAAAGGTTAGACAGCCCTTCAGTAACTAAGATAAATAGGTAAGGAGATGGAGAAATCCTCTGGTTGGTTTCACAAAACCTCTCCTTTCTCCATTTATATTGAAAGAATAAGTCACTGAAGACATGCATTTTAAAATCCACCTGATCCATTTTTGACAAAATCCCATCTTCTCCATTATTTTAGTCACAAAGTGTCATTCTACTTCATCGCATGCTTTGGACATGTCAAGTTTTAAAGCCATAAAAGCATTAGATCCATTTCTCTTATTGTTTCAAACAATGAATAAACTCATGAGCAACTATGATATTATCAATTATGTCTTCCTAGGATAAAGGTAGATTGGTTCACACTAATGCAGTACTTTAGCAAAGGTTTAATCAATGTTTTAAAACCCGGACCGTCAATTGAACCGGTGAAGTAAAAGGGTCGAGGTTTAATCGGTCAGACCGGTTCAACCCCGGTTCAATGAATTTTATATATATATATAGACACACAAACACATGTGCATAGGTTAACCTATTCCATAGATATCACATGATAAAAAGTTACATATTTCCAAACACACATGAATTTTTAGAACTATAAATTTAACCAAACAAATTCATCTCAATTATGCCTATCATTAAAAAAATTTTAGACCGTTCACAAACCACTACCATATTTTGAAATAAAATAAAAGTCATTGAAACTTCTGAAATTAAACAAAGTCCAATAGAACTACAGATGTTAAAATCACAACCAACATAAGAGCAATATTATCCCATGTCCAATAATCTAAATATTAGAAATAACAAAGAACAATATAAAAACTCATTTAATTCTAGAAAATAATCGAAAAATCCAAGTAAGTCTAATTTCTGAGACTCTTATCATCTTTTTCGTCATTCTTGGACAACAAGTATTTAAAAAAAGCCATCTTGACAAGTCTTCATCATCATCCAAGAGCATATATGAACCACTGACAAAAATACAAAGTTCATGTTAGTTTTATCACACCAACTAGTCCAAATCTTAAAAATAGAAAAAAAAAAGAACACAAATAAATTTCATACAAATTACCATTTGAATCTTTAATGCCAATCATCATCTTCATCATCATTAAAAAAGTTTCTACGCTGAAATGCTTCCAAATCAACATCTTCCCCTTCATCTTCGTTATCTAAAGAAATCAACGTATTTAATTATACACACATTGAACAATTAAATACAATATTAACTTTACTTTTGCATCAAACTAATAACCAATTTCAGTTGGAAATGATAAATAAATTATAATTTCAGCTTTTACTTTTCTGGCTTTCTTGTAATTTAAGCGTACGTATCTTCTACGTGGTCATAACCAATTGGTATACCAAGTCTGCAACGAGTTGGTTGACATTTTCAATTATGGAATGGAGAATATGGGGATATGAAGCTTGCTTTGGTCAAATTTGGTCAGGGCCACCCAAATGATAATTTTTTTTTTTTGCGCCAGAGTGCCATTCTGGTTCAGGACCCTGTCAATTAATGCCATATTATCCAAGTAGCAAGCAGTGTCCACCAAATAAAAATCAAAATGCTACAATTAATAAAAATCAAAACGCGTCCCTCTCAAGCAAAATTCATCAAACAGTCTCTCTCAAGCAATTCATCAAACAACTGGCGAGCCAACTTGAGACACCCACATTTCACTAAATAAATGTAATGCTTCTGGCCAAAAACCCAACAAAGACATCATCAATCGTTGAAATTCCACAAGAAATAGAGTAAAATTGAATTTTTTTCTTTAAAGTTTATATAACAACAATTGATATATTTTAAAATCAACTCAAAATATTTAATTTAACCCATAATTCTAAGTTAAATAGAAAAAATACGGACCATAAAAAGCATATACACATCAAATAACCAACTAAGAGCAACAAAAAAAAACAAAGAAAAGGTAAACTAACCTGGTAAATTGGTAATGGCTTGAAATTTTAGAGGCTAACTAAGCTATGCACTTCAATGCAAAGAACAATTGGTGCATCAACTTTTGAAATGAAAACAAAAGAAAATTGGAGTTCTTGGAGATTGAAGAAGAGAATTGAAATTGGCTTGTCTTTGATAGTTGACCGAGGACAAGGAAACAGAGAGAGCCAGGCGGCGTATTTGCAAATTGGAGAGAAAACTCTTTAGTTTATGCCTTAGGGTTAGAGCCGTTAGTTATTGCCTTATTTGGTACTACTACTTGGTGGCTGACCAAAATAGGAAGTCAAATGTTTTTAAAATTAAAAAACCATGGTTTACGGTGTATACGGTTTGAACGGTTTTTTTCCGGGTTTGACCGGTTTTTGAGATAGGTCAAAGTAAGATATGAACTGGACCGTGGTCCATGGCCGGTTTGCGGTTCGACCGGTCAAATCGGTCGGTCCGGTCCGATTTTAAAAACATTGGTTTTAATCTATTGACCAAAATTTTTGATGTGATCCTATATACTACATTGCATAGGCTGATTGGTCTAATATGGTATACAAATACAGGATGCTCAATTTTAGGAATAAGAGTTATCATAATATCATTCATAGCACTTAACAGATTTCCTGAATGAAAAAAGCTGGAAATGGCATTAATCAGATCAACTTTGATGATTTGCCAAAATTTTTGAAAGAAGGCAGGAGTCATACCATCCAGTCCAGGTGTTTGTTAGGCTACAAGGAGAACACAGCTTTCCTGATTTCCTTTTCAGACACAGGCCTCACAAGTTTTGAGTTCATTTGTCCTATAATCACCTGAGGAATTCCATCCAAAATAGATTCAAAATGTTGAGGATCAGAAGAAGTGAACAGACTTTTAAAATACTCCTTTATCTCTCCTTCAATCTTTTCCACAGAATTACACTAGTTCCCATCTTCCTTTTGTAGAGTTGAAATACTATTCCTCCTCCTTCTCCCCTCTACAATTGCATGAAAATACATCATATTCCTATCCCTCTCTTTTAACCAGGCGCTTCTAGCTTTTTGACTCTAGTACACCTTCTCTCTCCTATATGCTTCTGCCAAATTCCTTTTTAATTCAGCTCTCTTGTTACTTTTATTACTCTAATTGCTCTTTTGTAGTTCTGCCAACTCCTATTTCCACCTTTGAATTTGTCTCTTAGCATTGTTATTCTTCTGAATATGGTATAGCTTATTGTTGATATAGCTCATTTTTGCATTTTGATATCAATGTTTTGGCTATCCCCTAATGTTTTTAGCGGACATACTTCTAACGTTAGCCTTGGTCACTAAAAAATAGTTGGATGGAAAATAGAAGTTCGAGTTAATTATAGTGCTCCATGGTCTTGGGGTATTTTATTTTTGGAAAAATACAATTACTCGTCCTTCACATTTTGTAGGTGTACTTTTTTAATTTGTTATATTTAAAATGAAGTATTTTACCGTTTTGATCCTTGCATACATTTTCAACCACATTTTCCCTAAAAATGTCTCTCCACAGCACCACTTCCACCTTCACTTCTCTCTTTATCCTCTTTAATAACTGTATTGCCTCCTAATCTTCTACCACCACCAACATTCCTCTAATAGGAAACTAGTACTATCTCCATCCACCCACCTGCCAAACCCTCAAAGGAGCACACCATTGACACCAAAGGAAGTAACCCCGAACACTCTACAACTACACCACCTACTAATGCCAATAGCTTCCCAATATGGCTGATAGTATATATGGAAGTAGGAATATCAGGAGTAGGGTCGTAAATTGAACCAAACAGTTTGGTACTCGACTTGAACTCGATTCAAATCAGACTCGTTCAAATTTGTTTGTTTAAGTACCAATCCCAGCAGTTTTGATAATTTTTTCATTTTTTCTTTTATTAGATTTGAATCAGACTTGTTCAAATTTGTTTGTTTAAGTATCAATCCCAGCAGTTTTGATAATTTTTTCATTTTTCTTTTATTAGATTTGAGTTTTTTCAGATTTTGATTATCAAATCTAGAATTTGAGTTTTTTCAGATTTTGATTATCAAATCTAGAATTTCTTGGATCTATTCGGCGGATCTCACCATAATATCTGGACTTGAAGCAATTAGTCAGCAAATCTGGCAATTGGAAGCATGCACAGATGCCCGTGGAGTTACAATTACTTTATCTTATGTTTTAAGTTTGGAGTTTTATAATGTAATTTTTGTTGTTCTTCAAATCTAAAGTATCCTTTTTTCAGATCTGTTTTTTTAATATCTGTGTATGTTTGATGATGTAACTTTTGTCATTAGTGCATATTTTAATGAAATTATGACATTTTATAAAAAAAAAAGGTATCAATCCAAGCTTAAACATAATTCCAAACTCAAAAATATTAACAAATGAATCACAATATTCATGTTGTTTGGCTCAATATGTTCAAGAGCATATAGCACTAGTAAATTTCATAAAAATATATCTAAAGTTTCCTTCGTTAACTCCACTTCTTTCCTTCCTATATATTGTTTATGTTATAAAATAGCAAGCATATGATACTCTTGTCTCTTGAATAGACATAATTGATTTTAATTATATTTGTAAATTATCGTAATAGATTTCTTGAATGTCAGAGAGCAAAAATTAAGGGAACAAAAACAAACAAATTAGGGTGAAAATTTCTACATAATATAATATGAAATTTTAAGCCAAGCCGAGCCAAACTTTGATTGTATGTGCTTAAACTCGATACTAAGACAAGCCAAGCAAAACTTTTCGTGAACATACATAAGAAATTTCAAACCAAACTCGATCAATTTCTTTCAAAAAATTATCAAACACAAACCAAGTTCAAACATTCGTTTTAATTTTCAAACCAATCTTAAACATACCTCTGTCCGTCTTGTTGAAACTTGTTTTCAACTCTATTTAGGAGCAAGGATGAATACATATAGGTATATTGAATGTTTCATCTAAAGGATTTGGAAGCATCAATTTGACTACTAGAGTGAAGAAGGAAATTCTAATGGATTGCCGATTAATTTACAAGGAAAATTTACTTGAAATGGCTTTTTCTAAAAAAATTATTGATTTGATATCCTGAAAGAAAATGGTATTCAGACACAATTTAATAGAAGGGAGGAGTTTATTTTGGATGGAAAAGAAAGAAAAAGAAAGTGAAAAATACAAAAGATAAAATGGAAATAAATTAATTTCTTGACCGATTATTTAGCATTGGTGATATTCAATAACTATAACTTTATCGTTGTTTCAAGGGATACTGCCTAAAATCTTGATTTGGAGGATTTTTTTTGGTCAAAGTTGATTTGGAGGATTTGGAGAAACGAGATATCTTGATTGTAGTGAATGTCTGATTGTTGAGAAGGCAAAGAAGAGGCCTTGAGAGAGCTATATTCCCCTTGACTACGGGAAGAGGGATGAGTGGTAGAAGACAGATACAAGCTGGATGGTGCTTAGGATACAATGGGTGCTGATGGGATGTCTCAAAATGAAGATGACAAATTAGTGTTTAGAAAAATTTGAGAAAATAGGATAACTAGTGAATAGAAATTTGGTCGTTCAATTATTTTAGACATGGTGGTAGATTATTGTACGTGATATTATTGGATAAATATTAGGTGAGTTGCATCACTCTTACTATTTTGGACATGTAATTTGTCTTATAAGGGACTAAATGCTTCATTTCAGATGTGAGGAACTTAAAAGAGTACAATTGCAAAATATGAGGAATAATTGGTGTCGGTTTTTCTTTGTTTTTCTTGCTTTTCTTTATACCACTGGTTGTGTATGGACTTTAATTTATAATAGCTCCAAAGGTCTATACATTAATAATTTTCTATTCAATGTTCTACTCATGCTTTTCTATCTACAGTGCATGCCTTCTTTGCATCTAGACATTTTTCTCATTCAGTTTTATTATTTTTCAAAAGACTTACAATCGATACCTTAAATAATCATACAATGCTTAGACAATCTCATATTCACGGTGGACATTATATAAGACAATAACCTTTACATTCAATTATTAGCATCTAGTTATTCTAATTTCTTCTTACCTTCATTGGTCTTAATGAAACTTAAGCTTAATTGAAAATCATGAATTGGTTAAATTGCTTTAATAGAAATTTCAAAATCATGTAAAATTTAAGAGAAATGTCGAAATAATCTAGATTTTGATAATTTTTTAATCTATATGACTTATAATATAGACTTCGAATTAGTTTTCTTTCTAGGATATATTTGCATTATTTCTTTTTATAAACCACTAAATACCACTAAATATATGTAAGATGCTAATATAATGCTCTAAACTTATAGATTTAAGAAAAACAACTAAATATATGTCGTTGGCCTTGTAATATGGCCATCCAATAACTATGGACTTACTTTTTTTAAAACATTTGTTTCACTAGAGGGGGAGTGCCCGCACAGGTGTTGGTGCCTGTGGTTAGAGAGGATTTTTCATTAGACAAATAATAGTAAATTCTGGAAAGAAATAGTCAACAAATATGACAAAACTAATAATAGTACATTCTAATTGCAGCATATACTTGTACACTTTGTTTTATCAATGCTTTTACAATTTTACCATTCTCAAAAAACCCCTACAGATGTTTGTTGAAAATCGTCCAAGAGCAGACATAAGTTGTTTCAGACAAAGAAATATCTTCCAACGGTTAGTTATAGCAACTTGTTAATTGCACAACATGTTAATATGTCTTTGTATTAATTACACAACAAAAGTCATATTTCAATTAAATGTGTCTATAACACCATTTCAGTATTTGATGCAAAAATAGTTGCAAAATAATTCCATATTCCAAAAATATCTAGATGTCTCTATAAATCAAAGTTTTAAATGTACCAAAATGAGGGTATTTTTGGTAAATATATCTAAATACATCCTGCCCTCAGTTGTACCAAAAACTGTAAAAAAAACTATACAACATTCAACATTTTCAAAAAATCCCTATCCATGCAGTTGAAATTCAAACTCCCTTTGACCACAACTCATTCTTATATAGTATAAGGATATGTAACTATTTATTTTCTTCAACATAATGTAATGCATCCACTCTTTGCCAAGGAGGAGGCAAAGAGTCAAAAGAAAAAAAAAAGGAATTTGGCTTTTAACACACTTTGTTTCAAAGAAACCTAATTCTGCTGAATGCCGCACGCATCGCGCACTTCTATTCCTCTGCAACATAGCACTTTATATTTCTTCTTTGAAAATGTCTATTTACAAGTTTTAGGTGATTCACTAATCACAATCCTAATAATTGAACTCCGCATGTAGGTTGCCCTTAATCTTGATTCTGAAGCCAAAATTCCAATCAACAATAAAATTAAACCCCACATCCAGGACTTCCTTGATCTTGATTTAAATACAAAAATTGAATCAACGATAAAGTTCACAGTAAATCATACTAAATGACCATCAGTCAGTCAATCAGATTAATAGAAATCATCAAAATTCAACAATACCTCAAATATCTATAGTAATAGAATACGCTAATCTAAGCATATCCATGTTAATTAATTAAATTACAAAAGGTAACTAGAAAAAACTGCCTTAAAGGTATGGAAATGGTGCTTACGTTTAGGAGTTTCTAAGTCTACTAGTTTTCACCAACTTGCAAGTCCAGAATTGAACTGCCACTTAAGTGGAAACTATCTCTATCAGGGCGGGTTAAACTTACATTGTGAAAATGCTGGAGGTTCATCAGACACTGAGAGGTGCTCTGGGACTATTCTGGAATCATGCTACTAGCTTTTGCTAGAAATATTGGAAGATCTACTAATATAATTGGGCAGAGTTGAGAGCTATTCATGAAGGAGTGAAAATTGCCATACAACAATTAATGTTTTTACGTGGATAATTGTTGAAATTGATACTCAAACTAGTTTTAATTTGTCACGTCATGCATGCCTCCTCAAGCAAAAGGCATATTTTGTTACAAAGTGAGCAAGTGTTATTTTCTTTCTAGAAAAATGGTTTTAAGTGATTCAGGTTTTCTTTAATTACAATTTTGTAAAATAATGTTGATTCTCCAAATCACATGTAAGAAATGAATTAAGATATAATATTCGTGAAATTAATTAACAAGAAATTATTTCACGAGATAAGAAATCCCTGCAAAATAGTTTATGATAGCATTCATAATTGCGACGTTAAAAAAGAAGAAAATTTTTTTCCTAGGGAAGAAAAAACTATTAGGACCACTTTAATGCTTGTGAGTATGCAAAATTCTCTATGCTTTTTGAAAAGAGTTGCAGGGAATTTAGAAAATTAGGCCTGTGGCTTTTGATCGCTTGCATTTTGACCATATCGATCTTTCGGCAGCCCTTACACTCTTTTGTTCTAAAAGTTTTTATCGGGCGGTAGACCACTAATAATCAATCATAAATGGGATGAAGAGAATGGTTCCCAACTTCGAAGTTGAGAAATAAGGGTTATGTACCAGAGCTCCATCCATGCCTTAAGGTCTATTTGTTCTTGAATAATAATACTTAATAATCCAGTGATGTTTTTCATTGTTTTAGCTTAATAGTTTATCTAAATTGGTAACAAAAAAACAATATTACTTCTCTGAGATTTCACATCTCATACTTATGGGTTGTTGAAAACTAGGAAAATATCATGTTTAACAAACAAAAATTTGTTAAGATCTTAAAATTTGGAAAATTTGGAACTGTGAAATTCATGTCGAGTGTGTGTCGTGCTACTTCAGTTTTGAATATTTTTCTGCAGCACCGCAGGACTAATTTAGTTGCTCAAATTAATCCAAGTTAAGATCGTCAAGTGGATTTATCCACTCAGTTGCAACTATGCCAAATTTTCCTGAGCTCTTTGGTCAAATGTTGGATATTAGCAAGCACTTTGAAGAAAAGGAACCCCTCAAAAAAAAATTAACCACTATTCATGTAATTCCAGCAAAGGTTATCATTCATGAAAAAACAATTATTGATCAAAATAATAAAGCTATAATACTGGTTACAAAAGTAGAAAAACAACTAATTAATCACAATTAATCTAATTTAAGCAAAAATTCAATAGCCACATTGCTCAATTGATCTAATTAGATGACTGCAGATTTTTCTTAGTTTGCATTTTCACAATGTCAATCTTTTGGTGACCCCTACTCTTTTAATCCTAAGGTATTAGTGTCACTGTCTTTTTGGAGTAAGAAATTGGTGGGATGAAAAGGCCAGTTTCATGCCTCTCGAGTCTATTCTTTTCACAAACTTCTCTATTTGTTGTTATTGGTGTAAGTATTTGTTTAATTTTTGGTTAGCTCCTAAGTTCCATAAAGGTAGGTGGTTATATGGGAACAACCCTTACATTAAATGACTTAATTTTTCACTAGGAAATTCTCTAATTTCTTCTTATCTTCTTATCTGCATTACTCTTGTCTAAAATCTTAAACTAATTTCATTATTATGAATTGGTTTAAGATATAGGGGAGTTCTATAGTCCCTTTTGAATACTGTACTAATAAGATTGAATTCATTGTTGGATATACAATAAGAGTTATCAACCTTTAAATTATTGAATAATGTAACAAGATATAAGCGGATTAGAATCATGGGTATGGTACCCAAAAGAGACTGTAGTATGTTCCTAAGATTTAAATCCAACAATGTACAATTAGATATCATGGTATAGAAAGACGTTAGTGACATAAGGATTTTCGAAGCACAAATTAACATGTTAATTAGGGGCTTTGAACTTGAGATAGAAACACGTTGGGCACTGAGTGTACCTTAAAATGAGATTGCATAAAAACACAGAACCTTGAGCTAGACCAGGAGCTGAACATCCTTGCCAGGTCTGATGTACTGAAACTGCACACCAAAAAGAGGAACATGGACTTGAGGTAGGAGTAATTGGTTAATTGGGAAGCTGCAGGCTTTTTACAAAGTATTGTTTCCACATATTCAAACATCTCAAAAAACAAAATTTATTGACTTTAAAATCTCCAGCTTCCTAAAGTCTAGACCTATGACTTAAAGGATGCAAAACCCAAAATAGAAAATATTCTAGAATCAATTGATCAATTTCATAAAGGACCTAAATTCTAGAATTCATCAATCAGTTTCATAAATGATTTGACTCTTACAATTGTTAATCTAAAAATAGTTGAAGTTAGTCAACATTATAAAGAAATTTTTGTTCCAATCCTGCAAATCAAAGCTCAAGAAATATTGACTATATGAATTACAACAATAGAAAATAAATTAAGGCACAGAAGTCGCATATCTGAATCAAGCAAATTATAACAAACGAGACTTCAAGACATACTAAAAGTGCAGAACAAAGACAAACAAGTCCATGAGACCATTCTATATACACGTTAAAAAAAACGCTTTAACCTAGCCATCATTGGACTCAGCAGGCACATGTTCATTAGAGTCACTTGCGGAACTAAAGCTCTGGATTTTGGGGGCCCCGGGGAGAGGGGGGAAGGAGGTAAGATTTACAAAGATGTATACTTAAGGAGTATTCTTATATTTGTGTAAAAAATTTGGGGGACAAAGTATAACATTTATAGGGACAATAGTGAAAATTTTTAGTATTTTAAGAGGATATAAAAGGATTTTTAAAATTTTGGGAGGAGTGGGGGGAAATCTAATTTCTACAAGAGTACACGTGAGACATTTACTATAATTTTGGGGATAAAGAGAAATTTCTGAAATCTTAGGGGACGGGCGTGCGCTCTCCCCTATATTCCATTTTCAGAATCATCACGATTTCCATCATCAACATTAATATGGCCACATGGTGTTGACTAGTTGTTGCATTTGGTTGAAGAATTAGGCCTTGTTTGATAATCCAATTCAGGATTTAAATTTAATAAATTCAGATCTTAATATGTTTAGACGTGTTAATAACAACAAATTGAATATCTAAATTAAATAAATGACACTGAATTTTTAGATAAAATTTGCTCTAAAAAAATAAGTAATAAATTGTAGATACCAAAAATTTTGATAATTCACTCATTTTTATTTTATTTTATTTATTATTTTTTTAGTTATTTCATTTTATTTTCATTATTGCTGTTATCTTTCAAAAAAGAAAGGAGAAAAAGAGAGAAAAATGAATGAAAAAGTTATTTCAACAAAATCATTTTTGTTTGCTTGGTTTTGTAGGAAAAAGCTGAAAAAGAAGAAAAAACCAGAAAATGAAAAAAAAAATGCTGTTTTGTATATATATATATAAAAAAGTGCTTCCCAAGTACGCACGCATTTTTCTTCCTCCTTCGTACGAAACAGAAAACCAGTACAAGGAGGAAGGTTGCAACGGCCATTTTGTCCAATTTCCATTCATTTTTTTTTGTTTTTTCTTTCCATTCAAGCCCCTTAGTACAAGGGGACACCTCATCCATTGATTCTTATCAAGAAAAACAGCTGTAAAAATGGATCTAGAGGATCAAATTCTGCCACCAAAAACCAGGTCTATATCTACCATTGAGATGAGGGTTTTGGGAGCTTTGTTTTTCATATAAATGGAACCAAAACAGAGCTATCAGAACAAAAAAGGTAGGGGGAGATGGTGGAAAGAGAGAAAAAGGGAGAAAAGAAAGTGAACAAAAGAAAAAAAGAGAGAAGAAATTTCCAGAAAAACTGTGATCCAGGGTTGAGGGTTGGGCGGTTTTCTTGGTCCCCTTTCGATCTTTGTAGAGCTTCTTTGGAGCAAGTATTGGTTTCTGGGGAATCTATGAGGATCAAGGAGGAAGATTGGTGTTGAAAATTTTCGGAGCAAACCTCAGCAACGTCTTTGAATCAGAGCTCGAATTTGCTACCTTCACTTTCTTTGAAAAGCTGCAAAAGGAAGTTCCTGCTGTTTTTCTATTCTTTCAGGCAAAAGTTCCAGGTTTTTCTCATGCGGATTCAACCCTCAACTGTGTATAGGTAATGATAACTTCTCATGTTTCTTGAATCAATATTTTCCATGAAATTTCACTAAACCTTGGCCATTAGTTTACGGAGATTCTTGTCTCTTATTGTCTTGAAAGAAAAAAACTGATTTTTGATGATTCAAAGATTCGCACTAGAGTTTGGGGTTATGTCAATGGGTTGGGATTTCTGTTGGATTTGAGTTGCCGAATCGATGGGTTTTGCTTGAGTTTTTTGCATGAACATTTTTTGGGTTGAATAAGAAGAAAGTTGCAGAAGAAGTACGGCTAGAAAACTACAGAATAGGGGTGCAAACAAATGAGCGGCTTGAGTCAAACTCGACTCGAGCTCGAGTTGGCCGACTCGAACTCGAGCTCAAATTCGAGTTCAAAAATATTAAGCTCGTTAGCTCGCGATCGACTCACGAGTTTGAGTATAAATATATATTATTTTTATATTTTTTATTTTAATAGTAAAATTACATATATATGTTTAATATTTTATTGTTTATTAAGAAAAAAATATTATTTTATTTATTTTTCAAAAATAAAATAATTATTTTTATTTTTTCGAGCTCGAACTCGAATTCGAGTTTCAAAATTGCCATCTCGTTGAGTTCGAGTTCGAGTTTCAAAATTGCCATCTCGTTGAGTTTGAGTTTGAGTTCGAATTCGATAAACTAAGGCAACGTTCAGCTCGATTAGGTCAAAACTCAACTCGACTCGATTCATTTGCAGCCCTACTGCAGAAGAATATGCTTCTTCGAACAAGCTTGCACGAAAATCTCAAAAATTGCAATTTGGCCCCCTCAATTTTTACATAATTCTATTGTGGCCCAAAATCTGGAAAAATAAACCAGTTTGACCCCTTTTAAGTTTTGATCCTCCTTTTCATATTTTTAGTAGGTTTTTGGGCAGATTAATTTGGGGTTTTAGGGCATGATTAGGGTTTAATAATTTTTAGTTGATTTATTATCTTGTTGGGTTTTAGTAAAATAGTTTAGGTTTTGGGTTAATGTTATTTGGTTGGGTTTGGCAAATGGGTTTTGATTTAATTTGATTGGATACCAACATGGGTTTGGAGGACAATTTGATTGGGTTGATTTGGTCAAAATGACAGGCCAGCCCGCTTCTTTTCTGTTGGACTTTTGATGGGCTAATGGGCTTTGACCCAAATAAAAATAAGGAATGGGCCAATTGCCTATTTTTCTTAAGAAATCTGACAAGGAATTGCAATCTGCTCCCTGTACTTTTAAATAATTTTACTGCATCTCTAAAAACTTTAGATTTTTTAATTAGGTCCCTATTTTAATTACAATTTGGTCCCTTAACTTTATCTTTTCTTTAATTTTGGCCCCTAATCTTTGTAATAATTTAATTTGACCTCAAAAACTTTCTCAATTTTGCAATTAGGTCTCTAATGGCTTTGATTTCTTAAATATAAGTTGCTTATCTTCTTTAATTGTTAATTATACTTCATTTAAATGCTTTAATTGGTACATTTCATGGTTATTTCCACTTCTTTATCATTTATTTGTTAATTAAATTGGTGTCTTGACCATTTTGTTGATTTTAGAGTATAAATAAGACAAATCCAATCTCATTTAACCAGTACTTCAAGGAAGGTACCTTCTTTTATTATTTTAAATCCTCTTTTGTGCTCCTATATGTTTTGTGTGTGTAATTGCATGTTTTGAGTGCTTTTTCTTTTATTTACTCATTTTATTCATTTTAAGTTTCATTTATTTTTTATTTAATTTTTATGATTATTTGAGAGGCATTTAAATGCCAAATTGTAATAGATAGATGCTCAAGAACATGTATTTAGTTAGGCTATGTAATAGATAGGTTTTAATTTTGCCAAAATGTAATTAGTTAGATAAGTGTAATAGTTAGGTTATTATTCTTTTTAATCTCCGTCTTAGATTGTAGTTAAAGCCTCAAATGTAATAGTTAGGTCTTTAATGCATGTTTTTCTGCTTGTGTGTTTATTTGCTTTCTTAGGGTCTTTGCATCTAGATATTATGCTTATGTGTTACGTGCTCTATGTTTTTATGTGTTTATTTGATTTAATTATGTTTTATATGATTTATTTAGTTATAATAAATGCATAACGTTACCACACTAGTCTAACGCTAATTGTGGTATTTTTCCCACTTTCTCACTAGTCCAATGCTAATGAGAACTTATAGAAATGAGTTATTCCATTGCTAAACCCTTTAGGCCATTTTCCCGCTTGAATTCATACTTTGCTTGATATTTATTGTATTTTATGCATATTTTTCACCTTTGGGATCCTTTTCTTCATTTGGCATGATATTTCCTTTATATTATCTCCCTGACCCCTATGTGCGTGAAACATGACATTTAGATTTGCATTCCATTTAGGAAATTAGAAGTAGACTAGTCCATTTGTTTGACTAGATTAGGAAAGTCATCTTCAAATATGAGAAATGGACGAGTATGATTTCTTAACCTTAGCACGCTCATATTTTCTCTATAGAAAAGAAAATTGAGTCACGAATCTTAGTCCTCCGTATCCGTTATGTTGCCTTTCTCTCTTTTAGGTCATGTATATTTATATATTATAATTCTTCTTTTTTTCGAGTCTCATCTTTTGTATATTCGAGACCTCTTCTAAGAATCATTTTGGACATCACAATTAACGTGATTTGCACCAATTAAATTTTGAAAAGATATTTCGACCTTTTCGACATCCTTTAAGTCTAGATTTGCATCTATGTAGAAACATTCAAATGTGATAAGTTTTATAAGTTAGATTAAGAAAATTTTCGACTAAATCTCACAACTAACCTTGATTAGGTTGAAAGGGTGCCTTAGGTTTGATTCTATCTAATCTTTGCCTTCCCTTTCTTCAACCGTGAATCCCGAACTCTTTTCTCTTGTTTTTCGAAGATTTGGAGTCATATAAAAAGGGTTTCATTTATTTCTTTATTTATTTTTATTTAAAAACATATTTTGAGTGACTTGGTACACCTTAACCCACTATCAAGTGCACGACTCCTATTTTTTCTTTAAAATCCTTTTTAGACTATTATTTTGGGTCAAAACTATAGCATATTTTAGGTCCCATTTTAGGCCCATTTTCCTTATTTATTTTATAAAATCAAAAACTCATTTTTTCTGTTTATAAAATCAATAAATACATTTTTTTACCACATAAAGTTATTTTTCAAAAAATGGGGACCTTTTTAGAAAATCAAATACTCATTTTAGGTTCTTTTTCTTTATTTATTTTATAAAATCAAAAACTCATTTTTCCTATTTCTAAAATCAATAAATACATTTTTTTACCACATAAAATTATTTTTTAAAAAATGGGATGCAACATAAACTGTTCATTTTAATTGCTAAATGTGATATACACTCAAATATATCAAATTTCGTATTTAATAATTTAATAATTTAATGGATTCAAATTTCAATTTTTAAAGTTCAATTTTATCAAACGCAACTTTAGATTTCCTCCCTCAGTAGCATGCTTTTGAGGACGGTGGGCTTTGCCGCTTTGGTGGTAGATGTCCCATACACCATCTAAAGATGGATGTTGAGGTGCCAAAACTGTTGCCATGCCTTACAGGAGGAGCTCTAAAATGGCTGCCTTTAATTCCGTGAATGCTTTCATGTCCTTGGGGTACGCAGAGGAGCAAGTTGCAACTCTAGTTCTTGGTTTTTAATGGAGTAAGCTCCTCTCCATCACACTTTCTCTCCATTTTCCCTCAATAGGCTATTGATTATTGACATGCGAGCATATTATTCATCAAGGGCCCATATTAATTCTCTATCAACTAGCCTTCTTAACTCTAGTTCACCTACAAATGGGGTTTCTGTAAAGTCCTTACCATTGTTGTCTTTTGAAAGATTCTTACTTCCTTATTTGAGATCCATTTTCCTGGATTGTGTCCAGCAGATATTTTCACTGATTCTCTTGCAAAAATAGTCAAAAAGTACTAATGAACTAATTAATTTTAATTAAGTTTTTGTATATAAAATACTATTTTCAATTAAACTCTTAAACATAGTAATTCAAGGATTTCTCACATTAGGTTGTTTCTTTTCAAGTGTTTTAATGTATTTCATAAACTTTTCATGCTTTTTTACGAAATCAATAACAAGGTACCAAACATGGAGACAGTAGAAGAAAAAAAGGCACAGGAAATCAATCATCTTCTTAAGTTCTGGTATATTCACCCAAGTTCATGATAAAAATTGAGAAAAAAAATTAAAGATTGTTTCTTTCATCTTTGTCAAGAAAATAATGAATTTTTTAAAAAATTAAAAACAATACATACAATTAACAAAGCATGAATTGTTGATCCTCTTTAAATACTAAAAGACAAGGCATGTAATATGATGCCAACATCAATTTATATTAAATCTGCAAAATAAATTTTAATTAGGTTTTTGCTATAGGCATTTAACTTATAAGGAAAAAAATTCTGTTTGTAGGTTAATTCCAAATTTCGAATTGAAAAATGAAGAAGTTTACCTTGAATTGTGCTAATGATAGTTTGTTATCTATGGGAATCAGGAAAGGCTAATCAGTGAAATTACCTTGAGTTAGAACTCAAGCTAATGGAAATGATTTGAGCCCCTAATGATTAGAAAATCCACGTGGCGATCATTCCCGAGTGTATTGTGGGAAATGGAGAGTACTTGTAATGGAGAGGAGCCTAACAATATGACATTAGAGAGGCGTTTAATAGGAAATGGAATTTAAAAGTTGCAAACCTAATAAAATGTGCAAACCACGCGCTTTAATTGTGAATTTCAGTGTTAATTGGTGAATTATATTTGAGTATTAAATGTGAATTTGAGTGTTAATTAGGAATTTTAAAATTGCAAGCACACTAAAATGTGCAAACCACATGCTTTTGTGAATTTTGGAAAGACCAAAAGTGCATGTGCATGCTCTAGGGAAAAAAAAGTTGAGGATTACGCATGCAAATTCCAGCGTCCAAATGTTCAAGCGTGTGTAAATTGTGAATATGAGAGCTAATTGGTGAATTATATTTTCTTGTCCATGTTATGAGTCATGGCCGATCATGGAGAACTCATTCTAATGCATCACAATTCACAAAATGGAAGATCTAAGCCAACAAAAGGCATGTTGTTATTTATCATTGTATCATTAACAGATTATCCACAAATTTTCATACTTAGCATCACCTTTATGTTGGTGAAGGATTGCAGAAATCCTCATATATATATATATATATATATATATATAGAGAGAGAGAGAGAGAGAGAGAGAGAGAGTGAGTGAGTGCTTCATTCATCAGATAAAGAAGATCCTGGATGGTGGATGCCAATGGCATCTCCTGGCTCATGATACTGGCCAAGAGACCACAGAAAACAGGTTCAGTACTGCTTAATAAAGTCGTGGATGTGTTTGCTAATCTCATCAGGCCTTTCTTGGTTGATAAAGTGAGCTGCATCTTTCACTACAACAACTTCCTCCAACAAAGGCACATCCTTCTTGAAGCCACCCTTGTGTATGTATTCTTGAACTCCTGGCATATGGTAGGTCAAATCTAGCTCCCCAATAACAAACTTGGTTGGAACTTTTACTTCAGCCCCAGTCCAGGGTGCAGTAAGTTCCCAGGTTCTGCAGTGTAGAAATTCCACGTTAGTACCTTCATCTCAAGATTTGCAAGTTAACAACTTTCCAAACTCCATGGTGGATTAGATTTGGAAAGAACATTCAGCACAGTAAGTTTATGAAAGACAGAATGAGTGAGCTTATATATATATATATAACACAAGATTCAAGTAATGTTGGAACGATAGGTACACGTTATTCAGAGCACGATAGTAGTTAACTGCCCCGGTGAAGCCTGTCTTCTCAAATTTACTGACAAAATAATCGACATCCTCATCAGTTAACCAGGATGGCAAGACAACTGGAGTATCAGGTGAATCGCCAAAGCCTTTACCCTGGGGGAAGAACAGAGGACCAGGAGTGCGGTATGTGAGCATCTTTTTTATGAAGTTCTTAACACCAATCTGAGCAAATTCAGCCTCTATTTCACCGGGTTCCTGGAACAGAAATGTAAATTAAGTCCATTAGTATTTCATGCTGTTATAGATTTAGGCCTGGTTAAGATCTTACAACCTTGTCATCCACTTCTGGACTTACAGTCAAAGAATACGTACAAGGATGGCATTCGTATGTTCTCTTTTTTATTCTTGTTTTGTCTCCATCTAAATTGATCATGCATACTTGTATGCGACAACCTTATAAAGATAGGATTTAGGGGGGCAAAAAGGATTAATCAGGGACATTTGTCAACAAATAAACAGGGGGCAGAGAGCATAGAACTGCTGCTACTCTCAAATCAACAAGAATTCAACTGCAAATTTAAAATACAAAAAATGCTCCTAAATTGAACTCATATCATTCCTCGTTCTTTCACTGGTTGAAATTTAAAACTTTACAGTGATTGAGAACAAAAGTATAATCAATCGTAAGGCCTAGTTTTGCTGTCGCCAAGAACACATATGAGTCACTAGTTGATCCTGTACATGTAGGAAGAAAGCCTGACATCTGAAGACTATAGAAAACCAGTAATAATCTCTCGTAACTTTGACCAAAAAACAGGTTAAACATGATTAAGTTGATGAATCAAACACAGGATCCATCAATATGACAAATCCAAATGAATAACTATTCCGTGAAGAGAATATACAAGCGAACCTGGAATCTGCATATGTAGTAATCATCCCCGTATGCACTCCTTAAGCTCTCAACCAAACTGCAAGATGGATTCCTGGGAAAAAAGGCGACACTCAAATTGACCAAAGCCCTGACTTTATCAGGCCTAAACAAGCATAGATGCCAAGCAATAAATGCACCCCAGTCATGACCAACTACAAAAACCTTCTCTTGATCAGGTGCAATAGCTTGCGTGAGAGCTATGAGGTCTCCAACTATATGAAGAGGGCTAAATTTTGAGCTGTCGTTAACAGGTGCACCTGTGGTATCACCATAGCCGCGGAGGTCAGGAGCCACGGCCCGATAGCCATGAGATGCCAGGAAGAGGATCTGGTGGCGCCATGAATACCAGAGCTCTGGGAAACCATGAAGAAAGAGAACTAAAGGGCCTTCACCAAGCTCTGCTATGTGCATGTTTATGCCATTCACACTTACATTCTTGTGCTCTATCTTATCCATCTTTGACTCCAAGTTCTTTCCTCTGCTGGAAGTGAGAATAAACTTGTGATTTTAGGCACGTAAATAGCTGTGTTTTAAAACTCGGACCGGACCGGGCGGTTCAACCGGTCGAACCGGGAACCGGCCATGTGTCCGGTCCGAGTTATACCAAAAACCGGGAAAGTAAAAACCCGGTCAAATCCGGTCAAGACCCGGGTTTGACCGGGTTTGACCGGGAAAAACCGGATTTCCGGTTCAACAGCATTTTTTTATAAAAAAACTCAAACTTTTTCAATATTATATTTTGACCCCTAGATTGTTAAAAATTATTAATATACCTCAAATATTTCATACTTTATCAATGTGTTCTTAAAGTTTGGTGTTATTTTTTAATTAAGTCCATAATTTTAATTCTAAACTTGTTATACTTATTAAATAATATAAATTGCTACTTGATTGTTCTAATTTCTTTGTATTTTCTTGTTAAATATATTTGAAACATCAATATATATGAATATACTTTATTAATATTAACATGTTATTAGGTATTTTACATATAATATTTTAATTTTTAAATAATTTTTATTTATGACGTCATCCGGTTCAATCCCTATCGAATCCGGTTGAATCCATTGACCCCTGACCCCTGAGCTTGACCGAGTCGATACCCGGTCCGGTTCTGAAAACATAGGTAAATAGTTGTAGTAGAAATGACTGTTACAGTGTAAGGACTTGGTAAGAATTTTCATGGTCTTGGCCGGCATGGAATCATGAAATATAGTTGTCTTCTCGCTTTTCGACGTCCAGTGGATTCCTGAGCTGGCTAACTGTAGATGACAATTTTCCAAAAAGACAACATCATTTAATATGCCATTCTAATAAAGGTAAAAGATTGACAAAAGAGTCCCCACCGGCTAAAACAACCAAAAAGGCAGTCCTAAATCATGCCCATTTTCTCATAATTAAATGTCCACTTGTCTGTTTTCTGATAGTCTTTATTGTTCATAGATACGGTTACGTCTACGGTGGAAAGTTTACTTTTCTGCCCATAGTAGGCAGAACCAATGCAAGGAGGCCAACTGTGCTATGTGGGGACGCCATCTGAGCACCACCGGAGAAAGCCGGTTGTGCGTGGATAAAAAATGTAATATAGTTTAAAATTACAATAAAAGTCCTTTTAAAAATTTGTTCATCACCTAATGCCCAATACCTATATTTGATAAATTAAAATAGTTAATTAAATATTCTATTATAATATAAACAACTATATGTCATTGAGTTGATTGAATAATATTTTCTTTTTCTTTTTTTACCATTTCAATTAGTTGTCAATTACGTTTTAATTGAAATAAAAATTTTATAATTATTTAAATTATTCAATAAAATTATCAATTTAAGAAGAACATAAATATAAATACATTAAATTGTATTATTGAATATTTGATTAATATAAAGGAAAGACAAGAAGAAATATCAGATATTTTTTAAAAATTCATGTGCGTCTTTTATATTGGTAATTGTGTTTATTTGTTATTGTAATCGCAATACCTAACCATAATCGATTGAAACTCATATCCACAAGTCATACAACGATTTGTGTTATACTGTTTACAATTAAATTTACTATATACTCAAATTAAAATTCTCTTTTTTTCACTAAATTTTCTTTTATACATGATTTATGTGTTATCATTTATTTGTAATTAATTTAATGAAAAGATGCTCTTTAGGCTAAATGATATGTTTTGATAATGTGGATTACTTTTAAGGATTTTAATGAAGATTTAGAACACATTTTTTATGCATTTAATCTAATTACATTTTATTTCATTTGAAATATAATTATTTAAACATAAGGGGCCATATTGATTAAATTTCAAGTATTAGGGAACCAAAAATATAAAGTTCAAACTTTTGCCTAACTCTACTTGATTTTGACCATTAGATATTGTAGTTTTTCTATTAGTTGTCCTAATTTGCTAAAATAAAAAAATTTGGAACATATTTATTTTGGTCAAAATATCAAAGACTAGTTTAACTCATAGACCAAACCATGGGGGACCAAAATTTGCACATCTTACTTTATTTTAATTCTGTTTGATATCCCACTCTTCATTTTATATTTACGCTTCAATTATTTCAAATATCAAACTAAATTAAAAAATAAAAACTACCACAATATTTGTTTTGACATGTACAAAATTCACTAAATATTTTAAAAATTTCACCTATTTTCCGTTACAATAATTTTGTCTACCTTTCCGTACTTTTATTTTTCACGTTTCTTTGACATTCACTTTTTCGCTCTTCACTTTTCATTGGGACCGGCGGCATCTCAATTAGAGTGTTCACAAAATATTTTCTAAGTAATGGGCCATTAGAATGGATGAACATATTTTTAAGAGGGCTTTTATTGTAATTTTAAAATGTATTGCATTATTTCAGCCAAGCACAACCGACTTTCTCCGGTGGCCCGGTACATTATTTCTCTGTCCGTCTTTGTGCGTGTCCCCACAGAACACAGTTTGGCCTCCTTGCATTGCTTCTGCCCCACTGTGGGTAGCAGATGGCGTCCCACATAGCACAGGTGGCCTCCTTGCATTGGTTCTGCCTACTATGGGCAGAAAAGTGAACTTTCCACCGTAGACGTAACCGAATAGATACTGTATTCCACGTTTGCCTAGTGCTACTGTGCTAGCATTCACATAACAGGTTCAGATGCGTCCTGCTATGAATGCATTCTCAAAGAATCATCTCATCCCTGTCAGTAAAGCTGGCCAATCCAGAAGAGGGGCCCTGGAAGAAGGCAGGAGGTGGTTGACCATTATTCATGGTAAGGGGGCTACCGGGCAAATAGGAGGTGGTTAATGGCAGTGGACTGGAGGTAAACATTTGGTGGGAGGTCACTAGTAAATAAGTATACTTAAGGGGGCATGATTTCATTTTTGTGAAACCTCCGGGGGGCAAAATTTAATATTTTTAAGGCTATAAGTGAAAATTTTTAACATCTCAAAGAAATATTGGGGGAGGGGGAGTCTAACTTTTATAAGGTTAAAAACAGTATTTAAGAATTCCTAAGTATGTATTGCCAATTTAGAACCTTTTTTCGTATTTATGTCACATTGAAACAACAAAATTAAATTTGCATAAATAACCATTCTTTTTGTCTTGATCAAATTTCTTTTTGTCGCAAAGAGAAAATTAATTTACAAATGTAGACCTCTACGTCACAGCAACCTTTTTTGGTAGTGTAGATAGGGCAAAGTCAGAGGTAGGGGAAGGTAGGGGTGGGTGCGGGTCGGGTATCCGTCCCATTCACCATTTTGCCGAATCGAACCACATCTTACGAGTCAGCC
Organism: Coffea humblotiana; assembly: GCA_023065735.1. Lineage (NCBI taxonomy): Eukaryota > Viridiplantae > Streptophyta > Magnoliopsida > Gentianales > Rubiaceae > Coffea > Coffea humblotiana. Next base: position 18,756,309 of record CM041212.1, on the reverse strand, counting down.
ATTTTCTAGCCCATACACGCCTTACATACCAGCGGGTGCCCGATTATAGGGTGGGTCAACGGGTATCCACCCCACCTCACTTATCATTTAATTTTTTTAAAAAATAATTTATACTAATTTAATTTTATATTTTATACATTCATTTAAATTTTAATAAAATTTGTTTTTCCAAAAAAGTCTCCCACCAAAAACAAGCATGCGAAGAGAATACAAGATAAATGAAAAAATTTGAAAGAATTCAAAATCAATAAAAGTGTGATATAAGTAGCACATTTTTTTTAATTATATGTTCCACATTAATTAAATTTTTTTCTATAAAATATAAGATCATGACCTGTACAAATGAATCGTATAAATAAACTATAGTCTTTCATATTTGCAATGCAGTTTGTTCAATGAAATTACTTATTTATCTCTAAATTATTATTTTATAGTATGTGTATAAAAATAAAAATATAAAAAATATATGCAAGGTGGGTCTCGCGGATTTTTAATTATATGACCCTAATCCACCCTGCATCTTAACGGGTATCCAACTCGCTTTTGACCCAATCAAACAATACAAATAAAATATCCTAATTTTCGGATCGAATCAGATTGGATATGGCGGATTTTCAGATTAGCCGATAATTTTGTCCACCCCTACGGAGAAGGGGGGCCAATAGGGGTAATTAGACCCCAAGTTTTGGCTAATCACTATTAGTCCCTAAAGATTTTGATAATTTTCATTTACAGTAATTGTTTTGCCCCCTAAAATTCTAAAAAAAAAATTCGTTACTTTCTATTCACTTAACCTTGGTCTTAGAAAAACTATTAACTTCTCTAAATTTATTTATACTGTTATTAAATTAGTTGATCTACAATAGTTATTTTCCTATTAAGCACTTTATATTATATATTGTCTCTTATAATTTCATATATTGTCTCGAAAATTATCTTATTATAAACATAAATTACAATTAAAATTTATAACTAATTGGTTATTCTAGTTAGTACTTTAATGTAAAATTTGCAATGTGTTCATACCAAATAATTTCTTCTTTTTAATTTTGTGTATGTGGTAAGAAAAAGAAATAGAAGAATGGGTTATTATATACATTTGGCATACTAATGCATACTGAAATCCATTACTGGATATATTACTTCCTTATTTTATTTCGTGAAGTTGATTGTAGTGGTGTTTTGTTAAAATCATCTTGATAATATAGAACTTGCTGTTAGAGAATTTTGAATAAAATGGTTTTCATAAAATGCAATTAGATATCAAGTCTGAATCATTAAACTAAAGCAACGGAAAAAATTAATAGTAAAAATCATAATTTTCAAAACTATGCACATAAAAAAATTTGTTCTACCTTTATTAATTTCCCCCACCTCCCTTGCTAAAAAATCTTTTCCGTGTTTGAATGAGGAAGTGCATTGTGTTGTAGGCCGTGGTGACATTATTGCCTTCTAACCACCCAGGTCCAATTCATCAAGGTTGATTGTTTTACTTTGCTAGATGTTGCTTTCAGGTTACTAGTAAACTACAAACATGATACACGAAACTTATGCAAATGCTCTATCACATAACATTTTTCTCACCCAAGAAAACCAGCTAATTAACTGATTGCTGCTCTTTGGCTGCAAATTCTTGCTGGAATTACAAGTGATGTGATGTTTTTGCATTGATCTACCAAGAAGTCTTTGTTTCACGAATGATTTAAAAAGAGTAACTTTCTGAAGATTGAAGTTGTGGTGATTAGTATGCTTTATATTTATTTTAAAATATAATAATCTTTTTAGAACATACGAAAACCAGGGAAAAGATAATGTTCAAAGTTTGTTGATTTCTGTCCAATGTCCAACCAATCTGATTTTTTCATTTTTCTTGTTTTAAGTCAACTTTTTTCTTCAATTGAATCACTTCAATCTTTGAAGTTGAAAATATTGATTTCTCTATACTATTTGAGCGAATAAAACTTATACAATAAAAATTGTCTGAAAATTTGCCGACTTTTCTAATTTACCTTTCAACTTTTAATTTCTTTATTTTGATTCTTAATAGTTTACTATTGATTTAAATCCAAGAAAAATAAATCAATCTTTTTGCTGAACCGATGGTCAATTGACATTTAACTGTGATATCCACGGTAAATGTAAGGTACCAACTTTTTGAGGGATAGCATAAGCTTTTCAGCAAAGCTCAGTAATTTTTTTTTATTTTTTTTATAAATAAGAGGAAAGACGAATATAATCATTTCTCGTAGAAAGTACATCCAGTTTTAATTCAATTACCCAATCTCACTGAGGTATAAAATATCACTGAGGTATAAGAAAACAATTCAAGATACCCACTAGTTCAGCCCTCATTTTTATCTACTAGTACTTTGGGTTTGGAGGCAACGGGTCATCTTCCAACTTCAAGCTCCAGCAACCAGCAAAGCAGGCAATTGTGTGTGTGTGTGTGTTTTTTTTTTAATAAGTTTTCTATTAGCTAAATAGTGAATTGACATCTAGGTTTGTTGGGGCTTTTTCTTTTGTTTATTTCCTTTCACAGATGAAACTTGACTTTTAAGATTTGATTGGTTTTTCTTTTGCCTATTTTCTTTGAAAGATGAAAACTTAATCTTGTGCATCTTTTATCTTCAATTTAGGTGAATTTGATCCTTATTGGGTTTCTTTAAATGATTGGATTAACAGTTATTTATACTTTGCGCTTTAGTGAAGCTATTTTGGATGACAAATTGACCATTACCTCTTTCATTTTTTTTTAATGAAATACAATTGTTTTGGCTGTGTCATTGAATATAATGAATTTGCTTTATTCTACTGTAATGATTGGAAAAGCTAAAAAATATGATTCTAGACTAATAATGAGTGTTTATAATATGACATTTTGAAATTGTGTTTATTTTAAGTGAATAAAAAATCTTCCTATATGACTTTCGAAACATGCGATATGTAATTAATTATGCTAGTGATTTTTCAAATTATTCTAGCAACTTCTTGAAATTTGATAATGTAGTGGCTATAATAAGCAAGAAAAATGATTCTTTCTTCAAGAAAAGACCTATTGAAACAAGTATTAAACCCGATAATTTTGAACCTTCTACATCTATGAGTGTCTAGAATCCTCGGACTATTTCAAGTATCAACAGTCTCCATATATTCAAATGTTATATGTTCTCAGAAAAATCAATCAAGAAAATGTCCTACAGTCGAATCACAAAGTGAAAGTGCTCCCATTTCACTTTTAGATGCCTAGACTAAATGAAATGGTCAATCCTTTTTGGGTTATAAAGTAGATATATTGACATGCATTAGGTTTAACTCTCTTTTATTTTATAAATCGCAATACTACCACCAATTTTTAGCTGAATCTCGCGAATTTAGTTTGCTTATTTAATCTCGATTTCTCACATGCTTAGATTAGAATTTATACTGATGTTTAGTTTTGCCCGTCCCTCTGCCCAAAAATCAAATTCCTAGCTCCGCCACTGAATAAAATGTTGCTTTACTGGTACAGATTTATTATTATACTCTAATGAACTTTTGTATCTATGTGATGCCAAAAAAAGGAAAAAAAGTGCATCAACTTGCAAATGTCAAGTTGGTGTTGCAAAATACAAGTTGATAAAAATAATCCTAGTTGTTTATTTAATTGGATGCTGAGCTTTAAGTTCTCTTACAAGTCCAATCCTTTAAAATATCTCGTTTTATTTAATTCTTTTGCTAAGTAAGGCAAAAAGTACAAGTGATAAGACATAGTAAAACTTAGGAAGGTTTGCAATTTTGGTCGCTAATGTTTGGCTAAATTGATCCCTAATATTTTGATCAAAATAAATTTAGAACTCAAAATTTGTGATTTTAGGTAGGTTTAGGGTAACTAACCAAAGTAGAACAATTATTAACGGTCAGCATTTTTTTAAATTTTTTTGGTCAACATTAAATTGCTGTTAGTCAATAACTTTGGCTTTGCATTTTGGTCCTCAATGTTTTGATTTTGAAACATTATACTTCCCTAAATTTTAAATAGTGACATTAAGGGTTTTAGCATAAATTGAGATGCAAATTAGAATGAAATAGTATTAAATGGGTAATAAGAATTCTAACGAAACATTTTTCTAATTAGAATGAAATAGTATTAAATGGGTAATAAGAATTCTAATGAAACATTTTTCTTCTTTTTTTTATTTTTGTTTAACTTATTCATGCTAATAATAAATCATATATTTCTTTTTACAAACTAAGTTAATCTTTTTTTCTTTGCACTTTAATAGGTTATTATTTGAATTTAAATTTTAAAATTTTCTCATGTGTCATACATCTAAATATGATAGTATATATACTGACAATGTATATAAAAATTACTCTTATTTTAATATTTACATACCTTGATAATCATTCAATAGTTCATATAATATATATAAAATGCCAACTTTATTTCAAACTCAATTAATAACCTATTAAAATACCAAAACAACAAAAAAAATATATCAACTTTGTTTACAAAAGTATATATTTCTTACATTTTAAAGGGATATTTAATTAAGTTTGCTAATTACCGTTAGAAATAAAAAGAATAAAACTCATTGTCAATTAATTATTAACAGTGAGAACAATCCATATATCATACCAAGTTTGAGACTGACCATGCAAAAGAAAAGAAACATATGATATATTATTAATATGAATAAATAAAATAAAAAGAAGAAAAAGAAAAGTTTAACTAGCATTCTTATTATCTATTTAATACTATTTTATTCTAGTTTGCATTTTAATTCATGCTAAAACCCTCAATATAACTCTTTAAATTTAGGAAAAATATAATGATTTAAAATCAAAATATTAGGGGCCAAAAGTGCTAAGTCAAAGTTGCTGACTAACGGTAATTTGATATTTGACTGTTAGTCATCGTTCGATTTTAGTTAGTTGTTTTAAATCTACCTAAAATCACAAATTTTTGGGATTAGATTTGTTTTGCTTGAAACGTTGAGGACCAATTTGGCATATGGACTAAATAATGGGGACCAAAACTACAATTCTCCTAAAAGTTATAAAAGTCATCAATACAAGTGAACTTTGTTCTCATCATGCTATGTCTCATAGGCATTTCTTGTTAGACATTTTATTTTGTCTAATTCTCTTGTAAGAGTAGTCAATTTGAGACATTAAGACTATATGAAAGTATGAAGTAAAGATTTAAAATAGTACCAAAGTGCTAGATATTTGGGAGTGCGACTTAAATCCTATCTATTAAAAGCGCCGAGCGCTGAGGAACAATAGTAAGTGTCGTCCGTCCCTTGTCCCTAGTGTTCCGGCGGTTCTTTGGTGATTTTGTGCAGCCTTAGGGGTAATTTCGGCAGGAGATTTCCGTTGCTGCCTCCCTCTTTCTTTTGTTTTCTCCCCTCTCCCGTTTAGTGTTTCAACCTGGTGCTGCATGTGGGTTTTTAATGTCCCCAAGCCATAGCTTATTTCGGTTTTGCCATGATGAACGACAATTTGTTCCTGTTTTGCCATGGCTTGAACCTAATATTAAAAAAAAAACATGGTGCCTGGTTTTGGACCGATACTACCTTTTTTAGCCATTAGGAAAATATAAATTTAGATTAACATTTTAGTGTGAGTTCCGCTCCAAATTTCTTCTACATTACTCACCAAAAAATCTGCTCCAAATTTTGTGTACACTCTAACTAAAAAAAAATTTTTTTATAAAAAGGTCTCTTGAGTAGCCACTTATATAAGACTTTTTGCACAATTTAAAAAAAATAGTATAATTTTGTTCCAAATTCAATTGAATATTTTAGGGATAATTTCAAAAGCCTCCCCTGAGATTTTTGACAATTTCACTCGCTTCCCCTGAAGTTTGTAAAATTATATAAACATCCTTTGAGGTTAAGGTTTTGATAACAAAATTAGTCCAATTAGAAAAAGTAACATTTAAAAAGTACTTTAAGAAGAGAAATGAAACTTTTATTCCATAAACACCCCTTATGCATGTATATAAGTAGTATTAGTAAAACAAAAATAATTAAAAGTTAGAAACAATTAATATACATATTTAACCAATCAAAAAGTTCATATTTAATAAATTAGATAGCATAAACAAGCAACAAAACTACATTAATGATTACAAGATTTAGTAAAATGGACTAGTCATCTCTTTTAACATGATATTTACTATAATTCCTGTGATTTTGAATAGAAAAATTTTCAAAATTTGTATTTCTTTTCCCTCCTTTCTCCATTATTTCCATGAAATTGCTTTACATGAAATTACTTTACAATCATTACAATTTTAAGAGTTTCAAGAAAATTGAAAGGAAGGAAACGAAAAACAAAATTTAAAAAAATTTTCTATTCAAAATCATGAGAATCATAGCAAATATCATGTTAAAAGAGATGATTAATCTATTTTGCTGAATCTTGTAATCATTAATGTAGTTTTGTTGCTTATTTGTGTTATCTAATTTATAAAATGTAAACTTTTTAAGTAGTTAAATGTATGCATTAATTGTTTCTAACTTTTAATTATTTTTATTCTTTTATTAATACGACTTATTTACATGCATAAGGGGTATTTATGGAATAAAATTTTCATCTCTCTCCTTAAAGTACTTTTTTAATGTTACTTTTTTCTAATTAGACTAACTTTGTTATCAAAACCTTGACCTTAGGAGAGTTTTGTGTAATTTTACAAACTTCATCAGAGGTTAGTGAAATTATTAGAAATCTTAGGGGAGGTTTCTGATATTATCCCAATATTTTAATACCAATTTTGTTCGAAATTCTTCTACACTACTGGAAAAGGCAAAAACGTATAGTGAGTTTTGTCTACATCCCTGACTAACAATAAATAAATAATTAAAGGGTCCTTTTTAGTGTTCACTTATATAACACTTTTTGCATGAATTCATTGCTATTACTTTTATGCATCATTTAATTACTTGTGTGTGAAAACAAAATTTTAGCATAGTTTTGTTCTGAGTTCAATTGAATATTTTAACCAATTTTGTTCAAAATTTTTCTATATTACTGAAAAATAAAATGAAGTATGGTGAGGTTTAATTACTTGCGTATGTTTTAAATAGTCAAAAAGTAATCATAGTAATAGATGATTAAACAAACAACATATAAAGTTTTGGTAAAAAGTAATGGTAAGCTTTAATTACTTATGTACATTTTAAATAGCTAAAAATAATAATAGCAATACATGACTAAACAAACAACATATAAAGCAAAATTTATTATTTCCTACCTATTTCTCTGAGTTTTTTCCCCCTTAAACAGCTTTTCTCGTAACTATTACTTTGTATTAATAAACATAATCTAATAATCTAACAAAAATATTTCCAGATACATTTTGCTCCAAATTATCTATATTAACGAAAAATTAGAAGCTTCCTTGATTGGACACTTATTTAATGTTCTTTGGATATATTAACTATTACTACTTTTATGCACCATTTATTTATTCCTTCATTGCTAAAAAAATAATAATAAAGGGTCCCTTGAATGGCCACTTGTATAACACTTTTTGTACAAATTCAAAAAAAAATTTAGTATAATTTTGTTCCAAATTCAATTGAATATTTTAATACCAATTTTGTTCAAAATTCTTCTATATTACTGGAAAAGAAGAAGAGGTATGATGAGCTTTATCTACATTGCTGAGAAATAAATAAATGAATAAATAAAGGGTCCCTTTAGTATCCACTTATATAACACTTTTTGCAGGAATTCATTGCTACTATTTTTATACATCATTTAATTACTTGCATGAAAAAACAAAATTTTAGTATAATTTTGTTCCAAATTCAATTGAATATTTTAATACCAAATTTGTTCAAAATTTTTCCATATTGCTGAAAAAGAAAATGAAGTATGGTGAGCTTTAATTACTTGTGTATATTTTAAATAGTCAAAAAGTAATAATAGCAATAGATGATTAAACAAACAACATATAAAGTGTTGGTAAAAATTAATGGTGAGCTTTAATTACATATGTATGTTTTAAATAGCCAAAAAATAATAATAGCAATAGATGGTTAAACAAACAACATATAAAGCAAAATTTATTATTTCCTGCTTGTTTCTTTGAGTTTTTCCCCTTCTTAAATGGCTTTTTTCCTAACCATTACTTTGTATTAATAAGCATAGCGTAACAAAAAATTCCAAGATAAATTTTGTTCCAAATTTCTCTACATTAGTGAAAGATGCTTGCCATTAATGAACATAATCTAATAATCTAACAAAAAAATCGGGATACATTTCGCTCCAAATTCCTCAATATTAGCGAAAAAAATAGAAGCTTCCTTGATTGGACACTTATTTAGTACTCTTCGGATACATTAACTATTAGTATTTTTATGCACCATTTATTTATTCCTTCATTGCTAAAAAAATAATTATGTTAATTTTTTGTGTTAAATACGCTCAGCACCAATTGTTTCAATGACTTTTGGATAATAGAAAAATAATGTTTAACAGTTGGAAATGGCTACATATAGCGAAAGCAAGGCTAAATTTATTTTTAACTACTTGCTTTTTTGAAAAGCTTTTTGCTTGATAAATTGTGTCCTAATTATGTGTCCTAATTACTCCCTCCGTCCTATTTCGATAATGTGTATATATATATATTTGCATATAGTTTAAGAAAAGTTGCTTAACTTTATTAAAAGAGTAAATCCAGTCTACTATTTTCTTAAAATACGATTAAACCAATATCAGAAATATAACTGATTATTATACCTTTACATTAATTACAATAACAATACTATAAAAATTGTACCATTCAAACTATGAATCTAAGCAATTAATGAATAAAGTAGATCATGCTCACTAATAATAAAGTACAATTAAATAAATATACTTTTAGATAAATTAAACTTTAATTATATTTTTAATTGAAAAGTAGGTCCTAGGTAGGGCTCACGAACGAGTTAATAAGAAGCTCCTTAGTAGCGAACATCATTGGTCCAATGCTTTGGGTGAAACCAATTTGCTAAAGCATTTTCTAAGATAAGATCTATGTGAGTTGGAGTGAGACTATAATTTAGGATGGATGAAAAATAGGCTATCAAAGTGGGATGAATGGATTACTTTGTATTGATATTAATAAATGAATGGTGTAATAAAAGATTCCATGAATTTTGTTCCAAATTTATAAATTTTATTCCACATATTTTCTATTTATATTAAAAGAAAAAAAATAAAAGGATCTCTTGATTAAACACTTTTTTTTGGCAAAACTTGTCTATATTTATTAGTTGAACAATGAATTTTTATTCATTTATAGACAAGCATCTTTTTATTATTATTATTATTGGCAATCATCGTACATGGGGTTGGGATGCCAACCCAGCCTTTTATTAATAAGCATAGAAGATACAAATTTCAAGTCTGGCCAGAGCCCACAAAGAGCTATTGAGAAAAGGCTAAAGCTAACACTAGTCCCTGACACACTGAAAACGACAAAAAGGGTACTCTGCAATAGCTAATCTCAACAAAGCCTGAACTAAAGATGGAAGTTCTTGAATATCCGTGCAGATAAAATTCCCCTCCTGGCCTTGCAAACCTGTTAACTTGTCTGCAGTTGAATCAGCTTCCCTAAAAATATGTCGAGGTGAAGAGTTAAGGGAAGTCATTAATGACCTAATCTTGTGAAGAACATTACAAAGAGGCCATTTAGTTCCAGCCTAGGACTCAACCAAACAAACTAGAACCTCTGAGTCCACCTCCAGCACTAGAGGAGCGAGCCCTTGTTCATAACAGATATGTAATCTATGAAGCAGTGCTAACGCTTCGGCCATCAAGCCGTCTATATTCCCAAACTCTTTGTAAAATGCAAAAAAGAGAGACCTACTATGATCCCAGAGAAGTCTACCACCTGAAGCTTGTTGATTAACTTTAGCAGCATCTGTGTTAAGCTTCATTTTAGGATATAGTGGCTTCGTCCACCAAATTGAAATCACTCTCCGAGTAATAGATACCTGTCGGATGTACCTAGACCAGTCACAGTCCAGGTCACCATGAAAATGAGTTAACTTGAAACCCTTAGCTCTTCCAAGTTGATGCAAAAATTCATCAACCTAAGCAGTAACAAGACCTCCCTGAAATTGAGCTTGATTCCGTGCCTTCCATAAACACCGAATAATAGCCACAGGTACAATGCTGCGAACATGAGTTACCGAAGCCCCAAGTGAAGAACGAAGCTAGGAAGTAAGCATGGTTGACATGGATGAACTTATAACATCAAGAATGCCGAACTTCCTAGTGAAATGATTCCATACCATCTTCGCCACAAGCCAGTGTAGGAAGACATGATCTATGGACTCCTCCTTCACCCTACAGCATTGATATCTTGATGCTAATACCACTTTCCGGCGACGAAGGGCAAGGTCTAGTGGCACCGCACTACGCAAGACTCTCCAAGCTAAAAATGACACTTTAATCAGAAGGAGTGAAGTTCAACACATATAATCTACCTTTGAGACATTTCTCCTTTGTTGGACCAACTCCCAAGCTGTCTTTAGTGTAAAGTCTCCTAAGGTAGAAAGCAGCCACACCAAGTGATCCTTCTCTGCTAGATACAAATGAAGTTGATAGATCTCCTTTGCAATGTTTTCGGGAACCCACTCGCCCAACTTTTGTAAATTCCAACCTTGCTCTGAATAAAACTCAGCAAGAAGTATATGCGGAGGCTCCACCTTGTGCAACAAATCCACCAATGGAACATCAACAAAACCTTACCCTATGGACACCCGAATCTAGCTCTTAGCTGTTTCCCTAACAGCTAGCAGCCATCGCCATGTTAACGAAGAGAGAGAGCATAAAGCCCTCGTTGGATGAACATCTCACACATATTTTGCATGCATGAAGGCTGCCCAAATCAAATTATTAAGACGAAGCGTCCACCGTAACTTGCAAGCGAATGCCTTATACGTATGATCAAAGCCGCGAAACCCCAAACCTCCTTCTTGAATAGGGTAGCAAAGCTTATCCCATGCCAACCAGTGTGTACAATGAGAAGCTATATTTTTATCCCAAAAAAAGCTATTACACAACCATCCTAGTTTAAGCATTATTGCTTTTGGAGGTTGAAGGGCTTGTAATAAATACATAGGCATAGAAGAAAGAACATGACGTAGCAGAATAATTCCCCCCCACCCCCGGCCGATAAAAGTTTAGAACTCCAATGTTGCACCTGGGATCTCATTTTAGCATTAAGACTATTAAACAAACAGATCCTATTCCTTCCTTTCGAAATAAGTACTCCCAAATAACTCAACAGAAGGGATTGCTGCTGAAAACCTAATATGGACGTCACCAACTCTACTTGTTTGTCCATGGCTCTGTTAGAAATAATGAAGGCACTCTTCAATGCATTCACCTTTTGTCCAGAATAAGCCCAACACTGTTGGAAAAATTCCTTAAGAGCCTCCAAGTAGTCCTCAGAACATCGCACAAAAACCAGCATGTCGTTAACAAAAGCGAAATAAGGCACTCACGTCCAGAATGAAGCAAAATATCTCCTCGCATTTTGAGAAAAAATCTGCTGTATGCCTCGACCGAAAAATTCAGCAACCAGCAAAAATAATGTTGGGGAGTGGATTGCCTTGGTGTACTAGATTTAAAAAAATCCGTAGGTTCTCTATTAACAAGCACAAAAAACCAAGTATTTGCTAAAGTATGAAAAAGTAAGTCCATGTTCCACTCATCAAGTCCAAATCGATGCAACATAAAAATTAAGAAAGCCCATTCTACTCTGTCATAAGCCTTCTCCATGTCAATTTTCAACATCAAGTTGGGATCCCAGAGCCTCTTATCCAAATCCAATGTCAATTCCTGAGCGATCAAGATATTATCAGTTATACTATGCCCTGGCACAAAACTTATCTATCATGGGAAGATTAACTTGGGGAGCAATTCATTAACATGGTTCACTAAAACCTTTAAAATAATTTTGGAAGAGACGTTACACAAGCTAATGGTCTAAATTCTTGCCAACAAGACGTCCAGGCACCTTTGGAATCAATATAATAAGTGTACTAGTGAAGCCTTTAGGTTGCTGTACATCTCTAAAATAATCTTGAACAGCTTCCAATAAATCACTTGAAATCACCTCCCAAACCTCCTAATAGAATCTTGCACCAAAGCCATTAGGACCTGGTGCACTGTCACAACTCATAGAGAATACCACCTCCCTTGCTTCCTCCAGCGACGAAAACTTGTGAAACTCCTCATTGGCTACAGCATCTAGTTGCTATAGGTCAAGAAATAGTTGGGGCTCTGCTCTCCTTTCCCTTTCTGATGTAAATAATGCAGAGAAAAACACTGTGGCTGATGATTTTATCTGATCAAGGTTGTGGATCCACCGGCTGTCCCTCTCCTTGTTTTGAGTTATGAAATTTGAGCTCCTCCTTTGCTTTACCACCGTGTGAAAGTACTTTGTGTTGGCATCACCCGCCTGTAGCCACTTAATTGTTGATTTTTGCTGCCAGTATTGATATTGTAAAGCTAGTTCTCTAGAAAGAAGAGCCTTTGCTTCACTCAACCTCACCTTCGACGGCTCATCACAACCATCATCAAATTCCAGTTCCCTTTGCTTTGGCAGTAGTTCAGCATCCTTTACACGTTTAAAAATATTTTCAAATACAACCATGTTCCAATCTCGTAACTTTGCCTTCGTAGCCTTTAGGTTCCTAAAAAATTTAAACAGCCGAACTCCCTTAATTGGTCAATCCCATGCGTCTTTAATTACTACCAAAAAATTAGGATGATTCCTCCAAATATTCAAAAATCGAAAAGAGGGCCTCCAAGAATTCATAGTTCCACATTTAATCAACAAAGGCGCATGGTCAGAACGCCCACACGACAAATGAGAAACTTTTGTAACTTCAGAAAAATCCGTCCACTCCGCATTTGCCAGTATTCGATCCAACCATTGCCACATTATTCCATTAGTCCAAGTATAAGCCAGACCATCAAAATCCACCTCAGCCAAATTAAATTAAACACGGTCTCATTAAATTCATCCAAGATCCTAATGTTCGCTGGAGCCCTTCCAGACCTTTCTTTTGCCTTGGATATTACGTTAAAATCACCTGCTACAATCCATAGGGATGAGATTTGAGCAGCAACCTCTTCCATAGCCGTCCATAAACTCCTCCTCCCAACTCGAGTACATTTTGTATATATAGCAGAAAAGCAAAAGAAATATCCCAACGAAGACAAGACCGACATAGACACCATTTGGTCTACCAATTCTTGAAAAAAAATATTAAACTCATCACACCAGAAAATCCATATTTTTCCTTCAATACAAGACCGACAGCTATCAAAGTGAAGCATGGTATGAACGGCATTAATCAAATCCACATTAGACATGGATTTAATCAAGACCAGCAAGCGAATATGGTTTTGAGAACATAAGTGTCGTAAATATCGCGGTGTATCATGACGTGAAACACAACGAATATTCTAGACCAAGAATTATACGGACTTATCATTAACAGAGCAAAGAGACTTAGTTTGAGAGTGAAATGCCAACCACTTCTTCTGATAACTTTGAGGATGCCCAATCTTCTTATCTAGATTATTTAAGAGTATGCTGTCCTTGGAGTCTATCAATGCAGATGATGGACAAGAAGAATCCAGCAGCAAGGCCCTTCGAAGCCGATACTCTAGCTTCCGATGAAAATCCTCAAGTTCCTGAATAGATGTTCTAGCCATAGTTCTCAAGTGTTCTGCTGATTTCCTCCTTACTGTAGCTACTATTCTACTGCCTCCATGTCCTCTAGTGACAAGGAATGCCCCCTCGTCACTTTAGCCATCACTTTCCTCCCCACCTCCACCTCTTCCTCTTCATTCTATACCATAGCAAAAGTGTTGCCAGTGGTTGATTAGACACTTATTCAATACTTTCTAGACAAATCTACTATTATTGTTTCTGTACATTATTTGTTTATTACTTAATTTCAACAGTATAATAATAATAATAATAATATCTTTTCTATTGGATATGTTGAACTCTAATTGAATAAACATGACTTGATTAAAAAAAAATCATCTCATAGATTTTACTCCAAATTTCTCTAAATTTAAAAAATTTTCCTTTTTTCCTTTGATTTAGTTAAACAATTTAGTGTTAATTATGCTCAAAATACCTCTCAATTCCTCAAAAAAAAAATTAAATCATTTATAATTGGATATACTAACTCCAGTTGAATGCAGATTGCATGATTTAAAAAATATTTTATATATTTTACTCCACATTTATCTGCATTTCAGATTTTTTCCTTCTCTTATTTAAATTTAGTCAAATATTTACGACCAATTCCACTCCAAATCCCTTTGTATTTAGATTTCTCTATATTTCATATTTTTTTCCTTTTCTCATTTATGAAATAATTTAAAAGATCCCTTCATTTTTAATGTTCTCCACACACATTCATCACTACTATTTTTATCCATTATTTGTCTATTTCTTCATTTCAATAGCATAACAATGGTAATATCTCTTTTATACTATATCGTCATCTTTAATTTTTCATTTTTTCCCTCTATTTTATTTCTCCCTCGCGTGCTTTTTTCCTCAGTAATTTCTATTAACAAGCATACTATAGCGGACAATTGCATAATAAATATTTTTCCATTAATAAATATTTCGATAAAACACATTTTTTCTATTACCGTAAAACACATGCCCAAAAAAAATACACCATCACCAAATCACGGGCAGCCTTGCGTGAAGAGCAAGGCAAAGCCACCTAGTAGATAGAAATTGTTGAGTCAGCAATTGTTTTCTGTGAGAGCGGTTGCCTGTAGCCATCAAGAATCCTCCCCGGATTGCATAGAAGTTCACAGCATTTCAACGTCTCCATAGGCAACCGGAGAAGTCCATTAATCATTGAGTAGGATGATGGTGAAGGAATCAAAATAATAAAGGGTGAATTATACTTTATCCCCTATAATTTAATATTTTGTACGCCGGGAATCTTTTGTACGCCAGGAATACTTTATTCCCAAATTGCAATTAACCAAATAAACAAATTGAACCACAAGAATCTTTTGTACGCCACTGTTTGCATGTTTGGCACGTGTTTGATGTGTGCGTTTGTGCACGAGACTTATGATTGTTGAAACTTAAAACTCGTCTTTATCCCTATAACTTGGTCTTTGTTTGGATTGGTTTGATTGGAAAAGTCACATACTACAGATTATATACGCATACCAGAAATTGATTTCTCTCCATTGTTTGTGTTTCCTGGTGTGAACTTAATATGCTTCCTCATTTTCTTTATCTGGTGAGAAATTAATTGTAAAATTGCCAGGATACAACAATTTATTTTTATTTTTTTTTTAGTTTGTCAACAATTTATTTGATCCAAACATATTTGTCTTGTTCAGTTTGACTAAGTTGTCCATTTTGTTGCCTGAAAAAAAGTTGTCCATTTAGTTTACCAGCCGACAAGCCAGGTGTCAAAAGCTAAGGCTTAAAAGGTTTTTCTGATGCAGCCAAGCACATGTGCTGAAGATTTTTTTTTTTTGAAGGACACGTGTACTTTTTTGATTTTTTTGGAAAACGGAAATCGTTGCGTTCCCCTCAACTGTGGTCCTATAAATGGTCCTCGTCATCGTCTTTATACTTCACACCACCCCATCTTGTTTCCTTCTTTCTCCTCCTCCTTTGTTTCTGTAGCAAAACAATGGCAAAGAGTTTAGCCATAGCATCCCTCCAAATTCTGAGCCTGCTTTTACTAGCAAGCTTGGGACAATCAAAGACAGTGTTCACAAATTTGACGGTGTACGACCATGAATTTCGAAGTGGAGATGGCCAGAGCATTTTCCCAGTTGCAGGTCTTCCCAACGCAACCTGGGGCTTTAACCAATTTGGAACTGTTTTTGTCGTTGATAATATCTTGACAAAAAGCGTTTTCATTCAAATCCAAATTAGTTGGTCGTTCGCAAGGGATTGCTGCAGTAGCATCCCTTGATAACACCAACGTAGAGCTTGTGATAACTTTTCTGTTCACTATTGGAAAGTACAGTGGTAGCACTCTGGAAATGAAAGGAATTTTCATACAGTCTATGGGTGTCAATGAACTTGCAATTTTAGGAGGAACCAAACAATTCCGGTATGCAACAGGGTATGCTACCTTTGAGCCGGTCAGCGTAATAGGAGATTATATTATTTTAAGGGCGAATCTCTACATTAGACAGGACATACCAGATGACTACCCTGGTATTGCTGTTCATTAATAAATGATATATATACATATGTATATATATATGTGCTAGTTGAGGTTGCCAGTCCCCCCCCCCCAAAAAAAGCTTTCAATTGCAATCATAATTTTGGAAAAATATAATGAATTGTTTGTACCTATTTATTTTTATATGTAGTCTTTGTTTAATTTTTGAGCTAACAATCATCAAAATGTTTCTTTTTTATTTTTTTCCTCTGTACCAATATATAGTTGGATAATTGCAGACAACTTTAGTATTTCTAACTAACAATTATGAAAATCAACCAACGTCAAAAGCAAGATAAAGTAGAAAGAAAGACTAACAGGGATAAAGTATATTAAATAACATACCAAGATTTCCTTCAGTTTAATCATTAAACTTAATAGTCAAAAGTGTTGGAAACATATACAATGATACTTGTTAAAGCTTATACATCATTTTTCAGTTATGGTCCAGCTGTTTGCAATCAAAGTCATCGAAATATAGCTGATTAACTTATAAGGAACTCCATCGAAAATAACTACCTAAGTAACATTTAATCAAGCAATAAACAGGTAAGTTTCCAGTAGCATGATAAACCTAGCTGAGAGCAATTAGAAAACTCAATGTGGCCAAAAGTGAACTAAATTCTACAAAACAGAAGCATCAAACATTTCAGAAAATATTCTCTTAGCGATCTTAATAGTGCCCCCTTAAGTACGAATATTTGTGTTTCCTAATTTCTATTGCTTGATAAATCCTTTAAACTTGAGATAATTCAAATTTCAAAGATAAGATCTCTAACTGTATATCTTCCCATAAACTCGATATCTTCAATGAATCGAACATTTTTCTTCTTGAAAATCAATATGGTCATGAGATCATAAAATTTATAACTCATGGATCTTTCAGAATATCCAATAAAATAACAACTTACCATCTTTAAATCTAATTTCTTTTCAACTTTGACTTTGCACTTTTGGATCTCAATGTTTTCATTTTGAAACATTATACTTCCCTAAATTTTAAATAGTGACATTGAGGGTTTTAGCATAAACTAGGATGCAAATTATAATGAAATAGTATTAAATGGATCATACAAATTCTAATGAAACATTTTTTCTTCTATATTTTTTTGTTTAACTTATTCACGCTAATAATATATCATATATTTCTTTTTGCAAACTAAGTTAATCCTTTTTTTTTCTTTGCACTTTAATAGGTTATTAATTGAATTTGAGATGAAATTGGCATTTTTTTCATGTTATATGAACTATTCAATGATAACTGAGGCACATAGATATTAAGATAAATATTTTAAATCTACAATATTGGAATGTTAAATTTAATTGGCAGGAAAGATAATAAAAAATAAAAAATAATTTTTTAAAAATTCCTAGACTACTTCACATTGCCTTCACTAGTTTTTATAATCTAAGTGAAGGCAAGTATCAATGTAAAGTAATTTTAGGAATTCTTAACAAAACTACCTTTTATTTTTGATGTCTTGCTTGCTAATTAAAATCTAACATTCCAATATTGTAGTTTTAAAACATTTATTTTAATATTTATGTACCCTGATAATCATTTAATAGTTCATATAATATGTATAAAACGCCAACTTTATTTCAAGCTCAATTAATAACCTATTAAAATACCAAAACAACAAAACAAAAATATCAACTTAGTGTACAAATAGTATATATTTCTTATATTTTAAAGGATATTTAATTAAGCTTTCTAATTACCATTAGAAATAAAAATAATAAAAATCATTGTCAATTAACTATTAATAGTAAGAACAATAATATACACATATCATACCAAATTTGAAACTAACCATGCAAAAGAAAAGAAACACATGATATACTACAAATATGAATAAATAAAATAAAAAGAAGAAAAAGAAAAGTTTAACTAGCATTCTTATTACCCATTTAATACAATTTTATTCTAGTTTCGCATTTCAATTCATGCTAAAACCCTCAATATCACTATTTAAAATTTAAGAAAAATATAATGATTTAAAATCAAAATATTAGTGGTCAAAAGTGCTAAGTCAAAGTTTGCTGACTAACAGTAATTTGATATTTGACCATTAGCCATGGTTCTATTTCAGTTAGTTGTTTTAAATCTACCTAAAATCACAATTTTTTCGGATTAGATTTGTTTTTGCTTGAAGCAGTCAAGACCAATTTGGCACAAGGGCTGAAAAATGGGGACCAAAACTAGGATTCTCTTAAACTTCATAAAAGTCATCAATACAGGTGAACTTTGTTCTAATCATGCTTGTCTCATAAGCATTTCTTGTTTGACATTTTGTTTTGTCTAATTCTTTTGTAAGAGTAGTCAATTTGAGACATTAAGACTTTATGAAAGTATGAAGTAAAGATTTAAAATAGTACCAAAGTGCTAGATATTGGGGGGTGCGACTTAAATAGATTGAAATTGTTGAGTCAGCAATCGTTTTCTGCGTGAGTGGTTGCCTGTAGCCATCAAGAATCCTCCCCGGATTGCATAGAAGTTCACAGCATTTCAATGTCTCCAGAGGCAACCGGAGAAGTCCATTAATCATTGAGAAGGATGATGGTGAAGGAATCAAAATAAAAAAAGGATGAGAAGGATGATGGTGAAGGAATCAAATTAAAAAAGGATGAATTATACTTTATCCTCTTATAATTAAATATTTTTTCACATAATTCTCTTCTTATTTCAAAAGTTATAGCATTAATTGCGATATGTTCCCCTCAATTATGATCTATTTGCATTTAGCATCTTAAACTATCGAATTTAGTACTTTATTACCTTGCACTATTCATTTTTTTTCCCAAACAAAAAAAGAATGGAATTTAAGAAATGGAGAGGAAGAAGAAAAATTTGAATCCAAAACTTTTATTCTTGCAGTCTCAACCTTAGTTAATAGACCAAGATTTCCTCAGCATCATGACACACTATTCAAGTTAGTTTCGAATAAATAAAATTTCTTACCATTTATTAAAACAAGAACATAAGCAGCTCAAATCTGCATTTGTTCGTGAAATTCTCTTTTTCATTGACTGGAACTAAAGCCTTTTTATTCAAAAATAGCCATAAAAAGTTTGTTGAGTATAAATGAATTGGTAAAATGTACTATAAGTCAATAGTGTAAGGTCTTGAATGCTGCAATCGATACTTATGGTTCAAACTGCTACCCGCATTAGTTTAGAAGTGCAAATTGCAATTAACCAAATAAACAAATTGTACCACAGGAATCATTTGTACGCCGACGTGTTTGCTGTGTGCATTTATGCACGAGACTTGTCATTGTTAAAACTTAAAAACTCGTCTTTATCCCAATAACTTGGTCTTTGTTTGGGTTGGTTTGGTTGGAAAAGTCACATACTAGAGATTAAATACGCATACCAGAAATTAATTTCTCTCCATTGTTTGTGTTTCCTGGTGTCAGCTTAATATGCTTCCTCATTTTTTTTTCTGGCGAGAAATTAATCGTAAAATTGCTAGGATATAACAATTTATTTGATCCAAACATATTTGTCTTGTTCAGTATGACTAAGTTGTCCATTTTGTTGCCTAAAAAAGAAGTGGTCCATTTCGTTTACGAGCTGAGAAGCCAAGTATCAAAAGCTAAGACAATATACATGACATTTTAGGCAATACTTAAGCTTTTTCTGATGCAGCCAAGTACATGTACTGAAGATTGATGCCAAAACTAGTCAAAAATGGACGATGCTGAATACTAAAACAGCAATAACGGACAAACTTTCTCAACTACCAGCAAGACGATCAAATAGACGCAAGTAATTTTTTAGAAGGTTTTCAATATTACACTTTCATAAGGTTTTCAATATTACACTTACTTCCCTTGATGATAGACAATGACTGTAATAACTTTCATAATTTTTCCAACTACAAGCCATTGATAAAAGGATAACAAAAAAAGGAAAATAATTCTTCTTGACCAGGCCAGATATTATGACCAACTGTTGCAACCATGGCTATTAAATTATAACCTTTTATCACTCAAAAAAGGAAGAATTTTGGAATTGAGGGGCTTGGCCGTTTGAGTAGGGAAAAGGTAAGGATTGTGAGTTTTATAACTGATGATTTGGTAAGCAATGTATGCAAGAAACCTATAGCGCGGTAAAGATTACGAAGGTAAGAATTATGACGGTAGATTTTGGCATCTAAAATGAAGAGTTTGTTCTTAAAAAAAGAAGTGATAAGAGTTTGAAAATTTAGATGGATGTAGAAAATCATGGGATAGAAAATATCAGGACATTGGTTAAGTAATAAAACTCATAATTTTGTAGTATAGAAGTGTATTCTTGACTTTTAAAAAATTTTAATGATTATTCATATTTTGAAAATTAGATGAGGACAATTTTGGACATTCATATACTTTTTCGGTCTTAAATCATCAAGGTGAAACCCAAATCTATGTTTTAGAAGAGGTATGCATAATTTTCAAAATGTGAAGGGAATTGTCCGAAATTGCCCTGAGGTTTCTGAAATTATCCCTTTTTATAAAGAATCTAATAATGAATATGGACGCATTTAACATTCGTACCGTTTATTTTCTTCTTAACATGATTACACATTATCTATAAAGGTATGATTAGTACACTCGGATTAAATCTAAACAACGTTACAACTAAAATTTCTAGATAAACATTAAGATCTAGTTAAATAAACTCGCAACTAAACAGAGATGAACACAAGACGTATAATTTTTGGAGTTCAACCTTGATTGTTATAAAATTAAAAAGGCTTCATTGATAAATGACAAAATATTTAGTCGCATACCAAGTTTTTAATGAAGATATTTGTCCCCATAACCAATGTTTTGAAAACCGGACCGGACCGGCCGGTTGAACCGCGAACCGGTCCGGTTCTATGGCAAAGTTGACTTTGCCAGAAAACCGGTCGAACCGTGAAAACTGCCGAACCGGATTGAACCGGCGGTTTCCGGTTTTCAACTTTTCCTTTTTTTTTTTTTTTTTTTTTTACTTTTTGCAAAATGCAGCTATCAAGATTCGAACCCAAGACCTTTGTAATAGAAGACTAATGTATTAACCGTTACACTATCACATCTTATTAGTTTTTTTGATAACTTATTTATATAAAACAAATACTCATATTTCTTTTTTCCATTTTTCTTACAAAATCCCATCCTCTCATGGCTCTTTCTTTTCAATCAAAAACTCTCTCTCTCTCTTATCACTCCCTTTTTAATCAAACCTCTTTATTTTTAATTTATTGATGTTGTCTTCCATCTTTTAATTTTGTTTTTGTCCATTAAATTGAAAAAAGTTAAAAAAGAATTATTTTTCTTTAACCCAAATTATTTAATGCCACAACCACTCACATTTATCTCATTTTTTGTTTCTTATCAAGTTTACATTTCTATTTTCAATTCTCTTGACTTCCTTCAAACTCCAAATTTTCTTTTTTAAATTGCAATATGTAAATTCCAAAATGTAAATTAAAATTTAAGTTCACAATATCTAAATTCTCATAGACGTGAATTTTGTATAATTTCAAAATATTGTGATATTTTTAGGTTGGATTTAGATATAATTGAAATTGAGATGAAATTTATTTGTTTTAACTTATAATTTAAAAAATTTATTTTTAAAAATCCAAGTTATTAAAAAATAATAAACCTTTCATCATATAAAGTATTAAATTAGTCCATTACATGTCTTATTTTGTACATATATATATTTATATAAATTATTTTTTAAAAAATTCATTGAACCGGGGTTGAATCGGTCCGACCGATTGAATCTCAACCCTTCCACTTCACCGGTTCAATTAACGGTCCGATTTTTAAAACATTGCCCATAATCCCATCTTCCTTTCCTTCGAGAAAAAAAAAACAAAAAACCCACCTTCATCTGTCAACTTCGTATCACGTGCACATATTAATTTTTGGCCTTTACACTCTCCGTGCAATTTTAGGCACGTGGAACTCTATTTAACACAATAATTTAATATTGAAATTGAAAAGCGGTTACGTAACATACTTTTTCACTTTTTTGATTTTTTTGGAAAACGGAAATCGTTGCGTTCCCCTCAACTGTGGTCCTATAAATGGTCCTCGTCATCGTCTTTATACTTCACACTAGGGCTGCAAACGAGCCGAGCCGAGTCGAGTTTTGGCCTTATCGAGTCGAGCCTTGACTTAATTTCATCGAACTCGAACTCGAGCTCGAGCTCGACGAGCTGGCAATTTTGAAGCTCGAGCTCGAGCTCGACTCGATTCGAGCCGAGCTCGAGCTCGAGTTCGAGCTCGAAAAAATAAAAATAATTATTTTATTTTTTTAAAAAATAAATAAAATAATATTTTTTATTAATAAATAATAAAATATTAAGGATATTTATGTAATTTTACTATTAAAATAAAAATAAAAATAAAAAATATATATATATACTCGAGCTCGCGAGCCGGCTCGCGAGCTAACGAGCCGGCTCGCGAGCTAACGAGCTTAATATTTTGAGCTCGAGTTCGAGCTCGAGTTTGACTCGACCAGCTCGAGCTCGACTCGAGCTCGAAAAATGTCGAGCTCGACTCGAGCTTGAATCGAGCCGCTCGCGAGCGGCTCGCGAGCGGCTCGATTCGTTTACACCCCTACTTCACACCACCCCAATTTGTTTCCTTCTTTCTCCTCCTCCTTTGTTTCTGTAGCAAAACAATGGCAAAGTGTTTAGCCATAGCATCCCTCCAAATTCTGAGCCTGCTTTTACTAGCAAGCTTGGGACAATCAAAGACAGTGTTCACAAATTTGACGGTGTACGACCATGAATTTCGAAGTGGAGATGGCCAGAGCATTTTCCCAGTTGCAGGTCTTCCCAACGCAACCTGGGGCTTTAACCAATTTGGAACTGTTTTTGTCGTTGATAATATCTTGACCCAAAGCGTTTCGTTCAAATCCGCACTAGTTGGTCGTTCGCAAGGCATTGCTGCAGTAGCATCCCTTGATAACATCAACCTAGAGATTGTGATAACTTTTCTGTTCACTAATGGAAAGTACAGTGGTAGCACTCTGGAAATGAAAGGAATTTTCATACAGTCTATGGGTGTCAATGAACTTGCAATTTTAGGAGGAACCAAACAATTCCGGTATGCAACAGGGTATGCTACCTTTGAGCCGGTCAGCGCAATAGGAGATTATATTACTTTAAGGGCGAATCTCTACATTAGACAGGACATACCAGATGACAGCCCTGGCATTGCTCTTCATTAATAACTGATATATCTATACATATATACATATATATATATATGTATGTCTATATGTATATCAGTATCTTATAAATAAACTTGACCCTGGGCCCTATAGGTCATCAGGTCAAGAGTTTCTTTCTCCGTGTAATAACTATAAAAATGTATATGCTGTGAGCTGGATGTTTCGCTATCAATAAAACAGTATGGTTCACAATACTATTGAATAATGTTGAGTAACTATTGCTAGATCTTTTCTCGACTTATGTTCCACTTCTAAAATTGAAGACAGAAAACTAAGGCAAGAACGTGTCATAAATTTCTTACTCTTTACTAATTAAAATCTGAATAATCTAGGTACGATTATAGTTATTCCTTGTACCTAGTTATTCAATATAAAGGATTTTTTCTAGGTACGATTATGGTCCTGCCGACTTTGAAACTCAGGCCACCCAAATGATAAAATTTTTTTTTGAGCCAGAGTGCCATTCTGGTTCAGGACCCTGTCAATTAATGTCATATTATCCAAGTAGCAAGTAGCGTCCACCAAATAAAAATCAAAATGCTACAATTAATAAAATCAAAACGCGTCCCACTCAAGCAAAATTCATCAAACAGTCCCTCTCAAGCAATTCATCAAACAATTGGCGAGCCAACTTGAGGCACCCACATTTCACTAAATAAATGTAATGCTTCTGGCCAAAGACCCAACAAAGACATCATCAATTGTTGAAATTCCACAAGAAATAGAGTAAAAATTGAATTTTTTTCTCTAAAGTTTATATAACAACAATTGATATATTTTAAAATCAACACAAAATATTTAATTTAACCCATAATTCTAAGTTAAATAGGAAAAATACGGACCATAAAAAGCATATACACATCAAGTAACCAACTAAGAGTAACCAAAAAAAACAAAGAAAAGGTAAACTAACATGGTAAATCCGTAATGGCTTGAAATTTTAGAGGCTAACTAAGCCGTGCACTTCAATGCAAGAACAATTGGTGCATCAACTTTTGAAATGAAAACAAAAGAAAATTGGAGTTCTTGGAGATTGAAGAAGAGAATTGAAATTGGCTTTTGTCTTGATAGTTGACCGAGGCAAGGAAACAGAGAGAGCCAGGCAGCGTATTTGCAAATTGGAGAGAAAACTCTTTAGTTTATGCCTTAGGGTTAGAGCAGTTGGTTATTGCCTTATTGGTACTACTACTTGGTGGCTGACCGAAATAGGAAGTCAAATGTTTTAAAAATAAAAAATTGCGGTTCACGGTTTTATACGGTTTGAACGGTTTTAAAGGTTTTTTTCGGGTTTGACCGGTTCTTGAAATAGGTCAAACTAAGATATGAGCTGGACCGTGTCCATGGCTGGTTCGCGGTTCGCTCGGTCGAACAGGCCCTTGATATCCGATTTTTAAAATTTTGCTTTTTTTCCACAGAACAGTTAAATAGCATCATTGCAGACATAGGATTCTTTCTAGAGTAAATTACTTATTACCCCTTATAGTTTTACATAATACCAGTGGCCCCCTAAGGTTTTAAAATAGCTACATAACCTCCTTATAGTTTTATATAAAGTGAAAAATGGATGGAATGCACAATCACTTATTACACTTATACCAAATGCACTTTAAAAGTGTGTGTGAAAAAATCTTAATATCCATGTAATCCCCTTATGATTTTTATAGATATCTACTTTACCACATATAATTTTTGCATTTATCTAGATAATCTCCCTATACTTTTATACAAGGTGGTTAAACTGTTGATTGATTTAGCATTTAAGTAAGGCACTATTGGTATTTTAACTAACAATATTATATAGACTATTTTTCATCAAATTTTCACTTTACATAAAATCATAGAGAGGTGATGTGGATATTTTGAAACATTAGAGAATTACATGGCAATAGATGAAACTACAGGAAAATTATATGTAATTTATCCTTCTTTGTACTATAGATATGAATGGGATAAACTTAATTTTTTTTTGTCATAATGATAACATTTCTATAACTTATTCCATTCTATTTTAAGGGGAGGGAACCTAACCGAGTGAAGGAGGTGAAAAAGGAAGCTACAAGGTACTTTATGAATCTATTCAGTGACCCGATGCCTCTGTCCAAGGAACACTTATCTGCTTTAAGGTCTTTGGAGATGCGGCAGTGATATCATGAGGAACAGCTACAATTGGAGGCAAAAAGAAATATATGATATATTATTAGCGTGAATATGTTAAACAAAAAATCACAAAGAAGAAAAAAAAGTTTCATTAGAATACTTATTACCCATTTAATATTATTTTATTCTAATTTGAATTTTAGTTTATGCTAAAACCCGTAATGTCACTATTTAAAATTTAGGGAAGTACAATGTTTCAAAATCAAAACATTGAGGACCAAGGTGTCAAGTCAAAGTTGTTGACTCATAGCAATTTAATGTTGACTAAAAAAATTTAAAAGAAATGTTGACCATTAGTAATTGTTCTATTTTTGTTAGTTATCCTAAATCTACCTAAAATCACAAATTTTGAGGTCAAAATTTATTTTGATCAAAATATTAGGGATCAATTTAGCCAAACATTAGGGACCAAAGTTGCAATTCTTCCTAAGTTTTATTATGTCTTATCACTTGTAGTTTTTGCCTTACTTAGCAAAGAATTAAATAAAAAAGGATATTTTAAAGGTTTGGACTTGTAGGAGAACTTAAGCTCACCATCCAATTAAATAAAAGAACTCGGATTATTTTTATCAACTTGTATTTTGCAACATCAACTTGACATTTGCAAGTTGATGCATTCTTTTTTCTTTTTTTGGCATCACATAGATACTAAGTTCATTAGAGTATAATAATAAGTTTGTACTAGTAAAGCAATATTTTATGACCAGCGGCGGAGTTAGGAATTTGATTTTGGCGGAGGGGACCGGCAAAACTAAACATCATTATAAATCCTAATCTAAGCATGTGAGAAATCGAGATTAAATAAGCAAACTAAATTCGCAAGATTCAGCTAAAAATTGGTGGTAGTATTACGATTTATAAAACAAAAGAGAGTTAAACCAAATGCATGTCAATATATCTACTTTATAACCCAAAAAGGATTTACCTTTTCATTTAGTCTAGGCATCTAAAAGTGAAATGGGATCACTTTCACCTTGTGATTCGATTGTAGGACATTTTCTTGATTGATTTTTCAGAGAGCATATAACATTTGGATATATGGAGAATGTTGATTACTTGAAATAGTCCTAGGATTCTAGACATCCATAGATGTAGAAGGTTCAAAATTATCGGGTTTAATACTTGTTTCAATAGGACTTTTCTTGAAGAAAGAATCATTTTTCTTGCTTATCATAGCCACTACATTATCAAATTTCAAGAAGTTACTAGAGTAATTTGAAAAATCACTAGCATAATCAATTACATATCTCATGTTTCAAAAGTTATATATTAAGATTTTTTTATTCACTTAAAATAGCGCAAGTTCAAAATGTCATATTATAAACATTCATTGTTAGTCTAGAATCATATTTTTAGCTTTTCCAATTATTGCAATAGAATAAAACAAATTCAATATATTCAATGACACAGCCGAAACAATTGTATTTCATTAAAAAAAATGAAAGAGGCAATATTATCAAATCGTCATCCAAAATAGCTTCA
Organism: Coffea humblotiana; assembly: GCA_023065735.1. Classification (NCBI taxonomy): domain Eukaryota; kingdom Viridiplantae; phylum Streptophyta; class Magnoliopsida; order Gentianales; family Rubiaceae; genus Coffea; species Coffea humblotiana. The sequence goes on along the minus strand of CM041212.1, from coordinate 18,729,211 downwards.
CTAAAGAGCAAAGTATAAATAACTGTTAATCCAATGAAGGCAAGGAAATTGGTATTGATATTGTCATTTAAAGATACCCAATAAGGTTCAAATTCACCTAAATTGAAGATAAAAGATGCACCAGATTAAGTTTTCATCTTTCAAAGAAAGTAGGCAAAAGAAAAAACCAATCAAGTCTAAAACTCAAGTTTCATCTGTGAAAGAAAATAAACAAAAGAAATAGCCCCCACAAACCTAGATGTCAATTCCACTATTTATCTAATAGAAAGTTTATTAAACAAACAAAAAAAACACACACACACACAATTGCCTGCTTTGCTGGTTGCTGGAGCATGAAGTGAAGATGACCTGTTGCCTCCAAACCCAATGTACTAGTAGATAAAAATAAGGGCTGAACTAGTAAGCTTTATGTATGGGACATTGAGTTGGGTTTTCTTATACCTCAGTGATACTTTATAAGTGATATTTTTTTACCTTATTTTAAATAGAATTTGTGCCCCACGTATCTTTTTAGAATTTTAGTTTATGAACTAACTTAAAAAATCACGTAATTCTTTCACAGCCTTTCTAAGAAAACTCTAGGAGCACACTTAAAATTATATTAAAATTATATAAGTATTATAGGAATTTAACGGGGCAGTGGGGGCGTGCCCCCACCTTAAATCCGCCCCTATATATATATATATATATATGCACACATGTGTGCGTGTGTGAGAGCGTGTGCTGGATTCTTTCTATTACAAATATGAATGGAATAAAGTTAATTGAAGGAAGTGAAAAAGGAAGCCACTGGCTTCTTTATGAATCTATTCAGTGACACGACACCTATTTAATTTCCCAGGTACATCAAGGTCTTGAGAGATGCGGAAGCTATGTCACGAGGAATAGTACCTATTGGAGGCTTCCGTCACGGAAGCTGAGATTAAAGAGGTGTCCTTTAAGATGAAGAGAGGTACTGCCCCTTGCCCTGATGGTTTTACTGTTGATTTTTTCATTTTGGAATCGGAGACAGAGTGAAGCTTGTGAAGGCTGTGCAAGCTTGCTTAACCTTGAATCCTTTATATGGTACTTTGAGCTCTTTTACTGTCTTAACTCTTGTTCCTAACACCTGTGACTATAAAAAGACTTCTGCTTGCTGATCTATTTGCATTAGCATCTTAAACTATCGAATTTAGTACTTTATTACCTTACATTCTTAATTCGTGACACACTGATTGTTTTTAATAAGGAAATGATAGAATTTAAGAAGTGCGGACGGAGAAATAGGATTTGGACCTAAAACATCTATTTTTGACATCTCAACTTTAGCCAGTAAGCCAAAGCCTCTTCAACTTCAGACACACTATTCAATTTTGCCACAAATCAATAAAATCTCTCACCATTTATTAATAAAAACCGAATTTGCAGTAGTTCGTGTAACTCTTTATCGTTTAATGGTACTAAAGCTTTTTTTATTCAAAAAAAGCCATAAAAATTTTATTGATTATAAATAGAATTGTAAAATGTACGATGATGTAAGCTCTTAAATACAGCAATCAAGAGTTTATAGTTCAAACTGCTACCAGTGTCAGTTTAGGAGTGCAAATTGCAATCAACCAAAAAATAAATTGCACCACAATTCTTTGTACGCCAGTGTTTGTGTATTTGGTGTGTGTTTGCTGTGTGCATTTTATGTAAGAGACTTATCATTGTTAAAACTTAAAACTGGTCCTTACCCCATTACTTGTCTTTGTTTGGATTGGTTGGTTGGAAAAGTAATGCTCAAAAATTTATTAATGTCATTTATTAGACATTTCAGCAGCTAAAATAAGTAATATCAGCCAAATAGACAGCAAGTGTTATACTTGTTTCAATGAAAACGAAAGTTTGGACTTCTTAATTTGTTGGGTAAATTACATATTACCCCCTTAAGGTTTTAAAATAGTCATATAACCCTTCTATAGTTTTAAGTGAAGTGAAAAATAGACGGAATACACCATCAATTACGACAATTATATGATATGCGCTTCAAAAGTGTATGTGATAGAATTATAATTGATAAGTGTATATTTTACGTATTTTTAAGTATGTTTTATTGGTTAGTTTTGGTGTGTTTTAACTACTTTTATAGCTAATGAACTAAGTTGTTAGTGAAAAAAGGCATTTTATGGTTTAAGTGGTAAAAATTGCATTTCTATGGATTTTAATGATAAAAATTTCATGTTTTTGTAGGTTTAAGGATTCAATCATCAAATGGAGTGAGTTGAGAAGATAATTGGATGATTGATGATTGTTTGAAGTGATAAAAAGAAAATATGAAATATAAAAGAGGAAATGCAATCAAGAATAAAAGAAAGCAAGTTTCATAGCTTTGACACCTCATATTATTTTAGCTATATCTTGAGCTACACATATCAGATTGAGGTGATTTTATACCTTTTGAAACTAAGAGACAGATCTACATTTGGTATGAGACATAGAAGTCCAGTTCAGTCATTTTCATTGTCAAAAAGTTGAAATACAGAAGTGAAACTCTGCTGTCGAAAGTTGAAACAGAGCTCTAACCAGTCAAGGGTATTTTGGTTATCTTTCGGTCCACAGAACTCCAAATTGGATGATTCTTGAAGGACTTGGAAAGCTAACTCAAAAGATTACAACTTTTATGCTTTTCACAAAAGCTAGTTCGACCTCTATCATCAAGAAAATAGCAGTTGAAATGGTGCAAAATGCACAGAAGTAAAAACGTGACTAGTGAATACGTGGTTTGAAGTCGCGTATTTCTGAATGCTACAACTTGCTCTGCAACTTATGTTGTGTTCACACTTTTTGACCCATTTTCCTGCAAGAATTTCGGTGGAAACAGCACAAGACAGCTGCCAAAGAAGCTTTACAACTCAAATCTAGCTTGTTTGTGGGCTCAAGAGGAATTTTAACATGATTTAACTCTCTGACTTTTGTATAGAATTCCTCTATAAATAGCAGCCTTTGGAGACTATTTTCACAACTTTGGAAGGTTAGAGAAACTCACCAAAAATGAAGTGTTTACTGGAATTTTTTTAGTTCATTGGTTAGGGTATTATAGTATAGTTAATTAGGTTAGTTTATCCACTCTTGTATATTGGCTAGATTAGGATGAAGATGGAGATGAAGAAGGAGAGATTGAAACTCATGTGACAAGGGTTATCTCTTCTCCAACTCTTTATCTTTTGTATTGGATTCTTAAATATGGTTAATATGCAAGTTTTGGATTTTGTTTTCATGTTTAGTTAAAGTTTATGTCTAGAGTATGGATGAACTTTCTATATCTTGCTAGTGATATTTACTTGGTTATTTGATGATATTATTTTGAGCAAGTTATTTATCACTTTTGCTTATCTAATCATGATTAACCGGCCATTAATTATGATAATCTAAAGGTGTTAAGTTTGCAATGAAAATTGGAATTTAACACTAGTTCAAGGCAGTGATAAACTTAGGGAGTTCACTCACGAGAGTAAAGGTGCACCTATGTAGCTTTAGTGACTTGTTTCTTGTAATTTCATAAAAGAAATGAGCTTGTAGTTAATTTCATAACCACGAGAGTAGGTATGACTTAATTACAAGTATAGTTGATTCACTACGAGAGTGGGTTTCACATACATAAGGAAATTACGCCATAACTAACCCAGATAATAGCATTCACTTAATCGGTAATTGCATTTGTAAGAATAGTAAGGAATTCTATACCTCTAGGAGATTTCTAGTGTTATTTCTATTACTTTTACGTTTATGGTAGTCTAGATAATAAAGGAATTTGAAAATCACCGGTAATTGAAAATTTTCTCTGTGGGATCGACCCTTAATACCCTATACTCGTGTACGACCTGTATACTTGCAGAAAAATCGCGTGTGGAGTATTTAGCATTTATAAAGGTAAAACTTGACTGTGGATGAGTTTAATTGTTATATGTATATCCCACGCTCGTTAATAATATCTACTTAACCCTCCTATGGTTTATAAAAATATCCAATTTACACCCTCTGACTTCTATATTTATCCATGTAATCTCCCATAATTTTATGTAAGGTGATTAAGTCATCGTTTAATTTAATATTTAAGTAAGGGCACTATTGGTATCTCAACTAATGATGCTATATAAGCTATCATCAAGTTTTCACTTTATGTAAAATCATAGGTGGTGGAGTGAACATTTTAAAATGTTAAAGGAGTCATGTGGCAATAGATGAAATCGCAAAGAATTATTTGTAATTTACCCTAATTTGTTTAGCAAAATATTCTTTCTATTTATTTTCCTTTTTCTCGTTCTCCTATGTAAGGTTTAATTTTCGTGAACTGGAAAAAAAATATTTTGTCTTTTTTTTCTGAGGTATGCACAAGGGTGGATGAAGAGTTCATTCAATATCCACTATCTATTAAATATACTTATTAGCAAATTGTAACTATATACAACCAACATAGACATATTTCTTTTTAAGTTTTTAACAAGATATACTCGGAAGGATAGAAGGAAAGGGATAATAATGCATGGAGTTTCTAACCCTCATTTTGAAATGTGGAAATAAAGCCCCTCAAGTCTTTCATTTCTTAGATACTTCAGCCTGTCAACCATTCAGCTGTATTTGATTCCTACCTAATATGATAGAAAGAGCTATACGAAACGAGAATATGGTATGAAATGGCAATTTTCTTGATAAAAGTTGTCTACTTCCATTTTTACCCATCAACTCATTAGCATGTGGTAAGAACATGACATTTTTATAGACAAATGAGGCTAGAAAAGTGATTGGGGACAAATTTTTAAGCTTTCAATATGTAGGGATCTTAATGCATCATTTTCATATGAGGGGCCAAAAATAGATGCTATGCACTTGTTAGGCCTATTTGCGGTTTTTTTTTTTAGACTCAAATTCTTGACTAATAATACAGTATTATTATTTTGAACATGCAGGTGAACGAACCAGCCATACTAATACCAATTTCCATTTTTGTGATCTTTAGCATGTATTGTGTATCAGAATACATTCAAACAAATCAATCAATAAAATCATAGTGGAATAACCCCAGAATGGCTAGAATAATTGCCATGACTGCATGGTTATGTGGATTCCTTAGTGTCATATCCAAGATCTTGAGGTTGTCTGAGATAGTATTTGAAGTTACAAAGAAGGAACAAAGTTCAAGCACTGAAGAGAGTGATGAGAAGCTAAGAAGGTTCACATTTGATAATTCACCAGTTTTTGTCCCTGGCACAACCATTTTGATGGTGAATTTGACTGCTTTAGGTATTGGATTCTTGGATTTCATACAAGGGAATGGAGGTAAAATAGAGTGGGGAATAGGAGAATTGGTATGTAGCATATGGGTGGTCTTCTGTTTTTGGCCATTCTTGAAAGGGTTACTTGGGAAACGAAAATATGGGATTCCATCATCCATAGTTTGCAAGTTGCAGCTCTGGTATTTGTTTTTGTTCAGATTTGCAGATCAAGCTGGGGAATACAACCCTTTTGTTGTTTTAAGGTTAACTGGTTAAGTATCGGTTTCATCCTTGTATTTAATTTATGAAATTCACATGTTCATCTAAGAAAGATTTTTTCGGAAAAGCACAGTCAAACTGTGCTATAATAGTATAACACTTTATTTTTTTTCAAAAAAAAAAAAAAGAATGCAGTGTAAGATAATAAAACGTTTGAAAAGCATGTTAAACATTTTTTCAAAACAGATATTTTCTAAAAATTTCTTTTTTGTTTTATTTTTTTCTGTAAGAGAAGATTGGGAGCTTGGGATTTAAGAAATAGGGAGTGATATCTGTTTTGAAACAAATGTTTAGTACAGGAGAAAATTGGTCAGACTCAACTATTAGTAGTGTATCAAAATGATTTTTGAAATTTAAATGGAAATAACTCAAGGCCCTAATGTTTACCATTTTGACCAATGTGATCTCTAAAATTTTTATAAAACTAAATATTTTGTCGGCTATTTAATATCCAAGAAGCCATGTGGGCTTTAGCAACTAACAAGTGACAACTAGGTTATCCTGGCGTCTCCATTAAACCAGAAAATTTATTATCTTGAAATCAAAACCAATGTGAGTTTTTCGAAATGAGTAAGTTACAGCTTTCTGGAAAATTATTCTTTCCTTCTCAGTGAATCGATTTTTTAATTCTTAATGCACTTAACATTACGGCATACTTGTAGCATGAATCTCAAGTCATGCAAGGGTCAGCATAATGCATTGAATCAATTGACAACCAACGTTCTAGTGCAATTCTACAACAGAACTGTCTCGTGAATGTGAATACATGTAAACAACGATTCCCAGATGCATCTTTATTTTTGACAAGGCAGGCAACTGGAATGTAAAGTTCCCATGAAATGGAACACTGCTCTAGCTGTTAAATGCCTTGGTAGGCTGCAATCTCACCAGATATCAGGCCGGAGCTCGCCGGTAGCTGGAGGCATCCATCTCCCTGAGTTGTAGACATTCTCACCTACTTTCCATCCAGGAACATCCTTCATTATTCTAGCCTCTTCCTCAAGATATTTCTTCAATTCTTCGACAAATCTGATAAGAGAAGCAAGTACATAAATTAATTAATGGGGAAGTCATCAAGTTAAATGCAATAACTTGAAGAGGGTCACATTCAGTGCGTTCTGGGAGAAAACCACAGCAGAAGTTGCTCACCTTTCATCTTCTTCAGCTTGCAGCAGAGATAAGAGAGCACTGCGCGCAGCATACTTTTCTTCCTTCAGTGCCCTAAATAGTGCAAGAACTGTCAGCACATAATGCACATAACATTGTGTTTTGTATTAGTTCAAGCGAAATTGAGTAAATCCAGCTTTGATCCTCAAAATCAACATTCATCTGTAACTCCTTTATTGTGGGCAGAGAATTTAAAAATCATGAGTTTTATTACTGATTATTTACAGGGATGAAAAATAAGTTGGCTTATGAGTAAAACTCCAACACTAAAGACTAGTGCTAAAGTAAATGATACTATCCCGCTCAATAGGGAAAAAAGATTGAAAGTAAAAGGAAGAAGAGTAGATTCTACAAACTAGTTTGCATGACTTTAAGAAAAAAGAAAGGAAAGAATAAAATGGAAGGACAAAGAAAAGGAATCGGGAATGTGCTCAATAAAATATTCATCAAATACTTGCACGAGTGATATTCCATTTCTGATAAAAACACAACTTAAGATGCAAAAGATTAATCTGTGCATCCCTTTCTTTGCATTTCATTTAGTTTCTTTCAAACAGATTCCAACACGAGATCTTAAATCTCCTAGTCCTCTCCTTTCTTCTACTTTTGATTCCTTAAATCCAAATATACCCAAAAAGTAGCAACAGCAGTGAAAATTTGGGAAGAAGAAAACAAGCTACAAAATGGTGATACAGAAAACAACTTCTGCTTTCAGTCTAAAGTCAACCATAACATTACTATACACAAACATCCAAAACGACCTCTGCCATCTATCTCGTGTCACTTTATTGGTAGTATCAGCAACACAGCTCAAACATTTCTTTATTCTTCAAGGAAGTTCTACATACGTCTCTACGAGTCTGTTGTAAAACGGCCTGATATGGCAGTTGACCACATTTCTTTACTGCTTTCCACCTATATTCTTCAGACACAAAAATCATGAAAAAGAAAAACGCTCATAAACAGCTCCACCATCTAGACTTACATTTTTTTCCCCTCTCATCTACTTCTGGTGGACTATCTATTGAGTTCGAGAAATTTTCTCTCTCTCCTCTACTTCCAGTAGACTATCTATTAAGCCTGAGAGATTTAGATATTTTATTTTATTGGTCAGAGAGAACATTTATACCAAGATATGAGTTGAGATCCTATTCCATTCAATTCTAAATTTGTTACAAGGATGTAGGTGAGGCAAGTAGCCAGCAGATATCAACGTAGACCAAGGTAGCATAATTCTTACATTTTTCATTCCAAACATGCTTGGCTGTCTAGCCAGTTATACACACTTAGGAATTGTTGGCCCTGTTTGGATGGCGAGTTTTGGCAAAACAAAATTTTGCCAAAACACACATCTACAGTGATCCTCCCTGTAACACTCAAAAAACACCAAAAAAAATAAAAGATAAGATAAAGAACATCTACAACACCCCCATCAACCAACCCCCAACCTCCCTTAACCACCATCCCTCCCCGAACCCCTGCCACCCCCTCCTCCCTGCGTACCACCCTGACCCCTCTCTCATCTCCCTTCCCCCTTATTTTCCCCTCTCCTTCTTCCTCCCTTCTTCCCACTCCCTCCAATCTCCCCCCATCCGGATCCCCCTCCGGATCTATTTCAAACTTGATCTGGAGGGTGGTTAAGGTGGGGGAAGAGGGGAGTGTGGGAGTGAGAGAGGAGAAGGGAGAGAAGGGAGGGTAGCTGGCAGAAAGGGAGAGGGAGAGGCAGAGGAAGGAGGTGGTGGATAGAGGGAGATGGCAGTGGAAGGACGTGGAGGGAGGGGAAAGAGGGGAAGGTGGTAGGTAGAGGGGCATAAAAAAATTTGCTATCATACTAAAAACCAACCCCCAAAAACACATTAAAAAAACTCTTAAAACACCACTTCAAAACTTTTATTAAAACACATGTCTACAATTTAAATTTTAGACAAACACCCCAAAGCGGACCTAATGATATGGTGCAAAATTGCTATTTAATTTATGATTATTTTTTCCTTGATTTTAGCTAAATATTGTATTAATTGATAGATTCTACTTATGTTTGGTTAATGGTACCAATTGAAGGAAAATGCTCAAAACATGATTAAAAGGGCAATTTTCCAGTATGTTGAGGATTAATTTGGTTGTGTCACGTTCGGAACCTATGTTCAAGTCCAGAAGACTCGGAAATTTATTATGCACAGGGATTTCCTAGTTTGAGTCAATTATGAATAGCTTGTGGTTAAAGATTTGAAAGATTTTAATTATCTTTAATAGTAGTATTGGATTAGGAAACATGAGATATTATCTCTTGTAGTTTCTTTCTTTTATTTAGGAAATATGTTTTATTAGTTAAGTAGTAGATACCAAAATAGGAAACTAGAAGAAGGCCGGATTCCAGTTTGATTAATACCTCGGCCCAAGGAACAATTTTTTAAATAAACGGTGACTCTTTGCGGGAAAAAGGTAGCCGCTTGGCTTTCTTTTCTTCTTGATTTTTTTTCTTTTGTCGAACGCTAGTATGCATGACTTCAATGAATTTGATGTGCGGCTAATTTACCTTTCTAGTCGAGGGATAACAAAGGATTTGATTCAAATACATTTGTGAGATTTAATTATTTTTATTAATTTTTTTATTCGTTAGTATTCATATGTTTTCTGATTTAATTTCTTATGATTGTTTTGTTGTTTGGATATCAAGAGCATGATATTTAATTCAACTTAAAAAACCAATACCAGTTAAAATAGTTAAATCCGTAATTATTTAATTGTCTTAAATTACTGGCGACTAATGCAATTGATTTCATATTAGGGAGACAAATGATCTAATTTAAATAAACCATAGTAGTGTATTTATTGATTAGAACAGGGCTTTTCTAGTTTCTAATGCAATCAAGAAATTAAATTGTATGGGTTTACATAGGATTATTTCTTGATTAGAAAAGTAGTTAACAAGTGTACCTTAACTATCGAGACGGCAAGGAAAAGTTGATTGTCATCGCTTGTTTAGTAACTATAACCTGTTTATTAACAAATAGATAAAATAATTATTGCATCAATGAACAATTGCATTAATCACTTTCGAAATTATACCCTTGACTAGAAATTCATTATTCCTGATTTAAATTTAATTTATTTATGTTTAGGTATTTTTATTTCTATTGAGTAGTTATTTTAATTTTAATTTTTTCAAAATCCCCTTTTAGTTCTTACTTGGAAATAAAAGATTTTTTTCCAATCCCTGTGAAGACGACCCTACTCACCACTATATGTAAATTTTTATTTTTTATGAGTAGATTTTTATTATTGCACAGACTTGACACCTGTCAATTTTTTGCACTGTTGCCAAGGACTGGTGCCTGATTAATTTGTTTCTTTTTGAGTTCATCTTATTTTTATTTCTATTTTTGTCTTATTTTTTAAAATAGTTTATGGCTGCTAACATTCAGTATTTTGGTGCTAGATTGGATTTTATTTCTAAGAGGGGTAATGAGGCTCGTACTTTTTCTAATGATCAACGCTTAAATACACTAACCTCTCATGCAGAAAAATTGGCTGTTGAAACATATGGAATTTGTTATGCCTTGGATCATTTAACCGACATATGTCTTGCATTTCAAAATGACCTAAGTACCTCAATCAATACTTTTGGAGATTTTTCACCTCTATTTCAAAAGTGATATGATGCTTATTTAAATGGGTATCATCAAGGATGGTGAAACAACTCTAACTTTAATTATGCAACAAAATCAATAGGTTTTCAACATCAATATCAATAGCAACCGCCGTCATCCACATCAAGTATATCTCTTGAAGAAATGGTTAAGTCACTAACTATTAACACATTGATTTCAACAGGAAACAGAAATGAGCATTAGAAATCTAGCGGATCAAATGTGTCTAATGGCATCTAAAGTGACACAATTGGTTTCTCAAATTTGTGAAGAATTGTCCTCACAAGCCATTATCAACCTTGAGGAAGATAAGAGTGCAATTATCCCAACAAGTGACAAGGAACTGCAAGAGTCTCACGAAAAAGAATCTAAAGATCTAGCTAAAAAGAAAGGTGAAAAAGGAAGAAATGGAAGCCCAATTTCAAGTCGCTCTAGTGAACAAATCCGGTGAATAATTCTCAATCCATTCCCTAGCCAATACTCTCCTGATTCTTACTTTGTAATTTTTGTTAGTGAAATTGACTTTGTTATACCAAAAATTTTTGAGCCTCATGACAAGAAAAAGTTAGTAGTTGCTATGACCAAATATCTTGAATCGATAAATGCTCATGATGGAATGAAGAATTAAAATCATTACTTACTTGTTTGGCGCCATCTACTAGCCAATGGAAGAAAGTAACTCATGTGCTTAAAGATCACTCTATTTACGAGGGCTATCAGGAGTGCATAGAGGATGAAGCACTGAAACGAGTTACAAGATTTTATTTTCCATGAACAAAAATGCCACTGTCTAGCCAAAGACATTAAAGAAAAGTGCTTATTAGGAGATAACCCAATTCACTTTTTAGTTCATTTTTATTATTAGTTTCACTATGTTTATCTTAGACTTTTTCATATTTAATGTATTTAATTTTCGTTTTTGATGTTTCAATGGTCAGAAGATTTCAACCCAACAAGGCATGCTCATGTCTAACTAACTGAAAAGCTCATGTTTCAATTTCAAAAATTATGGAAGATGACTAGACAACAAGACATGCCCACGTCTTGAGGGCACATTGTAACTCGCAAATAATCCAACTTCACCATCAGAAGATTAGGCAACAAGACGTGCCCATGTCTTGAGGGCATGTTGTAATTCGCAAATAACCCAACTTCACTATCAGAAGACTATAGACCAACAAGACGTGCCTACGTTTGGAGGGCACGCTGAACCTCGTGAAAATTTCACTCCACGATCAGAAGACTACAAAGCAACAAGACGTGCCCGCGTCTTGTTTTAGCAAGAGAGAGCAAAAAACACTCGAAACCTTAACTATTCTCCATCTTTTCTTTTCTTCTTTTTTCCTTCATCTCTTTCTTTCTTTTCATTTTTTTCTCTCCCTTGCATTCCAGATGACGAACTCCTTGCCTTTGCCATTTGAAAATTGTCACCAAGTTTGGACGTCATCGCCGCCGCTCACCTTTGCCAATTGTGATTAGCGCTGCAATCATTCTGTCCGTTGTACTCCTCCTTTTGCCCTCACCCATAGCTGCCATGCCTCCCTTTGTTGATTAAAGAAGTTTCGTTGCCCATTTTTCCTTTTCTATTGTTCTTTATTTCTTACATTGGAGACAATAGAAGATTTAGGTATGGGTGCAGTATATTTGAAAAAGTGCAAGTGTAGGCATTTTTGTTAAAATATTTTATTCGATTTTTTGAATTTTATCCAATTTTTGTCACTTGTGCATTTTTGTGGCTATTCTTGATAACAATAACTAGTTGTCTCAAATTGTACCATTGCTAAGATTTTATGTACTAATGTGTTAAATATGATGTGGTAAGGTCTACGAGTGTTTCTTTGGTGAATATTTGAGATTTTGTGACTTTTGCATTTTTTGCTTAACTTTTTTCGGTATTGTAAATATTTGTCTAGCATTTTTCATGTAAATTGGTTCAACTATTAATCTTAGTTCTCCATATTTGGAAAATGAAACAAGCTTATGGTCTTTAATTTTTATTTTGATACTTATTTGTAAAGAGTATTTGGCTATATTCCTCTAGTATCATTGCCTAGTAACCAGGGGTGTTCACCAGTGTCGATTTTCGTGTCAAAAACCAACGATAACTATGAGTGTATGGTTCTTAAATGATGAGAGTTGAGTAACCGGGTTCCTTCATTTAGTAGATGTCAGAATTCGCGTCAAAAGACTTGAATGGATAAGGCTAAGCATTTTTCCTAAAAAAAACAATTAAAAGAAAAAAAAGAGACTTAAGTATGGGGATATTTTTAAAAAAAAGAGAAAAAGGAAAAAAAGCTGTAAAAAAGTGAAATATGTGCAAATATGTGAATGATTGTGTTAGCCTGCTGATCCATGAGATTTAATATTGAGATTTTACTTAATAGTTGAACCATTTGCTGATGAATACTAGTTGAATGTTTTATATCCTTATATTTGTTAGCCAGGAATTAGAAGAGTCTTTGGTTTTGAAAGCAAATCGAAGAGATATCTCTTGGAGACTAGTCACTAGTATTTGACATGTATTTTAATTATATCTTGACAGTAGATGATTTGAGTGATAGCTATTGTTTGAACTCAATTGCTGATTTGTTGTTCTCATGCTTAAGGAGAAGCATAATTTAGTTGGGGAGGAATTGATAGGGTGCAAAATTGCTATTTAATTTATGATTATTTCCCTTGCTTTTAGCCAAATATTGCATTAATTAATTGATTCTACTTACATTTGGTTAATCATGCCAATTCTAGGAAAATGCACAAAATGTAATTAAAAGGGCAATTTTCCAGCATGTTAACGATTAATTTGGTTGTGGTACGTTCAGAACCTGCGTTCAAATCCAAAAGACTCAAGAATTTACTGTGCACAAAGATTTCCTAGTTCGAGTCAATTATGGACAGCTTGTGGTTAAAGATTTGAAAGACTTTAATTATTTTTATCAGTAGTAGTACTGGATTAGAAAATATGAGATATTATCTCTTGTAGTTTCTTTCTTTTATTTACGAAACTAGTTTTGTACCCGTTCGTTGAACGAGAATCGTCGAAAAATGATAAACTATTTAGTCAATCTTATAAAAATGTTGATATAAAATACAAATTTAATGTGCGCATTGTAATACAAAGTATTCTTATAATATAAATTTGAACATCTAATTCAGTGAATAATAATTCAAAAATGGAAAAAATAACATTCAACAATACCATAACATTCAAAAACTTGAAAATAAATAAAAAGTGCAGTAAATAGTATCAAATAATATTCTACTCTACAAAAACTTGTTTTTGTTTTTCTTCTGTTTGAACATTCTCTTCGATTTGTCTGTGCAAATCAGCATTTATTGATTTTTCATTATCACTGCATGATAGCAAAGCAGGATAACTAATTATAAAAAAATAAATGATTTATCGCATTCAAGGTTGTGTATAACAATACGTAAAGATTATAATTTAAAAAAGTAAAATAGTATATTAAATCTACCTTCTCATGCAAATCTTTTTATGAGGATTCCTTTCCTCTGTGATTTTTGTTGAACCCTTTGATGAATAATTCATATGAAGTGTATTGAAATGTTGTTGATTAGAATCATTGTTATACTAATTGGGACCTGGGAAGAAGATGCTTCAGGTTGGTATTGGTTGTCGGTTCCACCAATCTGATAATAATTTATCAAAATTAAAGGCAAAAATATTATGTGAGATATAATATGTGAAATATAAGAGAAATTTATTGCACAGTACCTGTGAAAGCATGAAATGCGTTTCCCTCTCGAAATCACAGTGGAACCATCTAGTCACCGTAAATCTATTACTACCTTGTTCCAGATTGAAATTGTTCAACTTGATTTGGAACACAAAAGGTTTCCACGTGATCTTATTTATAATTGATGACACGATTTCATTGCTAAATCCTTCCTGAAAATGAAATGCATAATAGATTTTTTTATTAGAATATTCAATGATTGAGATAAGTGTCGGATTGTCTACTATTATTAAAAATATTTTTCAAAATTAGATATAAGTTTGTTAAATTCTTCAAGAATAAAAGAAAGTTTGTGTTCTATTATTCTTTCAGCCTCTTGATCGAATATAACAAACCAAGCACTACCAGTTGCATCACTTGTCGAGACTTTTAACATATATCTGTATAAATACACATATTCTAAAAGTTATGTTTATGTAGATATTGTAGCAATTAAAATGATAAAAAAGTTAACACCTACGACATACTTCAATTTAGGATGCTCCACATTTTGATTGCAAGCATTGCACACAAAATTAGATCCTTTTAATGTCACTTTTCTCTGACATTTTGGACATGCTTTGTAGTACAGTTGACTATTGAAATCAACTTATACATAAAAGATTGGTAGTCGTTGATTCGAATGACCAATTTTGACCAACAACCATATGAGAAACTATGTCGTTCTGAATTTTGATTTGAGTATCATATGACTGCCCTAGAATTGAGGAATGTGAATTTATGGCTGCACCCGCCATGATTTCGACTCGATTATATTCGACTTCCTGTAACTTGAGTAGGTATGTAGTGATTACGGGGGATATGAGTTTGGTTGTAAGGTGAGTCCGATAACGTGGTTATCGAAGTTTCCATCTGACCATCTTTAGAAACAACAGTTCGCGAAATCACATGACGATAGGGCTGCTGTTGAATACTTTTCGATCCACTCATAGTTCCAAAAAATTATTATGTGAAACAATAGGCAGGTTATACTCATTGGTAGATGGTGACATTATTAAACTTGGATGTAATCTTCGAAGACTTCTAGCACGATCTACATTTGGGTGAAGTCTTCTTAATGGGGATATTTGGGTATGTCGAACAGTCAGGTGGTTACGTTGATTTCTACGTTCTAACATTTTGGCTCGTCGTATGCTCCTACGATATCTAGCCAGCTCAATCGAATCCACTGATAAAAGTAAAATACAAGTGTAGTTTATCTAGAGCAATAATCAATAATTGTATCAAAATACGTAAATATCAATTTATCATAATTATTATGATTAATGGTGCATATATATTTAGACTAACTTTGTTGTTTATGTTATAGTAAATATATATATACACAGATGCGCACACATTCATACACACATATATATACATATATTTGATAGTTGATTGCATTTTAATACATTGTAGAAACTTAATTTTTGTAAACATATAATTACATCAACAAAAATAAGAATCTAAATTTAGAAGTAATATTCATTTTACATGTCCTAATTTGTATAAGCAAAATAATTTAGCAGATAATAAAAAATTTTAATAAATAATTAAAATAATTTAGCATATAATAATAAATTATTTGATGAAAAAAGTAAGCATAACTTATTGGGTTGCTGTCTGTTTTTTATTTTTGCAATCTTCAAACCGAGAAGGATTCACCGAGTTGCTGTTGATAAAAACATTTATCATAACTTGATAAGACGTTGAGAAAAAAAATTATAGAAATGCTATGTAAAAGTTGTTCTTAAATAAACAAATACGTTTTGTTAGATTATTTTTCTTTGATTAACAAATGTATTTTATTTAGAGTAACAAATGTTAGAACACACAAACATGTATTAAGTGAAACTTTCAAATTAAGTACAAAGTCAATCATTCGAATAAAATGCAAATAGAGAATATTTAGTCCCTCATAGGAATTACATCCATCTTTATTAAAACAATCACTAAAAACACTCAAACTATCGATTTAAAAAATTCAACATAAAATTCCTGCTATTATCTTAGTTCATAGCTACAGACTCAGCATCACTGTTTCAATCTCATAAAGACGCTTCTTCAAAATTTTGTTCTCTTTAAGTAACTCCTTATAAAGTTCCTTTAACTCTTCATTCTCTTGTGATAACTCATATTTTGCTTGCGTTGCATCACTGTAATACATTTGAAAATGATACATTACTTTGTAGTTCACGTCTTCAACTTTAAATTCGAGTAGCGTTTGCAAGTAGTGTATTGCACGTTGTGCTCCCTGTTCTTCTGCTTCATCTTTCTCTTTGTATCCAAAACTATGAAAGCATAATTTTAGTTCATGATCCAAAGGATTTACTATTTCAAGATATGCTTTCCATGCCTTGTTGCCATTATTCTCGTAGGTCCACTCTGGTAATGGTATGTTGTATGAATCCAATATTTAATTCAATAGTGTCATGAATGAAAATTTAAAAACTCATGATTGATTCATGATTCCTACATAAATACCATTAAATAAATTAAGTGTGAATATAAACGTGCAATGATACAATAATGTTAATTTGAGCTAAAATAAAATATTTTACATTTAATTAGCCATATTTTTTATAATATTTGATGTATTAAAGTGGGTAATAATTTTATAGTAAATTGTATTTGTAGAGTTAGTTTACTATATATTATGCCCATGAAAATCTTGTTGCGTTGACCATTGAACACCAACATACATAAATTTCGCAAAAGGAACCAAAATTAATTTTCAAAACTATGGAGGATAAATATGATTGACTCGTTGTAGGGAAATGCAAATAGACTATATACGTAGTCAATCCTTGTTTTGTAAGACTATTGAAAACTGTATATAGCACATCATTACTTTATGTCGGTATAATAAAGTCGTAATAAATTATCATGCATTAATGAGTCAAAAGAAAGACTCCAAGGCTATCCACAGAATGGGTGCACCCATTTCAATGTACTGATGCGTGCATGACTGCATGTGTGATTCCCTTAAAACTTATTTCTGATTCGATGCATGTGACCAATTAAAGAAATTCGATGGAAATTCCATTTGACGATTTTTCAATGGAACTTGCTCGTTTTGTCATGTTCTGCTTACAAAGAGCAGGTGGCATAATTTTATCACTCAATTATTTAGAGTTATCTACTTGGAACAATAAAAAATTTATTTTATCCAAAGTGGTCTTTGAACCAATTAAAATATATAACATTCAATCAATTACATTTTGGGACTACAAACGTGCATGTTAAATCAATTCCTATGTCTTCATACAAAACAAACAAAAAATAAAAAAAAAATTCAAGATATGTTACTAAACTCTTACAATTGAAGATCAATATGCCTTTTTTAAAAAAATATGTATTAAAAGAAGATGTACCTGATAATTAAGAGGAGTGGAAATCCAAAATCGATGCTTTAATGTGCCAACCACTTGCACTGGAAATACCTAACCATGAATTTGATGCGCACACATTCATGCACACACATATATATATACATATATTTGATATTTGATTGCATTTTAATATATGGTAGAAACTTAATTTTTGTAAACATGTAATTACATCAACAAAAATAAGAATCTAAATTTAGAAGTTATATTCATTGTACATGTCCTAATTTGTATAAGTAAAATAATTTAGCATATAATAACAAATTTTAATAAATAATTAAAATAATTTAGCATATAATAATAAATTATTTGATGGAAAAAGTAAGCATAACGTACTTTTGATGATTAAGACAGGATAAAAAAACTTTCTTGCATATGAATGAATTTGGATGTCTAATTCTAGAAGAGCCTGCCTGTACAAACTGGAAGGAATCCAGACGCAGTGGAAAGAAGATGTACCTGAATTCACCAAACATTCATTTTTCTGACTGTAGAAGGAAAAGAAAAGAAAAGATCGGGGATCTCCTAGATTCTGTTCTGTCCAATTCAAATAGGTTCGTATCGTATAATTTTTACAGCTTTTGATATAAATTCGTGTAGTTAGATATAAATTTGAATTTATCAATTCGTACGCCTCATTTGATGGTTTATACCAAAATTATCTAGATTTATGCCAAATCCTAAGTGTAATAAAATTACGTAAATCGATTTGAGTTGGATAGAATTAAACTTCTTCGAATTCTAATTTGTTCAGTAAATATCTCATTTCCTTGGGTGAAATCTGCACGCCAAGATAACCCAAAGCCAATACAGCATACGCATATGTATAGCTGGCAAGATTGTTGACCGTGTAACAATACACGATCCCATATAATTGGAAGCAAGACTGGTAGCTTCCAAAGATTGCAATTTCAATCATACACAATACCCACGAGTACAAATCAAAGGTTACAAATCATTTTCTCTATTCAAATACGATGGCTATTTTATTTAGTTCAAGGTAATTTAGCTGCACAACAATGAACTTGAACCAAAGCAAGAGTACTCCAATGACATACTTTACTTAGTATTCCAGAAATAATAATGCCTAAATTTAGCTTTTCTTTTGGGAAAAAAAATTCATGATTTCAAACATTAGCATCTTATGTAGTGACCTTTTACCTCGGCCAATGGTAATGAGCATTATCTTTTTGGATTAATAACACTTGCACCCTTGAAAGTAAGTCCTTGTGACACTTTTATACCTTTAGTAGTCAATTTTTTGTCGATATTAAGATGAAGTTATATATTTTATGATCAAAATATTCATATCTAATTCTTAAACACACCTAATAATTGTAACATAATAAATATCTATTTTTTAATAGTTGTAAAATGCATCTAAACACAATTATACTATGCATTTCGATCTTTTAGCACTAAAATAAATTAGATAATTCACAAAAAGGAAGTCTAAGCAACTTAATGTATTTATCTCAATGTCTATAGCAATATTTGTTTTAAATGAAATAAAATTAATTAATGCATTTAGAATGAGAATCCTATTAAAAATCCTATTTCCAACATCAGACATTGACTTTTTTTATTAATGGTTCCTTTTGAAATTAATTACTTTTCTACTTCTTGTAGTGATAACAATTCTTTTGAAATTTAAAACTTCTTATAGGAAATAAGAATTGATATACATCTAAACAAAAAAGGAGCAAGTCACGTAGGAAACTACTTGCAGTCTCGTTAAGCCACGTAGGAAAGAAAAAACATGAAGGGATAAGTATGAAAATACGACTTTATTATATATATATATGATATGTTTTATTAGCTAAGTAGTAGATACGAAGTAGGAAACTGGAAGAAGGCCGGATTCCCATTTGATTAATACCTTGGCCAGGGAACAATTTTTAAAAAAACCATGACTCTTTGCTGTGAAACGGCAGCCGTTTGGCTTTTTTTTTCTTCTTGGTTTTTTTTTTTATTTTGTCAAACGCTGGTACGCATGACTTCAATGAATTTGATGCGCGGCTAATTTACCTTTCTAGTCAAGGGATGATAAAGGATTTGGTTCATATACATCTATGAGATCTAATTATTTTTATTAATTTCTTTATTCATTAGTATTCATATGTTTTCTGATTTAATTTCTTATGATTGTTTTGTTGTTTGGATATCAAGGGCCTGATATTTAATTCAACTTAACAAACTAATGCCAGTTAAAATAGTTAAATCCGTAATTGTTTAATTGTCTTAAATGATTAGTTTCATGTTAGAGAGATATATGATTTAATTTAAATAAACCCTGGTAGTATGTTTATTAATTAGAACATGGCTTTTCTAATTTCTAATGCAATCAAGAAATTAAATTCTATGAGTTTACTGAGAGTTATTTCTTGATTAGGGAAGTAGTTAACGGGCGTACCTTAACTGTTGAGACAATAAGGAAAAGATGGTTGCCATCGCTTGTTTGGTAATTATAACCTCTTTATTAATGAATAGATAAAATAATTATTGCATCGATGAACAGTTGCATGAACCACTTTCAAAATTATATCCTTGTCTAGAAATTCATTATACCTGATTTAAATTTAATTTATTTATGTTTAGGTATTTTTATTTCTGTAGAGTAGTTATTTTAATTTTAATTTTTTTCAAAACCACTTTTTAGTTCTTACTTGGAAAGAAGCGAATTTTTTCCGATCCTTGTGGAGACGACCATACTCACCACTATATGCAAAATTTTATTTTTTAGTAGATTTTTATTATTACATAGGCTCGACACTTGTCACCTAATGTTTTAAATTAGTAGGTTCTTCTTCTAGTAGTCAAGGTGGCGATCGTGTGTGGGAGGATTCTTATGCACCTAAAATTCTTGAAATTTACATGAAAGTAGACTAGCTAGTTAAGCTTGAATTGAGCTTGGAATGAATAACAATGAAGCTGAGCCCTAACATGATTTCAAACTTGCTAAGGAAAAGCAAGCCAAAAAAAAAAAATTACAATATTTGGCTCTGATTAGGCTCCTTTATAACCCTCAGACCTACACAACAAAGCCCAGCCATTTCCCAGAAGCCCTACAAAGAGAACCTCTATCACCAGAGCTTTTACATTAATAGCTAAAAAGCATCAGAAACATTAACTGTTCTGTAGTTTGCAGATAAAGCCTGGGTACAACTGGAGATCATGTATTCCCTATTCTAAGTGCAGCAAACGTGGGATATGTTAAATATCTAAAATAACTACACAAAAACGACATTGATTTCTGTTGTGTTTGATGTCTTCTGATAAGGGATGTGAATGGTTGGGAAAATAGCGCAAGCCGAGCCGGAAATATTCTCCATAAATAAGCATGTGTGGAATCATCAAACTTTTTCATTGTTCTCGCTTTACAGCAACAACAACTATTAATTATTTATACCTGGTGGAAGAAAATACTATGTGTGACAGTAGATAGACTCAAAAACCAACTTCCTCCTCCAGCGCAAATCTTGGAAAAATACTTCTCTTTTACAGCATCAACTGATAAGAAAACGATCTACAACCTAACTCCTTGTTAAAAATTAAAAGAAGAAGAAGAAGAAGATGGGTGTTAGTAGGTTCTTCTTCTAGTAGTCAAGGAGGCGATCATGTGTGGGAGGATTCTTATGCACCTAAACTTCTTTTGACGGGCTTGGGACCTTTCCCATTATCTTGGTAGTGAATAGCACCATGGCGAATATTACAAATCCTTCAAGTAGGATAACCAATTCAGTATCCATGCATATGAATGCACGTAGAACCAGAAAGTGTTGTATTTGCAATAAGATTTACATTCTGTAGCCAGTCCAATTTAAGCAAAATTTCAATCACCAGCTCACTAATATTAAATAACAAAAGTTATCGAACACATTTAATACTTATGCATATCATCAACATAAAACACATGTAAAATAGGGCTAATTCCACTTTGTCCCCCCAAACTTTGGACGATTACACACTTCAGTCCCTAAACTTCAAAATAAGACACTTAAATCCCTAAAACTTATAAATTGGGACACTTAAATCCCTAAACTTACAAAATGGGACACTTCGACCACCAACGACATTCAAGATTCTGTCAACAACCAGACACCCTCATCACAAAATAAATAAATTAATAAATGAAAACAGCAACACACATTTCAACGTATCGAAAAGTTTTTAAAACCACTAAATGACTGAAAAAAAACACCCAAATGAACCAGAGTCCAACACTTGATAGCACATTCTCACTCTTCCGAAAAAAAAAAACAAAAAGTTGCAAATTTCTACTTTATTTCTGCCCAAAACTCCAATAATATAGTCCTGTATATAAAAAAAAAAAGCATATTAGAGCCAACAAATAATGGGCCAAAAAAAGAAAGAAATGACACCCAAACTAATTGAAGCCCTAAACTTGATAAAAAATTCTGAATCATGCAAACACCCACACGTAATTTCCACATTCTACTCTCTTACAGTACAAAATACCACAATTATTCATATATTAAAGAAAAATCATAACAAAGCCTCTGAATATTAGAAAACAAGAAGAACCCAAATCAATTAATGACCAAAACTTTATTTAAGAACATTATTAGCCTTACCGACGATGCAGGTAGTGTATGTGGGCTTTGTGCTCAGCTGAATGAGTGAGCGAGCGAGCGATGACTGGAACTTTCCTTCCTTTTTACATTTATTACACTTAATAAGGGACGAATTGAGAAGGCGTGGAATTCTGTGCGTCAGATCTGCCACGCCTTTTTTTGTGCATAGATGAGCAGTAAGGCTGAAAGACAAACTAAAATTAAGTTTGATTCAATGAGAAGTCATTTTGATATGATTCGACAATTAGCTAATTGTGAACAAGATATAGTTATTTTTTCCTCAAGTAGCACTATTTAATTATCTATAATCTAAGAGAGGGGAGGAAGAGTCCAACGAAGTTATATTAGAGGTTAGAAGGAAAAGACTCGCATAGGCGAAAGATGTGCACTTTAATTTACAAAGTTGATAAAGTACGACAACTCATCTACCAACTTGGGATAAGTAACTTTTAAAGTAATTGCAGCGGGTGGGAGAGCTCCTATCCCTTGTTCCATCCCTGATTATCCTTGCCCCTAGCTCTGCCCCGCTACTCCTGCGGGGCCTACTATCATTTTTTGTTGTTTATGTGATTATATATAACACTAATAATAGATTTACTAATTATGTTTCTGAATTTTTAACAAAAAATTTAACATGAGATAAAAATTAAAAATTATTTTGACCTTGTGAATCCGTTCTCTATAATTCTAAATCAATTATCATTATTTTTTTTTATAAACAACATGCCATAACAAAAAAAACAAACATAAGGAGGGCTGTGGAAAAATCACATTTTTTCTTATTTTGGAGTATTATGTAATTATCTCATTCAAATATTTATTAGCATCGAACAGTAACATGTATAAGGACCAAAGAAATGCCTCTAGTATCAAAAGATATTGGCCTTATTTCGATAACGAGAACTCCACAGAACTATTTTTTTCCTTTTTAATAAATTATTTTTGTTTACTGATAAGTTCCTTTACTTGTCTGGCGTATCTTCTTGCTTTTATTTTTTATCATAAGATTATTTCTTTCACTTAGGTTTAGAGCTGGCAAAAAAGCCCAAAATTCAACAACCCGTCACCCATTAATTTTAAAGGATGGGTTGGATCAATTGGGTTATGATTTTGTTGGGTTGGACAAGAAAAATCCAAATTATTCATCAAATGGGTTAGATTTTTTATTTGAGCATCCAATACTCAACTTAATTAAAAGTATTCAAAACAATAAATATAAAATTCAATACACATATGTCCAACCACTTGCATTTGGACATGTGTTAATAATTCATTGACCAATTTGTATTCAAAATTCTCATATATATGTTTTCAATCGATTTTTTTAATTTTTATTTAGAAGAAAAAAGAAAATTGAAATAAAAAATCATGCTTATTTTACTTTTACAACAATAGTTAAACTTGCTTAACTTCTATAATAATTTATTATGCCTTTTAAGAGTATGTTGTTTTCCTCCCTTTTTTTATTTTTTTTTGTGGTTGTTCTCAAGTTACTATTTACTTCTGTTTGTTAATATTTCGTGTACATAGCATAGAGTTTTAAATTTGTTCTAATTGCATTCTTTTACTTTTCTCTAACTTGTTTTATTTCATAGTTAATAATTCCTCATCAATATTATAATACAACAAATTATATCTCTTACTTACATTTTCAAGCATAATATAATCTAGCATTCAATAATTTAAATACATAGAATATTACAAGT
This sequence comes from Coffea humblotiana, assembly GCA_023065735.1. Classification (NCBI taxonomy): domain Eukaryota; kingdom Viridiplantae; phylum Streptophyta; class Magnoliopsida; order Gentianales; family Rubiaceae; genus Coffea; species Coffea humblotiana. The sequence continues at coordinate 18,705,457 of CM041212.1, read as the reverse complement.
TACAATAAAGCAGATGTGAACAGTAAACCTGTTAATAAGTTGTAACAAAAAAAAGTTTCAATCAATTAGTAGTATTAAAAAGTATAAATTAAACAAATTTTTTTAGCTAATCTATTTAAATGTACAATTTATTATCTAAAATTCACAATACAAGCAATATAAAATATTATTCTATTTATGCTGTCTTTCTAAGGAGTTTAAGAAGTGAGTGTGTGTTAGTGTGTGAAAATACATTTATGTATGTGAAAATGTGTTTATGTGTATGAAAAAAATCTTTTTGTGTGTTAAAAGAGATAAAAGTCTGTCCAGTTCATCTGAATTAAAGATTTGTTCAGATCCCATTAGTTTGTTGACACGTGTATCCCATTATACCATGCTTTTCATTTTTCTCTTTCTTTATTATTATCTCCATGACCTCCAGCAACCCTACCATCCTCGTTCCTATTTTCTTTTCATTTGAACCTTCTGCAATCTTTATCGTCATTCACTCTTCCATCTACTCGCCACCGCTACCATCATTAAGCTTTAATGCCTGAAATTAGATTTACAAGCTCCTACTTAATTCACTACGATTTGAGCAAAATACCAGGAAGATTTGACGTCTCTTTTTCTAGGCTACAATTCCAATATAATCAGCAAGCAATTAAGTATCAAACCTTCTAATCTTCTATTACATTTGTTTCTTAGGCTTTGTTGAAAAAAACACAATGGTAAATGCAATAGGAATCTGACATTGATGTTCGGGTTGCATTTGGACTATTTGATTAGGATGGTTTTGGATGATTTTATTGTGCTACCATGTCTGATTTTTTATGATAGCTCTTCTACGATTGGTGATGGTGCCAGAGGAGGAATAGTTGGCTTCAATTGTGTTTTAATTTTAAGGTATTGGCGGATTAATGGAGGAACTTGTTAACTTGCTGCCATGATTGGAGGTGAGGCAGTGGGGAGCTTGGTGTGGACAGATGGAGTTATGGAAGAGAAGCAGATAAGGTGAAAGGAGGTGAAAAAGTAATGGGATAGGTTGAATCAGAAAACTTAAGCGATGAAGAGGAAATGGGACTTTGATTGTGCAGCTGTGCAGGGAAGAGAAGAAACCTTTTTTCTTTTTCTTTTTTTTATTTCTGTCTTGCGTCACGAGGTGCACACGTGGCAACCGATTAGTGGCATCTGAACAATAGCCTTCTTCAAATGATCCGGATCAACTTTTAGTTCGTGTTAAAATGTATGTGAGAAGTTTATATATCAAAATGTATTAATTAATATGTTGGGTTATATTTGCGTCATGAGTTTAAGATGATCCAATATGATCCAACCCAAAATCAATCCAATCCAAAGTTGGACGATTTGGATATGACTCATTTAAATGAAAACTCAATAACAATCCGTCCAAAACACATCTAACCCACCCAATTTTTAGGTATACTTAGGTTAAATAGTTCTAGCAATTCTTAGATCTTTTTCCAGCATGTCATAAAAATTTTCCAATACTAATAATTTTTTTTCTGATACTAAACTTTATTATTGCAGCTACAATACCATATTATCTATAATCCATTCTCCAAACAAAAGCTAAATGATAAAGCTCTTGATCAAATAAGACTTGGTAACTGTGTTGTCCTCTATGGATAGTGATATTTTCAATACCCTTTTTAGATTTTACAATCGTTGCATAATTATATTTTAGTCATTATCAAAAAAATTTAAATACGAAGAGCCAATAAAATCTTGACTCGAAAACTTTTTATTTGATTGAGGAAGATAGAACAGTGCAAGATTTTTTATTTTAAAATATTTAATAAATGGATAAGGTTTTAACTCTTCTCTTGCACTTCTTTTGCACAGAGACAATCCAATCTCGCTTTTGGCCTTAGCTCTGAAATTTTCAGCCATTTCATTGTGCCTCCTTAACTTTTTCAAAAATTTGTTCAATAAGCACTCAAGGTTTCTTGAAAATCAAGATAAAAAAATGATTTTGTTATTCGCTGTTCCTCCTCTTCTAAGAATTGTATAAAAATTATAAACAAAAAACAAAAGTAAAGGATTCTTCAAGTTATAAATTCCATTACATGCACTCATTATCTTTTAACTGCTCTGGTTGCTAATTTTTCTCCTTCTTGAGCAAAATTTCTTATCCCAAGTTTTTGACATATATAAAGTTGTAATGTTCTTTATGATTGTTGATTTGTCCAGCAAAATTCTAACTTTCTAATCCTTGTTTGATACTTTGATTAGAACCAAAAGACATATAACATAGATGTCAAGAATGTGTCAGATTCTCACCGAGCATTCAAACTCTTGGTTTCTATCCTACTTGGCTCTAAGATTTCAATTCTTGGCACAAGATTGTACTTAGTAAATTGTAATCAACACTAGATTATAAAGAAGCAAATTTTTTTATTTAAAATCATAGTACTAATTTTAAAGGTAAATTTCAAGTTTCATTTGTTTACTGAGGAAAGTATCATGTGCATATTTGTCATCATCTTTTAATCACTGTTTCTGTGTGTATTGATTCTTAGCTGTTAATTTCTATATATATAAGTTGTACCCATTGCAAATCGTTAACTGTGAATTCAGTCGAATTTATGACATTCTTACCTTGCTTCAGGTTAGTCATTTTATTTGTCAAGCATTTTACTCCCTTAACATATAGGAAAATTAAGCATTAATATTTACATTCACTAGAATGACCAGCTCACAACAAAATAAATTTGGAGCCAAAGTTACGTGTATTTTACCGGATCTTTTTTTCTTGGTAGCCAAGCAGATCTAATTGTTTTGTTGCACTATTTTTTTTTTTCCTTTCAAATAGATGATGGTTTCTCACCTAGAAGGGAAAATGGAACTCACCAAAGATTTTTCTTTCTTTTTTTATTTTTATTTTTTGCATTTGGGGGGGAGGGGAAGGAGAGAGAACGGGGAGGAGTTCAGTTTCACTAGCAAAAGTTTAAGGTAAACCTGAAAGCCAACTGGATAATGAGGAGAGTTGCGGGCAAATCATGTTTTTTATAGTTTTATTATGTTGGTGTCCTTTGTAATTATTCCGAAATGCGTATTAGTACCAAATACAAACAAGTATAAGGATTAATAATGTAGAACATATTTTAGAAGATTTTTTTACCAAAATGATCACATGAAGGTTGAAAGGAAGAAGACTATTTTGGCAATAATATCACTTGAATATTTGACAACATCTTACCACGATGCCAAGATATGATGAGATTTGATAGGATTTTATTTTATTTTGATACGATTTTATTAGAATGAATGATTGATCTAATTAGAATAATTGGTTGGCATGATTGATTGTCATGATTAGGAAGACAAAGTTTGATGGATTGTTTTGGCTAGCAAGGTATTCTTTTTAGGGCAAATTATCCAATTAGCCCTTGAACTCTTTGTCTAGATAAAAATAAGTCCCTCATCTATTTTTTGCTGACTTTAAGCCCTTGAACTTGTAAAATTGGGTATCCGTGACCCTTTTAGCCAGTTTCTCCGGTTTTGCAACCGGAAGGCCAATTCACACGAATGCCCCTGTGCTTCTTCAAAGGCATTTTTGTCCGCATTTTCTAAGCAAAAAGGGCATTTTTCCCAATTCTTCCAGCTGGATGATTGGCAGCATACATTTCTTTGTTAAAATTCCTGGCACCCATCAGAGCAGTTGCCACTGTATCCTCAAAAACCATCTGAATCGCGGTCGACGTCATAGGGGCCAAATCAAACGGGCACAATTCTCTCTCCAGCGGCAAATTCACATTCATATCACACAAACCCATCAAGGCATTGGGCTCCACAGACGTAATCGAGAGCAAATACGTTCCTTTAGCCTTGGCGCAAGGTGCCAGCCTAACCAACTCCTCCGTATTCCTGCTCTTGCTAAACATAACCAGAATATCAGCCGAAGACAAAATGCCGATGTCCCCATGAAGAGCATCCACAGGGGATAAAAACCTGGACTTGATCTTGAGCGAAACGAGGGTCTGCAAGAGCTTCTGAGCTACGAATCCAGACTTCCCGACGCCGGTGAAGAAAATGGAGCCGGTGGAATTGAGGAGAGTTTGAGCGAACAAAAAGGTCTGAGAAAGATCAAGGTTTTGGAAGAAATGGTTGAGGTATTTTTGCTGGGTTTTGAAGAGATTGAATAAGTTATCAGGGTTTATCAATTCTTGTTGATGATCTTTGAAATTGGGATCGGGATTTGGGATGAATTGCAGGGGTGGAAGAGATCCCATTTAAAGATGGGTTTCTATTTGAAACATTGCTAGATTAGAAGATTTTTTTGAATAGTCTTTTGTGGGGAATCAAAGCATGTGCCTTCCCTTCGTTTGTTGAATAGGTTAGCGATTTGAGTTAGAGAAAGGGAAGAAAATAGAGTTGTTCATTTTTTGCTTAGAAAATACAGACAAAAATACCCTTTTTTAAAGTATACTGTCATTCGTGTGATTTGGCCTTCCGGTTGCAAAACCGGAGAAACTGGCTAAAAGGGTCACAGGTACCCAATTTTACAAGTTCAAGGGCTTAAAGTCAGTAAAAAATAGATGAGAGGCTTATTTTTATCTAGACAAAGAGTTCAAGAGCCAATTGGATAATTTGCCCTCTTTTTAATTCTCCCAAGTAGTTAACCTTATAAATAGGTCCTTGTGGTAGGGTCTCTTAAGCCTACAAATAGCCTTTTTAGTTTTCTCATAGTCTCTACTTAAGGTTCTTTGAATCTTATTTAGGGTTTTTCATGAAAACCTTGATTATTTCTTTGAATTGTTCATGTAACAATTTGGCCTATTTTGCTTCCACGTCAACTGAAGAGACCTCCCAGTATCCAAAACATTGGCATTATTTCAACAATGAGAACTCCAAAAAATTATTTTGTCTTTTCAATTAAATAATTTTGTTTGGTTTACTACAAGTACATTTACTTATCTGACACAAATTCTTGCTTTTATCTCTCTATTATAAGATCATTTCTTTCACTTAGTTTAAAACGCTCTAACAATTCTTAGAACCTCTTTTAGACATGTCATAAAATTTTCTAATACTAAAAATTATTCTTTTATTTAATACTAAATTTCATTATTGCAGCTAGGATATTATATTCATCTATACCCCTTTCTCCAAACAACAGTATAATAATCAATATCTACAATAAGTTCTAAAGTATAATATAGGAACACAAATCTTAAGGTATAAAAATATAAGAATAATCAATGTATACATACATATATAGATACAGACATACATATATATATGTGTGTGTATGTTTATATATGTGCAGAAAGAAAAACAAAACAAAATCAAACGTTTAAATCCAAAATCAAATTGAAATCAAATTCACCAAAATAGATTAACTAAATTAAATATATTTTGACCGGAAATTCAGTTAACCAATTTCATGTTCACCCCTTGAAAACAAAAAAGAGACTTTAAGTCCACTGCTCACCCATGTTGGATGATAGACGAGGCAATCTGGGGCTTTAGTTTTATAACCCTATCAGCATTTGTTAACAAGGTGATAAGGTGCAAATCGTAGTTTAAATGAGTGATTTTATGATGGAATAATTGTATATTTTTGCACATAAATTGGTTGTTGGTATGCCTAAATTGATTTGATTGTCATGAAGAAAGGTGTTCGATCAGGAACGACGAAGAAAATAAGCGAATTGAAGAATGAAACACCAACTCCGGCGTCGGAGTTATCACCGGTCTTTCTGCTGGAGGTTTTTTGGTCAAGCAAAGGAATATCATTTGATGAAACACGGGCACATGAGTTATCGCCTGTGTTGTCGCTGGTCTTTGGCGGGTTTCTGCAAGTGCGATTTTCAGCTGCTTCAGGAAACCTATTCCAACACAAATTCACTTGTACTATAGCATCTGTCCAAATTCTCGATGTGCTTTTTCTAGCAAACTTGGAAAAATCAAAGACAGTGTTCACACGTTTGACAGTGTACGACCATGAATATCGAAGTGGAGACGCTCACCCTATTTTCCCAGTTGCAGGTCTCCCAAACAAAACTTGGGGCTTTAACCAATTTGGAACTGTTTTCGTTGTCGATAATTTCTTGACACAAAGCATTTCACCCAGATCCGGACTAGTTGGTCGTTTGCAAGGCTTAGTTGCAGTGGCATCCCTTGATAACATCAACCTAGAGCTTGCGTTTATGATTCTGTTCTCTAATGGAAAGTACAATGGTGTCACTGTGGAAATAAAAGGAATTGTCATAGAGTCTGTGGATGTCAAAGAAGTTGCAATTGTAGGAGGAACCAAACAATTTCGGCATGCAACAGGGTATATTACCTTTGAGACGGTCCGCTCAGTAGGAGATTATGACAGGACATAAAGGATGACTACCCTAGTATTGCTCTTCATTAATTTTTTTTTCACAATAAAATATATTCTAAACCTACTTCTATTCCTACTCTATACTCAGGGAAGGGGGATTTAAAGAGGGCTAAGGGGAATTCAAAGGGAACTAAACTACCACCAATCCAGATGGATACCTACATACTGGCCGATAAACTTTTCTAGGAAAGCCTAGATTTTTTAGAATACAAGCCAAGAAATTTAATCTCTTAACCTATACCTAAATAAAGGTTTAAAATTCTCTTGATGGCCAACTACTCTACTCCTAGAGTAGTTGGTTATTGCTCTTCATTAATAACTGATGTAAATAAGCTCGACCCTAGGTCCTATAGGCCATCAGGTCAAGAGTTTCTCCATCTATTAATTATAAAAATGTAGGCTGTGAGTTTTATGTTTCTTGGGGTACTTTATTAGCTCCATGCATTTAGCAGCTCAAACTATCGAATCGGATACTTTATTACCTTATACTATTGCTGTGTGGCATACTGCACATTTTTTCTATTAATAAGAGAAGAATGAGATTTAAGAGTTGGGAAGGGGGAATGAGGGATTTGAATCAAAACCTCTATTTTTTTACATTTCAAATTTAGCCACTAAATTAAAATCTACTTGACCTCATAACGCACTATTCAAGTAAGATACAAATCAATAAAATCTATCACCATTTATTAATACAAAGGACATTATCAGCTTGAATTTGCATTTGTTCTTTCTCATTGAATGGTGCTAAAGCCTTTTTTATTCAAAAAAAGCCATAAAAAGTTTATTGATTACAAATGAATTTGTAAAATGTACTATAAGTCGATAGTGTAAGCTCTTAAATGGTGCAATTGATGGTTTATGGTTCAAACTGCTATTAGCATTAGTTTAGGAGTGCAAATTGCAATTAACCAAAAAAATAAATTATACTACAGGACTCTTTGTACGTACGCCAGAGTTTGTGTACTTGGTGTGCGTTTGATATATGCATCTATGTGCGAGACTTATCATTGTTTGATATCTATGCTTGATGTGCGTTTGATATGTGCATTTATGTGCGAGACTTATCATTGACCTTGAAAATGATAGTTTTCAAAAAAAAAATAAACGATGAAAGTTCCTAGACGTAATGTCCAAGAAAGAAAGTTTTGGATTCGTTTAAAAAAAAAGAGTTTTATGAACCAATGAGATTGGGTTGAGGTGAAGAGTAGTTGGCCATCAAGAAAGTTTTAAACTTTTATTTGGGTGTAGATCAAGACAGCGAATCCCTTGTCCTCCATTCTAAAAATTTCAGAATTTTCTAGAAAGTTTCGCCAATACTCATCTGGATTGGTGATAGTTCAATCTTTTCGGATTCCCCCCTTAGCCTTTTTGTGTCACCTCTCTCCTCCTAATATAGAGTAAAAGTAAGTGTAAATTAGAATCCATCATGTCCGAAAAAAAAAGGATTGGGTTGAGGTTGTTAAGCCAATGATGGAAGACAAAATCCTATCGGGTTTGGTAAATGAACACCTGGAAATCACTAAGTTATTTTTTCTGACATTCTTTTTTCTTTTTGAGCTAAAGTTTCCCTTTTTTTTAACTAAACAAACTTGATGATATTTACTTCAAGAAATTTCTAAGAAGTAATTTTGCTTGAACCTATAAATAATTTAAAGTCTAATCCAATTTTTGTAGTTCAACCTCTACTGCTAATTTCGTTTTAGCATTTAACCGGTAAAGATTGTAATTTGGTCATTAACAGAAGATAAGCTCATAGCTAGACCATTGCCACATATTTAGTCATTTTCTTAGGCTCGACAGGCTAGTACAACTCATGGGACTGTATAAATTAGACACAAAAATTCTATACCGGAGAGAATTTCAAAATTGTTGTTGCTTTTCTCCATAAGTAAAATCTCCAAACTTGAACCCCCCGGGGGGGGGGGGGGGTGAACATGATTTGTAGTTTATGTCATTGAGTTGAGTATTCCTGAGTTGGAAACTATGTCTTTCATCTAAAAAATTGGGGCCTTCAGGGCACATTGTAAAAAAATGGACCTGATTTTTTTTTTTTTTGGCAAAAGGGTATATTTTCTCTATGAAAGTATTGTGATTAAGGGGTGGGTGATAATTCTGATACTATAATAGCAGAATCACCTTTTGTTGTATACTTACTTTGTGCTCTTAGGGCACTACATAGGAAAAACCATTTACCGAGGGCTGAAAATTTCTCGGTTACATCAGTTGTGATATTAAATATTTACAATGTAGTCATCTTAAAATTCTTATCTAGAGTGGAATGGATTATAGTGCTCTTTACTAGTTGCACATGGAATTTCAATTGTGTATGTGTTCTTTAAAGAGTAGCTGCAATTGGATGAATTACAGAAGGATTTCAACTCATTAATCAAGGTTCGGTGACAACTAGAGAGGTAAAGGTTGGCGACAACGAATTGGATATAATCTTTAAAATATGTGTGGTAATTGAAGCCAAACCCTTAGTTTATATAGGCAATTACAAATGCAAGATAAAAGTAGGAAATTGCAAAGAAAAGTAAGAAATAGGAAAATAAAATTTTGGGTAGCATGCTTGTAGAATTGTTTTGGGTGGAATATAACTTGTTTACCATCTATGACAGTAGAAGTGAATTGACTCTTAACAAGCATAATTATTGTGTAAGTTATTTTGACGTAAAATGAATTCTTCCACTTGGAGGGGTATATGAATACATCACTGATTAACGGATTAGGGCCATAATAGTCAAAACATAATATCTATCTATTTTATGGCTTTTCTTTGCATGGTTCGTCCCATTTCTCTTAAACTTTGGTCTTATTTGAATTGCATTTTTCTGAATTTTTTATAAAATAATTGTATTTTTCTGAATTTTTTATAAAAAAAATTAGCGTAGCAATTTGATATATATAAAATAAAAGAGTGATTGAAAAATATGTTCACTAAAAATATAATAATTTTTGTTTGAAAAATTGCTGTCCAAACAAGGCAGGGACCAAATGCCTCCACCGCAAAACAAATTAAGAAGTCCAAACTTTCTTTTTTGTTTTTTATTCAAACAAGTATGACAATGATTGCTACCTAATTAGCTGCACTTACTTATTTTAGCTGCTGAAGTCTCTACAAATGATATCAATAAAGTTTTGGTCCACACATAGCGGCGCATGGCAGCGTCTACCGACAGCGATGCGCGTGTGGTCACAGTCGCTACTCTATAGAAGCAAAATAAGGACAAAAATATGTACTGTAACTCCCTTTCAAGTTGTCGGTGGATCCCCAATCTTTGTGCTTGAGATAAGCGCCATACTGATGGGTGAAACTAGCAGCATTTCAACTTGATTAATGTCTAAGATCGAAACAGATTTTAACTTGTTAAGTTCAGTTCATGGTTTGAGATTGTGCCCCAGTTTTACTGAGCTATACTACGTACCTGGAAAGAAAGCCTCGAGGTGCTGGCTGCTGAGAGGGCAGCAACTCTGATGGAATGCTCGGCTGTAGCGCTTCAGACCAACTCTGATGGAAACAGCAAAGAAAAGATCTGGGGTCGGTCCAAAAGGCAACACATGCAGCAAGCAATGTTTTAAAACCCGGACCGTCAATTGAACCGGTGAAGTGAAAGGGTCGAGGTTCAACCGGTCGGACCGGTTCAACCCCGATTCAATAAATAAATAAATAAATAAATAATATATATATATATACACACACACACCTATGCACATAATAAGATATAAATGCTAAAGCACAATTAACATAAGAGCAATATCCAACAATTAACACACACAATTAACATAGTTATCCAACTTACATGTCCAATTGTCTAAATATTAGAATTAACAAAAAACAATACAAGTCTAGAAAACAATCAAAAGATCCAAACAAGTCTAGTTCCTGAGGCTTCTATAATCTTCTTTGTCATTTTGGGACAACAAAGCTTCAAAAAAAGCCATCTTGACAAGTCGTCATCATCATCCAAGACCATTATATGAATCACTGACAAGTAATAAAAGTATAAAATCATATTAGTTTCATCCCACCAACTGATACCAATCTTAAAAATAAAAATAAAAGAATACAAATAATTCTATACCAATTACCATTTGAACATTTAATGCCAATCATCATCTTCATCATTAAAAAAGTTTCGACGCTGAAATGTTTCTAAATCAACATCTTCTGGTTCATCTTCATTATCTAAAAAATCAGCATATTTAATTATATACATATTCAACAATTGAATATCATATCATATTAGCTTTATTTTTGCATCAAACTAATGATTTATATTAGACTAACCTTCAAGTTGTTCAGAATTTGAACATTGACCATGAATTGGAAGTTCTTCAAGCTCTTCCTCTAACTCCTCATAATCAAGCTCCCCTTCTTGTTCTTCTTCAACCACCCAAAATTCTGTTTTATCAATTGACTCATAATCAACGGGATCATACGATCTCTTTTGCTGATTATGCCTACAACATATATATATACACAAACACACAACATATACACTTAGTTAGTTCTAAAATATTTTCTTAAAAAGAATGAAATGTCATTTATAAAAATAAACCATTTACATATACCTATACTGCAAACGCAAATTGTAATGCACATATACAAGATCATTGAGCCTTTGATGCTCCAACCTATTCCTTTTCTTAGTATGAATACGTTCAAAAACACTCCAATTACGCTCACATCCTGAAGAAGAAGCTGTTTGACTCAAAACTCGAATTGCAAGTTTCTGTAAGTTGGGAGCATCACAACCAAAGAGTTTCCACCAATTCTCTGTCATATTCAAAATTTAAATATAAACAAAATATTTATAAATTAGATATATATATTAGAAAGATTTAAATGCTAGAACCAAATAAATATTACCTGGTCTATCTTTCTTGCTAGTAAGAATAGCAAGTTTTCTGCCAAAACTTTCCTCCCGCTCTCGATACATTCCAATTTCTTTTGTTAAATTTTCCACACTACACCAATCCACCTTTGATTCTATGTAATCCAACAAACCATTTGTAATTTCTGGATGTGTAGAGAATGTGGCAGTGTCATATTGAAAAGCGGGATTTAAAAAATATGCCGTAGCATGCAAATTTTTCCTCAACATCCTATCCCATCGGTCATTGATGATATCAATGTAAGGCTTATATAGTCTTTCAATATTCTTAAACAACTTCTTGATTCCAGTAATTGCTCTAAACATACCTTCATACACATACCCCAAAGAAGGCCTTTCATCAGTGTCACAAACTCTCAACAACCGAATAATAGGACCCATTATTCTCACCGTAATCAAACAATTATTCCAAAATCTATCATCCAAAACAATTTGTTTGACCTCTTTTCCTTTGTTCATTTTCAAGAACTTTTTGTAATCTTGACTAGTGACTAAAGCTTGTAAGCTGTCTTTGTGATCATGTAAGCTCTGTAGTGCAATAAAAGTGGTGGCAAATCGAGTCTCCCCCGGACGAATAATCTCCTTCCACCCATTAGTTTTTCTCAACCAATTCAGAACATATTTATGATTATACACAAAAACAGTTACTGTAGAAGCAAGAGAAACTAGAGATTTAACAGTACCCATTTCACCAATATCCTTCAAAATCAAATTGATACAATGGGCAGCACATGGAGACCAGCAAATAGTTGGATATCTTTCATTTAATAAAGTTCCAGCAGCCTTATAATTGCTAGCATTATCAGTGACTAAATGCACCACATTTTTGGAACCAACCATTTCAACAATTTCAACAAACAGATTGCACAAATTTTCTGCATTTGTCACAATGTCCGATGCATCTATAGACTTAATAAAAGATATACCCTTAGGACAATAAACCAGAAAATTGATCAATGGTCTTTGTCTACTATCTTTCCATCCATCACCCATTATAGTGCATCCAGTTTCAGCCCAAGTATTTCGAAATGAATCAACAACTAACTGCACATCTTTCTTAGCATCTCGCAACAAAGTGACTCGCAAAGAATGATAAGATGGAGCTCTATAACCATGACCCATTGATGCTATTTGATCGATAGCTTTTTGAAAAAATGGAGAATTAACAGCATTAATGGGAATACATGCATCATAGAACCAAAGAGCAATGGCCATATCAGTATTTTTGCCATTTATCCTTACTTTGCAAACAAGCTTTGATAGTAGGTTGAGAACTATCACGTCCACCCTTAAAGAAAGCACGAATACCTGTAGGAGCAGTGGTTTTTCTCTTTCCTTTACCTAATGATGTACCAGCCTCATTCATTGAAATTTCCCTTACTCGAGGAGGTGGAACCTCTTGCACTTCATCGCCAACAAATTCGTGCACTGATTGACCAAAAGGATTTTCGACCCCAAAATCTCCTCTTTTTTCTTTAGATTTTTTATCATTCTCTTGCAAAGATGTTAATATTGCAAGCCTCACTGCTGGATCAACATGTGGACACGAAGTAACACTGCCCGTTACTCCTGCTAAGTGTTGCTTCATTCGGTGGATGCCACCCCCATGAAATACTTTCAAACAAAAAATGCAGGTCATGGTTTTTCTTCCTTGTGCATTTCTGCCCTCGGAAACATATCCCCATGCTATATCCGTCTTCTGCCTATGACCTTGGGGCTGACTTGCAGATTCCTCACTATTGAATGCTCCCCCCGGTGAACATTGTGAGTTACTACCGCTACCAGCCTCCATCCTAAAATGAGATATTTAAAAATAATTAGTCTTAAACAAATAATTAATACATAACTAATTATGAATATTCAACGAATAAATTAAAACATAGCCAAGGAGGATAGGAAATTTTGTATCAAATTTCTCAAATCACAAGGAGACATCCAATAGCACCTTAGCAAAAGATAATCCTAGTCTTGTAATAATTGCCAAAACTACAATATACACCAAGTGATGCACGGCTATGAACATTAGTGAGGAATCTGTGATACCAAAAGATAATCCATGAACTTTTTCCACTTATGACCATGAAACTTTCTGTCTAAATTGGTACAAATCCTTACTAGACTATTATGCATCACCAATCATTACCTCAAAGACAGCAGTGAATCATGTTTCAGAGCCTATCTTAAATTTTTATGTTTCCTACATTTTCGTTCACCATAAGGCCAAGGTAGGAAACGGACATCAATAGAATAGACTGCTTGAAATTCAAAATTGGGTTTAGTACCAACATCTGGTACCTGACCACCAATTAATTGACATTTTTGGTTGTCGGCCAAAAACTGAGTAGGAGTCTACCTACTCAGTTAAGTTCCAGTTTCACCAGCGGCGCAACTCAACAACAGGGCAACCAAATTATCTAACGAGTAAAAAAACAAAACAAAACAAAAATTGCAGGACAAACAGGCTGATAGCTTATCTAATTTGAGGGCAAACCAAAAAAAAAACATTGATTTAGGCTGATTAGCTTATAATATAATCATTTAGACAGCTACTGCAATGACAATTTAATAAGGATCATATGCCCAAAAATTGCAGCAGTATATATACAGAGGGCCAAGGGGACGGAAGGGATCACCCAGTAATCAACGAAAGGAAAAAAAAAGGGAAAAAATATAAACGAACCTGGTATAAGCTTGAGGCCTTTTAGGAGTGCAATGGTAAATCGTAAATGGGAAAACCTTTCAGGTTTCACCTCGGCAGGTTCACTTTCAGTGCTGGTAATGCTGTACAAGACTCGACCATAAATTGTCCCTAAAGCTGTTGATGAATTGATGGGTAGCAGCTGAGAATCGAAACCAGTGAATTGAGTTGCTCTATAGATCACTGTCCGTGATTGATTCCAGAGTGTAAATTTTGGCTTAGAATCGGTGCGGTGAGTAGAAAAACTTCATGAAGACCGCAGGCAATTTCAAGAAGGGATGAGGGATGAATTGGAGTTCGGAGTTTGGAGAAGGGATGAGGGTTAGGCCATTAAGGGGAGACGGAGATAGAGACGGCAGGCAATTTCAGCAATTGTAGAGGAAGCTTGAAGACCGAAGCGGCGGCGAAGCTAAGAGCCGAAAACTGAAGTGAAGAGTGAACTCTGTCTGAAGTCTGAACTGAAGAATGAAGATTAGGTTTAGATAATTTCGGTCAAAATTGAAAATTCAGTCAATTTTGACAAAAATTGGAAAACCGCGGTTCACGGGTCGAACCGGTTCTAACGGTTCTAACGGGTTTTAACGGTTTTGACCGGTTCTTGGTACAGGTCAACACAAGCTATGAACCGGACCGGACACATGCACGGGTCGCGGTCGAACCGGTCGAACCGGCCGGTCCGGTCCGGGTTTGAAAACATTGGCAGCAAGTACTTGGGCCAATCGATGCACCCAAACCACGCTGAACATAATAATTCCACCAGAGAGAAATTAAAAATAGGGTTAATCACATTTAATCCCCTTAAGATATATGCCATTTTTCAGTTTACCCCCTAACCTTTAATTTTACTCACTTAACCCCCTACAGGACAAAATTGCCCTTGCATTATTTTGACATTTCATTTACCTTATTTTCCTTTCTTTTATTTCTTTTTCTCTTTCTTCTTTATTTAATTCTTCCTCTTTCCCATAAAAATCTTCACTTTAATGATTGAAATTAAAAAAGAGGAATTCAAGAGATCTATCTTCTCCTTAAATGATTAAAAAAAATATTCAAATCACTTTCCTAAAATACAATTTTTTAGCCTTTCAATTCTTTTAATTTTGGGTTTTCCTCTTTCCTTTTTAGTTTCTTATTTTATTCTTAAAAAATATCATAAGATGAAATTGTTTTCCTTTCTTTTATTTCTTTTTCTCTTTCTTCTCTCTTTCATCCTTCCCAATAGAAAACTTCATTTCAACGAAAATTTTTGTTTTGAATTTGTAATTGCATATTTTTGGGTGAAGGTTTAAATGGTATCAAAAACTAATTTTGATTTTTTGTATGATGCTACGTGTCAGAAATTTCAATTGATGATTATTAATCAGGTCACAATTTCATTTTATGATATTTTCTTGGAAATAAAATGAGAAACTAGAAAGGAAAGAGGAAAACCCAAAATTAAAAGAATTAAAAGGCTAAAAAAATTGTATTTTAGGAAAGTGATTTGAATATTTTTTTTAATCATTTAAGGAGAAGATAGATCTCTGCAATTCCTCGTTTTTAGTTTCAATCATTAAGGTGAAGATTTTTATGGAAAAAAGAAAGAATTAAATAAAGAAGAAAGAGAAAAAAAATAAAAGAAAGGAAAACAAGGTAAATGAAAAGTCAAAATAATTCAAGGGCAATTTTGTCCTATAGGGGGTGAAGTGAGCAAAATTAAAGGTTATGGGGTAAACTGAGAAATGAGGTATACCTTAAGAGGATTAAATATAATTAACCCTTAAAAATACAGAGTACCACTCCATAATAATAATAAGCTGTATACAAGTGGAAAAATATATTCTACTACTCAATGAATAGGCAGTGGGTCTTGAAAAAATGGACGCAGGAAACAAACCTAAAGTGGCCAAGGGAGGTGAGGCTGGCAGCAGTCTTGAGTTCAAAGAGGTGTGAGGTAAATAAGTGATGATTGACAAAAAAAAAAGGGTATATTACCTTTGAGTCGATCAGTGCAGTAGGAGATTATATTACTTTAAGGGTGAATCTCTATACATGCGTATCTTATAAATAAACTTGTCCCTGGCTTTGCTTCTGTTAATTCAGATGTAAACAATTGTTTTCCATATGAGCAACATAGATGTTTTTGCCAAAATTTTGAATAACATTTTTATCCTCGGCTCTTGAATAAATGAAATAACTTTTTTTTTTGCCTTACAAAATTCCAAGTGTTGAGTAGCATAATTATTGCTTAAGTATTTTCCAATCAGACTACTCCAAAAGGCATTACCATTGTCCTCAGAAGGTTCTTGTGACTGCATTTGAAGGACAACGCATAGTTTAATATATGCCAGCAATGATCCTAAGTTTCAAAAATTAGATTGAACTCAAACAGTTTGTTAAGGTTTCGAGGCACAACTTCTCGCAGGGAAGGAATGGATTGAGTGGTACGGTCAAAACCTCTCGCTTATACTAAAAAAAAAAACTTCTCACGATTAATTTATAATCTTGTGCAGTTTCTTTTGGAAACTATAATTGAGAACAACATTTTGGTAAAAAGGAAACGGTCTAATTAACATAGAGTATTACATAAATTTTGTTTAAGAGTGTAAATTCTTTTTTGCAAGCTAACCTCTTTGTTAGACAAACTCCTCGGAGGATGAATACTATTTATGTACTTGGACAAGAGATTTTTTTTTTCCAAAACGGAAAGAACACACACATCCAACTAATTTAGACAAACGCAGAAGTAAACGAAGAATCGGCCCGAAAGCAGTTTAAGGTTGGGACCCACAAAAAACCACTGTTCAGTCAATTGGTGACAAAACAGGGTTCCTATGAACCTTAAACCCAGAGTAAAGACCCCATGATCCTTTGATGTGGGATAGGAAGCTCTAACCCCTCCCGCCCACACCCTCACCACCGAATAGTTTGTTTTTTTCCGAAACGGAAAGAACACACACACCCAACGAATTTAGACAAACGCAATAGTAAACAAAGAATCGACCCGAAAGCAATTTAAGGTTGGGACCCACAAAAAATCACTGTTCAGCCAATTGGAGACAAAACAGGGTTCTTGTGGACTTTAAACCCAGAGTAAAGACCCCATGATCTTTCGATGTGGGATAGGAATCACTTTTTTTTTTCGAAACGGAAAGAACACACACACCCAACTAATTTAGACAAACGCAGGAGTAAACGAAAAATTGGCCTGAAAGCAATTTAAGGTTGGGACTCACAAAGAACCACTATTCAGCCAATTGATGACAGAATAGGGTTCCTGTAGACCTTAAACCCATAGTAAAGACTCCACGATTTTTCGATATGGGATAGGAAGCCCTAACCCTCCCGCGCACACCTTCACCACCAAATAGTTTGTTTTTTTTCCGAAATGGAAAGAACACACACACCCAACGAATTTAGACAAATGCAGGAGTAAACACAGAATCGACCCAAAAGCAATTTACGATTGGGACCCACAAAGAACCACTGTTCAGCCAATTGGTGACAGAATAGGGTTCCTGTGGACTTTAAACCCAGAGTAAAGACCCCATGATCTTTCGATGTGGGATAAGAAGCCCTAACCCCTCCCGCGCACACCCTCACCACCGAATAGTTTGTTTTTTTCCGAAACGGAAAGAACACACACACCCAACGAATTTAGACAAACGCAGGAGTAAACAAAGAATCGACCCGAAAGCAATTTAAGGTTGGAACCCACAAAGAACCACTGTTCAGCCAATTGGTGACAGAATAGGGTTCCTGTGGATTTTAAACCCAGAGTAAAGACCCCACGATCTTTCGATGTGGGATAGAAAGCCTGGGATGGGAAGCACTTGGACAAGAGATTAGTTGAGATGTTATTTGAAAATGTGATTAAAAAATAATAGTTGTATTAAAAAATATGTTTATAAGATAAATAAATAGTAATTTTTATCAAATAATCCCATCCAAACACACACCGCCAGCCTTAGGACCATTACTAGTTTTCGCTGCAACTATTGTAGTACGGCCCTATGCAAGTTTAGCACTGACTCACTTATGCATAGTGGGAAGAGCAAAAGAAGTTTGAACAAGACATCACTGTGGGGTAGGATAAAGAAAAGCTATTAAGAATATAACATGTATGCTCCTCAACAACTTATGGGCACCCAAAAATTGTCATTAATTAGGGAGTAGTTCCCCATGCCTGATTGGCGGGAAGCAAGCTGCAAAGAGCGGGAAGAGTTGGAAAAATTGGTCAAATGCAATAACCCTTGGGATACGCAAATACGAAGCCATGTGTACTTCAATCTTAATTGTAAATACTTATTTGACAAAAGAGTTATGACGTTTAAGTGTTAGTTGATATTAATGATTAATTATATACATAAATATTAGGGGGACCATCGTGCTGGTATTTGATACCCGTGATTAAAGACGATTTTTTATTGAATAAATAATAGTATATTTTGGAAAGAAATAGTCATCAAATATGATAAAACCAATAATAGTACATTCTAATTGCAGCACACACTTGTACACTTTGTTTTATCAATACTTTTACAATTTTACCATTTTCAAAAGGCTCTACAGATATCAGTTGAAAATCGTCCAAAAGGAGATATAAGTTGTTTCAAACAAGGTAATACCCTTTAACGGTTAGTTATGACAACGTGTTAATTGCACAACGTGTTAACATGTCTTTGTATTAATTGCACAACAAAAGCCGTACTTCAATTAAATGTGTCTATAACACTATTTTAGTTATTACACTGACAGGTGCCGAACCTTTGCAATAATAATAATAAAACCTAACTATCACCAAAAGCAGTCAATAATCAATTCTAGGTACTGGAGCAGTGGCTCTAGGTATGCAATGAATTACTTGATTTACCCTATTCCAGAAGAGTTTGCTTAATCCGATATACCAGAATTAATTAGCTGACAAAATTTACTAACTAGAAAACAGTGGCGAGTAGGGTCGTCTCCTCAGGGACTGGAGAGAAATTTGTTTCCTCTCGAGTCAAGACAAATGGGGGGTTTTAGGATTAATTGCTAATGAATTAATAACTAAATAAATCAAATGCGAAAAATAATTAATTGACAGAAATAATTGGGGAAACTCTAACCAAGGATATACTTCAGAAATGGTTCATGCAACTGATCATCGATTCAAGTATAATTCTAGCATTCACTAATAGATTGGTTATAACTGTCATACACGCGATAAACTGTAAGAATCTGAAAATTTTCACATTTTCCAAGTATTATTTTATTTCTTTGTCTATATTTTGTACTGTCCTTGAAAATATTAAATGTTCTATACATTTTACAAGTAAGTACAGTTTTTAAATCATTTTCTTGGTATAAGTTAGTGTACATTCAATTGGAGTGCATTATTGGATGTGGGACCCACTAGTGCGATAAAATTTTGATGTATAAGTGACGAGGTATTAAGTGTTATTATTTTCCAAGGTGCTAAGAGATGATTAGAGATTAACTAGACAGATTAACCATTGGGGGAGAGAAAATAAGTTTAGAACCTTCAAGGAGCCAAGTGTCGTGCCTTTATTGGAAGTTGGACTTTTGACCAAAGATATTAACTTTCCTAAAACCAAATTTTGACCCAAAAATCTTCTCATTTTCTCACCTCTTGGCCGGCCCTCTTGAGGAGAAAAACAAGGAAAACTTCTTCAATTTCTAGCTTCCAACCTTGCTCAAATCTTGAGTTTTAGCCAACCAAATTGGAATCTACTCCATACAAGTGATCACTAAGGAAGTCTAAAGGCTTTGGTGGAGTTGTTTTGGAGGAGAAAAGGCTAAGCTACCATTTGCTTTGAGATTCCAAGGTAAATTGCTAAGAACATCTTTCTTTGCTTCTAATAGATGGAAATTAGTGGGTTGTGGTTGCTACTTGGGTAGTTTTATGCAATATTTCTTGGTTAGAAGTGGTGATATGTGGATTTTCAGTTTTAATAGTGAATTTTTCTGCCCATACATGAAGCTTAATGGTTAACCATGTTTTATTAGCTTTGATGTGAGAAATATCTAGTGATTTGGTATTAGTTTCATTTGCCTAAAGAAATTTCAGCTTGTGGTGCATCAATTTCAGTTTTAGGGTTTCTAAGTTGAGCATGATTAGGGTTTCTAATTAGGGCTTTCTTATGGTTGATTGTTATGAGTTTTGGTGGTTGGTTGTAACATGGAAAAGTAAAGAAATTCAAGGGAAATGCTGTTCGTTTATTGTCTTGAAGTTTGAGTGAGTGAAAATGAGATTTGGAAATGTGATTTTATGATGCATTGGATTTACTTTACTTAGACATACTTGATTCCTCTCTAGTGGTGTTAGATGAACTATTTTACTTGCATTTATACGTTTCCGTTGTAACCATGATGTTTAGTTACAAATGTCAAGTTTTGAATTTCAAACACTTACTCATTTCTTCCCAAAACAAAAGGAGTAGTATAGGATTTTCTCTGCCACGAAAATCTATTTTAACAAGCGAGATTTTTGGTGTGAATTTAAGGTATTTTGTCTTTCTCTTGTACATAAATTACCCAAGACACTTGTTATACATTATTTCTTTGCATATGTGTTAGTTTTGAGTCAAACAAAGAGTTTACGAAAAATTTCAAAAAAAAAAAACTGTTTCTTCATATCGGGCCGCATATCCGGCCAAATCTTGGCCGGATTGACAGGGGAAGAAGAAAAATTTTGGATTGCTCTCTACCTTGAATCCGGCCGACAATCCAACCGGATATCCGGCCGGATTCTGACGTGGCGTCTGTTTCAATAGTTTTCCGATGAAATTTTCTAAACCCTTTTAAGTTGAATTTTATGCTTTGATTTGGAAAACTCTTAGTTACTCATACCCTTTGCTCTAAATGTACCCTTTTCATTTTTAAAATCATACTTTTACCTTGTACTAGTAGGTATTCGGATTTTCTTTGATTTACCAAATATTTTGATGGTTGAATCGTAATATTTTCTCATGGTTATTCTTAGGTTTTCTTGGTGATTAAGGGTGTTATCCGGAAGGAACTTTGGACGTTATTTTGCTTGTATAGGTAAGTATTCTATATACGTTTTGTTTCCAATGACTATATGAATGATTGTGACTATTTGGATTGTTGCTTTAATAAGTGATTGATGTACGTTATATTTCCAACATTTTCAAAAATAAATTTTGCTAGGCGAGTGTGTACTTTATCGCATTCGACCTAAATGAACATGAAATTTTCAACGATTAAATGATTAAATGCTATTTGTGCATGAATGTAAGCCTTTGGCTGAATTGGGCCCTTGCCCTTCATTACCGGTGCCCTTCATTACCGGTCGACTCTAGCCAGAAGCGGATTCGGTCAGGCAACTAGTGACCCTGAGTTAATGTTTGGTATACTCGAGTATGACCACGTAGTCTGGTGGAGACTGGTCAATGAATTGGTTAGAAAGGGGTGATGAAATGAATGAACGAATGACAATATCAATGAAGGGATTTTCACTTACAAACATATTTTTAATGATTGGAGGAATAAGGGAAAATGTTAGGCGAATGAATGAACAAATGGTTCCACGTGAGCATGTATCCTTTTAATGAATGTGTTACCATTACTTTATATTGTAAATATTTTTTGGATTACTTGTTATTACATGATTAATGTTCTTGTTTAACTGCTTGGTTATGTATATAGAATCTCGCTAGATTTTTAACTCATTCCACGCCGTTTGTTTTCCTTACAGGGTTGCGAGCAAAGGCGAGAGACCTGTATAGAATAACATAGTTTAGTCCTTTTGTATTGTTTTGGCTTTTGTACTCGCTCTAGTACTTGGATAGGGTTGATTGTATTGGAAACTGAGAACTTTTGTTATATTTGGAACTGTATATCTGGTGGAGTTTGGAATGAATGTAAGTATACGTTTCAAGTTTAGGAATTGTTTCATTTTTTTTTCTCGAGACTTTATCTTATTTTGTTTGATGAGAGTGAACGAGTCCAGATGAGAGTTGGGCAGGCGGTCCGCCGAACCCTTTGGTTCGCCTTAGAGGAAGGTGGGGCTATCACATAAACAACCAGTTTTTCCTTACCTTTTCGATAGTCAAGATACGACCGTTAACTATTTCTCTAACCAGGAAATAACCCTAGGTATAACCGTAGGATTTAATTTCTAGATTGCAATAAAAATTAGAAAAACCCAATCCTAACTAACAAACACGCTACGAGGGTTTGTTTAAATTAGATCGTATGTTTTCCTAACATAAACTTAATTATGCCAGTTGCTACCGGGACAAAAGTAATCGAATAATTACGGATTCAACTACCCCCAATTAGCAAATAACTTATGTGAATAATTAAATATTGCGCATCTATTCAATCATACATGATAGCTATAACAACAATTAAAAGCAGAAAACATACGAATACCAGTAAATGGAGCAAGTAATTAAAATAATTTAGATCTCACAGTAATTGTCGAACCAAATGCTCAGTTGTCTCCTTGACTAGAAAATGGAGATTTAGCTATACATCCTCAAGGGAAATCCACAGAACTCCCTTGATAACCATTCGTTCCTTCTCCAAAAACTAACGAAAAAAGATAAAGAAACAAGTCACAGCCGTCCTCTCAATTCCTGTTTTGTAGCTTCCTAAGGAAAACAAAACTCTTCATTACGCAGGAATCCGGCTTTTTCTTTCTTGTTTGTTTTGTTTCCTATCAAGTACTAATACCTCGGCCTCCACCAACTAAAGGCCCGCAAAAGAATAAAACTCCAATTCTAATTGGAAAAGGAAAACCTCCTAAAAAATAGTGCTAATTGTTCCCTAATAAAACATCTAATAAAAGGTGGCAGTTTCCTAATTTTCAACCAATACTCCGTGTAGACTCCATCTTGAATTGGAACATTTGAGCTTGACAATCAACTCTAAGAAAATTACCCATTTTTTAGCACTTTTTACTCCAATGCCCTACAATTAACATAAAACACCAAATATAAGTAGAATCCGACAATTAAAATAATATTTGGTTAAAATCAAGGAGAGAATAATTATAAATTTAACAACAAATTATGACCTATCAATTTCCCTTACACCTAAACCATATTTGTCCTCAAGCATGAGAATAACAAATTAAACAATCAAATTCAAACAATGGATATTATTCAAATTTTCTATTGTCAAGATACAATTAAAACATATGTCAAGTATTAGTGGCAATTTTCAAGAAATATCTCTCTAGTTAGCTTTCGAGATCAAGAACTCTTTCAATTTGTGACTAACTAATCTAATAATATAAAATATTCAACCAGCATCCATAAGCAAATGGTTGGACTATTAAGCAAAATCTCAACATTAAAATTCATGGATCAACGGCTGATAATTCATTCAAACACTTTCACATTTTTCACTATTAGCACATTTGTTTTCCTAAAATATCCCCAAACTTGATTGATTTTTTTTCCAGGGAGAATACTTAGTCTTTAGCCATTTAAGCATTTTGATGCGAATTTCGACATTGACCAAATGAAGGAACACAGTTATTCAGCCATCATCGCTTAAAAACCACATATTCATAACTATCGTCGCTTTTTGATGCGAAAATTGACACTGGTGGTGAAGATCTCCGGTTACTAGGCAACGATACTAGCGGAGTATAGCCAAATACTATTCATAAATAAGCACCACATTAAAATTAAAAATCACATAAACCCGCTTCATTTCTTAAACATGGAGAACTAAGATTAATAGTTGAACCAATTTACGTAAAACAAATGTTAGACAAATATTTATAATACTTAGAGAAGTTAACCAAAAAGTGCAAAAGTCACAAAATCTCAAATATTTACCAGAAATATACCCTTAAATTTAACCATGTCATACTTAACACCTTAGAGTGTAAAACTTAGCAATAGAAAAAATTTGAGACATCTAACCATCGTTTATCAGGAACAACCACAAATATGCATAAAAATAGGCAAAAATTGGATAAAATTTGACAAAGTCAAATAAAAAATTCCAACAAAAAATGTCTACACTTGTACTTTCTCAATAAAATACCAATATACTACCCCCCCCCACACCTAAATCTTACATTGTCATTAATGTAAGTAATAAAGAATATAATATGAAACAAAAGGGACAACGAAACTTCCCTGAACATGTAATGGAGGGTCTCAAGCAGTTATGGCATAGGTGGAAACGGTCGGTTCTTCCTTTTATCCTTTGTTTGAGCAGAGATGAGAATAGGCAGTAAGAGACTGAGGAATGGGAGAGCGTCGGTGGTGAACGATGGCTAGCAATGGCGGCTGAACGAAGATGGCGGCTGGAGCGAGCTGGGGAGGTGCTCGATGGGATGGCGATGGAGCAGCGGCGAACAGCAAAGCGGGTAAAGGCAGCAGCGGGAAAGGGAGGGGAAAAGGGAAAGAAAGAAAGAAAAAGAAAGAAAAAGAACCATGAGTTTTTTTCCTTTTTTTTTAATAAAGGAACCCCTGTGTTAGGCGTGGGCAAGCCTAATTGCTTTCGAATCTTCTGACCAATCGTCCGAAATTAAGATCCTTAAGCGTGACCACCTGGCGTGGGCACGCCTAACTACTAGAGAGTCTTCTGATCAATTTTCGGAAATTGAATTCCTTAGGCGTAACCACTTGGCATGGGCACGTCTAACTACTATAGAGTCTTCTGACCGCAAACGAAAATTGCCTTCCTTAAACGTGATCATTTGGCGCGGGCACGCCTAACTGCTGGGTAGTCTTCTGTCCACCAAATTAAAACTTCCTTTCTTAAGTATGACCAATTGGCGTGAACACGTCTAACTACCAGTTTCCTGCAACGAAAGCAATAAATTACTAAACGCAACTAACACTTAACAAAAACTCTAAAAACATGAGAAAACTAAAACAAAGGGTCTTGGGTGGCCTCCCAAGCAGCGCCTTTCTTTAATATTTTTTGTTAGACATTTTCATGTTTATTCACGGAGGATAAAATCGTATAACTCGTTTCAATACTTCATCTTCTATGTAATCCTGATAACCCTCGTAAATAGAGTCATCCTTGAGCACACGAGTTACGATCTTCCAAGAATTAGTAGATGGCGCCAAACAAACAAGTAATGACCTTAGTTCTTCTCTTACTCCTCCATCACGAGCATTTACTAGTTCGAGATATTTTGCCATCGCAACTCTTAACTTATTCCTGTCATGAAACTCAAAATCGTCTGGTATAATAAAATCAATCTCACTAACAGGAATTAAAAAATAAGAGTTAGGAAAATATTGATTAAGAAATGGATGAGTGTTAAGTGGCTAATTGTGCATATAATTAGTGAATATTTTCCCCTTTACTTTGCTAAATTATGGTGTTAATCTATAAGTTTCACTCATATTTGAACTTTGGTGTTGTTTGTAGCAGTTGTTGGTGAGAATGAAGTAAAAGGCGCATTAAAAGTCGAATTTCCAGAAGACGTCTTGTTATAAGACGTGCCCACGCTTTGTCAAACGTAAATTGGTGCTTTTAAAGATTGATGTCCAGAAGACTCTATTCTGTTAAGCTTGACCATGTCTTATTCTACAAGGAAGTCAAGAGTCCGCAGGACATGAGATCTATCTGCCATTTGATCAAGAAGTCCATTACGTCTCATGGTTGTCCACATTAGTCACGGGATTGGAGATCCTAATTGGTTATGACTCGATGGATTTTACTTTGAAAACCAATTGATATGTTTTAATTGGGTAGTTGACTTTTGGTAGGAAGCTAGGAAGGATAAGGAATCCTTGCCTTACTAGAAGAGGAGAAAAACCTTATAAAAGGGGGGACATAAGCCTTAGGGGGCATCTCGGATTCCTTTTCCTTTTCTTTTCTCTCCAATAAACCCTAGTATTCATTGCGGCCGCGAATCCACCAAGAGGAGCGGCTAATTCCTTTTCTAGTTGAAGGGTAATTGAAGCTTTGGTTCGACAACACTGTGAGATCTAATTTGATTTGTTTGCTTCATTTATTCATGAGTATTTATATATTCTCTGTTCATTCATGATTATGATTATTTTCTACAGTTAAATACATGATCAATATTTAATTGTCGAAATAGTCTATTGCCATCTAAAATATCAAATCCGTAATTGTTTGATGGTTTTAGTATCTGTGGCGCGTGATGTAACTTGATTGTAGAAGAGACTTTCGAATCTATGTCACGGGAATATATAATCTAACTTAAATGAACCGAGCGTGCGTGTTTGTTGGTTTGAATTGGTAGTTTCTCTAATTATTAATGCTGTCAACAGGTTAAATCCTAAGAGCTTGTTTAGGGTTGCTTAATTGGTAAGAGAAATAGCCACAGAGTGTGTTGTGGTTATCGAAACAGTAAGGAGAGGCAGGTTATCGGAGCTTGTTGACAACCATAACCAGTTTATTTATGAATAAGTGATTTCACCTTTGCATCGATGATCCGTTAAATGAACCAAAGTGGAAATTAGACCTTCGACTAGAGTGTTGCCTTTTCTTGATTTAGTTTTATTTAATTTTGTGCTACTGTCTTTATTTTTATTCAAGTGAGTTACTTAGTTAATTTCTCATAATATCCTTTTTATCTTTACAAAGAAATAAATCACCCAATCCCTGTGGATACGACCCTACTCACTGCTATGCTCGAATTCATATTTTAGAGTAGGAACTTTTATTTTTGCTGGTTTGACAAGCCAACAAATTTTGGCGCCGTTGCCGGGGACTGGTGCCTTATTGATTTATTTTCTTTGAATTATTTTTATTTTTATTTTTCCCCTCACTCTGGAGTTAGTTTATAGCTAACTATACTCAACTATTTAGTGATAGACAGGATTTCATTCACAGGAGGGTTAATAATGTGGGTATCTTTTCTATTGATCAACGTTTACATTTTCTAACATTTCTTGTAGAAAAGTTGGTTGAAGGGCAAGTACAACAAAGAAAAACTTGTGGAATATATTATACCTCGAATCATCCAAATAACATGTGTCCCAAATTACAAGATGGTTTGAATGCCCAAGTTTATGTTGTTGAAGGATTTCCAACTCCGCCTCAAATGAGGTATGATTCGTATTCCAACAGGTACACTCAAGAATGGAGGGATAACCTTAGCTTCAGTTATGCAGCGAGACCGCCAAATTTTCAACAGCAATATCAACAGCAACAACCAACTTTTACGTCAGGTATATCTCTTGAAGAAATTGTTGAATCACTAGCTACTAATATACAACAATTTCAACAGGAGACAAGAATGAGTATTCGAAACCTGGAGAATCAATTGAGTCAACTAGCATCTGCAATGAGCCGAGTGGAGTCTCAAATTTCAGAAGAATTGCACTCGCAGACCATTGACAGCTCCAAACAAAATATGAGTGCAATTACTCTGAGAAGTGATGAAGGACTGCAAGAGTTTCAAAAAGTAGGATTCAAGCATGCAGTCGAAGAAGAAGTTGAGAAAGAAGGAATGAGATCCCAACCTCAAACTTCTTCAACAAAAGAGTCTAATGAACAACCCCCAATTGTGGTGATACATCCTTCATTCCCTAATCAATTTACAAGATCCAATGAAGAGGAGAAGGAGCGAGAAATTATGAAAATGTTTCACAAATTTGAGAAGCTGGATTGCAATGAGAAAATTTGTATGGAGGAAAATGCTTCAGCCGTACTGCAAAAGAAATTACCTCCTAAGTGTGAGGATTTAAAAGTTTTTGAAGTGGATGGCTTGAATAAGATAGGAGTTGCAATGATCAAATATCTTGAACCGAGGAAGAAAGCAGCTCGTTTGCTTAAGAATTACTGGCACGAGAAAGAAGTAATGAAACGAGGTAAAAGATTTTATCCCCCTTGATCGAACATGGTATCGTCTAGCCAAAGACGTTAAAGAAAGGCGCTACTTGGGAGGCAACCCAAGAGTTTCAATTTTTAGTCATTTTTGCATTCTTTTTTTTTATGTGGAAGTTAAGTTTATTTCGCTTCTTTTTGACAAAAGGCTTTTTGTTGTAGGCCGTGGACGCACTCATGAAAGTTTCGCTTTGATTGGGTGAAAATTCCTTGAGCAAAAGACTTCCTGTTATAAGACGTGCCCACGCTCTATGCCCAGAGGGCATTGTTCGTTTTAGGTTGGATTGGACTGACAACTATCTGTTACAAGACGTGCCCACGCTCTATGTCCAGAAGGCATTGTTTGTTTTACGATTGGATGGACAGAAGACTATTTCTTATACAGCGTGCCCACGCCTTACAACAAAACCTCCAATATTGCGATCCCAAGTTGAACCTCACTACGTGCTTCGCCTGCATTAATTTTTAAGCAACTTATTCCCTCCCCAATGTTCAGTTCAATAATCGGGGAAGTCCTCTTTTCTTCTTTTTGCACTTCAGTTTCATCCATTGAGGACAATGTCTGATTTAGGTGTGGAGGAGGGAATATTTCAAGTGAAAAATTTGTCATAAAAAGTTTTTTTCAAATCTAGTTTTGGAGCTTCGATTGTGTTTTACGAAAAGCAATCAAGATGCAAATATGAATAGTGTAATGTTACTAGCATGAGTATGTTATTTTCTTGCAATTGATTTGAATGATGGATGTGCTAAATTTGACATAATTTTAACCACTTTGTGAGCTTTTGGGCTTTATGAGCAATTTAGTATATTTTGGTCTATCTTCTTTTGTTGAGTGATATCACACATGGTTTGACATTCTAGAACTTGCTTTGTTATACATGTTGAGACCATACTTGAATTTGATGTATTAAAATGACAAGGGCAATTAGGTTTAACCCTTTTGACTTTCTAAATACCTTACCTAATTATGTTTACCCATAGTTAGCCCTATTTGAGTCTCAATCCTTTTCTTTGTTTAATAGCCAAATTTGTTACTTTAAACCTTTTTCGTTTAGACCTTCTCATTTGAACCTTGTGTCAAAGGAATACATTATTATTCTTGCATGAAAATTTCAAATGTGTTCCAAAAGTACGTTTATGGTTGGCAAGTGTGGTATTTATGTTGTGCATTTCAAAAAAAAATATTGAAAAAAAAGAAAAATCGAAAGAAAAAAAAAGAAGAAAAAGAGAAAAAATTTTGTTGTGAAGTGCACTTGTGTTGTTTTGTGGTAGTCGGGATAATGCCCAAATTACGTTTGCACTTGCCAAGTTTAGTGAAGTTATTGACACTCTTGGAAGCCAGCTATACATGTGAATGACAAAGGAATTTGACTTCATGCAGAGTGTTAGTGGTATTTCCTTTGATATATTTACACCTAAAATATTCCCTTTTGTCCAACCCTTAACCCAAGCCTCGTTACAACCCTTATAAAGACCCTTTGATTTTTGCATTGAATTCATTTTAAGTGGTGGAAATATGATATATTAGCAAGCTTATGGTAATGTCATTTCGTGGAGTTGATTTGAGTGCTAAATGTCCCTTAAACATTTGAGTGCAAAGTGTGTACACTATTATCCGTGTGAGGGCTGTTGAATCTTGTGCATCTTGATTTTGATAAAATTGTTGAGGAGACAAGATACTTGTATTAGTATACACTGTGCTATGAAATATTTGCCATCTTGACTGTGATTCTTGAGTAGTGAATGCTTGAGGGCAACCATTGTTTAGGTGTGGGGGAATTTGTTAAGTGGCTAATTGTGCATATAATTAGTGAATATTTTCCCCTTTACTTTGCTAAATTATGGTGTTAATCTATAAATTTCACTCATATTTGAACTTTGGTGTTGTTTGTAGCAGTTGTTGGTGAGAATGAAGTAAAAGGCGCATTAAAAGTCGAATTTCCAGAAGACGTCTTGTTATAAGACGTGCCCACGCTTTGTCAAACGTAAATTGGTGCTTTTAAAGATTGATGTCCAGAAGACTCTATTCTGTTAAGCTTGACCATGTCTTATTCTACAAGGAAGTCAAGAGTCCGCAGGACATGAGATCTATCTGCCATTTGATCAAGAAGTCCATTACGTCTCATGGTTGTCCACATTAGTCATGGGATTGGAGATCTTAATTGGTTATGACTTGATGTATTTTACTTTGAAAACCAATTGATATGTTTTAATTGGGTAGTTGACTTTTGGTAGGAAGCTAGGAAGGATAAGGAATCCTTGCCTTACTAGAAGAGGAGAAAAACCTTATAAAAGGGGGGACATAAGCCTTAGGGGGGCATCTCGGATTCCTTTTCCTTTTCTTTTCTCTCCAATAAACCCTAGTATTCCTTGCGGCCGCGAATCCACCAAGAGGAGCGGCTAATTCCTTTTCTAGT
The DNA here is from genome assembly GCA_023065735.1 of Coffea humblotiana. Taxonomy (NCBI): domain Eukaryota; kingdom Viridiplantae; phylum Streptophyta; class Magnoliopsida; order Gentianales; family Rubiaceae; genus Coffea; species Coffea humblotiana. The sequence continues at coordinate 18,675,319 of CM041212.1, read as the reverse complement.
TGAAGGGTAATTGAAGCTTTGGTTCGACAACACTGTGAGATCTAATTTGATTTGTTTGCTTCATTTATTCATGAGTATTTATATATTCTCTGTTCATTCATGATTATGATTATTTTCTACAGTTAAATACATGATCAATATTTAATTGTCGAAATAGTCTATTGCCATCTAAAATATCAAATCCGTAATTGTTTGATGGTTTTAGTATCTGTGGCGCGTGATGTAACTTGATTGTAGAAGAGACTTTCGAATCTATGTCACGGGAATATATAATCTAACTTAAATGAACCGAGCGTGCGTGTTTGTTGGTTTGAATTGGTAGTTTCTCTAATTATTAATGCTGTCAATAGGTTAAATCCTAAGAGCTTGTTTAGGGTTGCTTAATTGGTAAGAGAAATAGCCACAGAGTGTGTTGTGGTTATCGAAACAGTAAGGAGAGGCAGGTTATCGGAGCTTGTTGACAACCATAACCAGTTTATTTATGAATAAGTGATTTCACCTTTGCATCGATGATCCGTTAAATGAACCAAAGTGGAAATTAGACCTTCGACTAGAGTGTTGCCTTTTCTTGATTTAGTTTTATTTAATTTTGTGCTACTGTCTTTATTTTTATTCAAGTGAGTTACTTAGTTAATTTCTCATAATCCCCTTTTTATCTTTACAAAGAAATAAATCACCCAAACCCTATGGATACGACCCTACTCACTGCTATGCTCGAATTCATATTTTAGAGTAGGAACTTTTATTTTTGCTGGTTTGACAAGCCAACAATGAGATATCACCGCATTTGGAGATTGTTCACTGGATTCATCCACTTGAACAATTTGATATTGGGGTTCCTTTTCTTGTACTTCAATTCCATTTTCAACCGCATTCTTAGATTCTTCTTCTTGAGACTCTTGTAGTTCCATGTCATTTGTCAGGATAATTGTACTCTCATCTTTTTTAAGGTCATTGATGGTCTGTTAGGGTAATTCTTCATAAATTGGAGAAATCAATTTACTCATTGTAGATGCCAATTCACGCCTTCCATCTTTCATCTCTTTAATCATCTTTTGTGTTTCCTGTTGAATTTGATATGTGTTAATAGTTATTAATTCAACCATTTCTTTAAGAGACATACCTGACATGGATGATGGCTGTTGCTGTTGATATTGATGTTGAAAATTGATTGGCTCCAGCGTATAATTAAAGTTGGAGTTGTCCTACCATTCTTGATCATACCCGTTTGAGTAAGGGTCATACCATGTTTGAGATTGGGATGAAAAAACCTCCAAACTTATTCATGTAGGCATTCAGGTAATCTTGATATTCAAAACACATACCGGTTGAATGATCCACGACATAACAAATTCTACAAGTTGCAGCAGCTATTTTTTTTATAAGAAATCTCAGTGAATCTAAATATTGATCATCAGAAAAAGCACACGCCTCATTTCCTTTTATAGGACTAAAATCTAGTCTATCACTAAAATATGGAATGTTAGCAGTCATTAAAAAAAGAAAAAAAATAAAAATAAGATGAACTCAAAAAGAAACAAATTAATCAGACACCAGTCCCCGACAACGGCGCCAAAAATTGACAGGTGCCGAACCTGTGCAATAATAATAATAAAACCTAACTACCACTAAAAGCAGTCAATAATCAATTCTAGGTATTGGAGTAGGAATTCTAGGTGTGCAATGGGTTACTTGATTCACCCTATTCCCGAAGAGTTTGTTTAATCCAATATACCAGAATTAATTAGCTGACAAAATTTACTAACTAGAAAATAGTGGCAAGTAGGGTTGTTTTCTCAGGGACTGGAGAGAAATTTGTTTCCTCTCGAGTCAAGAGAAATGGGGGGTTTTAGGATTAATTGCTAATGAATTAATAACTAAATAATTGGCAGAAATAATTGGGGAAACACTAGCTAAGGATATACTTCAGAAATGGTTCATACAACTGATCATCGATTCAAGTATAATTCCAACATTCACTAATAGATTGGTTATAACTGTTATACACGCGATAAACAACCAGTTTTTCCTTACCTTTTCGATAGTCAAGATACGACCATTAACTATTTCTCTAACCAGAAAATAACCCTAGTTATGACCGTAGAATTTAATTTCTAGATTTCAATAAGAATTATAAAAGCCCAACCCTAACTAACAAACACGCTACGAGGGTTTGTTTAAATTAGATCGTATGTTTTCCTGACATAAATCCAATTATGCCAGTTGCTACAGGGACGAAAGTAATCGAACAATTACGGATTCAACTACCCCCAATTAGCAAATAGCCTACGTGAATAATTAAATATTGCGCATCTATTCAATCATACACGATAGCTATAACAACAATTAAAAGCAGAAAACATACGAATACCAATAAATGGAGGAAGCAGTTAAAATAATTTAGATCTCACAGTAATTGCCGAACCAAATCCTCAGTTGTATCCTTGACTAGAAAACGGAGATTTATCTATACATCCTCAAGGGAAATCCACAGGACTCCCTTGATAACCATTCGTTCCTTCTCCAAAGACTAAAGAAAGAAGACAAAGAAAAGAGACAAGTCATAGCCGTCCTCTCAATTCCTATTTTGTAGCTTCCTAGGGAAAACAAAACTCCTCATTACTCGGGAATCCGGCTTTTTCTTTCTTGTTTGTTTTGTTTCCTATCAAGTACTAATACCTCGGCCTCCACCAACTAAAGGCCCGCAAAAGAATAAAACTCCAATTCTAATTGGAAAAGGAAAACCTCCTAAAAAATAGTACTAATTGTTCCCTAATAAAACATCTAATAAAATGTGGTAGTTTCCTAATTTTCAACCAATACTCCACGTAGACTCCATCTTGAATTGGAACACTTGCGCTTGACAATCAACTCCAAGAAAATTACCCCTTTTTTAGCACTTTTTACTCCAATGCCCTGCAATTAATATAAAACACCAAATATAAGTAGAATTCGACAATTAAAACAATATTTGGCTAAAATCAATGAGAAAATAATTATAAATTTAGCAATAAATTATGACCTATCATACACTAACACATAAACTTATATAAGTTGTACTCGATGCAAAAACGATTGCAAAATAATTCCATATTCTAGAAATACTCAAATGTCTCCATAAATCAAAGTTTTAAATGTACCAAAATGAGGGTATTTCGGTAAATATATCTAAACACATGTTGCCCTCAGTGGTGCCAAAAATTTTGAAAAAAACTATACAACATTCTACATTCACAAAAGCATCTATCCATGCTGTTGAAATTCAAACCCCCTTTGACCACAATTCATTCTTATATAGTATAATGATGTAAAAAAAGTTGTAAAATAATTCTATATTTTAAAAATATTCAGATGTCTCCATAAATCAAAACTTTAAATGTACCAAAATGAGAGTATTTTGATAAATATACCTAATCATGTATTGCCCTTAGTTGTACCAAAATTTTTTAAAAAAACTACACAACATTCCACATTCCCAAAAAATCCCTATCAAGTGGTTGAAATTCAAACCCTCCTTTGACCACAACTCATTCTTATATAGTATAAAGAATTAAAAGAAATTAATTTTATATAAAATTAATTTTTTACATAATTACATTTATTATAAATTTATTAAAGAATTTTGGTTTATAAGGTTATTGTAATTTAGTACTTACAATATTTAGAGTAGTTACGAGTAGTTATATTGGCAAATTTTGATTAAGTAGTCAGAGCAAAAATTAATTTTTCTTTAAGGATAAAATAGAAAGTTTAAAAAATGACATAAAAAAGTTTATACTAACTGCGACCCCTCTAACTTTATATATTGCATAGATGGCTGTATAACTGGAATCAATTATAAATGAATTATTAGAAACATAATTAACATAGTGCTTCAAGAAACTAGAATCGTGACATCATTGACCTGGTAGATTTTAATTTAAATTTAAAAATTAGATAAGTAATCTTATATATAACATGATGACTTTCAAATTGACATCGAATTTGTATATGAGTAAACATAAACATAATTAACATAGTACTCCAAGAAACTAGAATTGAGATTGTAGATAAATAATCATAAATATAAATCATATAATATAAATGTTTCAAAGATTGAATGTTTCAACTATTGAAATAATTAGATGGTTATCAACTTAAATCCTAACTCCGCAACTAGTTGTACTGGACATGACAAACTATAAATCACAAATTTGACTAGTAAAGTAATGTCAAAATTTGAGACTTTTTAAATATTAACAGTATCTAATGATAAGGATAACCAAATTATAGTAAAAATTAAAATTTACTCTTAAAAGTAAGTGCTAAATTTAAAGATTTTATTGTGATATGGATTATCTAATGATAGCAAATCCATTGAAACAAGCAAGCAACGGTATCTAGATAAATGCCAATTACAATCTCATGTGCAAATTAACATATATATCCGAATAAATGCACTTGATGATAAAATAAAGAAGTGAGACCCAACACATTATTTAAAACACAAACATCAAATACTATTGCATGCCTTCGCCAAGCTGGATACTCGATATCCATGTTTATGTCAATGTCGTCCTCTTCATCGTCATCCATTGGTTGGTTAGAAAGATTACCATCGTTCAGCACCTATAATTGGCGAGAAGGTAGTAATGATTACAAGTGTAAACTTTAGTTTAGAGTAGTAAATACATAATTGAAATAGTCTTAATTAAAAATGAAATCGAGAATTCTATTTTACAAATTCTAAATTGGAATTGAAATTGATTAAGTTGGTCGATTGGCATAGGTGAATTATCATAAACATAATCCACGTGTCCTAAACTAAGATAGATATCATAATCCTTTTTCTAGGGAGAGGGGAGTTTGTGTAGTGTGGAATTGAATTTTTTACATTGAACCAAATTAGTGTTTAAGCAACTGAGTCACAAAAGTTATGGACGTTAGATTGAAAAGATTTGAAAAATTGGCAGTCAAGTAATCATGAAAATGTTTTCAATCAGCCTAATGCATGAAATTGTTGGAGAATAATTTCAAATTTGAAAATAAAAATGTGAATATGAGTAAACGTGAGTTGATTGAACAATAAATTTGGCTATTTCATTGTTTACCATTTCATTACTTTATATTATCTTTGTATGTTAACCATTTCATTGTTTTATTAGAATAATAATTTGATTTCATATTCACCAAATCAAAGTTGAATCAAATTGAAATCAAAATTCAATATGAATCTTTTGTCAGATTTTATCGATATTGAAATTTGGTCAAAACACCAATCTCGATTCTAGTTAACTTTTGTATTTTGTTGAGATATATGTTGGCATTTAATTTACACAAAATATTTGAACGGAGAAAAGATTGATTCACTAATTTTCATACATCCAAACCATAAGAAATTACTTTTGTATGGGTTTTACTAGGTATGCATTATACTAATCTTTTAGAATTACATCTTCAATGTATTATCCTACTCAAGTTTTGATTATTAAATGATCCAAATATAGTAAGGGTTAAGATAAATTAATGTTGCAAGGTTTAACAGTGTTATAAGGCTAATCTCGAGGTGATACATTTTTTGTGGTTAATTAAACTTTATCCCCTTAAGGTATCTGCTGATTTTTTTTTTTTTTTGGCATCTCTTCTCTTTTTTTATTCGAAATTAGTTGTCTTTTTTTTAAAAAAAATTATCCCCTTAAGTCAATTGCCCATTTTGACAATCTTGTATTCCTTCTTTTTGCAAACTAGAGGTGACTTATCCATTATAAATAATATTTTTTTAATTATCACTTAAGTGTATCTAATACTGAAGTTTAATTATATCAATCCAAGTAATTTTGGGTAAAAATTTGGACTGGTAGTTAGCGACTTTAGTTGACTTCCGCAATTTCACCCCTCTACCCTTACCCCTCGCTGAATCTTGAAATTTTTAATTTTCATTTACAGCTATTATTCGGAAAATTGTTGTTGGCGGCTTCATCAGTGGGGATTTCCAGATTCCATTCACCACAAAGGCCTTGTATTTTCTGTTCACTCCATTCCGGTTACCTTATCTGAATTGGGCCCCAAACGGACAAAGAAAGATGGCCATGCTGAATTGTCTTGTTAATTTTCTGTCTGTCTTCCACTCTAAAAGCGACCCTGGTTTTCCACTACACAGTGTGGAAATTGAAAACAGCCCCAAACGACAAAGACAAATCATTGCAGCCCCAAACGATAAAGACAAATCATTGATGGTTCTATCAATGCTAAGGATCTCGTTCTTGATGCAATTTCTATTGACATAGCGATTAGGTAATTAGTATGATCTGTAATGGGTTTGAGATGCTATGGATTTCCTGGTCATGGAATATGGTCAAATTTTTGGGAATTTGATGTATTTGGATTGGTAAATTGATATAGGTGTGGATGAGGTTTGGTCATTGACAGAAGTAAACTGACTAATCTTTGAGGTCATGGGCTTTGGCTTTGAGGAACATCTTCCATAAGTACACAATACACCTGAAAATGAAGGGGAAAAATTTTTTCCCCATGAAAATGATTTTCACTGAAAATATTTTCCTCGGGGAAAAAATTTTACACTGAAACAAATGCACCCTAAATGTTTTTGTATTTCTGGTTGGGATGGAAAGGTTTATTTGAGGTGGACTGACGTGGTTGATTGGTACATCAAATAGGTAAGTTTTTCTTTGAACACCAAAAAAGATCCTAAGCTCCTGTACAATTGTTGTGAATATTAGCCAAAAATGTTTTAACTTCTTGATTATGTTTTTTAAGTCATTAGAGACTTTGAAAAATAAACAGCATTAGTCAGACATGTTCAAATAATCACATATTTTGATGTCTTATGGGTCAATCTATCGGCAAAAGGAACTATCAATTTGATCTTGTGAGTTTTTTCTGATTTTAATTTAAGTTTTTACAAGCGGTAAAATCTTATTTACCAGGAAGCACAACTTTTCCGGATAGATGCAAATCGACAATACAAATATAGAGATCATTGACATGAAAACCAAATTTTTGGAAAATTGTTTTCATCACTTTTTAAATTGCTTGAGCAGAGTGATATCGTTCCATTTAAAAAGTGAACATCAGAACTATATAAGTCAATTAAGTGTTTCAAAATAAGATCATTGTATTGCTAATCTGTCAAGTTTTTTGATTGACCATTGAGATTGTAGGATTTTGATTATGTAGTACCATTATCAAGATTGTTCATTCGTGATACACAAGAATGTTTGGAGTATATATAGATATATCTTATGGTCGTCGAAGTATTATCATACATCTAACAACCCTGCCTTCAGTCTCTGTTGCTCTTTGATGCATCCGATTCCTTTACTAACTTCTGCATTCTATGTCCCTTGTGCTGATTATACTAATGCATGCCAAGTGTTTGATATTCTCACTATGAAAGTGCATTTGATCACTATTTCAAGCATGCTACTGAGTTTGAATATTTATTAGGATTACTGACAACATATACCTGTCAATTTTGAATGAATGACAATTAATGATTAATGGTAGGAAGTTGAATATTTATTAGGATTACTGACAACATATACACTGTCAATTTTGAATGAATGACAATTAATGATTAATGGTAGGAAGGTACCTAAGCATTCACTTGATTATAGGCCTATTGCCTAATTAATGATTATATTTCTCTTTCATTTGTATGGAGCAGATATGAAAGTGGTAGAATCATACAATTAGGATTTGCTTCTCCCGATATGTACACTGTGTTGCATTCTCCAACTACGTGGTGTGTATCTCGAGCAGTCGCCACGTAGATTGTATTGCATGCCGTCATTATGTACTTCAATAAAAATTCAGTTGTCATGATCAATCTACTTAGACTTTATACATCCTTCAGCTAAAACGAGATTCTATTCATGTCATTTTCATAAGATTGGTGTAATTTGTCGTCTGTGAATAATTCATGGTATGATATGACTATTATTGTCGCCCACTAATTTATGGTAATTTGTCGTCTGTGAATAATTCTATTTATGGTATGATATCTGTTAAACATTAGTTCTTGGAGCATAACTATGCACTTGAATTGTTCAGAATAAATTTTGTTCTTTTCTCCTTTTTTTTTGGATTTTTCTAATGGATGTTTGGTAGACATTCATTAATATATTCAAATTAGGCTTTACTCTTTTTTATATTTTTTTTAACAAGTGGGAGGTGATTATACTTTACTTAACATGTGAACACACACAATTAGGGCTGATTGCGAGCCAAGCTGCTCGCGAATAGCTTGCGAGCAGCTCGGTCAAATCGAGTTTGAACCCGTGGTCGGGTAGCTCGAGCGGGGATGCAAGTCAAGTTTCGAATCGAGTCCGAATATATAGTACTCGAACTCGACAAGCTACTCGTTGAGTATTTTTTTAATTTAAATAATATATATTTTTAAATATGAAATTACCACTAAGGATTTATGCTTTCAAATAATTTACAAGATGATTTGCATACTTAATAGAATTCTTTAAAGTAAATATAATTCAATTTCATTCTCCATGTTTTGAGCTTAAATGCTCAAAAATGAGGTCTGATCGGGCTTCTATGCTTGAAAGCAGTGTTGAATGCTCGAGTTCGATATGGTTCGTTTTTTACTCGAGTCATACTGAGTTGAGTTCAAGTTTTTTTACCATTTCACCGAGTCGAGTTCGATTTTCAATTATTGAGCTCGATTGAGTTCGAGCTCAAGTTGAGTAGGGTGCGATTCGACTTGTACACGCTCCTATACAATTTGTGCTCTCCCACATTTAAATACTTTTCTAAATTACCTACATTTTTTTGAAAAAATTAACACTTGAGATCCTCATAACAATTTCTCAATGAGATTGAGCACTCGTTGGCCAAACAATTTTTTTCTAAATATGAACTATTTAAAATAGAAATACAAGACTACAAGATTACAACTTGAACCCATAATGGCAGGACCAATGTAAATAGAGATTATCCAATCAATATTACAACACACATATGCTGCTTGCGACGTCTCACATATTGTGGGAAAAATGCTGAACTACCTACCAAGACCAGGATTTGGACATGAAGGTGTTCATTATGCAAAACACCGTCAGTCGGGGCTAATGACTGACATCTTATACTTGACAAAAATGGCCTATCAACCCCAACATTATATACCGTATTTGTACAATATAATGTTTAAGCTGTAAAGTAACTCTAACAAATACTTCAAAATGGAAATTGACATCGTTAGTGTGTTATATCATGATTTCTCTTCGATTTGTAGACACCTCAAACTAATTCATCTCAATAAAATTATATTCCGTCAAAAACCTCAAATATTATTTTGAATCCTTACGAATTGAGCTATCTAGTTAAATTTAGCGGTTTACGGGTTGCTTCTTTGCAAAAAAGTTAGCAAATGCCAGTGTGAAAAACAACTACAAATAATATATGGCCTATCAACTAATAATAATATATGGCCATATAAATAATATATGGCCTATCAACACAACTAAAACGTAGTGGTGAAAACAAACTCCATCACCATCTGCTAAGGCCATCTTAGAACTCTCCGCCATTATCCTTGCAATGTCCAAAACAGAAGCTCTTCCTCTCTATGAACGAAAACATCTTAAAAACACCATTCCAAGATTAATTGAACTTACAATTCTTATTCTTTGCTTTTCCCTTCTTGGCTATCGCCTTCTCCATCTGAAAAACCATGGATTCATATGGCTCGTAGCTCTTTTGTGTGAATCATGGTTCACTTTTATTTGGATTGTTGTCGTCAACATCAAATGGAACCCTATTGCCATCAAAACCTACCCCGAACGCGTTCTGCAACGGTGCCTAGCTAAGCCCTTAAATACATATATGCATAGTATTTCTTGATTTGTGATTCGTTTTCTTTTACTTATGTGTTTTTTCTATGTTTTTTGGTGGGATAACAGGAATTTGGAGCTGCCTCCGTTGGACATGTTTGTAACAACAGCAGATCCTGTTTTGGAGCCGCCGATTATTACTGTTAACACAGTAATATCGCTCTTATCTATGGATTATCCAGCCAACAAATTAGCATGTTATTTGTCTGATGATGCAGCTTCACCTCTTACTTACTTTTGTCTTGTGGAAGCATCCGAGTTTGCTAAGCTTTGGATTCCATTTTGTAAGATGTATAATGTTCCTGTTAGAGCTCCTTTTCGGTATTTCTCCGACCAGAGTTTGTTCACCGGAAATAGTTCATCAGAATTCCAAGAAGATTGGAACATAATGAAGGTAATTTTAAGTTGGTATCCTTTTTTAATTAGATTGTGTAAAATGGTTAGTCATTCAGAAAAAAAAATAGAAAAATTAGCTGGTCCTTGGCTTTTGAAAATGGAAGTTAAGAACTTGAAGTCAAGTCACAGAACAAAATGGCAGTTAAGTTTCTTTCTCTCTGAAGTTGAGTGTTTTCCTTTTGTAAGCTTTTAGAGTTGAGTAATTTCTAGTGTGTCTTGGTGATGAGAGAGTGTGGGATTTACAGTTTCTTAATAGTTTAATCCGTATCATTTCCTGAATATTTTACCGATTAAATTCTAAGTAAAAGATATAAGGCAAATTCACTTTTTGTACCGTATGTTAGTTTTCAACGCAAAACACTAGGCCTAGTTGGTGAATTTAAGAGATAAATTATTTTGATGGAGGAGAGTAAAGACTAAAGAGAAGAACAAAAAAGGGTTAAATGTCTTCCATTTTGTGGGAATTTTAGAAGAGAAAAAAAAATACAGACAAGTCAAAAGATGTGGCTGTGTAAATTTGTCCGAAAGTAAAAGTAACATTTCCATCATGCAAACAAAGAAAGCATAACTATAATTAAGAAAGGGACAAAATGCAAGATGCCAAAAAAAAAAAAAGACGAACGGAAAAAATGGCAAAAAGGGATACAATCTCTTATAAAAAAGGTTGATGTTGATGAATCATATAAATTATGGAGTAAAGACAACGTACTTCTTTGACTCTACCCTGCAGGACGAATACACACGGCTCTGCCAAAGGATTGAGGAGGCTGCTCAGAAATCTGTGCCATGTGAACTTACCGGAGATTTTGCAGCTTTTGTGGGCATTGACAGGAGAAGCCATCCAACTATCATCAAGGTTGTTTTTCTATACATATTATTATCCCCTATATTATTTTCCTGGCATCCTAAACCCTTGCAAAAACAATTCACACGTGAATGTAAATTTCAAGCATTTATTTGTAACTGAAGTTTGTGAATGGAAGTTAACCTATGCCAAGTTGCCAAGTTAAATACCAATTTGGTATTCTATTTGAATGATTAGGGACTTTGAGATTTACTGATTTAGTCTCTAAGCTTAGCTGTACCACCAGTGTCATTCTAGTATTTTGATTTTCTTAGTGTTACACCTGTGGAAACTTCATTCCAATAGAACTTTAGCTCAAAACTTTTTATCAGACAATAGACAATTGCAGCTTGTATCCTTCCAATTTCTACTTTGCCTATAGTTGAACAAGGTTTTAGACCGGAAGTTCCATTCCAAAAAAGATTTCAAGAATTCGTCTTACTTGTAAACTTTAGGAGCTCAAGAGGCATTTAAGATGAAATTTAGTGGCCAATCTAGTAACTATATGGTGCACTAGGAAACTTTCAAGTGAAAATAAGTTTACTTGTACAGTAGATGTGACATGTTGACCAATTAAACAATATGCATTACTCTAAAATCATCAAAATTATCCAATATGCAATGTAGGTAATATCGGAGAACAAGGAAGGTCTTCCAGATGGGCTGCCTCATATTGTCTACATCTCCAGAGAAAAGCGCCCAAATCATGCTCACCATTTCAAAGCAGGAGCAATGAATGTTCTGGTAAAACCAAATTTTACTGGAGTAGTAATCAATTTTCCATTTTTAATTGAGATTTTATTTTATTTTATTTTTACCAAAATTAATGTGCATAAATATTGATAAATTACTTTGGAAATTTTCAACAGGCAAGAGTCTCCGGTGTGATGACAAATGCTCCTTTCATGCTGAATGTAGACTGTGACATGTTTGCCAATAATCCACAAGTTGTCCTGCATGCAATGTGTCTTCTTGTTGGTGTCAAGGATGAAATGGATTGCGGATTTGTGCAGTTTCCCCAACAGTTCTATGATGGATTGAAGGATGACCCTTTCGGAAACCAAATGGTTGTGATGATTAAAGTAAGTAAATCTCATCATTCCATCAGCAAAGTTTTAATACTTCTTCCTTTTGGTTTTTTTGAAATCATACTTAAACATTTTTTTCCCTCAAGTATTATGATGTTATAAATCTTCTCCAATGTTGAATTTTAGTAAATGAATTTGATAACAAAAGAATAACTTATTTGTTATTATGAAGTTTTACTCCAACAAATTTCGTAGAAAATGAAAGTGAAAAACTAGCTCCCTACAAAAAAATACATATACAGGGGTGAATTGTTAACAATATAAATTGCTATAAGGGAGGTTAATTTGATTTAAGTGTCTTATTCCCTCTTCTTCTCATAATAACAATTTGAAGACATATTGGTTCTACCTTTTAATTCCTAGATGTAGATTTAGAATTACAAATGATCAGTGATGTTTTAAAAACTCGCAAAGAAAAAGCGTTTCAAATGAAAAAGAGAAATCGTTACAAAGTTGACAAACTTCAAGGGAGTTTAGAGCAATTTTTTTTTTTTTTTTTGCAATGCTTTAGTCTTCAAGAAAATAGCAGGAAATGAGTTTGACAAATGCCCTTTGTAATTTACTTCACTTTGCCTGCCACGTGCCATTTTGTTTGATGTTGTTTGATCAGTACTTGGGGAGAGGATTGGCCGGGCATCAAGGCCCCTTTTACGGAGGGACAGGATGCTTTCATAGAAGAAAAGTCATCTATGGTTCATCACCAGAGGACAAATCTGGCCATGGTATGAAAGCTATTAGCTGTCACCTTTGTTTTGTTTTCATGCACTAGGGTATCATCAATTGGAAGGATAATCTATTTCACGTTGGAAAGCATTTTTTGTTGATTATTTTGTACAATAAATACTCCTACATGTACAGAAAAATATCTATACACCTCTCAGGAGTGTTAAAGAAACATAGAAACAATAACAAAAAATTCATCTGAACATGTCTTAAGTGAGAAGGCCAAAGTTGGAAAAGGAATTGCTGCTTCCTTCTTTCGTCTCAAACCAGGAATAGAACTTTTAATTACCTCAGAGAAAGCGATGACCTTATTGTGCTGAACCGAGGAGTAATATTTTATTTTTGAGAATCTCTTGAAAGGATTAGAGGATCACAAGTTGAGTTCTGTTTAATTCAAATCAATTCGTGTAATTTGTAAAACTTTTTTTTATAAATATAAAAACTTATATAATTTTAATATAGATTTGAATTTGTCAATTTATATAAAGAAGTTGACGATTACATCAAAACTATATGAATTTATTCCAAATATAATAAGAATTATATGAACCAATTTGAATTGAATAGAATTTAACTTGTAAGCCCCATCCTCCCACTTGAAAATCCTTTATTATCAGAAGCCACTATGACATGCAAAAAGTCACTTTGTCACTTTATCGAATATGACACACAAAGGACTTGTGACATTCTATTGCACTATTATTCTCAGGAAAGATGAACATTGGAGATTTAGAGAAAACTTTTGGAAAATCCACAAAATTCAACAAATTTGTGGCTCAGGCTTTATCTTCATCAAGCAGAACTGCAGAAAGTCCTGAATCTATCTCCAAATCCATTGATGAGGCATGCCAAGTTGCTAGCTGTGGTTATGAATACGGTACTGCATGGGGCAAAGAGGTGAGAACATTTTACCTACAATTTGCACTTTCATCCTTTTCATTTGTTTTTACTCTATAAACAGAATATACAATTTGTAGTTCATCATTTTCATTCATTTTCACTCTATAAACGAAATATTAAGATGGTAAAACTCAATGGGTTTTATTTTTATTTTTGACTTTTCATACACACATATGTCCATAACATGCACATTTATATTTTTTTAGTTTTCCTTACATTTAGAAAGTTTTCTGGTTTAATTTTACCTTTCCAAAAAAATTAACCTTTGAGGCCCTACTTAATCCACCAAAGTTCATAAAGAAATGAGACAACAATATTGTTTATGTTTTTGAAATTTGGTCCATTAAGGATACAAGATAAGCGTGCACACGTGCAAGGAATATATATATATATATATATATATGAGTAAATTTTATATACACTGCGAATGTATACATTATCATGATTGGATAGATAACACATGAGCAAATTTTGAACTTCAAATTCAAATTTTACGCATGTATTATAGATCTAATGGTGATAGTGTATACACTGACAGTGTATATAAGATTAATCCTATATATATAACCACCATTCGAACTCTAAAATTATCACCTAATCTTGAATTACAAACACTATTCCAAAAAAAAAGTTATACTCTGGTGGCAAATAACTCGCTTTGTGTCATGGTACCGAATGGAAGAAACTTATTGTTATCTAGCGATAGATGGAAGAACCTTATTGTTATTTGTGAGTTTGGTGAGCTTATCTTGGATCTGCTTGGGACCTTGGTTTTTTGGGCTGGTTTTAATAGATAATAACTTTGTCTATAAGAACCTCTTAAAACACCCCAAATTTTTTTAATACGCATTCAGAATATCTCAAAAAACATTTATAATTTTTTCTTTTTTTCATTTCTTCTCCTTCTTCCTTCCCCCCCTAAGCCCACCACCCTCCATTGGCACTTCCGCTAGCCGACACCTCTGCCACCGCCACCTCTCTCCTCTCCAATTTTTTTCTCTCCTACCCTCTCCTCTTTCCTCCTTCCCTTTCTCCTCCCTCCCTCTCTCCTCGTCCTCTGCTCTCCCCCCTCTTCCTCATTCCCTTCTTCCCCTGTCATCCCTTTTTTTCCTCTAATCACCCAACTTCCTTGCCCTCCTCCTCCCCCACCCTCGTGTTAGGGTGAGAAAGAGGCCGGAGAAGGGGTGGCAAGGGAAGGAGGAAAGAAGGAGAATGGAGGGGAAGAGATGAGAGAAAAAGAGAGGGAGAAAGGGAAGAGGGAGGAGGACGGGAAAGAGAGAGGGGAAGAGAGACGGAGAAAGGTGGGCAACTGGTGGTGGTGGCAATAAGGATAAGAGGGAAAGAAGAGCAGATCTGGTGTGGAGAGGGAGAAGAAAATACACAAAATTTTTCTTCAAAATTTTCTTCAAAGAGGAAAGAAAGAAAAGAAAAAAAGAATTTTTTTTAAAATTTTTCCAAACCCTAAATACACAAAATTTTTCTTCAAATTTGATAATAAATTACAGTCAAATTTAATACACAAATCCCAAATGGATGAACCATTGTCCTCTTTTATATATTTTTCAGATTGGTTGGATATATGGATCTACAACAGAAGATGCACTTACTGGGCTTAATATCGAGAACAATGTGGTTGAGGACCAACCCAAAAGGCTTTCTTGGGAGTGCTCCATCATGTGGGCCTGATACACTGATCCAGCAAAAGAGATGGTCCACTGGACTTCTTGAAAATACTATTCACTCCTAAAAGCCCATTCTTGGGAACTTTGTTCGGAAGGTTGGAGTTCAGGCAATGCTTGGACTATCTCTATTTCCTTCTTTGGGGGCCCAAGGTCGATCTTCGAAGTATGTTATGCGGCTATTGCATTTTGACCAACACAAATTTCCTACCGAAGGTAAAGGCAACCCATGTTGTTTTGCAAAATATTTTTTCTATTTATTGCTTTTTGTCGTTCTCCCTTGCAAGGTTCAACTTTTGTGAACCGAAATATATCCTTTTTGTCGTTCTCCTTTGACAGTGTATATACTATCACGATTAAATGAATGACATATGAGTAAATTTTGAATTTCAAATTCAAATTTTATACATGTATCATATATTTAATGGTGATAATATATATACTGATAGTGATATAAGATTAATCCTTTTATATATATATATATATATATTTTTTTTTTTTTTTTTTTTTTTTTTTTTGTCTTTGTTTTCCCGAGATATGCACAAGGGTGGATGAAGAGTTCAATATCCATTATCTATGTAAGTATACTTATTAGTAAATTGTAACATTTTATAGGCCAACATAAACACATTTCTTTTTTAAGGTTTTTAACGAGATATACTCGAAAGGACAGAAGGAAAGGGATAATAAAGCATGGATTTCTTAACTCTGATTTTGAAATGTGGAAATAAAGCCCCTCAAGTCTTTCATTTCTTTTATACTTAAGCCTTTCAACTATTTAGTTGTATTTGATTCCTAACTAATATATATGATAGAAAGAGCTATATGAAATGAGAATATGGTATGAAGTAGCATTTTTCTTGATAAAAGTTGTCTACTTCCATTTTTACCCATCAATTCATTAGCATGTGGTATGAATGTGACACTTTTATAGACAAATATATGGGACTCAAATTCTTGATTGATAACATATTAATTTTTTCAACATGCAGGTGAACGAACCAGCCATACTAATACCAATTTCCATTTTTGTGATCTTTAACATGTATTGTGTATCAGAATACATTAAAACAACTCAATCAATAAAATCATGGTGGAATAACCATAGAATGGCTAGAATAATTGCCATGACTGCATGGTTATGTGGATTCCTTAGTGTCATATCCAAGATCCTGAGGTTGTCTGAGACAGTATTTGAAGTTACAAAGAAAGAACAAAGTTCAAGCATTGAAGAGAGTGATGAGAAGCCAGGAAGGTTCACATTTGACAATTCACCCAGTTTTTGTGCCTGGCACAACCATTTGATGGTGAATTTGACTGCTTTGGGTATTGGATTCTTGGATTTCATACAAGGGAATGGAGGTAAAATAGAGTGGGGAATAGGAGAATTGGTATGTAGCATATGGGTGGTCTTATGTTTTTGGTCATTCTTGAAAGGGTTACTTGGGAAAGGAAAATATGGGATTCCATCTTCCATAGTTTGCAAGTCTGCAGCTCTGGTATTTGTGTTTGTGCAGATTTGCAGATCGAGCTGGGGAATATGAGATTTTTTGTTGTTTTAAGGTTAACTGGTTAAGTATCGGTTTCATACTTGTATTTAATTTATGAAATTCACATGTTCATCTAAGAAAGATTTTCATCGTTGATATTTTTTTGGAAAAGCACAGTAAAACTGTGCTATAATAGTATATCACTTTATTAAAAAAAAAAAAAAGAATGCAGTGTAAGATAATAAAAGCACGTTGGATATTTTTCAAAACATATATTTTCTAAAAATTTCCTTTTTGTTTTATTGTTTTCTGTAAGAGAAGATTGGGAGCTTGTGATTTTAAGAAATAAGGAGGGATGTCTGTTTTGAAACAAATGTTTAGTACCGGGGAAATTGATCAGACTCGACTACTAGATCAAAACTTTCTTGACTAAATACACGACTAAAATTTAGTAGTGTATCAACATGATTTTTGAAATTTAAATGGAAATAACTCAAGGCTCCCATGTTTACCATTTTTGACCAATGTGATCCCCAAAATTTCAATAAAACTAAATATGGTCCCTAATGTTTCTAGATACTTTGTCGGCCATTTAATATCTAAAAAGCCATGTGGGCTTTAGCAAACTAACATGTGATGAACTATCTAGCGGATCTTTTATCTCATTTTCTGTATCATTTTCTATTTCACCTTTTATTATATAATTATTTCTTTTTCATAAATATCATATTTTAGTTCTTTTTTAGTTTCTTTATATTCAATAACTATTAATTGAATAAAACATAAATACCACAGTTTCAAAAAAGTAATATATAATAGAAAATTAAAAATACAGTAGAAATTCATAAAAAACTCATTTATTATGCATTTTGATTTTTTGAGTTTGTTGAATTTTGAGTATTGCTCAATTAATAGTTATTGGACGTTAAGAAATAAAAAAAATGAAAATATGATATTTTTGAAGAACAAATACCAATATAATAAAAAGTGGAAAGAGAGTGACATAAGAAATAAGATAGAGGATCCGTTGCGCAAACTAGGTTATTCTGGTGTCTTCATTGAACCGAAAAACAGATTATCTTGAAATCAAAACCGTTGTTGTTTTTCCTGGAGGAGTCTTTTTAAGGTTAATAGGTGCTTTTAACAACTGAGCTGTATGCCTGTTTCAGAAATTAATCTGCAAAAGGTGATAAACTCAAAAACTCTTTAATCAGAGAAACAAACAGAAATACATAGTATTGGGCAACAACACAAACAACCTAATGCCCACGATATAAAAAATGCTTCTAAAAACTTTGGACACTTAAAAATTAAAATCATAGACTGAACTCATTTAATAAGAGAACTTGAAAATGCTCCATAAAACTTGACATACTTAAATCAGAATCGTTAACTAGTTTATAGGAAAGCACATCAACTACTGTAATACTCTATCAAATAATTTACTTTAAGGCAGTTGATATTAATGAAGTTTGAAATACAAGAAGTTTAAACAAAAAATTTAACAAAATTTTCTCCACTTTCACTCAATTTTGTCGATAATTGCATCTGCCCATGGAAAAAAAAAAAAGAAGTAGAGAGGCAGAGTCAATACGATATAGACAATGCATGGTACAGGGGGAATTAGCAGGATGAATCAATTTTGCGATGTGTTATTGTTGGAAGATGTATCATTTTTTTTTTAAATCCATTACTCATCTGCATATTTCTACCATTGATAATTTGAATGATGCATATGTAAGCTTAAATTTTGGTCAGTCACCATATCCAAATTACTCAAAAAGGTTTTGGAGAAGAATAACGTGGGTTCATACTGGGCATAGGCTATTGTGTGAGCTTTTGAATAAGTTACAACTTTCTGGAAAATTATTCTTCCCTTCTCAGTGAATCGATTTTTTAATTCTTAATGCACTTATCATCCATGGCATGCTTGTAGCATGACTCTCAAGTCATCCAAGGGTCAGCATAATGCATTGAATCAGTTGACACCCAACGTTCTAGTGCATTCTGCAACATGCAAAACTAGGTACTTCGACTGTAGGAATTACCATATCAAACCCTTCGCACAAAAACAAAAACTGGCCATGATTGTGCACAACGCATTCATTCAATTGTATGGAAAGAGTATCAAAACATTTTGACAACAGAACTGTCTCGTGAATGTGAATACAAGTAAACAACGATCCCCAGATGCATCTTTATTTTTGACAAGGCAGGCAACTGGAATGTAAAGTTCCCATGAAATGGAACACTGCTCTAGCTGTTAAATGCCTTGGTAGGCCGCAATCTCACCAGATATCAGGCCGCAGCTCGCCAGTAGCTGGAGGCATCCATCTCCCTGAGTTGTAGACATTCTCACCTACTTTCCATCCAGGAACATCCTTCATTATTCTAGCCTCTTCCTCGAGATATTTCTTCCATTCTTCAACAAATCTGATAAGAGAAGCAAGTACATAAATTAATTAATGGGGAAGTCATCAAGTTAAACGCAATAACTTCAAGAGGGGCACATTCAGTGTGTTCTGGGAGAAAACCGCAACAGAAGTTACTCACCTTTCATCTTCTTCAGCTTGCAGCAGAGGTAAGATAGCACTGCGTGCAGCATACTTTTCTTCCTTCAGTGCCCTACATAGTGCAAGAACTGTCAGCACATAATGTACATAACATTGTGTTTTGTATTACTTCAAGCGAAATTCAGTAAAAACCGGCCTTGGTTCTCAAAATCAACATTCATCTGTAACTCCTTTTTTGTGGGCAGAGAAGGCAAAAATCATGAGTTTTACTACCGATTATTTACATGGAGGAAAAATAAATTGGCTTATGAATAAAACTCCAACACTAAAGACTAGTGCTAAAGTAAATGATACCATCCCGCTCAACAGGGAAAAAAGATTGAAAGTAAAAGGAAGAAGAGTGGTTTCTACAAACTAGTTTGCATGACTTTAGGACAAAGAAAGGAAAGAATAAAATGGAAGGACAAAAAAAGGAATCAGGAATGTACTCGATAAAATATTCATCAAATACTTGTATGAGTGATATGCCATTTCTGACAAAAACACAACTTAAGATGTAAAGGATTAAACTATGCCTCCCTTTCTTTGCATTTCATTTGGTTCTTTCAAACAGATTCCAACACAAGATCTTAAATCTCCTAGTCCTCTCCTTTCTTCTACTATTGATTCCTTAAATCCAAATATACCCAAAAAGTAGCAACAGCAGTGAAAATTTGGGAAGAAGAAAACCAGTTACAAAATGGTGATACAGAAATCAACTTCTGCTTTCAGTCTTTAAAAAGAAGTCAACCATAACATTACTATAGACAAACATCCAAAACCACCTCTGCTATCTATCTCGTGTCAATTTATTGGCAGTATCAGCAACACAGCTCAAACGTTCCTTTATTCTTCCAGGAAGTTCTATATACATCTCTACAAGTCTGTTGTAAAACAGCCTGATATGGCAGTTGACCACATTTCTTTACTGCTTTCCAAGACTATCTATTGAGTTCAAGAAATTTTCTCTCTCTCATCTACTTCTAGTCGACTATCTATTGAGTCTGAGAGATTTAGATTTTTTATTTTATTGGTCATAGAGAACATTTATGCGAAGATATGACTTGAGATCCTATTCCATTCAATTCTAAATTTGTTACAAGGATATAGGTAAGGCAAGTAGCCAGCAGATATCAATATAGATCAAGCTAACATAATTCTCTCATTTTTCATTCCAAACATTCTAGGCTGTCTAGCCAGTTATACACACTTTTGAATTGTTGGCACTGTTTGGATGGCCTGTTTTAGCAAAATAAAATTTTGCCAAAACACACATCTACAGTGATCCTCCCTGAAACACTCAAAAAACACCAAAAAACAAAAAGAAAAAGAAAAAGAACATCTACAACCCCTCTCCCCCCCAACCCTCCCCTGACCACCATCCCTTCGCAAACCCCTTCCACCCCTCCTCCCTGCACACCACCCTGACCCCTCCCTCATCTCTCTTACCCCTTATTTTCCCCTCTCTCCTTCTTCCCCCCTTCTTCCCACTCCCTCCAATCATCCCCCATCCAGATCCCCCTCCGGATCTATTTCAAACCTGATTTGGAGGGTGGTTGGGGTGGGGGAAGAGGGGAGTGTGGGAACGAGAGAGGAGAAGGGAGATGGGGAGGGTAGCTGGCAGAAAGGAGAGGGAGAGGCAGAGGGAGAAGGGAGGAGGTGGTGGATGGAGGGAGATGGCAGTGGAAGGACGAGGAGGGACGGCAAAGAGGGGAAGGTGGTGGGTAGAGGGGCATAAAAATAAATTTCCTATCATACTAAAAACCAACCCCCAAAAACACATTAAAAAACACCACTTCAAAAACTTTTATTAAAACACCCCAAAGCAGACCCAATGTTTTAAATTACCAGGAATGAGGAGAATATTGCCAGCATCTCTTGCTAAACATAAACAGGTATATAATGCTTGGAGTACAACTGAGCCTATTGCACTTTATATTCCCAAAGTAACAGACCTTCTACATAAACATTCACAAACAATAAGTTGCTCTTAGCAATAGTTCAACATCGTCCGCACATCATATAGACCACATCATATGAAGCATGAAATTGTGGACCACATTCTTTGAATCAAACAACTCTAAGCTTCAAGTATTGGATAAAATATTGTAGTAGTAGCTACAGTCTCAATAAAGTTTCTACCGATGTGTTGAACTGTATCGTGGTTAAAGTGACCTGAATTGGAGCATTGATCCCACTGCACCACAATTCTCAAAATTTCCTCTTCTTCTCTCTTCCACTTCTTTTTCTTCTAAACCTTTTGCATTCTTAAAAAATGGGTCCCCCCCCCCACCCTCTTTACCTCATTCATAAGGAAACTACTTGGATTGAAAGATACTAATTGCAGTTTGGTTCAATAAGAGCTTGTTTGACAATGCTTCATCTACCAGTCAAAGCAAGCTTAAGCAGGTTTTACTGTTTGCCGACTCTATAAGCTCGGCTTGAATCAGCTCAAGCATAAAACTTGAAATTTACATGAAAGTAAACTAAGCTAGTTAAGCTTGAATTGAGCTTGGCATGAATAACAATCAAGCTAAGCCCTAACATGATTTCAAGCTTGTTAAGGAAAAGCAAGCCAGAATAAAAATCACAATATTTGGCTCTGAGTAGACTAACCCTAAGACCTACACAACAAAGCCCAGCCATTTCCCAGAAGCCCTACAAAGAGAACCACCATCACCAGAGCTTTTACATTAATAACTTCCAAGCATCAGAAACATTAACTGTTCAGTAGTTTGCAGATAAAGCCTGGGTACAACTGGAGATCATGTATTCCCTATTCTAAATACAGCAAATGCGGGAAATGTTAAATATCTAAAATAACTACACAAAAACGACATTGATTTCTGTTGTGTTTGATGTCTTCTGATAAGGGATGTGAATTAGAAATATTCTCCACTAATAAGCATATGTGGAATCATCAAAGTTTTTTACTGTTCTCACTTTACAGCAACAACAACTATTAATTATGTATACCTTGTGGAAGGAAATACTATGTACAACAGTAGATAGACTCAAAAACCAACTTCCTCCTCCAGCACAAATCTTAGAAACATACTTCTCTTTTACAGCATCCAGCTTCAACTGATAAGAAAAGATCTACATCCTAACTCCTTGTTAAAAACTAAAAAAAGAAGAAGAAGAAAAAGAAAGAAGAAGAAGATGGGTGTTAGTAGGTTCTTCTTCTAGTAGTCAAGGGGGCAATCATGTGTGGGAGGATTCTTATGCACCTAAACTTCTTTTGATGGGCTTAGGACCTGCCCATTACCTTGGTAGTGAATCGCACCTTGGGGAATTTTACAAATACTTCAAGTAGGATAACCTATTCAGTATCTATGCATATGAATGCACGTCAAACCAGAAAGCGTTGTATTGGCAATAAGATTTACATTCTGTGGCCAGTCCAATTTAAGCAAAATTTCAATCACCAGCTCACTAATATTAAATAACAAAAGTTATGAAACACATTTAATACTTATGCATATCATCAACATAAGACACATGCAAAATAAGGATGAGTAGAACCAATAACTCTTATAATGTTATCAGCAGCCTACAGGTCATTTCCAACATTTCCAGGGTTATTGAGTCCATGATCACAAAATTCAGTCTCTATACACCCAAAAAAAAGTTGCAAATTTCTACTTTATTTCTGCCCAAAACTCCAATACTATAATCCTATATATCCAAAAATTCATACTAGAACCAACAAATAATGGGCAAAAGAGAGAAAGAACTGAAACCCAAACTAATTGAAGCCCTAAACCTGATAACAAATTCTGAATCATGCAAAAGACCCACACGTAATTTCCACATTTCTACTCTCTTACCGTCCAAAATACCACAATTATTCATCTATTAAAGAAAAATCATAACAAAGCCTCTGAATATTAGAAAACAAGAAGAACCCAAATCAATTAAAGACCAAAACTTTATTTAAGAACATTATTAGCCTTACCGACGGATCTTGTTGCCTTTACCGACTTGGTACATGCCATAGGAAAAACACCAAAAGCGGCTAGGAAAATGGCCATGGCGCTGGGCCCTGAATTGGGGATCCGTCGAGCGTATCGAACCGGGGCAAACCCACCCGGTGGTGGGCCGTCCTGGATAAGCGGCATATCCTTCACGCTTGCCATTCCGGGTTTGCCCCTTACCACCGCCTCCGTCATCTTGTCTCCGATCTCCTACTGTGTGTTTCTATGTGTGTATTTTTGTTTATTCTGTGTGTGTGTTTTTGTGGGCTTTGTGCTCAGCTGAGCGAGCGAGCGATGACTGGAACTTTCTTTCCTTTTTACATTTATTTCATTTAATTAGGGACGAATTAAGAAGGCGTGGAATTCTGTGCGTCAGATCTGCCACGCCTGTCTTGTGCATAGATGAGTAGTAAACAAGGCTGGAAGACGAACAAATTTTATTCGACACTAAAATCAAGTTTGGTTCAATGAGAATTCATTTCGATTTGATTCGACTATTAGTTAATTGTGGACAAGATTTGGTTATTTTTTTCTCAAGCAGCACTATTTAATTATCTTAACCTAAGAGAGGGGAGGGAGAGTCCAACGAAACGAGATTATATTAGAGCTTAGAGGAAAAAGATTTGTATAGATGAAAGATGTGCACTTTAATATACGAAGTTGATATCCCATCCCCGATTACCATTGCTCGTAGGCCGTAGCCCTGCCCTGCTACTCCAGTAGGTTCTCCTCCTCTGCCACACTATTATTTTTTATTGTTTTTGTGATTATTTATATATATATATATATATATATATATAAGGGGCGGAGTCAGAAAAAATTTTTAGTGGGGGTAAAAGCAACACTAAAATTTTTTACCTACTCTTTTTCTAGTTTTTTAAGCAAAAAAAAAATTCACCAACAAGTACAAATGATGCATATATTCCATGAAAAACATAAAAAGACAAATTCAAAATTATTAATGTAATAATAATTTTATTTCAAAAATAAACTAAACTTTTTACAATTGCTCACTGCAAGTTTTTATATTTTAATAACTAATTTGGTTGTGGAAGTAAAAATGGCTCTCGGTTGTGGAGGGAAAATGGGGGACCAGTGGAGGGAAGGAAAATTGGAAAGTATGGACAAAGGAAGTGAATGATATGATTGGATGAATTGATCAAGAAAAAGAGTAGCTAACTGTTTGGTTGTAGAAAGTAGTGGCTCTCGGTTGTGAAGAAAAAATGGGGGGCCAGAGAAGGGAAGAGAAATTGGGGAGTGAAACCCAAAGAAAGTGAATGATATGATTGGTATTTGCTAGTTGAAATGAAAAGGTTTTTTTAGCTTATTTCAAATGGAATTTGTGCCCCATTTATCTTTTTAGAATTTTAATTTATGAACTAATTTAAAAAATCACGTAATTCTTTCACATCCTATTTAAGAAAACTTTAGGGGCACATTTAAAATTATATTAAAATTATAGAAGTATTATAGGAATTTAAGGGGGCAGTGGGGGCACGAATCCACCCCTATATATATATATATATTAATCATGCTTTTGAATTTTTAACAAAAAATTTAACATGAGATAAAATTTAAAAATTATTTTGACCTTGTGAATCCGTTCTCTATAATTCTAAATCAATTATCATTATTTTTTTTTATAAACAACACGCCATAACAAAAAAACAAACATAAGGAGGGCTGTGGAAAAATCACATGTTTTATTATTTTGGAGTATTATGTAATTATCTCATTCAAATATTTATTAGCATCGAACAGTAACGTGTGTAAGGACCAAAGAAATGCCTCTAGTATCAAAAGATATTGGCCTTATTTCGATAACGAGAACTCCACAGAATTATTATTATTTTTCTTTCTAATAAATTACTTTTTGTTTACTGATAAGTTCCTTTACTTATGTTGACATATCTTCGCGCTTTTATCTTTATCATAAGATCATTTCTTTCACTTAGGTTAAATAGTTCTAACAATTCTTAGATCTTTTTCCAGCATGTCATAAAAATTTTTCCATTACTAATAATTATTTTTTTTCTGATACTAAATGTTATTGTTGCGGCTACAGTACCATATTAACTATAACCCATTCTCCAAACAAAAGCTAAATGATAAGGCTCTTGATCAAATAAGACTTGGTAACTTTGTTGATGGTGATGTTTTCAAGACCCTTTTTAGATTTTACAATCCTTGCATGATTATATTTTAGTCATTATAAAAAAATTTAAATACGAAGAGCCAATAAAATCTTGACTTGAAACTTTTTATTTGATTGAGGAAGATAGAACACTGCAAGATTTTTCATTTCTTTATTTTAAAATAGTTAATAAATGGACAAGGCTTTAACTCTTCTCTTGCACTTTTTTTGCACAGAGACCATCCAATCTCGCCTTTGGAGGTATGAATTCAGAATGAAGAGAATATAAGGTTTTAATGGATTTTGTTAATATTTTTTTTGTCCCTTGCTTTTTTCTTGATTTCTTTGGGGGCTTTGTTCAAAAGTTTACGCATAAGAAAATATATTCTCCAATTATGCTTTTCAAAGATACAATCTATAAATAATATGATAATATGAATATGTCATGTGTAATTTATTTATTCTATTAAATCTTATCAATTTATAAAGATGTGGAGGAAAAATCCACAATTTGTTTAACATACTCTCTACCTATTAAAGTCAACATATTTATTGTAAATAAATCAATGGTACTGTTTATTTGTGTTCATATATACATGGTACTTCCATACATCATAAATTATTCTTACAATACAAATTAGCACTTTATTTTCAAGATCAAAATTTTCTTCTTCATATCTTTTCAAATGTAGTAGTCTTTCACCAACCATTATTATTTTTCCACATTTAAAAAATACTCCATCAAAATGGATCAACATCCATGGCAAGCCAGTAAATTTTCACATTTGTTTGAATTCATTAGCAAACATTAAATACTCGAGTCAATAAAGTTTTTTTTTTCCATTATCCCCCAATTGCTTTGCATGTATGATACATACAATTCTCATATACAAAAGTTCATAACTTTTCACCCTGTTACCAACTAGCCAAAATCTTTTCACTCATCTCTGATAACTATTTTCTTTATGTCTTTTCTATTTTTTTTCCCCTATCAAGCGAAACATGCACAAGTTTCTACTCTCCTTAACAACAAGTCATTTTGTGGACTCTCTACAAAAAAAAGTTTTGTAGAAAGTTGAAGAAAATCGAAAACTTCACAGTATTATTTTCTAAAAAAAAAATTATTTATTCATTCCTCCTGTAATAGCTACCCCTCTATCCACGTTCAGTAACAAACAATCATCCTCAATTAGCAAAATGGCATTGGCTTGTTTTTCTAATGCATCATCGGTTTCCATGGCATTGAGCTCCATGACAGCAGGAAGAGTTACACTGATTCTTTATGAATTCAATTTATGCGAAAAGGCTCTCTTGCATCTGAAAGATATATCATCTATCAAAACTGTGACGTGTATGTACTTCTACTATCATTTTTATTTAAGTGCACATTTTTGTATATGTGTTATGCATATGCGGATTTTTTTTTTTGACATGTCATATCATTGTGTCATTAATTAATTGCCTGGGAATGGATGGGAAAGGAGAATATTGATTGTGCATTTGTATTTGTACTTGATTGCAACCCCAAGCCGGCAGATAAATCATATCCAATTTACAATTCAATCTATTTAATTGTTTGTGTCAATTTTTTTTACTTTTTTTTATTTATTTTGATTAATATGGACAATGTACTAAACTCAAAATAAAAAAAAATAAAAATAGTACAATCGATTACAATGTCTGTTTTTTACAAGTTTTGGCTGGCTTTGCTCAATTTCTTTATTTTGGGTATGGTATAGAGTTGGATTAGTGAAATACTTGTTTCATGGTTAACTGGACCAATGTAGTTCGACTTTCAAAACAATGCTCAATGATTTTAGTGCGAAAATAATATGCCACAATTTTAGTATTTTTTTTCTTATCCTAGATAAATATAGATATGTGTTACATAACATTCATTTTTCACCCTTTTTTCTATTTTCAAATGTACCATCTAAAAGAGCAATTTATACCATCAGAAAAGGTTTAACTATTAAGGTATGTAAAAATATGCATTTGTGTATACAAAAATATTTTAAACACTAAACACGCACCAATTAGTGTTTTTGACATCGAATAATTGGACTTGATTGCTAAATGAAAAAGATATGGCACAACCAGAAAAATAATCTATTTATTGAGATGCATGAATTGATCCAGCAATATGTAAATCATTGGGCTTAGATGAACATTTAGATTTGACTATACCTGACAATTGGACGGGTTGATATTGAGTTTTTATTTAAATGGGTTATACCCAACTCGTCCAATTTTAGATTAGGTAATTTTGGATTGAATCATATTGGGTTATCTCAAATTCATGACTCAAATATGATCGAAATATTAATTAATACATTGTGATACATAAACTCTCTCTTATATATTTGCACACGCAAATTTTTTTTTCACATACATAAACACACTTTCACACACACTCACTTCTTAAACTCCTTAGAAACACATCATAAATAGAATAATATTTTATATTGCTTGTATTGTGAAGTTTAGCCAATAAATTGTACATTTAAATAGATTAGCTAAAAAAATTGTTTACTTTATACTTTTTAATACTACTAATTGATTGAAACTTATTTTTGTCACAACTTATTTAACACTTTTTCTATTCATATCTGCTTTATTGTAAGTTGTAATATTTTATATATTTAAATTATTGAATTCTAGATTATATTATGCTTGAAAATGTAATTAAGAAACATATAATTTGTTGTATTGTAATATTAATGAGGAATTATTAACAATGAAATAAAACAAGTTAGAGAAAAGTAAAAGAATGCAATTAGAACAAATTTAAAACTCTATTCTAAGTACACGAAATATTAAAAAATAGAAACAAGTAGCAGTCGGAGAACAGCAACAACAAAAAAAAGAAAAAAAAGGGAGGAAAACAACATACTCTTAAAAGGCATAATAAATTATTATAGATGTTTAGCAAGTTTAACTACAATTGTAAAAGTAAAATAAGCAAAACCCTCTTAATTCAACACAATACAGTACATGGTTTCAAGGATAGCTAATAATGTCCAATATAATCTCAGAAAAAAAAAACAACTTGAAGAACGGACGGAAAAAAAAACAACTTGAAGAACGGATAGCTTCTTTACAGTGAGATTCAGCAAAAACATTATCTAATTACTCACAAAATAAAAAATTTACCATGCAATTACATGCCTTCAGTGGGAAAGCAAGGATAGTTTGTTTGTAGAGACATTCAGTAGAAAAAACTTCAAGTGTTTTGGCCGAGAGATAATTTGCTGAGATAGCTTGTTTGCGGATAGGTTGTTTCTTGTGAGAGAGATGAGAAGAAGCAAAATTTCACTAAGTCTTTTGGCCAGCAAAATGAAAGTTTTGAGTATTTCATTAAGTGTTTTGGCAAATGAATCTTCTACCAAAATCAAATGATGTCGTTTTGTGTCTTTCTTTTTTTTCTTTTTTTGGTATATCTTACATTTTCTCAAGTATCATGATAGGTAGTCTAAAGTCACATTATTATTTTTTTATTAGATAAAATAAAAAAAATTAAAGTATATATTATTGAGTTGATAACAAGTGTCATGATAGAAGTGTTATAATAACACAAACCAGTAAGTGTCATTATAGGCATATCATAAAAGGCCATTTTTGTTGTATTGGTAACTGAACACAAAACTTCTAGACTTGGTTTATTTTGTCAATACCCATTTGTTTCATTTTTCTCTTGCAACTCCCGCAACAAAGCAATGGGCCGATGGCAAATAGTTTAGCTATAGCATCTGTCCAAATTCTTGGCCCGCTTTTTCTAGCAAACTTGAATAATTCAAGTACATATAAATCTTTAAAATGATTGTCTTTAGGACATACATACTTTCAACAATAGCATCTATCCAAATTCTCGGCGCACTTTTTCTAGCAAACTTGGGACAATCAAAGACAGTGTTCACACATTTGATAGCGACGACCATGAATATCGAAGTGGAGATGCTCACACTATTTTCCCAGTTGCAGGCTATGTTTTCAGAACCGGACCGGGTATTGATTCGGTCAAGCTCAGGGGTCAGGAGTCACTGGGTTCAACAGGGTTCGATCGGTGTTGAACCGGGTTACGTCATAGATAAAAATTATTTAAAAATTAAAATATTATATGTAAAATATCTAATAACATGTTAATATTAATAAAGGTATATTCATATATATATATATATATATTTGATTATTCAAATATATTTAACAAGAAAATATAAAGAAATTAGAACAATCAAGTAGCAATTTATATTATTTAATGAGCATTAATAAGTTTAGAATTAAAATTATGAACTTAATTGAAAAATAACACCAAACTTTAAGACAACATTTATAAAGTATGAAATATTTGAGATATATTAATAATTTTTAACAACCTAGGGGGCAAAACATAATATTAAAAATATTTTGACCTTTAAAAAAAAAGAGACTCGATTCTTATTTTTCCGATCAAACCCAATCAAACCGGGTCAAACCCGATTTTTGACCTGATTTGACTGAGTTTTTAATTTTCAGGTTTTTAGAATTAACTCGAACCGAACAATTGGCCAGTTCTCAATTCGATCGATCGGACCGGCCGGTCCGGTCCGAGTTTAAAAACAGAGGTTGCAGGTCTCCCAAACAAAAGTTGGGACTTTAACCAATTTGGAACTGTTTTCGTTGTCGATAATTTCTTGAAAAAAAGCATTTCACCCAGATCCGCACTAGTTGGTCGTTTGGTCGTTTGCAGGGCTTAGTTGCAGTGGCATCCCTTGATAACATCAACCTAGAGCTTGCGTTTATGATTCTGTTCACTAATGGAAAGTACAATGGTATCACTGTGGAAATAAAAGGAATAGTCATACAGTCTATGGATGTCAATGAAGTTGCAATTGTAGGAGGAACCAAACAATTTCGATATGCAACAGGGTATATTACGTACCTTTGAGACGGTCCGCTCAGTAGGAGATTATATTACTTTAATAGTATAAGGTTGCACCTCTACATTAGACAGGACATAAAGGATGCCTACCCTGGTATTGCTCTTCATTAATAACTGATGTAAATAAGCTTGACCCTAGGTCCTATAGGTCATCAGGTCCAGAGTTTCTCTATGTATTAATTATCAAAATGTATGCTGTGAGCTGTATGTTTCTTGGGGTACTTTATTACCTCCATCTGGCCATCCAACAGGGTCAACAATTCAAAAGTGTGTATAACTGGCTAGACAGCCTAGAATGTTTGGAATGAAAAATGAAATAATTATGTTACCTTGATCTATGTTCATATCTGCTGGCTACTTGCCTTACCTATATCCTTGTAACAAATTTAGAATTGAATGGAATAGGATCTCAAGTCATATCTTCGCATAAATGTTCTCTATGACCAATAAAATAAAAAATCTAAATCTCTCAGACTCAATAGATAGTCGACTAGAAGTAGATGAGAGAGAGAAAATTTCTTGAACTCAATAGATAGTCTACCAGAAGTAGATGATAGGGAAAAAATTAAGTCTAGATGGTGGAACTGTTTATGAGCATATGGTTTTTCTTTTTCATTTGATTTTTCTTTTTCATGTTTTTTGTGTCTGAAGAATATAGATGCAGAGCTGTAAAGAAATGCGGTCAACTGCCATATCAGGCTGTTTTACAACAGACTTGTAGAGATGTATGTATAACTTCCTGGAAGAATAAAGGAACATTTGAGCTGTGTTGCTGATACTACCAATAAATTGACACGAGATAGGCAGCAGAGGTTGTTTTGGATGTTTGTCTATAGTAACGTTATGGTTGACTTCTTTTCAAAGACTGAAAGCAGAAGTTGATTTCTGTATAACCATTTTGTAGCTGGTTTTCTTCTTCCCAAATTTTCACTGCTGTTGCTGCTTTTTGGGTATATTTGGATTTAAGGAATCAAAAGTAGAAGAAAGGAGAGGACTAAGAGATTTAAGATCTCTTGTGTTGGAATCTGTTTGAAAGACACTAAATGAAATGCAAAGAAAGGGAGGCATAGATTAATCTTTTGCATCTTAAGTTGTGTTTTTGTCAGAAATGGAATATCACTCATGCAAGTATTTGATGAATATTTTATCGAGTACATTCCTGATTCCTTTTCTTCGTCCTTCCATTATATTCTTTCCTTTCTTTTTCATAAAGTCATGCAAAATAGTTTGTAGAAACCACTCTTCTTCCTTTTACTTTCAATCTTTTTTCCCTGCCGAGCGGGATGGTATCATTTACTTTAGCACTCGACTTTAGTGTTGGAGTTTTACTCATAGGCCAATTTATTTTTCATCCATGCGAATAATCAGTAGTAAGATTCATGATTTTTACCTTCTCTGTCCACGAAAAAGGAGTTATAGATGAATATTGATTTTGAGAACCAAAGCCGGTTTTACTGAATTTTGCTTGAAGTAATACAAAACACAATGTTATGTGCGTTATGTGCTGACAGTTCTTGCACCATGTAGGGCACTGAAGGAAGAAAAGTATGCTGCGCGCAGTGCTATCTTACCTCTGCTGCAAGCTGAAGAAGATGAAAGGTGAGTAACTTTTGTTGTGGTTTTCTCCCAGAACACACTGAATGTGCCCCTCTTCAAGTTATTGCATTTTACTTGATGACCACCCCATTAATTAATTTGTGTACTTGCTTCTCTTATCAGATTTGTCAAAGAATGGAAGAAATATCTTGAGGAAGAGGCTAGAATAATGAAGGATGTTCCTGGATGGAAAGTGGGCGAGAATGGGAGATGGATGCCTCCGGCTACTGGTGAGCTCCAGCCTGATATCTGGTGAGATTGCGGCCTACCAAGGCATTTAAAAGCTAGAGCAGTGTCCCATTTCATGGGAATTATACATTCCAGTTGCCTGCCTTGTCAAAAATAAAGATGTATTTGCGAATCGTTGCTTACTTGGATTCACATTCATGAGACAGTTCTATTGTCACAATGTTTTAATACTCTTTCTATCCAATTGAATGAATGCGTTGTGTACAATCATGGCCAGTTTTTGTTTGTGCAGGGGGGTTTGATATAGTAATTCCTACATTCGAAATACCTAGTTTTGCATGTTGCAGAATTGCGCTAGAACGTTGGGTGTCGATTGATTCAACGCATTATGCTGACCCTTGGATGACTTTGAGATTCATGCTACAAGTATGGCATAGATGTTAAGTGCATTAAGAATAAAAAAATCGATTCACTAAGAAGGAAAGACTAGGGATGGGAACGGGTTGGGTGCTCTCTACCTGTGTTTTAAAACTCGGACCGGACCGGCCGGTTCAACCGGTCGAACCGGGAACCGGCCATGTGTCCGGTCCGAGTTATACCAAAAAACCGGAAAAGTAAAAACCCGGTCAAATCCGGTCAAGACCCGGGTTTGACCGGGAAAAACCGGATTTCCGGTTCAAACAGCATTTTTTTTAAAAAAAACTCAAACTTTTTCAATATTATATTTTGACCCCTAGATTGTTAAAAATTATTAATATACCTCAAATATTTCATACTTTATCAATGTTTTCTTAAAGTTTGGTGTTATTTTTTAATTAAGTCCATAATTTTAATTCTAAACTTGTTAATACTTATTAAATAATATAAATTGCTACTTGATTGTTCTAATTTCTTTGTATTTTCTTGTTAAATATATTTGAAACATCAAATATATATGAATATACCTTTATTAATATTAACATGTTATTAGGTATTTTACATATAATATTTTAATTTTTAAATAATTTTTATTTATGACGTCATCCGGTTCAACCCCTATCGAACCCGGTTGAACCCATTGACCCCTGACCCCTGAGCTTGACCGAGTCGATACCCGGTCCGGTTCTGAAAACATAGCTCTCTACCTGCCAATTTGAATAATTGAGAACAAAAAAATTAACTATTATCAAATTAAAATTAATATATACATAATGTTAAATCAATATATTATGTTAAATTTTAAAATATAAAAAATATGTGTGTGTGTGTGTGTGGAGTTACCTTTCATCAATTCCAAACCCTAACAGATTACCTATCGATTAGTCTGATCAAATTAATCATTGGGTCAAGTATTCATAGGCATCAGATTTTACTCTACCCATTGCCATCCCTACGAAAGACTAAGCTCGCACAAGAGCCTATGTCTAGTATGAACCCATCTTATTATACTCCAAAACCTTTTTGAGTAATTTGGATATGGTGACTGACCAAAATTTAAGCTTACATGTGCATATATCAAATTATCAATGGTAGAAATATGCAGATGAGTAATGGTTTTTTTTTTTTATTAAAAAAAACTATACATCTTTTATTTTTCGGTGTCCACGTGGTTTTTCTTCCAACAATAACACATTGCAAAATTGATTCATCCTGCCAATTCCCCTGTACCATGCATTGTCTATATCGTATTGACTCTGCCTCTCTACTTCTTAACTATCTCTAAAATGTATTGCTTTTATTTTTCCATGAACAGATGAAATTATCGAGAAAATTGAGAAAAATTGGAGAAAATTTTGTTAAATTTTTTGTTTAAGCTTTCTTGTACTTCAAACTTCACTAATATCAATTGCATTAAAGTAAAGTTTTTGATGTAGTATTTCAGTAATTGATTTTAAGCGTCCAAACTTTTTAAGAAGCATTTTATATCGTGGGCATTAGGTTGTTTGTGTTGTTGCTTATATGCCCAATACCATGTATTTCTGTTTGTTTCTCTGATTAAAGAGTTTTTGAGTTTATCACCTTTTGCAGATTAATTTCTGAAACAGGCATACATCTCACTTGTTAAAAGCACCTATTAACCTTAAAAAGACTCCTCCAAGAATAACCTAGTTTGCGATGAAGATACAACAGATAATCTGTTTTTCTGTTCAATGAAGACACCAGAATAACCTAGTTTGCGCAACGGATCTTCTATCTTATTTCTTATGTCACTCTCTTTCCACTTTTTATTATATTGCTATTTGTTCTTCATAAATATCATATTTTCATTTTTTTTATTTCTTAACGTCCAATAACTATTAATTGAGCAATACTCAAAATTCAACAAACTCAAAAAATCAAAATGCATAATAAATGAGATTTTTTTTATGAATTTCTACTGTATTTTTAATTTTCTATTATATATTACTTTTTTGAGACCGTGGTATTTATGTTTTATTCAATTAATAGTTATTGGATGTAAAGAAACTAAAAAAGAACTAAAATATGATATTTATGAAAAAGAAATAATTATATAATAAAAGGTGAAATAGAAAATGATACAGAAAATGAGATAAAAGATCCGCTAGATAGTTCATCACATGTTAGTTGCTAAAGCCCACATGGCTTTTTAGATATTAAATGGCCGACAAAGTATCTAGAAACATTAGGGACCATATTTAGTTTTATTGAAATTTTGGGGATCACATTGGTCAAAAATGGTAAACATGGGAGCCTTGAGTTATTTCCATTTAAATTTCAAAAAACATGTTGATACACTACTAAATTTTAGTCATGTATTTAGTCGAGAACATTTTGATCTAGTAGTCGAGTCTGATCAATTTTCCCCGGTACTAAACATTTGTTTCAAAACAGACATCCCTCCTTATTTCTTAAAATCACAAGCTCCCAATCTTCTCTTACAGAAAACAATAAAACAAAAAGGAAATTTTTAGAAAATATATGTTTTGAAAAAATATCCAACGTGCTTTTATTATCTTACACTGCATTCTTTTCTTTTTTTTTAATAAAGTGATATACTATTATAGCACAGTTTTACTGTGCTTTTCCAAAAAAATATCAAACGATGAAAATCTTTCTTAGATGAACATGTGAATTTCATAAATTAAATACAAGTATGAAACCGAAACTTAACCAGTTAACCTTAAAACAACAAAAAGTCTCATATTCCCCAGCTCGATCTGCAAATCTGCACAAACACAAATACCAGAGCTGCAGACTTGCAAACTATGGAAGATGGAATCCCATATTTTCCTTTCCCAAGTAACCCTTTCAAGAATGACCAAAAACATAAGACCACCCATATGCTACATACCAATTCTCCTATTCCCCACTCTATTTTACCTCCATTCCCTTGTATGAAATCCAAGAATCCAATACCCAAAGCAGTCAAATTCACCATCAAAATGGTTGTGCCAGGCACAAAAACTGGTGAATTGTCAAATGTGAACCTTCCTGGCTTCTCATCACTCTCTTCAATGCTTGAACTTTGTTCTTTCTTTGTAACTTCAAATACTGTCTCAGACAACCTCAGGATCTTGGATATGACACTAAGGAATCCACATAACCATGCAGTCATGGCAATTATTCTAGCCATTTCGTGGTTATTCCACCATGATTTGTGTGAATGTATTCTAATATACACATTACATGCTAAAGATCACAAAAATGGAAATTGGTATTAGTATGGTTGGTTCGTTCACCTGCATGTTCAAAAAAATAATATGTTGTTATTCAAGAATCTGAGTCTAAAAAAAAACTACAAATTGGCCTAACAATTGCATAACATATATTTTTAGCCCCTCATATGAAAATGATGCATTAAGATCCCTACATATTGAAAGCTTAAAAATTTGTCCCAAATCACTTTCTAGCCACATTTGTCTATAAATATGTCATGTTCATACCAGATGCTAGTGAATTGATGGGTAAAAATGGAAGTAGACAACTTTTATCAAGAAAAATGCCACTTCATACCATATTCTCGTTTCATATAGCTCATTCTATCGTATTAGGTAGGAATCAAATACAACTAATAGTTGAAAGGCTTAAGTATCAAAGAAATGAAAGACTTGAGGGGCTTTATTTCCACATTTCAAAATGAGGGTTAGAAGCTCCATGCGTTATTATCCCTTTCCTTCCATCCTTAGAGTATATCTTGTTAAAAACTTAAAAAGAAATATGTCTATGTTGGTTATATACAGTTACAATTTCCTAATAAGTATATTTACATAGATAATGGATATTGAATGAACTCTTCATCCACCCTTGTGCATATCTCAGAAAAAGACAAAATATTTTTTTCCGGTTCACGAAAATTAAACCTTACAAAGGAGAACTAGAAAAAGGAAAATAAATAGAAAGAATATTTTGCTTAACAAATCAGGGTAAATTACAATAATTTTTTGTGATTTCATCTATTGCCACATGACTTCTTTAACATTTTAAATGTCCACTCCACCACCTATGATTTCATATAAAGTGAAAACTGTTGTAAAACTAATAAAATAAACTACTATTATAATGATTCAAATATTAGAGAAAGAAGTAGAGAAATAGAAATAATTTTCTTATTTTTTCAACTAATCAAAAGTCATCTCAAGAGGTGCCAAGATACCTCTATACATAGGTATTACAAAATTAAAGGTAAATCAATTCTATTAAACACTCATTACTACAAGAACATGAATAGTCTATAAAACGGTTTATCCAATACATGAATGGGTTTATGGATTGAAACCGTTCATCTAATGTAATTTCTTTACATAATGTAGCAATGAATTATGAATTAATCCTCTTGAGAATACAAATGGACATCCACACTTATAGTTGTTTCATAACAAAAACTTGGCAAAAAATAGCCTATGTACTATCGTTAGGTAAGATACCAGTGGTGCCTTTACTTAAATGCTAAATTAAATGATGACTTAATCACCTTATATAAAATTTTGGGAGATTACATGGATAAATATAAAAGTCACAGGGTATAAAGTTCTTATTTATGTAAACCATAGGAGGGTTAAGTAGATATTATGATTTTATCATATACACTTTTGGTGTGCATATAATATAATTGCCATAACTAATTGTGTATTAGTCTATTTTTCACTTTACCTAAAACCACAGAAGGGTTATATGACTATATTAAAACCTTAAGGGAGTCATATGTAATTTACCCAATAAATTAAGAAGTCCAAACTCTCGTTTTCATTGAAACAAGTATAACCAGTTGCTGCCTATTTGGCTAATATTACTTATTTTAGATGCTGAAATATCTAATAAATGACATTAATAAATTTTTGAGCATGACTTTTCCAACCCGAACCAATCCAAACAAAGACAAGTAATGGGGTAAGGACCAGTTTTAAATTTTAACAATGATATGTCTCATACATAAATGCACACAGCAAACACACACCAAATATACAAACACTGGTGTAGAAACAATTGTGGTGCAATTTATTTTTTGGTTAATTGCAATTTGCACTTCTAAAATTAACACTGGTAGCTGTTTGAACTATAAAACTCTTGATTGCAGTATTTAAGAGCTTACATTATGGTACATTTTACAAATCCATTTACAATCAATCAACTTTTTATAGCTTTTTTCTTTGAATAAAAAAGCTTTAGTACCATTAAATGATAAAGAGAATTACACGAACTACTGCAAATTCGGACAGCTAATGTCCTTTTATTAACAAATGGTGAGAGATTTTATTGATTTGTAACAAACTTGAATAGTGTGTCCAAGGCTGAGGAAGCTTTGGTTTACTCACTATAAGTTGAGATATCAGAAATAGATGTCTTGGATCCAAATTTCGTTTCTCCTTCCACACTTTTTAAATCCCATCTTTTCCCTATTAAAAAAAAAACTAGTGTGTCACGAATTAACAGTATAAGGTAATAAAGTACTTGTCAAGTTTGTAGCTCTCCTCCATTCTTAAACTCATTGCATCGTTGATTGTTAATAAAATGTGGGGCTGGCATCGCCACCCGGTTCTGCTTAAAAAAAAAAAAGTGATAAAGTACTAAATTCGATAGTTTAAGATGCTAAATGCAAATAGATCAGCTAGCAAAAGTCTTTTTATAGTTACAGGTGTTAGGAACAAGAGTTAAGACAGTAAAGAGTTCAATGTACCATATAAAGGATTCAAGGTTAAACAAGCTTGCACAGCCTTCACAATCATCACTCTGTCTCCGATTCCAGAATGAAAAAATCAACAGTAAAACCATCAGGGCCAGGGGCAGTACCTCTCTTCATCTTAAAGAACACCTCTGTAATCTCAGCTTCAGTGACAGAAGCCTCCAATAGTTGCTATTCCTCATGACATAGCTTCCGCATCTCTCAAGACGTTAGAGCAGATAATGTACCTGAGAAATTAAATAGGTGTTGTGACACTGAATAGATTCATAAAGTACCCAGTAGCTTCCTTTTTCACCTCCGTCAATTAAACTTTATTCCATTCATATGTGTAATAGAAAGAATCCCGCACACACACACATATATATATGTGTGTGTGTGTGTATATATATATATAGATATATATTACTAATGAAGAGCAAATCTAATCTCTAAACCTTCTGTGAAGTTATCTGACGCTAAAAAAATATTGGAGTGACGCCAAGTAATGTCAGAAGAATTCAATGATCTGTTACCATGTTGAAATATGAAGTTGGCAAACAACAAATTACTTTCACTTAATTATCACTTATGTATATATATATATATATAGGCACACACACAATGATAATCAAGTACATGAATGCTATTAGATAAAAACTAATTAGTTAGGCTTGCTATCACGACTATCAATAGGAGATATAGCATTATCAGATACGTACAGACATGATTCAATTGCTACCTAAACTAGTAGTAAGTAGGGTACTCCTATTTAAGATTGCATCAGATTACCTTGTATTGATTATTAGTATTCGCTCTGATAATCTTGGTGGTTATTAATTGTAATGCTGTTGAATGGTAGTCCATATGTATTGATGCTATTACCTAGGTTACTTGTATTCATAGTTTTGTTTAAAAAAAAATAAAGAAAGAAAGAAACTACACATGTTTGAGAGAAAGGAATCAACGTTGGATTTGTTGGGTTTATGTCAAATTACTTGTATCCTAGCTAATACAATTAGGCCAAGTATTTTGCAATCCTGCTGCATATTCCTAAGTTAATGTGTCTTTCATGCTAGTTTAGTTTGAATGTCCTCGTTCCTATTTGTCTTCGTTAAACATAAAATTAACACTAAAAAAATTGAAAACAATCTTCTTAGCATGGCTGCAATTTTGGTTGTGTACCAAAACTTGACTCTTTACTTTCATTTGCATTATAATGTTTTAATTTTGGAACATTTGGGGCTGTTCATAATTTAGTCATTCTTTTTTTTTTATCGCAACGATAACAGTTGTATAATTTACTCTAATCTAGTCTAAGAAAAAGGGTTACTCTAATCTAATCTAAGGAGAAGAGGAGTCGACGGTAAACCGTTGAAGGAAGCCATTCGAAGATAACATCCATAATTAAGTGGCAAGTTTGACCTCGTAAGTCTCGGGTTACCAACAAAAGAAAGCAAGAGACTATTAGGGTCTGTTTTAAATTTTCACACAGCTCGCTGCATTGGAAAACCAGTAATGGTACAAAGGCTGCTGGCAGTACTACAATAATTGCAGGTACTAAGGTTGCAGGGCAGTACTACAATAATTGCAGGTTTTCAATTTTCACACAGCTCTCTGCATTGGAAAGGCTGTCGGGGCAGTACTAAAGTAATTGCAAACAACCAAATTTTCGTACGCCATGAAAGTCCTCATAAAGGGGGCAGTATCAACCTCATCTTGATCGATGTGTGTTTGTTTCGGATTATTTGACCAAAAAAATTATTATTTATTTATATCATAAATATATTTTTTAATATATATTTTTATATTTTTAATCACATTTTATTTTACATACATCATATTAAAAAAGTACTATAATTATTATTTCAATAATCTCCTATCCAAGCACATAAATAGCATTCATCGTATGAGGAGTTTGTATAACAAAGAGGTTAGCTTGTGAAAAAGAATTTACACTCTTTAAGAAATTTTTTTGGAGTTAAGCCTATGTACAATAGTTAAGGCAAGTAATGTTTTTGGGAGTAGTCTGATAGGAAAATACTTAAGCAATAATTATGCTACTTAACACTTGGAATTTTGTAAGGTAAAAAAAAGTTATTTCATTTATTCAAGACCCGAGGTAAAAAATGTTATTCAAATTTTTGGCAAAAAGATCTATGTTGCTCAAGGGGAAAACAATGTTTGAACTCATACCATGCATTCTGGAATTACTCATATTATTTACATATGAATTAACAGAAGCAAAGCTAGGGTCAAGTTTATTTATAAGATACATATATATATATATATATATATATATATATATATATCAAGGATATTTATAAATAAATAAATATTTGAAAGGATGGCATTTTTATAGAATGATGTCATCATGGAACTATTTGGAGGTGCACCCAAATGATGTCATACATTTATTTATTTATAAGTATATTTTATACATACATACATACACACACAGATATGTATATATACACACACATATGTATATATACATGTATATATATAGTGTGTATGTATACATACATATATACATATATGTGTATATACATACATGTATACATACATATATACACACACAGACATGTATATATACATATATATAGTGTGTGTATATATATATGTATACATATATATACACACACACATATATACATGTATATATATGTATACACATATGTGTGTGTAGCCATCCGATAAATCCTGTCTAATGTAGAATTCACCCTTAAAATAATATAATGTGTCATAAGACCGAGAAGACCTTAGTCTAGTGGCCAAGATTGAAAGTTTGAGAACAGAGGTTTTGAATTGAAATTCCCCTTCCCCTCCCCTCTCTATTTCGTAAATGCCATCCCTCCCCTACCTCCCCTATTCAAGAAGAGAAAATAAATAGTAATAGTGTAAGGTACTAAATTTGATAGCTAAAGATGATAAATGCAAAGAGATGAGTAAGCAATTGGACGAAAGTCTTTCATAGTCACAGGTTAGCGATCTTTGGAGCAAAAGTTAGATAGTAGAGTTTAGTGGACCATATAAAGGATTTTAGGGAAAATATGGCCCAGCCTTCACAATCTCCACTCCAACTCTCTCCCAAGTTAGAATACAGAAATCAGCAGTAAAACCATTAGGGCCAGGGGCATGCCTCTCTTCATCTTAAAGAACACCTCTTTAATCTCAGCTTTAATGATAGAAGCCTCCAATAGTAGTTGCTTCTCATGACATAGCTTCCGCATCTCTAAAGACATTAAGGGTCTGTTTGTTTGGGTGGAAAAGGTTTTCCGGAAAATATTTTCCATATTTTCCATTGTTTGATTGTCAATTAATTTGGAAAAATAATTTCTGACAGAAAATAAGTTACACGAGGAAAATAACTTCCTTATCTATCATTGTGAAATTATTTTCCTTTCGTAAAAGCAGTCTTCTTTTCACAGCCTCCAGCAAGGAACCATTGATAAAAGACTAATCTCTTTTTCGGCAGTGATAACAGACCATCTCCAGCAACATCTCATCAGCAAACAAATCCCTTCTTCACCGCCGGCATCTCCAACTCCGCCAAAGACCCACTTTTGGAGGTAAGCTACTCCAGCATCTCTCTCTCTCTCTCTCTTATTTTTTTCCTTTAAAAGCGGCCAATATCTGACGGATTTTTTAATACAAGTGCAAGTTAAATCCTAATTTATACCCTTTTGACTGCAAGTATACATGCCAAAATCGTAGTGTAGGGTTATGTATCGGGTCGATCCCACGATGAGCAATTTAAACAATTACTAGATCCTAATTTACCCTATTATTTAGACTCACAATATAATTGAGCAAAAAATTCAGAATTAAATCCAACTACAAATCTACTTTCTAAAATTTTTAGCTAGATAATTGCAATATCACAAATGGAGAAAAATTCACCAAATACTTGAATCTAGGGATGTAGATTCCACTTATGGCACCAATGATCCGAATGAATGAATTTAACACTTGTTACTTCTCACATTTAACCAGGGATTTATTTCTAAAATTGCCAAATCTTCATTCTCATGATAAAATTGGTCTATAACAATTTAGTTTTTCCTAATCTCTTGGTAAATACTAAATCTGTTCTTGTTCATGCATGAAATACAGATTTCAACCACTTGAATGTTTTTCTATTCTCATGAATATACTACTCAAGCTCTACTTATGTTATTCCATTGTTTTTACTATTTTTCAATGAGTAATAACAACTACAAACCTGCTATTAGTGATCAAACAACAACAAGTAGTCAAGCATACATAAATAGACAAGTTAATACAAGATGCAACAAGTATAAATCACATTCAATTCATATCACTTGGCCATAAGTTTCATCTACTCCCTAGATTAAGAAAATTAGCT
This sequence comes from Coffea humblotiana, assembly GCA_023065735.1. Taxonomy (NCBI): domain Eukaryota; kingdom Viridiplantae; phylum Streptophyta; class Magnoliopsida; order Gentianales; family Rubiaceae; genus Coffea; species Coffea humblotiana. Next base: position 18,632,522 of record CM041212.1, on the reverse strand, counting down.
ACTCATGAATGATAAAACACTCACAAATTTATTTATGTAAAACATCATAAATTACAAGTACAATAAGGATAGAGAAAAGCTTAGCCAAGTAATAGTGAAACCTTCCAAAAATCTGATATGTCTTGCACTAGATGATTACAAGATGAAGCCTCCAAGTGTTCCTGCAAAATTGTACTAGCTAGGGAGAGTTTTGCTATCAAAAAATCTGGCTACGTCCCTCCCTGACCTCTCTAATGTCTCTCTATAAAAGCTAGTTCAAAACTTCTTTTTCTTGGTCAAAATTTCCACCTTTTGATTTTCAAATCTGAAATTTGTTAAGATAGTCAATAACCAATTTTGACTTGAAAATAAGCCACCTTTCTTGCCCTTTTGTCTTCTGAAGCATGTGCACCGAATTCCCTTGCAACTTATGGCTGGAAAGTAGTATGAACACAAGAGAAATGGCTGATCAAATTGCAGCTTTTCAGCTACAAAAAGCGACTACACAAAACGCGGCATGAACTCGCGTTTTCAACTTGGCCTTGCTTCAACTGCGATGTTTTCTATAATGAAGGCCGAACTAGCTTTTGTACAAAACACAAAAGTTGTAACCCTTTGAGTTAGATTTTCAATGCTTCAAGAATCATCCAAATCGGAGTTTTGTAGCCTGAGATTTGGTCGAAATACTATAACCTGGTCAAACCCCTGTTTCAATCTCCGACCACAGAATGAAACTTCTGTATTTCGACCTTTTGTCCATAAAAACAGCAGAATTGGATTTCGATGACTTCATACCAATTGTAGGTCTCTTGCTTAGCTTTAAAATGGTATAAAGATCACCTCAATCCGATAAGTGTAGCTCCAGATATAGTTAAAATACCGAAGAGTGTCAAAACTGTCTTAAATTGCATTTCTTCACTTGAACGTTTTTCACTTCATTTCTCTTTTAACCACTTGAATTCATCACCAATTATCTATTTTTCACCTCACTTGACATTCTTAGGTGATTGAATCATTAATCCTGCATAAAAATGAAGTTTTTACCACTAAAATCAATAGAAATGCAATTTTAGCCACTTTTACCAAAAATGTATATTTTTACCAAAACCTAGTTATGTTAGTTATAAAACTAAATAATCAAACCAAAATCAACTAATAAATGCACTTAAAAATATGTAAAATAAACCCTTGTCAATATCAACGGCTCATCCCCACTCTGGCAGCAACATCTCATTCCCGTTCCTACAATATCCCCGTTTGGAAGTGAGTTTTTGGGATGTTTGTCTAAAACTTTACAGTAACTTACCGTAGAAGTTTTAAAAAAAAATTTTGAAGTGTGTTTTTTTTTTTGAATATTTTGAAGTGTATAGTTTAAAAATTTTGAAATTTTTTTGAGATTACTGTAGCTAAAGTTTTTAAAAACTTGTAGTTGACAAACTTGGCAAAAAACTTGGCTTCCAAACAAACTAATCCAACAAGGGTGAAGACTCCTTAAGTATTTCCAGAGGTATGATGGTCTCTTATTAGTTTTTTTTCCCTTCCTTTTCCTTTGAAAAATTGTCTAGAATTACTGGTGTAGATTCTTGAAGTTGGATTTGAATGAATTTTTGTGGGTTGCTTTTGTTTTAGTTTGTTCTTACCTGATTAGGGTTAAATCTGATTTGATTGATGCTAATGAATTAATTTGGCTGCTGAGTTTTGGGGGTTTTATGATTCTTGGAATCAGAATCTGGGTAGGGAAGGGTAGTGTTTTTCTTACAATCTGGTGTGACCATTTGTAAATAGTTGACAAAATCTGATTAGGGAGGAAAACAGTTTGCTTGTGTTCATCCCAGAGAGCAGTAAACTTTTTATTAAGATTCCACGTCTCTTCTATAGTTTTCAATATCCACAACTTATATTCCTGCAATAAGATGTATGCATTAAACAACCAATAGAAAATCATTATAGTTGCGAGGCTGTCACCACATATAAGTAAGAATTAATACATATGAAAAACGAGTTTGAGAAAATCATATTGATGCACCACCTGTTTTACGCATTGATGCTTCCAATTTTGTTTAGGAACACTTGTAGAGAAGGTTTGTGAAGATTATACCATGATAAGTTTGTGAAAGGAGATTAATGAACTGAATACCAAGATTCTTGTGATAATAAAGGCTTTATGGATTTATAGCATTCTAGCTCCATTTTAGTAGAAACTAATAAAATCATGGTCCTACGTGTTTGTTTGTATCAAACAAGCAAGTGGTGGAGTGTCAAAAGTTTAAGTTCATATGCTGTCTTCTGATCATTTTTTTCTTGTGACTTTTTATGCATAACAGACTGCGGAGATGCAGAGTTTGCTAGAGATAAAGGCATCCCTGTCATTTTGTTCCCTAAGGTGAAAGATGGCTCTGGTTTGTCTACCAAAGACCTTGTAAATGCTATTAGGTATTTTTTCCCTCCCTATTTTATAGCCAGCATTTTGCTATCTGATTCAAAATCACGTTTTGGGTGAAAATATGTCTTCTGCAAGTCCTTCTACTGCCTAAATTCATTTTTAGGATTAATTTTACTGGATACTCTGGCTGAAAGCTCTTGTTTGCTTTTGAATTTGCTTAAATAAAAGAAGAGTACTAGACATTGATTTCCATAATTTTAGTGTCTTCCACTTAGATTATACAGTAAATAGAAGTATGAGGTACATGAAAGGCATTTGGTCTTACAATATGACTGGTTCCTGATTTGAACTTGTCAGTTGGAACTTATATATGATTACTGTGATGAATTGTGTGCTTACTCTCACATGTACCCTCTTTGAAGTCTTTAGAAAAGATTATGGAAAAATGTGAAAACTATGGTAGTTATTAGAGTGTGTTAGAAATTGACTGGGCATGTGATTCGATTTCAAGGGGTTGTTTTCACATGTGGTGATATTTGCAAATTGGAAATGGAAAGGCAATGAAGATAGATGTGCGTGATTCAAGTTACGAAAGTGATGTAATCTAAGAGGCGTGGATGGTAATAATGTACTTCTCCTTCCCCAAAGAGCATGAATTATTCTCTGAAATTTGTCCTTGAAAATTTGCATATCTTGATGGATATGAATTTATAATTGTGAAACCCATCCATGTGAAAAGAATTTCTGGACTTGGTATTCGATCATTTGGTGCAAAATAAGAAGTTAGGAAGAGCATTTATGGCGAAGAGTCAAAGACTTCATTTGATTTCTCTTGAGAGGTTCAAGAAAGATTGGAGTGTTGAATAAAGTACGTGAACTGAATTATGCAATTGCCTTGTCAAAATAATTGTTTCTTGTATGGCCTGAGTTATAATAGGTTGTGCTTCACGAGTGGACTTGATGCTGCTCTCACGTATTAAGATATTTATTTTTCCTGTTGTGTTTCAGCACCATTGAACCTTGGAGGTGATCTAAAAGTGGAAAAAAGGAGGGCTGACTGAGTACTTTGCCACTTGCCGTGGTATTGGAAATTTGTAGGTACAGGTCAACTGGATTTGTTCAAAGCTCTGGTCACTAAGTTTTTTCCTGTAAAATGTTCACATGAACATTGGTGACGTGTTGTACAGATGTTTCCTTTTGTAACCATGATTTACTACCTAGGCAACTGATATTTTTGGGACCATTTTCCATTTGGAGATGTGATTTTCGTTTTTGTTGAGCAATATTTTATATTTTGGCTTATATTTGCCTCTGTATGTATTGAATTGTTCCAAATTTTTTTATCCAACTGAGGTTGACAACATTTAAAGTAGGGATTTGAGTCACTCTAAGCTTGATTAGGGTGCTTGTATGTACCAATGGTTCTAATTCTGTACCATGAATAAGGTTTTTGATTCTGGAGCTGAAATCTTGGTTTATATTCCAATATAAGATTCTCTGCATTAAGGTTCTTCTCCCTTTTATCACTTTTTATATTCCAATATAGGATTCTCTGCATTTAGGTTCTTCTCCCTTTTCAAAGGAACAACATAATGACATGATACTATACCAATAAAGAATAGTGTTCAGCTAGGTTTTCATTTGATTTTTAACTCTTCTTTCCCAGCCAATTCATTAGTATCATTAATAATTCCATTTAAGAATTCAGGGTGTAATATGAATAAATGTTTTATAGAAATGATAATATGATTATAATTGATAGAAACTAAAATTAACTTGTAATGAAGTGAATGTTTTGAGAGTAGAAAAATATTTGCAACACATCAACAAACATATCAGAAAATATCATTGACAAACCAAACACCGGAAAATTATGAAAAAAGGAATTTGGGAAATATTTTCACTTAATAACCAAACACTAGAAAATTATAGGGAAGAAAGTGATTTTTCAGGAAAATAACTTAAAGCAGATAAGTGTACCTCAGAAATAGGTATCAGGTCATTGAATAGATTCGTAAAGCACCTCATAGTTTCCTTTATCACCTCCTTCAGCTAACTTTATCCCATTCATATCTGTAATAGAAAGAATCCTATTTCTGCAATGGTGCTGTTTAACTGCTCTGTGGAAAAAATTGGCAGTACTAAATTTTTTATGGTAAGCATAATAAAAATCTTATGTTCTCCTAGAAAAAAATTCCTTTATATTGAATAACTAGGTAATAAGAACAACTATAATCGTATCTAGATTATTCAGATTTTAATTAGTAAAGAGAAAGAAATTTATGGCACATTCTTGCCTTAGTTTTCTGTCTTCTATTTTAGAAGTGGAACATAAGTCGAGAAAAGATCTAGCATATACATACTGTTTTATCGATAGAGAAACATACAGCTCCCAGCATATACATTTTTATAGTTATTACATGGAGAAACTCTTGACCTGATGACCTAGAGAACCCAGGGTCAAGTTTATTTTTAAGATACTGATATATATATACATACATATATATATATATATATATATATATGTATGTATATATATATATGTATATATATCAGTTGTTAATAGCAATACCAGGGTAGTCATCCGGTATGTCCTGTCTAATGTAGAGATTCACCTTTACAATAAGATGATCTCCTACTTGGCTGACCACCTCAAAGGTAGTATACCCTGTTGCATACCGAAATTGTTTGGTTCCTCCTAAAATTGCAAGTTCATTGACATCCAGAGACCCTATGAAAATTCCTTTTATTTCCACAGTGCTACCACTGTACGTTCCATTAGTGAACAGAAAAGTTATCACAAGCTCTGCGTTGTTGCCATCACGGGATGTTACTGCAGCAATGCCTTGCGAACGACCAACTAGTGCGGATTTGATTGAAAATCCTCGTGTCAAGATATTATCAATGACAACAACAGTTCCAAATTGGTACAATTCCCCAGTTCCGTTGAGACCTGCAACTGGGAAAACAGTCTGGCAATCTCCACTTTGAAATTCATGGTCGTAAAACGTCAAATTTGTGAACACTGTCTTTGATTGTCCCAAGCTTGCTAGTAAAAGCAGACTCAGAATTTGGAGGGATGCTATGGCTAAACCCTTTGCCATTGTTTTGTTACAGGTAAAAAGGAGGAGAAGAAAGAAGGAAACAAGTTGGTGTTGTGTGAAGTATAAAGCAGAAGAGGAGGATAATTTATAGGAGGGGAACACAACGATTTTCGTTTTCCAAAAAAAGAAAAAGAAAAAGTATGTTACGTAATCATAACGGATCTTCTATCTCATTTCTTGTGATACTCTCTATCCCACTTTTTATTGTATTATTATTTCTCCTTCATAAATGTCATATTTTAGATCTTTTTTATTTCTTTAAGATCCAATAACTATTAATTAGTAAAAAATTCATAAAAATCTCATTTTTTATACATTTTGATTTTTTTGAATTTCTTAAATTTTGTATATTACTCAATTAATAATTATTGGATTTTAAAGAAATAGAAAAGAACTAAAATATAATATTTATGAAGAAAAAATAATAATATAATAAAAAGTGAAATAAGGAGTGACACAGAAAATAAGACCAAAATTTTATTGCGTTACGTAACTGCTTTTCAATTTCAATGTTATTGCGTTAGATAGAGCTTCACGTCCCTAAAATTGTACGGAGTTTGTAAAGTCAACAAATTAATATGTGGACATCATATGAAGTTGACAGAGGAAAATGGGGTTTTTTTTGTTTTTTTTTCTTGAAGTAAGGAAGATGGGGTTTTTTTTTTTTTTTTAACCTGGAAGGAAGGAAGATGGGGTTATGGGGTCAAATATCTTCATTAAAAACTTGGTATGCAACTAAATATTGTCATTTATCAATGAGGCCTTGGTTTAATTTTATAACAATCAAGGTCGAACTCCAAAAATTAGACGTCTTGTGTTCATCTCTATTTAATTGCGAGCTTATTTGATTAGATCTTAGTGTTTATCTAGAAATTTTAGTTGTAACGTTGCTTAGATTTAATCCGAGTGCATTGATCGTACCTTTATAGATAATGTGTAATCATGTTAAGAAGAAGATAAACGGTACGAATGTTGGGTCACATGGTCCATTAGATTCTTTATAAAAAAAATTACTTTGCGTCTGATTGATCGTCTTGGGGGGGTAGTTGAGAAAGTTTGTACGTTATAGCTGTTTCAGTATTCAGCATCGTCTATTTTTGACTAGTTTTAGCTAGAAGTGGCAAAATGGATTCATATTCACCAATCCATCCATATAAACCAACCTTAAATAGATTTAGATGATTTATATAAATTCAATGGTTTTAAATGGATAACCGTCTAAATTCAATTATATTGGTAGATTTAAATAGATTATCTATATCATCTATATACATCCACTTAATTCAAAAAATAGAAAACACATATAGTGATTGCAAATATTTATAAAAATTGGAATAGAACCTTGTGGGATCATCTATTCTTTTCTTCATAACTTCCTCATATGCCAAATTAATTTTGTGATACCACCTATTCTCTCCTTTATAACTTCCTCATATGCTAAGTTGCCAATAACATTAACTGCATTTTATTGGCTTCTAGTTCCTAGATTTCTTCCATCCTTTTCAAAATTATATTTTAGTCTCTACTCTTGTTTTTTTAATTAAACTCTCATGTAGTAATGAATGCAAACATTTACATTGTTAAGTAAAGACAAAGCGAGAATGCATCATACGGTATCAAAGTAATTTTTTATTCTTTTATTCTTTTATTTATAAAAAGGATTTTTCTAACAGGTGTCCCTGCGATACTAGTTAAGATACATAAATAAGATCTTCTTTTTTTTTTTTAATAAGTGGAAGGTTTTGAATCTAAAAACTCATACTTACAATCTCTCTCCCCTTATCACCCAACCCAACGCTCCAAAAAAAAAGACACCTAACTTACTAAGTAAATATAAGGTAGCTTGTATATCAATGGTATAATAAGGAGTTTCATACATTTTTAGGTACTACGGGCTCATGTAATGAAAATATTTTACTTGTCAAATAACATAAGACCTCTTATTAGAACTTCACTTTTATTCAAGGCATCCCTCTTGAACAGGAGTGCAAAAAATTGGAAAAGTAAACTTCTTTCCACTATAAAGCCGTATTCAATTCACCCAAAAGTTATAATAATGTTGCCAAATTCTTAATTGTTCATTACTTTACAAAATGATACTTAAAGTAATGATGAAAGGTTAAATTGACCATAGTTGTTAGATTTTCTTGGAACTAAACTAATTTGAAGTTGCTTTTATGAAGAATTGAATAGAGTAGTAGTACAAGCATTTGTTATTACCAAAAGGTTTTTAGGTGATTTAAGGATAAAACTTTGGGAATCTGTATTTTTTTGGAAAAAAAAATTTGGATCTTAAATTTAGGACTTGGGAGAGTAAATGGATAAATGGATGGATCACGATTTTACACTATCCATTTAATGGCATCCATTTAGATCCATTTATTAAATGATTTTAATTGAATTGGATCAATTTGATCCACTATCCATTTAACTAAAACCATTGATCAACCATATATCCATTTTGCTACTTTTAGCGCTAGTTGGTCGTTTGCAAGGCTTAGTTGCAGTGGCATCCCTTGATGATAATATCAACCTGGAGCTTGCGTTTATGATTCTGTTCACTAATGGAAAGTACAGTGGTATCACTGTGGAAATAAAAGGAATTGTCATACAGTCTATGGATGTCAATGAAGTTGCAATTGTAGGAGGAACCAAACAATTTCGGTATGCAGCAGGGTATATTACCTTTGAGACGGTCCGCTCAGTAGGAGATTATATTACTTTAATAGTTTAAGGTTGTACGTCCGCATTAGACTGGACATAAAGGATGCCTGCCCTAGTTTTGCTCTTCATTAATAACTGATGAAAATAAGCTTGACCCTAGGTCCTATAGGTCATCAGGTCCAGAGTTTCTCCATGTATTAATCATAAAAATGTATGCTGTTAGCTGTATGTTTCTTGGGCTACTTTATTACCTCCATACATTTAGCATCTGGAACTATCGAATTGGATACTTTATTACCTTACGCTATTACTTTGTGGCGTACTGTACATTTTTTCTTCAAACAGGAGAGGAACGAGATTGAAGAGTTATGAAGGAGGAATCCCTATGGATTTGAACCAAAACCTCTATTTTTTTGAGTTTCGACTTCAATCATTAGATTAAAACCTACTCAACCTCATGACATACTATTCCGGTTAGCTACAAATCGATAAAATCTATCACCATTTATTAATACAAAGGACATTGTCAGCCTAAATCTGCATTTGCTCTTTCTCATTGAATGGTACTAAAGCCTTTTTTATTAAAAAAAATGCCATAAAAAGTTTATATATTATAAATGAATTTGTAAAATGTACTATAAGTCGATAGTGCAATCTCTTAAATAGTGCAATTGATAGTTTATGGTTCAATCTGCTATTAGCGTTAGTTTAGGAGTGTAAATTGCAATTAACCAAAAAAAGGAATTGTACTACAAGACTCTTTGTACGTACGCCAGTGTTTGCGTATTTGGTGTGCGTTTGATATTTGCATTTATGTTTGAGACCTATCATTGAGCTTGAAAATGACAGTTTCCCAAAAAAAAAATGATGAAAGTTCTTAGACGTAATGTCCAAGTACCGAAAGTTTTGGATTCGTACTAAAATAAAAAAATTGTATGAACCAATGAGATTGGGTTGAGGTTGTTAAGCCAATGATTGAAGACAAAATCCAATCGGGTTTGGTAATGAACATGCCTGGAAATCACTAAGTTATTTTTTCTGGCATTTCATTTTTCTTTTTGAGCTAAAGTTTCCTTTTTTTTTCTTGACTAAACAAACTTAATGATATTTACTTGAAGAAATTTCTAAAACTAATTTAACCTCTAATCCAACTTTTGTAATTCAACTTCTAATGCAAATTTCAGTTTAGCATTTAACCGGCAAGATTAAGTAATTTGGTCATTAACAGAAGATAAGCTCATAGCTAGACCGTTGTCACATATGTAGTCATTTTCTTAGGCTAGAAAAGCTCGTAAAGCTCATGGGACTGTATAAATTAGACACAAAAAATCTATACCGGAGAGAATTTCAAAATTGTTGATGCTTTTCTCCGCAAGTAAAATCTTCAAACTTGAACAGGGGGAACATGATTTTCATTGAATTGAGTTTTCTTGAGTTGGGAACTATGTCTTTCATCTAAAAATTGGCGCCTTCAGGGCACGTTGTAAAAAAATGGACCTGATTTTTTTTGCAAAAGGGTATAATTTCTCTATGAAAGTATTGTAATTTAAGGGGTGGGTGATCATTCTGACACTATAATAGCAGAATCACGTTTTTTTTTTTTTTGGTATACTTATTTATTTTGTGCTCTTAGGGCACTACGTAGGAAAAACCATTTACCGAGAACTGAAAATTGTTTTTACTTGACGGATAAACCTAATTTCTCTGTTACATCAGCTGTGATATTAAATATTTACAATGCACTTATTTTAAAATTCTTATCTAGACTGGAACAGATTATAGTACTCTTTATTAGTTGCACATGGAATTCCAATTGTGTATGAGTTTTTTAAAGAGTAGCTGCAATTGGATGAATTACAGAAGGATTTCAACTCATTAATCAAGGTTCGGTGACAACTAGCTAGAGAAGTAAAGGTTGGAGAAAACGAATTGGATATAATCTGTAAAATATGTGTGGTAATTGAAGACAAACCCTTAGTTTATATAGGAAATTACAAATGCAAGATATAAGTAGGAAATTGCAAAGAAGAGTAAGAAATCGGAGAATAAAATTTTGGGTAGTAATTTTTTTTTTTGGGTAGAATATAACTTCTTTTGACAGTAGAAGTGAATTGACTCTTAACAAGCATAATTATTATGTAAGTTATTTTGACGTAAAATGAATTCTTCCACTTGGAAGGGTATATGAATACATCGCTAATTAACAGGCTAGGGCCATAATAGTTAAAACATAATATCTATCTATTTTACGAGTTTTCTTGCATGGTACGTCCCACTTCTCTTAAACTCTATTTACATGCCAAATTCCTCCACAGCAAAACAAATTAAGAAATCCAGACTTTCTTTTTTTATTGAAACGAGTATGATAATGATTGCTACCTAATTAGCCGTGGTTACTTATTTTAGCTGCTGAAGTATCTATAAATGGCATCAATAAATTTTTGAGCATGAGTTTTCCAGTCAAACCAATCGAAACAAAGACAAGCATGACAATGATAAGTCTCGCACGCAAGTAATAGGGATAAAGACCAATTTTAAGTTTTGACAATGATAAGTCTCGCACATAAATGCACGCATCAAACACACATAAAATACACAAACACTGGCGTACAAAGAGTCTTGTGGTACTCCTAAACTAACGCTGGCAGCAGTTTGAACCATAAACCATCGATTGTAGAATTTAAGAGCTTACACTGTCGACTTATAGTCCATTTTAAAAATTCATTTGTAATCAATAAACTTTTTATGGCTTTTTTTTTTATTTGGAATAAAAATGGCTTTAGTACCATTCAATGAGAAAGAGAAATTCACGAACAAATGCATATTCACCTACTAATGTCCTTGTATTAATAAACGGTGAGAGATTTTCATGATTTGTAGTTAACTTGAATAGTGTGTCTTGAGACCAACAAAGACCTTAGCCTTGTGGTTAAGGTTAAAAATTCAAGAATAGAGGTCTTGGATTTAAAGCTCTCTTCCTACTTCTTAAATCCCACCACTTTCCTATTACAAAGGAAAAAATTGAATAGTGCGTCATGAATTAATAGTGTAGGGTAATAAATTACTCAATTTGATATAGATTAGCAAGCAATCGGACAATGTCTTTCATAGTCACAGGTATAGCTAGCAATCTTAGGAACAAGAGAAGATAGTAGAGTTCAATGGACCATATAAAGGATTCAGGGAAAAACAAGATAGCGTAGCCTTCACAATCTCCAATCCAACTGTCTCCCAATTTAGAATGAAAAAATCAAAGTAAAACTACCAGGTTCAGGGAGTAATACCTCTCTTCATCATAAAGAACACCTTTTAATCTCAGCTTCAATGACACGAGCCTCCAATAGTAGAAAAAAAAAATCATCTGTATATGATTACGCAACTGAATATTGTCATTCGTCAATGAGACCTTGGTTTAGTTTTATAACAATCAATGTTGAACTCTATGAGTTAAACAACTTGAGTTCATGTCTATTTAATTGTGAGTTTATTTAACTAGATCTCAGTGTTTATCAAGAAATTTTAGCTATAATGTTGTTTAGGTTTAATCCAGATTGTATTGATAATACTCTATAGATAGGGTAAATTACCATTTATCCTACTGTGGTTTGGTGCTTTATCACATAACCCGTATATGGTTTAAAAATCTATATATAATCCCCTCATAATTTGGGTTAAAGTGTCTCTATTAATTTTTCTATTAAAACTAGAGGTCAAGAGTAAAAAGTCAAAGTCAAACTAATGAATTGACAAATATACCTTTTCACTACTTTTTTTTTTCTCTTTTCCCATTCCTTTCTTTCTCTCTTTTTTTCCGGAAGAGAAGAGATGATTTTGAAAACATATATTTCGGCCTATAAAATCTTAATTTTCTCCAAATACGAAAGAGATGGAAGGGAAATAATAAATAAATAAATTGAAGGAAAATATAAAACAAATAAATAAGAAACAAAAATAACAAATCTTTTTTACTACAAATATCATTATAGGTTTTTAAACCCAATCTTTAATGGTATTTTCTATTTCTTATTTATCTATTTTTTTGTTTCAATTTCTTCTTTTTTATGTTTGGATGAAAAAAAAGAATTAATGAAAGGGTCAATTTGTTAATTTATTAGTTTGACTTTAATTTTAACTATTGACTATTAGTTTTAACAGAAAAACTAACGGTGATACATTTACTCAAACTATGAGGGGGTTATAAATAGATTTTTAAACTATAGAGAAGTTATGTGGTAAAACTCCAAATCACAGAGGAATAAAAGGTAATTTACCCTTATAGATAATATGTAATCATATTGAAAGTAAATAAATATTTTCAAGAAAACGGTATGAATGTTGGATCAAATGCGTCCATATTCATTAGATTCTTTATATAAAAAAAAATTACTTGTGTTCAATTTGATCGTCTTGTTAGTAGTTGAGAAAGTTTGTATGTTATCGCTGTTTTAGGATCCAGCTGCATCCATTTTTGACTAGTTTTGGCATCAATCTGCAGTACATGTACATAGCTGCATCAGAAAAACTTAAGTATTGTCTTTCATTTCATTTATATTGTCTTAGCTTTTGACACTAGGCTTCTCAAATGGTAAACTAAATGGTTAACTCTTTTTAGGCAACTAAATGGACAACTTAGTCAAACTGAACAAAACAAATATATTTGGATCAAATAGATTGTTACATCCTGGCAATTTTACAACTAATTTCTTGCCAGATAGAAAAATGAGGAAGCATTTTAAGTTTACACCAGGCAACACAAACACTGAAGTCCTTAGCTCTAAACACTAAAAGAGATTGTCCTTAGGATTAATTATTAAGGGTTGATCGCGGTCAATAACTTCATGTTTTCATGCAACAGTTGAATGAGAAGAATTAAACTGTGAAACTTGACTTAGAGTCATTGTGGTGTGTTATAATAATAATGTTCTCGCATGAGTTTCTTAATTTCTATTTTAGAGTTTGTAGAGGCAGAAATTTACTGTTAAGCTTGGTCTCAGGAAATTGATGAAAGGGTTGTTGACAACCCGAAAAACAATAACAAATCAAAATTAAACAGATATTGAGACACCATATTAACTTGATTTGGTAAAATTGACATACATCCAGATTAACTTGATTTGTTTGTAAAACTTTCGATGTGGAATATAAAGAAAAGCTCAATAAATCTCCACGTTAACGTGTATTCAATATTAACAAATAGTATGCTCTTACCTTTATTTCAAATCAGAAAAAAAAAAACAAACAATATAGAAATCATCACAAATGGGCCAACAGGTTCCAATAGGCCAAAATTGCAAGGCCTTGAATGGGCCGAATTCACAAAAGTCCCAAACGGGCCAAAATTACAAAAGTTTCAACAACCCTCGTAGGCCGGGAGTCACGAAGGTCTCGAAAAATTTCAACAGGTAAATATCTCAAACGTAATAATTTTGCTCTACTTTCGCCCGAAATCCGTAACAAAATTCAATGAGCCAAATAGAATCCAAAGAATCCTTAGCAAGTCCAATCGAGCCCCGGTGATTCTTTTCTCCCTCCAGTGCAAACTCAATATCCTGAAATTCGGAGACGGGGCAGGTAGGACGGTCATAAGTAGAATCGTCCCGAAACAGGTTACGGTCAGGATTTAGCTCAAAAAAATTATACAATTTAGATTACTTTTTATATCTCATTTTTAATAATATGTGTGAAACTCATAAAAATTTATTCTAAAATTATATATTATGCAAATAAAATTACATCGTGTACAAATAAAATTATGCGATATGCAAAATATAGAAAACCGCAAGTCTGTCATTGTCCGTGGTCCCCTGAAATTCATAGTCTGTCATTGTTGCCATAGAATCCAAAGCTACAGGCTATTTGGGAGAGATGTCTAATCAGCTTTATGAACGGTGATGAAACCGAAAACGCCCACCAACGTCAGAATTTGGACGAGTTTCCGAATCCCAAAGAGAACACGGCAGAAGGTAGGGACAATTGTTGATACTACCGTGTCGTGATAGATATGTTTATTTGAACAAATTATAAGTCGCGAGGGAGACGGGGTAGGACCGTCGTCATAAAAATCGTTCCTGAACAGTTTATGATCAGAATTTGATTCAAAAAAATTGTATGATGTAGATTATTTTTTATACTTCGTTTTTTAATAATGAGTGTGAAATTTATAAAAATTTATTCTAAAATTACATGTTATACAAATAAAATTACGCTGTGTACAAACAAAGTTACGCAATGTATAAATACAGAAAATCGTAGGAGTGCAATCATTCCTGCCCGTCGTCCAAGTCATTCATTTAGTAATATAAATCACTATTATAAAAAAAAAGGTAATATAAATCACTCTGTACACAATGTAAGTACCTGACTCTTGTTTGTAAATCTCACAGATGACGTTAAATGTGTGAGGGCACCTACATAATTTGTTGATTTTTATTTATCTATTTATTTATTTATTTATACAATTATGTGTGCTGAGTGGAGTCTTGTGTGACTGCTTGGATTGCTATATTCGGGATTTTGGTGATAAACAATAAATAGAATGTAGGGGCTTTGATAGATTTGTTGATGTTAAGGACTAGATTATGATTAAAAAATAAAACTTAAATAATAATAATAATAATAAAAGAAGAACGAACGGAAATGAAAATGAAGACAAGGGACCTTCTTGAAATTAGACACATAAAATAATATTTCCTTCAAACTAAACAACTCTAGTGGCATTAGATCTTCTGGTACCTTCATGTACTATATATATATATATATATATATATATAATGGCTTACAAGAGACAGATATAAGTGAATACGGGTCATCATCTGGTAGCTACAATTCTTACAAACATAAAAAGGGTAGAAAGGAGATGGGTTGAGAGGGGAATTGAGGAGATCCTTGAGAGTTGGGAACAAAAGGAGAAAGGGACCAAGTGAAGAGGTATAATTACTGCATGCCTTCAAATCTTCGAATATGTTTTAAGTAAGAAAGTTCCTTCGAGTCCCTACTGATATCTGTATGTTTAAGCAGGCAATATGTTTATGCACTCAGTAGGCCATCAAATTTTTAAGTTCTGGATTTACCTATGCATGCTCAAATAGATGTATCATTCATGTAAAATATTTTGGTTATCTCATATCGGGATTCAGTATTCAAAGGACCTTAATTTGTTGAGCTGATTACTTTTTTTGGATGAAGCTGAATACTAAAACAGCGATAACATACAAACTTTCTCAACTGCGCACAAGACTATCAAATCAGACACAAGTAATTATTTTTATAAAGAATCTAATGGATATGGAAGCATTTGATTCAACATTCATACCGTTTTCTTGAACATGATTATTTACTTTTTAATATACGATTCGGATTATATTTAGGGGTAATTTCAGAAACCTCCCCTGAGGTTTCTGACAGTCTCACTCTCCTCCCCTGTGGTTTCAAAAATATCCCAAACCTCCCCTGAGGTTTAGGATTTTGTAACAAAATCAGCCCATGATGTCAAAAGTGAACATAAAAAAGTGTTTTCAGGAAAGAGAGGGAATTTTGTTTCCATAAATGCCCCTGAGGTAAGTGTACAAGTTATATTAGTGAAATAATGAAAACTAATAAAAATAAAAAATAAATTAGAAAAAGGGATAATTTCAAATACAATATGTTATTCATCAATAATATTATATCAAAAGCTTTTGCTAAATGGTTATTTGTTCCAATTGCATATTAAACCAACCATTAGCGCTTATGAGAATGCATTAAATATTTAGTAGAGAGATAGTTTACTTCAATAAGTAGCATGTAGATAAATACTTAGTGAATGTGCAATCTGGTTGAAATAATATACACCGTATTATCGACCAAGTACGATGCATAGAAATTGTTGAACATGCAGTTATTTGTTCACATACATATTGCAATTAGTCATCGCAGCAATATGCATAGTGCAATGATATGTATACATTTTGAATGGTTATTGGTGCTTTGACCCACTTGTGCATCTCCTTCCAAGCTGCAGTGGGTATGTAATTTTATCTATATGACTAATACTAATTTGTCTATAAATACTTTACACGGGATAATCTATGAGGTACAATTAGTTTACAAATATATACATTATATTAGATGTTAGTTACTTGACTATGTATATCTATAAAATGTAGTGTAATCGTACGCATAAATTTGGAATAGTTAGGTGTTAAAAAAATGTACATCATGTTAGGTATTAGTTATTTGACTATGTATACATGTAAAAGGGAGATTAGATATAGTATAGAAAAAAGTAATTACGTGAGTTGGAATGTATTTGTCCTGATAATCACGAAATATTACCTGACTTGTGAGGGTATTTAAGTCTTTTTGGCCATGATGATGTAAGAAATGTGACCTAAATTCTGACAGGGGAGGTTTGTGATATTTTTGAAACCACAAAGGAGGAAAGTGAGACTGTCAGAAACCGCAGGGGAGGTATCTGAAATTATCCCTCATATTTAAGCAACATTGTAGTTAAAATTTCTAGATAAACACTAAGATCTAGTAAAATAAACTTACAATTAAATAGACATGAACTCAAAGACGTCTAATTCTTGAAACTCAACCTTGATTAATGTCATAAAATTAAACCAAGGCCTCATTGGCAAATGACAATATTCAGTTGCATACCAAGTTTTTAATGAAGATATCTAACCGATGACCTTTTTTTTTTTTAAACTTTGCACGCTCAGCAATTTTAGGCACGTGAGGGAGCTATATCTTACACAAATAATATTGCAATAGACAAACGAATGTCGTTCTGTTCCCCTCAACTGTGGTCCTACAGGTAGTCGTCATCAGCTTTATAATTCACACCACACCAACTTGCTTCCTTCTTTCTTCTCCTCCTTTGTGCCGGTCAGCGCAGTAGGAGATTTAATTACTTTAAGGATGAATCTCTATATGTAAGTATCTTATAAATAACCTTGACCCTGGCTTTGCTTATGTTAATTCAGATGTAACTAATATGAGTAATTCCAGAAAGCGTGGTATGAGTTGAACTATTGTTTTCCCCTTAAGCAACATAGATCTTTTTGCCAAAATTTTGAATAACATTTTTTACCTCGGGTATTGGATAAATGAAATAACTTTTTTTTTTGCCTTACAAAATTCCAAGTTTTGAGTAGCATAATTATTGCTCTAGTTTTTTCCTATCAGACTACTCCAAAAGGCATTACTATTGTCCTCCCTTGGTAGGTTCTTATGACCGCATTTGAAGGACAAGGCAGAGTTATATGGAGTTAATTGTATATTCCAGCAACGATCCAAAGTTTCAAAAATTAGATTGAACTCAGACAGTTTGTTAAGGTTTCAAGGCACAACTTCTCACAATTAACGTGTAATCTTGTACACAACTAGTACGGTTTCTTTCGGAAACTATAATTGAGAACAACATTTTGGTAAAAAAGAAACAGTCTAATTAACATGGAGTATTACATAAAATTTGTTTAAGAGTGTATATTCTTTTTCGCAAGCTAACCTCTTTGTTAGACAAATTCCTTGGAGGATGAATACTATTTATATGCTTGGATAAGAGATTATTTGAAATAATTATTATAGTATTTTTGGTGATATGATATATGTGTGATAAAAATGTGATTAAAAAAATAAAAAAATGTATTGAAAAATATGTATGCGGTGTCACTAAATAGTAATTTTTTATCAAATATTCCCATCCAAACACACACCTACAGCCTTGGGACCATTGCTAGTTTTCACTGCAATTATTGTAGTACGGCCCCGTGCAACCTTAGCACCATTACTGGTTTTCCACTGCAGTGAGCTGCGTGAAAATTGAAAGCAGCCCCAAACGACAAAGACAAATCATTGATGGTTCAATCAATGCTAAGGATCTCATTCTTTGATGCAATTTCTATTGACACAGCGATTAGGTAATTAGTATGATCTATAATGGATTTGAGACACTATGGATTTCCTGGTCATGGAGTATGGTCAAATTTTTGGGAATTTGAAGCATTTGGATTGGGGTGGTATATTGACATAGGTGTGGATGAAGTTTGGTCATTGGCAGAAGTAAACTGACGAATCTTTGAGGGGATTACTCTCATGGGTTTTGGCTTTGAAGAACATCTTCCATAAGTGCACAAAACACCTGAAAATGAAGGGGAAAAAATATTTTTCCATGAAAATGATTTTCACTGAAAAAATTTCACACTGAAACAAACGGACCCTAAATGTTTTTGTATTTCTGGTTGGGATGGAAAGGTTTAGTTGAGGTGGACTAAGGTGGTTGATTGGTACATCAAATAGGTAATTTTTTCTTTGAACACCAAAAAAGATACTCATGCTCCTGTACAATTGTTGTGAATATTAGCCAAACATGTTTTATCTTCTTGATTATGTTTTTTAAGTCATTAGAGACTTTGAAAAATAAACAGCATTTGTCAGACATGCTCAAAATAACACAAATTTTGATGTCTTATGGGTCAATCTATCGGGGAAAGGAACTATCAATTTGATCTTGTGAGTTTTTTCTGATTTTAATTTAAGTTTTCACAAGCGGTAAAATCTTATTTACCAGGAAGAACAACTTTTCCCAGATAGATGAAAATCGACAATACAAATATAGAGATCATTGACATGAAAACCAAATTTTTGGAAAATTTTTTTCATCACTTTTTAAATTGCTTGAGTAAAGTGATATCGTTCAATTTAAAAAGTGAACATAAGAAGTATATAAGTCAATTAAGTGTTTCAAAATAAGGTCATTGTATTGCTAATCTGTCAAGTTTTTTAATTGACTATTGAGATTGTAGGATTTTGATTATGTAGTACCATTATCAAGATTGTTCATTCGTGATACACATGAATGTTTGGAGCATATAGATTTATCGCAAATATTAACAACCCGCCTTCACTCTCTATTGCTCTTTGATGCATCCGATTCCTTTGCTAACTTTTGCATTTTTTGTTTGTCGTAACAGCACATGTCTAGTTTATTCCTACTCCTAGGGGTGGGGAAGGGGGGAATCTACTTTATGGGAAGGTCCAACTGAGTCGGACAAACCTGACGGGGACTGAACCACCATCAGATCAGACGGATGCACCACACACCCGTATAGATTTAGAACAAACCTCATATTGAGACATCTTGATGGGAGTCAATGTTTGAACTCTTGACCTCCCACGTTAATAAATGTGGTGACCAACCCCTCTAGAGGGAGTTGGTTAACTTTTGCATTCTACTTCCCTTGTGCTTATGCATGCCAAGTGTTTGATATTCTCACTATGAAAGTGCATTTGATCACTATTTCAAGCCTGTTACTGAGTTTGAATATATATTAATTGTACGAAAGTACCTAGCATTCACTTGATCGTAGGCCTATTGACTAATCAAGTAAATTTGATCCTACACTTGGCATGCAATTAACGTATGGAGCATTTATTAATTAGTCAATAGGCCTATAATCATGAATTAGTCATTAATAAGTCTATTGATTATAGGCCTATTGACTAATCATATAATTGGGTGAATCATATAATTAATGAAAGTGCATTTGATCCTAATGGTATGATTCTATCACTTTCATGTCTGCTCCATACAAATGAAGGAGAAATATAATCAAGTGAATCATACAATTAGGATTTGATTGTCCAGCAACGTAATGTGCATCTCGAGCACTCGCCACGTAGATTGTATTGCATTCCATCATTACGCACTTCGATAAAAATTCAAGTTGTCATGATCAATTTACTTCGATAAAAATTTAAGTCGCCAGGTAGGATATGACTCTATACATCTTTGATTTAAAACGAGATTCTATTCATGTCATTTTCATATGATTGGTGTAATTTGTCGTCTGTGAATAATTTATGGTATGATATGACTATTATTGAAGCCCACTAATTAATTAATGATTTTGTAAAGCTTAATGAAGAATATCCCCATTAATTATTGATGACACCAGATTCGATCTGTCCCATCCCATGGAAGAAAATTCAAAGCAGGCGAAGTTTACAATGGGCAGCTAACCAAAAAGTATTACACTCTAAGTCCCATTCATTTAGTTATACTTTCTATTTTAGAATCCCATTCATTTAGTTATACTTTTCATTTTGGTATGTTCCAAAACAATTGTCATGTTAGAAAAGTCAAAACAATTTTTACACTCTCTTTTCAATATAACCCTTCTTTTTAATCATACATTCAAATTTAAAATTTAAATTTGAGGGGTAAAATTGGAAAGAGAAGCACAAACATCACAATCAAATCACTATTCTTAAAAAATTGGATTCTCCAAATATAACCAAATAAATGGGACGAAAGGACTCGATTTGACTCTCTTGGCGGCTCTCATCACAACTATTCATCTTTATTTATTGAACATCTGCTACATGTCGTATTATTTCTGTTGGATTGGTTAAACTGGTTACATCGTGCATTTTTAAAGTCTAGAGAGACTTAAATTATTTTTAATCACATCGACCAAGATACCTTTTAAACATTAGTTCTTGGAGCATAACGATGCACTTGAATTGTTTAGAATAAATTTTGTTCATTTATTTTTTTTTCTAACGGATGTTTAGTAAACATTCATTAACATATCCAAATTATGCTTTACTCTTTGTTATACTTTTTTTTTGTAAGTGAGAGGTTTTAAATTATACTTTGCTTAACATGTGAATACACGTAACTACAGTTAGTGCTCTCCCACATTTAAATACTTTTCTAAATTAACTATACTTTTAAAAAAAAAAAAACAACACTTGAGACCCTCGTAACAATTTCTCAATGAGATTGAGCACTCGTTAGCCAAACTAATTTTTTCTAAACATGAACTTTTTAAAATAGAAATACAGGAGTACGAGATTACAACTTGAACCCATAAAAGTAGGATCAATGTGAATAGAGATTATCCAATCAATATTACAACACACATATGCTGAGTACAACGTCTCACATGTTGTGGGAAAAATGTTAAACTAGCTATCAAGACCAGGATTTGGACATGAAGGTGTCCATTATGCAAAACACCGTCAGTCGGGGCTAATGACTGACGTCTTATACTTGACTAGTATACCGTATTTGTTGCTGTAAAGTAACTCTAACAAATACTTCCAAATGAAACTTGACATCGTTAGCGTGTTATATCATGATTCCTCTTCGATTTGAGCACACCTCAAGCTAAACCTTCTCAATAAAATTACATTCACGTCAAAAACCTCAAATATTATTTTTAATCCTTACGAATTGAGCTATCTAGCTAAATTTAGCGGTTCACGGGTTGCTTCTTTGCAAAGAAGTTAGCAAATGCTAGTGTGAAAAACAACTATAAATAATATATGGCCTATCAACACAACTAAAGCGTAGTGGTGAAACAAACTCCATCACCATCTGCTAAGGCCATCTTAGAACTCTCCGCCATTATCCTTGCAATGTCCAAAACAGAAGCTCTTCCTCTCTATGAACGAAAACACCTTAAAAACACCATTCCAAGATTAATTGAACTTACAATTCTTTTTCTTTGCTTTTCCCTTCTTGGCTATCGCCTTCTCCATCTGAAAAACCATGGATTCATATGGCTCGTAGCTCTTTTGTGTGAATCATGGTTCACTTTTATTTGGATTCTTGTCGTCAACATGAAATGGAACCCTATTGCCATCAAAACCTACCCCGAACGCCTTTTGCAACGGTGCCTAGCTAAGCCCTTAAATACATATATGCATAGTATTTCTTGATTTGTGATTCGTTTTCTTTTACTTGTGTGTTTTTTCTATGTTTTTGGTGGGATAACAGGAATTTGGAGCTGCCCCCGTTGGACATGTTTGTAACAACAGCAGATCCTGTTTTGGAGCCGCCGATTATTACTGTTAACACAGTAATATCACTCTTGTCTATGGATTATCCAGCCAACAAATTAGCATGTTATTTGTCTGATGATGCAGCTTCACCTCTTACTTACTTTTGTCTTGTGGAAGCATCCGAGTTTGCTAAGCTTTGGATTCCATTTTGTAAGAAGTATAATGTTCCTGTTAGAGCTCCTTTTCGGTATTTCTCCGACCAGAGTTTGTTCACCGGAAATAGTTCATCAGAATTCCAAGAAGATTGGAACATAATGAAGGTAATTTTAAGTTGGTATCCTTTTTTAATTAGATTGTGTAAAATGGTTAGTCATTCAGAAAAAAAAAACTTAGAAAAATTAGCTGGTCCTTGGCTTTTGAAAATGGAAGTTAAGAACTTGAAGTCAAGTCACAGAACAAAATGGCAGTAAGTTTCTTTCTCTCTGAAGTTGAGTGTTTTCCTTTTGTAAGCTTTTAGAGTTGAGTAATTTCTAGTGTGTCTTGATGATGAGAGAGTGTGGGGTTTACAGTTTCTTAATAGTTTAATCCGTATCATTTCCTGAATATTTTACCGATTAAATTCTAAGTAAAAGATATAAGGCAAATTCACTTTTTGTACCGAATGTTAGTTTTCAACGCAAAACACTAGGCCTAGTTGGTGAATTTAAGAGATAATTATTTTGATGGAGGAGAGTAAAGACTAAAGAGAAGAACAAAAAAGGGTTAAATGTCTTCCATTTTGTGGGAATTTTAGAAGAGAAAAAAAAATACAGACAAGTCAAAAGATGTGGCTGTGTAAATTTGTCCGAAAGTAAAAGTAACATTTCCATCATGCAAACAAAGAAAGCATAACTATAATTAAGAAAGGGACAAAATGCAAGATGCCAAAAAAAAAAAAAGACGAACGGAAAAAATGGCAAAAAGGGATACAATCTCTTAAAAAAAAGGTTGATGTTGATGAATCATATAAATTATGGAGTAAAGACAACGTACTTCTTTGAGTCTACCCTGCAGGACGAATACACACGGCTCTGCCAAAGGATTGAGGAGGCTGCTCAGAAATCTGTGCCATGTGAATTTACCGGAGATTTTGCAGCTTTTGTGGACATTGACAGGAGAAGCCATCCAACCATCATCAAGGTTGTTTTTCTATACATATTATTATCCCCTATATTATTTTCCTGGCATCCTAAACCCTTGCAAAAACAATTCACACGTGAATGTAAATTTCAAGCATATATTTGTAACTGAAGTTTGTGAATGGAAGTTAACCTATGCCAAGTTGCCAAGTTAAATACCAATTTGGTATTCTATTTGAATGATTAGGGACTTTGAGATTTACTGATTTAGTCTCTAAGCTTAGATGTACCACCAGTGTCATTCTAGTATTTTGATTTTCCGTGATTACATTTTCCTATTATCTTTTTCCCTTATATACATCAAATTGCTACAGTAATTTTTTCATGAAAAATCATGGAAAATGCAATCCAAACGGGCCTTATCAGACAATAGACAATTGCAGCTTGTATCCTTCCAATTTCTACTTTGCCTATAGTTGAACAAGGTTTTAGACCGGAAGTTCCATTCCAAAAAGATTTCAAGAATTCGTGTTACTAGTAAACTTTAGGAGCTCAAAAGGCATTTAAGATGAAATTTAGTGGCCAATCTAGTAACTATATGGTGCAGTAGGAAACTTTCAAGTGAAAATAAGTTTACTTGTACAGCAGATGTGACATGTTGACCAATTAAACAAAATGTAATATAGGTAATATCAGAGAACAGGGAAGGTCTTCTAGATGGGCTGCCTCATATTGTCTACATCTCCAGAGAAAAGCGCCCAGATCATGCTCACCATTTCAAAGCAGGAGCAATGAATGTTCTGGTAAAACCAAAAGTTTACTAGAGTAGTAATCAATTTTCTATTTTTATTTGAGGTTTTATTTTATTTTTACCAAAATTAATGTGCATAAACATTGATAAATTACTTTGGAAATTTTCAATAGGCAAGAGTCTCCGGTGTGATGACAAATGCTCCTTTCATGCTGAATGTAGACTGTGACATGTTTGCCAATAATCCACAAGTTGTCCTGCATGCAATGTGTCTTCTTCTTGGTGTCAAGGATGAAATGGATTGCGGATTTGTGCAGTTTCCCCAACAGTTCTATGATGGATTGAAGGATGACCCTTTCGGAAACCAAATGGTTGTGATGATTAAAGTAAGTAAATCTCACCATTCCATCAGCAAAGTTTTAATACTTCTTCCTTTTGGTTTTTTTGAAATCATACTTGAACATTTTTTCCCTCAAGTATTATGATGTTATAAATCTTCTCCAATGTTGAATTTTAGAAAATGAATTTGATAGCAAAAGAATAACTTATTTGTTGTTATGAAGTTTTACCCCTACAAATGTCGTAGAAAAAGAAAGTGAAAAACTAGCTCCCTACAAAAAAATACATATACAGGGGTGAATTGTTAACAATATAAATTGCTATAAGGGAGGTTAATTTGATTTAAGTGTCTTATTCCCTCTTCTGCTCATAATAACAATTTGAAGACATATTGGTTCTACCTTTTAATTCCTAGATGTAGATTTAGAATTACAAATGATCAGTGATGTTTTAAAAACTCGCAAAGAAAAAGCGTTTCAAATGAAAAAGAGAAATCGTTACAAAGTTGACAAACTTCAAGGGAGTTTAGAGCAATTTTTTTTTTTTTTTTTGCAATGCTTTAGTTTTCAAGAAAATATCAGGAAATGAGTTTGACAAATGCCCTTTGTAATTTACTTCACTTTGTCTGCCACATGCCATTTGAAAATTACTCCATTTCGTTTGATGTTGTTTAATCAGTACTTGGGGAGAGGAATGGCCGGGCATCAAGGCCCCTTATACGGAGGGACAGGATGCTTTCATAGAAGAAAAGTCATATATGGTTCATCACCAGAGGACAAATCAGGCCATGGTATGAAAGCTATTAGCTGTCACCTTTGTTTTGTTTTCATGCACTAGGGTATCATCAATTGGAAGGATAATCTATTTCACGTTGGAAAGCATTTTTTGTTGATTATTTTGTACAATAAATACCCCTACATGTAGAGAAAAATATCTATATACCTCTCAGGAGTGTTAAAGAAACATAGAAACAATAACAAAAAATTCATCTGAACATGTCTGAAGTGAGAAAGTTACTTTAGATAGGTGAGGTTGCCCTAGTTTTCGTAGGGGTAGGCATGGATGGTAGTTTTGTCTAATCGGTTTCATAGACTGAAGGTAAGATGTGGTCCCTCGCTATGTACTTTTGATTTCTTAAAATAAAAGCTGGGCTGGCATCCCACCCCCGTGACGGGGTTTTGCCAAAAAAAAAAAAAAAGTGAGAAGGCCAAAGTTGGGAAAGGAATTGCTACTTCCTTCTTTCGTCTCAAACCAGGAATAGAACTTTTAATTACCTCAGAGAAAGCGAGAACTTTTAATTGTGCTGAACCGAGGAGTAATATTTAATTTTTGAGAATCACTTGAAAGGATTAGGGGATCACAAGTTAAGTTCCCTTTAATTCAAACCAGTTCACCTAATTTGTATAAAAAAAATCATTACACGTTGCCAATCTTGAAAGCAAAATCATTACATGGTTAGTGGTGATAGATTTAATGATAATCCAATCTTGAACATTATTATGCTAACACGTTGCCACTTTGCTGGGATATAGAAAGTAGCTCGATCCTACCAATTATTCGTTTCCTTTTTATATCAATGACCTTTTGTTTGAATTGTGGTTTTTTTTTTAAATTACTTTTTTATAAGTTTATTTTTAATCACTTTTTTATTTTATATACGTTCAATCATGACAGTATATTTTTTTTTAATAAAAACTCTAAAAAAAAAATAATCCAAACAAGTGAGTTAGTATACGATGTTAGTGAACAAGTATATTACGAAAGTTGTACACCATTACTATCGGATGGATGGATGTACGCAATTATTACAGAAGACTAGTTTTTCAATCAAAGTAATTAAGCAGCGTGTTTAATTAGGTGGAGCCTTAAACTAAAAGATCACAAAAAAAAAAAGAAAAAGAAAAAGTGGAGTTGTGGACGAAAAGTGTGCTGTGGCCCACACATTATTATCATTCCACTGCATTTCTGCTCGAAACCACAATTATCTCATGCTGGCTGGTCTATGATAGTGGATTTTTCTGTTATAGACCCGTGCCATTGGGGGACCATTAGACAGACAGCGTGGACCACACTTATTGGGACCTTACATAGGTTTTGACCAGAAGATTTCTTGTTGATCGGAATAAACATACAAGTTTTACACGTGACATCCATATGTGGGGTCCCCTCTCTCCCTCTCTCTGACTCTCTCTCTCTCACACACACACATATATATATAAACTTGTATAATTTTAGTATAGATTTGAATTTGTCAATCTATACAAACAAGTTGACGATTAAATCAAAACTATATGAATTTATTCCAAATATAAGAAGAATTATATGAATCAATTTGAATTGAATAGAATTTAACTTGTAAGCCCCATCCTCCCACTTGAAAATCCTTTATTATCAGAAGCCAATATGACACGCAAAAAGTCACTTTGTCACTTTATCGAATATGACACACAAAGGACTTGTGACATTCTCTTGCACTATTATTCTCAGGAAAGATGAACATTGGAGATTTAGAGAAAACTTTTGGAAAATCCACAAAATTCAACAAATTTGTGGCTCAGGCTTTATCTTCATCAAGCAGAACCGCAGAAAGTCCTGAATCTATCTCCAAATCCATTGATGAGGCATGCCAAATTGCTAGCTGTGGTTATGAATACGGTACTGCATGGGGCAAAGAGGTGAGAACATTTTACCTACAATTTGCACTTTCATCCTTTTCATTTGTTTTTACTCTATAAACAAAATATACAATTTGTAGTTCATCATTTTCATTCATTTTCACTCTATAAACGAAATATTAAGATGGTAAAACGAAATGGGTTTTATTTTTATTTTTGACTTTCACACACACATATGTCCATAACATGCACATTTATATTTTTTAGTTTTCCTTACATTTAGAAAGTTTTCTGGTTTAATTTTACCTTTCCAAAAAAATTAACCTTTGAGGCCCTACTTAATCCAAAGTTCATAAAGAATGAAACAACAATATTGTTTATGTTTTTGAAATTTGGTGCATTAAGGATACAAGATAATTGTGCACACGTGCAAGGAAAATATATATATATGAGTAAATGTTATATACACTACGAATGTATACCCTATCATGATTGGATGAATGACACATGAGCAAATTTTGAACTTCAAATTCAAATTTTGCGCATGTATTATAGATCTTGAATTACAAAACAAAGTTATACTCTAGTGGCAAATAACTCGCTTTGTGTCATGGTACCGAATGGAAGAAACTTATTGTTATCTAGCACTAGATGGAAGAACCTTATTGTTATTTGTGAGTTTGGTGAGCTTATCTTGGGTGTGCTTGGGACCTTGGTTTTTTGGGCTAGTTTTAATAGATAATAACTTTGTCTATAAGAACCTCTTAAAACACCTCAAATTTTTTTAATACACATTCAGAATATCTCAAAACACTTATAATTTTTTCGTTTTTTCATTTCTTCTCCTTCCTCCTTCCCTCCCTCCCCTAAGCCCACCACCCCCCATTGGCACTTCCGCTAGCCGGCACCTCTGCCACCGCCACCTTTCCCCTCTCCAATTTTTTTCTCTCCCACTCTCTCCTCTTTCCTCCCTCCCTCTCTCCTCGTCCTCTCCTCTCCCCCCTCTTCCTCATTCCCTTCTTCCCCTGCCATCCCTTTTTTCTTCTCTCTTCACCCAACTTCCTTCCCCCCCTCCTCCCCCACCCTCGTGTTAGGGTGAGAAAGAGGGCGGGAGAAGGGGTGGCAAGGGAAGGTGGAAAGAAGGAGAATGGAGGAGAAGAGATGAGAGAAAAAGAGAGGGAGAAAGGGAAGAGGGAGGAGGAGGGGAAAGAGGAAGGGGGAGAGAGATGGAGAAAGGTGGCAACCGGCAGTGGTGGCAATAAGGATACGAGGGAAAGAAGAGCAGATCTGGTGTGGAGAAAGAGAAGAAAATACACAATTTTTCTTCAAAGAGGAAAGAGAGGGAAAAGAAGAAAGAAAAAGAAACAAGATTTTTTTTTTAATTTTTCCAAACCCTAAATACACAAAATTTTTCTTCAAATTTTATAATAAATTACAGTCAAATTTAATACACAAATCCCAAATGGATGAACCATTGTCCTCTTTTATATATTTTCAGATTGGTTGGATATATGGATCTACAACAGAAGATGCACTTACTGGGCTTAGTATCCATTGGAGAGGTTGGAGAACAATGTGGTTGAGGACCAACCCAAAAGGCTTTCTTGGGAGTGCTCCATCATGTGGGCCTAATACACTGATCCAGCAAAAGAGATGGTCAACTGGACTTCTTGAAATACTATTCACTCCTAAAAGCCCATTCTTGGGAACTTTGTTCGGAAGGTTGGAGTTCAGGCAATGCTTGGACTATCTCTATTTCCTTCTTTGGGGCCCAAGGTCGATCTTCGAAATATGTTATGCTGCTCTACCTGCTTATTGCATTTTGACCAACACAAATTTCCTACCGAAGGTAAAGGCAACCCATGTTTGTTTTGCAAAATATTTTTTCTATTTATTGCTTTTTGTCGTTCTCCCTTGTAAGGTTCAACTTTTGTGAACCAAAATATAATATTTTCCTTTTTCTCGTTCTCCTTTTGCAGTGTATACACTATCACGATTAGATGGATGACATATGAGTAAATTTTGAATTTCAAATTCAAATTTTGCACATGTATCATATATTTAATGGTGATAATATATACACTGATAGTGATATAAGATTAATCCTTTATATATATATATACATTCGTCTTTGTTTTCCCGAGATATGCACAAGGGTGGATGAAGAGTTCATTCAATATCCATTATCTATGTAAGTATACTTATTAGCAAATTGTAACTTTATATAACCAACATAAACACATTTCTTTTTAAGTTTTTAACGAGATATACTCAAAAGGACGGAAGGAAAGGGATAATAAAGCATGGATTTCTTAACTCTGATTTTGAAATGTGGAAATAAAGCCCCTCAAGTCTTTCATTTCTTTTATACATAAGCCTTTCAACTATTTAGTTGTATTTGATTCCTAACTAATAGATATGATAGAAAGAGCTATATGAAACGAGAATATGGTATGAAGTAGCATTTTTCTTGATAAAAGTTGTCTACTTCCATTTTTACCCATCAATTCATTAGCATGTGGTATGAACATGACACTTTTATAGACAAATATGGTTGAAAAGTGATCCGGGACAAATTTTTAAGCTTTCAATGTGTAAGGATCTTAATCCATCATTTTCATATGAGGGACTAAAAATAGATGCTATGCAATTGTTAGGCCTATTTGCAATTTCTTATGGGACTCAAATTCTTGATTAATAACATATTAATTTTTTCAACATGCAGGTGAACGAACCAGCCATACTAATACCAATTTCCATTTTTGTGATCTTTAACATGTATTGTGTATCAGAATGCATTCAAACAACTCAATCAATAAAATCATGGTGGAATAACCATAGAATGGCTAGAATAATTGCCATGACTGCATGGTTATGTGGATTCCTTAGTGTCATATTCAAGATCCTGAGGTTGTCTGAGACAGTATTTGAAGTTACAAAGAAAGAACAAAGTTCAAGCATTGAAGAGAGTGATGAGAAGCCAGGAAGGTTCACATTTGACAATTCACCAGTTTTTGTGCCTGGCACAACCATTTTGATGGTAAATTTGATTGCTTTGGGTATTGGATTGTCGAGTTTCATACAAAGGACTGGAGGTCAAATAGAGTGGGGAATAGGAGAATTGGTATGTAGCATATGGGTGGTCTTATGTTTCTGGGCATTCTTGAAAGGGTTATTTGAGAAAGGAAAATATGGGATTCCATCATCCATAGTTTACAAGTCTGCAGCTCTGGTATTTGTGTTTGTGCAGATATACAGATCAAGTTGGGGAATATGAGAATTTTGTTGTTTTAATATTAACTGGTTAAGTATTGGTTTCATACTTGCATTTAATTTTTGAAATACACATGTTTATCCAAGAAAGATTTCATCATTGACGTTTTCTTGGAAACGCACAATAAAACTGTGCTATAATAGTATAACACTTTATTAAAAAATGAATGCGATGTATGATAATAAAATGCTTGAAAAACATGTTAAACATTTTTTCAAAACAGATATTTTCTAAAAATTTCTTTTTTGTTTTAATTTTTTTTCAGTAGGAGAAGATTGGGAGCATGGGATTTAAGAGATAACGAGGGCTATCTATTTTGAAATAATGTTTAATACAGGGGAAAATTGATCAAGCTCAACTATTAGATCAAAATTTTCTTGACTAAATACATGACTCTAACATTTAGTAGTGTATCAAAATGATTTTTGAAATTTAAATGGAAATAACTCAAGGCTCTAATGTTCATCCTTTTGACCAATGTGATGGTCCCTAATTATCATATATATATATATATATATAATAAAGTCGTATTCTCATCCTTATCCTTTTAGTTTATCTCTTTTCTACGTGGCTTATTGATATAACAAGTAGGTGCAACGCGCTCTATGAGTTAACTCCCTAATAACCTACGCTATTCTATCCCTCTTTTTTCTATTGATTTTACAATTCTAGATAATTCCTTCTATAATTATCTCTTTCATTTTCTCACCTTTTTTTTCCTTAGCCCTAATCGTCAAGCCTAAATTTTATGGGGATTAGTATAAATAATTTTGAATTATGTTTTTAACTCTCTCTCATCTTCAACTCAAAAGTTCGAAATATTAATTCAAATATTAGATTATCTTTATCAGATTATCGCTATCGAAGATGCTCTACATTTTTACTCATATATATAGTTATCGATCTATTACTCATCACTTTATCAAGCAGTGCAGATATTTACACTTTTCCACAATGTTTTTGGAAAGTTTTTTTTTTACTTCAATGCAAGGATCGGATTTGGAACTTCGTTTTTATTCCCTTCAATGCAAGGATCGCATTTGGACTTTGTTTATACTCGCTGTATGTGATCTGTAATTTCCTACACCTTCTTCATAGTTAGGTCATTGAATTTGAATTTTCTAAATCTTCAAAAGTTACAGTTTGATTTTTATTTCTAGCAAGGTTTTTGTAATTAATTTGTTATTTCAATTTATGGATTCACTCTTCAATTCAAGTAGAACACATATCGTTTTTTTTGTTAGTGATTTAAAAGTGGCATTTTGAACTATGTGTTTTCACACGATTTTTTAATTGCTTTTGACAATTTATTAATTGTCTTCAACAACGTATTAATTTTTTTTATTTTCTAGGTTTCTGGAGTTAAAAAAATTTTGTGCAGTTTTCAATGTTTTCTTTTAGACTTTGGTAGAAAGCTTCTAAAAAACAAGGTGTCACTGATTACATAAATGGCAAGGCATCAAGTTCATTGCCATACAGCAGTTCACGTCATGCAATATACATCAGACTATTTAGATTTTTTATGTTTTTGACTTAATAGAAAAATACATCTTATGTTTTCGTTTTGGTTTCTATTAGCCATGAACAGATTTAGAAGGTTGCTGTGTTCCTATGACTCGATTGATTCTGAATTCTTATCTTTTATTAGTATTTCATTTGGTTTCTTTTCTTTTCATATTAACCTTTGAGTCATTTATATTAAGTACCAAAATTGATGTTTTGGTAACGGGTTCGCCATACTTTTGTTTACAGAAGATCAGCCAAGATTTGATCTTCCCTATTTTCAAGTTTTTGAATGTTATCATATTGTCAATTTTTTTGTATTTTTGAATTATTAATCACTGAATTAGATGTTTAAATTTACATTATAAGACTATTTTTGACTAACAATGTATTTAAGAAAGGTTATAATAAATTATACAATAAGTTTGTATTTTATGCAAATATTTTTATGAACTACACTAAATAATTTATTATTTTTAGACAATTCCCATTCAACGAATGGATACAAAACTAGTTATTAACATATAGTCAAAAGAGGCTTCAGCCTCTTTCAACTTTCGTCATCCCTTGGATGTTTCTTTGCACGTGTCTCCTTTATTCCAAACATGCTTCTTTCTTAAAATCGCTATTTTGCTAGTGCGCTTTAGTGCACCTTGGCCACTTTTTTTTTTTTTTTGCTCTTTGGTAAACCAAACAGTGTCGTATTCCTCTTTCTTTCTCTTTCATTTAGACGAATTAGCTTTAATCGTATTTCTCTTTCTTTCTCTCTCTTTTAGACGTAGCAACATAGGCCAATGTCAAGAAACTCTACAAGACTGGTTCCTATTGCTTTTGTCCTCCAAACAAAACTCCATCTTCATGAGACCCAGAGGTCTCCTCTCAATTTCTGGTGTTTGATTGTACTTGGAATAGATTGTCATCTCAATTGGAGGGTTTAGATATTTTTCTTTTGAGGAGTGGTTGTTTAGGATTTGATGGATGATGGGTTCAAGACAAAAAAGGGGCCCGTAATCTTTTTCCTCTCCCACTCTTGGTTTCTCCCGTTCTTCTTTACCCCTCTCTCTCTCTCTCTCTCGATCGAGTAACTAGGGCTAATTTTTTCTGTTTTTCGATCATTTTTCCTGATATTTCCTTGGCTAAAAGCAACAAATCCATTTTCCCCCTCCTTTGTGTCCTTTTTTGAAAGGGCGAGGAAAATGAAGGTCAATATTTCATCTTTACAATCTAATATGAATTTTTAGAATGCAAATACGGTATTTTTCTTCCTTTTTTTCCCATCATTTTTTCCCCATCATGAATGTCTCAGTTTCATTTTAGTTTTATCAATGATTTTTTTTTATTTTTTGGATCTCTCTAACTAGAAGACAAACTTTTAATATGGTCTGATATGATGAACAATTGATGATTACTTAGCTTTTGGATATTTATTTATTTTTCTTTGATACCTATTTAGTGTTTTATCGTTCCATTTTTCTTTTTCGTTCTTGCCTTTCTTGGATTTCTTCCACAGTAGGGAGGAAAAATGGCCATCTGCTAAAGACAACTGGTGAGGGAAAATGTAAGTTTGTTTTATCATTCTGAGTTTTTTTTTTACAAATTGCTCTCTTTAGACCTCAAATGATGGGATGTTTTTCTTTTTAGTCATTTCTTTTGGCCTTTGCTCTCTTCAAACCTCATTCGAGTTTTCGTTTTAATCATTTTTTTCGGTGCCTTTCATTCAAGTATTCTATTAATTTCTTGCTCAAACAAAGCAATCAATATGGTAAGTAGAGAGATTCATTTGTTTAAAATAGATTTCTTCATTTTCATAAATAGATTTGTTTAAAAGCACTCCATATTTTGCTATTTGATTTGAAGGTCAAGAAAGCTTAAGATCCGTACCAGCTAGTGTTTTCTCTTAAATGGCTTCATTTTTCTAGGAAGGTACTCCTAAGTCCTACCCATCTCTCTCTTGTTATGTCAGTTTTCATTCCTTAATTGATGATTGCCCCCTATTAGTCGAAAAAGTTTTCAAAATTTTTTGAAATTATTTTTTTCCATACTGTTTGGAATTATTTTTTCCTATTATCCATGTGTTATATAGAGCTACTATATGCTTAGAGGAAATGTCTTGTGGTGTATTGGAAAGGATTAACAATAATGTTGATTTTTTTTTAAATTTAAAAAAGAGAAAAAATTAAACTTCTTTTTACTGAAAAGGGCATTATTCATATGTAGTCTAAGTATGGAGTATGAAATATGCTTAGAATTCCTATCTCTATTAATTGATGGTGTTCATGTTGCTGTTGATTGAGGTCTTATCTCTCAAAAATATTAGCAACTTTTAAGCTTTCCTGCAGAATTCAACCATCAATAATTTTCATTTGTTTCTAGGTTTAATTATGATTGGCATAACTAAACAAGTCTACTCAGTATTCCTATTAGGTTTCTTCTTCTTCCAGGCGAAATAGATTTTAATATTTTAAGAAGATAAAGCTCTCAATTCTTGTGATTTGATGATAGTTAGCTCTTGCCTTCTAGACTACCTACGGATTTATGTTATTGGAAGGCAATAAATTTTTTGCTTCTTTCATGAACGTATGCTTACTATTGTTGTGAGTAAGTGGTGGAATTTTAATCTTTGTTTGTTATGTCCTGTCTGCTATAATTCAGATAAAAGATCATATTCTTAATTTTATTTTTCTCAAATACAAATGGAATCTTTCGGGTTTGAGTCTAGCTAGAGGCTAGACTTTTTTGAATCAAACTAGGCTTTGTTGTTGGTTTTGGCAAATTTTTTTGATTTTATTTTCCCTATACTTTCGTGTGCATTTGGAGCTAGATATGCTTTTGCGTAGCAAGTTGATTTATGCTCCCTGCTGTTTACTTTTAGAAGAACGCAACT
Organism: Coffea humblotiana; assembly: GCA_023065735.1. NCBI lineage: Eukaryota > Viridiplantae > Streptophyta > Magnoliopsida > Gentianales > Rubiaceae > Coffea > Coffea humblotiana. The sequence continues at coordinate 18,598,132 of CM041212.1, read as the reverse complement.
ATCATTCATTCTCTTCTCCTTTGTACAAAATATATGTATATTTTATCCTGTGATTTTTGTTATACAGTATGCCATTAGGCTATAGTACTTTTGAGGTTAAGAATGCTCTGATATATTCGTGTTTGACTTATGCTCTTTTTTTCTTCAGCCCTTTATCTACCAGGCACTGCAAATTTTGTGTGAGATATATTTGTGCTATTTTCTACATCTTATATTCCGTATGAAAGCTATTAATTTTTGGCTGCCATACTTCTTATCCCTTATTTGTGTCCTTCATTTCCCTTTTGCTATACTTTTTTTTTTGTTTTAATGCCTTTGCACAAATTCTCCTGCTCTTTTTGTAAATTTTTTCCCACTTAATTTGTGCATTCTACTCCTACGTCAGATTTAATTGCCTACACTTTCCCAATGTTTTAGTTATAATTATTAGGCACTGGTTACTAATGCTACAAATAAATTAGATGGTTATTGGTAAGTGCCTGTTGACCTTTTAATTTGTACCTTGCAAAATGAGACTAACTTCTACTGCTTCGGCTAAAACATGTACTTGAAAGAGAAAAGAGAAAACCTATATCGAGTGTCAAGCTTTGACTAGGCAAAAATGAGCTAATCTCGATAGTGATGACTCTAACGCTAAATCTTTAGCTACTGTTCTAAATACTTGAGACAAAACTCTCTCCCTTAGCCATCTCCTTTACAAAATACTCCTAATTTTGATAATGAGCAATTGACTCACCTGTTTGAATCAGTTCTCATTAATCCGGAATCTGCTAAGACAACTAACATACCTCTGAATTAGGAGCATGTCTTTGCAACTACAGGGACTACCCAGTGTTTTGATTCTGGAGGTAAAATACAGTACTTTTGAGCGTTTTAGAATCAAAACAAGGAGAAATAAGGAATATAGTAGGATGATCTTACTATTGCTTTAGGTAGAATAATTTTAGATGTATTACATCTTGAATATGTCTCAAGATTTAAGTTTTATTTGATAGAACTATTCCAATGATAATGCATTAACTGCCAGGATATAACTGGATCTATCATCTATTTGGCATAACGATTGATATCCTTTGACGATGTTCGTAATCATTTCGAATTAACTAATAACTGCAGTAGTATTTTTCTCCACATTGCCTTTGTTTCACTTGGAATCATGCATCAAGCCCCATCCTACAAAGATTGCTTCCATAGACCACCAATAGTTGCCTAAGCTTGATACTTAACAACATTGACGATAACAAAATTTCGTATTTTTCTGGTCCACATGGTAATGATACTCATTTCAATGGGATGGTGATGATCCCTTCTTATGATTTACATTTGAAAGCTTTAAATACTATCTAATATGTTGTTATTGGTTTATTGACATTGGTTATAACCCTGTTGAAGTAATGTTTGGAGGATGAGATCTATCGGACTGGAACAAGAGGCATGACATCATAATTGGTGTGGCCAAGGGTCTTCTATGCCTTCATGAAGATGCACGTAGTTGCATCATCCATCGTGACATAAAACCTTGCAATATCCTACTAGATGGTAAATATTTGCCCTAATTTGGCCCACTTGTCGTCGAAGATGAGACGCATGTCAACACTCTTGCAATATCCTACTGGATAGTACACATTTACCCAAGTATGCAACGTGTGGTTGTTCAGCCATTTGAATTGGAGATCAAATTCCACTAACAGTCTCTTTCTAGCTTGCTACTGGATTGCAAAGTAACCTTTTTGTTCAACTTGGACACCGTGGTTACATGGCGCCAAAGAACATCATGCATGGAAATCTAGCTATAAAGGCAGATGTCTATAGTTTTGGGATTGTGATTTCGGAGCTTATTAGGGGTCAGAAGAATTATACCTTCAACAAAGATATTGAGTCCACAATCCTTCTTGAATGGGCAAGAATTTTATGCCATCTATCCCAAGATTATGTTAGGAAAGTAATTATTTTCTGCTATCTAGATTTTATAACTCTATCCCCTTCTATTTAAAAAGGCAAAGACATATATATTATGTATGACTCTCTAATTTCCGTGGCCAATATCTACTTAAACTTTACTAAATTCATATACTAATTCTACATACTCTTATATTTTTTATTTTAAAATTTTACTCAAAAGGTTCTTTTTTCAAACACAGCATAATTTAAGCCAAAATAAATAATAGTTGAACATGAAAATAATCCCAAAAAATAGCCTTATTTTCCCTTCAATATTCGTGGGATATATAACATAATGTAATTTAAACTTACTTTCATCTAATCATTAGAGAATACGAACACTTGATAGAAACAAAGTCTTACATGACAAATATGAATACTTGATAAAAGATAAAAGTCAAGATTTACATGACAAGTATAAAAGAGAAAAAGCTGTAAAGTTTTAACAATACTAGTATAAAAGAGAAATTTTTTTGTTAAATTTTTTATAGTGTAAACAAAGAAATAAATGTTGTATGTCAAAAAAAAATTATGCTAAAGTGTTGAGTTACAATGACATCATAATAATAATAATTTTAAGCTAAAACTTGTTGGAGTTAAATGAAGTTCTATTTGCTAAAAACAAATAAATAAATAATAATCGATGATTTCCTACAAGCACATAGGATCAATCATAGTAATAAATTATTTGGAGTATTCCAAGGTTGAACTCACAAGGACGAGTTAGTTTCTTCTACTTTAATTATCATGAAAAATAATAAAATTTAAATTGAAAGGATTTTTACTCACTAATCAAGAAATAGAATAAATAATTAAATCAAATAAAATAAAGATGAGAAAATAATTGACAAAGGACTAAGGCATCAAATCTTGATCCAGAGTTTTTGAAGTCATTATCTAGTTATTTTCTTAATAAGCTAAGAAAGTATCACATGCAAGTATCTTAGATCATCTCTTGATACATCTAAGTTGTATCTAATTAAATCTCACGTATTTATCAAGATTATAAGTATTTAATTAAGCCCATAAGATCTTAGGTGATATAATTACATCATACAGACTCTAATCTAGTCTCATAATTAGACTAAGTATATTTATCTATTTAGTGCATGGTTGTCTATCCCTTCTCAGTTCAATACAAACTTAAGAGCAGGTCTATAGTGCCAATCACAAATATGTAATTAAATCAAGATAAATAAATCAAGACAAAAGTTAAGAAATTAACTAAGATAAATAATCAAATCTCCTTCACAAAAACTTAACCCTAGAAATAATTTAATTCAGCATATTCATAATCAAAACCAAGAATTCAAGGAAAACATACAATTAAGAAGAAAAAAGTAAAGAAAACTTCTCAATTTACCTTGCTTTGATCTTTGTCTTTGGTTCTTTCACGTTTCCTCCTTGATCTCTCAAGAAAGGAGGATATAAAAAGGATGCACTAATGCTAGGCTAATGTTTTCTAACCCTAAAATGTCATAGATAACCCCTATTTATAGTTTTTTAAAATAGTATACCAAATGGGGTAGGATTAGACTTATTGGAGCTGAAAAATAACGTTTTTGCACATTTTTCCAATGAACTCTAGAGTAAACCCTAGCCTAAACTCCAGCACCGGAGTTGGGACTAGAGAAACTTCGATGTGGAGACCAAATTGATAATTAGCGCTGGATATAACTGATCTGCGAATGGATCACTTAAAATTCGCGCGTTGATCCTATGAAAGCCACAGAACTGTATCAATAAGGCTGAATCACCTCTTGATCAAAACAAGAAAATTATAGCCTTTGAATTAACTTTCCAACGCCATAAGAATGATGCTATTTGGAGGTTCGGATGCTAAGATATGCCCAAAATACTAAGAACTAGTCAAAAGAGTATCGCAGGGAAATTGTACTTAAGTAATTTGGATTTTTGTTTATGAAAACGTGAGAGCTGGACTTTGATGTCTTGATAAGAATTATAGATAATTCTCTTAGTTTTAAAATGAATCAAGAATCATCTCAATCCAATTTTTGTAACTCAAGTTATTGCTAAAACGTTGAAACATGTCAATTCTGCCAAACCCCTTTTTCTTGACTTTTTCTTCTTTTGTTGCATCTTTGCACCGCATTTTTTTTCCATTTTCTCTGCAATCAAACTCTTCATAATAAAGCTCAAATAATAAAGCTAAGTTAACAACTTATACATCAAAATGTACTACAAATTATATCCTATCAAATTTCCCCACACTTAGTTTGTGCTTGTTCTCAAGCACAAGAACACAATCCATTAAATACAAATAATGGCCATATTCAAAACTTATTATTGTTAAAGTAAGAATTCCAAACAAGTGTCAAGTGCTAATGATGGCAACCAAAGAGATACTTCTTCAGTTAGCTTTTAACATCATCATCTCTTTCAATTTCAGCTAACTAATTTAGGGATATAAAATATTTACCCAATCTTTCTCTATGAATGGTCCAATCACTAATTAAAATCTTGAATATATAACCACATGGGTCTACAGGCTAGCATTATAATCCACATATTATTTTTCTCTTTTTTCTTCTTTTCATTTTTCTCTGCAAATTCCCCCACACTTGAGTTTTTTTTTCTTCACATTTTAACAAGGGGAATACTCTTAATTCTCAACTGTTCAACCCTTTTGATGTGAACTCCAACATCTTCTAAATTAAGAAACCCAATTACTCAACTTTTTATCACTTAAAAATCACATACCGGTAGTTATTAACACTTTTTGACATGAAAGTCAATATTTTTAGGTGAAAGCTCTCCGGTTACTAAGCAACAACAACTAGTGGAGTACAGGTCAGTTTAATAAAATAAGCATATAAGTACAAACAAGAACATAAAACTCTACTTTATATCCCAATAATATAGGGAACTAAATTAATAATTAGCCCAAATTCACAAGAAAAATGCTAGAAAAACTATTTACAATATCTAGAAAGTTAGCCAAAAATTGAAATAGTTTCAAAATACCAAGTATTCACCAAAGAAGTATCTAAGACAACACCATTTAACACTTAACACGTTCATAAATATACAGCCTTAAAAATAATAATACTTAAAATTTAAACCATTGCATATCACAGAATAGACAATAAGAATAAAAGTTTTGAAAATTTAATAAAAAATTTCACTTCACCCTTTTACCACCATAATTTCCCCACACTTAAGAGAACATTGTCCTCAATGTTGCTATTTTCCTCATTGTTTTGAGATATAATAATATTGTGAATTATTTATTTCTCCTCTCCCATAAATATTTGAGTAATTATTTCATCCTTCAATCTGTAACCTTGCATGCATTGATAATTATTAGAACCCTAAATTTGGGTTCAACATCCATTATTGCTATACTCGTGCTGACTGGTTTTTTGCTATACTTTATATTTTGACTTGTATGGTGGATCCACTTGCCAGAAATCTCTGTGCAACCCATTTCCACAAAGGTGTTTATTGTCTCGTTCGATTGTCTGAAGTGACAAGATCACCTCTGTATGCTATCTTTAGTTTTATAATTATTATGCTTATTGCACCTATGAGATTTTTCAACAAGCATTTTGGATAAATTTTTGTTGATCTTGATTCTTGAAAATTTGGAATATTGCAGGGTTACTGAATCAATGAGATGTACTATTGAGCTTGAATTTTATCCTACGAACCGTTTATTTTGTTAAATTTGGATTTTATCCCACCCAATCACAACATGTACTATTTTCAAAACTGAGAGGATGATACTTTCCATAAAGTCTATTGAGTTCGCCATTATCTAGCTCACTTTAACTTAATCCAATTTAACATGTTTTAGCTACTTGATGCTTCAGAACCTTCGGAGTGATCAAAATCTCATTTCCAAGAATTAGTACTTTGAAACTAAATCGATTTTTCCATATGGAAGATGTATAGACTGCAAACTTCCACTCCATTGTACCCAAGACTAGCTTAACTAATAGAAATAGTAGTCACAGCTCCATTGATGGAAAAATTAGTTAGATGACTATGAAATATCTAGTTCAACTATTAAACAGTCCTTTATCCTTCTTTCTCCCTTGTAAGGCTTGATGTCTCCTCTTGAACTAGGGGTGAGATTCGATCGATTAATTAATTAATTGAAATTGATCAAAATTGATTTTTACCCTTCTAGACTTCAACCCGATATTAAAATTGAGTTCATTTTTACCAACTTGAACTTGAATTGAATTAAAATTGGTTTCTTGAATGGTTAGCCATTTTTGTTCTTTTTCATATTGGTATAAAACACAAAAAATCATACTTAATACCTGAAGAGTATATCTTTTGATTTATTAAGTTAATTTATATGAAACATAGAGTAATGGTTCATATACTCTAAATAATTATCATGTATCCATATGAATTGTATATTGCATGAATTAAGTATACAAACTTATTATGTAATAAGTAATTAAATATTAGGCATTAATATTACTTAACATACTTCCATACATACATGTGTGTGTGTATTTATTTATATATATGTATGTATGTATGCATTACAATGAACTACATGATGTTCTATTTTTTAATTATTAGAAGGGCATTAATATTGATTATTCACAATTTATGAGATAGTCAATAATTAACAACCAAATTTTCTATGTATTTATATATATATAATAAGTTCTAAAGACTAACATAGGAACATAAATCTCAAGGCATAAAAAAATAAGAATAATAATACACGTGTATCACATATGCAAAATGGAAAACAAAATGAAATTGGTTTTGGTTAAAACTAATATTGAGCATGGGGAGGGGGGAGTTATAGACACCTTTTCATACTTTGTATGCAGAGTACTTCATTTACTTTCCTCTACGGTTTTGGGTTCTGGAGGTATTTACCACACACTTCTAGAAAATCAGTTTTAACTGAAATCAATTTCACTGAAATCGATTAACTAAATTAAATATATTTTGACCTGAAATTCTGTTAACCAATTTCATGCACACCTATACTAGCTTGAAGTGAAAAAAAATAAAGATAAAATAAAACTTCCATTCCACCGCTTTCCCATTTTGGACCATAGTTGATGCTATCCAGAGTATAGTTTTTTTTTGGTAAGTTAAAATTTATTCGCAAGCGTTAAAATGTACTTTACAATCAATACAATAAAACTGATTCACAAGGTGGGATCAGTCAAATAAATAAAGAGACATCAACAAAGTGATCTACAAGGTGGCCTTAACTGTTTTTTGATTGTAATTTTGGCTAAATTTTGGTTATCCAGAGCTTTAGTGATAGAGACCCCATCAACTTTTGCAAGCAGCTTCACCAAAAACTGTACTTCCCCATGAAAATAAGCTGAAATTCTTTTACTGCCGACACGCTGCACAAAACTACCAGTGCAATTTTTGTGTACAAACATTATAACTACGGTGCGGGTTTCTTGAAAATCATATGTTATAAATTATAATGCAGTGCTTAAAGTATTTGTTTTTCGGGGCTAGGTCATTGCCAATCTTTGATTGTAATTCCCCTGTATAATTTCTTCTCTACTAAGAAATTATGGAAAAAATAAAGGTTTCTTGGAAGTTTTTTTCAAGGAGGATAACGAGGGGACACCACTCCTTCCCTCCCAAGTTCTACAAATTTATTTCGTCCACTTATATTTAAAAAGTATTCAATAATATCGTTTATAACTAAAAGTGAAAGGACTGTAAATTTTTTTATTTATTTAGTGCGTTATTAATTTAATTCACTAAGCGTAAAAGTAAAATAGGTTTAAATTTTAGTAACAGGATAAATCTCAAGAGAGGAGTGGATAAGTTGGTTTTGCACATTATCCTCCTACTAATTAAATTTTAGAGAAATTTGGTAAATTCTTCTATGAAGTGTAAATTACCTAAAAGTATGTTCATATAGGACCATTATTTATAAAGTTATTACAGCTCATGTAATTTTTCTTGAGTTTGTTAGGGTTAGTGTCAGTGAAGTTTATTTATGGTGATTTTATAAAGGAAAAACTAAGTTGCAAGTTAAGGCTTATGTAGCTAAAATTGCAATAAAATCAGAATTCACGGCCTAAAAATAGTAGGGAGAGAATCTAGGAAAGGGAAAATATATAGACAAGAAGGATCAGGAAAGAACAGGGAGGGTGATCCAACACTACCCTACTACAAAATCACCGGTGTTGGGCTATGCCAGGCAAGCAGTTAGCAACGAAGGAGATGATGACGATGATGGTGATGGTGATTAGGGTTAGAGTTTGTATCTTAGGATTTTCAAAGAAAATTAGGGTTTTCTGTTTTGGGGAAGAGGAGACTAGTTTTCGAAATGGATTGGGTCATTTTAGTCAATGGGTCGTGCTAGTCAAAGTCAAATGGGTCAGAGTAGTTGGGTTTTTCTTTTTGGGCTGTCTAAGTGAAGTGGGCCAATTTTGGTTATTTGAATTTGTTACAAAGAAGACAATATAACTTGGGTTGAAAATAGTTTTGGGCCTATTAAGTTTGCAAACAACTAATTGGACTTATTTAACAGGCTAATCACTAAAGTGTTAAGAATTTCAGTGCAACTAAAATCATGAGGCCCAATACAACTCTTGGTTACAAGAATTCAAATTTTATTTACACAGCCATATCTAAACTAGTCAAGCCCAAAACGATATTCTTTTATAAGGTCCAATTTGATTATATCCATCCAATATTGGCCTTATTTAGCAAGCAAGTTTTTGGCCAAATTTATCTGCTACAAGTTTTTAACAATTTTAGTTACAGAAACTTCAAAAAAAATTTTAAAATTAGGAGATGATGACGATGATGGTGACGGTGATTAGGGTTAGAGTTTGTATCTTAGGATTTTCAAAGAAAATTAGGGTTTTCTGTTTTGGGGAAGAGGAGACTAGTTTTCGAAATGGATTGGGTCATTTTAGTCAATGGGTCGTGCTAGTCAAAGTCAAATGGGTCAGAGTAGTTGGGTTTTTCTTTTTGGGCTGTCTAAGTGAAGTGGGCCAATTTTGGTTATTTGAATTTGTTACAAAGAAGACAATATAACTTGGGTTGAAAATAGTTTTTGGGCCTATTAAGTTTGCAAACAACTAATTGGACTTATTTAACAGGCTAATCACTAAAGTGTTAAGAATTTCAGTGTAACTAAAATCATGAGGCCCAATACAACTCTTGGTTACAAGAATTCAAATTTTATTTACACAGCCATATCTAAACTAGTCAAGCCCAAAACGATATTCTTTATAAGGTCCAATTTGATTATATCCATCCAATATTGGCCTTATTTAGCAAGCAAGTTTTTGGCCAAATTTATCTGCTACAAGTTTTTTAACAATTTTAGTTACAGAAACTTCAAAAAAAATTTTAAAATTAGGAGATGATGACGATGATGGTGACGGTGATTAGGGTTAGAGTTTGTAATCTTAGGATTTTCAAAGAAAATTAGGGTTTTCTGTTTTGGGGAAGAGGAGACTAGTTTTCGAAATGGATTGGGTCATTTTAGTCAATGGGTCGTGCTAGTCAAAGTCAAATGGGTCAGAGTAGTGGGTTTTTTCTTTTTGGGCTGTCTAAGTGAAGTGGGCCAATTTTGGTTATTTGAATTTGTTACAAAGAAGACAATATAACTTGGGTTGAAAATAGTTTTTGGGCCTATTAAGTTTGCAAACAACTAATTGGACTTATTTAACAGGCTAATCACTAAAGTGTTAAGAATTTCAGTGTAACTAAAATCATGAGGCCCAATACAAACTCTTGGTTACAAGAATTCAAATTTTATTTACACAGCCATATCTAAACTAGTCAAGCCCAAAACGATATTCTTTTATAAGGTCCAATTTGATTATATCCATCCAATATTGGCCTTATTTAGCAAGCAAGTTTTTGGCCAAATTTATCTGCTACAAGTTTTTTAACAATTTTAGTTACAGAAACTTCAAAAAAAATTTTAAAATTTTAAATTATACATTTCAAAATATCCAAAAATTTACATATTTTAAAAATTTTTTGTACAACTTCTATAGTAAGTTACAGTAAAATTTTAGACAAACACTAATAAAACTCACTTATCAAACGGGGCCATTATTTAACAAAACCAATAATAACTTTTGTAAGATCAAATATATTTTTAAACCCAAGTTCAAATGAAAAGGAGTCGAACTATTAGATAGGCCTAACCTTTGGGTCAAGCCTAAACCCAAATGCAACTAAAATTCATTCAGGACCATTTATACAAAAATAAAAAATTAATTAAATCAACCTTTCATAGAAAACTTCTAAGTCAAAAAAACCCTTCTAAAAAGGTAATTTTTCCATATCAGTGGACTTTCCAAAATGGAAAGTTTCCATTTTGGGAAACGTTTTAAATACTCTTTATAGATTCTTCGGACATGAAAGCTAGGGTATCTAGCATAAGAAAATATACTTTATGTTTAAGAAATGCAAACTAACCAGGACAAACATGTCTTTAATATAGGTACAAAGCAAGTGTAAAGAGCATTAAGATTATCTCACACCAACAATCTGAGTTAAGTAGTGTTTACTGTTCTGTGTTTTCCGAAATGTTAAGTATTTGTTTTCTTACGTGAAAAATCTTACTTTGATATATGTAAAATGGATCATGTATGCTTATTTGAGGTACTTCGTTGTACTATGAAATATGAACTGAGTGGTATGTTTTCATAAAATGAAATAAGTTTATGTTATGATAAGTTTTGAATGGTCATGAAATAGACAGTAGGGATTATAGTCCTACTATATTATGACAATGATAGGTCATAATTTATTGCTAAATTTATAATTATTTTCCCTTGATTTTAGCCAAATATTATTTTAATTGATTGATTCTACTTATATTTGGTTAATGGTACTAAATTGTAGAAAAATAACCAAAACATGGTTAAAAGGGGCAGTTTCCAGCTAATTTGATGGTGGCACATTCAGGGCTAGTTTCCAAGTCCGAGTCGAATTCAAGACAATTTTGAAGGAAGATTTTGAAGATTTTAATCTTCATTATTAGTTTTAGTGTTGGATTAGGGCACTTGGAATATTATCTTAGTAGTTTCCTTTTTCTATTAGGAAACATGCAGTGTTATTGGTAGTAGAGTCCAAATAAGAAACAAAAAGGAAAAAAAGCAAAGGACGAACCGTTTGAGGAGGCTAGTCTATTTTATTCTTTCTTTCATGTTTAGAAAGGGACAGTTAGTAGTAGGTTATTTCTTTTACTTTATTTTCGGCCGTAAGCCGAAAGGAACAATTCCTGTCTTTTTATTTTTACCCTTGTGGGCGACCTTTGGGGGACACAATTGAAAAGCTTTTCTCAATTATTTCGCACGGTTGGTTCTCCATTAATGGAAAACTAACTTCTTTAATTCTAGTCAAGGGATAACTGAGGATTTGGTTCGGCACTTACTGTGAGATCTAAACTATGTTAACTGTTTCCTTCATTTATTGATATTTATATATTTTTTACTTTTAATTGTTATAACTACTGTGTATGATTGAATAGTGCGCAATATTTAAATTATTCAATTAGTCTATTTGCTAATTGGGGGTAGTTGAATCTGTAATTGTTCAATTATCTCCGTCCCAGTAGCAACTGGCGTAATTGAGTTTATGTCAGGGGAACATATGATCTAGTTTAAACAAATACTCGTAGCGTGTTTGTTAGTTAGGGATTGGATTTTTCTAAAACGTTAATGCAATCTAGAAATAAATTCTAATGGTCGTACCTAGAATTGTTTTCAGGTTAGAGAAATAGTCAACGGTCGTACCTTGACTATCGATAAATTAAGCAAAGGTCAGTTGTTTATCGCGTGCATAACAGTTATAACCAATATATTAATAAAAGTTGAAATTATCTGTAAATCGATGATCAGTGCATGAATTATTTCTGAAGTATATCCTTGTCTAGAGTGCTCCATTATTTCTTTTAAATAATTATTTTCTGCAATTAATTTATTTAGTTAGCATTTAATCATTAAAACCCCCCATCTGTCTTAATTTAAAGGAAACGAATTTCTCCTCCAATCCCTGAGGAGATGACCCTACTTGCCACTGTTTGTTAATTAGTGAATTTAATCAGATAATTAATTCGAAATATATCGATTAAGCAAACTCTTTGAAAATAGGGTAAATCAAGTAACCCATTGCACACTTAGAGTCTCTACTCCAGTACCTAAATTGATTATTGACTACTTTTGGTGGTAATTAAGTTTTATTTATTATTATTGCACAGGTTCAACACCTGTCAATTTTTTGGCACCGTTGTCGGGGGACTGGTGCCTGATTAATTTGTTTCTTTTTGAATTCATATTGTTTTCATTTTTTTTATTTTTCTCTTATTTTTTTATATATAGTTTATGGCTGCTAACATTCCGTATTTTGGTGATAGATTGGATTTTATTTCTAGAAGGAGTTATGAGACTCGTGCTTTTTCTAATGATCAATGGGCTGTTGCAAATTGTGAAACTTATTTTGCCTCAGATCATTCAACCGACATATGCCATATATTTCAAGATGGTCTAAGTGCTCCAATCGATACTTTGAAAATTTTTTCACCTCAATATCAAACGTGGTATGACGTTTATTCAAACGGGTATGAGTAAAGATGGTGGAGTGATTCCAATTTTAATTATGAAACAAAGGCCAATAAATTTTCAACAGTTAGAGTCTCAAGAACCGTCATCCATGTTAGATATGTCTCTTGAAGAAATAGTTGAATAATAACTACTAACACATATCAATTTCAATAGGAGACACATCAACTTCAATAGGAAACACATCAATTTCAACAGGAGACATAAAGGTTGATTAAAGAGATGGAAGATGGAAGGTATGAATTGGCATCTACAATGAGTAAATTGATTTCTCCATTTTATGAAGAATTGCCCTCACAGACCAACATCGATTTTAAAAAAGATGAGAATATAATTATCCTGACAAATAACATGAAACTGTAAGAGTCTCAAAAAGAAGAATCTAAAGATGCAGTTGAAAAGAAAATTGAAGTACAAGAAACGGAACCCCAATATCAAATTGTTCAAGTGGATGAATCCAGTGAACAATCTCCAAATGCGGTGACATCTCCTCCATTCTTTAATCAATATTCTTTTGACTTTTATTCTTTAATTCCTGTTGGTGAGATTGACTTTATTATGCTAGAAAATTTTGAATTTCATGACAGGAATAAATTAAGAGTTATGATGGTAAAATATCTCAAACCAGTAAGTGTTCGTGATGAAGGAGTGAGTGAAGAATTAAGATTCTTGTTGACTTGTTTGGCGCCATCTACTAATTCATGGAAGACCATATCTCATGTGCTCAAGAATTACTCTATTACGAGGATTATCAGGGATACATAGAAGATAAAGCACTGAAACGAGTTATACTATTTTATCCTCCGTGAATAAATATGGCGATATCTAACCAAAGACATTAAAGAAAGACGCTGCTTGGGAGGCAACCCAAGGCTTTTTTTTAGTTTTCTTATATTTTTGGTATTTTTGTTAAGTGTTAGTGTCATTTAGTGATTTGTTATTGTTGTGACAGGAAGCTGGCAGTTAGACGTGCCCACGTTAGGTGATCACGTCTAAGGAAGGAAGTTTTAATTTGGCGGGTAGAAGACTTTCCATTAGTTAGGCGTGCCTACACCAGATGGTCACACCTAAGGAAAGCAATTTTCGTTCACGGTCAAAAGACTCTATAGTAGTTAGGCGTGGTCACGTTTAAGAAATTCAATTTTCGAAAATTGGTCAGAAAACTCTTTAGTAGTTAGGCGTGCCCACGCCAGGTGGTCACACTTAAAGATCTTAATTTTGGACGGTTGGTCAGAAAACTCGAAACAGTTAGGCGTGCCCACGCCTAACAAAGAGGCTCCTTTATTTAAAAAAAAAAATCCATGGTTCTTCTTCTTTCTTCTCTTTTTCTTTCTTTTTCTTTTTTCTTCTTTCTTTCTTTCCCTTTTCCCCCCTTTCCCGCTGCTGCCTTCGCTCGCTTTGCTGTCTGCCGCTGCTCCGTCGCCATCGCACTGAGCACCTCCCCAACCTGCTCCAGCCGCCATCTTCGTTCAGCCCGCCGCTCTTAGCCATCGTTCGCCACCAGCGTTCTTCCTCTTCTCAGTCCCTCACTGTCTGTTCTCATGTCTACTCCAATAAAGGATAAAAGGAAGAACCGACCATTTCCATCTATGTCATAGCTGCTCGAGACCCTCCATTACATGCTAAGGGAAGTTTCATTGTCCTTTTTATTTCGTATTATATTCTTTATTACTTACATTGGAGACAATGTAAAATTTAGGTGTGGAGGGGTAGTATATTAATAATATATTAAAAAGTGTAAGTGTAGGCATTTTTGTTGAAATTTTTTGTTTGACTTTGTCGAATTTTGTTCAATTTTTGCCTATCTTTGTGCATATTTGTTAGTTAGATGTTTCAAATTTTTCTATTACTAAGATTTTACACTCTAAGATGTTAAGTATGACATGATTAAGTTTAAGGGTATCTCTTTGGTGAATATTTGAGATTTTGTGACATTTCACTTTGTGGTTAACTTTTCTAAGTATTGTAAATATTTGTCTAACATTTTTTTATACAAATTGGTTCAACTATTAATCTTAATTCTCCATATTTAAGAAATAAAGCGGATTTATGTGATTTTTAATTTTAATTTGGTGCTTATTTATGAATAGTATTTGACTATACTCCACTAGTATCGTTGCCTAGTAACCGGAGGTATTCACCATAAGTGTCGATTTTCGCGTCAAAAAGTGACGATAATTATAAGTATGTGATTTTTAAGCGATGAGAGCTGAGTAATCAGGCTCCTTCATTTGGCCAATGTTGGAATTCGCGTCAAAACGCTTAAATGGCTAAAGACTAAGCATTCCCCTGAAGAAAAAAAATCAATCAAGTGTAGGGAAATTTTAGAAAAAAATGTGCTAATAATGAAAAATGTGGAAGTGTTTTGAATGAATTATTAGTCCGCTGATCGATGAATTTTAATGTTAAAATTTTTGCTTAATAGTCGAACCATTTGCTTATGGATGCTGGTTGAAATATTTTATATTTTTAGATTAGTTAGTTATAAATTGCAAGAGTTCTTGATCTTAAAAGATAACTGTAGAGATATTTCTTGAAATTGTCACTAATACTTGACATATGTTTTAATTGTATCTTGGCAATAGAAGATTTGGAGCAATAACCATTATTTGAATTTTATTGCTTGATTTGTTGTTGTCATGCTTGAGGACAAGTATGGTTTAGGTATGGGGAAATTGATAGGTCATAATTTGTTGTTAAATTTATAATTATTTTTTCCTTGATTTTAGCCAAATATTATTTTAATTGATTGATTCTATTTATATTTGATTAATGGTGCTAAATTGCAGGGAAATAACCAAAACATGATTAAAAGGGACAGTTTCCAGCTAATTTGATGGTGGCACGTTTGGGGCTGGTTTCCAAGTCCGAGTCGAATTCAAGGCAATTTTTGAAGGAAGAATTTGAAGATTTTAATCTTCATTATTAGTTTTAGTGTTGGATTAGGGCACTTGGAATATTATCTTAGTAGTTACCTTTTTCTATTAGGAAACATGCAGTGTTATTGGTAGTAGAGTCCAAATAAGAAACAAAAAGGAAAAAAAGCAAAGGACGAACCGTTTGAGGAGGCTAGTCTATTTTATTCTTTCTTTCATGTTTAGAAAGGGACAGTTAGTAGTAGGTTATTTCTTTTACTTTATTTTCGGCCGTAAGCCGAAAGGAACAATTCCTGTCTTTTTATTTTTACCCTTGTGGGCGACCTTTGGGGGACACAAATTGAAAAGCTCTTCTCAATTATTTCGCACGGTTGGTTCTCCCTTAATGGAGAACTAACTTTGTAATTCTAGTCAAGGGACAACTGAAAATTTGGTTCGGTACTTACTGTGAGATCTAAACTATTTTAACTATTTCCTTCATTTATTGATATTTATATATTTTCTGCTTTTAATTGTTATAGCTACTGTGTATGATTGAATAGTGCGCAATATTTAATTATTCACGTAGTCTATTTTGTTAACTGGGGGTAGTTAAATCCGTAATTATTCGATTACCTCTATTCGGTAGCAACTGGCGTAATTGGGTTTATGTCAGGGGAACATACGATCTAGTTTAAACAAACCCTCGTAGCCTGTTTGTTAGTTAAGATTGGATTTTATAAAACCTTAATGCAATTTAGAAATTAAATCTTACGGTCGTACCTAGAATTGTTTCCAAATTAGAGAAATAGTCAACGGTTGTATTTTGACTATCGATAAATTAAGAAAAAAATGGTTGTTTATCGCGTGCATGACAATTATAAACCAATCTATTAATAAAAGTTGGAATTATTTGTGAATCGATGATCAGTGCATGAATCATTTCTGAACTATATCCTTGGCTAGAGTACTCCCAATTATTTCTTTTAATTAATTATATACTGTAGTTAATTTATTTACTTAGCATTTAATCGTTAAATCTCCCCATCTGTCTTGACTTAAAAGGAAACGAATTTCTCTCCAGTCCCTGAGGAGACGACTCTGCTTGTCACTGTCTGCTAGTTAGTGAATTTAGTCAGAAAATTAATTCGGGTATATCGGATTAAGCAAATTCTTCGGAAATAGGGTGAATCAAATAACCCATTGCACACTTAGAGTCCCTACTCCAGTACCTAAAATTGATTGACAAGGGTTTATTTTACGTATTTTTAAGTGCATTTTATTAGTTAATTTTGGTTTGACTATTTACTTTTATAACTAAAATAACTAAGATTTTGGAAAAAATCTACATTTTATGTTAAAATGGCTAACATTGCATTTCTAGTGCTTTTAATGGTAAAAACTTTATTTTCATGCAGGATTAATGATTAAATCACCAAAGGATGTCAATTGAGGAGAAAATTGGAGAATTGGTGATGAATTTAAGTGATAAAGAAGAAATGAAGTGGATTGAAGAAATGCAAGTGAAAATAACTCTGATATATTTTCGTATTTTGACTATATCTAGAGTTACACATATCGGATTGAGGTGATTTTTATACCATTTTGAAGTTAAGAGATATATCTACATTTGGTATGAATACATCAAAGTCCAATTCAGCCGTTTTCCTCGTCAAAAAGTCGAAACACAGAAGCTTATCTGGATGGTCGAAAGCTGAAGCCCAGAATTGACCAGTCTCTGGTATTTTGACGATATCTCTGTCCACCGATCTCCAAATTAGATGATTCTTAAAGCATTAGAACGCTAATTCAAAAGGATACAACTTTTGTGTTTTACACAATAGCCAGTTCAGCGGCTATCATAGAGAAAATTGCAGTTGAAGTGAGGTCAAAAGTGAAAATGTGTATGGCAGCCGAATTTCTGAAATCTGCTCAGCCATTTTGCTCATTTTACACTACTTTCCAACTAGAGTTGGAGAGAAAATGTAAACTGCACATGCTTCAGAAGACATAAGGAAAAGGTATAGCCAAAATTCCAAGTCAAAGAAGCCATTGTTTTTTACTATCTTAAGACAAGGAGATTTGGAGAATCATAGCAGAAAATTTTGACCAGTGGGAAAAGGAGTTTTTCATCAGTTTTATATGCAGAGACATTTGGGAGGTCTAAATATCATATGGAGGAAAGCTTGGAGTGCAGAAATGTAGTTCTTCCATTTCCTTAGTGTAGGATAGTTTAGTTAGTTAGTTCATCCATTCTTATATAATGGCTAGATTATGATGAAAATGGAGATGAAGAAGGAGAAGTTGAATCTCCAGTGACATGGGTTATCTCTTCTCCAACTCTTTATCTTTTGTATTGGATTCTTAAGCATGGTTAATATGCAAGTTCTGGATTTTGTGTTTATTATGTGTCTTTAAAGTTTATGCCTTAGGTTTGGTTGAACTTCCTATAATTGTTAGTGTTTATTATTTGGTTATTTGATGCCATTATTTGAGCAAGTTATTTAGCACTTTAAGCTCTTCAAATCATGATTAATTTGGTACCATTAATTGTGATTATCTAAGGTGTTGTTTCTGCAATGGAAATTGAGATTTAATACTGGTTCAAGAAGTGTTAAACATAGGGAGTACACTCACGAAAGTAGAGGTTCACCTATGTAGTTTTAAGTGATTCATTTCATATAATTTCATTGAAAAAATGAACTTGTAACTAATTTCATAACCATGAGAATAGGTATGGATTAGTTATAAGTATAATTGATTCATTACGAAAGTAGGATTTATATGCATTAAGGAAATTACACCATAACTAACCTAGATAGTAGTACTCAATGATCCAAATATAACACTTGCATGAGTAGTTAGGGATACCATAACCTAAGGAGTTTTCATTTGTTATTTTGCATAAGTTCAGTAGATTTCATTTCTTATAATTCATTGATAGTCTAAATAATAGAGAAGGTTAGTAGTACCGGTAATTGTTCACTCTTTCTCGTGGGATCGACCCGATATATACACTAAACTACTAGTTGACCTGTATACTTGCAATCAAACGGGTGTAAATCAGATTTTTTAACTTGTACGTATATCAAAAGTCCCGATATTGATTGTTGACTACTTTTGGTGGTAGTTAGGTTTATTTATTATTATTGCACAGGTTCGCCACCTGTCAAACAATCAAGTGAAGATCAAAGAAAATACTTAATCGATTATGGATGGTCAATTGTAATCGTGTGCTCGACCTTTGAATCGTATATGGGTATATCAAGTAAAGATTGAGAAAAATGCTTGATCTACTGCCCTCTTAGAAGGGATAAAACTATAGGTTGAATATTCAAAAGTCAGATATTGCATGTACTTGTTTATGAACTATGTTTTATGAACTGAAACAATGTGATTGACATGTTATATGATTTGTCAAACTTTTTTATGAATATGCTCATGTTACATTATGTGTCTCTGAGCCACTCAATTCTTAATGATATGTATATGTATGTTAAGAGACAATGTCAATGTTTTTTAATGGATTATGCATGTGATATGGTGTGACAAGTGTTACATAAATATAGTATATGTATTTATAGTTACATGATTGGACAGAGGAGCAAATGCTATCTACTGAGGTTTTGTCATTCAATCCATTTTTTTTTTTTACTATTTTTTGCAGACCTCAAGAAGTATGAGATAACCTATCGAGGACGACCTAGAAGAGGACTTCTATTAACTATATGTAGTTATAGGGAATAGACCATTGAATTAGGATGTAATGTTGTGTAGTGTGGCTATATTAAAATGTTGAATACTCTTTTGCTTATGTTTCAGTTGGTTTGAATGGGCTTGTGGGCCCAATCTGGATGCTATGTTATTTTCTTCATTTTAAATATGTATGTATTTTAAGTAATATGATTAATACTTGCTATAGTAGTATTACTTGGTTATGAATGTTGCATTATATTCTCAAGAGAGTCTTAAGGATTCAGCGGATGTCTCACATCTGGCACAAACAGGTTAGGGGCATGACAAACAAAAAGCCTTTACCCCTAAAAAATTTTAAAGTTTTAAATTAACCACAAAGTGTTTATCTATATGAAATTTGCTCCCTCAAAGTGCATGTTCTGGTTTCGTTATTAATGTTGGGATCACATACACTACCCAAGCACATTTGACAGTTTTTGTTCCCAGTTTATTGTATTCTTCATCAAAATTGGTTCACATATATAAAGTTGTAATATTTTTTTAATGATTATTAAATGATTTAAGCATTGTAGTTTTTAACTTTCTCTTCGTTGCTGATTAGAACCAGATTACACATAACATACATGTCAAGAAAGTATGGAACTCTGATCAGGGGAGGCACTTCCCCCTGCCAAGTCCGGGGATCATGCCCCATGCTTGACAGTTTAGAGATGAGAACCCTTTTACATGTAAGTGTACTTAGTAAATTCTATGAGCAAGAGATTACCAAGTAAGAAACTATTGATTAAAAGTCCTATGATTAGAGATTTTTATATCCTAAAGTAAGATATCCTGGATTTGTTTGTCATCATCTTTTACTCACCGTTTTGTAATATGATTTCCCTCTTTTCTTGGATCAAATGCTATACATATGTTTATTTATAATTAGGTATTAATATTCGTATACAAGAAGTTTGACCCATTGCGGATCAGTAGATCACTACCAAAGAATTCTTGCTTGCTTCAATTCAGTCACTTTGTTTTTTAAAAATTAATAGTAGATTCTTCTTCTTTCCTTCAGAAAACCAGGTCTAACATATTTATACAAGTTAGCTGTTATAATGCACATACATATATACTAATCCTAAAATTACCATCTCTCACAATTCTACATAATAATATAAGTAGTTAGCTTCAGATATCTTGATCAAATTGCACAATGTGTTATGTGTTTTGCAAGATCTATTTGTTTTAATTATAGTCCCAATAACTTTTGAGCAAAAATCACGAATTTTAAATGGTTAATCCAAATTATTAATAGTCCAATATGCCTAGGACTTAAATTCCAAACTATTTTCCTTCATCCTAGTGATGTGGAACAAAGACTTAGGGTATCACAAAAAAGGCCCCTAAATATGGTACAGATTCATAATTGTAGAGTTAGTGCTAACTTACATTAAAATGACGATTATGACGATAAAAATGAAGCTGATATCTCCTTTTTTTTGTGGTAAGAATAATTGTATTCATCAATTGTGCTCCAATTTCCTAGTCAAGTTCATTAGAATAGTTACTTTTTTCTAATAAAAATTGTATTATTATTCAAGCTGTCCAAGAATACAATGCAGGGAGGAAGGCCGCACCCTTACCTCCGAAACGAGAAACGAAAACTACAAAAGTTCTGTATATCCAGGGCCAGTAACCCTCTAGTGCGACATGGTAATTGAGAAGCCCTAGTAAAGAACTCGAAGGACCCACGCGCAGTACCGTAGGAAGCCAGTGAGTTAGCCACAGCATTCCCCTCCTTGTAGTAGTGCTTGAACTGATGATACTCTCGAACAGCATACCGAATCGCACGCACGACAGGACGAATGACCGCTGGACCTCCCCCTCCCCCGGTAAACAACTAATCAAGATGAGGCAATCAGATTCAACAATTAAATGCCATATCCCTCTTTGTCGCCCTAACTGAAGACCCAAAAGTAGCGCGTGCGCCTCCGCTTGCAGGGGACTTACCGGACCAAGAAATCAGCAAAAGCCAAAATGAGCCTTCCACAGGAATCTCTAATCATTCCACTACCACCCCCACCTCGAAGAGTAGAGCAACCATCCATATTCAACTTAAAGAAACTGTCCGAAGGACACACCCATCGCACCAGAGTGGAAACTAAGGACCTCCGAACCCCGGACAGCGAGTCCAGAATTTCCGCCCATTGAAGTGGTACCCTCATCATGGTCGGAAAGTACGCCTAGATCAATAACCGTAACTCATCGATGATATATCCCCGAACCTGACCAACGGATATACTCCGTCCCTCAAATCGAGCCATGTTTCTAGCCCGTCATAAAAACCAGACAATAAGCAATGGTAGCACTTGGGATAGCCACCACAATGCCCTCCCTTTGACCCGGAGCAACCACCATTTGTAGCATCGTGACCTAACACAAGCAACTGAAGGAGTTGCAAAGCCTAGCGACTACCTAAAAAATCCCCAAACCTCATTTGCTAATGCCCCAGTAGCAAACACATGCTTGCAGCGTTTCCAACTGAGACGGCGAACAGCATTGACACTTAGAGGGGCCATGAACTTGAAACTTTGCTAACACATCATCCACCGGCAGTTGCTCATGCAACAATCTCCACATAAGAAAGGAAAGTTTTGGCGGGATTAAAGAATGCTAGATGGAAGCAAATGCCCATGACCCAACCCCAGAGGATCGAACTACCTGATATGCTGATTTTGTAGAAAACTCCCCTAAAGGTTCTAAGGTCCAAACTAGGCCATCCGGAACCTTACCAAAACAAAAGAAAGAATCCGCCACCACCTTTGCGACCTCCGAGGGGAAGGCAGCCAAAGCCAAATGATCCCATTGGCCCTCACGCAAAAAATCATGAACACGAGCGTTTGACGCTAACTCTGGAAACCTCCATGCCAACGGTCCTAGGCCCACTCCAATTATCCCAACAGAAGGGAAAATCCCCCTAGACAAATCCCACTTTAGCCATATCTCCATGGAAGATCGAACCCCAAACATTCGTTTACAACTAGGGGAAAACTTAAGAGAAATAGACACCTGATTTGGATGTAACTCACCAACATTACCTAGCCCTCATGAACTAGGCCCAGAGCAAATGCCCATATCTAAACAGCCACCATAGCTTACAGGAAAAAGCTTCAATAATGGCCTGTAACAAATGAAAACCTACTCTCCCCTCCTCCACGAGACAACATAATTTCTTCCATGCTGACCAATGCCGCTTAAACCCAAATTCTGATTCCCCCCAAAAAACCGTGCAAACATATACTCTAATTCAGCAATTACCCCCTTTGAAGGCACCAATACTGCCAGAATGTGAATTAGAATTGAGGACAACACATGCTTAATGAGTAGAGCACGAGCACTCATTAACAACCACCGGCCTCGCCAAGAACTCAAACGCTGTGAAACTTTAGCCAATAAACCATTGAACAAGGATCTCACTCTTCTCCCAGCATGCAAGGGACAACCCAAGTAAGTGATTGGCAGCTCTTTAAAAGAAAACCCCGTTGTCCGCGCAATCACCCTACGCCGTACAAGCGATACTTCTTGTCCACCAAAAAGCAGCTCTTAGAAGCGTTCACCAAGATCCTCTGATATTTGCCTAATACCTCCATAGCACATGCTAATGAACGTTACTACCATTACAAAAGATAATAATGTCATCAACATAGGCAAGATGTGTCAACCGTGGACATCCCCGGGCAACAAAGTACGGAGAAATTTGCCAATCCCCCACCAAATTGCTCAAGCCCCTCGAAAGGACCTCAGCCGCAATGATGAATAGGGCCGGGGATAATGGGTCCCCTTGGCACAACCCCGAGAGGATCTGAAAAAGCCAAAGGGTTTCCCGTTAACCAGAACAGAGAAATGGCATGAGGAGATCAACCACCAAATCATATCTATCCAACGCTCCCCAAAACCAAACTTCCGCATAACTTGAATTAAAAACACCAAGAGACCTGGTCATACGCTCTGACCATATCCAACTTCAGCGCAACATTTGATCCCCTAACCTTCTTCCCCAACGCCGAGCACATTTCCAGTGCCAGCAATATATTATCAGAGATCTGCCTGCCCTTCACAAAACTACTCTGCTGAGGCGATATTAGCTTAGGTAAAATCCCCTCCAAGCACATTGCCAGCAGTTTAGATATGATTTTATTCACAAAGTTACATAGACTGATTGGCCTAAACTCCGAAAAAAAGGACGCACCTGGTATTTTTTGAAATTAAAGCCAGCAGCGTGGATATGTATCCCCAAGACAGCTCTGCTACTTTTAACTGCAGAAACCCTCCAGCATCTTACAAAGCTAAAAAGAGGAAGACAAAAGTAAATTCACCGCCCACAATGCTTATACAATTTGTATCCAATGGAGTTTGTTTGTCAACAAGTCTCAATTTAAATGTCCAAATTAGTCTCAAAGAGGAAGTCGAAATCCCAAAAACCTGTTCGAAAGTCAACTGCTTTTTAGATGGTCTATGGATTCATATTAGTACATTTACTGTTAACTTACTTTACAAGTTGATGATTGTGATAATGGAAGTCGAATTGATATTCTTTTTTCTGATAAGAGTACAAAATCATAATCAAAACCCACAATTAACTCTTGTTGTTTCTAATATTTTAATAGAGTTTAGATCACATGAGTTGCAATAAATTTGCTCCAATATTAACATTTGAATTCGACTCGTTTAATTTAACAATTGAATTCAAATTCAAACTCAAACTATACAAATTAATGAATCGAATTTAAAAATGGCGAATACCACTTATACTAAATGAATGAAGTCAAATCCTATTAAGCATTTAGCCCATGAAAAGCTGGAATTATTTAGCTCGTGAAGAGCTCTAATTTTACTGGAATTATTTCAATAAAAGTGCTTCATTTATTGGTGAACAATCTTGGTCTCA
Source organism: Coffea humblotiana (assembly GCA_023065735.1). Classification (NCBI taxonomy): domain Eukaryota; kingdom Viridiplantae; phylum Streptophyta; class Magnoliopsida; order Gentianales; family Rubiaceae; genus Coffea; species Coffea humblotiana. The sequence continues at coordinate 18,574,142 of CM041212.1, read as the reverse complement.
AAATTTGAATCCTGCACGAAAATGGAGAGCCTGAAAGGAAATGTGCATGCCAAATAAATAATGAGCTCGACACAATCTTAAGCTGAATTCTGCTGCAGATGACCTTGAGATTAGGTGGAGACAACCTTTCAGGGAAACATACACGTTAACCAATGAAATTAAAATTGAGATCAGGTGCTAAGTCTCTTTCAATCAGAATAATTGCTTCAAATTAGTCTGTTTACAATAACAAAAATATTTGTAGGTTGTAACTTGACAAGTCTTAGACTAAATCTGTTGTTCATATATCCGTGCAATGTATGTGCTCTTTTCTAATTACCACAAGTATCTTTCCACAGTCTGTAAGTCAAACATTTTGTACAGAAAATTGAAGAGAATGAAAAACTTTTGGATCATCTTTGGAAAAAGGGAAAGGCATTTCACCTAGATCAGGCTATTAGATACACAATTTTCGGCATTCCTCTCTTCTTCTGATGCATTTGCAATTCCTTTAGAGTTGAGCTCGATGGAAGTGGAAAGACTCGCACCAATTCTCCATGAGTTCAATTTATACAAAAGGGCTTTCAATCAGAGTAATTGCTTCAAAATAGTCTGTTTACAATAACAACAATTTTGTTGGTTGTAACCTGATAAATCCTAGACTAAATCTATCGTTCATACACACGTGCAACGCATGTGGCTCATTTCTAATTACTACAAGTACCTTTTCACAGTCTCTAGTCAAACATTTTGTACAAAAAATTGAAGAGAATGGAGATCTTTTTAGGATTATCATTGGAACAAGGGAAAGGCAATTCACTTGGATCAGACTATTCGATTGTAGCTGCCTGTCTGCAGTCAGTAATACATAGTCCCCGACATTCCTCTCTTCTTCTGATGCATTTTCGATTCCTTTAAAGTTAAGCTCCATGACAGTAGAAAGACTCGCACCAATTGTCCTTGAATTCAATTTTTGCGAAAAGGCTCTCTTGCATTTGAAAGATGCATCATCTATCAAATCTGTGGCATGTGTATGTACTTATACTACCATTTTTGTTCATGTGTTTTGTGACTATTTCTACACATATGTAATGCTCATGTATATTTTTTTGTTTTCATTTGATCATTGGAAATTAATGAAAGGGGAAAGAATAACAATGATTATAGACTTTGAACTTTATTACATTGGTGGTGTAAGGATAAGTTCAATTCTGTTTTAATGCATTGGTGGGACAGGGATCATATGCTATATGTTTATTTACAATAAGGTATTAATATCCGTATATAAGAAGTTGGACCTTTTGCAGATGACTACCAACGATTTCTTGCCTTAATAACATATATCTGCCTTAATTTGGAGTAATAAAAGCTAACTGCATTTTGCAATGTCTAACAGTGTCTTCCAACCATAGATGATGGCTTCTTACTTGGGAGTTAAAAATAGGACTCATTACATGTCCAATTTCATCTAACCATCTTATAAGATTCGGCTGAGAAGTATATAAAAAAGAATACAATACTAGGCACTATTTTGTGTTATTGTTGGAACTTGGAACTAGGAAGACCTATTTTCTAGGCATGATCTCTCAATGATCTTGTCTCCTTGTTTTCTGAAAAGAATCTACAGTTTGTGCCTCAGGCCGACTGCTGCAGCACCAGTACTTGCGAAGAATATACATGTGCCAAAAAAATTTTCAGTTCTCCATAACCTTGGGGTTGATGAAATTAAGGACACGTTTGGATTACCCTTTTTTTTTAAGTTTTCATAAAAAATATATACTGCAACGATTTAATACATTTGAAATAAAAAATAATTTAAAAATATGTTTATGAAAAATATAAAAAATTTTCCTTAAAAAACTGCAAACCAAAGAAGACCTAAATTTTCTTGAAAATGTACATGCTAAAACATCAACTAAAAGAGTAAGAGGAATGAACATTTTTCTTCTTTTTCTTGTTTTACTGTTGTTCTGCCCTTGTTGTTAAGGCTTGAGTGTTTGTCTGATCATATGAGTGTTTCTTAGCAAAATATCCCTTTCCACTTTATCAGCTCTATATAATTTAGATAAAAATGGCGACAAATTCGATGAAAATCAAAAGCACCCCATGCCCAAATGTTGGTGATGTTGATAGGATCAGTGCCCTTCCTGGATCTCTTATCTGCCACATTTTATTGTTTCTCCCAACTAAATAATCTGTAGCCACCTCAGTTCTATCCACCAAGTAGAGATACCTTTTTTCTTTGGTTCCTAAAATTGATCTCAAATTTGATCCAACAGATGATATTGATCTAGAAAAAGATGTGCTTGGGTTTATTGATATTCCGCAGCTCTTTAACTTCTTGAATCTCAGTTTTAGAATACTTTGTTATGGTACAGAAGCTAGGTTGCAGAAAATGTAAAGAAAACAAACTTGATTGAACTGATTCAGTGGATAATCAATGAAACAATGGTTGTAATGAGCTGAACTTTCATTAATGAATCTGGAAAAACAAATTACAAGAGTAGAGGCAATGAATTTAGCTAAGAAGGTGTAAGATCTGAAGGAAAATTTGGGAAGGAAAAAATGAGGATTGCTCCTCAAGCTATTACAGCTAATATGGACAAAATCATTCAAAAAGTTGAGCTAATTCGAGCAGGCAAGCCTGCTTATAAAGCTAACAAATCCTAACAGATTATTAACTGGACCAATGAGAGCGAAACACGTGTGTTGTTGCATCTGCAAGTTGCCGCGCTTTTGAGTTTATGTTAGAACAGTTGAAACCCCAGAAAAGGCGTGATTCCTTGAGCACGCTTTTGACAACCTTCTGGACCAATGACCACGCCTTCCGCTTCTGACATCCACGCCTTCATGGCCTTGCTTCCTGGCTTCTGTTTATTCGCGCCTTTGGTAATCTTTTTGCCTAGTGATCGCGTCTTCCACTTCTGACATCCATGCCTTCTTTGTTCCTGCTACCTAACTTCTGCTTCTAACTTAGTTAGGTTTCCCTACTCCATCACATACTTCAATTTCGAGACATGACTCCCATCAGAATATTCAAATTCAATATCAATTGGGTTTATGAAAAGTCTTCACTTTCTGCCACTCATTGACCCAATCATATCTGCGGCACTTACAAAAAATAAATAAAAACTATATAATGAACAAAATTAAGTTATTGCTAGTTGTATAAAATATTTATTGTGTACAAAGAAATTAAAAGTTTATTGTGCATTTTACAATTATAAAACTCTAAAAATAGAAGATTATCATATTTAAACTAAATTGTTGGTATAACATTGACTAAGAAACCATAAAATAAACAAAATTAAGCAATTGCTAATTGTGAAAATTGTTTATTATATACAAAGCAATTAGAAGATTATTTAACGCTCAAGTTGGAAGATTACCATATCTAAACTAAGTTATTGCATATTTCACTTAAATTGTGACAATAAGAAGAGGAAATTTTCCCATGTTGTGTCAAGCCAATGTACACAACAAAACCTAAGCAAAGGACATACTAAAACATTATGACTTGGATACAACAAATTTTTATCAATTTAAGTAGTTGTAAACCTTTTTTGTTATTTTTTTTGTAATTATCCTTTTTTTTGAAGTTTTCTTATTCAATATGACATAACATAGTGAAATTAATCATCAATTTATTTTCTCATTAACTGTTTATAACCTTTTGTCTTTTTATTAATCGTGATTTTCTTCCAAACCAATATATATATATATAATATAGTTAGATTTAATTATTGCGCATAAGAATATAATAATTGGAGATAATTTTAACACATAAAATAATTGAAGATGAAAAAATGATTGGTAAATATAGTTGTAAATGGACAGTTTTTAATTTTAATTACCAATGTTTTTGAGATGTAATTTATTGAAACATTTAATTTTTCTTATTAGTGTTATGATTGAAATGCAACAACTCTAATTAAAAGACATAAAGGTAATTTAGGCATAACAAAAATTAAAATCAAAATATGCTTACACTTACACTCTCTATTGCCAAGATTCATCATACTTTTTATATAGTGATGACAATGATACATATACATATACATATATATATATATGTATATATATATATATATATATATATACACTTGCATTTAGAATAAATGTTGACCATCAAATCCTCCGCTTCATTCTTTGAGTTTTAGTAAACTTTCAAACAATAAAAAAGAAATTTAAAGACAAAAAGGAATGATGATATGAACAATATTTTTGAAGACAAAAAGCGAGAGAAAATGAAGCATTATATTATTTTTAAGTCGAATATGGTAAATTCTTGTTCGTTCAATTTTATCGCCCTAATAAAATAGAGTCCATTTGTTCTCCACGACCCTTTTGAATCCGATTATTTTCTCCCCAGAAAAAATGTGCTTTTTGTCAGAGAAAATCTTCTTTCCGAGTGACAAACTCTCTGTAGATTGGTCAATATCTAATGAGGCAGAATTTTCTAAAGCTTGATCGATTGAAAAATTGGTATCGTCTTGAAAACAAGAACTCCAATTGTTTGCCAAAACAAAATGGGGAGAGCGATGACAAAATGTACCTGTCTATTGGGCCCAATGGATTTGAAAGTTGTTACAGACTATGAATGCCTACTGGACCCAATAGACTGAACCACGCGTATTTTTGCAAAACGTGAATGCAACATGAAGGGAAAGAAGCCGTCAACTATGTGTGCAAGTACTAAAAACTACGATTTTGTTTGAATTGTAATTTTTTGGATAAAAATTTGTACGTTTTTTATGAATATTTTTATATAATTTTTAATTATCTTTTTATCTCATATACATCATATCCTAAAAATTATTATAGTAATTTTTTCCTAAAAAGTTTCCAAAAAATACAATCCAAATAGGCTCTATATTTATTTGTGAAACACATAAATTGGTAAAAAAGCAAGTAGTATTACGCTATAAGTTGCCATTATCATCTCTAATGATTAAGGCATGATTTTGTGTGTGCACGCGTGCAAGTAATTAAATATTCTTTTGCCAAATTATTTCATAGAAATTGGTTTTACACTTTGAAAACTGATTCGTTGGAAATTTTTATGAAACTATAATAAATGAATAGTTATTTGGTAGTATTCTGTGGTTATGAATAGTTATCAACATAATTAAAAACTTATAATAAACTACAAAAAAAATTAAATATTTTGAATTAGGTTAGACCATTCAATACTTTATTGTAACGGTAAAAGAGGTAGTTCAGAAAATAACAAAGAAAATTAACATCATAAATTTCCTCTAGTATAAATATAGATATTTTACATATTTTTGTAGCTTTTAAGTCTTAGTTCCTTCCTTTTGCCTCTACTCTATGTTTTAGATGAAGCTCAATGGTTTTTACTATCAACAAGAAAAAATGACTACACTATTGCGAGTTGTCTCTCTTTTTTCTTTTTTTTTTTACAGAGAAAAAAAATATCATTTATTAGTCAAGATATTGCTAGTACAAGCCTTATGCCTAGCCAGGGTTTTTGTTTAAGTTGGGGCAAACAATCAAAGACATGATAATGCAAAAGAATGGAGCAAAGAAAGGATAACCAATTTAACCTTCGGAGTTTGGAAAAATAAGAAAAATGTCATCATGAAATATTAGCATTGACTTGCAATATGTACTTTGGACTTTGGAGTTTAGACCCAAAAGCAGCAGTGTTTGCACAAGAGCCTTCCCTATAGCAACTGGGATAGAAGCAGATAATGTGCAAATGGAAAAGTTTTTTTTTGAAAAGCAAATGGAAAAGTTCAAGTAAAAGAAAACCCAAAGACAAATGGTGTAAGGTTAAATAAACAGAGCAAGCAAGTGTGATGCGACAAAAAGTTTATATCTTATTATGTCTAAAAATATAATTATTATAAATGACTTCAATTTTTACAAATAATTATCTTAGGTTTCAAACAAACTAAGTTTGATCTAATATTAAAGCAAGACAATACAATAAAAATTCATATACTATATTCTAATATTCTATGAAAGTTAAATATTATAAAGTATAATCATTTATGATGAGAATAGTTCTGTAAATAATTAATTATGAAAATTCTATAGAAGAATTTATAAAGAAAAATAATAATATTGTATCATTTAAGAATCATATACTATGAGGTATGCATTCATAGTGAATAGAATTTAACTTTTCAAGCCAAGATTTCTCGTTCAAAAGTTTTTTTTTTTGGTTTGGGGCATTCTTGAAATGGTTATACTTTGATAACATCTAAGCTATGCTTTCCGAAATTACATGTTGTGGGATGATAAAAAAAATATGTTTTTTAATATATAATCTATACTTTATGAGTTAAATCTTTTGCACAAATATCCAAGGACAGACATAGGGAGGGCTCACCTCCCAAGTTTTAGAAAATTTGATTTGTCTCCCGTAAAAAAAATTAAAAACTTTTTAAAATATTCTTTAAAAATGTTAAGCTTTTGCATATGTAAAAGTCTAAATTTATTTTATTTTATGTATTTAATTAAATTTAGATGTATTAAGATTTGTCCCCTCAACGTGAATTTTGCTTTACACCCTTAGCATTGATATATATGTGTGTGTGTGAGTGCGCGCGTGTGCGTGCATGCGTGCGTGTGTGTAGGAAAATATTCACAATTTTTAACTTAGACCGACATATTAAATTCAGGTTTTTTTTTATTTGTTGTAACTGAGTTCAGTCATGCAAATTTTCTTTTTATCTCTCTTTGCCCGTTTATACTATACTTCATATATCATGAACTAATGTCACAATACAAATGAGCACTTTTGCTATGAACTATTTTAATTGTACTAATTTTTAGTTTTAGTTCATAGTTACCAGTGTGATGCTGTTCAGTTTCTGCTGGAAATTCCATTGTAACAAGGAGTTGAGTAGTTTAAGTACATTGACTTTCATGTACAAGATAAAATCGTTACTTATCAAGAAGAAACCATACCTTTTTCTCCCCATTTTTTTCCCTTTCCATCTCTGGCATAAAAAATTTGCTCCATTGAAATTGGTAATTCCCAAAAAAAATCCATACACGATGTTGGGAAAATAACAAAGAAAACCATTATTTAGGTCTTCTCTTAGGCATGTCATAATTTTTTTTCTAATACTAATTTTTTTTCTTTGTCTAGTACTCTATTCCATTTATTGCAGCTAGGACACCTTAATATTTATACCCCTTACTCCAAACAAAAGCTGATGATAAAGCTCTTGCTCGAATAAGGGATGGTAGCTTGGCTATTCCTCAGCGCCTTGGTGACGGTGAAGTTTTTAATATTGTTTTTGGATTTCATAATCCATAGACAATATTTCTTTCATTTGCATATTTGTAATTTCAGCAATTTCAACGGATAGCTAGCCAATAAAATGTTGTGTACCAAAATATTAAGATACGGATAGCCAATCAAATATTATCAAACTAAAACTTATTAGCATGTAAGCGATTTTCATGTAGCTATCAACGAAAATCTGAAACTTTTTTCTTTAATTGTATAACCTAGAAAAATGACAACAATTTCATTTTTTTTTTCATTTTGGAGTAATTGACAAATGGGCCAGGAATTTCACACTAAAATCTTTTGTGCAATAAAGATTCTGTATTCCAAATTGTACTTGCACTGCTGCTGCACAGAGAGACCATCCGGTCTCACCTTTGGCCCTAACTCTTAACATTTGTACCCATCTCCTTGAAGGCTTGAACCCTCCTTATCTTTTCAAAATTTGTCATGTAAGAATCATATATATGAGGTATGCGTTTAGAGTGAATAGAAATTATATTTTCACTGCATTTTGCCCCTGGGCCAAGATTTTCTTGTTCAATTTTTTTTTTTTTTGGTTTGGGGCATTCTTGAACCTATGCTTTCCAAATCACAAACTATGAATGATAAAAGAATATGTTTCTTTATAATTTACACTTTAGGCGTTAGACAGTTTCCACCAACATCTATCTCATGTTTCTTTTTTCCTTTTTTTTTCTTTCTCATACTATACTTTCATGCATCATAAACTAATGTCACAATATAATGAGCACTTTTGTTGTGAACTGTTTTGATTGTACTAAATTTCAATTAATACTTACCAATGTCATGATCCAGAGGCAAGCCCAGAGTGCTACACAGTTTGTGCTTGAAACTGAAGTATTCCAAGGTGCCTTAGCTGGATTAATAGGGGTACTGGAGTAATCTAGATTGAGTAGTCATGATTGGCTAATATTTCTACTAGTTAAGTTGTGTTGATAGGGTGCAATTAGATGGTATATTTGCTTATATTTTCCCTTTTTATTTATATCAAATATCGCTTTACTTGATTGATTCTACTCAAAATTGGTATTTGGTATTAATTTCAGGAATTGGAACGGAAAGTGCTTAAAATTAAGAATTTCTAGTGATTTGCACGTGGGCCAGAAGATCGGGAAAGAGTTTAGGCAGTTTCCTAGTACAAATCAAATTCCAAAACAATTGACTGCTGGTGGAGATATCCTACCGTTTGGGCAGTTCACGTCATCCTCAAGAAAAAGGAAAGCATGAAGAAGTTGACTTGTAATAGGAAACCATCCGTTCAAATTAGTTAACTTATTCCTAGAAAATAGGGATTGGGCAGAGGATTTCTGGGGGGATTTTGGGCAGACCTTAGCTTATCATCTTTGTGGCTAGAGACGAAAAAGCAGGAGTATTCTTGCTTTTTTGGACTTTTTTACCTTTTGGCCGACTTTTGGGGAGAAACAATTTGAAAGCTTTAAACAGATTTTTGCATGGCTTGTTCTCCATTAATGGAGAACTAATTTCATACTTCTAGTCAAGGGGACAACTGAAGATTTGGTTCAACAATAACTGTGAGATCTAAATTATTTTAATTGTTTCTTTCATTCATTGGTATTTGTATATTTTCTACTTTTAGTGGTTATGACTATTGTGTATAATTGAATAGTTGCGCAATATTTAATTATTCACATAGTTTATTTGCTAATTGGGAGTAGTTGAATCCATAATTGTTTGATTACTCGCATCCCGGTAGCAACTGACATAATTGGGTTTGTGTCAGGGAGACGTACAATCTAGTTTAAATAAACCCTCGTAACGTGTTTATTGATTAGAGTAGGATTTCTCTAGTTTCTAATGCAATTGGAGAATTAAATCCTATGGTCATACCTAGAGTTATTCCTAAATTAGGGAAATAGTCAATGGTCGTACCTTGACTATCGAAACAGTAAGGAGAGACTGACTGTCAGATCATATCAGCAGTTAAAAACTTACTTATTAATGAATATTGGATTTATTTGTTAATCAATGATCAGTTACATGAACTATCTCTGAAGTGTAACCTTGGCTAGAGTTTTCCCAATTATTTCTCTCTATTAATTATTTTTCGCAGTTGATTAATTTAATTAACAATTCATTAGCGTTTAATTCTCAAACCCCCCGTTTTGCCTTGATTTGAAAAGGAACAAACTTTCCCTAGTCCCTGAAGAGACCACCCTGCTTGCCACTATCTACGAGTTAATAATTTTCTGTCAGTTAGTCAATTCTGGTATATCAGATTAAACAAACTCTTCAGAATCAGAATGAATCAAGTAACTCATTGCACATTTAGAGTCCCTACTCCAGTGCCTGGAATTGATTGTTGACTACTTTTGGTGATAGTTAAGTTTTTATTATCGCACAGACTCAACACCTATCATGTGTCTTAAAAATATTATCGAAAACTGGTAATTTGTAAAAACATCTATACACAATGCGGTCAGAAAAGAAAAATGAATTAAATGGAAACCTTCTTTTTGCTTGAGGGGAGGGTGGGGGGTGGTGGTAGCAAATTTATGTGTAATATGTGTAATGCATTTATCCGAATTCTTTTCAACTGAAAATCGATCAAAGGTTCTTCAGAACTTTGTTAATCATAATAATATTCCTCCAATTTTCATGGCATAAACACCTTATCACTTGCACTTTTATGGAATTACCTAATCAATTTTGACGAAGAACTTGTTAAAACAGAAACAAAGAACAAAAAACTATTCCAATTGATGAAACTTAAGAGGAGACATGAACCAAAGTAGCCGCTGAGATCACAGGAATGCATAAAAGATCACACTAATTATTAAAGACCTATCAAATGATGTTATTCATAGTTTAGATGTTGTTGCGCTAAATCTAAATTGGTGGGTAAGACCCTTCCGGGATAAACAACTAAAAATGGAACAAGGAAGGAAAATTAGTTGTATTCACAGAAACTATCATTTTTGGGGTTTTGTAGGATTCCTATGTCTCATTGATTTGGTAACCCTACAATGTTTTAGAAACAAGATCAGCACGAATCTAGCACATTAAAAAATTCTACAATTTTGGTATAACACCATATCAAGCAAGAGTATATTGTATCCTAACGGGGCTATAGAATCTTCTACGATCTCATAGATGCAATGGGCACAGCTACACATCTAGCTGTAGCATGGAGAAAAAATTTGCTTGTATGATCATGATTTTGCTGCTTCAGAAAAGCAAACGAGACAATAAACAACTTTATGCAACATGCTTGCACCAGGAGTTCTAGCAAGTTGATCCACCATGCGAGTTAAAACTCGAATGTATTGCCTTAAAAGGGAAAAAAAAAGAAGATCAGCATGGGAAGAGCAGCAATGCAGCCCCTTCTCTTGGATCAGAATTTTGCAACTATAAGGGTTGCAACCTATGCAAGTCTACATAACACAGAAAGAAATTTTCAAGGTTGAGATCAGAAGAAAAATTAATAAGACAGGAGGATGCATAATTTAGGAATATTCTACCTGCTCACATGCTAAAATTTTCTAATATAGACACGGACAACGTCAACAGTTTCTCACAAAAATGTGGCGCTCACAATTTACGTGAAACGGTTCATGCAGACTATGATCCCATTATAGAAGGTCCCTTCCTCCACTACTTGTAATTTTTGTCTCAATTGAGTAGTAATTCACTTAGACTGCACATCTGATCTCTCATGTTTTGGTTCTTACAGATGTTACAACAAAAATTTTATATATCTAAATGCTATCAGGATAATTGAAGATATACAGAAACAAATTGAAACTGACCATGTTTGAGAAACGAGGGCACTTACTAAATTTTCCACACAATGTCAAATTTATGAGAAATATTCTATTGTGACCAACATACCATGTCAAGTTGTACCACTAGACCCATCCGCGGAGAATTGATTACAAACTCACATGTTACATCAGTTACATGCGAGTATGGAAATTTTGGTGAGTTATGGATAAGAGCAAAACTTAGGATCCATTTTGCATCCTTGTCTTTTGCATGTTTTTAATAGACGAAGGGTTCATATGGATTACGTGTTTTTTGAAATGTTTTTCAAAAATTATACCATAGCATTATATATTAAAAAATTCACTGTAGATGTATTTTGAGGGTGTTTTTAAAATTTAAAATTTTGTTGGAATAGTTCAAAAAATTTGTATGATGCCCTTACCATAACCAGGTGCACCCATCACATCCACTGCCACTACCCCCCACCCACCACCTCCACCCTTTTTGTTTGTTCCCTCTTCCTCTTTTCTCCTCCCCCTCTCTCCTTTTTCCCCTCCCTTTTCCTCCCTCCTATTCCCTCTCTCTCTTCCCTTCCCTTGTACCTCCTCCCCTCTCACTGGTCTCCCCGACCATGACCAGATATGGTCATGGAAGATCAACGGAACAGGAGAGATATGCAGGGGAGGGAAAGAAAGGAAAGAGGAGGGAGACGGAGGAAGAGAGAGAGAGAGAGAGGAGGAGAAGGAGGAAGAGAGGGAGGAATGAGGGAAAAAGAGGGAGGAGAGAGGGGGATAGAGGGAGAAGGGGGTAGTAGAGGAAAGGGAAGGGCTTGTGGCAGTGGTGAGTGGCTTGGTATGGTGGGTGGTGGTGGATAAAAGAAGAAAGAGATAGTAAGAATTATTTTATTTTTTAATTTTTTTGGCTTTTATTAGGTATAATTAAGATTGTATAATTTAATTATTTTTGGTGGTGTTTTTGAATTATGTCATTATAGACTCAAAAAATAAAAAACTCTAAAAACAAATTCACACCAATACAAATAAAGCCAAAATTTTTCTTCAGCTTTAGTTATAGTAACTTGTTAAAACATTCTAAATTTTATAAAAGAGAAACCCCCAAAATATCTAAAAAATACCTAAATGCAATTTGTGTTCCTTCTTCCACCACTATTCTCCCTAACCATTTCCACTTCCATTGCCACAACCCCTACCTCATCCTGCCACTGCTGTCACCACCTCTAAGGATGGCAATCACGAGCACCTACCTGGCTGGGAGAGTGATGCGGCGGGAGGCCAAGGCTTGTGGGGTTTTCCTCCACCCACTTAAAAATGGGGTCCTGCCCCATCACCTGCCAATTCTCCCAAATAAATAAATAAAATGCAAAAAAAAATTATGTATATATGATATAATTAATAATTGAATATTATTAGTTATAATGATCATACATATATAATACATTCATATTATATATGTAATATAATTAATATTATTAGTTATACTGATAATTATACAGGCATAAGAATTAAGACATTCAAACAACCCTTACCCTATTCCCTCAATCTCTCTTTTCTTCTCTTTCTTTTCTAGTTTTCTTATCCACCGCCAGCCGCTAGCCCACCCCTTGAGTTACTGTCCATCGATCGAAATGTCAGGCGACTTTTACCCTAATTCCCTCAGTCACTCTTTTCTTCTCTCTTTTTCTAGTTTTCTTATCCGCCACTCGCCCACTTCTTGAGTCACTGCCGATCGACCAACAACCAACATTCAGCCTCTCCACTCCTTCCTTTGATCTTGCCAATTGAGCATTCCTTCATTGCTAGAGCGCCATTGGAGCCTTCAATTTCTCAATCTTCCTAAACTTAAGTTCAAAGGTGCGATTGTCCACCAATTGAAAAGGTTGCATTTTTGATATGTTGATAACTTGTAAATCTATTGTAGTATTGAAATAGCAGTAGTATTTAAGAATTTGACATGTCCTATTTTAGCAATTTTAGCATCTTTTAGGATTTTTAGTATATGTTGATAGCTTCTTCCCTTATTTTAGAATTTGAAAACTTGACCTGCTTTGACTTGTTGCATGTTTCTGCAGCTTATGGTTTTTTTTAAGTCTTTTTAAGCAATTATTACATGATTGAATTAAGGAATTTCTGGAAATCTACTTAGTTAACTAATATTTACCACTTAGCTAATTCTAGTTTTTTTTCCCCCAACCATGGGTACTCGGGGAGGAAGTAGGGTAGGACGGGTACGAGGTAGGAATGTGGGGAATTTTTTGCTAAAAAGCTGGGTTCCCCCTTTCCCCGCCCCAAAATCACACCATTACCATCCCCACTCCATTGTCTGCCGCCACCTCCGCTGCTGTTGCCACCTCTCTCTTCTTTCCTCTCTCTCGTTCCTACGCTCATTCACCTCCTTTCCCACCTCCATTCACCCACTCTCCCCTTCTACTTCTCTACTCCACCAGCAACTCTCTTCCTTTCTCTCCCCCTCTCTTCCTTCTCCTCCCTCTCCTCTTTCATTACCACCTCTTTTCCTTTCCTTTCACCTACCCCCTCCTTCTGGTCGCAAGAGCAAATCTGGATGAGAGAAGGGAGAGGAAAGAAGAGAAAAAAGGAGAAGGGGGAGAAAGGAAAGGGATGGTGGATAGTGATAGGGAAGAAAAGGGTAAGAGTGATCAGTGGTAGTAGACCTATCAATGGAATGGGTACCGGCCGGAATTGGACATTCCAGACCAAACCCATTATAATCTTCCCATTCCGGATTTGACCCTTCTACCCAATAGGTCTTGTACTTATAATCTCGGAATCGGGTCTGACGGGGTGCAGAAACAAAACCCTTCAAAATTTTGCACTTTTTTATGCAATATTAGGGTTTGGTAATTTGGGAAAAAAAAGTACTATTGTATTAAGAAGTATTTATGTATTATAATTATTAATCTATTTAAACCGGGTTCGGGTTGGATACGGGTTGAAATCCTATATTTTGTATCCAATCTGCTTTTTTTATTAGAGTAAGCGGGTACAGATCTAGATCGAATAACAAAATTATATCTCAATCCGTACCTAAAAAAATTGAGGGTCCAAACCCAGACTGTTGACAGGCTTAGGTGGTAATGAGAAAGAAGAGGAGGAGGGTGGTAGGTGGTGGCAGAGAGGAGGGTGGTGGCTGCTAGAGGAGGAGGGGGAGAAATAGGAAGGGGGTACTAATTGTTGCTAATGGGTGTGATGGTACCAGTTGGTGGCACGTGATGAGTGACAGAATTTTACAAATGTTCCCCAAACACTTCAAATATATAAAACTTTTTTGTAAAAACTTCACAGCAAGTTAACATAAAATTTTAAACAAATTCCTGAAAAACATACCATCCAAATGAATAATTTTTTAATCATGAATAGCTACTATGCCAAATAATAGAATACAGAGTTTGTACAGAAAAACTTTCCAAATTCATAGCCTTTCACCAGCCATTATTACTTTCCTATATTCTCAAAAATTTCCATCAACATCTTAGGAAAGCTAATAAGTATCACCTTTAATTTGAATTCATTAGCTAACATTTTACACCTGAGTCGACAAAGTTTTTCCTCTTTATCTTCTAGGTTCTGTACATGTATGACACCTACATACCTTATAGAAAATAAATACAAAATGTTCTAGCAAGGCAAAAAATGCTTTTAGTCATCTACAATAAGTAGTTTGTCTAACAAAATTCAAGGCCTCTTTTTTCTTTTATTTTTTCCTCTATCATCGAAAAGTTTGTTTAACTTTTCTTGCTCCCCCTTATCACAACTGCCTTTTCACAGTCTCTATTCAAATGTTTTGCAGAGAAAATTAAAGAGAATGGATAACTTTTTGGGATCATCTTTGGAAAAGACAAAGGCATTTCGCCTAGATCAGGGTCATCCAGCAGCAACTACCCGTCCGTTGCAGGCAATACACAATCCCCGGCATACCTCTCTTTCTTCGGATGCATTTTTTATTCCTTTCGAGTTAAGCTCCATGACAATGGAAAGACTCGTACCAATTCTCGATGAGTTCAACTTATGTGAAAAGACTCTCTTGCAGTTGAAAGATGCATCATCTAGCAAATCTGTGGCATGTGTATGTACTTCTATACCATTTTTGTTCCTGTGTTTGTGACTATTTCTATGCATATGTTATGCTCATGTATAGTTTTTGTTTTACTTTAATTAATTTTGACGTGTAATTTGATTGTAATATTGATTAATTGCTTGGTAATTAGTGGAAGGGGAAAGGATAATAATGATTATGGACTGGAACTTTATTGCATTGGCGGGACTAGGATGGGTTCAACTCTATTTTATTAATTGTAATATTGAATAATATGAAAAACAATCTGGATAATACTCAGTGGTACTGGTTCAATCATTTGGTTTCTACTAGTTTTGACTGGGTTTAGTCAAATTTTGACCTGATTGACTAACTTTATATTTTAGGGTTTAATATAGAATTGGACCAATGACATATGGGTTTGTGGTTCAATCGATTCTAACCATTTGATCTATGGTTTGATTGGTTGAACCGACTAATTCGTATTCAACCCCATTAAATTAGACGGTTCAATCTAGTTTTTCAAAACATTACTTGATTGATTTTTATTGTGAAAATGTTACACTACAATTTTAAGATTCTTCTATTTTTTATCATTAGATGAATATACAAACATGATACGTAACATCCACTATTCTTTTTTTTGGTCTACTTACAAATGTGGCATGTAAACGGGAAAAAGCTATTGACATTCTCCGTGAAGAAATTAATTATATTTTATGCACATAGATTTATTCAGCATAGATACTATGCATTTGTATCTACGCAAGCATCCTAAACCATAAAAAAATGCACAAATCAAGGTTTTCTGTTGTTGAAATAATTGGACTTGGAAGCCAACTATATTATAAGACATAGAGTAAACCAAAAAATAATCTATTCACTTAAATGCATGAAATGTCCACCCTATATCATCGGATCCAGATAGACATTATGGATCAAATCAAACTGTCCGTGTTCATGAAGGAAAGAGAGCATCATTCAACAATAGTGTTACCCTTTGCCTAATAAGATTATGTCCAAATTCTCCCCATAGCAGTCTCTCATTTGTAGGCTAACTTTAGTTTATCTTTGCTTATAGTTTCTGTTACTACAGGAATTAACTATTGCGTGTAATGCTCCAAAAAATATATTGTGTGTAATACATTTAATTTCTGTCTGAAGGCATTTAAATGGAATAGTGTATCTACTTTTCTAATCTTTTAAACATGCGCAACTCGAATCATTTCGATTTGACAATTGGAAGACATTATCCTTGTCTTTCAATCAAGTTTTATGTTTCTTGGTAACTTCCTTTTTTTCATTATGTATTTGTACAATTCGAACTTTATATATTTATACTTTAGAGATGAAGATGCAATTTTATTGCATTGTGCTTTAAGAAATTGTCAACTGTAGACATGTTTGTTCTTGAAAATCCGTTATAAGTGTATAGCATCATGCAGGCTTATACATGCTAGAAAATTATATCAACTCCTTTTAAAAGGGTTAACCAGTTAGTATTTTTCTTCCTGGCCAACAAATTCACTACTGTTAGTTGCGTATACGGAGTTGGAAGCCACATAGTTGGAGATCTTGACAATAATCAAAACACGTGCTATTGGGTTCTTTTGGCAACTTCTGTAATTTTTTCTTTTCTTTTAAAAGGAAACAACCTCGTCTGAAAGGGCACTTGTAATTATCAATAGGTTTTAGTCGATTGGCTGAGGTAGAAGTTGTAGTGCTGTGCAGCAATTTGTACAACCATGCTTTTGTATGGAACCAACTTTGCAACCTTAGTTTTTATTGGCATAGACCTTCCGGCGTTCAGTGATCCTACTGGGATCAAACAAATCCAGTGATCTTACTGTCGAACTCCTTTTGGGAAAGGACTTCTCAGACGTTATTTTCTTCATCTATAAGACTCAAATCCCATACCTTTTTTAAGGGTCATCAAACTCTTTTAGGGGTGAGCAAATTCGGTACGTACCAAATTCATACCCGAATTCAAATTTAATTTGATAATTTGAAATCGGGTATTTGGTGATTTAGTACAAAAGCGGTATTTACCAAATTCACCGAATTCCTAATATAGTATGAAATAAGTAATGAGATTATGAATTTGGTAATAACCGATTTCAAATTCAAATTCGATAAAATGAAATAGGGTACCTTATTACCGCATTCGAATACCAAATTAGTTTATAAAATTATATAATATATAGAAAAATGCTATTTAGTATTAGTATATACCACTAATATATTATTATATTAGATAGGTAAATGCTATTAATAATAGTTAGTATATGGTATTATCATGTACTTATGATAATAATAATATATAATGATGTACAATATACTATTTTAGTAGTTGTTAATTGTTATATGACGATAATAATACAAATAACTATAATACTTATTATTTTATACATGACTATAATTAGATAATAATTAATAAGTAGAGGTATAATACTAAATATTAAACATTAAACATAATTAGTAATTAGAATTTAGATATTGATAATTTGGTATATCGTTCATGTTTGAATTATTGTTATTTGAATGCGTAACTTATAACTTGCAAATATTAGTGCGCTCTAAAGTTATATTATATATTTAACATAAAAATTCATATTCTATATTCACTAATCTTAAGGCTTTAAACATAAGTAAGTAAATAAGTTGTATTTTGATTTGAAATAAATTATAAGTTTGTAAACTTAATAAACTTATCACTAATTATTGTAAATTATAAGTTTGTAACTAATATCACTTATCACCAATCATTGTAATTTGTAAGTTTGTAACTAATATTACTTATTATTAATCATTCTAAATTATAAATTTGTAAATTAATTACTAACCAAATTCATTATCGTTTTCGAATTCAAATTCGGAATTGAAATGAATTCGGGTATCTCCAATTCGAATTTGAAAGCGGTTTAAATTTCTATAAGTCCAATAACTGAATTTACCGAATTCATATACCCAAAACTACCGAATATGCACCGTTTGCTCACCCCTAAAGTCTTTACCATTTAACCCAATAATTCCACAAAATCCCTCAGATCCTGGAATTCCACAAAAGAAAAATAAAATTTGGTTAAGTACTTAACGAGTTACTCAAACTAACCAAACCAAACTATACCTAACCTACAAGTTTTAATGGGTAAAAATTTGACTTGTGTTAGAAGCTTTTTCTATTGCAGTGACATCCCTAAAACAAAAAACCTAAACATACATAGTCTTATCGTTCTATGTTTAGAAAACTAGATCGAATTGCACATAAGGAAGTTCATAAGAACACCTCCAGTCAAATAGACCGAACCCGTTTATTTTTTCTCTCCCAGTTGGAAGCTCTATAGCGACGAGACCTTTAGTAGGCGATGCCACCCATGGGTTTAGTTTCAGACCGCATCAAGGTTTGCTAGCAGCAGCAGCAGCTTTGCAAAAATTTGTACTTCCTCTTGAATGTTCAATTCAAGCTAGAATATCTTTATTTCCCACACACTGCACAAAACCATGGTTGCAATTTTTGTGGTCAATACTTAACTAATTACTCAGATTTCTGGGAAATCATGTTACGATGGCAGTGGCTAAAGTTGTTTGTTTTTCAGGGCTAGGTCATCATCGACCCACCTGTCCCTTCTCTAGCTTCTTCCTTCGCTAAGACATTATGAAAATAAATAAATAAATAAATAAAGGTTCTTCAAATTATTTGTTGCCGAATTAGACATTATGAGCAAGTTTTCATCTAGTAGTTAAGGTTTCAAAGTGCATGAATTAGACATTCTGAATTCAAATTCTTGTTTCTCCTCCTTGCTTCTTAAATTCCGATTCTTTTAAAAAAAAGATTTTTTTTAAAAAGGTTATAAGTAGGATTACATGCAGTTTTAACTGTTTTGGTTCGCAATTTGTAGTATTCTTGAGTGAGATTGCTTATCCCATGTTTTAATATATATTGCAGTATTTTTCTTGTAATCGTTGATTTGTGCAGTGGAATATTAATTTTGTTTTCCTTGTTTGATACTTTTGATTAGAGCCAGATGTCACATAACGTAGATGTCAAGAAGGTGTGGGATTCTCCCGGAACTGCATTCAAACTCTTGGAGGTTTCTTTCCTGCTCTACTCTTAGATTTTCAATTCTTTGTATGCAGTTGTACTCAGTAAACTGTGAGCATGGGATTATAATGTTGGAAACTTTTTAATAAATCAAAGTCCTATATTTAAAGGTTAATTTCAAGTTATATTTATATACTAAGGAAGGTATCCTGTACCCTTTTGGCCATCATCTTAGTCACTATTTCGTAATATAGTCTCTTGTTTTCTTATTTCTGGATTCATATGTTAGGTTTCATTGATTTTTTAGGTATTAATATCAGTATACAAGAAGTTGGACCCATTGCAGATTACCAACTATGAATTTGATCGAATTTGTGGCGTTCTTGCCTTGTTTCAGGTTGGTTCTTTTATTTTTCAAGAATTCTAATCCCCTTAACATATATGGAAAAATTACTTGTTGATATATATATGTACTTTTGTTAGAATGACCAGCTCGCACAATTATCTTGTAAACCAAATAAGCAGCTTCATTTATCCTTAATGTAAGACGAAATTATTTTGGATTAAAAGTTAAATATATTTTGACTGATCTAACCACTTTATTGCACTTGTTTTTTTTTCCTTCAACTAGATGATGGCTTCTCATCCAGAAGTGAAAATGGGACTCATTAGAGTATTTCTTATGCTCTTTTCTTCTTTATTTATTTATTTGGCAATGGGATTTGGGAAAGTGGTGTAGGCAGTTGCAGAGTCAAGGCCTGTAAAGTTAGAGGGGTCAAGCTCTGATAGCATAAGAATTGTGTAATGGTAGAGTTTAAAATAAATAAAAATGTCTATCTTAAACATTCCATTTTTCCTATGTCAAATATGCTTTCAAATCTAAATTGTGGTTCAAATTTGTAGTGAAAATTATTTTGAATTAACATCCATATTAAACTTTTGGTAGGTTTAATACTCTTGTGAAGAGTAATGATTATGAACTTTCAATTATTTAGGGAGGCAATGTATAATAGGAAATAGAATTCTAAAAATTTTAGGGGGGCAATTAAGAAACAATTCTGAAAATTTCTACATTTCTAAAACTTAAAACATAAACCTTTTTTTTTTTTGAAATTGAGGAGGTGCAATTGCACCACCTCAACTGCACGTGGCTTTGTCACTGGGTGTGGGGGTCAAACTTAGTTTGATTAGTTGGTAAACCAATTTCGAATAAACTCTTATCAAACTGAATTTGATTCGAGTATTAAATAATTTGGTTCATCTTTTAACCCTAATAATAGTCGTGCATTAACAACACATAGTGGTACTCCTCCTTATCTATTGTATGCATAATGAGAACTCTACAGAATTACTAGTTCCTGTTCAATAATTTTTTCTTTTATTTCCTAATAAGTTCCTCCAGACGTCTGACTTATTATCTTGCTTTAATTCTCCATCATAAAATCATTTATTTCATTTAAGTTACAGAGCTCTAAGTATTCTTATATCTTTTCTTTGGCATGTCATAAATATTTCTGATATTATAATTTTCTTTTATCTAATACTGAGTTTCATTATTGCAGCTAATATACCATATTATTTATACCCATTTCTTCAAGCAAAAGCTGATGACAAAGCTCTTGCTCAGATAAGGCTCAGTAGCTTGGCTGTCCTCTGCGCCCTTGTGATGGTAAAGTTTTTAATATAGTTTTTTACTTCATAATTGTTAGTCAATATTCCTTTAATTTCCATGTTTCTAATTCAGTCATTCTCAAAAAACTAAAGTATAAATAGACGATAAAATCTCATAAACCCAAAATTTATTAGCATGAGAAGATGTATGTTACTTTACATTCATCATGACTTTTGTTGCCAAAGCAAGATTTTCTGCGTCAAAAAAAAAAAAATTTTTTTTTTTTTTGCTTTTTTGGGGCATTGCTGAAACGTTTATACGATGATGAACTCTGAAATCATGCTGTCAAATATTACAATCTACGAATCATTGCATGAATTTTTGTACACACAATTCATGCTGTTATGTGATTAATATATCTCTGTGTCTACACAATTTTCATACTGTCATGTGGAGGAAAATATCCACAGTTGTTAACTTAGTGTACCAAATTAAAATCCAGTTTTTCTTTTCTTTTCTTCTTTTTATTTTATGTCAAAGTATACGTTTTTATTGTGGGATAATTGCACAAAGCCTGCACTTTTAATTTTTTCCTTTTCTCTTTTTCTCTTTACTGTATGGCTTCTGGTATCATTAATGATTTTCACAATATAAATGAGCACTTCTATTGTGTACTATCTTGTTACTTTGACTAATTCTGAATAAAATACCAGTGTGAAGATCCTGTGCAAGCCCAAAGTGTTGTTCACTTTCTGCTTGAATCCGAAGCATTTCCATTGTGCCTGAGCTGGATGGATAAGGGAACTGGACGTACCCAGGAGGTGAGTTCTTCATGTACATTTATATTTATGCATAGGATAAAAATTTGTTACTCCTACTTGTCAAGAAAAAATTTGTTGTGTTGGGTACTGTTTTTTCATCATTGGAAGCATTCTGTTTGGATTGGAGATTATTTGAAAAAAAAATTTAGAATAATACTTTTTAATGATGTGATATATGTGAGACAAAATGTTGATTAAAAAACTAAAAACATGATCACAAACCATGTTTATGATGCAAACAAAAAAAATTTTGCAAAAAAATTACAAATGGAGGATAAAAACCATGGAAAAACATGATTTTATTGTAGTCATTAGCACTTTATGTCTTGTTATTAGAATTGCGCTTACTCGAATTCACATTCATGTCAATCCAGAGTTCTTATTTCAATCTAAGATTTTGAAAAAGCTGACTCAAACTGGTAATTTATTTTGTGCCGCCCCAAGTACTAGGATAAGAAATGGGTCGAACATCAGTTTCTCCCACCAAAGTAGTAAAGTTATTTTACTTCAGTGTTGTACTATAGGAGTGGATGGCAAATTTAGAGTTTTCATGTTAAACTCAACCCCCCTCCCCCCCCCCCCCTCTCTTGGAAAAAAAAAACCTTTATATATAGTATTGCAGATAGTACGTGTGTTTTTTCTTTTCAAAAAATTGAAAGTATAATAGTATCTTTTATCCTTAATTGTTGCAAGGGTAAAATTGCGAGTTCAAAAGGTGACAAAAAGTTTCTACATTGAATCCTCTTCTTTGGCTTTATATCCTAGTATTAGTATACTTGCACGCATCATGCACTAAGCATGCACGGATTATCCTGTCTTAGTAATTTTTCTGTTGATCTCAATCTTGAAAATTTCTGAATGTGTTACTTGAACTTGCACAGCTTGCAACCCTTATAGTTGCAAAAATTTTGATGCAAGAGAAGGGGCTCCATTATTGCTCTTCACGTGCTGAACGGCTTTTTTGTAACACTCAAAGTTTTGACTGGCATGGTGGATCAGCTTGCTAGAAGTCCTAGTGCAAGCATGTTGCACAAGGTTGTTTACTGTCTCGTTAGATTGTCTGCAGCAGCAAGATCAGACGAGTAATGTTCTTCAAATTCTACTTGCTACCTTTAGAGATATGTATACCTTTGCTCATTGCACCTATGAGATTTTCTTTTTTTTTTTTAATTGAGGCATTTTGGACAGATTTTTGCTGATTCTGATTCTTGATATACTAAAAAATTTCAGGCTTACTGAATCAATGAGGTCTACCATCACTGCAAAAGCTAAGAGATGATAGTTTCCGTGAAATCTATCAGGTGAGTTCATATCATCTAGCCGTCCTTAGTTTCGTGCAACATAACATGTTATAACTACTTGATGCTTCAGAACCTTTGGAGTAATCAAAATCTCATTACAAAAAGCCTGTATTTACTGATATGGAACTAAATTTTGCATTAATTACTTACAAATTGATCAGTGTAACTGGACTAGCAAAATGCATTGAAAGAAAAGAGATGTGGATTTTTAATGGTTTCAAGAATGTGAAAAAAAAAAAAAAAAGAAATACGTGCAATCTTTGGTCTTGTACTGGATACCCGTCCTCACCTTATCCCTTTAGTGACTTGAGATGATCAAGTTGTCTGGAAGTCTCATCCTTTAAGAGTCCAAATTGCTAGATCAGCTTTGTGGAAGCTAAAAGTCCGGTCTGATAAAGTTCATTGTTGTAAGGTTTTGTGGGGGGATATACAGATGCGTGCTCAAAATTTCATTTATTTTGATGTTGTCGTGTTAAAACTTAAAAGTGAGTGAAAAATTAAGGACAGATTAATCCGATGTTGGAATGGCATTACATCCTCTTCACCTATCCCTCATCCCTTGTACAGAATGGCTGGAAACTGGGATTCTGAACTCCTATTGGCATAGCAGCATTTTGTTGGGCAATCTTTTCTCTGTACTCCGTGTAGGATGGTCTTGCTGCCATGGTTTACTAGCTGTCGAGTTTTAGAATCTTGTAAGCTTTTACAAACCTGCTGCAGTATCCAGTTGACTATGTATATAATCAGACTATACAGGATATGCCAAATGTTGTTAGTGGTTTGAGAAGTGTACCAAGGTCTCAAGAGAATTTGAATTTGTGCATTAAATTGTGCTCATTTACCTCTTTCAATGCATACAATCTGTTATTGAGATAAGTAGCATATAGTATTGACATCAGAATTTGGAATCCCTACAAAACTAAACGATGCCAACTCTTCTTTCGCAGGGAAATCCAGAGATCTCAAGTCTGGTGCAGCAACTTTCTCGCAACCTGACGCCGGGATTCAGGCCTAATCCATAGAGAGCTTAGCTTCAGAAATGGTTGAAGATTATCAGTCTGTTTGGACGATAATCATGTATCTGTTCTGTAGAATATTATGGGGATCAACTAATCATTTTGATGTAGAATGTATTATTGTTGAATCCAATTTTCTCTGTGTTTGAAACAAATGATTAAAAACTCTTAATTTCTTGAACATCTATTGACTTTTATATATTACTCGTAATAACTTATGTGCTTTGCACATGAATATTATGGGGCTCAACTAATCGTTTTGATTTAAAATATATTATGCTTGAATCCAATTTTCCCTGTGTTAGAAACAAATGATTAAAAACTCTCAATTTTTTTAATATCTCTTGACTTTTATATATTACTTGTAACAACTCACATGCTTTGCATGTGAATATTATGGGGATCAACTAATTGCTTTTGATTTGTATTATGCTTGAATCCAATTTTCTCTATGTTAGAAACAAATGATTAAAACTCTCAATGTCTTGGACATCTATTGACTTTTATATATTTGTCGTAATAACTCACATGCTTCGCACATGAATATTATGGGGATCAACTAATCGTTTGGATTTAGAATGTATTATGCTTGAGTCCAATTTTCTCTGTGTTAGAAACAAATGAGTAAATACTCTCAATTTCTTGGACATCTATTGACTTTTATATATTACTCGTAATAACCCACATGCTTCGCACGTGAATATTATGGGGATCAACTAATCATTTTGATTTAGAATGTCTTATGCTTGAATCCAATTTTCTCTGTGTTAGAAAAAAATGGTCAGAAACTCTCAATTTCCTGGGCATATATTGACTTTTATATATTACTAGTAATAATTCACGTGCTTTGCACATGAATATATTTTTTCAAGATATAAAACCTTTAATATACTAAATTTTTAGTGTAAAATTTTGATTATTGGCTTAATATAAACTAAAAAACTATATAATGAATAAAATTAAACAATTGGTAGTTGTAAAAAATGTTTATTGTATACAAAGCAATTAAAAGTTTATTGTGCAATCTAATAAAGTTTATTGTATACGAAGCAATTATAATTTTTTATAATTATCGATAACTTTTTGGGAGCTTTCTTAATCAATATGACATAATATAGTGAATTTAATCATCAATTTAATCATTTATTTTCTCATTAACTATTTATAACCCTTTGTGTTCTTATTAATCGTGATTTTCTTCTAACCAATATGTATATAAAATATAGTTAACTTTAATTATCATGTATAATAATATAATAGTTGGAGATAATTTTAACACATGCAATAATTGGTAATGAGGGAAATGATTGGTGAATATAATTGTAAATGGATAAGTTTAATTTTAATTACCAACATTTTTTAGATGTAATTTATTGAAACGTTTTACTTTTCTTATTAGTTTCATGATTGGAATGCATGAACTCTAATTAAAAAGCATGCAATAATTCTAATTAAAAGACATGAGGGTAATTTAATCATAATAAAAATGAAGATTAAATATGCTCACATTCTTACACTCCCTATTGCCAAAACTCATCAAACTTTTTATATAGTACTGATAATGATAATGATATGGTTTCAATTTCATATTATTCTTATGCCAAATCATGACCTTTAATCTGAGGCAGACGCAAGAGTAGACTTTTGGGCGGCAAGACTTGTGTAGATATATATTTGGAGGGGAAAATTAGGAGGTAAAAGTAATTTATCCGAGGACACAACTGAAAACTTCAAAATTTCCAAAGGAAAATGAAAGTAACTTCTAAAAGATCCACGGGGAAAGAATAGCAATGAGCAATTGTTTGGCTATAATTCAACCATAAAAAACTATGTTAAGGGTCTTTTTAAAAATTATAGCAGACTTGACACTCAAGCTTCTTGCATTCCATTATATTTTTTCTTCCTATCAAGTGTAGATATATAATTAAGTAGTTATATGTAGCAATTGGTTCCCAGCATGTACTAAAAAAGAAGATAATGACACAACATCAAGCAATTAAAGCATGGAATAAGACGTAAGCTCTTACGTTACACTCCTGGAATCCAAAATATAATGTTCAAGTCCGCAGAATTAAAGTAAAAACAAGTCTGTGGAAAACTCAATACAAGCCCGATATTGAAGTCTGCCAAACATCTATAAATAAGCAAATACCATAAGAAGAAGGCAGGGGGAATTAGAGTGGAACTTGGAGTTGAAACTAGTGTTAGTAAGAAACAATTGAGGGAAGCACTAGAGTTCTACTACTGATGCTCTTAAAAATTTTCTCTCATGTATAGGAAATAAAGAGAGAGAGAGAGAATAATGTACTAGGCTATCATCTTGTACCTAACTTTCTTTATTAATAAAAGAAGCTTATATAATTGATATTATTAACTTAAATCTTAATATTTAACTGCAAGAAATTGATAATGCATTTCAATTATGAACTATTAATGATATATGATGACAAATATCCTCATGAGATATATTATATTAATGAATATAATCCTTAAAAATAATAAAATATATAAATATTTTATCAATATATCATCACGTTGTTGCATCTCTCCGTATTACAGTATTAGAGCTCAGTTAAATTCTCTACATACCTTTTTGTCCACGCTTTCGGTTTACCAACTCTACAAGCCAAATTCTTGTGCCCTTATATTACGTTTCCAGCTGAAAAAAAAGAAAAAAGTGTACAAAGGCAGACGAGTTGATCTATAACACCTACATAACTCGCTCAGAAAGAGGGCATTCCCTTGCTGTGAATACTAAGGTTTGACAAAGTATCATGGCCAAAATAAATTTTGGGAGTCCCCATTTGGAACATGTACCAATTTTCTTATGTTCTTACGTCCATCCAGCTTCAAAACAACATGCCAGTTTCCTCCAGCTCACAGTTATCCAGCTTCAAGCAGCAGCCCTCACAGTGGTTACAAGCAAATTACACCAAATGTACAATCAATTGACAAGAAAAGATCATTATTTCTGGCTGTCAACAAAACATAGACATCGCAGAAGGCAACTAAAGTTCAGACACTGCGATCAAAAATATATGCAGCTTGAAATGAAAAGAATGAAGTACATCAGCCAATGGTTGAGCAAGTCGCATAAACCAACTCAGAGCTAGAACATTTTGGACTTGGCAGGAGGATATCAAGCAGGAGACAATCAACTGTTTCCAGTCGAGATTGGTAAAACGGTCCTCAGCACCCCCATTGCATAAAACGGTCCCTCAGTACAATGATGATGCATATTATGGCAAATCGAGAACTAATTTATGTCCAGGGAAAATGTATAATCTACAACGGCTACTTCCTTAATGATCAAAAGAATAGCTGTAAGATACAAGAAATATCTGTTTTTTTAAAGCAGGATCACTCAAAGGTACATGTATTTCTAAAACTCAAATACATGTGCACAAAACACAACGTAAGTTACAAAACAAAACCAATGATGAAAGTTTAACTTCATGGCAAAGAATTAACGCCTTCAGATTTTGGTGGGACTGAAAGCTTATCCTCTAGCATGAAAGAAAGATCATGCATCTGTGACAACAGCATTTCCACGTCTTCCTTGGTTTGGGTGGAAGCAATGTGGACATCTCCAATAGTGTCAGGTGCTGCCGAACCTTCACCCAAGTCACTTTTGGTGTCAATTACCCTGATGATGAAGTAGAAGGCACGTGAATTCCACAAGTAGAGCATATGTAGGCAAGTAAGACATATGCAAGTTTAGTGTATCAAATTGTAACCTCTATTAGAGCTACAAGCAAGTGTAAATTTTTTTTTTCCAACCCACCATCAGAACATGCTGAATGATTCAAATATGCCAAACCACCATCAGAACAACTTTCTCCAATGTTGATTGAAGGATTTCCAGCAATCTTAGAGATTACTCAGAAAGACAATAGGATCGTGTGACTATATCAGAAGTAGCACCTCACATACAAGATCCCAACAGGATCTTCTGGGCAGCCAAGTGGGGAGGTTATGGAAGGTGAGGGGGGAAATACCCAAGGGGCACCTCCTTGAAGATCTAACTGCAATCTCTCTAAGGCTTCTTCTAACAATCAATTTAAAGTATATTGCGACTATCACCAACAAAGCAGATGGACTCTAGACCACTACTTCTTGCGACTCAACTATGAATACCCTGTTAGGGTCAAACTAGACAAAGCCTTAAAGACAATCCAAAATTAGAAATTTATTAAGCCTCTCACCGATCACTTCCTCAAGTCTCTTGTTCACCCAGGTTACTTGTAACCCTCAAAAGTCCACTTCCTCTCTCTTTTAATATTCCTCCATGTATCCACACCAGCATACTACTTGCTGTTGTTTCTACTGTTAAAAATTTTTGGCTATCATCTTTAAGTGATGATATATTAGGTATCTTGAAGTGATTTGATTCCCTATTCTCTAAACCATAATTAACTGTTGACCTAAAAACTTCCCCAGAAAGGATACCACTATCATGGCCTCAAACATGCTCTCTTATAAAGGCTATGATATTGCACAACTAGGACAAGCATATGTTCAAAGTTTCATCAGACACAAGTATCTATTGATACACTGGTTCTGGGAAAAGGGACGGCATGGAAATCTTCATAACTGTTTCCTATGTAGTTGCACAACTTGATACCAGGGAAAAATTTTCTTCAAAGTGTAATCCAGTTACCCTTTGTAGGTGCCATAATGCGGTAACTTTAAGCAATGATGAGGTGAAAAGAAAGTTAAGACATTCTAGAACTTCACCGACCAGTATGTGATCATCAAAAGAGCAAACAGAGAAGAGGGAGGTGAATGCATAGCTACACCAACTACCAGGGATGTCATACAAACATTTCCCACCTATTATGTACCTGGTCAAAGTAAATAGAAAATTTTCTTCCACTGCACATAGATAGATAAGCTTCCAACAATGTTTGTACTTCTTTACGGTAGGGACATCAAGTTATACAAAAGACTATTTACAGGTACAGATATTTCTTATAAAGTAGCCCAACTAGCAGATGTATTCATCGACCATTATCAATCAAATATAATACATCTCCTGCACCATATCCCCAACCTCAGTTATCACCCCCACTAGCAATCTCTATAACAGAGTTTTTGAAATTATGAGAACAGACTATGGAGAGTCTCCACACACCGACACCAAATTCATGGCAAGCATCCAACTTCTGGAGGACATTACATCCAGCTACAGAATCTATGTTTTTTATATGTATAACAAAGCAAGCACATAGCATAGAAGATATTAACAATTGAAATGATAATTTGGAACAAGAATGTACAAGTACCTGTCAGAAGCAGAAACTTCTAATCTGATGTTATTCACTTCTGCAGAAAGACCTCCTCTGCTAGATGAGCTCGGTAAAGGATTTGCTTGTGAAAAGCTGCCAAAGTCCATTTCTTCCAAATCTTTGTCTGAGCTGAATACATTCAGTTCTGAAGTGCTTTCAGAAGCAAATTGCTCATGACTTTGTGTTGGAGCAGTTTGAGAATCTTGAACGTGAGTTGAGCTTGTGAAATCATTCCAATCATCAAATAAAACTACATCACTGCTCTTCGTGTTATTTGCAGGTGTACTTGCATCACTTTGCCATTTGTCAACCTGAAACCAATCAAAACTTGTTGAAGGATTGCTCATATGCTGTTGCGGAGAAATATCCTTCAGTTCGATGGTTGCGTCATGCTGCTCAGTCTGAGCAGCTGCATCTTTATTTAAATTATTCCACAGGTCATTGGAAGTCCAGTCACCAATTGAGGGAGAAGTTGCCAAATCAACCTTTTGATTTCCATCTTTGGGCTCTTTTACAGGTCCAAAAACAGAGTCCAGTTGCAAGGACAAATCAACATTGGTCAGGTTGTCTTGTGGCTGAGCATCCTTCACTCTGAGAGTTGGATCAGGCTGCTCATTCTGCGCAGATGCCTCCAGTTTTGAGTTGTTCCACAGGTAGTCAGAAGTCCAGTGACCAATTGATGGAGAATCTGCTGAACTATCCTCTAATCTTCCATCTTTTGACTCTTTCTTGGTTCCAAAAACTGAGTCTAGATGGGAAGAAATATCAACTTCAGATCCACCAAAAGGTTCAGGAGGTTTTGGACTCTCGTGGTGAATAGTTGCAGCTGCAGAATCTGCACTAGGGTCAAATGAGTTGGAAGCACCAAACCGATCTCCAAAATTAGCAGACTGGAAATCTGCCTCCCATCCAGAAAAGGCATCATTTTTTTGGTATGTAGAGGACTGAACAGCTAACTCAGAAGGCTTAGAATTCTCAAAGAAACTAAGATTATCATGAGTTGCACCTCCTTTAGGTTTTGCAGTAACAACATTATTGCTTGTAACAGAGTGCTCCTTGGGAGCATTGGAAGCATCTATCCTTCTTGAATCGTGGAAAAAATTATCCAGGTCAATTCCAGTCAATTTCAAATAACTTCTCTCAACTGGATTCTGATTTGATACATTTATCTCTCCTTTTGCTTCCTCAGCTGGCCAGCTTATTTTAAAATCTAAGAGCTCAGACAAGGAAATCTCAACCTTTGGTGTACTTTGCCCTCTGTTTAATCACCTATTTCCAATGGTGGTCCAACAGTTTCCTGCAATATCGTAGACTAAATTCATTAGAAAGATGAATTGCCAAATGTTGTAGAATACACTGAACTGCAAAAGGAAAAAGATTAGTCGGTAGACACTTCCCCACATTTCCACCTCTGCACTCCTGGAGTACTAAGTATATTATGGGTACAAATTTTATGTTCACATATTTTATGCTAACATGCATGATAGTCAATGCAAAAAGTGGCAGATAAAAAATTTCTTTTCACCAGACAGTATAGATTGGATCAAAGCATTAGAACTGAAAGTGCAATGAAACCAAGAATTCTTGACACTGAAAGTCTTCATTATAGAAAACTGCGCAATACCATGGTCAAGTTTATGCAGTAACAAAAGTTTAAGAGTAAAAAGCACTTCTTAATTTATCAAATGTAGGGCTCTCAAATGGAAAAGGAAATATCCAGAACCATACAAATTCTTACTTTACAACCTTGCCCTGTATTTGGCATGCTTCAAACAAGTGAAACAGTATAAGTTTTGGTGCAGCATCCACAACAAGAACAATGGGGATTTCAAGAATTTCACCTCAAGACGAATTTTTAGGCTGTCAGCAGTTTTTTCTGTTTGGTTTTAATGTATGAAGGTTAAATTTTCTAAAGAATTTTTTGTTTGATTTTATGAAATTCCAATTGAGGGGTATGTGGATATGTTCATCATTGCTGAAATAGGCCACAAAAGTCCTTATGTGGAGTTATGTTATGCAACAGAAGCGGGCATGATTACATTTATAACCAACATGCAAATATTTGCAACTATATTCCAACATGTACCTTCAGAAAATTAGCAAACATGTATGCAAAAAGATAATATCTCTAAAAGATTTCCCTCATCTCTCCCATTTTGTGGACACGTGGCGTTCACTTTTCTCTTCTAAGACATAAGTAGCTAAAAGCACTGTTCTTGACTTCTACCTAGTGCGATCAATTTTCACAATGACTGACTAACAAAACAATTAGACCTTAACCATTGACATTGTATTCACCAAATCCACTGTTATTCACTCAACTGAGCTACTTAAAGAAGACCAAGTAATTGCTTGCACTGTATTATCAACAAACTTTCCAATGAAGTTCAAATATTTTTCAACAGTGCTTTAAATTACCACAT
This sequence comes from Coffea humblotiana, assembly GCA_023065735.1. Lineage (NCBI taxonomy): Eukaryota > Viridiplantae > Streptophyta > Magnoliopsida > Gentianales > Rubiaceae > Coffea > Coffea humblotiana. Next base: position 18,542,575 of record CM041212.1, on the reverse strand, counting down.
TTCAATTACTATACTAATGAACCATTTCCCTATATCCCATTTTACGCATGATACCTTATACTCTTCAAAGTCTAACGCTTTTCCTCGGATTCGCCTACTACAATTTACTTCATATTTGACTAAAATAACACAATGAATCACAATTCCCCTATCAGCAATTATTCTTGTACATTTCCAACTATTCAAAAGATCCCATTTGTATCCAAACCCTTTTCTATAAACTCACAAAACTTCAATATAACTGATTATTCACCTTCAATTTCATCAAATATTTACACCCTTTTCACTAAATTAACCCCCCAAAAAAATCACGTCAGAACAAACAAAAATCAGCATAATCCAACTCAAATTATTCTAAAAAATTAATTAATTTTCGAAAAATAAATAAACTCAAAATTTTAAATGAAATTGAGCATACTGATCCATCAAGGTTGAGGGACTCGAGCAACCAGCGGTAAGCAAAAGTGTCCTTAAACGAAATGCAGTCCGGAACGATGTCGTTTGGCGGCCACAGTATATACAAAGAAGTGATTGCACCCCACGAAGAAGTCTTCCATTACAGTTCTTGCAGCGGAGATAAGGCGGTGATGGGTCGAAAGTGGATACGGATTCAGCTATTGAAGGCAAGGAAGGGAATGATTTCTCGGTCGGGTCGTAGAGGGATAGTCCAGCTTCTGCTCGGGTCGCCCGTTTGAGTTGTTGGATCAGATCCGTCGGAAGCTCGTAGGCCATTGATTTCGGAGTTTGGGGAGCTTTGGGGGGGAACTAAAATGGAGAGAGTAGAATTTGCCAAAGCAAAATAAAGCAGACGAGGAAAGGAGCTTCAAATGCTTGTACATTTAATTTTATGCATTAAAGATTTGTACATCTTCGTGCAATGGGTTTATGAGGCCGATCAAACCGGTTAAACCGATATAAACCAATTAAAAGAACATTATTGTTTTCGATTTAGCTCAAAACCAAGAATTTGGGAGGTTTCTATTTATTTCCTAGATTTGCTTATTTATCAATTATCAAGTTTTAAAACTTTTCAGGGGAAAGAAATCGATCAAATGGTTTGAGGAGAGGAAGTATAAGTGAGAGATTCCGAATTTGATCCCTCCCACTTACACTATAACAAAAAAAGTTTTAAAAACTTTCATCTTCAGCTAGAAAATAAAAGTTAAAGCATCAATCATTTAGATTAAATTATATATATATATATGGATTTAGGGCATTCATTAGCATACCTAATATTCACCTAATATATTATATATATACACTCATACTAATAATTATTATCCTCTCTTGCATTTATATATTTTCTTTATTTAATCTTGCTACCCTCCATTGTATTTATTTACTTTCCCTAATTAATCTTATATTTTCAAAAATATAACACTCAAAATATATTTTAACGGCTGGACACTAGTTAGACAAAACGTGTATATATATATATGTATGTACACACACAAAGTATTCTGTGTCCTCTTTTATAGTTTTCCTATAAGAATCATAGTTATTTGATTTTTTTTTGTCATCGTTACTATTTATTTATATTATCCTATTCTATCCTAATTTAAGGGAAGAGATCCAACTACGCCTACGGGAGGTCGATGAGGACTGAATCATCAACGGATCAGACGGGTGTACCAACATCGGACCTAAGGGGGAGATCCAATTAGGCCTATGCACCCTGTATGGATTTTTTTAGAGAAATCATAGTTATTTGATGGCTAGCATTAGTTAAGACACATTTGAAAGAGTCTTTGACATTCACCATAATGAAAATGTAGCTTCTTTGGAGTGAAGCGTAAAGATAGAGAAGAGTCTCATAAATATAAAAGGGAAACAAAAAAAAATTGAATTCGGAAACAAAATACAAACGAACAAGGAATTTAAATTAACTCTCGGATAAAAAGTCATATGTACAACTAGAAAACATATGTAGTGAAACAGGATGGGGAAAGTGCAAATATTCTTTTTCTTTTTTTAAGATTACGATAATAGACAAAATAAAATGCTGGATAAGGTATAAAAAATCAACGGCTCTCAATTCTTGGACTTGTAGGCATGATTCTAATAGTTAAGTAAGTAGGAAATTGAATTATGTTTAATAAAACTTTTTCTCTATTATACAAGTGTTTCGTTTTAGTTTTATAATAGATATAATTTATGAATAAGTTTTTTTATACAATGTCAGTGTACATTTTTTTTAAACTAACAAGTTTTGATCATTATCACATAACATGAATTCAAATTTGAAATTCAAATAATATACATGTGATGTGCATCCATAACTGTTATTGTAAAAAAAAAAACACTACATTATCAGTATATAAAAAGTTATACCATAATTTACATCATGCCTAGATTTTGATCCGTAATTAGTTCAAAATCAAATCTATACTTTCTATCATCTTGTCGAATAAAAAATACAAGAAAAACATGGTGCATCTTTAGAACTTGACCACATATTTCATTGTCCGTCAACTTCAGTCGGCCAACTCTTGAAGTGGCTTAAAATATTTTCCATCTTAAAATGCTAAGGCGAACAGCCCATACATCTTTGGGCTTCCTTGAGACAATCCTGCAAACATGCAAAGTAGTTTAAGTATATAAGAGTTAGCAACATAAATTCACGTGTAAGTTTCAGTAAAATTGGCTAATTTACATTGCTAAGTAAGATTATATCCATGCAAAATTTTGCAAAAGCGATTGTTTAATTACCTTGTATTTTGCATTGTTGCCAATGAGAAGTTAATATAGTAGAGGAGACAATCATGACTACGAAACTGTAGATCAAGTTGAATAGTTTTCACTTGTTGATTGAAATTGTATCCTTGTCGGACAATTTGTTTGCTAATTTTTAGTCGTATTTGGCTTGTCATAATTCTAATTTTGTCATTTCTAGGAAAGCTTATATGTTTTTGTGATTTTTCTACCACATTTGAAGTAATTAAAATACAAAGTTAGGACAATTCCTTTGGGCTATCTCAATAGTTAATGAGCCTTCTTCCTCTGTAACTATTTACTTACTTCAGATCTCCATTTATATCAATAAAAAGTGCAACTTTGTTATATCAAAATCAATAAAAATCAACATGACTGAGTCTTTGGAGCTGTGGTTTTGTCTCATAATTCAAGTTAGTTCATTTCTAGCAATTGATGGTTAATTATGAAATCTTTGAACTAAGCTAACACACAGAATTTTAATCAAAATACATGCAGAAAGTTATTAAATGATTATGAAAAAACTTATTTGAGCGTGTAATGAACTCTCCAATCTTTGGAGCATATCATCTGTAGAATTTTTTATGCAAGCTACATATCATGAAATCACATTTCTACAAATTATATGCCCCAAGGATTGGAAAATTCATTACATGTTCTAATAAATTGTTCATAATCGTTTAGTTCACCAAGTTACAACTATTATATTAATCAAATGGCATGGACAAGTTTACTAATGGACAATTGGAGCAATAGAGATGAGATGTTGAAGGGTGTTAGTGAAAGCTCAATATTTCTTAAAAAAGATGAAGCCTATTTTAAGACATGGTTTACGGTTCCAGAATCGCGAGTTCCAATATAAAAGCCGAAGATTTCGATTCTTCTGAAAGGTGGAACTAAACCAACCCTTAGAGGGATGGTTACGATTACTGTTACAGTTTTTGAATATCCAATTTTGGTCTAGTTTGTGTTTCAATTTTATTCCAATTACGGTTCCGATTTCTTTCTGTTACAGTTTCTGTTTGTTTAGTTATGCTTAAACACTTTTTATTACAAAATTAATTTTGAGCAAATATAACAATGAATGTAGGAAAAAAATTTATGAAAAGTAGCTCATTGTTAATTGGATTGAATTGGTCTTGGACTTAGGTGCGTTTGATGAAACTGAAGTCTAAAAAATTGAAAGCTGAAATTTAAATTATGAATTCATTAAGTTATTGAATTATTAAATATTAAATTAAATACATTTGAGTGTATATCATATTCAGTGATAAATGAATAATTTATCACTTATTTTTGGGAGCAAGTTTTGCTTAAAAAATTTAATACAATTTAATTAATTCAGATGTTTAATTTTTAGTTATCAAACACATCTGAATATATTAAGATTTGAATCCATTAAATTTAAGTGCTAAATTAAGTTACCAAACAGGATCTTAGATTTGTTATAGGATATAAGCTTACTAATGAGATGGGACAATGAGTTGTCGGTCTAAGATTGGAGCTGTTGGTATTATTTACTAATTATTGATATTAAACTCTAAATTGGCCAAATAGGTTTAGATAGTAAGTGTTGTTTTAGATGGTTTAAACTAATCCTAAACCGTCGATTTAGGTTTCAGTTCAGCTTTTTGATGAATCTAAACCTAAACCTTTAGTCATGGTTACGATTCCGGTTCTAATTTGATTCCGATTCCAATTCAACATACTGCCTGTTCGATTCTGATTCAAATCTAAACCTTATGAATTCCAGGATGATGCTGATGACCATTCACATGATAGGGGTCGCTTGACCGACCCAAGTTCTTACTGGCCCGGTATTACACGAGTGTTGAACCTTTTTTATGGCCCAACCAGGCGAGGTTAGGCCGATCTGACACTATTGACAGTTCTAAAAAATCAATGTTAACTCGAAGAGTGGAAAATGAAATTTGTTCCAATTTTGTTATGCAACAAATCAATTATAAATAATACATTGATGGTGAATAATACATGTGATTTTCATCTTCTAGGCACTCATAATTTGGCATGTTGCATTAGATCCTTGACAAAATAACAAATTATGTATGTCTCTCTTCATAGAAAAGTCCTAGTGGAAGGTAGCTCTAAATCTTGAATTACTACCATTTTAAATCCTCAAATATAAGGCAAATGAATTATAATCCTATCTTAAATTTTGTTTTGCAAAGCTCAAATTAAAATGACACTCATGATTAAAAATTTAAGAACTTTTGGGAAAGAAGATTCAAACTTAAAGGAGTAGAATAAAAGTTTCTTCTGATAATAAAACATAAATCATGGCCTACAATGATTGTCACTCATATAAACAAAAACTACAGACCTAAATGCTATGTATAAGAAATTTAAGCATTATTTTATCTTGAAACTTTTTTTTTTGAAAAAATTTTATCTTGAAACTTTGAGAGCTTCTTCGATAATTTCGTTAGTTATAACCTAAAGTGGAAATTATTTTGTATTAAAAAGGTGCAAAAAAAAAAAAGAGAGACTTGTTTGCAATGTCATATTATTGCTTTCTTCAACCCAAATAGTATATACATAATCAGGATAGAGCATTTGAGATTATTGGTGCCTAATTAACTTAGTCCTGTAATAATTAATAATTGTAATGGAACACAATGAAACATACTTGTTTATGAAAAAAAAGGAGAGAAAGATGCAAATATATGAAAAACTTGTTTATCAAGTGGCTCAAACAAATTTGTTTTCAAGTTAATGCTTTTTAGATAGAAGATTGATGATTAATTAGTTCTCCAATTTTTAGAACATTTTACCTCGCCTAATTATTTCTTAGTTTAATTCTTTTCTATAACTCCACAACTGTAAAACCCTCCTCCTTCAGTAATATTCTAAAAAGCCTGATAGAAAGTCTAATTCCAACATCTTCTTGTATGAGTTTTTAAAAAGTATGGTACACAATTTTAGCTTAATAAAAATTTTTGTGAAGAGGCAACCTTAAGCACAAGCAAATAATTACTCGAAACAACTATTTTTATGGCTCCTCTAGGAAATTTAGAGATTTTGTTTTGCCAGATTTTATGGGGGTAATTAATGATTCCTAGCAAAAGATGAAAAAAAATAAAAATTGAGATTACAAATTAATATGAGTCCTTACATTAACTATCAATATTTTCACACAAACATTATATACACAAACATGTGAAAGTCGAACTAAGCAAGAGGAGGGAGATATTACCTTCCTACATCACCAGGCTTGACTAGCCCTGCATTCACTCGAAGACATGGTACAGAAGCTGCAGTTTTAATCATCTCTGGAGCCTCAACTACTACAATAGGAGAACCAATTCCAAGTTTTGAGCCCTTTGAAGCCAACTTCATCTCTTTTGATGGTTCTTGATCCAATTCGCACTTGGTAGCTAGACACTGGATTTTGATGCTTATGTACTGGGATGGTGATTAAGCAATGGTATTTGTGCTAGCATAAGGATATTTTGGCATGGAGGAAATGGAAAATGCCATTGATGAGGCTGTTTAGAGCAGTGTGGAAACTGGATATCGTGCTTGTGGTTCTTGATGCTTTTGTCAGTTCATATCATTTTGCAAAGAACGAAACCGCTAGAGACAAGCTGCTGCTAAATTATGGACTACGCGTATTGGTCTGGAAACAACACATAAACCTTGTTAATATTTTAATTACAAAATGCCACCAAAAGAGTATATATTTTCACTTTTCCCCTCATACTTTTATTGATTGTTAATATTTTTAGTGTCACACAATTAACCATTTTAGTAGCCGATATTGCATGAAAATGACATACATGTCCTCAATGAATTTAATAAGGAGAGGAACTTGTAATTCGACATGTTAAAAATAGAAAGACAAATATGTACTCCAACAAAGTTTTGATTTGTGGACAAAAACCCTCTTATATATAATCAATTTGTCCAAATTTACGAATTAATGATTTTATTGAAGACATATTTCTCCTTTCCTTACAGTATGTGCATAGCAAATGATGAAATCAATTTCCATTGAAAATTGTTAGGATGATTGTGTTATGATGAAAAATAAAAAAAGAAGATATTTATGAACACATCATATAACTACAAAATTATGAGGGGAAAGAAAAAGAAGCATAGTTGGAGACAATAATGTAATGTGGCCCTTCATAGGAACAAAAAAAATTCATCAGATGCTTTCCTTTTGCCTCAAAAATACACATATCCCGTAACTAATATGGTATTAGGTGAAAAAGCAATGCATGTTGTAGGCAAAGTGATAGGTTCTTTGTAGGTTAACTCTGAAGGAAAAGAATCTTAGTGCCATTTCTTAATTTGTCCATGACACGTTAATTGGCATTTAAAATTGGTGCATTTTTCAAGCACAATATGGATTGGAAGTGGTCCGAGTGGAGCTTTGGATGAACATGCTGCAAATTTAATAATTGAGGCAATAAAAACTTACTTATATGTAATAAACCAAAAACTCTAAATTCAGAATGTAATGGATTATATGTATGATTTTTCCTCGTATATATTTGATCCACAATTTAAAATAGTGTGGTAAAAACTAAGACAACACAAAACATATGTGCCACTAATCTGAATAAAAAAAGCTGATGGACTCCATTCAAATTTCATAAATTTCAAGAAGTCCTGCAATCGCCCGTGTCCATTCAATCCCGGTCTCCTTCCTTTCACACTTGCTCCATCTCACTCCTCTAAAATTCGACCACTTTTTCAGCCCAAATCAAAGAATCCCAGAAAAACCCACATTTTATAAATCCCTCTTAGATTAGAAAAAGAGGGACTGAGAAAAATATGGCATTAAATCCAAGAATATTGAAGGCAGGATTGGGGCTATTGGCAGTTTGTTTGGCAGCCTATATTTTAGGTCCACCATTATATTGGCAATTTAAGGAAGGTTTAGCATCTGTCAAGCGTTCATCATCTTCTTCTTCTGCATCTCCTTACACTACCTCATCTGCGATTTCTTGCCCTCCATGCCACTGCGATTGTTCTGCTCAGTCGCTTCCCTCCATTCCCCAAGGCAAGCATTTTAATGAGTACTTTAGATCTTATTAGATCTCTTGATTTTAGTTGTTTATTATGGATATTAAGTTGATTTGTTTGGTAAAAGAATTGATTTTGTGTCTGACCCATTACTGGAAATTAGCATATTTAGTTAATTGGGTGAAAAGGAACGAATTTTTTAGTGATTTTTGGATGACCAATTGTTTTTGTGCTCATTTATCCATCTGGGTATTTAAGTTTGGGTGAAAATTTTGACCTGTTAACTGAGTATAGTTCAGTTATGTAAAGGAGTGATATTTTTTGTGAATGTGGATTCGTCAGCCATTTGGGTATTCATATCTTGCAAGAAAATTAGCTATGTTTGATGAATTTACTGTTTTTAATCAGTAGATGAACACTTTTTACACTTCCCGCCAAATGGGGATTTGTAATTCACTAAAGTTTTCCAGCAGGGGAGGGGTTGGGGTTAGAGGTATTTGAACCCAGGACCTCTAATTCCTGGGCCTCAACCTTAGAGGTCATAATATTCTTTAGTTAGCCAGATATTACAATATTGTTGTACCTGTATGAGTGTGCTTGCAACTTGCAAAGTCACTTCCATTGAGTTTACCGAGTCACTGTGTTCCAGTTATGTCAAATCCTTTACATAGTTAAGCCTGATAGGTGTAAGAGAATCAAGCTGCTCGACTTGAACTGCAAGCAGCTTGGTCAACTACTCTCGGTGTTGACCGAGCTCGAGTTGAGTTTGAGCTGCTCATTTAATATATTCGAGCCGAGCTTGAACAGGAAAATAGGGAGGTCTATTGCTTACGGGCTCAATCGAGGTGTTGCCTTCTTACGTATATATATGGGTATCAGCTTTGTTTGAGAATTACATGAAGACCTCGTTGATGATGAGCTAATTAGTATGGGCTAATAAAGTCTTTTTAGTGCCCAAAAAATAATAACCCACAAAACACGCTCTTCTCCTCCATCGTGTTGTTCAATCCCACTACCTCTCTTCTCACTTTAGAAACCCTCTTTTTCTCCCTCTGTAAATTTTAGATCATCTCACCTCACGGAAGCCACCTTTGATTCAATAGTCTTTTTCAAGTCATTTTGTGGATTTAGAAGATTGGGCTAACAAAAAAATTGGGAATAAAAAATTGTGGGTTTGATACATGAACTAGATACTCCAAACATTGGATTTTCTGGAATGGAACTTCGTAATTTTTTGAAAATTTTTCTGTTTGATGGTTGCTTTGGCCAACTGATGGTAACCTCGATCTGCTTCAGTAGCTTTAATAGTTTGAATTAGAGTTTAGATAGCTTCCCATTTTATTATTCTGGGGATTGAAAATTATTGGTATTTGGTGTTCCTTCAAGCTTGGAAATCTCTTGTATTTGTTGATTGTTTGATCTGCAAGTTGGTGATGGTAATGAGCTTGAACAATCATTTTTTTTTTTTTTAATTTTGGACTGCAAGCTGCTGGAAAAATGGTTGTGGCATTAGAGTGCTCGATCAAGCTCGAGTATGCCTGAGTCGAGCTTGGGTTAAGAAAATGTATACTCGACAAGCTCGAGTATGCCTGTTGAGGATCGAGTTGCCACATGCTCGAGCTTGACTCGACTCGATTTCTCACCTTTTGGCTTTGGAAGACATAGATAAACATTTATTCATCCACTTGCTTAGTTTTTTTTTTGGGGGGGGGGGGGGGTTGTGAGGGACACGGGGAAAAGTTTAGTCTGCCATTTGGTCTTGTTTGGTCAGAACTGCATGCATTTAGTTTGCGACATTTTTTTTTTTAAAATATTCCCCCCTTTCTGGGAGAAGCCCCGCGACAAGTGTAAGGTGGCGGGTGAGAGAACACGGGAAAAAGTTTAGTCTTGCATTTGGTCTTGTTTGGTTCAGAACTGCATGCATTTAGTTGCGGACATTTTTTAAAAAAATTTTCCCCCTTCTGGGAGAAGCCCCATTACAAGTGTAGGACAAACAAAACTTTATGCAATTATGCTTCATATCAATTAGTGTCGGAAATGATTTCAACAGGAGATGATATGTATATTACTAAACTGCATCACATTGATGTAGTCTTCCTTCTGGTCTTGTTTGGTTCGAACTGCATTTAGTTGCCGAGTATCTGTTTCAGGCAAGCACCATAACAAGTGCAGGACGTAGAAATTTTTAAACTTGTCAACCAAGTAATGGAAAGTATTCAACAGGAGATGATATATGTCAAAATTAAAGGTACATCTACTAGCACTTGATTTAGCAGAAAACCAATTGCAGCAAGATAGAGTGGACAAGGGAAAGGAGGGTGGGGGTTTGTGGATTCGCAAGAAATATTACGTTCAGTCTAGGTCTGCGTTGGTAGAGATTGACTTTAGCAGTCTTTCTATAAGGTCCTGGCTTATTTTGCCCTCAAATCATAGCTTTTTTGCTGGTTTCTTGTCAGAATGGTTAAGGTTCTCTATAGTAAACTTTAAATGTATTCAACGGAGGAGATGATATGGATGGATACTAAACTGCATCAACATTGATGTAGTCTCCTTCTGGTCCTTGTTTGGTATCGAAATTGCATTTAGTTGCCGAGTATCTGTTTCAGGCAAGCACCATAACAAGTGTAGGACGTAGAAATTTTTAAACTTTGTCATACCAGTAATGGAAAGTATTCAACAGGAGATGATATATGTCAAAATTAAAGCGTACATCTACTAGCACTTGATTTTAGCAGAAAACCAATTGCAGAAGATAGACGTGGACAAGGGAAAGGAGGGTGGGGGTTTGTGGATTCGCAAGAAAATTATTACGTTCAGTCTAGTTCTGCGTGTAGAGATTTACTTACAGTTCTTCTAAAGTGTTTGGCTTTATTTTGCCTCAAATCATAGCTAGCACTTGATTTAGCAGAAAACCAATTGCAGAAGATAGAGTGGACAAGGGAAAGGAGGTGGGGGTTTGTGGATTCGCAAGAAATTATTACGTTCAGTCTAGTTCTGCGTGTAGAGATTTACTTTACAGTTCTTCTAAAGTGTTTTTGGCTTTATTTTGCCTCAAATCATAGCTTTTTGTGGTTCTTGTCAGATGGTTAAGTTTCTTAGAACTTTAAAATGTAAACGAGTGCTTATATTGGAGAAAACTGCTAGAAACTGGGAAATGAGGGTAAGCAGAATGTTGTCAGAGTATCTGAGGAAGATTTTTGTCTTTTGTCAAATTTATCTTGGTGGATGATGGATAACTAATTTTCCATTCTTTGTCATTTTTCTGTAACCTATTCATCTTGCATTCTTATAATTTTTGCTTTTAGAAATTTTGATAGTAGTAATGCTAATTGCTATGTCCTGAACATGTGAAGGTTGATTGAGCTTTAAATTTTTCACTCAAGACTTATATATTTGTTAAGGAGTTCCTGCAGTATGGTATCTGTCTTCCTTTTTTTGGTTTTCCATGGTATTCTTTTCCTTCTTTCTTTATTGTTCATGGGTATCTGCTTCATGTAACCATTTGGATTGAGTAAACTCTTGCCATTTACTTTCTGATCAGTCACTTGATCTTGTACATTAAACAGTTTCTAATGTTGATAATCTGTCTTTACTTCGTGCAGGTTTGAGCAATAATTCCTTTGCAGGTCAGTGCTCGGATGCTCTCTCTCTTCTTTCTGTTTTGCTTTTATGTATATGTGCCTCTCTTTATGGTTCTAGAAAATGCTTAAGCTATGATATGTGTACCCTCTTTTGTTTTTTTTTGAGTTTTGTGGGAGGCATGTTTAACTTTAATGCTGATTCTGAATGTCTAGTATATTTTCACTTTGAAATGAGACATGGGTTTGGCATCGTAATTCTTGTTGTAATGCCTTTCTATAAAAATTAAAGAGTGCCTGACACTTAGTGCAGGATGTTTTGAAGTCCTGGGTGTTTGTAAAGCCATTGCAATTCTTGTTGTAATGCCCTTCTATAAAAATTAAAGAGTGCCTGACACTTAGTTGCAGGATGTTTTGAAGTTCTGGGCTGTTTGTAATGCCATGGACTTTTAGGAAGAGGGACAGAATAAGTTTTCAGCTGCAGTCACAGCTAACAGGGTAGACATGAGCAATTTAGCATCTATTTTGCCTAGGTGGGGGGATCTTTGGTAAAACATGCTCCTGGTTCAATGCCTTCTGAAGGAGCCCTTATGGCGTTTCTTGTGAAACCTCTGAGCCTGACACAGTTAACTTATTATAATTCTTATATCATTTACTATCTAATTGCATGATTTGGCATGATTACTCAAGAATGTTTCATTTTATTTAAATGCAAAAATAACCTACACTTTTATATTGGGGATTCCTTTGTCGCGTGGTTATGGTTGAATATTTGCATATTGATATGCTTGGCTGCTATTTTTGCAGAATTGAATTACATCATACTTTTTGTTGGGGATAGTTCAATGTTTGAAGCATTTTTATTTTTAGAATTTGGTTGACTTGTTTGAAAATGGTATATTTTCTACATTTTGTTATCCACAATCACATGCTAAATGTGTTCAGTCACATATTTATGTTTCTGAATACGTAGAATTTAACTACCTATCTAACCTAATGTCAGATCTGGATATAGATGAGGAATGGCTGTCCAATAACACTGCTGCTTTAATGCATAGACATTTACATATTATTGTTCTATATGGCACAATTCTTTTCCTTGAGATTTGTTCTTGTGCATTGGTCATACATAATGTAAAGAACTTCTTGAGGGGGAAAACAAAAAGTGATGAACTTGAATTTTGAATTATCATTTTTTCCGAGCTCCATTTCTTTGCAGGACTTCTTATACCCTGCATCAATTGTTTCTGCTGTTGTTTGTTCACAGATTGTGCAAAACACGATCCAGATGTTAGTGAAGACACAGAAAAGAATTTTGTAGAACTTTTGTCCGAGGAATTAAAGCTGCGAGAAGCTGAAGCATTGGAAAATCAGCAACGTGCTGATATGCAATTGCTTGAGGCCAAGAAGATGACCTCCCAATATCAAAAAGAGGCAGACAAGTGCAATAGTGGAATGGAGACCTGTGAAGCGGCAAGGGAAAAATCTGAAGCAGCTTTAGCGGTGCAGAAGAAACTCACTGCCATGTGGGAGATGAGAGCTCGTCAGAAAGGATGGAAAGAAGGCGCTGCAAAGTCTCGCATACAAGAAAATGTACAGGCTATGTAACTCTAGCGGCCGTGGGTATCGTTGTTAGTTGGATAACTCGCATGGAATTCGTCTTCTTAGGGTGGAAGTTCTCCATATTCAGAGGCCTGAGCTCGAAGTGAGCATTAGGTTGATGAATTTCCACCCAGTGTCTATTTTACAGTATTAGGTCTCTTACACAAAGCATACAAGCGATATAGATTTGACGTCATACCTTATAGTAATGTTGATTTCCAATTGTAGGATGCTTTGGGAAGTTTGTGATTCATGTTACTACCACTTCTGGGAAAGTTTTGGATTGTCAAATCAGCAATTTATTGGTTTTGTGATGATTATTTTTCAATCTTCAACTGTGGTTATATCTTGACAGCTTGAAGTTCTTGGATTTAGATGCAACAGTAAAACTGAGTAGTATTTCATCTCGTAAGAACAGGAAAGGAACTGAAATTGAAAAAGGGTGGTAAACACCTCTGAAATGGCAAGGAACTGAATAGTATCTCATCTGTTATTTTGTCCATGTTTGTTTAAAATTTTAAACATATGCCCTTCAACCATCTTTTTGTTTCACTTACACATTTACTAACAAATGTATTGCGGTAAATTTTTCTAAAAAAAACCACAAAAAAAAGAGCTAGACTAAACTGATCTTTGAATTAGGCTCTTTCAACCAAGGCCAAGTTTAAATGACAAAGCAAAATACCTATTGATTTAGTAAACTTCGTTATAAAGATTTGGGTCAAATTGAGATGGACTAAAAAGTTGAAGGATGTGAAGTCTGACGCGTCTACAACATAGATTTTGGTTGCAAAATCAGAATTAACAATAGACTTAGAGGCGCAATGTGAAATTTGTTTAATAATCAGTACGGAATATATAGAAAGTGTGATTTTATCAGTGAAAACACTGAGCCAAGGGAGATTGACTCTTCTAAATTCTTTGGAGTAAAACAAGAACAATTCTTCCAATTTCATCTAATTTTGGTCTTTCCCTATGGAGGGGCTCTTTTCCTAGTTTTATTTTCACTTGTTTAAATAAATTCTCTCCTAAGATTTTCTAGTGAGAGATTGATCTCTCTTAGGATTTTTTAGTGAGATATTCTTCTCCCCTAAATTTTTCGAGTGAGAATATTTTTTTCTCCTAGAGTATTTTTATCAGAGTGTTTTTCGTTTTTCAACTTTTTTTTTTTCAGTTGGTGAAATTAAAGATTTAGTAGATCTCAAAGTGGTTGTGACTTGTGTCATGGCCATTTCTTCTTTTTGATAGTAAATGTCATTTCATTCAATAAATCTTCACTAATAACAGAAATTACATCAAATAAACATGATATGAATATATATAGATCCCAAGTCAATAGATATAGTAGATCTAAGAAATCAATACAAATAAGATAATATTAATGCTTCTATATGTCTTCCATTCAAATGAATTATTGTAACCCAATACATTTGTGCATGTTGTGACTACTTCTAAAATATATAATAATCATTATCATTATCATTATCAATATTATTATTATTATATAAAAAGTATGATGAGTCTTGACAATAAGGTGTGTGAGTGTAAGCATATTTTGATCTTAGTTTTTGTTTTACCTAAATTATTCTTATGTCTTTTAATTAGAGTTATTGCATTTCAATCATGATACTAATAAGAAAAATGAAAATTTTCAATAAATTACATCTGAAAAATGTTGGTAATGAAAATAAAGCTACGTATCTACAACTATATTCACCAATCATTTTCTTCATCTCCAATTATTGTATGTGTTAAAATTATCTCTAATTATTATATTCTTATGCATGATAATTAAAGCTAACTATATTATATATATATATATTGGTTTAGAAGAAAATCACAATTAATAAGAAGACATATGTTATAAATAGTTAATGTGAAAATAAAAGGTTAAATTGATTATTAAATTCACTATATTATGTCATATTGACTAAGAAAACTTCAAAAAAAAATATCGATAATTATAAAAATATAACAGAAAAGGTTTACAACTACTGAAATTGATAAAAATTTGTTGTATCCAAATCATATTGTTTTAGTATGTATTTTGCTCAGGTTTTGTTATATACACTAGTTTGACACAACATAGAAAATTTCTTCTTCTTACCATCACAATCCAAGCAAAATATGCAACAACTTAGTTTAGATATGATAATCTTCCATCTTTAGAGTTTAATAAACTTTTAATTGCTTTGTACATAATAAACATTTTCCAACAACTAGCAGTTGCTTAATTTTGTTTATTATATCGTTTTTAGACAATATTATACCAACAACGTAACTTAAATATGATAATCTTCCATTTTTTAGAGTTTTTATAGCTATAGAATGCACAATAAACTTTTAATTTCTTTGCACACAATAAGTATTTTGTACAATTACCAATTATTTAATTTTGTTCAATTTATAGTTTCTTCGTTTATATTATGCCAATAATCCAAGTTTTGCACAGAAATTAATATATTAAAGATTTTATATCTTGGAAAAATATATTCATGTGTAAAGCACGTGAATTATTACTAGTGTCAATATAAATGATTTTTTAAAATAGTACTAGCTAGTCTATCTACATACAATATATACAAAAATAAAAATTTTAATTTGAAAAGAGATTGCATTATCCAGACCCGCTAGTATACCAAAAAATGTTTACAGTGCCTGTGTCGAATAGACCAATGCTAAATGCTGTGCAGTTTCATGAATATTTATTGCTCTGTTATAGACAAATTTCTTTTGCCAAAGATGATCAAACCTGAATTTAATAACTTATCTTGAACAGATAGTTTCTTATCTTTGTCAGAAGAAGTATGTAGAGCACGAAGATATACTCAATGAAGGAGAACAAACACTTCTCTGAGTACTTCTTGCAGTTTTCAAGAAAAAAAATTTTAATACAAAAATAGATGTTTCTGACATCTTGTAAGAATGCCGAGATAAAATTTTCATTGACACTGCAATAAACCTTCGGTCCAGATTCCATGCCTTATCCTTTGCAACCTAACTTTTCTATATACAAACAAAGATAATCAGCCAGTTCACAAAAATGTAGGACCCTAAGTACCATCCCCCATTCCCCTAACCACCAGCCCATCGCCTTGGTGGGGTGGGAGATCAAGGTTTCAATTATCACAATAAGTGGCTCTTCCAAAAAATCCAGACGGGTGCGTTGTGCACCAGTTTGGTCCGGTGGTGGTTTAGTCCCCACCTATCCCTCATAGGTCTGGTTGGATCTCTTCTTAGATAGATTAAGATAAAGTAGGATAGATAAAATAGCGATGAATGACAAAAAAAAAAAAATACCATTCCCCTTATTTTATTTTGTATTTTTTTGGGTGAAACATAAGTACCATCCATCTCATATCTTCTTGATTGATGATTAGTCCAGTTGCATCAACCTTTTAATCACTAGCTACCCTCTTTTATTATTCTTATTGAGAAAAGCAAAAAACACAACAACGATCACTTAATAGGAGGACCAAGGCCCTAGCAGGCACAATCTAAAAGCTTAAACCTATTGTTTCAAAAATGCATGTTCTTCATTTTAAACCTCTGCCTTATTCTAGAAGACAAAATATTGTAACCTGTCTTATAAATAGGTAAAATTACACAAGTACAAGAATATGGGCATGTTTAGAGTAGTAAAACTTTCTAAATTATAGATTAATCTCTTCTACATTATTAGTGTATGTTTAGTTAATCTTAGGATTAACAGAGTGTGAACTTCATGGAAGTAACAAACCAATTCGAAAAAAAGAAAAGACTTACATAATTATGCAAAAGAACCACCTTCATAACGTGATAATATTTGTAAAACTGATCCTTCTGAATCCGAATATTGTACACAAGTTGATCAATTAGCATTTTTTACAGCAGTAATTGATCCTGAAGAAATGGTAATTGAATCATATCTTTGAAACATGTCAGCCAAAAACAAAGATGCTGTGAGAGTCACATAGTCTTTAGCAGCACACTGTTTGTTGGATTCACTTGGTGACCCTGTCTGTGGTCCATTAGACCAAAAAAGATAATTCAATAACTCCTGACCCTTTTCTTCAGTAAATCTTCCAGGCTCAAAATTTTCCGGATTATCAAACACCTTTGAATCCCTCATCACCAATGGTTGATAGCCACAAAGAAGCTCACCTTTCTTGATCTCATACACTGAATCATGTGAAGTCAACTTGAAGTCTTTCCTAGCTCTTGCATATTGCAAAGGAACTGGAGGGTTAAGTCTCAAAGCTTCATAAACGAAAGATTGGACCAGCTCCAATTCTTTGATGGCTTCAAAACTAAGCTTTGATGAATCTGTTCCAATTTTTTGTCTAACTTCATTTCTGAGTTTTTCTTGACTCCCTGGATTCTGGTCATCTCCCAGAGCATTGACAAGAACAAGGAAAAATAATGAGAAGCCACCAAAAGCATTGAACCCTAGCATGAATAAAAGATTGTGAACCGTTTCTTTTGCAGTTAGATTGAACTCTTTTTCACCCCTTTGTATTGCTTCTGTGCCTTCTTCTTCAATGAATTTGACGAGCTTGTTATAGCCACCTTGGACAAGCCAAAATGGGTATTGAAAGGAGTGGAGGAAGATTTCTTCTAAGGGTTGGAGAATGCCAACTTTGACAGTTGGGAGGAGCTGCAATCCAAGCCATGTATCAATCATGGCGAAACCGGCTTTTGATATCTCAGGGGAAGTTGAGGGATCAGCTCCAGTTATGCAAATAGTGAGGAAATTGAAGAGAAATTGTTGCAAAGGAGGGATGACGTTGGATGAGCCAGATTTGGAGATGTCAGATTCAATTGTTGCCCACATGGTGTCCAGCTTGCTCACCATTGTTTTCACCCATATAGCTGAGCTCCTTTTTAGGACGTCCATTGAAAATTTCTTGAGCTATCATAATGATCAAACAAATCTTGAAAATTAAACACCTTTAGAGAAAACAATTTACTGATAAATGTAGGTACCAGTTGAGAATTTCATCAGAATTGTTATTAGATTGTTACATATGACCATGAACATCGTATTGGTTACATCATTGGATTAATTTTTCATACAATGACAATGTATATACCAGTAACGAGATTAGATGCGTGCCATATATGCAAAATTTGATATTCAAATTTAAATTCAAATTAGCTGTCATGTATCTAAATCCAACGATATATACACTGTGAATGAAAAGAAGATTAATCCTGCATTATTAGGAAAATTGAAGAACTAAGGAACAATACATGATTTAGCTAAAACAGATCAGTAAAAGGGTATGCATTAAAATTTTCATATATACCAACCATTTGATATCAAAGTAACACACCAGATTTATTTGGTTTTAGAAATCTAAAAAACCTTAAAACCGAATAAGTACCACAAATTCAATTATGGAACTTCTCAGTCAACATAATTTCATTTTGTTCCAAATTGTTGGAAACCAGTTATTTTCTCAAGTTTTTCTTGTGCCGGTATGTTGTTTCTGGAAATTGGCCTGAGGATCAAGGATCTGGGGACATGACATTCTTAGGAGGACTAGAGAAAAGATATGTAGGTGGACATTGTTTTCAACTGATCCTAAAATAGTAAAATGATCAACATATTCCTTTTACTTTTCAACAATTTATATTCTTATGTCCTACGTAAAATATTTTTCAATTAGGTAATTAGATAAAATGAAACAAATAACGATATCAGTAACAATTTCATTAAGTATCAAATTCGTCAAGGTTTAATAGATTACCACAGTCCCATAACAGCTTACAAACTTCCTTTGTCATGACAGGTATTACTTTCTTGAGTATCATTTCAATGAGAGAAAATCATATTGGTTGATCTTTGTTGATGCAATTAAAAAAAAAAAAGAAAAGAAAAGAGAAGAGAATTGGAAGAAAATCTATGTGTACGTAAGTCGAGGTGATTTTGGCCCAATTGGTTTTGATTTTAATCTCTCTTTTCCATCCTAACATTATAAATCTCACTCGTGTCTTCTTTTATAAAAAAAAAATTTATGTGTAAATGCAATAATCCAAAGTTCCACTACCCTACCGAGATGGTACAGGACCAACATAACAGACAAAAGAAAAAGGAAAAATCAAAAACCAGTGGACAGTTCCAAGTTACCGATCACTGGCAGATTGATACATGGCATGAAGCAGCCAGATATTTATTCTTGTGGATAAGGGGGCTGTACCAGCTTAGCAATAATGTTATGAACTTCCAAACGTGTCCAGTGGTTTACCCTTTACCTCCAAGGCCCAAACCCCATCTCACTCAATGTTTTTGATCCTTGTTTTCCTCTTGCCCCTTCATATTACGAGACTAGTTATGTTAGCTTATTAGTTTGACCATAGTATGTGTGCCTTTTTTCAAGGAGGGAAATACTTAGGCCCACTTTAGATTGCAATTTTCTGAAAAAAAAATTACATTTTTCATGAAAAAAATTACATTTCTAATGGTCAACATTTTCAGTACGATAGGTAAAATAAAAAAGAAAATATACCAAGAGGAAATCATAAATTTTTACTCAATCTCACAATATTGTATCAATTGTTACATATTGGATGGGTACATAATATTTTTTTAAGAAATTATCGTGCAACTCCTTGGAAAAGAAAAAGAAAAATTCATCATCTAAGTTTCTAAAAGAACATCTTAATGGTTCTACTTTTTATAAGAAGAAAAAGAGTCAAAGACTCAAA
The DNA here is from genome assembly GCA_023065735.1 of Coffea humblotiana. NCBI lineage: Eukaryota > Viridiplantae > Streptophyta > Magnoliopsida > Gentianales > Rubiaceae > Coffea > Coffea humblotiana. Next base: position 18,523,001 of record CM041212.1, on the reverse strand, counting down.
TTAAAGGCATTAAAACGATAGGTACCAATGAGGGTGAATTTCAAAGAAAGCAATAGGAAAGAGAGCAGAGGTATGGTCTACAAGATGCAAAAGAGTTCCAACAAGTAGGTCCGGATGTTGGTATATTTCGAAATTAAGGCAATTAAGAAGTAAATCCTTTACAAATAGTACTTTGCATGCAAAAGGTTACAAAAAGTTAAGATATACTATTGTTTAAGAAGAAAAACAGGACTAAAACGTGATTCAATTCATTTTAATTCTTTCTTGTCAAGATTATTTTTTCTATTGACAAGAATATGACATGCCTAATCAAAGAAAAATTGCAGATTATAATTGTAAAAATTTAGAATGAGATCAATAGATGTAAGCAAGCAAAGAAGAGATGTAATGGATGTGAAAACAACTTCGTGGAACTAGATTAAGTTTCTTGTGTAATTACAACGATAGAAATTCCACCCTTACTAGATTGAGAACCATCATTGAAGAGTTTATTTTACATTTTTTGTACTGTGAAGAGTTTTTAGACCTTTTTTTAAGCAACAATAAATATTTTTATGACACCAAAAGTCATCTTGTACTAATATCTAGTAAATGAATAAGTAAAAAAAAATCTTGTTATGTTAATTAAATTATTTTAGGAATTTTAATGTTGTAAGTTTATGGATTATATTCTTTTAGTTGGAAGAATTGATAAGTCAAATAATTTTAGGTGAGAATTAAAGGCTTCGACATATATAATTCTAAAAACTAAATTTATAAACTTACAATGCAAAATAATACATTGTGCTAGCTATTTTTTGTGGTTTGTGGGATGAATTGTAGTGTTTTTGTCAAAAATAAACATGTCACAATAAACTTTTGATCACTTACAAAAAATATTATTTTTATCAAATATAAATTCTTTTAAAATATTTAAAATTTTATAAAATGTAACCTCAATTTGAAAAAGATAAATAAATAGCATATATAAAGTAAGGTTTGTTATCATGGTTAATAAAGTATCCATTGCACAAAATTTTCATGTTAATTTACTTTTCAACTATGATAAAAATATGTAGTAATTATCTAAAGTATAAAATATGTAACTTAAGTAAGAAACATAATTACTTTTATATTTTTAAAATTTCAATCTCACTGTTATTTTTATCTCATAATATTTATGTAATGTTTATGAGACAAATTTTTAAAAAGATCACAAGAAGATAATGTTATTTAATTTTTTTAGAATTTCAACTTTACAATAAATTTTATCTAACTTATCGTGTATTTTATGTTTATCTAGCATTTGACAGATTAATATCATATTAAATTTTGAAAAAAAAATCACACTTATGAAGTTGTGAAGTTGTTTAAATTTCATTAATCGTGCATCCACTTGATCAGATAGAATTTTTGTCGTTTCTAGAGAGGCAAAGAATGGCCATCTATTTGAGAAAGATGTGAATTTAGTTTAAGCTAATTAGAAAGGAGAGTGTTAAAAAAGTTTTAATAGTGAGAAAATGATATTTGAACATACAACCAAAGTCGAAAATTATGAGAGTTGAGTTGTCAAAAGTGGGACCACTCTAATGCGAAAGAACGCTGGACCAATTTTGGGAGTTTTAAGCAGTAGGCAAATTGACATTTAGTCTGTTTGGATTGCTGAGTTTTTCAAAAATTAGTTTTTTAAATACTATTAAAATTTTTAAAGAGTACTCTAAAAGGTACTCTAAAAAGTAGTCTAAATTTTTTTTAATGTTTAAAAAATATTTCAAAATATATTCTAAAAACTCTTCTACTCTTAAATATCTCAAAATATTTTCTAAAAATATCCCAAAATATACTATAAAAACTCTACTACAGTAAAATTTTTCAAAAATACCCTAAAAAACAGTTAATCCAAAGGATAATAGTTAGTTCTTTTATTGCTGAAAAAATTAGAGGCCAAAAAAATTTTTCAAAAGCCCGTTCATGGAATGAAAGAAATTCCACAAACCCCAAAGGCAAATATGCAAAGTGCGAGAGATTAATCCCTAAATTCTCAAATTTTATAGTAGCTTATAAACTTAATTGCAGAATTTGTAAAATTTCTATCAGTCCCCACCAAAAGAAGAAAAAAATTATTTGATTTTCTCATAAATTAAATAACAAACTCAAGCCAAAAAATAAGAAATGAAATTAAAAACTGTTTTACATACCCAGAAACTTAGTGCTTAAGTTCCATGATGATCTTGACTCTTTACACCAGAACTTTGAATGAAGGGATAATTTCAGAAATCTCCCCTGAGATTTCTAACAATTTTACCAAGCTACCCTAAGATTTAAAAAATTTACACTTACCTCCCTTGAGTTGATAGTTTTAGTAACAAAACCTTAAAATAATATTGACTTGGACAATTTTTTAATTGATTACCCAAAAATGCCCTTGTGGAATGAGTATAATTATACGGAAAAGGTGCCAAATATTTTATGTCCATATATACTATATGATAAACAACTATATTAATAATTTTATTACTATGATAAGATATTTTTTATGGTATTTTATTATGGATTTATATTTATAAGATAGAAAAGAAAATGTTGAAATAATTCATTTAGAGTTTATAAATTTTCGGAGTAGTAGGATTACCATAATTTAGTAGTGCTTTTGGGCCATTTCTTTTTGATTTATTGTTAATTTTAATACCAAAAAATAGAAAACAAAGATTAGCAAAAACATTGGATTACATATAAAATTGACTCATTAAAAAATCACTAATTCGACATTCGGTTATAATAGAAATCTAGAGGCAATAGTGATAGTTCTACAGTTTTATTGGCGAAAAATTTAAAAAAAGGAATAGGAAGGAAAAAGAATGAAAAAATAATTTTAAAACTTTTCTAAATATAAGCATACCAAATAAGAGAATTTCATTAAAATATTTAAGGGTAAAATTGTTATTTTAAATGATAAGAGAGGTATGTATATTTTTTTTAAATTTCAGAGGAGCTCAGTGAAATTGTCAAAAACCTCATGGGAGGTTTTGAAATTATCCCTTGATGAATTCTATCAATTTAAACCTTATTTCTTCTCCCTTCTCGGCCGCTTGGTGATTTTTCATAAGAAAAAAAAAATCCTCCCCAAGTTTTATTCTCTAGTATTCTGAGAGTAAAAAATAAGAAACAATTTGGATAGTGAAACGATGATAGACAAAAGGTCCGTCATGAACTTATTATCAAGAACCGAGCCACATACTTTTTTAGCTGACAGAAATTATAAAATAGAAAGAATCCCATTCTTAGGTGAATCATTATTGACAATGTGAAAGTCTATGCCTTGTTTGGACAACAAGTTTTCAAAAAAAAATTGTTACGTTTTTTTGTAAATATATTTTTTAATCATATTTTTATCTAATAATATATCAAATTGTTATAATAATTTTTTACAAAATAATCCAAAAAAATGCAATCCAAAAAGGCAATTGATTGCGTCTGAGTTTTGTCAAAGATAATGAGATTGACGCATTCCAAAAATTCACTGCCCCAATTGGTCCGGCACTCACTGTCCCAATTGGTCCGGCACTTCCTCGTGAAGACGAACTCTCTTGTGAAAACAATAGCCAAATCTAAATAATATATAACTTTCTTCTTGCTTCGTCATCATCATTTAACATTTTTCACTTTCTGTAATTGTAATTGACTAAAAAAATACTATATGTACTGATTTTTTATACGTTGTTACGTACTGATTTGCTATCAAGGTGTTTTTAGTATGTCGCTAGTTTTTGACATAATTTTGTAAACTAAGTAAATAAGTCAATAGGAGAAAGGATAAATTAGGTGATCAGAAGAGAGGGAGATGCAATGGATGTGAAAGAAACTTCGTGGAACTAGATTAAGTTTCATGCGTAATTACAACGATCTGAGTTTTGTCAAAGATAATGAGATTGACGCGTTCCAAAAATTCACTGCCCCAATTGGTCCGGCACTCACTGTCCCAATTGGTCCGGCACTTCCTCGTGAAGACGAACTCTCTTGTGAAAACAATAGCCAAATCTAAATAATATATAACTTTCTTCTTGCTTCGTCATCATCATTTAACATTTTTCACTTTCTGTAATTGTAATTGACTAAAAAATACTATATGTACTGATTTTTTATACGTTGTTACGTGCTGATTTGCTATCAAGGTGTTTTTAGTATGTCGCTAGTTTTTGACATAATTTTGTAAACTAAGTAAATAAGTCAATAGGAGAAAGGATAAATTAGGTGGTAAGAAGAGAGGGAGATGCAATGGATGTGAAAGAAACTTCGTGGAACTAGATTAAGTTTCATGCGTAATTACAACGATCTGAGTTTTGTCAAAGATAATGAGATTGACGCGTTCCAAAAATTCACTGCCCCAATTGGTCCGGCACTCACTGTCCCAATTGGTCCGGCACTTCCTCGTGAAGACGAACTCTCTTGTGAAAACAATAGCCAAATCTAAATAATATATAACTTTCTTCTTGCTTCGTCATCATCATTTAACATTTTTCACTTTCTGTAATTGTAATTGACTAAAAAATACTATATGTACTGATTTTTTATACGTTGTTACGTGCTGATTTGCTATCAAGGTGTTTTTAGTATGTCGCTAGTTTTTGACATAATTTTGTAAACTAAGTAAATAAGTCAATAGGAGAAAGGATAAATTAGGTGGTAAGAAGAGAGGGAGATGCAATGGATGTGAAAGAAACTTCGTGGAACTAGATTAAGTTTCATGTGTAATTACAACGATAGAAATTCCACCCTTACTAGATTGAGACTTGGCGTACCAACTACACTACACATGTGTGCAGAATTCCAAGTGAATTTATGGCATTCAAGTTCCCTATTAATTCTTTCTCTTATGTAAATAGCACAAGCCTTTTCTTAATGTGTTCCAATCATGTTATGGTGGTAAAGACTCCAAGTAAATTCAGATAAAAGTTCCAATTTTATGTCTTATATTGGGAAGAAAATTACATACCTCCCAAAAGAAAAAAAAAAAGATCACTGATTTTGTGTTAAAATGAGAATTTGATTTTACGTATAATATCTATTCTTTATTCGTGCTCAAGTGCCCAATTTTCAATAATGAGGATTTTATTTTATGTACCCTGTCTATATACTCCACGTCTTCCTTCCTCATTCCAAAACTACCTCAACGTTCACATTGAATCATTTGCTATCTATTCTTATTTTATCTACTAAGAGACTAAGAGACAAGCCAAAAAATAAACAAATGAAAGTAGGGAAAATAAATTTGAGGGGGTCTACTCATTTGGTCCTATATAACCCATAAATATACTAGACCAGTCATTACTTACCTCTTCATCTTCCCAATTGTCTCTCTGTCTCTATTCAATTGGCTATCTTGAAATTCCGATCATCACAAAATGGAGCATCGAACGAGTTCACCGTATCCGCCGCCAAGTTATTATCCTCCTCCGGCTGCGGCTTCAAGAGCGGCTGCGCAACCTTATCGGCCACCACCGCCACCAACGGGATATCCTGCACCGGCAGCTGCTGGGTATCCTCCGCCACCGCCTGCAGGATATGTGTATGCATACCCACCTCCGCAGCCATACGGTGGGTACCCGCCACAACCTCCACCAGCTAGATATGGATACCCGCGGCCTCAGGCCGGGTATGGATATGCTTCACCCGTTCAACAGCCGCCTAAGAAGAAAGTGGGATTGGGAGACGTTCTGGGGGGATTGTTGATTGGAGATGCAATTTGGAATGCTTATGCTCATGGTGCTGGATACCACGGCGGATTTTCTGGATACCACGGCGGATTTTCTGATGGCGGATTTTCTGATGGTGTTGGATACTACGACGGCGGATTTTCTGATGATGCTGGATACTACGACGGCGGATTTTCTGATGGTGTTGGATACTACGACGGCGGATTTTCTGATGATGCTGGATACTACGACGGCGGATTTTCTGATGGTGCTGGATACGACGGCGGATTTGACGGTGGATTTGATTTCTGAGTTCTTTGTTAATTTTCTTTCTTTTTTTCCCCCACTTTTGTGTTGGTGCTTTTGGGTAATTGACTTTCACGAGGATGCTGGAAAATTTTCTTTTTTACGTTTTAGATGTTATCTTTTACCTTCACTTCTCATTTTGATGAATGAAAAGTTTTCGAGTATTATGCCAAAAAAAATAAAAAATATAAAAATATATATGTATTAGTGCAATTGTATCAATTCTTCAGCCTTCAGCCTCCATTAGTTTTGACGATTTCTGTTGCTATTTTAAATTAGTTTAAATTACGGGAGGCAAAAATGTATGATTTGAAATCATAAGGAACTTTTTGTAGTTTAGTTTAACCACAGGAGATTTTTCTGCATTTTACCTTGGAGAAAATATTGATAATAAAGCATCACATAATATTTTCATGTAGCATAAATTAACAATGCAATTTGGTATGACTAGAAAACTGTAAAAATGTGAATAAGATTGCAAATGGACAAATACGGAATTAGCAAATTTTCTCATAGCACTTAAATATGAACATAAGTTTGAAGTGGAAATGGAGTTCACACCTGTAAAAATGTTTCCCCCAAGAGATAAATCCTTAAGCTTGACCAAATATCCAAGTGTTCCTGGAATCCGGCCATTGTATGTAAATGTTGTCCTAAAGTTTGGTGTTATTTTTCAATCTAAGTCCATAATTTTAATTCTAAATTTATTAATGTTCATTGAAAAATATAAATTGCTACTTGATCATTCTAATTTCTTTGTATTTTCTTGTTAAATATATTTGAAACATCAAATATATATGAATATACTTTTATTAATATTAACATGCTCGTAGGTATTTTATATAAAATATTTTGATTTTTAAATAATTTTTATTTATAACGTCATCCGGATTAACCTCGATCGAACTTATTGACTCCTGACCTTTGAACTCGACCGAGTCGATACTCGATCTGAGTTTGAAAACATAGTTTGATACTTTAGAAGGTAAAATGTTCAAAATTAAAGTTTAAAGACTGAAGCAAGAATAAGTTTATAGTTTAAGAATCCAAAGTGAAATTTAGCCAAAATTTTAAGGAAATACCTAATCATTCAAAAAAAAAAAACCAATTAACAATGAATGGTGACCCAATATTTATTTCACTAGTTACCTTGCTTAAAGCATTTAGAGAACAAATGTGAAATTTTGTATTTGCTACTAATTTTTACTACATGTTCAAAAAAAATAAATAAATAGAAAAATAAAACAAGTAAAAAGGCTTTTTGGACCATCAGTAGCCATAGATCAAGTAAAATTCCAAAACCCATCTGTATTGTTGCTTTTCCCATGCGTTCCACTCAAAACTGGTTATTTATTTACAAAATAAATGTGTGGTGGAAAGTGTCAAAACATCTCCATCTTGGACCAATCAGTTAATGGAAAATCATAATTGCAGAAAACTACTTAGCATGAAATGGTGGACTTTGAGTTTTCCTTCAATAAATGAAATCTTGGACCCTTTTATCACTTTTGAGCCTCGAGGGAGCAGAAATTGTACGCTTTCCCTCGGCAGACACCGGTTTCGTGGAAAGGGCACCATAATTTCATACTTTTACGCTAAAATGTCCCAAGTCCAATATCAAAGCAGTTATTAAAAATTTGCAGTTTGTCAATGCTGTCCTCTTTTTATTGTCAAGGAATGTGGGCAAGAAAGTAGTTGTATGTGAAATGTGTTAATCAAATTCAAGTATTTCAAGAATTTGAGTTGGATATTTGCTATTGAACACCTGATATGGTGTTCTATTAGATACTATTATCCACTTGAGTTTGCTTCAAAGAGTAGATTAACAATTCGTCCATTTTGTGAATTTCAAGTTTCATTTATGCACATCTCTTCCCAAATTTGTACTTTACCCTGGATTTTAATGTATTAAATTGCAAGATTGACAAATATAACTGATAATGTATTTAGAAGCTATGCTTACTTTTAATGTTGTTTCACTTAACAATTGCTGTACCCTGGATCCAGAATAACTCGAGCCAGGCTAGCTTGCAGCTTTGAAGCCATATATACATGTTATCAAATTGAATTTGCTACTTTTTAGGGTTATAATGTATGTGACACCTTCATGAATTTTTTTATGTACACAACAGCCGGTTAAAGATAATTGAGTGTTGCCCTTATGTAAGTTCTGCTCCACCAAAATAAATATAAAACCCCGGTGACTGTAAATAAGGTTATTAGTCCGTTTTGCATAACCAAAATTCAGCACAAAAATCCATCACTCACATCCTTGTTTCTACATTGGGTAAATCTTATATATACTGACAGTATACACACTATCACGGTTGGATATATGATATATGAGTAAAATTTGAATTTTAAATTTAAAATTAGATGAGTTATCATGCATACAATGGTGACGGTGTATACATTGTCAGTTTAGAAAAGATTAATCCTTCTACATTACCCATGCTTTTTTCTTGTCTAAGTATAAGGCAATTTATATTGAAATTGCTTCAACACATTACTCCAAGATGATAATTACTTCAATATAAAATTAAGGGGGGCACATGCAGTTTACGCCTTCACTAGAACATAAAATGTCATCCAAGTTTAGTTCAAGTTCGTGTATGTTCTTTTTTACTAGTATATGCATTTAAAAGAATGTATGTACATCAAATGATGTGCATTTAAAGGAATGTATATACATCAAACAATGTAAAATATAAGGTAAATTACTCATAAACTCTTCTCCTTTGGTGATACCACATGACCTGCATGAGATTTTAGAATATTCATATCACTGTCCCGAGATTTATGTAAAGTGAAACTTTGAAAAGAAATAAAAAAATCTATGTAATGTTGTTAGTTGAAATGCCACTACTGCTGTTAGCACTAAATTGAACAAGAGTTAATACTTGTATAAAATCACAGGAAAATATATAGTGATAGATGTAAAATAATAGGAGTATTAAGTGACATTTATGCAAAAATATTAGGAGTTTAAGTGCACATTATAATTTCATCACGTGCACTTTTGAAGAGCATGTTAGTAAATTTGCGTAATCGAAAATACTTTCCATTTAATTTTCACTTTACATTGAGCAACAAATGGTTATGTGAATATTTTTGAAACCTTAGAAGAGTTATTGGGTATGATGCAAAAGGACAAGGGGTTATAAATAATTTACCCCGAAATATACTTTTAAATTCCTTGTTGAAAACCCAAAGAAGGAAAAAAAATGGTGATGAAAAGAAAAAGAAACACTTGGGTAGAATTGGCGTTAGCTACAATAAATTCAAAAAACCATTGCCAGCTCTCAGGTTCCTTTATTTGCTAGGATTTGCATCAAAGTTTTTATTTCCTACTCAAAATGGTGAAAATTCATGTCCTCATTGCTTCTTTATTGATGGCAAATTTATTAGCATTTGGATTAAAAAAAAAAAACATCTAGTGCCATCCATTTTATCAAACTCCATACTTATTTAACTAGTGGGACTTCAATATTTTCTAGTCTGGCCACAATGTTCCTCATGTTGGTTCTCTCGTGCGGTAAATCGCTGAGACAGAGTAGCCCAACACGAAGAATAGACAGCAAACAAAAAATTTATGTTTGGATTGAATTTAATAACTATGTTTTTAACTATTAAAGAATACATCACAATACAAAAAATTAGTAGTATTCGCATTAAAGAAACGCCTTGTGCCATTCATTTTATAAAACTCTATAATTTTTTAACTAGTGGGACTTCAATATTTTCTAGTCTGGTCACAACGTTCCTCATGTTGATTCTCTTGTGAGGTGAATCGCTTAGACAGAGTAGCCCAACATGAAGAATAGACAACAAACACTGCTCCATCAGACAGAAGTTCTGATCTTCTCTGTGAATTAAGTTTCTGTCAACAACTTCTATTACTGAGTTTGCCTCTACAGATTTGCTAACCCATTGCTTCAAGTTCAATTCTTCACCAAAGATATCATCAGTTGGCTTTTTCCCTGTGAATGTTTCCAGCAAAATTATGCCAAAACTGTAGACATCACCACTTGTAGACACTATTCCTTTCTCTCCATATTCTGTAACAATAATTGCCATTAAGTGTTTCTTAACATTTAGAATAGTTAACAAGAATATCATAGTTTAGAAAAAGGAAATTAGAATTACCTGGTGCCATATAACCAACTGTGGCTAAAGTTTTGGTTTGAACCATAGTTTCCCCATTGCCAAAGATTTTGGAGATACCAAAATCACAGACGTGTGCAACCATATCTTCATCTAGCAGGATGTTGCCAGGCTTCGGATCACAATGAACAACAGCTGGTGCGTGATTGAAGTGAAGGTATTCTAAAGCCAACCCTACATCAATCACGATTTTATACCTTTGTAGCATGTCCAAGAAATAATTTTCAGAATGCAACCATTTTTCAAGGCTCCCATTTGGCATATACTCCAGTACCACGGCTCTAAAATCACGATTAACACAGCATCTGTGGATTCTTATCAAGTTTCGGTGACGGATGCTGGCCAATACTTCACATTCTGCGTCAAAGCTCTTGGTTACTTCCCTAGATTGCAGATGGAAAACTTTTATAGCGACTTCGGATCCATCGAGGAGTGTCCCTTTATATACAGAACCAAAACTTCCAGTTCCAAGTAGATAGTTCGTGCTGAAGGAATCTGTCGCTTCTAGTAGCTCTTCGTAAGAAACCCTTCGCCAATAAAACTGTTGAAGTAATGATCCTTCACCCGGTGATATCTCACTTGATATTTCCCTGCTTCGTCTTTTTATTGCCAACAAAAATGTGATGATTGCAACAATTAAGATAGCAAACACGATTGGAGGTAGAATGTACTTCAAAAGGTTTCTTGACCATGAATGGGAAGGGGAATTTGTTCTGCAAGGTGGCAAATTTAACCTAGTTAAGCCACATAATGCATAATTTTGCACAAAGGATTGAGCAGTAAAGTTGGCAAATGGTCCATCTGTTGGAACTTCCCCTTCCAGTTTATTGAAAGACACATTGAAATAATTTAGGTCTCCAAGCTTCGCCATGGACTGCGGAATTGTTCCAGAAAAATCATTGTAAGACAAATCCAAATACTCCATGCTTATCAAATTTCCCATAGATTGAGGAATGCGCCCTCGAAAAGCATTGTGTGCTAAGGACAAAAAAACAAGTGATTGAGCACTGCTCAATGAACTTAGAATATCACCTGATAATTGATTCCATGATAAGTCTAATTCTCTTATGACCTTAAGATTCTGAATCTGCAAGGGAATATCACCACTTAAAGAGTTCGAAGACAGGTTCAGACTTAAGAGATCGTTAAGGTTCCAAAAACTCAATGGAATTGTGGACGTCAAATTGTTGAGGTGCAAGAAGACTCTTCTCAAGGATTTGAGTTCCCCTAAGCAATCTGGTATTGGACCAGTGAGCATGTTTTCATTCAGATACAAGTCACCAAGCATTTTCAGTTGGCAAAGCTCAGCTGGGATGGAACCTTGAAGCCCATTGTGTTCTAGATATATACGATCCAAACGAGCTAGTTTACCAATTGTGGAGGGGATGGATCCTGTGAATTCGTTGCTATCCATGTTTATGGATTCCAAGCTGCTTATGTTTCCAATTTCACTTGGAATGGTGCCCTTAATATGGCTTCCAAAGGCATTGAACATAGTAACAGTTTTTGAGAAATTCCCATAGCCATCTTATGGTGCTTTTTACTTGGGAAGAAAGAATGTTACGGTGAATTTAGATTTTGGCAAAATATTCAAACAGACTCCCTACTTTTCCCAAAATTTCAAAACCCTATTCTCAAACTTGTGAAAAAAAAAAGTTCTAAGTTTTCAACTTTTAGAGTTGGGACTATTGAGTTTATCCTTCAAGAACTCCCCTTTAAGATGATTCCACATACACGCAAGTACTTGGATATCCTTTGTTTCAATATGTGTAACACTAATTTAATGAAGAGTTCCTAATTTGAATTTAAGAATTAAGCAAAATGGAAGAAAAAAGAAAAGCAAAACAAAGCCTGGATCGATTAGGGCTTCAAACTTCACGTAGGTGATGGGTGATATCCAAAAACTATTCTTCCGAAAGCCATTTTCAAGTTGGTCAGCCAAACATGAGTATGCTTAGCTATTCTTGAGTCTTGACCATTGAAATACACGACCAAACGGGACCTTGTGGGATGTGAACTTTGTGAGAGTATTGAAATATGCAAAACTGTCTCCATAAATTCAAATGTGTTTCTCTCAAGGTTCAAAGTCAGTTTGGAGACTAGTTAACCAATGACAACTAGAAATGAGTAGTTTATGCAAAAAAGACAATTTCCAAAAGAACTTCACGGTGCAGATCCCGAGCTACTGCTGCTGCCTACTGCGGCTACCGCCATTTTGGTCAACATGTGTAAAAATGGGAAACCTTTATGGTAGGAACGTGCTTATAGTAAGAATGCCGGCAGAGAGCGACACGTGTTGGGTTGCAAACAGTTCAAACGGAGACGTCAAAGTGGTGGAGAGCGCGTGGAGAAGAAATCAAGCAGAACCGTGTGCGGATGGAAGCAAACAGCACACTAACTTCCGTACTATCTCGTAGGTTGGGACAGGAAGTGTTATTGCAGCTTAGAACCAGAGGCATTAATGTATTTGCAAATGTACCCATTGCCAATGGAAAAATGCTGCAAATGGCTTGGACCAAAAATGTGCGTTAAGAAGGTACCGAAATTTTAAAAAATAATAAATGATTATCGCACACGCGTGGGGGATAATCATTTGGAAGAAGGAAAAGTGGAAGTAAACGAAAGGATTGAAGCCTTCATTATATTTATATACATATATAAATTTAGTACCAAGTGTTGAGCTTAAGCATGTGGGAAAATAGAGTAGTAACTATCGTTATGGAAAAAAACAATTTTAGACATGATATAATAGGTTATAATAATTTTAGTAACCATTTGATTACCTGTTGGACGTATCCACTTGAATAGGATAATGCGTAAAAATAAGGAAGTAAGTTTGTCATCTAAAATAGTAAGTTAACGTAATAAACTAGTTACTTTTGTAGGCCAAAAGGTGAATTGAAAGTATTATGAAATATACTTTTTAAAGAGATAAATTACAATTTTTATCGTCAACATACTTTTGAGGGAGTAAGTTTTTTCGAAGTAATAGTATGTCTGTATACATAACTAATCATTTTTACTTATAACACAGTAAATTTGATTAATGATAAAAACATGCTAATTTATGGCAAAAATATTCTATTATGCTTAAAAAACTTATGGCAAGGCCATAGTTTAGTGTTATTTGAAATAACACTAAAATGTTTTATTAATGATTAAAACTGAGTACCATACGTAGGAAGTATTGTTAAAATACTTGTATAAATACTTGATCGTATGTGAATAAATTAGTATTTTTGAAATTTATACATAATTAAATTTTTTCTGTTGCAGTTATAAAAAAAAAAGTAAGCGAAATTTTTTGTTGCGCAGAGCACAAAAATCCACAAGTAAAAATAGTTGGTTTGAAAGGGAAAGATACAGTTGAATATCATTGTTTAAAGTACTAAACAAATAGATGTAAAATGCTGGTTAAAAACTGGTACTTTGACATATAATAAAGGAAAGTCATAAAAAGTAGGCCATTTATGGAAAAAGTTTTCATTAATAAAAATACCAACTCTTGACGGCTTTCTTACCAGTCTTGCAAAGTATGAGCAAAGTGCCAATAATTGAAATAGTATTGTTTTCGATTTATACAGAATTAATTTGTTTTTTGCATTTTTAAAAAAATAATGAAAATTTTTTATCAGAAAGCACATAAGTAAAAAAGATTAGTCTAAAAGGGAAAGGAATAGCAGATATGTACAGTACTTGTATTTCACGTTCGAAGGACTACAGTGCTGTTTTTGAAAAATATCCCGAAAAATATGTAATCGAAACGGAATCGATTCTCCATTGTTTAAAATACCAAATCAGTGATTGTGTTTTAACTGTTATCCACTGGCATCCTAAAGTATCATTTTTTCATGAAATACCACCTCTTTAACACCCATTTTCCCTTAAAAAATCAATACATTGGATAAAATAAAAATAAACCGGTGTTGCAATAAAACAGTATCTCTTTATAGTTTTCCTCCATTATAAGAACGGAGTACCCATTTTTTGCATAAAAAAATATTTTAATCGGATAAAATAAAAATGAACCGGTTTTTCAATAAAACACTAGCTCTTTATGGCTTTCCTCCATTATAGGAACAGAGTACCCATTTTTGAATAGAAAAATTTATTTATCGGATGTTATAATAGTAAACCCGTTTTCCAATAAAACAATAGATCTTTTTGGCTTTCCTCCATTATAAGAACAGAGTACCCATTTTCGCATAAAAGAATTTATTTATCGAATAAAGTAAAAATAAACCCATTTTCCAATAAAACAGTAGCTGTTTATGACTTTACTCCATTATAAGAACAGAGTACCCATTTTTTTCATAGAAGAATTTATTTAGCGGATGAAATAAAAATAAACTCGTTTTTCAATAAAACACTAGCTCTTTATGACTTTTCTCCATTATAAGAACAAAGTACCCATTTTCTCATAAAAAAATTTATTTATCGGATAAAATAAAAATAAACACATTTTCAATAAAACAGTAGCTCTTTATGACTTTCCTCCATTATAGGAGCAGAGTACCCATTTTTGCAAAAAAAAAAAATTATTTGTCGGATAAAATGAAAATAATTCGCTTTCCAATAAAACATTATCTCTTTATGGCTTTTGTCTATTATAAGAACAGAGTACCCATTTTTCATAAACATATTTATTTATTGGATAAAATTAAAATAAATCCTTTTTTGAATAAAGCACCAGCTACTTATGGGTTTCCTCCATAAATTATGTACGTTCATAAGTTAATTCATTAGTTGAATAAAATCAGAATAAAATTAAGTTGAACAGCAAATTACCCTTTAGGATAAAATTGAAATACAGGAAAGTAACCTATAACAAGTTTTAACTCCATTTCCAATACAAAAATATGCTAGAAATTCTTTTTGCAAATGCAAGACACCTAATTCATAAAGTGTCACGAAACCTTTACAACTGTTATGCAAAAGCAAGGAATTCATTCTAAATTTTTAGCATCAATTTGATTATCTGTTGGACGTATCCACCTGAATAGGATAATATGTATTTTCTGCGACACGAGACATAATAAGAATTAAACTTTTATTTATGTAGACCCAACAAAATGAGAGAAATAGCGTAACAATTGATACAATAATAAGAATAACAAATATTGGTATAACAAAAGTAGTATAGTCTATAATTTTATTTTTTTCTGCAGATAGTTCACGAATATGAGAGTCAACCACTACAAAAAAGACATCTATATCTATCTATATGTATTGCAGAGGGAATTTTGGATAAGGAGCTTTCCAAATTGTCAAAACTCTGAATACTATTTTATTAGAATTTTACATTTCTAAAATTAAGAAATGTTTATCTCACACCTAATCCTATAACTGCTTGTACAAATCCTGTAATCATGCTCATGTTTTTCCCACATTTCCCTACGTTTTCCCCATTAACCCATAAAATTAAAACTCCTAAATTTTAACTAACAGATAATGACCATCCATGTAAAATGATATCTGCAAATTCCAATTAATGTCTCACATTTGCTGCTAACTTTACTGATAGTAATAACTAACAGTTATTACTGACATTCACATCTCACAGTTACCACATTAGTCATAGTAATAACTAACTGTTAATTTAAGAAATTCACAACTACGAAAGTCACATATCCAAAGTTTAGGAGCATGTTTAAATTATAAATTTCACAATTCAACGTATTTTATTGTCATAATATAGTTTACTCTCATAATCATTCACAAAACTGATGCTCACTAATCCAATTGACCCATTTTATTTGGCATCATATAAATTCAATATAGTGAAAAAATTATGTAGCATACATTCACCATGGATAAATCTCAGTTACAAACATTTCAGTCAGTGACAAAGGCAAGAATTTTTTGGTAGAGGGGCTAAAATTTTTGTAGAGCCGCTAAAATTGTAAAAATTTAGGAAGGCTAACTTCGTTTTATACAAATAATTACATAAGTGAAATAAAAATTTTTAAATTTTAGGGGAGAGTGGAGTTATGGTCCCATTAGTCCCTATTGGTTCCATCATTGAACTCAATGGCGTCTTAATTTCAAATCTGCAAGATTACAAAGGAGAAAACAACTAACCATAAAACGAATTTTATACTATGGTGATGGCACTCAAATTTTTTAAGAAGGTTCAACAAGTTCACTTATAAGAAATACAAGTCTCACTTAATACTTTTTTGTAGTATTATGAAATTATTTTTATGTGCTTTGTTCAAAATAATTTTCATCTATTTAAATATATGACATTTAAAAGAATCAAATATTAATTATAATTATAAAGACATGTAAAAAATAAATAACTTTTTAAGAGAAAATTAATTGAAAAGTAGTTAATTCACACAAACATGCTCACATATATATATATTGTTATAATATAAACTAAAATTATAAAAATTAGGAGGGCTAGCTTCGTTTTACACTAATTTTTACACAGTATGAATTACAATTTGCAAAACTTGGGGGAGGGGGGGAGCTATGTCCCCCATTAGCCCCTATTGGATCCAAACATGATTTCAATGCCATCTTAATTTCAAACTTGCAAGATTACAAAGGAAAAAATAACTGATCACAAAACGAATTTTACATTATAGTGATTGCACTGAAATGTTTTAAAAAGGTTCAGCAAGTTCACTTCTAAAAAATACAGGTATCACTGAACATTTTTTGTTGATAGTATGAACTGCACAAAACATTCATTTGTATCCATGTATCATTCGTTTTGTAATAAAAGTCTTTATTATTATTTTAAGATCCATGTTCTGCAGAAATGCAATTCTTAAATGATCTACAAATTTTGTCATACTTTAAAGTATTGGAGAGTACGTTTACGTCAACTAACATTAGGTTTTTATTCATTGATACTAAATGTTAGTAGTAACATGGTAAATTTTCTTGACGATTAACACTTACTGATTTCTGCTTTAGTTTGAGAACAGTTTTACACTAAAAATTGTTCTCAAATTATTATTATGAAGTTTATATTAATTAATGATAAGAGGTATTATTAGTCATTAAGGCTGAAAGTACCTCATGGGGGTATGTACTCGAAATGTACCTATATAATAACTGATTATAGATATTAATTCACTGAAAAATGGGTACTCTGTTTTTATAATGGAGGAAAGCCATAAAGAGTTAGTGTTTTATGAAAAAATGGATTTTTTTTATTTTATCCGATAAATAAATTTGTTTATGAAAATATGGGTACTCTGTTTTGTAATGGAGGAAAGCCATAAAGAGCTATGTTCTATTGAAAAAACGAATTTGTATGTATTTTATCCGATAAATAAATTTATTTATGGGAAAATGGGTGTTAAAGAGGTGGTATTTGATGGAAAATGATAGTTTAGGATACCAATGGATAACAGTTAAAACACAATCACAGATTTGACATTTTAAATAGTGAAGAATCGGTTCAGTTTGGATTAGATATTTTTCGGGGTATTTTTCAAAAATAGCACTATAGTTCTTCGAACATGAACTACAAGTACTATACGTATTTGCTATTCTTTTCCCTTTTAGACAATTCCTTTTGACTTATGCATTTTTTCATAAAAGATTTTCATTCAATTTTTTTAAATGAAAAAAAATTGAATGAAATATGTATACATCGAAAAAATATTATTTTAATTATTGCCACTCTGCTCATACGGCACGCAAATTTATACATAAAGTGAATAACAAATTGTGAAGAACGGAGAGCGGGGGAGGCAAAAAAGAAGCGCCAGAACTGCTTTGGATAACTAAGCCAGAAATAAGTAATGGACTCTGAGCACTGTAGCTTGTTTACTTTCAGTGTACCCCCCAAAACACGACTGAACCGGGGAAAAAATTTGTACATAGCTTCATCGTCATTCGTTGTGAATCTCCAACAAAGTCAGCCGAGATACAGTTACACTGCGGTGTTGAACATCAATTGTGTTCTTAAACAGCGCGACAAAGGTGCGTTGGTTGTTTTCCGTATTTTCCGGAGATTTGCTTTCTAATTAATTAATACCTGCAAATGTAAATGGAAACGATGTGCAGAGAACGTGGTATTGGAAGTGTGTCGTAAATAGCCTCTGCGTTTTAAGCTTCTTGTGGATGGAAGGCAGCAGTGAAGAGTATCAAATGAGGAAGCGTATTGGTATGTCTTTATGTTGCGATTCCGTTTATGTTTGACAAAAATTCTGTGTCATATTTCATCATGAAAATGCAAGAACAAGAATGTAAGATGAACCTGTCTGTTGTGTAACCTACATTGATTGGCACAGAGGGAATCTTTACCCCACTTTGAGGGGATTATCATGTAATGATATTTACCTGTAAGAACATTGTGTGCATCAGAAAATTGTTCGTCACGTATGATGGCATTGAATGATTAGCTTCATCCCTTATTTTAGGTTTCTGAGCTCATTTGCCGTCATTGAGTCACATGGTTCAATCCCCTGTTCGTCGCGGGTTCTTTAGAGGTAAGGCAGCAGTGAAGAGTGTCAATTAAGAAAGCGTATTCATAAGTGTTTATGGGGGGTGTTTGGTTTTTCAACGTCGTAGGGGAAAGTGCCATGGAAAGTTCCGCATAAATCTCGCACACAATGGCAACATGGTATATAGTGTGTTTGAATGGTAGGTAATGTCGGGGCTGCGAATGGAAATGATGGAAGGGCATCCATCGGGCAGACGGTATGTTGCCGTGCATGCTGAAGTTGAAGAAAGTGCTAACAGATTAAAAATTGTCCATTCAATAACGAATTGCAGAACAGAAGGGATAACAGGGCAGGGGGCTGTAGGGGAGCATGTTGGTGAGGATGGGGCAAATGTAAACGCTGCATTCGAAGGTATTGACGATATAGATGTAGGTAGAATGGAGTTTGAGAGTACTGAAGAGGCAAAATCATTCTATATGATATACGCAAGAGCAACCGGTTTTGGGGTGCAAAAAGGGTGCAAGAGAAAAGATAAGAAAGGGAATGTCCGAGTCAGGTATGGCTTTGTAATAAGGAAGGCGAAAGACTTCAAAAGCACCTAAACAAAAGCGATTGAATAAGGGAACTGAAGGCAGTAACAAGAGTGAACTGTCAAGCACGTTTGAAGATTCGATTAGATGAGGCGAAATAGAAGTACGTTGTTGTAGAATTTGTTAGTGCACATTGCCATCGTTTGTGCAGTCCTAAAAGTGTTAGTTTCATGAGGTCTCATAGAAAGGTTGGGAAGTCGGACCTGCAACAGGCAGTAGTTATGCAACAAGCAGGCGTAAGAACAAGTCACATTATGAGACTACTAGCTGTACAGGCTGGAGGATACCACAACTTGGATTTCCATGAAACTGATATGTACAATGCGCTAATCGGCAGAGGCAAGTAGCAGTTGGTGATGGGGACAACGATTCGGCCAATTGCATTCTTGTCAGGCAAGCAACGAGGCGATCCAAATTTATTTTTCAAATATTCTGTAGATGGCCATGGTCGTCTGAATCGCCTGCTTTGGGCTGATTCAGTGTCTAGAGACGACTATAGATGTTTTGGTGATGTGCTAGTGTTCGACAGCACGTATAATACGAACCAGTACAGATTTCCATTGGTTGTGTTGTGTGGGGTTAACAATCACTACTCCACATGTATCTTTGCGTGTGCTTTTATCGTTCATGAAGGAGATGAGGGATACGATTGGGTTATAAGTATATTCTTAGAATCAATGCATGGGAGGCAACCGATAGCAGTTGTGACAGATGGGGACAAGTCAATGCGAAAGTGCATTAAAAAATTAATGCCCACAGCTAAGCATAGACTTTGCAGCTTCCATTTGGAAATGAATGCAGCCACAAATGTAAGGGACAAAGAGTTCCTCCAGGCATTTAAGACCTGCATGTTTATGAATTGTACAGCAATAAACTTTGAAACGAGGTGGGCAGAGGTTGTGAGACGTTTTGGGCTTGAAAATAACGAATGGGTTTAAGAAGATGTTCCGGAAAAGGGAGTTGTGGATTATGGCTTTCCTGAGAGGCAACTTTTTTGGGGGAGTGTGGAGTACCCAACGGTGTGAGAAAATGCATCAAGTCTTGAAATTACATCTCACCCTGAGATTGAAGTTTTTTGAGTGCCTTCAAACATATGACTTGGCCGTGGCCCGTTTGCGACATGAAGAGAGGCGTCAAGGGCTGTGACAGAGCACAGTACCCTTCTGGGAGCGACACATTTATAGGCGTTGGAAAAAACATGCTGGTGAAGTGTTTTACTAGGTCCACCTTCATTGTGGTACGGGAGGAAAATGAAGAAGCAGGGGCTATTTTGTAGGATTAATGGCACAGATGATGGAATCACCGCTGTCCACTTCATGAAGCATCCGTACAATTACTCGTATTATACTGTGGTCTATAAACAGGTCTACGGGACATATGAAGTGCTCCTGCTTGAAAATGGAAACACATGGCCTGCCTTGTTGTCACCTATTTCGTGCAATGCTATTCGAGGAACTCAAAAGGATCCCTCCAAACTGTATCATGAAGAGGTGGACTCGACAGGCAAAGGAAGGGGTAACGAGTGACGAGACGGGCCAACCATGCAGGCCCGCACCTCACAGAGATGTACAGATATTCTACACTGGTTTCGGCAGCAAATGATGTGTGTAGGCATGCGTGCAGGACGTCGGACGGATTCATAAATGTGTTGGAACTGTTCCAGAATGAGTCAGTTCGAGCTAAGGAGCTCGGATGTCTGAGGCACGGAGGCGAGGGTTGTCCATCTGTCCAGGGGACCAATGAAATAGAGGGTCAAAGGGATTGGGTTAAGGACCTCGAATTGATTGCAGCACGAGTCCTGTGTCGAGGCAAACCGAGGTAGGGAACAATATCTGTGGCGTGTTACTGGAACATAGCATGTACAATGCACTGTGGCACACACTCCAACTGTATACATAAATAGGCATACATAACATATGTTACTTGCTATGGAACACAAAAGGGTGAGTGTGGAGTTTAATCCGATTTGTTTTGTTACAATGCAGGGGGAGAGGAAGTGCATCAAAAAAGTCGTCAAAATCGCAGAGCCACAGACAACGAGGTTCATCATGCAAACAGTAGTTGCGCTGCTGAAGCACAACTAAGCAATACGGGGGGCGACACCCGCTCGCCGAATCATTGTGCCTAAAGAACTGGAGCACCAGCGAGCACTGGAACCCATTGTCCGGATTCAGGATGGAATGGATTTTTTGTGCACCATATCGACTATGGTCTGTATACATTCCTCGCTACCTTTGCTGTTAAGTTCTGCGTACACAAAACCCATGTTCACGCCCCCTAACTAATGCCTACATCTTCTCATCGAATGCTAATATAATTGACAAGGTGTTGGTTTATTGTGATAATGTGGGAAGTAATCTGCTGAAATGAACATAATATCACTAACAATTGGTGTTAGGCATAATTTGTATAGTTTTGTGGCACTAAATGACACCGGTAAGGTGGTTGAAGGAGAAGATATTGTGTCCTTCAAATATTAGCCTACAACCCTGTGTACCCTTATGCGAGTACGTGTGCTTATATGGGATGTGTACCTGGTTGCAGGACATGGATGTGGGAGGAGCAGATAGCGTACGGTAGGGGAAGTCAGTGGAAATCGGTACTTACTGTAGTAGCATTTTGGGCGTGTGTTAGTTTACTGCATAATGAGTCGTTCATGTTGCAGCTTGTCCATGGCATTTTTTAAACTGACCACTATTATCTGAATTGGATTAGGGAGGACCGGGCAGTGTGGATGGATTTTTCAGATACATCCTGCATTCACCACGGCTTTGCTCGTATCAGGTATGCGTCCACATTATAATGTATTTTGAATTTTTCGCCATGCAGTGGACACATGTGAAAGCAATCTGTAACTGCGTTCGGTACGGGGTAATTGACATATTTTTGTGGCCATGTTGGAAAGGTTGACCAACCACCAGCTGGACTTGCTGATGGCTTTGTACCAGCATGGACCGACATTGCTGATTGGTGAAATATGTTGTTTTGGGTACACTGAATTGGCAGTTGCTTTTGTATGTGAATGTGCATCGTAAACTGCTTGTTTGCGGTGGACAAAATTAGGTCTGTTGTTGTCTACTGATGTGTGAACCTACATATACTTGTGTACTACTGTTTAATTTGGGTGATTTGTACCGTTCGAAGTTGAACTATATGCATCCTACATTTGCAATTCATTGGTAAGCATTCATGTGGTTTGTAGTCCGGCTTCATCAAATTAATGTGTAACACAATAAACGTTCAAGTGCAACCATCACGTGCGAACTCAACATTTTGCAGTTGCATTTGTTTTGACACCTCAGTCACTATGCAACCGGCATCTGCATTCACACCTGAATTGGTTGCATATAAGCGAAACAAGTTATTACAGGTTTGTTTAAAAGGGGCCTGTGCTACCCAAGTTTAACTGACAATGGAGATTTACGAATTTCGCGGGGAGGGGCGGTGCAACCGCATCCGTATGTGTTAACTGCAGTAACGTGAACATAGGCAGGACAAACACAGGTTCCATTCAAGAGTTGTCCAGTTGATCTTCCCTATCTTCCCAAAATATGTGGACAATACGTTTAACGACCTGTGCACATACGGTCTAAATCCATGAGATCGGGTTGCATGTGCATGCTGTGCATGGGAAGAAATTGTAAGCCACACTAACCAGGTGACTGACTTAATATTTCAAATTAACCTCTATTTACAAAAACAGCAGTCTTGGCCTAAAACGTAGCTTAGCAATTGGACTATAAGTGTAAAAAGTGTCACTCCACCTTAATAAGCCAACACGCATGTTTAGATTTGTTCGACGGATATGAGGAATGCAATATTTACAAAGCAGGGGACAAGCACCGAATAAAATAACCGTGGTACCTAATTGTCACCTTTCGGTAACAAAACGTTCTATCGTGGGGGTTGTCTGTGTGATGGCATTAGATAATGCAAGTTCCCAACCTTTAGCAAGTGGTGTGCATTCCAATAGTAGGCCAACGCAATGACACCCACATATACCACACTTAAGACAAGAAGCACTTGTTGTAAATACCGTAGCTTGCTGTACAGCAACTACTGCTTCTCTCCGCATTCTTGCACAACCATTCGCAAAACCTTCATTCTCCTTCTCCAATTCTGCCACCCTACACGTCAAACACTGATTCCAGTCTATGGCATGGACGTTTCATCGCCTGCAGAGTTGAATTGGCTTCCTTTAGTGTACATATCTTCTCAATTGCCTAGTCTAGCGAGTGATCTTCCCCTGTTGCAGCAGCTATCAACATCCACCCACCTGAAAAAAGAGCATTTTTGTGGCTGCATTCAAAGGGGGTTTGTGGCCCTCCAATATAATTGCATAAGTAGATGAGCTATCTATAAACTTATGTGACAACAAGGAACAAACCGGGTAATTGCTGCATGCTGCAAATCTACGGCCTGGGTTGCCGCGCGTGAAAGAAGTTTGCAACCAATCCGCAGCGACAGCGTAGCTCCGATGTCCCGGTGGAGTCTTCACTTGCAGCTACAAATGTCTCCATGTGAAATGTAGCTGTGATTTACAATGAATGGGGATTCAGTACCAGGGAATTGGTACTTCCTTTGTACAACTGTAGAGATGTTGGCGAAAGGCAACCGTTGCGCTATGATGTGAAATATACTTCGTCAACGGGAGGATGAATACAAGAGGGAGAGAGAAACAAAGGAGACGAATAAAGAGTGCAGGGAGCGAGAGATACCAAAAGAGAAGGGACGCGACTGTGGCAGTGGCGGTGTATGGTGGCGACGGTGTGGTGACAAAGAGAAGAAAGGGGAGGAAAGAGATGGAGAAGAGAGGACACGGGAAGATGAAGAAATGAGACAGAGAATGAGCGCGAGAGAGAGAGATGATGAGGAGGGAGGAGGTGGGGCGGCGAAGAAAGGGGAGGAAGGAGATGGAGAAGACCGGAGAGGGGATAAAAGCGAAGCACGGAGAGGGACAAGTAAGGAGAGGGAGAGAGAGAGCGAGAAAAGAGAGAGGGTGACGGTGGCGGTGGGTGGTGGTTGGGATGATTGTGGGAGGGGGAAGAAATGGGAGGGGAAAGAGGAGCGGGAAAGATGAAGGAAGAACGGGGAGAGAGAGGCAAACAGAGAGAGAGGCGAGAAAGAGAGAGAGAGAGATGTGCAGAGAGAGAAAGAGACAGACGGAGGGGGCGAAACTGGGGTGCGAGTGGCAGTGGCTGTGGATGCTGGGTGGTGGCAGGCACAACAAATGTTGAGATGGACTAAATAAAAGGGAGCAATGATAGGGAGAAGAGAGCAGCAGGAAAGAGGAAGAAAGAATGGAAAGAAAGAGATGGACAGAGAGATACCATTGCTGACAGAGAGAGAGGGAGAGAGAGGAGAAGGAGGGGTGGCAGTGGGCGGTGGTGGGTTCAAATTCATTATAAAATATCTGAAACAAATGTTAAATTCTTAAAAATTCCCAAAGTTGTACCGTAAATGGTGCTTTATGGCTTTCGTCCGTTATAAGAACAGAGTTCCCATTTGCCGTTAAACATATACATTTATCGAGAATTCTATAAATAATATAGCAGCAGACTGTGTGTTGATAAAACACCAGCTTTATATGCCTTTCCTCCGTTATAACAAATGAGCACCCATTTGCCCAAAATAAATTGTGTTTATCGGATCACCAAAAAGTTAACTCGTTTCACTGTAAAACACCAGCTACGTATGGCTTTCGGCTTCATAACAACACAGTACCCATTTTCCCATAAGGCAATCTTTGGTAAACGGGAAAAAAAATGAATCTCGTTTTTTATAAAAATACAAGCTCTATATGGCCCCATAAATTATAACAAGTATGTGTACCCATTATTCCTACAAAAAAATGAATTGTCGACACACAAAAAATCTATGATGTGCATCAAACATCAGCTCCATATGCATTTCCTCCATTATAACAACAGAGTACCCGATTGACATATATACAAATTGATTGGTCGGATAAATTTGAAGTAAACCCGTTATGCACTAAAAACACCAACTCTTTTATGGCTTTGCTCCACTATAACAACAGAGTACCTAGTTTGGTTTCATGCCAAAATTAGCTTATGGCATGAATTTAAATTAAACACGTTTTGCAATAAACGCCCACATCTTTATGGCTTTCGGCCATCGCAAGAACAAAGTACCCAATTTGCTGAAATAAAATTAATGTATCGGCTACTTTTGTATTAAACGCATTTTGCAATAAAACTCCAACTCTGTATGCCTTTCCTCCATCATAAGAACAGAGTACTCATTTTCTTTTCGGGCCAGAAGTACTGTATGGTATAAATTTAACTTCAACCTGTTTTTCAGTAAAGGACTAGATCTTTTATGGCTTTCCTCCAGAACACCCAATTTGTTGAAATAAAAAATAATTTGTCGGATATATTTTAAATTAAATCTGTTTTCCAATAAAACATCAGTTTTTTATGGCTTGCCTCCATTGTAAAAACAGAGTGCCCGTTTTGCTTTTGGCCGAAAAGCAAAGTGCAGCATAAATTTAATTTGAACCCGTTTTCCACTAAAGCAACAGCGCTTGATGGCTTTCCTGATTTACAAGAACAGAGTTCGCAATTTTATTTTGGGCCGAAAATTACTTTGTGGCATACATTTAAATTGAACCCATTTTTCACTAAAACACCAGCTCTTTATGGCTTTCGTCCATTATAAGAACAGAATACCCATTTTGCTGCCGGGCGAATATTAGTTTATGGCATCAATTTAAATAGAACCCGTTTCCACTACAACACCAGCTGTATATGGCTTTCGTGCATTATAAGAACAGAGTACCCATTTTGCTTTTAGGCGAAAATTAGTTTATGGCATAAATTTAAATAGAACCCGTTTCCACTAAAACACTAACTGTATATGGTTTTCCTCCATTATAAGAATAGAATACCCAATTGACATATATACAAATTTATTCTTCGGATATATTGTTGCTGCAACCCGTTTTGCACTAAAAACACCAGTTGCTTATAGCTTTCCCTCCATTACAAGAACAGAATCCCCGTTTTGATTTCGGGCTAAAATTACTTTATGGCACGAAGTTAAATTAAACACCTTTTCAATAAAGGCGCGGCTCTTTATGTATTTCCTCCACTACTAGAACAAAATAACCCAATTTGCTGAAATACAAATTAATTCACCGGGTACATTTAAAGTAAACCCGTTTTGCAATAAAACACCCGTTTTTTATGGCCTTCCTCCATTATAAGAAGAGAGTGCCCATGTTGCTTTCGCGCCGAAATTAGTTTGTGGTATACATTTAAAATTGAACCCGTTTTGCAGTTACAACACCAGTGCTTTATGCCTTTCCTCCATTACAAGGACAGAGTACTCAATTTTTTGAAATAAAAATTAAGTTATCGACCTATATTAAAATTATACCCGTTTTGCAATAAAACAGCACCTCTTTATGGCTTTACTCCATTATAAGAACAGAGTTCCTATTTTTCTTTCGACCCAAAATTATCTTATGGCATGAATTTAAATTAAACCCGTTTTCCAAAACATGCTTAATTCTTTATGGGTTTCCTCCATTACAAGAACAAAGTACTCAATTTGATGAAATAAAAAGCAATTTATTGCCTACATTTAAATTGAATCAGTTTTGCAATAAAACACCGCCTCTTTATGGTTTTCCCCCATTCAGGAAAAGAGTAGGCACGGAAGCGACAAATACAAAGTATGTGTGGGGAGAAAAAAAAGTAACCGTTTTCGCCATGTCTGTGGGCCCATAAAAATCCAGCTCTTCATGCGTATCTTGCATTAATTAAACAGAGTACCCACTAGCCCAACAACTAATTCAGTTATACGATGAATTAAGCGGAAAGCCCATTTTCTAATATAAGCCTGCTCTTTATGGGTTAGCAATAACAATTGCGTTAGTCTAACTGCGCGTTTTTGCCCTCCAACAAAAACGGTTTACTTACCTCCAAAAAATTTGGAAAATTGGAAAGCAGCAGAGTCAGATGGAAACCTTTGAATCCCGTCGTGGCCCCTACTCCGGCACCACCAGTCGCGCCTCGGTAAACGTCCCCCCCGCCGGATTTTCCCATCTTCTCGTAAGTTCCGCGTCCACGTTTAATTTGCCACACTTTCATTTAATGTGTGATTTAATTTGGATTGTATTCGTTTGCGTTTGCTTGATGGCAACCGCAAGCTGCTTCAGGCTTCACGTTTGGGTCGTCTACAGCAAACTGAAGCTTTCGTATCTTAAGGTATTATTTATTATTCTGTAGACAGATTTCTACCTACTTTTTTGAGAATTCCGTTTTGTTTACTTGTGTGTGATTTACAGTTATTTTTTCGGTAGTTAATTTCTATCCGTGATTAGGGTTTACACACTCACAACTGAACATGTATGGTGGATGCACATTTCATATTGTTTGGGGAGGTTTACAGACCCTCCACGCCCCTGTATGCATGACATTAAAATGAGGGTTGGATACAAAACAAGAGTTATGAACCCTTACATTATTTCCAAAACTGTAATTTCGTAATTGATGGGCCAAGCTGTAAGTGGATTAAAATCACCGGTATCGTACGCAGAAACAAATGTAGCATTGTTGTCTTTTAAAAATCGAGTGGTAAAGGGTGCAATTAGAGCCTCAGCTACATAAAGACCCTGTACAGCATGGATTTAAGTTGTTGAAATTTTACAAATGAAGATAACATCAATCCAAGATACCCGTACCCCTCCCAAAAGAAGTGGAAGAAAACATTCATAGTTTAGTTGTTACGGTCACTGTGATTATTATGGCAAATACAAAAACTATACAATATATGAATGTTTAGAATTTCGGACAAACTGTGGATAGAAACACCAACTGGCCCAAACGATGTTTGTAGGATACAATTTTGTGATTATCCCGTACTTTTAAAAAATGTGTAGCTTTTGCCCTTCTCTATTATGCTGTAATTGCAAAGAAGGGGCCAAAATGGTACTCTGTTTGAACATAAATTTAATGCAACTGCTGAGAATGATAGTTGACAGTCGTTTCGTAGGTGTTTGTTGAGGATTTAACCTGCAGTGGTGGCAAGTATTGGGTAGGTGGTTTCAATATAACGGTGTTTTTTTTCCGTGGTTAAATCAGGTTATGCCAGCTAATCATCTAGGTGTTGCATATCGTTTACTGTTGGGCTTGTCATTGCTCGGTTCTTGTCCTAATATCTGTACACCACAGGATTGTGGTAGGTGTCCTTTTGTAGTTAACAAAATTACACAAGCTTATTGATCATTTTATCAATATTTTCAATTGTATGCACTTTGCATTTGTTACATTTGGTTGCAACTATTTGGTTTACACAGACCGTTTCGATTTGTGTAAACCATAAAAAGGCGTGCTTTATGTTCGCACAGATTCTGAAATACAGAGTTTAAGTTTTCCCCCGTATGAGTATTTGACCAGTTTGTCACCCTTTGCTTTCGAACAGCAGTCCGCAAATCACGTCACCATCCGGCTGTGGTTCTGTGCTGCTCATATAACTGAACAATTCATATCCCATCCGAAACTGAGGTTTGCGCTATTATGGACAGTTGTTTGCATCTTCCAGTCTCTCCAGGCATGCCGGTTGACGTAGAAGCACTGGCCTCCGAGTGTATTGACATTAGGTCTTATCTTCATTCCCAACATTTAATAAATTTACTGTCCATTAATGATAAGTGTTACAATGGATTGGTTAGAGAATTCTATGCGAATTGCATGCAAATAAGGACAAGTCAGTAGTGCGTTTTGAGATTAGGAATGTACATATTGAGGTATCTACTGAGGTTCTATGTGCAGAGTTTGGTCTGATTGACACTGGCTATAGTGTGGATTATAAAATGATTAGTGCGAAAAATGTTGATAAGCTGGCTGTGGCAGGGTATAGTGAGACAGAGTTTGTAGCAGAAACTCTGGAAAATGCTGACAACAGTAGGAGTGAAATGGGTAAAAAACCAAAGTTTTATGCGCCTGACATGAAAGTTTTGCCGAGACTTTTGCATCTTATTATCAGCCATAACATTGTGCCTAAAGCCGGAAGTATCACTTCCGTTAGTGCACTAGAAAGAGTAATTTTGTGGCATTTGTTGAAGGAAAAACCACTGAACATTGCCAAACTGATGATTGCCACAATGTTCAACAAGATTAGGAAGATTAGGAGCAGGGACAATAAGAAAATCCTCTCCCATTCGGTATGTTTCTGACCAGGATATTTAGGCGCTTCAACGTCCCTTTTTACGGTGACCATGTTGACAAAGGCTTTTATAGTCATAAAATAGGAGTTTAGTACTTCAACAAAAATGACAGTGAAAACAGAAAGACAGGGCTAGATGTGGAAGAAATTCAAACCTGTTGATGCTGGCATTAGACAGACTAGGGAAGAGAACTAGAAAATTGAAGCAGTCAACGCATTGGTTGCGATGGGGAAGTGTGCTGGGGTTGAGAAGCCGCCGGTATTCGCACAAACGAAGACGTTGAAGATGTTGTCATACTTTCAGAACATACTAGACGTGGGGGAAGTGTATGTTAATGTAAACTCTTTTGTCATTCTATTGTTTATTTATGGCAACTAACCAAAATGCATAATGTAATTGTTTTATTCGTAGGTTAAAAGTAAGGTCAAAGTAATTTTGAAAAAGGTTGGTGCCGTGCAGTTGAAAGGGATCACATTTGACGCTTTGCCATTTCTAAAGATGTAAGAGATGTTTGTTACGTTTCACTGATTTGTATATGTTACTAATATCCTTTATTCAACAGTGCATGCAGAAGGATCTGGTGTAGGAGACGAGAACGTTAAAGAAGCTATAGCTTCTGCATCTTACAGAAATCGCTCCTCAAATATATGGCTAAATCTACTTCCTTTAATCAGTTCAAATATGCGACTTCCATCTTATTTTGATGATCCTCAACTTCATTGTCCACAGCTGTGTGAGTGTACTAGATAAGCAGCATATATTTGATAGTAGAAAAGAAAAATTGGAGCAAGTGCTTGCATGATGACCAATGTCTTGAAATGACAAAGTTAGGTTTTTGCATTATTCTCAACAGTAATTGATGCTTCTTCGTTTTCGTGTATTGGCACTTTATTGAAACTGTGCATTTGTTCCATTGTTTTAAAGGTTGTGACGCAGTACCTGCTGTTACTCCAGAGAGAGCACTAGTAATTTTTTTCTTCAATCCTTTGTTTGGGTACGTTGTAATACTTTTGATTTTTTTTTATAAATTTTGCTTGCAAAATTCATAGCTATGACTTGCTTGTCTTGCATTTCATTGCAGTTGAAATGTGTGTTAGATTATCCATGCATATCTCTCACAACGAAAAAGATTTTTGTTGATGAAACCAATCTGCAAACTATGAAAAATCTTGAAAAGGTATACGTATTTTTCCACTCTCATTGCTTTGTCCCACTGAACTTTAGGGGTCAAAATATTACTTTCATGGCTGATCGGCCTAATATTGCAAAGCCTTTACCAAATTCGATATTGTTATTGTGTGATATGTGCAGATTTTTTCCCCATCATGTATTCGAAACATTGGTTTCTCATGATTGCATATGTCAAGGAAAAGAAGTGTTCATAGTTGACTCTATGGACAATCTGAACACATTCTACCAGGGTATAATGCAATCTGTGATGCGTACCCTGCAAACTTGTTGCTTAGCCTAATAAGAAAGAATGTCATATTTACAATGGCAGGCTCGTATTCACTTTTGTAGGAATGGATTTTGGGGAAATTTTTTACGGATGGACCGTAGACATTTTGGGTTGTACATCACAAAGTGAAACAGACAGATGCGGCAAGTTGTGGCATTTTCACTTTGAAGTTCATGCAATGTTGGGCAATGGGGTGTCAACCGAAACCAGTAAGTGCGTAGATGAATGATTTCCGTCTACCAGACTACCTGTATTGCTTTCCTCTACTTACATGCGTATGTACAGCTTGATGTTGGCATTGCTAGAAATTTTATTGCCTGAGAGATTGCATTGGGGAAATTGGCAAACCCCACGAATTACGCTGCTTTTTCTGAAAGCTAATACACAGCCAAAGGAGGTTGCTGGCAAACGAGATTTGCACGAAGCTGGTAGCAAAGATGAGGAGCATGTGGAGGCAGGACAAGATACCCTACAAACTGTTTGTGTCCACTGTGCATCCACTTTCCTTGCACTTTCCAATTATGTTACTTGATTTCACATGTTCGGGCCGTATTAGATTTGACAGCCAATACATCAAACGCAGCTGAGCTTGTTTGTGTAATAAATTTATTTTAGCGGAAAGTACAGGACTGTGTTCAAGCATACGTGAAGGTCCTTCTAATAGGGATTCAAATAAGAAGCTTCTTATTCTAGATTTGAATGGAGTGCTTATGGCCAGTGCATTATTTCGGAGGACCAGAAATTGTGACTTTAACTTTAGACCCCATTGTTTTGAATTTTTACAAGTCTGCTTCTCATATTTTGCTGTGGCAGTTTGGTCATCAAAACAAAGGTATACGTCAATGTATATTCCAGATTAGCTTATTCGTACTTTGCGGCTTGTTTATATTTAAAAACTAGTTTTGTGGATGGCATTTTGTTGCAGGCATAATATTGTATCGGTGTTGGAAAGTATATCAACACAAATGAAACAAAGATTTGAACTTAAACTGATTTTTGTCTGGGTGAGACTTCTGGCGTAGATTAATGCGATTTTGACAGTCTGTCGCTTAGTACCATTTGTGGTAAATGTGCAATTGGGGGTCTGCTATATTTTGCAGGATCAGTCTCGTTGCATTGTGACGGAAACCAGACTCAGGAAAAATCCGGAGAAGATGGTCATGTTCAAGGAACTAAAAACTGTTTGGGGAGATTATAAGTCGTACAACAGTTCCAACACTGTATTAGTTGATGATTCCCCGTATAAATCGTTCCTTAATTCTGTAAGCATACCAACTCAAATTTTCTTATATGATGTTTGCATCTAAAACCCGTTTAGATGATGCTCTAACTTTTTGCGTTTCTGAATTGTTTAGCCGTACAATACCATCTTCCCCACCAGTTATACATCTTTCAATGTACAAGACAATTATTTAGGTTAGAAGCAATTTTTGTTGGCTTTGCAGTTTGTATTGTTACAGTAACTGAAATTGTTCAACAACCCTCAAAACATATGTTTGCAGATCCTGAGGGAGCGTTTGTACAATGCTTGAAGAAGTTGGCCGAAGCAGATAATATACAAGAATTTATCAAACACGACGCTTTTGGCCAATCACCCATAATCGAAGAAAGTGACGATTGGAACTTTTACATTGATGTTGTTTCCAAGTTTCGATTGCTTAACCTACCACAGGAATTGAAGCGAAAACGGGAAGCCCCGAAGAGATATACTCCTGAGGTATGCATGGGGTACATGTTTATGAATATGTTTTGCAAAGCGAGAGTTTAGTCTGTGTATTTAAAAATTGCGTTTGTCTTCTGCACAGGGCAAGCGAAAAAGGAAAATGTGAAAGGCCATTGTAAGATCAGGATCTGGATCTATCATTCTAAGGATGCTTCACCAACCATATGGGACAGCAGACAAGCTTTGTTCTGAAGGTTGAGACAAGCAACACTGGTGTGCTTGAGTCGGACGCTTGCTGCGGGAACTCATGTTCACATTTTTGGTACTGCCTTCTTCCCTTTGGTCTGCCTTGTATACAAACTGCTTTGGGCTGCATCTATTGATGACTGGTATTCAAATGTTGACGTTCAATATTGTTTACGTATAGAAGTTTTCGAATGCAGATGGAAAAAAAATTATTCGAAGACAGCAAAATATTTATTGGGAATTTCCTTCGTAGACCGCAAGTTAGTTGTCCGTTATGTATTTATAGGTTTGAGGTTACAGATAGAAGAAGCTCAAAACGCACTGTGAACAGTTGGGTACGTCTGCACTTTTCTGGATTGTTACTTTAAGATTCCATCGAACTCACCCCAACATTTTTGCTATTGTTGTGACTGTTGAGTTTATTCCCAAACATGTTATATGTTTCAATTGTCCGCTGTATGTTTTAGGATCGTGCCCTTTTAGTGCTTATGTATTTGGGCTGCAATTGTTTTACTCTAACCTTATAAGTTCAAATGTTGTAAGTTTTCCGTGTCAGCATATTCTTTTTGTTTGTTAGCATCTTTTGTTGTCTAAGACAATCCTAAATGCCAGTCACTCCATCTATCCGTCTGGTGCTTCTGTCGGATAGATGCGATACTGAGACTGTACAACGTGTTCACAAATGGAAGTCTGTATGAACTCTATTGCTTTAGTTAATCCATTGCTTTAATATGTCATTGGATAGGAAAAATTAGCTGGTGGCAGACGAAGTGAAGATGTTGGAGTCAAAGATGGGAATGTGTCTGCTGGTGACAACCTTGGACAAGTTGCCAGTACAAAAACACACCTTTGTTGATGGATTCGTGGAACAGAATTTGGGAGATGTTATTGCAGTGATCCATGCAGCTACAGCGGAGAATGGGCTCATGATGCAACTGGTTAGGCGGAACAGGTCACTGCTGGTTGAACTTGTGCTAAACATGTTGTTGTTTCTGCTTCTGAGTTGAGGCTGGAAGGTTGGATTGCACGAAGAAAGCAATCTGTATTATTAAATTTATATTGGAATTGGTGAAACTTCATGGGGAGTTCCTCGCGTGGCCTTAGCTCTGCTTTCATTGCAAAGGTTTAGCGGTCAATTTATTTATGAACAGAGTATACAATTGTTGAAATTGAAGCCTGTATTCTATGATTTCTCCCCGTTTTACTGCTTCTGAACAGTGAACAATCTCCCACATTTGTACAGACAACTGTGACGGTATGATTGATAATGTTGTAAAGCAGCACTGATGGTGCTATTGCAGTTGGTTTGTGTTTCCATTCAATTTCATCCAGAAATTTTTAGAAAAAAACACCTTATTGTTTCTGTTATTCACTGTAAGGTTTACATAGCTCTAAACAATGACTAAATTGATATGAAACCAGCTCATGTTTGCCACGTCCAGAGCATCATATTGCACAGTCAACCGAACATAAAATTTTTTTGGTCGCACCAGACGTGATAAAAGTATGGAATTTGTTGGCGTGTAAGTCATACATCTTTTGCTGTACACGGTTCATTGTCTGCCTATCATCACGAATTCAACTATGACAAAGGATATTTGAAAAAGTGTTAATGGTATGGTTTTACAAAAGTGTTAATTTATAGCTTTCCTGCCATTCCAACAAAAGTGTACCCATTTTGGAGCAAGATACATATCCACTTATCGGATAAAATTGTAAAAAACTGATGTTGTCGAATAAAACACCAACTCTTTATGGCTTCCGTCCATTACAGCAAAAGAGGCCCCTTGTTTTTTCGAGACCCCCAGCTGAAATTTTTTTTTTATTTCCAATACAGTACCAGCAAATTTATAGCTTTCCTTCTATTCTAAAGTCTACCCATTGTGGAGCAAAAAACATATCAACTTACCGGATAAAATTAAAAAAAATTGCTGTTGTCCAATAAAACACCAAACGCTTTATGGCTTTCGTCCATAACACCAAAACAGTTCCCTTTTTTTTGGAGGTAAAAAAAAAAGTTTTTTTCAACAAACAATAAATTTGTGTTTTTCAATTAAGTACCAGCACATTTAAGCGTTTGTTTCCATTCCAACAAAAATGTACCCACTCTGGAGGAAAAAACAGCTTTAATTCTCCGAAAAATAAATCTGTACTTCGTCCAACCAAAACACGAGTTCTTTATGACTTTCCTCCAGTACAGCAAAATAGTACCCGTTTTGCTGGCGAAAAAATGAATTTCTTGTAATGGCTGGAAAAAAATATTGGTGTTTTCCAATAAAGCACCACCAAATTTATGGCTTTCCTCCATTACAACAAAAGTGCAATCTTTTTTGAGAAAAACTTTATGGTACGAAGCCTTTGGCCTGTCGTACTATAGGTATCGTACTCAGAACATGACACGTGTATTTGTAAAATGAGCAGCTCACGGACCATAACTAATAGTTCGTGAGCTCCTCATTTTACCAAAACACGTGTCATGGTCTGAGTAGTTGCCTATGGTAGGAAGGGACAAAGGCTTCCTACAGTAAAGATTTCCTCAGAAATGAGCAAAAAACATACTCACTTATGGGATAAAAGTACAAAAAAATGGTGTTTTGGAATAAAACACCAACTCTTTATGGTTTTCCTGCGTTTGAACAAAGAAAAGATTAGTTTTTGGCAAAATTTATAGCTTTGCTTCCATTCCAACAAAAGCGTACCCATTTTGGAGTAAAAAACATGTCCACTTATCGGATAAAATTACAAAAAATGGGTGTTGTCGAATAAAACACCAGCTCTTTATGCCTTCCATCCATCATAGCAAAAGAGTGCCCTTGTTTTTCGAGATTAACAAAAAACAAAGTTTTTTTTAAGAAACAATTAAATTTGTGTTTTTCCAATCAAGCACTAGCACATTTAAGGCTTTGCTTCCATTCCAACAAAAGTGCACCCACTGTGGAGGAAAAAACAGATTTAATTCTCCCATACATAAATCTGTACTTCTTCCCACCAAAAAACCAACTCTTTATGGCTTTCTCCATTACAGCAACATAGTACCCATTTTGGGGGCGAAAAATAAATTTGTTGTAATGGGCGCACAAAAAAAAATTGGTGTTTTCCAATAAAGCACCAGCAAGTTTATGGCTTTCCTGCATTACAAGCAAAGGTTTCTACCATAAAGGTTTCCTCAGAAATGAGAAAAAAACATACTCAATTATCGGATAAGAGTACAAAAAAATTATGTTTGCGAATAAAATACCAACTCTTCATGACTTTCGTGCATTTTAAAAAGAAAAGATTTGGTTTTGGACAAATTTGTAGCTTTCGGTCCATTCCAACAAAAGTGTATGTTTTTTGGAGCAAAAAAATATACACTTATGGGATTTATTTACAAAAAAAAATGGTCGTTTGCAGTAAAACAGCAGCTCTTTATGACTAGCCTGTATTATAACAAATAATTTGATTTGTTTTTGCAAGCGAAAAAATAAATTTGTTTTTAGCAAAAAAAGACGGTGGTTTCTAATAAAGCATCATGTCTTTATGGCTTTTCTCCATTACAACAAATGCGTACCCATTTTGGAGGAGAAAACATATTTTCTTATCGGAACCAATGTAAAAAATTGGTGTTCTTCAACAAAAAATCAGCTCTTTATGGGTTTTGTCCACTATAGCAAAGTAGTACCCATTTTGGAGGCGAACAACAGATCTGTTCATCTGTTGAAACAGATAAAAAAACAAAACCCGTTTACGAGTAAAGCATCAGCAAATTTATGGCTTTCCAGTGTTACAACAAAATTGTACCCCATTGTGGAGGAAAAAACAGATTTATTTATCGGATACATTTTTTTTAAAAAGGGTGTTTTCCAATAACACACCTGCTCTTTATGGCTAGCCTCCATTATAGCAAATCAATACCCATTTCCGAGCCAAAAATAACTTTTTAATTCAGATATAATCAACGTAAACCCTTTCGCGAATACAACACCAGCTCTTTATGCCTTTTACCCATTCATAATTTTGTCATCACATAATGTCACAGTAAATGCCGATTATGTGGGTTTAACATGTTATACCCATATTTCCATAATTTTTTCATGAATTATGCAGGGTAACGTACGCTTACTAATTTATCAGATAACAGCAAATCAAATGGCCAATTATACTATTATACCCGTTTTTCAGTTATACTTCATACAAATGCTATCAACTTAGAGTTTTGCTGCATGAAGTGGTCAATTTACCATAACATACCTGCTCTTTATGCCACTCCTCCAACATATGAACAAGCCACCCGCTGTCTATGGGTACTTTACCATTACAAATTTAATTGACGTTAAATGTATAATCCGCCCATTTACCTTTCATAAATGTAGGATACCAACGGATAACAGTTAAAACAAATTCACATCTAACAATAATACAATTTATATTGTTAATTACAGTTAATTAGCAATATAATTGCAATTATAATTATATAATTGTTTTGATAACATTATAATCACTAATATTATGGCAAACACAAAAAATTCTTCCGCTTACATACGTGCATTGTTTCTTCAGTTGTTTTGCGCTGATAGCGCTCGCACAACAACCACTTGAAGACATTGCCCCCAAAATATTGTTCACCCACTACCATTAACATATAAGTTGCATTAAATTACTGTCCCCCTACATACAGTGCCACATTAACCAAACTCTCGCCATTCATATTGGTGGCTCGGGAAGTGCAACACGAAAAAGATGATCGAACCCCGGCACACCTTGCAGTACCACCGCCCTCATTGCTGCATTGCATTCAGAGAGGAATATGTTAACGGCTATCTTGAACCGTTCCTGGCTGGACATCAACTGCGGTGACATAAACAGTGCGTTAATGTTTTCAAAGGTAGTGGATGAGCCATTTGTCTAAGGCGCAGTTATTGTTATGTCAAACCTCAAGATTCAATTCTAGACGAAACTCGTTAATGTGCTCCATGAACTTCATCACGTATAATCCGCAGTCAAACCTGAAACAAAGTCAGCAATGGGTTATGGAGGTTGGACTGGGAAACCATATGAAATGTAAGGTTAGAGTCGTAAAGTGTTGGTTTGGAGAGGACATCACGATACCCTTTGAATGGGAAACTGCCATATGTTTTGCTTGTACTGTGGTCCAAAACCGAACGACAGAGCTTCGTGAATTCTGCTCAGCTACATGGAGTGAAAGTAAGAAAAAGGATTACGATCTTATCTGCTGGCTTATAAGTAAACATATATACAGATTATATTAATTGGGGTGAGCTGGAGAAAGGGCAAAGGCAGGACATATGATGTCTGACATACATAGGCCCGTATGACATGGCTTAAAAGTGAAGACGTGCATGTTAATGTCGAACAATACTATTTTCAGATGGGTGAGTGGACGAGTGCTGACAAACTGACCACTAATCTTGTAATTGCCTCACGGCCAGCATTTTGTTTTTCATTAGGCAAACTGTCGTATATAAGTACTTTGTTCTCAGTCATGTCAACGACGCAGAGAACCAGTGCTCACAACGATGGTTCATTGGGACACAAATCTGCAAGCGACGAACGCAACAAACAAACCATGTTAGAATTATACCATACAGACAATCGGATGTAAAAGTAACAAGTCTGCTGTAACTGAACAAAACATCCAACAGAGAGAACAAATGCCTATGGGACTACTATCCGGATACCTTGCGCAGGCATACACTGGTCGGCCAAACGATACCTCTGTTAGGTAGTTTCGTATACAATGTCTCGGCAGCCAAATTCGTTGACATATCAGGTGCTATTCAGCGGAACAAAATGTCAGTTAATGAGACAAGGGCAGAAACAATATTTGGGTGGGTGGACCATGCCTTACGTAAACTTAATGGATATGCTGTTCATGTATGCTTCAAAACAGACTAGATGATGACACATGCTTATTACACACACTTGAAGGGATTTGGGGATAAGGGATTTGGGGTATATGTCAAGCACAGTAACGTGGGCAAGCACGGACACTGTATAACAGCCACCTTCTGCTGACGCCGCACTGATGTCTGTAGCTTGCCTTTCAGCTTACAGGATGCTGACCTTTTCAAACCTTTACACTTCTTAATTCCAACGGGCCGAGCTTTTTGGAGGCTGTCGACGACATTTGAGAGTTCTCCCTCGACGCAATGGGAACAAGGCGAATTGCATCATTTGGTGCAGCAGATGAGGGCCACAGTGCTTTCATGCACCCAGATTTCGTACCATTGGTAATGTTCACATTACTTGCCTTTATCGGGGAGGTTATATCATTTGACTGGCCACTGTCGGAATCCTGAATTTGTAAAGGGTTCAGCCTATGTCCAGAGTCCTGCACATCTACATTCTGAGGCTGGTATCCGCCACCAGACGATGACAGCTGAAACACGGAAGTGGCGTTTATCTTGGCTAGATTTGCAGCACAGTTGGCACACCCTCGGCTGCTGTCGCCACCCTTTAGTGGCCGGAGGTGCGCATCACCTCTGCGTCAATACCTAATTGTAGTGTCGTCCTCTGCTACATAATTCCTTTCATCCCCTCTCACCAATGCTTTCCTCATCAAATCTAACGACCGCCCCATGCTGCTCATCGTTTCCTTTACAGCCATTAGGTGCGCTTTCAACTCGTTGTTGCTTTTCTCAAGAAGAGTGAGCCTACGGTCAACCGAGGGAGGAGGTTCAACAGCAGCTGCACATTCTTCACGCCCCGCATGTGTCTTCATGGTCAGTTTTACCTGGCAGGAAACGAATTAATCCCTCGCAACACGATGGATTACGAAAAGAGTTGGGTAACTTTAAACCACTAATTCGATAACTATTTACCCACCCACACAACCATAGCCTGTGCTTACCGGGTAATTCATCTGTCCCGTAAAGACGCCGACAGACTTCAACCTTGCCATGCCCAAATCAATGTCCGCCTGCTGGCACTGCCTAATCCATGGGATTCCACCAACATCTTTGGACTGCAAACGATCATCTCCCAAACCCAACTGGCCAAAAGTACATTATCAACAGACACGCACGCATCAGTTTGTAATCATTACTTCACCAATTATTATGCTGCAATATAGTTTCATGACCACGACATAAGTCATACAACTCACCACAAGAAGCATCACACATCCAGACACCTCGCGCACTGCAAAGGCTTGTGCTGTCCTTATCCCGAACATGAGTTTATCAAATACAAATTTGCTCCAGTCGTACTCTGCCAATTCCCCTGCCTGCGCAACAAACGACGCAAACTCCCTATAGAAATCGTCACTTTTCCCAGGGCACTGCAGGTTGTACATCAAAAGTAGAAAGAATTTAACCCTAAATTCTGTGCCGCAACTTTGTAGATTCTGAAGGTTTCGATGCACTTCGCTGTACACAATACATCCTTCTATAAACTGGGATGTGGAGCTCATCTTCAACTGTCGCACTTATGCATGTGCTACGTAAACCATTGATACGTCCCTGTTGCTTGCGGGACTCCAAAACATGCCGCAATATCTGCTGCGGTGACTGGCACAAAGTGGCCGTCGACACTCACACAACCACTTTCGGTGTTGAAACTGTTAACAATCCATGACAACATTTGTGGATCCAACATAAAAGGCATAAGTTGAAGAATGCCAGTGAAACCACAGCCACATACAACTTGTCTTTGGTCCGTTGTCAGACAATCCATCATTTCCTTCACATTCATCAAATTCGTTGGACTAGTCAACGTACATGCCTGCAACAATGCATGGCTAAGGCCGTTAGTACATACAAAGTGGCGACGCATGGTAGCTTTGAAACCATATGCATAAGCTGCAAACACTGGGCGCTATATAACTACTTAACTCACCTGCAGTGCCCACCCTGCACTACCTTGGACCTGTGAGGAACGGCAATTGCGATTGTTAGATATTCCTCCCATCGGACTACACCTCAACAAGTAGGCAAGATCCGTTGACACAACAGCGCCACCTTCGACAGTCGCTGCGCAATTCTCCCCGTCTGTGCACGGTAATGCAGTTGTGGATAACTGGAGTAAAGGGACAGGAGCACCTTCCAGTCTATACTCCCATCTTCGTCGTCCCTGCGTTTTACGGTTGCATGGGTGGACAAAGATCCATGAGATGCAAGCCGCAATTGAGAAAATATGCTCTAATGAACACAACGCCTCCAGATGCACAAACATTTCATCCCTTACACAGGAACCCCCAAACCAAGAACCCTACCAAAAAATTTATCAACTGGGTTTATGGGTTGCCTTGCTAATTTAGTGATGTGGCCTCAAACCAGTTTTACCGCTCTAAGTGTTGTTTCGAACCCATATATTATATCATATATACATACATATATTATATGTATACATGTGTGGATATATATATACATATGTATATATACATGTGTATATATATATATGTATACATGTGTGGATACATATATACATATATGTCTCCTAATTTGTCGTCCGATTTACACAATTCCAAAATGTTGTTCTTCACTACCTATCTGGACCAATAACAAAAATAACAATGTATTGGTGACCCACGACTGGGCCTGTGCTATCAAGAACAAAAAAAGTAGTAGTCATGTGCTTACTTTCGACCATTTTCAACTTTACCGTGTCTGCTTCTCACCAGACAAAAAGTTACCCACCTAAGAATGCGCGGTTAAATAGTTCTACCTACACGCTTAATGCATGTCTTTATTGTGTTAAAGCCGGACAACTGTGGTGGCTGTAAATTCCCCTCATTTATGGTGTTCACCATTGATTTATTGTACCACCATTTACTACAACAGAGTTCCGATTATGGTAAGCCTATGCACATGGGTGAAAACTTAAAAAACATACAAGCAAGTATGTTTTTTAAGTAGGAATACTTACATGCTTATTGAGGCTTCCAAGATAGCAATGAATGGTGCACAACCGCACGACCTCTGCAACCACAATTCCGCTGTTGTGTGTCTGGTTCCAGGGCTGAAGTCAAGCACGGTGTAAATGGACTGTACAGTCCTTACATCTACGCTTCTTTTTTTCAACAAACCGGTCCCATACCACGCGTTTTTGGGCATGGACGGTGTGGGACAGTGCCAGCTGTCATCGTTTTTCCTGCCATTTGCATAGCTTCATTTCATTTTCTCTCCATTTACTGCAAAGGTTTCGCTCGTGTTTCTGCTCCGGGTCTTTCCTTTGTACCAATTATTTTGTGACCCCACTTGTTGCCGATGGCGTCTG
This sequence comes from Coffea humblotiana, assembly GCA_023065735.1. Lineage (NCBI taxonomy): Eukaryota > Viridiplantae > Streptophyta > Magnoliopsida > Gentianales > Rubiaceae > Coffea > Coffea humblotiana. The sequence continues at coordinate 18,481,082 of CM041212.1, read as the reverse complement.
AAGTAAGCTTCAACTTTGGCTTCGCATTATTGAACTCCGACTTGCACTATGGACCAAATAGCGGATGACACAATCTTATACTTTGTGCTTTGTTTTAGATTACATATGCATGTCATTCTTTTTAGTGGTTCAATCTTATATTCGTGCACTATCTGCACACGAGAATAACATTTCATACTATACTAATTTTGTTCTACTAAATCTGTTATTCTTATTATTGTATTAATTGTTACGCTACTTCTCTCATTTTGTACGCAGGTCTACATTAATACAAGTTTAATTCTTATTATGTCTCGTGTACCACAAAACATAGTTATTACATCCGGGCCGGCCCGGCGGTCGAACCAGTCAAACCGCTGGCCTGGGATAATATGTATTTTCTAGTACAAAATACACATTATCCTATTGACATTGATACGTCCAAAACGTAATCAAATGGATGCTAAAATTTTAGAGTGAACAAGTTGCTTTGTATAACGGTTGTAAAGGTTCCTTTCGACTCTATAAATTACATGTCTTCAGTTTGCAAAAACAATTTCCTGCATATCTTTGTAGTGAAAACGGTGTTTAAATTTGCTATACGTTACTTTCCTGTTTTCCATTCTATCCTAAAGGGTAATTTGGCATTCAACACAATTTTTATTGTTATTTTAATCCAACTAATAAATTACCTCATGAAAAAATGGGAAAAATGGATAATTTATGGAGGAAAACCATAAATAGCTTGGTGTTTTATTGGAAAACGGCTTTATCATTATTTTATTCCGATAAATCATTTTATTTATGGGAAAATAGGTAGTCTTTTGTTATAATGGAGGAAAGGCATAAAGATGTAGTGTTTTATTGGAAAACGGGCTTATTTTCTTTTTATCCGATAAATAATTTGTTTATGGGAGAATGGGTGTTAAAGAGGTGGTATTTGATGGGAAAATGATATTTTTAGGATACCAATGTATAACAGTTAAAACAGAATCACAGATTTGGTCATGCAGAAATAATGAAGATTCGGTTCCGTTTGGATTACATTTTTTCGGTAGCTCTGTTTGGATCCCCTATTTTTGGGGTGTTTTTGAAAACCCATTTTTCAAATTCAATAAAAATTTTTAGAAATGACTCTAAAAGGTAATCTAAAAATTAGTCTAAATTTTTTAAAAATTTAGACTAATTTTTAGATTTTACAAAACTCTTCTACTCTTAAATATCCCAAAATATTTTCTAAAAATATTTTGGGATATTTTCTATGCCAACCTACGTATCTGCCATTCCTTTCCCTTTTATACTATTTCTTTTTGACTTATGTGCTTTCTGCTAACACATTTTCATTAATTTTTTTTAAATGCCAAAAACAAACAGTTACTTGTGTACAAATCGAAAGAAATACTACTTTAATTATTGCCACTTTGCTCATACGTTGGACGACTGGTAGGGACAACCGTGAAGACCTGCACTTTCTCTGAACGATAACTTTGTCGTAAATGGCCTGCTCTTTATGGCTTTCCTTTATTATATGTCAAAGTACCTGCTTTTAACGACCATTTTACATCTGTTGCTTTAGTACTTTAAACAATGATATTCGGATATTTTTACTTCTGGATTGTTGTGCTCTGGCAAAATTATTTTCGCTTACCTTTTTTTCAACTGCAAAAGAAACAATTTATTTCCCTACAAATTCCAAAAAAACTAGTACATTCACATACGATCAAGTATGTATACAAGTATATTACCAGTACTTACTAAGTAAGGTACTCAGTTTAATCATGAATGAAACATTTTACTGTTTTTTCAAATAACACTAAAATATGGGCTTGGTTATAAGTTTTTTAAGCAGAATACAATATTTGTGCCATAAAGTAATTCTGGCCGAAAGGAAAATGGGTACTCTGCTCTTATAATGGAGGAAAACCATAAAGATCTGGTGTTTATTGCAAACGGGTTTAATTTAAAGAGATCTGATAAGTTAAAGTACCCAATTTCGCGAAATTGGGTACTCTGTTCTTGTAATGGAGGAAACCCTTAAAGAGCTGGTCTTTTAGTGGGAAATTATGCCATAATGTAATTTTCCGCCTACCAGCAAAATGGGTGCTCTGTTCTTATAATGGAGGAAAAATCATAAAGAGTTGGTGTTTTATTGCAAAACGGGTTTCATTTTAAATGTATCAGATAATTTAATTTTTATTTCACGAAATTGGTTACTCTGTTGTTATAGTGGAGGAAAGCCATACAGAGTTGGGCCTTTAGTGCCAAAACGAGCTTAATTTAATTATACCATAAAAGTAATTTTGGGCCGAAACGAAAATGGTACTCTATTCTTAGAATGGAGGTAAGCCATAAAGAACTACTGTTTTATTGCAAAACGAGTTCAATGTAATTGTATCCCATAAATTAATTTTTATTTCACGAAATTGGGGACTCTGTTCTTGTAATGGAGGAAAGCCTTAGACAGCTGGTATTTTAGTGCAAAACGGGTTTATTTTAAATTTATGCCATGATTTGGTGTAATTACTAATTTCAACTATGTTGTTGGGGGGCGGTTTGCAAAATGGGTTCCAATTAAGACGGCCGCAACGGTAGCTGAGGAGTCAGGCGGCCAAATCGCAAGGAAAGGTGACTTTCTGCTTATCCTTTTAGTCGAGCGGGACTGGTCTGCCAAAGCAACTCCAGTAAATTTGGAATTCGTTTGACGATCGACGGCAAGTACGTGCTCATCCTGGTTAGTTATCAATATGGCACCTGCTTTGCTTGTTTCTGCACGATTTACATATAGATCGTCTTCAATACTGTTGTCGTATTTGCTATCGCTGTATGGTTTCGTTTCTTTAACCATTTCACCAATTCAGAGTTAGATTGCTGTGTTGTCTGCACGTTTCGGATGAATGTTTTTTCACGTGCGTTTCGTATTTCGTCTTCAGTACAAACCACCATTTTCCCGTTAGTGTTGGTTTATTGCTATGGTGAGACGCTCCCCAAAATTATGTCTGAGCACTTTCTATCGTGCAAAGAAAAAATGACGTAATTGTCCAAAATATGCAGTGTAGTTGAACTAATGCAGTGGTAAATTTCCCACTCCACCGCCTCATCAAATTCCTTTTTTTTTTTGTTTTGTTTTGTTTGTAGAAGATTCCTTAATTAATCCAGATAGGAAAAACAGAAAAATTTCATATCCTATTTGCCAGTGTTAATCCTAATCCGTTTTGGAAATTAATTGCAAAACTTATAAAAGCATACTTTCCTGATACGACATTATATAACTTGTACCATGTTTTGAAACTTGAAGCCATGCAAGCCCAGAAACCAGAGTGTTCTCTGCAAACAAGCGAAATTTTAGGTTTGTTGTACCTGATCACTCATTATTTTGTTTGATTAGAAAATAGTGGTTGCTAAAATTGGACTTCATTGTTAGGGCCTTTCCCGGGATTGTCTGCAGCCACGAAAAGGAGGCAAACCGGACATGGCCAACGCGGATAATTTGCAGACAATAACCTCCATGTCCTCCCTTCCCAGAGAGCTGGTATCCGAGGTTCTTGCACTTGTCGCAGCTTCTTCATCCACTGATCTTTTCCTGGCAAAACTATGGTACATTCACCTATTTAATGATACAAACATGAGCAACTTTAATTTTTTTTACATGTGACTTTCTTTTGAGTTCCATGGATCATGATCCTTATCTTGTAGTTCAAAGGAGTTTTTCGAAGTTTCAGAAGAAAACTATATTTACCAGCGTGTGTCCCTCGACAAGTTTGAAATCGTTCCATGGCGTAAAAATCATAAAGTTTCCATGTTCCTGAAGAAGTGTAGACGAAGCAAAAATCCAGAAGCCTTGTATCGAAAAGGGGTGGTAAGCATAATGGTTTTTGTTAATTTCGAATATTCTGCCTTTTCAATTCAAGCTAGGAATGAACAATTTGGGACAACTTGGGTTTGTTTGGACAACTTGGGACAACTTGGGTTTGTTTTGGAACGTAAGAAGCAACTTGGGTTTGTTTGGAACGTAAGAAGCAAGAAACAAAGCCTGCTCTTCATGGATTGATTGCCTTCAAAGAAGTGAAATTGTTTATGCATAGCTGAAGTATAGTAATGTCTTACCAAAGGAAACAAATAAAAAATCTGGTTATGTCACGTAACTTAGTCTACTGGGACCACACACGAACACTGTCAGTGCCCTTTTGTTCGTAAAAATCCATATTCATAAGTCTTGATTGGTAACTTTGGGAAATCATCTTGTGTCTTGATGGATTTTTTTATTAAACCTTCTGTGCTAATAATGTTCCGCATGCAGTTATTCATTTTCACTGTCTTGTAAATACTTCAATCAGTTTTAGGTAACATTGTATTTTCAACCTTAAACTGCTTAGGTTGATTATTTTAGAGGTAAGAATCTGGAATCAGCATTGGAATGCCTAAAAGAAGCTGCCAAATCAGGCCATGACGAAGCTGGCTATGCCTTGGGAATAATTTGTTAAATTTCAAAGTCAGCCAACAATTGTTGAATTTCAAAGCCAACAATTGTTGACATTGAAATTATTGGCCGAAGTTTCTAATATCCCACATCGATTGATTTGGTTTTTGTGGAATGGTTTGAGAGCTATAAATAGCTCTCAAGCAAATCAATTCAATCACACCAAGCAAGAGTTAATAACTTGCTTTCTTCTCTCTCTTTGTAATATTTCTTCTAGTGAAATATTAAATTGTCGGTAGTGTCCGAGAACGTAGGCAAATTAGCCGAACCTCGTTAAATTCTGGTGTTCTATTTTATTGTCTATTTAGTAGCTATATTTGTAGGTATATTTGTAGTGAGTTATTGTGCAATTAATTGCTTATATAGGTGATTCTGTCTCGGAAATTGGTACTTAAGCAGGCCAGTGTGCCTCACCAAATATTTCCTGGGAATTACCATTTTGTAATTTTAGGTACAATAATTTACTCGTTATACCTTAATTTGGTAGAGCTTCCGCAACAATTGGTATCAGAGCTCGAGGTTTCTTAGTATGCTCTGTGGTTGCAGCATAGTCTGATCTTCCACATCAGAAAAGATTTCTTGGGCTATTGTTATTCTACATTTAGGAGCTACTAAATAGAATTTGTAGAGATGGCCGATAGTAGATCTTCATCTACAATGCAACCATCGACAAGTTCGTCATCATCTATTATGACGAGAAATGTTATGATGAATGCAAAATTAAATGTGGAGACATTTGATGGTACCGGTCATTTCGGTATATGGCAAAGTGAGATTCTAGACGCGCTCTTTAATCAAGGTCTAGACATTGCCATTGAAAAAGAGAAGCCAGAAGAAATTGAAGAGAAGGAATGGAGGACGCTAAATCGTTTAGCGTGTGGTACAATTCGATCGTGCCTTTCAATGGAACAGAAATATGTGTTCTCAAAAGAAACGTTTGCAAATAAATTGTGGACTGGATTGGAGGAGAAGTTCTTAAAGAAAAATTGTCAGAACAGGCTCCATATGAAGAAGCATTTATTTCACTTCACTTATGTTTTCGGCACAACTCTAAGTGATCACATCACTAATTTCAATCAGTTAATCACTGATCTAATGAATTTAGATGTGACATTTGAAGATGAAGATTTGGCTCTCATGTTATTGGGATCTCTTCCAGAGGAGTTTGAGCATCTCGAAACAACTCTACTCCATGGAAAGCTGCAGTGTCCCTCAGTGAAGTTAGCTCTGCCCTGTACAGCTACGAGCTCAGAAGAAAGGACAAGCAAAGTAGCAGAGATGGAGCAGCAGAAGCTCTGGTAACTAGAGGACGCTCACAAAATCAGAGAAAGGGGACGAGAGGAAGATCCAAATCGAGAGCGAGACTAAGCAAAGATGAGTGTGCTTTTGCAGAGAGAAAGGGCATTGGAAGAAGGACTGCCCAAAGTTGAAAAATAGACCTGACAAAGAAAAAGCTGTTGCGGATTCAAATGTAACTGAGTGCATTGATCAAGACTCAGACTTTTCATTAGCTGTCATGCCTACTGGTCATTCTAGTACATGGCTATTGGACTCAGGTTGTAGTCATCATATGACGTCCAATAGGGAATGGTTCTTTGATTTCAAGGAACAAAAAGGTGGAGTCGTCTACACGGCAGATGAGACCACATTAGCAACAAATGGGGTTGGTTCAATTCGGCTGAGGAATCAGGATGGGATCAATTAGGATTCTAACTGATGTCCGATATGTGCCAGAATTGAAAAAGAACCTCATTTCTGTGGGAGTACTAGAATCAATGGGCTACAAAGTGTCGGCATATAATGGAGTGATGAAAATCATTTCAGGTGCATTGGTGCTGGTGAAAGGAATCCGGAAAAATAATAACTTGTATTACTATCAAGGTAATACAGTTGTTGGAGTAGCGGCAGTGGCTTCCAATGATGATCGAGAATTGAAAACAGCCAGATTATGGCATATGCGCTTAGGGCATGCTGGAGAAAATCCTTGAATTTTCTGATAAATCAAGGACTATTGAAAGGAGCCAGTGCTTGCAAGTTAGATTTTTGCGAGTATTGTATCAAAGGGAAGCAGACAAGGGTAAAATTTGGCACTGCAATTCACGATACCAAGGGTATTTTGGATTATGTGCACTCTGATATGTGGGGACCTTCCAAAACAACTTCTTTGGGAGGTAAAAATTATTTTGTTACCTTTGTCGATGACTTCTCTCGAAGAGTATGGGTGTATACTATGAAAGCCAAAAGTGAAGTATTGGGAATTTTCATCAAGTGAAAAAGATGGTGGAAACTCAAATAGAAAGAAAGATCAAACGCCTTCGAACAGACAACGAAGGTGAATACACTAGCGACCCATTCATGGAGGTCTGTGAAAATGAAGGCATTGTTCGGCACTTCACAGTCAGAGATACACCACAGCAGAACGGGGTGGTAGAGCGTATGAACCGGACATTGGTGGAGAAAGTTCGGTGTATGTTGTCCAATGCTGGGTTGAGCAGACAATTTTGGGCTGAGGCTTTAGCATATGCAAATCACCTCGTTAATCGCTTACCATCAACTGCTATTGGCGGCAAAACGCCAATAGAGAAATGGTCGGGAAAACCTGCTACAGATTATGATTCCTTACATGTGTTTGGCTCTACTGCATACTATCATGTTAAAGAATCAAAATTGGATCCAAGGGCAAAGAAGACGCTCTTTATGGGAATCACGACAGGCATTAAAGGTTATCGCTTTTGGTGTCCCGAGACGAAAAAGATAGTTTTAGCAGGGATGTCACCTTTGATGAATCTACCATGTTAACAAAGGTAGATGTATAGCAGAATGATGGTACTCCACAACAGGTGGAGAGCACTCCAAAGCAGGTGGAGTTTGAAAGAAGTATTATCAGACCAGCGGTGGATATAGGAGCAGATGAAAAGATTCCTATAGTAGACGAAGAATCAACTGAAGAAGATGTTCCAGTTGGACAGTCTTCGCAACAACTTGAATCAATTGCATTGAGTAAGTCAAAGAGGAATATTAAAGTACCTGCTCGGTATGTTAATATGGTGGCTAATGCATCTGCAATTGCAATAGATGAAATTCCTACCACTTATCTTGAAGCTGTCCAAAGTTCAGAAAAAGAAAAATGGAGGACAGCCATGGAAGAAGAAATGCAGTCCCTTTATAAGAATCAGACTTGGCAACTTGTCAATCTGTCAAAGGGAAAGAAGGCAATTGGGTGCAAGTGGGTATATGCAAAGAAAGAAGAATTTCCTGACAAGTCTGGTGTTCGCTACAAAGCACGATTGGTGGCTAACGGCTACGCTCAGAAGGAGGGAATTGATTACAACGAAGTGTTTTCTCCAGTCGTGAAACATTCTTCCATCAGAATTTTATTGGCTTTGGTAGCACAATTGGATCTGGAACTTGTCCAATTAGATGTAAAAACAGCGTTTTTACATGGTGATTTAGAAGAGCAAATCTACATGACTCAGTCAGAAGGATTCAAAGTTGCTGGTAAAGGAAAAATGGTGTGCAAGCTTGACAAATCGTTGTATGGATTGAAGCAATCTCCAAGGCAGTGGTACAAGCGATTTGACAAGTTTATGACGGGACAGAGGTACACAAGAAGCAAATATGATGACTGTGTATATTTGCGCAAGCTACGAGATGGATCATACATATATCTTCTTCTTTATGTTGATGATATGTTGATAGCTTCCAAAGATCAAGGTGAGATTGAAAAATTAAAATCTCATTTGAGTCGGGAGTTTGAAATGAAGGATCTCGGCGAAACCAAGAAGATTCTCGGCATGGAGATAAGCAGAGATAGAAGATTGGGGAGACTTTATTTGACTCAGAAAGAGTATCTTAGTAAAGTATTAAAGAGGTTTGGCATGAATGAAAAGACCAAACCTGTGAGTACTCCACTTGCTCCTCATTTCAAGTTCAGTGCATCATTATCTCCAAAGAATGATGCAGAATGAGAATATATGGCAAAGGTACCATATGCAAATGCGGTGGGTAGCTTGATGTATGTTATGGTGTGTACAAGACCCGACATTTCACAAGCAGTTGGAGTTGTGAGCAGGTACATGCATGATCCTGGCAAGGAGCATTGGCAGGCTGTGAAATGGATTTTACGGTACATTTTGAACACCGTAGATATTGGATTAGTATTTGAGCAGGATGAAAAAATTGGTCAAGACGCAGTTGGATATTGTGATTCCGACTACGCAGGTGATCAAGATACACGTCGATCAACGACTGGTTATGTGTTTACACTTGCTAAGGCACCAGTCAGTTGGAGGTCTACCTTACAGTCAACAGTTGCTTTGTCTACTACAGAGGCGGAGTATATGGCAGTTACGGAGGCTGTTAAGGAAGCAATTTGGCTTTATGGGTTGCTTGATGAATTGGGAATTGGACAGAGGTCTATCAAAGTTCATTGTGATAGTCAGAGTGCTATTCATTTAGCAAAGAATCAAGTTTATCATGCAAGGACGAAACATATCGACGTATGGTATCATTTTGTGAGGAAGATTTTGGAAGATAGTACGATACTACTTCAAAAGATTCAGACCAAGGAGAATCCTGCTGATATGCTTACGAAGGTTGTGACAACTATCAAATTCCAACATTGTTTAAATTTGATAAATGTTGTGCACAACTTGAAGATTGGCGCTTGACAGCGCATTTGAAGACACCACCGAATGTTGGAGAAGAGTGAAGCATTGAAGAATTAAAAATTATGCCAAGGTGGAGATTTGTTAAATTTCAAAGTCAGCCAACAATTGTTGAATTTCAAAGCCAACAATTGTTGACATTGAAATTATTGGCCTAAGTTTCTAATATCCCACATCGATTGATTTGGTTTTTGTGGAATGGTTTGAGAGCTATAAATAGCCCTCAAGCAAACCAATTCAATCACACCAAGCAAGAGTTAATAACTTGCTTTCTTCTTTCTCTTTGTAATATTTTTTTAGTGAAATATTAAATTGTCGGTAGTGTCCGAGGACGTAGGTAAATTAGCCGAATCTCGTTAAATTCTGGTGTTATATTTTATTGTCTATTTAGTAGCTATATTTGTAGGTATATTTGTAGTGAGTTATTGTGCAATTAATTGCTTATATAGGTGATTCTGTCTAGGAAATTAGTACTTAAGCAGACCAGTGTGCCTCACCAAATATTTCCTGGGAATTACCATTTTGCAATTTTAGGTACAATAATTTACTCGTTATACCTTAATTTGGTAGAGATTCCGCAACATAATTTACCTCTTTGGTGGGGACGAATTAAAGCGGAAAGGTATGACTATGCTTAGCGCCATGAAGAAATCAAGAATTCAGAAACGGAGAGTGAAACATTGCCGTGACAATTTGTGAAGGATTCTGAAGATGATTTAGGTAAAAAATTCTTTGGCTCTAAGCCAAAGGCCCATTTGTTGTGCCCTGCAACATAAGAGAAAAAGAGGTTCGCTTATGGATGAAATTGACGAAGACGAGAGTGCATGTGAAGGTTGCGCTTGTGATGAAGAAATTGCACCATTTTGTGATGCCTTACCTCAATTTCTTGTCTAAGTTTCAATGTTTGCAAATCGATTTTATGCACAAATTTGTAACCAACTACATTATACTATGTTTAGGAAATGAATTACCAGCTACTTTTTACTCTTTTGATATAAATGATTCAAAATCTAATTAGCTACTTTTGCCCCTTGTTCAAGGTTGTTGTGGAGTTGATGGAATCATTCATGAAGTTAGTTTCGCGATTTTCTAAAAATCCGGTGATTCAGCAAAAGGTGAGGAGTATCGTATTGGATTGGTTTTTGATGCCTTCAGAGGACATTGGACGGTAGTCTGCAAGGCTCGTTACGGTCTGTATTTAGCAATCTACATATATACGTAAAACTACTTAACATTAGTACTTCATACATATGCAAAATCAACAAAACATCAAACTAGTGGGGAAAAGTGTATCCAATTGAAGAATAAAAGATGATATTTACAAACTAACGAGGAAAATCGTAAGCATTGATCAACATGAATGGTTACTCTAGTGAAGTTAGAAGTATATTAAATACATAAGTAATGGCGTCAGATTAATTTAAAAAAATTAATCTATGGAAAGGAAAATCTGAGCAAGCTATCAGCTTTTAACGAGCATTTTACATCTATTTATTTAGTACTTTAAACATTGATATTCAGCTATTTTTTCCCCTTTTAGACCAACTCGTTTGACTTGTGGATTTTTGTGCTCTGGGAAACAAATTTTCGCTTACTAATTATGTATAAATTCCAAAAAACTATTTTATTCACTGGGTTTAAATTACGTATATTAAAACTTCATCGTCTTACATATTAAAACTTCATCATCTTACTATATTCATAGGTTTTAAATTATACAAATTATATACATAAGTGATATTCCATACATAAGTAGGAACATGTGTTGTTATTATTATCCAAACTTTTAAACTTTGCAAAAATTATTCAAGTGTATAATACGACAAAATTTTATTGTTTTATAAGGTTTTGTCAGAGGTCAAAATAAGGTTTTACTAGCATGTTTTTGTCATTAATCAAATTCACTATGTTATAAGTAAAAATCACTATTTATGTATACAAACATACTATTACTTGAAATAAACTTACTCCCTCAAAAGTATTTTTGAGGTATAAAATACTAATTTATTTCTTTAAAAAGTATGTTTCATATTACTTTCAGTTTACCTTCTGGACTCCAAAAAGTACTAATTTATTACATTAACTTACTATTTTAGATGAGAAACTCACTTCCTTATTTTTACCCATAATCCTATTCAAGCGGATAGGTCCAACGGGTCATCAAATGGTTGCTAAAATTTTTATAACCTATTACATCATGACTAAAACTGTTTTGTTTACCATAACGATAGTTATGGCACAATTTTCCCGGATGCTTAAGCTGAACACTTGGGTACTAAATTTATATATGTATATAAATATAATGAAGCCTTCAATCCCTTTGTATTTCGCGTTGCCACGGAACCACTAAGTTTACCTCTGCTCCACTTTTCCTCCTTTCTTCCAAGTTATTATCCCCCGCACGTGTGACATTTACATTTATTATTTGTTAAAACTTTGGTACCTTCTTTATGCACATTTTTTTGTCGCAGGCATTTGCAGCATTTTTCCATTGCTAACGGGTAGATTTGCAAAATGCATAAATGCCAGTGGTTCTGACCTGCAATTACCCTTCCCAATGTACTACATTGGAAAACGGAAGTCCGAACGTCTGCTTTTTTGCTTGCAGCCGCAGACAAAAAAATAATGTTTGCTCTCCACGCGATCTTCCACAGCTTAACGTCTCCGTTTGCACTCCATCCAACTCCAACACGTGTCGCTCTCTGTAGCCCTTCCTACCATAGGCCGGTCAAAGCCGTTCCTACCATAAAGGTATCCGTAAAACATGGCCATCCCATCATTCATTGTCAACCTAACTGCAGACTTGTCCCTCCAAGTTTTCCTCTCTCTTACTCCAAGTAGATTAAGGATGAGGGTAGTATATGTTCAATCCTTTGAGATTTTTGTGTATTAAATCATATGTGGATCCAAATCAGGACAAAAACGTGATATCACAAGCATGAGTAGGGTTGTCAATTGGTTCTCTTGAACTGAGTTTTGACAAGTTTAAGTTTGGTTGGGCAAAATAGAGTAGAATTTTCAGACTTACTCTTCCTCGTTTGGCAAAGCAAGTTTTTGGTCAAGTTTATCTGCTACAAGTTTTTTAACAACTTTAACTACACTAATCTCAAAAAATTTCTTAAAGTTTTTAAACTATATATTTCAAAATATCCAAAAATTTACACACTTCAAAATTTTTTTCTACAACTTCTACAGTAAGTTACAGTAAAGTTTTAGACATACATCCAAAAAACTCACTTGTCAAACGGGTTCAGTTTAATGTATAAGGTTCATACTTGATGGAAAAACATATTAGAACTTCGAGCCTAAACCCAAACTCACGATAAATTCATAATTACATGTGATGTGCATATAATATTTGTGTTGTTTTATGATTATATATATTTCACATTATATACATTAAATTCAAATAATTATCAAACAATATACATTAGTATACATACACTTAAATGTTCAGTTTGAATTCTATTCTAAGCGACTCATGAAATCTCAACTCACAATTAAATTAGGTCTCATTTAAAGCCCGAAGTCACTCTACTAAATAGTATATATTGCTCGCCCTAATTTTTCAGGCCAATCAGGTCGAACTTAGGTTGGTCTGTTCTCACCGACCCTCCTCAGCCTCAGGTGATTTTACTTTTACTCTTTTTTTTTTTTATTTCTAATGGAGGAAGAACTACGCAAGAAATTGTACTGTATGCCTTCATAGTTGCACTTCATTGTTATGCTAATTGTACTGACTATAGAACTAAGATTCAAACTCTTAAATGATGTAATCGTGCTAAAAAAATCTTTAAGGCTCAGAAATTGATTCAAACTCCATCTATATCTAATATGGTTGGTCAAAGACCAACACCATCAAGACTGAATTAAGGTCCAACTTGTAGTGGTTCACAAAATGTGAAGGTAAGACAACTCGAGGCAAAGAATACAAAGCAACATTAAAAATGAGAATGGTAACAAACATCTTTATCAGGAACATAAAATCTGTTTTTTTTCCTTTGTGCATCATCTTTTAAACTCTGATCTTTCTCAATGCCAAAGATATTGATCTAATCAATTTTAGGTTGAAGAAATAGTCCAACATTTAGTGCGTTTTGCGAGTGCACCTAATCCAATAAATGATAGGATGGACCACCTTAATTTAACTTGATCTTTTTCCACACGAAAAGCAAAATATTAACGTCATTTCTTAGAGTTTGTTCTTTGTACTTTTATTATTGTGATTTTAAAAAAATGCAGGCAAAGTTACCATATACCCTTCTACTTTCCTTTCTCTTGATAAAGAATATAACCTCAATTAAGGTGAAACAGAAATTTGAAAATAGTCATAATCTTCAACTCAAGCATTCATCATAGTTTTGCAGATCTTGTCCTTATACTTCTTGATTGGCTGCAACTGTGAAATGTCAATATATAGAGACATGATAATATCCAATTTCTAAACAAGGGCTCTAGATAAAATTGGTTAGGAAATTAGAGTAAATCTTATAGATACTGATAATGTATACACTATCATGATTAAATTTATGACATGTATAAAAATTGAGTTTTAAATTTAAATTTTGCATAATTGTCGTTCATCCAAAACTAACGGTGTCTATCTTGTCAATGTATATGAGATTAATCCAAGGAGATATTATACTAGCTCAATATAATGCAACCTCAGTTTTTTGTGGAGCGCACCATGGTTTCTGTTAAGTTTTGACTTAACAATTAAGTTGTTGAAGACGTAATAAAATTAGCAAAATCTGTGGATATCTAAACTCAGAAGTCCATAAAACTGTTTGCGAGTCCATTTCAGTTCTCCTCATCTTTCTTCCTGCCAATTCAATTGTGCTAATTGATGTTCTGGTAAGAAATAAATTCATCTAGGGAACATCTCAACTTCCAAGATGTCCAAAATTAATTGCTAACCACAGAAGTTGACTTAAATCACTAATCCATCACACCTGTGTGATCACTGTTTTCCAAGAAGATGTGAATCTGACAAAGCAACGTATTAACTGGAAAAAAGATAATGTTATAGAAAACTATATCACTTACCAAAAAAGCAAAAGAAAACCAAGTAGATACATGTATGCTTATATCGATATCGGTTGATTTGCATACTCAATTTATACTTGATACGTGCCAATGAAACCTCAAATCACTTGATAAAATTTTGTGAAATTTGAAATTTTATCCTTTTAGTGGAAGTAATTATTAGCAAGAATTTACTGAATTATTTTTTTTCCCTCCCACCCTTCCTCACACATTTCGTATCTCTAATTGCCATGCACAGGATTAACACCCTGAATCTGATAGTGGCGAAAACTCTAACAGTCCTCCCTTGACCGTTAGGCCGCCTCTAGAAGTTGAATTTGTCCAAAAAAACTAAGAAAATTAAAATAAAAATGTTAGCGTACGTGAAATGGCGTCAAATAAAGAAAAATAAAACCAAAGGCAAAAGAAAAAGTCTTTTGTTTAAATTTTGACACTGCCTACTCTCTAGCAACCTTTTCAATGGAAGACCAAAAAAGCTGCATTTCATTAATGTTAACTATCAAGGGATGGGTTGGGTGATACTAGGGAAGGAAGTATAAGTGAGAAATCCTGAATTTAAAAACTTTCACTTACACTAAAAATACAAATCAATAAAATGGAATCTTCACAACATAGGTTTTGGGCTCTCAAAAATGAAAGGACAAAAAAACGAATTATCTTCAAATAATTAAAGGAAAATTAAGACCGAAACGTATTCTAAATCATCTCGAAGTAGCTTTCAGAAGAACTCTAATTCCTCTTGTGGGTCGGTATAGCATTTACTTATTTCTACTCTAAGGCACTAGGACTCGTAAAGGAAAGAAAGACAGGTCCATGGAATTTCAAAAGAATAGGGCCACTACAATTAAAAGCTGCTTTAAAGGGAATTTGGACCATACTCGAAATTAGAGTGAACGAGTCAAAAAGGCATCAAACTGGACCATATGATTCATAAATACTTTTCCATCTGATTGAATCCCCTAGGCATTGTTAGATTGAGAATTCAAGATATCAGACCAGTTCTGTTTTGATGCAACTGTTACTTGATCAAACGTTATTCATACAGTGTAACATGTGTGATTAAGTAGGACAGTGGTAAAATGAGAATCAGAAGGGGTTAAACTAGAAAGGTTTGTCTGTATTATAGTTGTCAATTTCTAAATTAGTTATGATTGAGAAGAACGATTAACGTAGTAGTGGTATCAACAATTACTCCGCTTTCTAAAAATGGAGTCTCAACATTTAGACTTACAACATATAATCAAAGAAACGAAAAAATAAGTTATCTTAGTTCTTCTCTCGGATTCAGAGTTCGAATCTTGAGTTTCTGATAATTCGGGTGAAAAGGTGTCAGAGGGGTTAAAAAATTTATATTAGTTCCTAAAAAACACATCTTAATAATCAAATAGGTTTGGTGGCTTTCACATATGTAGGTCTCTAGGAACCATGCAGCTGCCAATTTGCGCTTACTAATTTATTAAGGTGATTGGTTTCAGGCTTTCAGCTGCTGTGTCTTTGCATTTTGTTTTCATAAAGATGGAACAATTCGTCTGTTTTCTATGATTAAAAGTACACATTCACTAGGCTTTTTTTTAAAAGATATTTACTGTTACATATTGTTTTACTGGTTTTTATCAATTTATGGAGTATCTTAATCGGGGAATATTACGATTTGAAAGTTCATGTTGGTTTATTCAATCTATTCAGAAGGATTAAATTCCAAATTTGTTCTTCACAAACAAGACCATGTAGAAGCTTTGACAATAAGACCCAGTCGTTTCAATCTGAGCGCTGAGACGAAAGATTCAAAAGTAAGGAAAAGTGTAATTACTGGTAGGAAAGTAGCCAACTTGGATAAATAGTACCCCATATTTAAGGGAACGAGACTGTACACAGTTGGAATAATTAGTTGCGCAAATTGAATCGCATCTAATGTGACTCAATCTCAGTCGATAATTTCAAATTTTAATCTTTTTTTTCTTTGAATGTAGAGAAGAAGATTTGAATGTCGAACTAAAAATCTCATAGTTACGTGATTAATGTTCCGACCAACTTAGTAAGGTCCAAATGAGCACTCTAAGCCTCGATATGCAAGTACAAAAGAATTGTGCTTCCTATTTAAATAGTTGACGTTTCTTTTCCATCCTTTTTTTTTTTTCAAAACAAATAAAGTTTGTGAGTTCTTTGAATTCACATGTAAATTTGAGCAAGAAAAGAGCATTTTGGATTCAAAGATCAATCAAGTGATGGACGAAAACAACAGATATCATGAGTTTCATGTACTAAACGAGTGCCAAATACAAAGAAAATGCGTGTGACAAAGGGGTGAGATCTAAATTGCCTTAAACAAAGGCAAAAGCTAAAGTTCTGAAGTATCTGGTCATGGCAACCATTTTGCAAAATGTCAAAACAGCAGAGAGAAATTTTTGACAGTTTCTGGAAATGGAAGATGAGCAAAGAAATTGAGACGACATTGTTAGCATATCAAGAGGATTGCTAATGAGTTTCCTATCAATCAAAGCTTTCAAAAAAATGGACCCCCCACCCAACCCTTTTTGTACGTGGAATATTTTCTATTTAGCTATATTTGGTCAAAGACCAATTAAAAGATTCTATTCTTTCCAGCACACATTTAAGCAAGTCAAGTCCATTCTGTGTGCTTTAGAAAATTTCAGCAAGAACCAACTTTGACCAAAAAGAAAAAAGAAATTAATGAAACAGAAAAGTGTACCATATATCTATTCTTTTACCTGCATGTTATCACTGGAAATAAAAGTAAAAAATATGGATTTTCAACACACTGGACTATGATCCCCTGTGTGTAAAGCCAATCCATCCATCATGGAACTCTGCAAAATTAGTTATCCCAGCCTTTCCAGGTGAACAAATTTTGCTTGGTTTTCACCTGTAATCCATCCCAGTTTTGAGTTATTTTGTTTCTGTACCGTTTGGATCTTTCAGTTTTTCAAGAACTAATTTTTTAAATACTATAAAAATTTTTAAAAAATACTCTAAAAAGTATTCTAAATTTTTTTAAGGGAAAATGGCCAATTTAGTCCCTAAACTTTTTTTTACTGTCAATTTAATCTCCACTTAATTTTTTTGGCCAATTTAATCCCTATACTTATTTATCGGTTCCAATTGAGGAACGTCGCGGCGGCACCACCTTGTAATTTCGATCGAGTTTCTAATTGAGCACTTAAACAGGGGTATTTCGGGTACTTCACGGATGGGACAGTGAGATAAAAAGTAAAATAGAAGGGAAAATTAACCAACACATTTTTATAGTGAGAAAAACCCACCGAACTTCATTAACCTATTAACAAAACAAATCAAAGAGATTTAATCAAGAGGTAGTGATCAGGGGGTTCTATACAAGGCGGTAGTAATGGTGGTGGACGGGTTCTATTCAAGGTGGTGGTGAAGGTGAATGAGGTGGAGGCTGGGAGTATACAACTGGCGGTGGAGGTGGCGAGTGTACAAGTGGTGGGGGGCGGCGATAAGTAAATGTGCACTGGTGGTAGAGGTGGGGGTGAGTTTGGTGGCGGAGATAAGAAAAGCCAACTTCAAAGATAAGAAAAGAAATTCAATCATTTCTAAACCACACCCAAGATTTGATAAACACGAGTGACTGGAATGTAGTAGAGTTTCACCTTGTACTGCTTCTTAATTTGTGCTTCTTTTGTTCCGCACGCCTCGGACAGAGCCTTAATAATCGAAGCATCCCCAATCCCAGCCTCCAATCCTTCATGAGTTGGAGCAATCCAGTTCGCCAAAAGGTAAACAACAGCCACCAAATCCTCTGGCGTCGTTTCCATCACAGTCCTCAACATATTACAGACAATTGCAGTTATCGCAATCCGCCCTGATTCTTTAGAAATGGCATCCAACACCTTCGCTACAAACATAAACGGCACCCTTTGTCCCTTTCCCCAATTTGCCGCTTTCTTGGGATCAAAACTTGCCAGCTTATCCTTCAACTCAAGAAGGCTCTCATCTCATCAGGAGTAATTAACACCTTAGGTTTCATTAACCACCGCTCGTTTTAGTTTTATAATAGATATAATTTATGAATAAGTTTTTTTATACAATGTCAGTATACATTTTTTTTAAACTAACAAGTTTAGATCATTAACACATAGCATGAATTCAAATTTGAAATTCAAATAATATACATGTGATGTGCATTCATAATTGTTATTGTAAAAAAAAAATACTATATTGTCAGTATATAAAAAGTTATACCATAATTTACATCATGCCTAGATTTTGATCCGTAATTAGTTCAAAATCAAATCTATACTTTCTATCATCTTGTCGAATAAAAAATACAAGAAAAACATGGTGCATCTTTAGAAGTTGACCACATATTCATTGTCCATCAACTTCAGTCGGCCAACTCTTCAAGTGGCTTAAAATATTTTCCATCTATGAGATAGGTACCAATGCTAAGGCGAACAGCCCATACATCTTTGGGCTTCCTTGAGACAATCCTGCAAACATACGCAAAGTAGTTTAAGTATATAAGAGTTAGTAACATAAATTCACATGTAAGTTTCAGTAAAATTGGCTAATTTACATTGCTAAGTAAGATTATATCCATGCAAAATTTTGCAAAAGCGATTGGTGAATTACCTTGTATTTTGCATTGTTGCCAATGAGAAGTTAATATAGTAGAGGAGACAATCATGACTACGAAACTGTAGTTTCACTTGTTGATTGAAATTGTATCCTTGTCGGACAATTTGTTTGCTAATTTTTAGTCGTATTTGGCTTGTCATAATACTAATTTTATCATTTCTAGGAAAGCTTTTATGTTTTTGTGATTCTTCTACCACATTTGAAGTAATTAAAATACAAAGTTAGGACAATTCCTTTGGGCTATCTCAATAGTTAATGAGCCTTCTTCCTCTGTAACTATTTACTTACTTCAGATCTCCATTTATATCAATAAAAAGTGCAACTTTGTTATATCAAAATCAATAAAAATCAACATGACTGAGTCTTTGGAACTGTGCTTTTGTCTCATAATTCAAGTTAGTTCATTTCTAGCAATTGATGGATAATTATGAAATCTTTGAACTAAGCTAACACACAGAATTTTAAATAAAATACATGCAGAAAGTTATTAAATGATTACGAAAAAACTTATTTGAGCGTGTAATGAACTCTCCAATCTTGGGAGCATATCCTCTGTAGAATTTTTTATGCAAGCTACATATCATGAAATCACATTTCTACAAATTATATGCCCCAAGGATTGGAAAATTCATTACATGTTCAAATAAATTGTTCATAATCGTTTAGTTCACCAAGTTACGACTATTATATTAATCAAATGGCATGGACAAGTTTACTAATGGACAATTGGAGCAATAGAGATGAGATGTTGAAGGGTGTTAGTGAAAGTTCAATATTTCTTAGAAAGATGAAGCCTATTTTTAGACATGGTTTACGGTTTCAGAATCGCCAGTTCCAATATAAAAGCCGACGATTTCGATTCTTCTGAAAGGTGGAACTAAACCAACCCTTATAGGGATGGTTACGATTACTGTCACAGTTCTTGAATATCCAATTTTAGTTTGGTTTGTGTTTCAATTTTATTCCAATTACGGTTCCGATTTCTTTCTGTTACAGTTTTGGTTTGTTTAGTTATGCTTAAACACTTTTTATTACAAAATTAATTTTGAGAAAATATAACAATGAATGTAGGAAAATTTTTTTATGAAAAATACCTCATTGTTAATTGGATTGAATTGGTCTTGGACTTAGGTGCATTTGATAAAATTGAAGTCTAAAAAATTGAAATCTGAAATCTAAATTCTGAATTCATTAAGTTATTGAATTATTAAATACATTTGAGTGTATATCATATTCAGATGATAAATGAATAACTTATCACTTATTTTTGGGAACAAGTTTTGCCTAAAAAATTCAATACAATTTAATGAATTCAAATGTTCAATTTTAGTTATCAAACACATCTGAACATATTAAGATTTGAATCCATTAAATTTAAGTGCTGAATTAAGTTACCAAATAGGATCTTAGATTTGTTATAGGATATAAGCTTACTAATGAGATGGGACAATGAGTTGTCGGTCTAAGATTGGAGCTGTTGGTATTATTTGCTAATTATTGATATTAAACTCTAAATTGGCCAGATAGGTTTAGATAGTAAGTGTTGTTTTAGATGGTTTAAACTAATCCTAAACCGTCGATTTAGGTTTCAGTTCAACTTTTTTGGTGAATCTAAACCTAAACCTTTAGTCATGGTTATGATTCCGGTTCTAATTTGATTCCGATTCCAATTCAACATACTGCCTGTTCGATTCTGATTCAAATCTAAACCTTATGAATTCCAGGATGATGCTGATGACCCTTCACATGATAGGGGTCGCTTGACCGAGGCTAAGATAGCCAGACCTGGGCTAAGACACCAAGGCTACGATGAAACTATAATTACTAGAGTCACGCTTTAATCAAGCCTGGTGAGGCCTAACTTAACTCATGATTAAAATCCACCTTATATTTAGACCCAAGTTCTTACTGGCCCGGTATTACACGAGTGTTGAACCTTTTTTATGGCTGAACTAGGCGAGGTTAGGCCGATCTGACACTATTGACAGTTCTAAAAAATTAATGTTAACTCTAAGAGTGGAAAATGAAATTAGTTCCAATTTTGTTATGCAACAAATCAATTATAAATGATACATTGATGGTGCATAATACATGTGATTTTCATCTTCTAGGCACTCATAATTTGGCATGTTGCATTAGATCCTTGACAAAATAACAAAATATGTATGTCTCTCTTCATAGAAAAGTCCTAGGGGAAGGTAGCTCTAAATCTTGAATTACAACCATTTTAAATCCTCAAATATAAGGCAAATGAATTATAATCCTATCTTAAATTTTGTTTTACAAAGCTCAAATTAAAATGACACTCATGATTACAATTTAAGAACTTTAGGGAAAGAAGATTCAAACTTGAAGGAGTAGAATAAAAGTTTCTTTTGATAATAAAACATAAATCATGGCCTACAATGATTGTCACTCATATAAACAAAAACTACAGAGGACCTAAATACTATGTATAAGAAATTTAAGCATTATTCTATCTTGAAACTTTTTCTTTTTGAAAAAATATTTATCTTGAAACTTTGAGAGCTTCTCCGATAATTTCGTTAGTTATAACCTAAAGTGGAAATTATTTTGTATTAAAAAGGTACAAAAAAAAAAAGAGACTTGTTTGCAATGTCATATTATTGCTTTCTTCGACCCAAAGAGTATATACATAGTCAGGATAGAGCATTTGAGATTATTATATTGGTGCCTAATTAACTTAGTCCTGTAATAATTAATAATTGTAATGGAACACAACGAAACATACTTGTTTATGAAAAAAAAGGAGAGAAAGATACAAATATATGAAAAACTTGTTTATCAAGTGGCTCAAACAAATTTGTTTTCAAGTTAATGCTTTTTAGATAGAAGATTGATGATTAATTAGTTCTCCAATTTTTAGAACATTTTACCTCGCCTAATTATTTCTTAGTTTAATTCTTTTCTATAACTCCACAACTGTAAAACCCTCCTCCTTCAGTAATATTTTAAAAAGCCTGATAGAAAGTCTAATTCCAACATCTTCTTGTATGAGTTTTTAAAAAGTATGGTACACAATTTTAGCTTAATAAAAATTTTTGTAAAGAGGCAACCTTAAGCACAAGCAAATAATTACTCGAAACAACTATTTTTATGGCTCCTCTAGGAAATTTAGAGATTTTGTTTTGCAAGATTTTATGGGGGTAATTAATGATTCCTAGCAAAAGATGAAAAAAAATAAAAATTGAGATTACAAATTAATATGAGTCCTTACATTAACTATCAATATTTTCACACAAACATTATATACACAAACATGTGAAAGTCGAACTAAGCAAGAGGAGGGAGATATTACCTTCCTACATCACCAGGCTTGACTAGCCCTGCATTCACTCGAAGACATGGTACAGAAGCTGCAGTTTTAATCATCTCTGGAGCCTCAACTACTACAATAGGAGAACCAATTCCAAGTTTTGAGCCCTTTGAAGCCAACTTCATCTCTTTTGATGGTTCTTGATCCAATTCGCACTTGGTAGCTAGACACTGGATTTTGATGCTTATGTACTGGGATGGTGATGAGGCAATGGTATTTGTGCTAGCATAAGGATATTTTGGCATGGAGGAAATGGAAAATGCCATTGATGAGGCTGTTTAGAGCAGTGTGGAAACTGGATATTGTGCTTGTGGTTCTTGATGCTTTTGTCAGTTCATATCATTTTGCAAAGAATGAAACCACTAGAGACAAGTTGCTGCTAAATTATGGACTACGCGTATTGGTCTGGAAACAACACATAAACCTTGTAAATATTTTAATTACAAAATGCCACCAAAGAGTATATATTCTCACTTTGTCCCCTCATACTTTTATTGATTGTTAATATTTTTAGTGTCACACAATTAACCATTTTAGCAGCAGATATTGCATGAAAATGACATACATGTCCTCAATGAATTTAATAAGGAGAGGAACTTGTAATTCGACATGTTAAAAATAGAAAGACAAATATGTACTCCAACAAAGTTTTGATTTGTGGACAAAAACCCTCTTATATATTATCAATTTGTCCAAATTTACGAATTAATAATTTTATTGAAGACATATTTCTCCTTTCCTTACAGTATGTGCATAGCAAATGATGAAATCAATTTCCATTGAAAATTGTTAGGATGATTGTGTTATGATGAAAAATAAAAAAAAAAGAAGATATTTATAAGGTAGGAATACAATTGGTTCATTTCGACAATGAACAAGATGTGTAAAAGATTAATTATGCATTCTTTAAAGGGCATTAAATAATTAAATAAAATAAAAGTATAGTATAAGACTACAATTTATATTCACGTGAAATGTTCTTGATAAATATTAGCTTTTGGAAATCCTAATATATCATCTTTTAATATTCATTGGGCCCAATAAAAATTGAATCTTGCTAGATATTGAAAAAATCACACAAATAATTCCTCGGGCCAGTACATAAATTCCCAATTTTCCAGTGCTTAACATAATAAATGATGCATTTTAATTCCTTATACATTAAAAAAGCATTGCATTTTAGCCCCAAACTTTATTTGGGATCCACTTTTTTCAAGAAAATTTATGAACACATCATATAACTACAAAATTATGAGGGGAAAGAAAAAGAAGCATAGTTGGAGACAACAATGTAATGTGGCCCTCCATACGAACAAAAAAAAATTCATCTGATGCTTTCCTTTTGCCTAAAAAAATACACGTATCCCGTAACTAATATGGTATTAGGTGAAAAAGCAATGCACGTTGTAGGCAAAGTGATAGATTCTTTGTAGGTTAACTTTGAAGGAAAAGAATTTTATTGCTGTTTTTTAATTTGTCCATGACATGTTAATTATCATTTAAAATTAGTGCATTTTTCAAGCACAATATGGATTGGAAGTGGTCCGAGTGGAGCTTTGGATGAACATGCTGCAAATTTAATAATTGAGGCAATAAAAACTTACTTATATGTAAGCAACCAAAAACTATAAAATTCAGAATGTAATGGATTATATGTATGATTTTTCCTCGTATATATTTGATCAACAATTTAAAATATTGTGGTAAAAACTAAGACAACACAAAACATATGCGCCACTAATCTGAATAAAAAAAGCTGATGGACTCCATTCAAATTTCATAAATTTCAAGAAGTCCTGCAATCGCCCGTGTCGGTAGTCGAAGGACTCCATTCAATCCCGGTCTCTTTCCTTTCACACTTGCTCCATCTCACTCCTCTAAAATTCGACCACTTTTTCAGCCCAAATCAAAGAATCCCAGAAAAACCCACATTTTATAAATCCCTCTTAGATTAGAAAAAGAGGGACTGAGAAAAATATGGCATTAAATCCAAGAATATTGAAGGCAGGATTGGGGCTATTGGCAGTTTGTTTGGCAGCCTATATTTTAGGTCCACCATTATATTGGCAATTTAAGGAAGGTTTAGCATCTGTCAAGCGTTCATCATCTTCTTCTTCTGCATCTCCTTACACTACCTCATCTGCGATTTCTTGCCCTCCATGCCACTGGCGATTGTTCTGCTCAGTCGCTTCCCTCCATTCCCCAAGGCAAGCATTTTAATGAGTTCTTTAGATCTTATTAGATCTCTTGATTATAGTTGTTTATTATGGATATTAAGTTGATTTGTTTGGTAAAAGAATTGATTTTGTGTTTGACCCATTACTGGAAATTAGCATATTTAGTTAATTGGGTGAAAAGGAACGAATTTTTTAGTGATTTTTGGATGACCAATTGTTTTTGTGCTCATTTATCCATCTGGGTATTTAAGTTTCGGTGAAAATTTTGACCTGTTAACTGAGTATAGTTCAGTTATGTAAAGGAGTGGTTTTTTTTTGTGAATGTGGATTCGTCAGCCATTTGGGTATTCATATCTTGCAAGAAAATTAGCTATGTTTGATGAATTTACTGTTTTTAATCAGTAGATGAACACTTTTTACACTTCCCGCCAAATGGGGATTTGTAATTCACTAAAGGTTTCCGGCAGGGGAGGGGTTGGGTGTTAGAGGTATTTGAACCCAGGACCTCTAATTCCTGGGCCTCAACCTTAGAGGTCATAATATTCTTTAGTTAGCCAGATATTACAATATTGTTGTACCTGTATGAGTGTGCTTGCAACTTGCAAAGTCCCTTCCATTGAGTTTACCGAGTCACTGTGTTCCAGTTATGTCAAATCCTTTACATAGTTAAGCTGATAGGGTCTAAGAGAATCAAGCTGCTCGACTTGAACAGCAAGCAGCTTGGTCAACTACTCTCGGTGTTGACCGAGCTCGAGTTGAGTTCAAGCTGCTTATTTATATATTCGAGCAGAGCTTGAACAGGAAAATAGGGAGGTCTATTGCTTGACGGGCTCAATCGAGTGTTGCCTTCTTATGTATATATATGGGTATCAGCTTTGTTGAGAATTACATGAAGACCTCGTTGATGATGAGCTAATTAGAATGGGCTAATAAGTCTTTTTAGTGCCCAAAAAAATAATAACCCAACAAAACACGCTCTTCTCTCCATCGTGTTGTTCGATCCCACTACCTCTCATCTCACTTTAGAAACCCTCTTTTTCTCCCTCTGTAAATTTTAGATCATCTCACCTCACGGAAGCCACCTTTGATTTAACAGTCTTTTTCAAGTCATTTTGTGGATTTAGAAGATTCGGCTTAACAAAAAATTGTGGGTTTGATTACATGAACTAGATACTCCAAACATTGATTTTCTGGAATGGAACTTCGTAATTTTTTGAAAATTTTCTGTTTTGGTGGTTGCTTTGGCCAACTGATGGTAACCTCCATCTTGCTTCAGTAGCTTTAGTAGTTGAATTAAAGTTTAGATAGCTTCCATTTTATTATTCTGGGGATTGAAAATTTTGGTATTTGGTGTTCGTTCAAGCTTGGAAATCTCTTGTATTTGTTGATTGTTTGATCTGCAAGTTGGTGATGGTAATGAGCTTGAACATCTTTTTTTTTTTTTTTTTTTGTAAAATTTGGACTGCAAGCTGCTGGAAAAT
The DNA here is from genome assembly GCA_023065735.1 of Coffea humblotiana. Classification (NCBI taxonomy): domain Eukaryota; kingdom Viridiplantae; phylum Streptophyta; class Magnoliopsida; order Gentianales; family Rubiaceae; genus Coffea; species Coffea humblotiana. Next base: position 18,455,298 of record CM041212.1, on the reverse strand, counting down.
GGTTGTGGCATTAGAGTGCTCGATCGAGCTCGAGTATGCTGAGTCGAGCTTGGGTTAAGAAAATGTATACTCAACAAGCTCGAGCTCAAGCTCGAGTATGCCTGTTGAGGATTGAGTTGGAGCTCGAGTATGGTGATACTCGAGCTTGACTCGACTCGATTTCTCACCTTTTGGCTTTGGAACAGATAGATAACATTTATTCATCCACTTGCTTAGTTGTTTTTTTTTTTTTGGGGGGGGGGGGGGTTTGAGGGGGACACGGGAAAAGTTTAGTCTGCCATCTGGTCTTGTTTGGTTCAGAACTGCATGCATTTAGTTTGCGGCATTTTTTTTTTTTTAAATTTTCCCCCTTTCTAGGAGAAGCCCCGCGACAAGTGTAAGGTGGCGGGTGAGAGAATACGGGAAAGTTTAGTCTTGCATTTGGTCTTGTTTGGTTCAGAACTGCATGCATTTAGTTTGCGACATTTTTTAAAAAAAAATTTTCCCCCTTCTGGGAGAAGCCCCATTACAAGTGTAGGACAACAAAACTTTATGCAATTATGCTTCATATCAATTAGTGTCGGAAATGATTTCAACAGGAGATGATATGTATATTACTAAACTGCATCACATTGATGTAGTCTTCCTTCTGGTCTTGTTTGGTTCGAATTGCATTTAGTTTCCGAGTATCTGTTTCAGGCAAGCACCATAACAAGTGTAGGACGTAGAATTTTAAACTTTGTCAACCAGTAATGGAAAGTATACAACAGGAGATGATATATGTCAAAATTAAAGGTACATCTACTAGCACTTGATTTAGCAGAAAACCAATTGCAGAAGATAGAGTGGGCAAGGGAAAGGAGGGTGGGGATTTGTGGATTGGCAAGAAATTATTACATTCAGTCTAGTTCTGCGTGTAGAGATTTACTTACAGTTCTTCTAAAGTGTTTGGCTTTATTTTGCCTCAAATCATAGCTTTTTGTGGTTCTTGTCAGATGGTTAAGTTTCTTAGAACTTTAAAATGTAAAAAGAGTGCTTTATATTGGAGAAAACTGCTAGAAACTGGGAAATGAGGGTAAGCAGAAAGTTGTCAGAGTATCTGAGGAAGATTTTTGTCTTTTTGTCAAATTTATCTTGGCGATGATGGATAACTAAATTTTCCATTCTTTGGTCATCTTCTGTAACCTACTCATCTTGCATTCTTATAATTTTTTGCTTTTAGAAATTTTGATAGTAGTAATCTAATTGCTATGTCCTGACATGTGAAGGTTGATTGAGCTTTAAATTTTCACTCAAGACTTATATATTTGTTAAGGAGTTCCTGCATATGGTATCTGTCTTCCTTTTTTTGGTTTTCCATGGTATTCTTTTCCTTCCTTCTTTGTTGTTCATGGGCATCTGCTTCATGTAACCATTTGGATTGAGTAAACTCTTGCCATTTAGTTTCTGATCAGTCACTTGATCTTGTAAATTAAACAGTTTCTAATGTTGATAATCTGTCTTTACTTCGTGCAGGTTTGAGCAATAATTCCTTTGCAGGTGAGTGTTCGGATGCTCTCTCTCTTCTTTCTGTTTGGCTTTTATGTATATGTGCCTCTCTTTGTGGTTCTAGAAAATGCTTAAGCTATGAATATGGTGTACCCTCTTTTGTTGTTTTTGAGTTTTGTGGGAGGCATGTTTAACTTTAATGCTGATTCTGAATGTCTAGTATATTTTCACTTTGAAATGAGACATGGGTTTGGCATTGTAATTCTTGTTGTAATGCCTTTCTATAAAAATTAAAGAGTGCCTGACACTTAGTGCAGGATGTTTTGAAGTTCTGGGTGTTTATAAAGCCATTGCAATTCTTGTTGTAATGCCCTTCTATAAAAATTAAAGAGTGCCTGACACTTAGTGCAGGATGTTTTGAAGTTCTGGGCTGTTTATAATGCCATGGACTTTTAGGAAGAGGGACAGAATAAGTTTTCAGCTGCAGTCACAGCTAAAAGGGTAGACATGAGCAATTTAGCATCTATTTTGCCTAGGTGGGGGGATCTTTGGTAAAACATGCTCCTGGTTTTAGGTTCAATGCCTTCTGAAGGAGCCCTTATGGCGTTTCTTGTGAAACCGCTTAGCCTGACACGGTTAACTTATTATAATTCTTATATCATTTACTATCTAATTGCATGATTTGGCATGATTACTCAAGAATGTTTCTTTTTATTTAAATGCAAAAATAACCTACACTTTTATATTGGGGATTCCTTTGTCGCGTGGTTATGGTTGAATATTTGCATATTGATATGCTTGGCTGCTATTTTTGCAGAATTGAATTACATCATACTTTTTGTTGGGGATAGTTCAATGTTTGAAGCATTTTTATTTTTAGAATTTGGTTGACTTGTTTGAAAATGGTATATTTTCTACATTTTGTTATCCACAATCGCATGCTAAATGTGTTCAGTCACATATTTATGTTTCTGAATACGTAGAATTTAACTACCTATCTAACCTAATGTCAGATCTGGATATAGATGAGGAATGGCTGTCCAATAACACTGCTGCTTTAATGCATAGACATTTACATATTATTGTTCTATATGGCACAATTCTTTTCCTTGAGATTTGTTCTTGTGCATTGGTCATACATAATGTAAAGAACTTCTTGAGGGGGAAAACAAAAAGTGATGAACTTGAATTTTGAATTATCATTTTTTCCGAGCTCCATTTCTTTGCAGGACTTCTTATACCCTGCATCAATTGTTTCTGCTGTTGTTATGTTCACAGATTGTGCAAAACACGATCCAGATGTTAGTGAAGACACAGAAAAGAATTTTGTAGAACTTTTGTCCGAGGAATTAAAGCTGCGAGAAGCTGAAGCATTGGAAAATCAGCAACGTGCTGATATGCAATTGCTTGAGGCCAAGAAGATGACCTCCCAATATCAAAAAGAGGCAGACAAGTGCAATAGTGGAATGGAGACCTGTGAAGCGGCAAGGGAAAAATCTGAAGTAGCTTTAGCGGTGCAGAAGAAACTCACTGCCATGTGGGAGATGAGAGCTCGTCAGAAAGGATGGAAAGAAGGCGCTGCAAAGTCTCGCATACAAGAAAATGTACAGGCTATGTAACTCTAGCGGCCGTGGGTATCGTTGTTAGTTGGATAACTCGCATGGAATTCGTCTTCTTAGGGTGGAAGTTCTCCATATTCAGAGGCCTGAGCTCGAAGTGAGCATTAGGTTGATGAATTTCCACCCAGTGTCTATTTTACAGTATTAGGTCTCTTACACAAAGCATACTGGTCTTTTGAAGCTGACCACCATTTGTGCTGCTGTGAACTGTGAAGCAAGCGATATAGATTTGACGTCATACCTTATAGTAATGTTGATTTCCAATTGTAGGATGCTTTGGGAAGTTTGTGATCATGTTACTACCACTTCTACCTTCTGGGAAAGTTTTGGATTGTCAAATCAGCAATTTATTGGTTTTGTGATGATTATTTTTCAATCTTCAACTGTGGTTATATCTTGACAGCTTGAAGTTCTTGGATTTAGATGCAACAGTAAAACTGAGTAGTATTTCATCTCGTAAGAACAGGAAAGGAACTGAAATTGAAAAAGGGTGGTAAACACCTCTGAAATGGCAAGGAACTGAATAGTATTTCATCTGTTATTTTGTCCATGTTTGTTTAAAATTTTAAACATATGCCCTTCAACCATCTTTTTGTTTCACTTACACATTTACTAACAAATGTATTGCGGTAAATTTTTCTAAAAAAACCACAAAAAAAGAGCTAGACTAAACTGATCTTTGAATTAGGCTCTTTCAACCAAGGCCAAGTTTAAATGACAAAGCAAAATACCTATTGATTTAGTAAACTTCGTTATAAAGATTTGGGTCAAATTGAGATGGACTAAAAAGTTGAGGATGTGAAGTCTGACGCGTCTACAACATAGATTTTGGTTGCAAAATCAGAATTAACAATAGACTTAGAGGCGCAATGTGAAATTTGTTTAATAATCAGTACGGAATATATAGAAAGTGTGATTTTATCAGTGAAAACACTGAGCCAAGGGAGATTGACTCTTCTAAATTCTTTGGAGTAAAACAAGACCAATTCTTCCAATTTCATCTAATTTTGGTCTTTCCCTATGGAGGGGCTCTTTTCCTAGTTTTATTTCACTTGTTTAAATAAATTCTCTCCTAAGATTTTCTAGTGAGAGATTGATCTCTCTTAGGATTTTTTAGTGAGATATTCTTCTCCCCTAAATTTTTCGAGTGAGAATATTTTTTTCTCCTAGAGTATTTTTATCAGAGTGTTTTTCGTTTTTCAACTTTTTTTTTTTTCAGTTGGTGAAATTAAAGATTTAGTAGATCTCAAAGTGGTTGTGACTTGTGTCATGGCCATTTCTTCTTTTGATAGTAAATGTCATTTCATTCAATAAATCTTCACTAATAACAGAAATTACATCAAATAAACATGATATGAATATATATAGATCCCAAGTCAATAGATATAGTAGATCTAAGAAATCAATACAAATAAGATAATATTGATGCTTCTATATGTCTTCCATTCAAATGAATTATTGTAACCCAATACATTTGTGCATGTTGTGACTACTTCTAAAATATATAATAATCATTATCATTATCATTATCAATATTATTATTATTATATAAAAAGTATGATGAGTCTTGACAATAAGGTGTGTGAGTGTAAGCATATTTTGATCTTAGTTTTTGTTTTACCTAAATTACTCTTATGTCTTTTAATTAGAGTTATTGCATTTCAATCATGATACTAATAAGAAAAATGAAAATTTTCAATAAATTACATCTGAAAAATGTTGGTAATGAAAATTAAAGCTACCTATCTACAACTATATTCACCAATCATTTTCTTCATCTCCAATTATTGTATGTGTTAAAATTATCTCTAATTATTATATTCTTATGCATGATAATTAAAGCTAACTATATTATATATATATATATATATATTGGTTTAGAAGAAAATCACAATTAATAAGAAGACAAATGTTATAAATAGTTAATGTGAAAATAAAAGGTTAAATTGATTATTAAATTCACTATATTATGTCATATTGACTAAGAAAACTTCAAAAAAAATATCGATAATTATAAAAATATAACAGAAAAGGTTTACAACTACTGAAATTGATAAAAATTTGTTGTATCCAAATCATATTGTTTTAGTATGTATTTTGCTCAGGTTTTGTTATATACACTAGTTTGACACAACATAGAAAATTTCTTCTTCTTACCATCACAATCCAAGCAAAATATGCAACAACTTAGTTTAGATATGATAATCTTCCATCTTTAGAGTTTAATAAACTTTTAATTGCTTTGTACATAATAAACATTTTCCACAACTAGCAGTTGCTTAATTTTGTTTATTATATCATTTTTTAGTCAATATTATACCAACAACGTAACTTAAATATGATAATCTTCCATTTTTAGAGTTTTTATAGCTATAGAATGCACAATAAACTTTTAATTTCTTTGCACACAATAAATATTTTGTACAATTACCAATTATTTAATTTTGTTCATTTTATAGTTTCTTCGTTTATATTATGCCAATAATCCAAGTTTTGCACAGAAATTTAATATATTAAAGATTTTATATCTTGGAAAAATATATTCATGTGTAAAGCACGTGAATTATTACTAGTGTCAATATAAATGATTTTTTTAAATAGTACTAGCTAGTCTATCTACATACAATATATACAAAAATAAAAATTTTAATTTGAAAAGAGATTGCATTATCCAGACCCGCTAGTATACCAAAAATGTTTACAGTGCCTGTGTCGAATAGACCAATGCTAAATGCTGTGCAGTTTCATGAATATTTATTGCTCTGTTATAGACAAATTTCTTTTGCCAAAGATGATCAAACCTGAATTTAATAACTTATCTTGAACAGATAGTTTCTTATCTTTGTCAGAAGAAGTATGTAGAGCACGAAGATATACTCAATGAAGGAGAACAAACACTTCTCTGAGTACTTATTGCAGTTTTCAAGAAAAAAATTTTAATACAAAAATAGATGTTTCTGACATCTTGTAAGAATGCCGAGATAAAATTTTCATTGACACTGCAATAAACCTTCGGTCCAGATTCCATGCCTTGTCCTTTGCAACCTAACTTTTCTATATACAAACAAAGATAATCAGCCAGTTCACAAAAATGTAGGACCCTAAGTACCATCCCCCATTCCCCTAACCACCAGCCCATCGCCTTGATGGGGTGGGAGATCAAGGTTTCAATTACCACAATAAGTGGCTCTTCTAAAAAATCCAGATTGGTGTGTTGTGCACCAGTTTGGTCCGGTGGTGGTTTAGTCCCCACCTATCCCTCATAGGTCTGGTTGGGTCTCCTCTTAGATAGATTAAGATAAAGTAGGATAGATAAAATAGCGATGAATGACAAAAAAAAAAAAAAACCATTCCCCTTACTTTTATTTTGTATTTTTTTTGGTGAAACATAAGTACCATCCATCTCATATCTTCTTGATTGATGATTAGTCCAGTTGCATCAACCTTTTAATCACTAGCTACCCTCTTTTATTATTCTTATTGAGAAAAAGCAAAAAACACAACAACGATCACTTAATAGGAGGACCAAGGCCCTAGCAGGCACAATCTAAAAGCTTAAACCTATTGTTTCAAAAATGCATGTTCTTCATTTTAACCTCTGCCTTATTCTAGAAGACAAAAATATTGTAACCTGTCTTATAAATAGGTAAAATTACACAAGTACAAGAAATATGGGCATGTTTAGAGTAGTAAAACTTTCTAAATTATAGATTAATCTCTTCTACATTATTAGTGTATGTTTAGTTAATCTTAGGATTAACAGAGTGTGAACTTCATGGAAGTAACAAACCAATTCGAAAAAAAGAAAAGACTTACATAATTATGCAAAAGAACCACCTTCATAACGTGATAATATTTGTAAAACTGATCCTTCTGAATCCGAATGTTGTACACAAGTTGATCAATTAGCATTTTTTACAGCAGTAATTGATCCTGAAGAAATGGTAATTGAATCATATCTTTGAAACATGTCAGCCAAAAACAAAGATGCTGTGAGAGTCACATAGTCTTTAGCAGCACACTGTTTGTTGGATTCACTTGGTGACCCTGTCTGTGGTCCATTAGACCAAAAAAGATAATTCAATAACTCCTGACCCTTTTCTTCAGTAAATCTTCCAGGCTCAAAATTTTCCGGATTATCAAACACCTTTGAATCCCTCATCACCAATGGTTGATAGCCACAAAGAAGCTCACCTTTCTTGATCTCGTACACCGAATCATGTGAAGTCAACTTGAAGTCTTTCCTAGCTCTTGCATATTGCAAAGGAACTGGAGGGTTAAGTCTCAAAGCTTCATAAACGAAAGATTGGACCAGCTCCAATTCTTTGATGGCTTCAAAACTAAGCTTTGATGAATCTGTTCCAATTTTTTGTCTAACTTCATTTCTGAGTTTTTCTTGACTCCCTGGATTCTGGTCATCTCCCAGAGCATTGACAAGAACAAGGAAAATAATGAGAAGCCACCAAAAGCATTGAACCCTAGCATGAATAAAAGATTGTGAACCGTTTCTTTTGCAGTTAGATTGAACTCTTTTTCACCCCTTTGTATTGCTTCTGTGCCTTCTTCTTCAATGAATTTGACGAGCTTGTTATAGCCACCTTGGACAAGCCAAAATGGGTATTGAAAGGAGTGGAGGAAGATTTCTTCTAAGGGTTGTAGAATGCCAACTTTGACAGTTGGGAGGAGCTGCAATCCAAGCCATGTATCAATCATGGCGAAACCGGCTTTTGATATCTCAGGGGAAGTTGAGGGATCAGCTCCAGTTATGCAAATAGTGAGGAAATTGAAGAGAAATTGTTGCAAAGGAGGGATGACGTTGGATGAGCCAGATTTGGAGATGTCTGATTCAATTGTTGCCCACATGGTGTCCAGCTTGCTCACCATTGTTTTCACCCATATAGCTGAGCTCCTTTTTAGGACGTCCATTGAAAATTTCTTGAGCTATCATAATGATCAAACAAATCTTGAAAATTAAACACCTTTAGAGAAAACAATTTACTGATAAATGTAGGTACCAGTTGAGAATTTCATCAGAATTGTTATTAGATTGTTACATATTACCATGAACATCGTATTGGTTACATCATCGGATTAATTTTTCATACAATGACAATGTATATACTACTAACGAGGTTAGATGCGTGCCATATATGCAAAATTTGATATTCAAATTTAAATTCAAATTAGCTGTCATGTATCTAAATCCAGCGATATATACACTGTGAATGAAAAGAAGATTAATCCTGCATTATTAGGAAAATTGAAGACTAAGGAACAATACATGATTTAGCTAAAACAGATCAGTAAAAGGGTATGCATTAAAATTTTCATATATACCAACCATTTGATATCAAAGTAACACACCAGATTTATTTGGTTTTAGAAATCTAAAAAACCTTAAAACCGAATAAGTACCACAAATTCAATTATGGAACTTCTCAGTCAACATAATTTCATTTTGTTCCAAATTGTTGGAAACCAGTTATTTTCTCAAGTTTTTCTTGTGCCGGTATGTTGTTTCTGGAAATTGGCCTGAGGATCAAGGATCTGGGGACATGACATTCTTAGGAGGACTAGAGAAAAGATATGTAGGTGGACATTGTTTTCAACTGATCCTAAAATAGTAAAATGATCAACATATTCCTTTTACTTTTCAACAATTTATATTCTTATGTCCTACGTAAAATATTTTTCAATTAGGTAATTAGATAAAATGAAACAAATAACGATATCAGTAACAATTTCATTAAGTATCAAATTCGTCAAGGTTTAATAGATTACCACAGTCCCATAACAGCTTACAAACTTCCTTTGTCATGACAGGTATTACTTTCTTGAGTATCATTTCAATGAGAGAAAATCATATTGGTTGATCTTTGTTGATGCAATTAAAAAAAAAAAAGAAAAGAAAAGAGAAGAGAATTGGAAGAAAATCTATGTGTACGTAAGTCGAGGTGATTTTGGCCCAATTGGTTTTGATTTTAATCTCTCTTTCCATCCTAACATTATAAATCTCACTCGTGTCTTCTTTTATAAAAAAAAAAAAATTATGTGTAAATGCAATAATCCAAAGTTCCACTACCCTACCGAGATGGTACAGGACCAACATAACAGACAAAAGAAAAGGAAAAATCAAAAACCAGTGGACAGTTCCAAATTACCGATCACTGGCAGATTGATACATGGCATGAAGCAGCCAGATATTTATTCTTGTGGATAAGGGGGGCTGTACCAGCTTAGTAATAATGGCGACCTATTAAAGTTTTCATTTCCGTATGGTTCACAATAATCATGGAGTCTCCATCTAATGGTCAAGAAGAGTCCGTTTAAAACTCTCTCGTGCATTAGACTGGACTCGAAAATCAGCCTTATGCATCGCAAGAAAGCAAGCATAGTGCTTCCTTGTTCTTAAAGAATTGGCAAGCATCTTATCCTAAAAAATGCCCGACACTTTAGTTGCCCCTTCAGTTTTTACTTGTCTGAACTAATCAATATCATAACACGCGGCTAGAGACGTGCATTGTCCCAAAATAAGCTTTAAGCCACACAAGTTTCATTTTACTTTCTTATCTTCTAAACCTTTCACAGTCCTGCGTTAGTCAGTGCCAAATCTAAGCGACTGGTAATTACTGCTATCCTACATGGTTAAAATTTTTAAGCTAATATACCCATGATTAGCTATCTCAGCCGGATACGCCATGACTGGGTCATAACCAGAACAGAAGGAATCGGTATGATATTGATCTCTGAATGGTTAATAATTTCATGTCCGCGATCACTCACTCTGACTCGACAGATATTGGCTGATTCGAACCCGTGATTCATGCAATCGGCCAAAATCTCCGAGTCAACTCGAAACCAACTTGAACATTTTTTTTAGATGGTGCTTTTTATGATATTTTTTTATTTTTAGTAATTTTTTAAAATATTTTGAAAATTTATATATGTTATAATGCGCGTATCACCTGATATTCAACCGATATACCGCAACGAATGTGTAACAATCGTAACCACGGTGCTACTGCGGCCCCGACGGTGAACCACGAATATACCCACAAGTCATGCAGATAGAAAAAGAGACGAGGGACCAGTGCAGCTGCATTGCAGCATGCTCTCTTACAATCTAGATCGAATTACGTCAACGATCTGATCTGAACCGTAAAACGTAGTTTACAACTATGGAGGTCACGGATTCTAGACAAGGGTAAAAAAGGCAACCGATTTCAAGATGTGAACATGTGAGAAAATATCATACCAGTTTTGTCTTTGTTGGCCATAACCTTTCAACAATTGTCACTTCAGATTAAGGAGGCACACAATATAGAAAATCTTATTATTCATGAAAACTGATGCAGAATTCCTAAAAATTAAAATGAGACTAAAAAGATTTTCAAAATTAAGAAAAATGTTGCAAATTAAGCAATTGACTGGCTAAAAACCATATAAAAGTTTCCTACTGCGACTAAATTTGAAGAAAATATAGCAATGATGCACAATGAAATTAACAATTTTAAGCCAGAAAATGTGAATTCACTTAGTAAAGGCTTGATCTAGTGGTAAAAGAAAAAAAGAAAAAAACTTTAATGAAGAGTTCCTGTTCAATTTCATGATCTTATAGGATGTACCTATCGTAGATAGAAAAATAAAATTTGTACAATTAAGTGATCCATTCTTTGGTTTAGAAGGTAGGAAAAGAAGAATAGCAATCTCCATATCCAGGAAAATGAATGATACCTGAGTGTGCTTTGCTTCAGAAGTATCAAGATATGCACAGACACGCATATCACCAGTGTATTTAGTGCTTGGCATCCAATCGCCAACAAGAACATTGGCCTTCTCCACAATCTCCATATCAAAGAGGTGAGAAAAGGACTTGACATCAAGAACAGCAATCACATTGGGGTTGACACCAAGGAAAAAAGGAAAAGTAGGAGGCACATTTGTTCTGAAAACCGTGCTCTTGTTCTTCTCTATTCTTTTCTTGAAAAATGTATCTGGACCCTGGAACCAAAAGTAGTCCAATCTGTCTGATATTGGCCCTAGCAATGGCCAGCCATAGCTTCCGGGGATCTTCCGGACAGGCAGAGAAGAAGGTTTTGAGGGTATTGATGGCGTTGATGCTACAGATGGTGGTGATGAAGAAGATGATGACGATGATGTTCCAGGTGATGCTCCCATCATGCTGGCCATCACGGCAGACATAGTTATCAGGTTGAAGCTCTCACTCTTACTGTGTGTCTCTGTGTGTGTTTGTTTTGTTGAAAGGACAGTGAGTTTGAAGTTGTGTACAAGGGAGAAGGCTAATTGTGGGGAGAAACTTGTTCCTTTCATTGCTGTATATAATAGTGGGTTTTTTTTGGACACATAGCAAGTGAATGTAGTCGATGTGTATATTATACCACACTTTATATGTACATCTACGATAGTATTGCACTCTAAATACATGGAATACTTGTTTTTTTTTTTATCAGTGTTACTAAACACCGTGAAGGTGTATTATGAGATATTGTTATAAACAAATTAGGAGCGTGGTATTTGTTAGATTGAGAGCATAGAGAAATAATTAAAGCACAAATTAAGAATGGAAATCATATCGAGGAGGGAGTACAAGAATAATAACAGTGAAATATGAGAGTCATATCTTATCGTATCTTATGTTATCTTATTTATTTATAACGTAATCGTAAGTGCTTTATTAATCATTATTTAGTTCCTATACACCAATTCATGCAACATGACAACAGCGTATTGTTGTAAACCCAACCTTTCACCAATAAAACAGCTGCAGGCTTTGGGAAAAAAAAAATTTAATGCTGCACTTTGTCCTTAAGTCTAATTTTTAGCTCTAAGAAGCGATGAGATTCATTTTGAGTGTGCTTGACCATCGGCAAAGGCCAAAATTTGAATACACCCGATGTTCAAAAATTTAATGATCCACTTTATATCACACCACTTGGTGAAATTATGTGACACAATTCACGTCATTAACTCTTTGAAAACGAATCTATTCAAGTGTGAATCGTCTGCCAAAGTATTTTGCCATACAATAAAAGTCGTGATTGAACTGTTCAGTGGTCCACATTGCACAATTTGTTTTGTGCTATGAGAAAAATCATTCATGATGACACATACCATTTCTCTGGAGCAGTCGGGGTACGTTCACTAATGGCCCCAACGTGGATCCGTCACCATTGAACCATATTATTATCCTACCGTATTACAACCTAAGGGCCAGGGCAAACCTTATGAAGAATACACTAGGACCGACCTTTAATGTCCGGGCATAGTTATGAAGGAATACTGTAGTTTTGATCCGCAAACTTTGACATAGAAGCTATGCTAGTTCCTAAAGTCTAAACCAAGGTAAATTTAATCCCTAATGTTTTCAGTTTGAATCATTAGGACAATTGAGTGATTTTTTTTTCCAATGCTCACTGAGATGGAGCTACATGAGGCCATGTGACCTTTGTTAGAAATTTTGGTTTTACGTTTTCGTTTAAAGGAGGAGGAAAAAAACATGAGTTGGAGATTAATTTTGAGATGTCCGAATGTATAGACTTGTGTTTTTAGTAATTTATCTTTTTTTTTTCCCTTTTAATTACACACGTGTGGTTATATAAGTAATGAATCCTTAGTATCATGATTTATTTTCTTTTTTAATTTTAGACAAAGGTCAAATGACTCCATTCTGATAAGAATTGAAAAAAATAGTCAATTGTCCTAAATGTGCTTCACTATTTTCACTAGTTAATATAGATGTTTAAAAATGTTGAAGATTTGAAATTAGGCTCCATAATATAAGTCTTTTGAGAAAATGGCAGTTTTCATCCCTAAATTTAGGCCATGAACTTATTTTGTTCTCAAACTTTCTGGCATAAGACATTTAGTACCTAAATTGCCAATTTTTGACTAATTTTATCCTCAAACGGGAAATTAATCAATTTAAATGGAAATTCAGCACGTGACGGGCATGAGCCCATTAAATAAGAAACCTTCTATGATTTAAAATCAACATGCGATGAACATAAGCCCGTTAGTAAAAAGTCTTGCATGACTCACAATAGAATGGAACGACTATATTCACTTTCTCAACTCTAATTTCTTTTCTTTTCAACTCCAATTTCAGCTCAAATTAATTAATTTCTCATTTTAGGATGAATTTTGTCAAACATTGATAGTTCAGATACTAGATGTGTTATGCCAAAAGGTTTGAGAATGAAATGTATCAATAACCCAAATTTAGGGATGAAAACTAGCATTTTTCCAAGTCTTTCTGCTGAAATTAAATTTTTAAATGTAATGGATACAATAAATTTAAGCGTGTACATTCATATAATCAGTTAGATATAATTTAAATGTGTCTTGTGAATATAACTGAGCATGTGTTAAAAATTCTTTTTATAGTATGCATAAATTCTCATGGATTTACCGATGGGACCTGCAGTGTTGGTGGATACAGCTTTTGAATATTCAGACATTCATCAATCCCGAGCCGTACACCAAAGAGAGCAACTCTAGAGATTTTGGCTATCAATTGTATCTCTAAGAACCAATAACAATTACTACACGTAAGATAAGATAATATGCACATTGTCACATTGTCTAATAATGGAGACAAAGCCACAAAACCATTTGGCCATCGTTCTTTGTTTTGTTTGGGATAGTAGATTATTTGTCAAATTTAATTTATTTATATTATCGACATATTTTTTAATTAATTTTTTTATTTCATATATATTATATTAAAAATTTATTATAATAATTTTTTAAAAAAAATTATCCCAACCATCGTAATGGCAGCTGATTATTCATTCAATTTTTTTTTCTTTTGAATAGATCCTGATCGGATTTGCCTTTTGACATAACGTGTTTATGTACACATTTCAGTCAAAAGTATCACTTTTCCAATCTTGATTGATTAGGATATTTTTATGTCAATACAAATTTCACCTATTATTTCTTGAGTCTAATTTTTCGCGCAACAAGCTTATGATTAAAAAAAAAAAAGTTGAGAACAGATATAAAATGGATATATCCTATATGACTATAAATCCTTACCTGTTCCTTTGAAATTTTTACTTGCAAAATATCAAGCAATCTTAATCATGTAGGGAGCTTTCCTAACTAGTGTTCAAACTCACATTTCAAGCATTACTTTTGAGAACAAAATATTGTCTCCAAAATCAATGAAATGGATTACTTGAAACCACTTTGTCGTTGTCTAGCCGGATAAAGGTGTGAGATTGGAAGAAGATTTATATTGAGAAAAAGACAGTTACATGAAATGTACATGTAGATATTTTACATAAATATGCTGCAATCAATTGAGGGAAAAAAAAAGTTGCCACAATCAATTGATGAAGATGTTGGTGAAAAATATCTTTGGCAAAAGGACAACGTGCTTTAATAATTCAGCAAACTTTAGTACAACTTTGACATGCCCTATCTTTTTTTTTTTTTTTTTGTCAATTGTCATCATCGATACCTATTCTTATTTCCACTCTAACCTATTCTCTATTCTAGAGAGTGATCCAACAGAGTTACGGAGAACTGATAGCGAAAACTGAATAACCATCGGACAGCACCCATATGGATCTAAGAGAAACTATATTAAGTGGCAACTTTGACGGGAGGCAAGGTTTGAATCTTTAATCTCCTATCTCACAAGACATATGGTTGCCGGAAGACATGACATGCCTTATCTGACGTGCTAAATTGAGCGTCCTCTCTTTGTTAGTAGAAGAAAACAAGAAAGTGGGGCTAAATATTTTGGCTGAGAAACTAGAAAGTATTACATTAGGCAATTAAATGGATTGCTATGAAGCATTTTTTCCCCCGTCTTAAATACAAGGCTATGAAATTAGAAGGAGATTTGCAGCTACAAACGGGCTCAACTAGTACCACAAAAAAAAAGGGGCTAACTAACTATAGAATTTTTTTGTTCCATTCTCAAATATTGTGCTTTATGTTTTTTCTTCTTTGTAAAACCTAAAGTCTTTCTTAAACCAAAAAAATTAAAAGATTGAATAAACAATACACGTTAAAAGTGTATTTAACGTGCCAGAAACCCAAAAATGCTGCAATAAGTGCAAGGTCATGTCCGTGAATAATATCTTGGCAAAAGGACAACATTCATGCTTTAATAATTCATCCAGTATCAGTGAAACATGTGCGAAATAAGGTGTCCTCCATTAGATTGTACAACTGAACAAAAGAGGAAAAAAATTAAAAAGGTTTGGTGAAGAGACTGCCTCAATTGCAGGAGCAATTTCGTTGTACAATTGATGTTCCATATAAGGTAAATTTGAAATTAGATGAATGAGATTGATTGTTACATGCAACATTTTAATAAGATTAGAAGTTTCTTGTGTTAATCAACTTCCTTTAGAAGAGTTGGCCATAAGATGTATTATGGGTGGGAGGTCAAGGATTCAATACTTACTTCCCATCAATGTGGTCCAATGGTGGTTTAGTCCCCATCGATTCTCTCGACTCAGTTGGGTCTTCCCTCCTAGAGTAGGCTAGAACAGGAGTAGGCTAGCTCAGTTGAGCCACCCCTCCTAGAGTAGGGTAGAGTAGGAATAGAAGTAGATTAAACTAGATGTGTCATTACCAAAAAAAAGTTTCTTGTATTTATTGTGTTATTTTGGCGTCAATATTTAATATTTTAGTTTCTATCTTTATTGTTCTAGTTATTAGATTATATGGTGTAGTTGGTTTTTATTTTATTTTATTTTTTGATAAAACAGAAATCAATATTATCCTTAAATTAGTTGAAAATCATCTAATGCGATTTGCTTGACGAAGATAGCTACACTAATAGCAGAAAATGCATAAAACATATTATAGATATATCTGATCTAGAAAATCATTAGATTTAACAGAATTATAAAATATAAAAAATTACACTGTGAATCACAAACTATCAAATCTGACCAATTACACGAGCTACGGATACTCTATAAATATCTGTGCATGTCTATTACTTCAGATCTGCTATCCAATTGATATTGAGATCTGACAAGGAAACCCAAAAAATTTCAGATATAACATATGGATCTAAAAATACTTTTAGATATGAGAAAGAAATAACAAAAAGCTAAACGAAACTCCCACTAGGATAACCTAAGAGAAGAAAAAACTCTCATTAGTAAATATCAGAAGAGAGAAAGCTCTCATTAGAATAACATAGGAGAAACTTTATTAAATGTAAAACAAAAATAACAGAGAAAGATGAAAGGAGATCCTGGTTTCACGCCAAGATCTCCCTTCTATGGATGAAGAAGGGTGAAAAGAAGGTTGAGAATTGTTGGCACAAAAAATCACACACATCGAATGCAATTCTAACACATAAAAATATATGGAAAGAGGAGGAAAATAAATACACGACAACAACTCAATAATTTATTAACCCACTATCCAATAAGAGCAATACCAGATCGAACTTTTCGCTCACAACGACTTACAAATTTCAGCTATGAGATTTTTCCTAATACACTCTCAAAAGTCAACTCAATATAACTCAACTCTTTAAAACTATACTTTCTCAAGTCTCTTTTCAAGAAAACAATGATACATGATTCGCAATTTATAGAGGTATACTACTGACTCAAAATTATAAAGGAAAAGGAAACTTGCTAAACCAATTATTATCGTGACTAGTCTTATTAAGGTTTAGCTGACTAGAGCATGTAAACGGAATTAAACTAGAATTTCAAACTGACTAAAAACAACTAGGAAACTTCTTTGAAAATACTTAGTCTGCTAACATCAACCAAGATTGGAACTTGCGTGATGGCTTACATGAAGCAATTTTACGCGGCTTCAACTTCGAGTAATTTGGTAATATAATTAAGTTTGGTTTAATTTCCTTCGAGCGTCAAGAGAACGGATAGGATTGGTGTAGTTGTTTAGTACACTAGTGATTCCAGATGCACTGATCCAAAGTATTTGGGGACAAAGGATTTTGTCGTGTCACGATACCTAGATTCATCTGCACATGGTTTGGACTTTGGTGCGTTGGCCTCATACAATGACCCATTCGCTTCTCAAGGTGGGCTTTATATTTTCCCACCTGCCCACAACACAGAAACATTACTAACATGGATTTGCATTCCATTTTCCAAAGGAAAAAAAAATGGATCTTAATTCTTTTTGCGTTACAATAAATACAAAAGCAATTAAAAAAAAGTTTGAGGTCCCTGATTTCAAAATGCACATTTGGACGTTGTATCAAACAAATTTAAGTTGTGTTTATAGTTGTTTACAATTTTACATTATACATTGTATCTTGAAAAAAGAAAAAAAGGAAACAATGAAGTAATAGCACAATTCGTTGTTTAGTTGAACGGGAAAATCGACGAAATGGTCCCTTTTCGGTCCCTCATATATGAAAAGACGTAAAATGGTGTCTTACATTCATAAAAAGTTAATTTTGTTCCCTCACATATGGAAAGATAGAAATGGTTCCTCACATTTATTACAAAAATATATTTTTATTAAACCTTTAGTTATATAATTTTATTTTACATAATTAAAACGTATTTGCGATGTTGTTATTATGTCATCCGATTCTCCAATTTTTAGACCCTAGCTCAACTAGTAAAGTCCACTGTTTTTCTAACCATGATTTTGACCAAGTTAGTGTCTAGCCTGAGTTTTAAAACCTTAATCCAAAATTGGGTTTTATTTGAGGAAAGGGATTAGGTGCTAGCACATGACCTGTTCTTTGGAGGGAAATGTTGTCTTGATCCCACATTAACCCCTTATTAGGTGTGCATTATTTAGACGAAAAACTAACCAAAGATGATGTAATTAATGACATCATAAATATATCTTAATTATATAAAATAATATATATAATTAAATTTTATTTATATTGCAAATGTGAGGGATGATTTTCCATCTTTCTATATGTGAAGGACCAAAAATGGGCTATTTCCAAGTGTGAGAGACCAAAAACAGGACTTTTTACAATATGAGGGACCATTTCAATGATTTTCTTTAATTTGAACGGTATGATTTAACTTTTCTTTAGCAACTAAGACCAAATTTTGATGAATTCTTTATCTACTCCTCAATAGATGTAACATTCCAATTATGTCAATGCCAATTGAATCGATGTTATTAGCTATGCATTTCAAACTTCTTCATATGTTTCATTTCTTTGTTAGTTTTAACCAGTCTATTAACTCTTCGTAAAAAAATAAATATAATTTAAAAAATAATAAAAGAAAAGAATGACCTGTTTTATAATTGAACATAAACTACATGCATTTAAACTCCCGATTATTTGGAGACTCGGTATCTTTTCGTTTCTTTACTTTTTTCAGTTTTTCGCTTTGTAGAAGGCCAAAACTTCAACCTATACTTAATAAAAAGATCAGAAAATGGAAGCCATAATTTCAAATTACATAGTATCTAAACTGCCAATTGTAATTGAAACAACTGATTGTGAACCAAACGAAAATCTCTAATTGAATAAGTAAGAAAATTTCAGAAGAAAATGTTAGCCGATCATGCTGTCTAAGTTTGACGTCCTAGTTACAAGATTTGGCTGTGGTGGGAACAACTGGCCAAAGCCCAACTGAACCTGCCCTTTGTCCTAGCAGCTGAATGCTATATTATAACTTGGTGATAGATGCAACAATTCGCAACACCTAAACTACAATTCACAACTCATCATGGGGTTCATCTTCTGAATCAGCAGAGCTTCCAGAATTGTTCTCATACGCCCTTCTTATGATAGGATTGAACACAGCTTCCAACTCTGCCATCTTCTCATCGTAGTCTACCTTCTCTGCATTTTGATTTTCATCCAACCATTCAAGTGCATCCTTCAATGCTGTCTCAATGCTCTCTTTGTCATCTGCATCAATTTTGGCTGCAAGCTTGTCATCGTCCCTGATGGTGCTTTTCATGTTGAAAATGTAGCTCTCGAGTTTGTTTCTAGAATCAATCTTCTCCTGCACCTCCTTATCCTGATCTGCGAACTCTTCTGCTTCCTTTACCATCCTATCAATCTCCTCCTGTGTGAGACTCCCTTTCTCGTTGCTGATGGTAATTGAGTTCGATTTCTTGGCTGCCTTGTCCATTGCAGTTACTTGTAGTATGCCATTCGCGTCCACCTCAAACGTGACCTCGATTTGGGGCACTCCCCTACAACACCACGATAAACGTTATTTAGGTAGTTCATATCCACCTTGCAATAAAATCTATGATACTTTGCATCATCATCAATTGATTTTCAGTTTGTCGCATTATTTAAACAGAGAAAAATGTTGACTATTCAGATGATCTAAGAGATTGTGTTACCTTGGAGCAGGTGGAATGCCAGACAGGTCGAACTTTCCTAGCTCATGACAATCTTTTGTTAAGCTCCTTTCACCTTGATAAACCTACAATTTTCCAGCAAGAAATTGGTTCTTGTTAGTGCTATTTATAGAGCAAATTAAAGATATCTTCCAATTAATTACTCAGGATAGTGATCTGTATTTTTGCCATTACCCTGATTGAAACTGCAGTTTGCTGATCTTGATAAGTTGTGAAGATCTGAGACTTCTTGGTTGGAATGCCGCTGTTTCTTGGAATCAATTTTGTCATGACTCCACCAACAGTCTCAATCCCCAGACTCAAGGGAGTAACATCAATGACAAGTACATCTACAGAAAACAAAATACAGAACCAAATGGATGTCATATTCAGTTTCATTCCTAAACCTATTAAATTGAACAGTGGTTCTTTAAACCAAGAGCTCTATAAAAATCACTTGCCTTTAGTTTCTTCACCACCATGACCACCGAGGATTGCGCCTTGAACTGCAGCCCATGAGCTACAGCCTCATCTGGATTGATCCCCTTGCTTGGTTCTTTCCCGTCAAAGAAATCCTTCAACAGTTGTTGCACCTTAGGAATCCGAGTGCTCCCTCCAACCAATACAATTTCATCAATGTCAGTCTTCTCCAAGCCTGCGTCCTTCAAGGCTTGCTTCACTGGTGCCATGGTCTTTTTAAATAAATCCATGTTCAGTTCTTCAAATCTCGCCCTCGTTAGTGGCTCGGAGAAGTCAATTCCATCGAAGAGTGACTCAATCTCAACGCGCACTTGGTGCTGGTTACTCAGGGCCCTCTTAGCTCTCTCACATTCCTTTCTGAGCTTCCCAAGAGCCTTCTTATCATTGCTGATATCTTTGTTGTATTTCTTCTTAATCAACTTCACAAAATAGTCCATTACTCTCTGATCAAATCTTCTCCTCCCAGATGAGTGTTGCCATTGGTGGAAAGAACCTCAAAAACACCTCCATCAAGAGCTAATATGCTAACATCAAAAGTACCACCACCAAGATCAAAAACTAGAATATTCCTTTCCTTTTCTTGCTTATCAAGACCATAAGCAATTGCAGCTGCTGTTGGCTCGTTAATAATCCGAACAACGTTTAGCCCTGCAATTGTTCCTGCATCTTTTGTAGCCTGCCTTTGTGCATCATTGAAATAAGCTGCGAACACAAAATACAGAGTCAACTGTAATGAGATTAGAAAACCAACTTTAACTGTTCTTGTTTATTCTGATCTTTTGATTCTTGTGGACTAAAACGGGCGGAATTCGAAGTATCTGAAATTGATAACGTACCTGGAACAGTAACAACTGCATTCGTAACTTCTTTTCCCAAATAAGATTCAGCTGTTTGCTTCATCCTTTGCAGCACCATAGCACTGACTTCCTCAGGACTTTAACAATTTCATCTCACCATTTTTCATCTTAACATCAATATAAGGCTTCCCATCTTTCTTAACGACCTTATAAGGCAACAGTTTCATATCCCTTTGAACCTCAGGATCATCGAACTTTCGTCCAATAAACCTCTTAACATCAAAAAACAGTGGATTCAGGGTTAAGGGCCGCCTGATTTTTTGCAGCCTCTCCAATCAACCTCTCAGTATCAGTGAATGCAACCCATGATGGGGTGATTCTGTTTCCTTGGTCGTTTGC
Organism: Coffea humblotiana; assembly: GCA_023065735.1. Lineage (NCBI taxonomy): Eukaryota > Viridiplantae > Streptophyta > Magnoliopsida > Gentianales > Rubiaceae > Coffea > Coffea humblotiana. The sequence goes on along the minus strand of CM041212.1, from coordinate 18,434,225 downwards.
TATGATCTCAACGTTGCCGTTTCGATACACACCGACACAAGAATATGTAGTCCCAAGATCAATGCCTATCACTGTCCCAAGATTTTGCTTTTGAGTACCCTCTGCAGCTAATGCTATCCCTGCCAAGAATTCTTCAAAATTTTCCCAAAAAAAAAAAAAAAGAGATTAGAGACTTCCATTCATCTTTACTACAAAATTAAGTAAAACAAGCTATGCAATTGTTGAGGTTGGTTTTCTGGATAGTAATAAATACTAAAAATATCATTGCCATAAAACTCGAAAAATTCTTAAGGACATTAATCTTTGTAATCTTTATGGTTTGCACAGCAATTAAACGGGTAAGTATTACCAATAAAACAATAAACAGGTTAATATTCTTTTTCTTGGTAGGGGAAATTTGTTGCAGATTAGCACAAAGCAATTCGATTATGAAATTGTTACTTGTTAGTTGCTACACTACTGATCTTTTTTTCTTTCTAAGCGCAATACATGAAACTATTTTTTTTTTCTTTCGAAGAATATTTCGTAAAATTATTAGTTTTGAGTTTTGACTATCCATGCTTATATGAAAGTACACATGCAAAAAAAAAAAAAACCAAGAAAATATAAAATCAAAAAGTCGAACAAAGTCGTGTGAATCACATAATTCAATAATGTTACGTTAACAACTGATGGGAAACTTTTTTTTTTTTTTTTTAAAAGGGGTAAGAATCATGCTAGTGTTCGTTACCATGCTTAGGGCTAGAGATTGTTCAATTCAGAATTTAATTTTAAGCTACAAACTAATGATTCAACTTCTAGTTGTAGATTTCTAAAACTAATAATTAGCCAACCAAGAAAGAGAATAGAAAAGTTATCTTAGTTAACCATTGAAACGAAAAACTCAGAAGACCAGCCAAGGTAATAGAGCTATACTAAGAAATTGATGAGGTTTATTAATAATCATTGCAACGAAGCTTTACTCACATAACAATAAACATGGAAAAAAAATCTGGGGATGCCTAGAAACAGATACTAATTACAATTAAGATTTATTTACATGATAACAAACAGCCATGTTTGAACTAAAAATAAAAGATGAAGAAGAAAACCATTATGTATTAATACCTGAAACGAAGAGAAGAAGAAGCCAGCAAGCTTTATTCTTCACGGAAGAAGAATAAGCCATTGTTGTGAATATATTTGTGAAACAAAATATCAAGAAAGCCAAACTAAAAATAATGTATTGCTATTTGAAGGTTGGATATATGATATGCTTTTGTGGGCTGGTGGTACGTGAATTTATAGACTTGCATGGCGAGAAAATTGACAAGAATTTCACGAATCCTATTGAGATTTGAATTGGTTGGGGTGACGTGTTTTTAAAAAATGAATCAATTTGATTGGTTCAAACACTTTGTATAACGTCACTTTAATAATTCTTGGAAGGGAGGGATTACATTTCTTTTCCAATTGTAATTGGGTTTATATTGCCTATTTAATTTTATTTTTTTTCTTCTTTGAGTATGGTTGGGTTTACTCTTTCTACCACAAAAGGGAAAGATTAAAAATGGATAAAAAGAAAGGGGTTTCCAATTCAACTTAAAAGAATGTTTAAGAAATTTTATTCCTAATCGTTCACCTTATCATGTATTCTTAAAAAAGTAGCATAGTGAATATAACAAAGGGTAGGGCTAAATCCACACTCCTAGAATTTAAAACGATAATGAAGCTTGTAGTAGTTTTATAAAAACTTTCAATATAAAAACTTGTCTTTCATACAACAAGAGATGTTTAAAAAATCAATTACAAATTTTAATTATTTTAAATTGTTTAATACCATCATCCTAATTATATATTGATCCGCAAGTATTTTCTAAAATTATACTTCAATCAACTTTGAAGTACAATGTGCCAAAAATGTAAAAATATTTTCTTAACACAATTTTTTTTAAAAAAATCTCTCATCTCCTCTTACATGATGAAAAGAGATAAAAACAACCAAATAAGAGCAAAAAATAAATGCAGTCAAAGTGAATGAAAAATATCAGAAATTTTAAAACCATTCATAATTATGTAAATTTTAAATCCAAATTAACACCCTATACTTTTTTTGACATCCTAATTTTTTATCGAAAGGGTTTCTACCAAGCTTCATAAATGCTATAGGTTGTTTGGTCAACTTAGTTGTAATGGTGTGAATTTAGATTGCAGAAGTGTGGATTTAACCCCACTCTATAACAAAACGTTACTTAACAAAATTTCTAAGTGTGGTTTAAAATTGGGATAATTTCAAAAACTCCCTTGAGGTTTTTGACAATTTCACCTAGTTTTCTTGAAATTTTAAAAATTACACATACCTTCCTTTAAGTTACTATTATGGCAACAAAAATTATTCATTAGTCAAAATTTTAAATGAATAATCTAAAACGTCCTCATGAAATTGTGAAGTTCATTTTAGTTGCCCATAAAATTCTTTATAAAATTTGGAACATATACAACATCACAAAACCACTTTCAACTCTAATCTCTACTATTCCAAGCCTTCCACATTTTTCACATTCCAAAATAGTACCATTGTCTCTATGACTACTACCACCACCAGTCCTAAATTCTAAAACCTCAAATTAAATGAAAAAATCAGCACTATTAAATATGAAAAACTTTTACCAACTGCATTAATATAACATCTTATTCCTCAAAAGTTGGAGTACCAACACTAGTCTCGTCCTTCTTAAATCTTCAATTCACATCTTCCTCTACTTATCTGTAAATCCTCCAAACAAAACTAAAATAAATTTGTAATGTGTTTCAAATTGTGTTTATAACATAATTGGTTATTCCTTGAGTGAATCTTATTTTAGTTTCCATTTAATGTCTAATTGTGTGAAATGCATTCATATGCACAAGATTAGGAGCGGATTATTTAACTGCATGAAAAATACTGATATGTTGAGGTTATTATGATCATTTTATAAGGTCAAGGGAGGTAAGTGTCATATTGAAAACTTCAAGGATACTAGGTGAAATTGTCCGAAACTTCAAGGGAGGTTTTTGAAATTATCCCTTTAAAATTCTTTCTAAGATAAAGTTTAATTTTGGTATCTTCTAAAAAATAAAAATCCATAACTGATTGGATTTCCGATAGTTTCAACCTTCAACTATTAAAATGCATTTAACCTCTTTCTGGATGAAAAATTAAAATTTTGTAATATGTTGTCAGAAAATGTTAGTCCAGATGGAAAATATGATTTTCTTTTTCACCATCTTTTCTATTTTTTGCTTGTATAGTTGCCAACAATATACAAAGAAATCAAAAGATGATTGCCACTTTAAATGGAAAAAACAAACTTCTCTTCGCAAAATATTGTGAAAGCATGTAACAAATTTGAAGCGGTGCAAGAATAGACTTTGGGTTGCTGAACAATCTCTGCTGTTTACTTTGTGATTGTTGATATCGTAAAAAAAATTGTTTTGAAAGGGTATATAATCTAGAAGACTCGAATTCTTTGATGTAGCTTATGTGAAAAAAAATGGTAACCAAGTGATAAACAATTATTTACACTATATCTTTCTTAAATTTTTTTGAGCTCTTGTAGAGCTACAAATACTTAATAGGGATAATTTCAGAAACCTCCCTTCAGGTTCTTATAATATCACTTAGCATCTTGCAGGTTTCTAAAATCTTACTTACCTCTTTTAGATTGACACTTTTTGTGACATTTTAGCCCCTTTTGTGGAAAAGCAAGTGAGAAATTGCTTTTCTTCTAATATTACCCTAATGTTATCCTATTTACGAAACTTACATCAACAATAAAAATTAAAATAAGGCTAAAAGATGAAGCTAAAAATATCTAGAAATTGCTTATATTCTTTTCACAAAAAAAAAGAAAAACAATATACGCAATATTTTGATATTTGGTCATGAGATCTTATTTTGATTAATATTTTTAATGCTGGCTTATATATATAGTAGGCTTTACATACAAACTGCACAAATAACAAAGATAATTTTAATTTAAAGTATAATTTGGATTACATCATGTATTAAAACATACTTTCTCAAAATCTCGCTTGACTTCCTTAAATCCGTCCTACAAAATTTTCTAAGGTGTAAATTATTTACCAAAATCCTTTGTAATAGTTGACATTACTAAATTTAACTTAACCACCACCTTTGCTGTCTCACCACCATCTAATTACAGTGGATTATGGACTAATATTGGATGGTCATTTGGTTATTTTTGTTTATAGCTTTGGGTTAAAAATTCTCTTTTAATTTGGGATTTTTGGTTAAATAATTATTAAGAATGCAAGGGTAATGTCATCAATTTACGACTAGGGGTGGCAATTTCCGACACGACTCGAAAACACGACACGAACCTAACACGAAATTAATGGGTTTGGGTTGAGGTTTTGGGGATTCGGGTCAGAATCGGGTCGAACCCGATGAACCCGAAAAGAAAACAGGTCAATTTCGGGTTAACTCGTGGGTGACCTGATATGACCCGATATGACCCGTTTATAAATTAAAAATAATTTAATAAACATAAAAATTATTTTATCTAACTAAACTAAGTTATTCTTTTTTTTCAAAGGCATTAATTACTTAATCCTAAATGAATTTATTTAACTTGTGTGAAGTTGAAATTATTATATTTGGATAGATGATGTATTACATTATTTTTACTCTTTTGATGTCTTAATTTAGTTTGGAATTGATTCTATTAAAAATTATAGCCGGTTAATCAGTAAATGGGAATTAAATTTCATGTTGTTTCGGGTCAACCCGCTTGACCCGCCAACCTGAAACTTTCGGGTTCGGGTCAGCATATCTGACCCGTCACGGGTTGACGGGTCGGGTTCGGGTCAACAAACTTTTTGGCGGGCCGGGTCAGGACCCGACCCGCCAACCTGAATTGGACCTGATTGCCAGCCCTATTTACGACCATTGAAAGGGATATCTAACTTTGTCAAGGTGATAGGGGAGGTAAGTGAGATTTTAGAATTCTTGGGGTGCTAAGTGATATTAGAAGAAACATCAGGAGAGGTTTTTGAAATTATCCCTACTTACTAATCAGCAAACTAACTAAACGTGAATGTGAGACTTTTATTCTTGGATCATATAGTCCAGCTCTTTTTTGTAACTAAACCAAAATTTGAAGCATCATCTTTTGCACTCAAAGGACATTATTGTTTCTTTGATATATAAAAGGGACATATAATTCAAAAATATTAAGTGCTTGTTGTTTAAGAGGCTAATAGTTCTTCTAAACATTAGTAATAGCAGATTCCAAGATCTTGACAAAAAGTTTTTGATCATTAAATAACAGATTCTGAGGTCTTGATGAAATATTTTTTGAACATTAAGAATAGCAGATTCCAATATTTGAATAATTAAACCTACTCATATAAGAGAACAATTTGCTTTAGCTCCTACATGTCTTGTGGATGGCAAGGTTGACGAGTGGCTGAGCCAAGGTAGAGAGACTTGAACATGGCGCTTTTGATGTCGTTTATCATCTCAAATACCCAGTCAGAACATTAGGGATTTCAATCTTTGACACAGCATGCATGTTGTAATATCAAACCATGCATGGATAGACCTTTTATTGCATACAATCCAATGCAAATTATGGCTAGTACTTTGTTACTTGCTAATAACATGGTTCGATTTATATGATCACGCAATCTATAGTTTTTCAAGTTGTTTTAATAGAAACAGAAAGAAAAAATTGAAAGGAATTTCTGTGGATTAGAAACGGCTACCAAAAAGATCAAAACCAGGTGAAAGAAACAAAAAGAAATACTGGCGCATGTGAAGTGGATACTGATAAAATAACAAATTGATTATTACAAGAGAATCATCAAATGCCTATCTTAATGGTACCTGCATCAAGGTTCATATCATTGAATTTAAATTGTCTCACGTTGATGTAATTCTACGTTATTTCAGAACCATCCCATGCAAACTATCACAAATTCGTGCTACACGTATCCTCTTCATGAAACGAAACAACTGGAGATAACGAGAGGTGCAAGTTATCGTGAATTGAAGCAACATTAGACTAATTTTCCATTTGATTCTAGTCCTTACCTAGGAAATGCAGTCCGCAAAAAGTGACCAGATGACAATGAAAAGCAAGAATTGAGGATTTGATTGTGCTTGGAAAGAAAAATAATGACAATCTTGCCGACAGGTCATCGCAACCAAAGCCAACAAATTTGACATAGGTTTAAGCAGAAACCATGAGGAATCCACCACTCAAAAAAGTAAATTTGTTAGTCAAGCACCGCATTTCATTACATCTACGGATGCTACATCTTAGGTACATTCTTAGGACAGATGGTTGATTCCCAGTCTAAACCATATCAATGGTACAGTAGGAATCTGATAGGAGGAAGAACAACAATATACATAGTAATATACACTTCCAAAAGAAGGCACGTGCAGATGAGCCGGTGAAGCTTGAAAATGCAGCTCCCAAAACCATATTATTATGAATCTAAAGATGAATACTGAGATCATCCAAGTTAGCAGACCCGTGGATCCACAACCCATGCTCATTTGCAAGATGCAATAAGCATATGAAACACAAATGAGGAGAGATGTCTCGAACAGATGCTGCTGCTCTGCAGTCACTTGGAAAAGTTGCTAAAATTTGCTTAAAAGATATTTTGTCGTCTTCCGTGTTTTCCTGTTTGCATTTATAAAACACAGAAAAAGAACATAAGACAATGAGATAAAAAGCCCTCAGCCTATGACCACCATTCATATTAACTGTGTATTGGAAGGCTTGGGAGATGAGGATAATATGACAATTGAACAGCATGAATATTGCACGTTGTTGGAGGAGCAGGCAACTAGCTATTTGCAATAATGGTTAATAGTCATTGAGTTGATTATCTTAGTCCTCATTATGTTGGCCAAATATTGAATATTCGTCTACGGTATTAAAGGTAACGTATGCTAACTTGGGCTCTAGAACTTCCGCATAGACAACTGTGCAGAATATGTATTAAAGGTAAAGTACCCTGATTTAAGGAAAATGTTAAGTTACCTGCACTTCTGCCAGATTTTTTTCTCTTATATGGTCCCACAGGGTTTCCTTAAGTGCCTGAACGTCGACCTGTTTTGATGTTTTGTCATACTGCACTTCAATCTTGTTAACCTGTTAGTGTACAAAAGCTCATGTGTTAGCAAACTTAGAAAACAGATTAACCCTACTTAGTAAGTTAACTTTGCAACAACTAGATTAAAACTAGAAAAAAAAATGTGGGGAGTGCATTGTTTGAATTGGAAGCATTTTAAAAAGTTAATGAAGGAAAATGAACTTATGTCGTATAAAAGTTGTCCAGGCTCTTTATTCACAATGCAAGAACTAATAGAGTTAAGCTTCCAGTCAGTCAAGTAACATGGATAGATGGTGCCTGATTTTTGCTTTCTCAAGCTTCTAAGGAGCCATAAAGCAGCCCCAAACAGGGAACTACTGCATTTAGACATTATCCTTCAATTTTCTCAAGCATATTAAAGAAGGACCGCTGTAACCAGAAAAGCCCAACATGTAGATCTCATTACTTCCTCAAGGATCAGCACAAAAGTAATTAAAAAAAAATGTTTTCTAGGTTTTCTATTTCTTTGGGTTGGCTACCATCAAGAGCAATTGATAACAAGAATATCTCCAGCAATATTAAGTTGCTGACCAATTAGGAAGAACTCTTTGGAGTGTGACATTTTGTTCTAAATGCCAAAAACATCATCTAGGCAAATCAGTTTCATGAACTTAAGCATTATACACCAATAAAATGCTGTACAACTCTCAACTTCATCGTCTGTCCTGTGATTTGTCTTAATATTCAGCTGCACTACTGCAACAATATGAAAATTCCTCTGTAGCAATCCTTTTTGTCAAAAAAATTTATACTTGATCTTAAATGTAGATAAAGATGGCCATAATGAAGGGTTCCAGTATGCAAGACATACAAGGCAAATTCATGCTTAGACAAAGAATAGGTCAGCCAGAGCTCAATATGACAAGATGCTGGGGAGATAACCTTAAACACAAAAATTGCACCTCTTGTCATTGATATTCTTCATGTGGGACTTCCGAAAATAAATTTTCATATCTACATATCAGATCATAACAGATACCTCAGGAATGAAATTGTGGTGGGGAATCAGATAATTTATGAACTTCACAAAATTTAAAATTCTGAGTTCATAAGGTTGTCCATGATCAATGTATTAAAGCTATGGCTGGATTGCAGGTCTGCTTATACATTGATTATTTGCACAAGACATCAAACCCATAACAAAAAACAGACTAAAGATTCCATAGCCCAGATAGGTTCTCATTACTTTGATGAAGAATCTTCTAAAAGAAAAGAGTCCATTTTTCATTTTCAACCTGAAATACAATCTCATTAGGAGATAATTTCACTATGCATATGGGAGAAGATCAAATTTTTTGGGGTGCTTCCTTCTAAGATTTTTTATACAGTTCAATGGATGAACTCATTAGAAATACAACATTGTTAGGCTACCTTCTCGTAGACAAATACTGCTTTAAGGTACTTCCTTACAAGGCAGTTTATGACATACTAGTGATAATTGCAACATGTTAGGATTCAGATGAGCAGTTACAACAAGCTAATACAACAACAAAGGGAGAATTTTCTAGGACCAAAAATTAACAAATATCAAATAACTGAGAAGAGAAACCACAAAATTCAGTCACTTGTGCACTTAGAGCTGTTTCAATTGTTTGGACAACTAAACAAGAAACGAAAAAGTAAGTTACACACATTCAAAAGCTCTTTCCTATTAGGCTTGTCCATGTCCTCTAATCATTACAATAAATCTGGCAACTACCAAAGGTCAACAATCATTAATTACTTTAGAGTCAAGACTTCCATTCTAACGTATTAAATTCAGGAGTATTTGTAAGTTTTTGACACAACATAATTTAATAAATCATGCTTAAGACTACATCCCTGGTTCAAAGTGGCCAATAGTTAATAAGACAATGGGAGTAGTATGTAGTAATAAATCCAGCAGTATATGGTGTTGAGAGTAATAGTTGACAACTCAATTTTAAGCGCCTCAGTTTTAATCTTCAGTCAATTTTGGTATTTAGGATTGAAATGATAAAAACCCAACCTGCCGGGGCTGAGAGACAAGGTTACTCAAGTCTTCGACATTGCCATAAGCGCTTTCATGATCCGATAAGCCATCAAACCCATTTTGATCATCCCATGATGGCATTGCACCATAATCATCTTCTTGTGGATTTGATTCATCTGAACATACAGCCAGATTTAATCATCAAAAAGCAGTAATTTATTTCTATATAAATGAAACTGGCCATGTCAGATTACATTGTCCTAGAAACAACATATTCTGAAGACATGCAATATAGATTCGCTACAAAGGAAACCAAGTTTGGAGTGACTCACTTTGCTACTAATTTTAGAATCCAAACAATCAGGCATTGAAGCAAAATAAAACCTAACTGGAAAAGTGTCATTTTACTTGAGAAAATTACATTTCTCAAATTAAGCAACATGTTTGTAACTCATTTGGACATTACAGAATTCGTAATTCACTTTGACAAAAATGTGTGGCCAATTCCATTACTTGAACCAACAATTAAACCAACATTGGCTTTGATAATTATGTGAAATTTGCAAGACAAATCTACACTATTCCATAAATTTAACCCAGGCTGACTCATATCCTATATATATGAAATTGGTCTAAACTTACAGGGTACTACCCTGAAAGCTTTCAGAATCATAAAATTTCTATTGAACTCATTTTAGGGCAATTTTCATTCTAAAAAAAACCTAAAAACTTTTGTATTGAGACTCAATTAGATTATTAGTTCTCTGTTTATTTCTTTCCCCTTGCAACTGCCATGAATATTGTTTCTATTTCAAGTTCTCATTGGATGACCATCTTTCTCCATTGTGACATGATTTAAAGAGATTGGAAACAGATGCATACAAATTGTTGAACTCAAGAAAAATCCATTTGTTTATCATGGCTTTGCAGCTATATTACAGATGTGAGTAGCACTAACAGTCTAACAGCATATTTGCAAAAGAAGAATGGTGCAGTCAGTTGTTGATACAGAAGATGGACTGCAATGCTTGTAGTATGTCTATTCTATTGAAAATGAACAAAATCGACAAAAGGATGAAGCTTACCAGGAACTTTCCTTCTTCTCCTCCCAAGGCACTATCAATAAGAAAAAATCAATGAATGAAATAGATTATCTTAAAGAGGAATATGCTATACAGTTCTCATTTATAAGTGATTGTACCATAACATTGGGTAAAAGAAACAACTTCACAAGATCCTCTGGTTGATAATGGCAATCTTCTGGAAGTCTTGTATTACAAGGTGCTCTATTTGCGGGCAGTAGAAGTGACTTCGGGTTCTTTGGGGGAGCAAAGACATTGGACATATCAGCATCCAAGGCTTTAGTAAAATCAATATCAGATTCAATTTTTCTACTCTTTGATTTTTTGGCCTTTACTGGTGATGCATCATCTTCATTCTCTTGAATTTCTGAACCATTAAAAAAGTCAACATTGAACTCATCATAACACGGGTAATGATAATAACAACTAGAACAAGACTAACAAAAGACTACCACATGTACCTTTTGCCTTCCGATACTTCCAATGATCCGGACCAGCCCAAGCATTTTGCCTTGATAAAAGTCCCAAGCTTAAAAATAAATAGTCATCAACTTTCTCAAATCTGTCATCTACATCATATTCACTGAAGATACATGGTTCACTATCCTGCAAAAGTTATCGAAATCATTTCTGAAAAATCTGTCCACATTAATCATGATTGGTAAAGATAGATAGCTTGCAGCCAAGAATATTTTGTACCCCATGTAGGCTTGGCAAAATCTGATCCCCATCATAGGTTCTTTCATCCACCAAACTTGTTTCTTCATCCTGATCCAAGCCCCCACAATTTTCATATACACCATTATCAAATTCAAAGCAATCCTCAGCTCCCTTAACTTGTCCTGGTGATTTTTCTACAGAAGAACATGGTTCACATGGTGGTCTTCGATTATCCTCATCAAAAAGGTTAACTATATCCTTAAGACTGGGTGAAATCTCCTCCTTCTCTGGGATGTTAAACACCATCTGTTCTATGGTATCTGCACGTAAAATTTAAGCATTACAGAAATGTTATGCTCTCCCATGACTCAGAATCAGGATAGATTGCAAAAAGAACGCACCTTTCATGAAAGTTATATCAATTGTTTCAGATCTGTCACGTTCAATTGCAGGCAATGTGCACTTTCCAGGTAACTCTAGTGAATCAAAAAGGACCTGGCAGTTACCATATACTCCAAGATTGTTCAATAGAAGACCCTTTGCTCCACCTTCGTCAAATTGTGCTGATGTCTGATGATACAGAGGATCCACAGCAAAGGCCACTAAAGAACAAGCACACTTCATCATATTTATGCAGTACTATTATCCACAGAATATTAAGAAGGATCCAGACTCACCATCAAACTTTTTAACATTTAGTGCCTCAAATGATGACTCAAGCGTCGACAAAGGCGACAGCTGCAGTTATTCACTTTGCAAATTCAGATGCTAGTATTCATGACTTCGTAGTAAGAAACTTATACTAGAGGAAGATATTAACCTTTCTCTCTTGGTCTTTCTTTGAATGACCTTCCTCATGACTATTGTCAATGACATCTTCCGAAGTGTTGTCTGCCATAGAAAACCAAACTTTAAGGAACTAATAGATGAGATAAATAAACCAGCTCATGCCACAGGTTGATGTTATAAGCTAAACTAGAAAGGTCATTAAATTGAGGACCAGAATGACTAATCTTAGTATAAGCATGCTTTGTAGATGTTTGATCTTTTTTCTTACTTCACCAACTATTTATACATTTAACCTGTTTTAATCTTTGCCATGTCTGGCGATTGGTTAGTTGCATGGTTAGTTTGTTGAGTTAGAAGCATGGGATAACTGCACACAATTTGGTCAAGACAAACTACTCACTATGCTTCTGCTAGTATCTTAAATCCTTCCCCTCTTCAGCCCAACGCACTACCGCCACTTCAGCTAAACCTTCTTTCCTATCATGTTATTCCAATCTTCTTTGTAAGTGGTATTTGCTGAATTATGCTAAAGTAGAGGAGCTCTTTGCTGAATTTTCCAAAATATCGAAATATCCAGGGTTTCCAAAATGAAATGCAGCTAAACGTAAATAAAAAATTGAATTAAAATCAAATATAAAATCGACATTAACATGTATGACTTACGATTTATTATTTGTTATCTAAGATAATTACTTATGTTATCCTTGTATATCCAATCTATATTAGCATGAGCTTTACTTCAATAAAGCATGTGCTTCACTTTTGAGATAAAACCCCAGGAGGCCTTGATCTCTGCTCATTTGAATACCACAACTAGAAGACCATGAGAGCTAAATTTGCTAATAGACAAAGGACATCCCATGATTAATTAGTTAGGAACAAAGCAAAGGCTGACAGCATAGCTAACAAAATTAGTTCCACATAGCAACCACTTGACATGATGACAAGATACAGCTCAAGATAGCCTTTCCACCACAATTTTCACTTAGTTACTGAATCCTGTTTCTTCTTTCAATTTGTAGATGAGTAAGTCCCATTGTAAACCACAAACAGGATTCAACTTGTAGTCAACACAAGCTGATTAAGATAATGAGAAGGACAGAATAGTGACTTTTGCAAATTAAAGAGAGAAAAATCAGATTTTATGAAATTTTGGAAGCTTTCTTTTGATTCAATAATTCTGGATTAAAAAAATAAAGACAAAATAGCAACTATTTGGCCTTTTTCAAGGAATCCTTTTTATATTGAAGCCAAATCCATGGCATCAAATGAAGAACTGACAGTTGACCCATTGATTTACAAAAGTACTAATGTGTATTTTATTTCTTGCTTCACTTTTATAACCATCAACCTTATACCATTTTATATCATATACTATTTTAATCTTTTAAGTTTATTATAGTTGGTCTTCCTATACGACAAAAAGTTAGAGAACCATTGCAACTAGAAGGCAAGTGGGCAAAGGATGTATTTCTCTTCTGAAAGAGTATGCACAGAGAAAGTAAACTCCTTGCTCTATAAGGGAATAAATGTCTTACCTTTCTCATTTTCTTGACCAACTCGATTAATCCCTCCAAGTACCTTATATGCCTCTGAATGCACAGAATCCACCCTCATTGAGTAAATCTTTACTCCAGCTTCAAGGGTACAACTTGCCTAGAATACAAGAAAAAAATAAAAAACTAGATGTGCTCATGCTTTTAGTTTTAATAGTACTGGCTTTTAATGCACCTTATATGCTAAATTTGGCCTCATGATCAAAGTTTATGCCTTTTATTTTTCATTTAACAGCAAATATGCACATTTTAGCTTTAGTTTCATTCCCATTTATGTGGAAAAGCATCATTTTGAAGAGCTGTTTATCAGAGAAAAGAGTGAGAGCAACACAAAAAGTGCAAACTAAGCATCAAGTGTTTATTATTCCAATAAAATGATATAAAGAAACAGCAAATTACTCTCATACACAGACACCAACAGACCCAAATAATACTAGAACTAGAGTCATTCACAATCTAAAATCTCTCTAAGGATCTTAGTTTTATTTAAGCTAAAATTTTCTTTGACATGTTGCTTCAGTTCTATGCTCTTAGATGATTTTAACCTGAAAAAAGCTATTCACACAGAAGCATCCTCTAACATCTTCTCCATCTCAGCTTTTGCTTTTCAAATTTTTTAAGACACAATCATTCGTCCATTCATCAAACAATATTTGCAGCAACATCCATTTGTAAGCAGCCAGTAAAGCTAAAGGAAATTACTAACTCTCTGTATCCATTTCTAGGTCTACCATGAGTGATTAAGTATAAAATCCCAGTTCAGGGTGATAAATTCTGTACTCAATTCAAGCAGTGATTCTGTAGATTATTTTTTTCTGTACTGGATTGCCTCCACAAAAAAATTCATATTAACAAGCCATAAACCAAGTCTTGTGATGCGTTACAACTCAACATAAGCAATTGACAAGCAAATGATATGTACATACTCAATCCCACATTATTATTACAGCGCTTTCAGCAAATCCTACTACTTGATGCTATCACACAGCTTAGTCATCAGGATTCACAGCAAATACATAAGATAGACAAAAGGGTAGCTGCTTCCTAGTTCTTTCCCCTCTTCCAAAAGAAAATACGTATACTTTGAAACTTACACCAAAAGCCACAAAAGAGGAAAGAACATAAAGATCAATTTTTTTCATAAATTAAGTTAATAAACCAACAAAAAACCACAGCAAAAAAGAAAAATTCTTCTCTTTGTTTGGTTAAATACTGCCCAGCAATTATTATTATACCGTGCAAAGAAAAAAACTTGTATTTATGCGTATAATCACCTATTAGTTGCAAAATGAACTGAACTTTTAACAATAAATACCTTCTGAAAATTGGTCTCGGCATCATTTTCTTCTTCGACTTTAATAATCTCGCAAAGATGATCTATCAAATTCAGCTCCCACGTATTCTTTTGATTAATTTTCTGCACCAAAAATAGTTTAAAAAAGCAAACTTTTACTCATTCTAAGAAATACCCAAAATTCCAACAACTAATCTACACGCAAAAAGAAATCATCATACATAATTTCAGAGAAAGAAAAAACAGACATTTTCACTGGCAAGTTTGATGCAATTGTGGAACAATTCTAGAATCTGCTGCTTATCGAGGAATGACTCATTTGCAGTGGCTACAGCGGGAGGACCGGCGGCGGCAGGCTTGCGTCGGATGGCTGCAGCACGGGCAGCGCGTGCTTGAGCTCTTTCGAGTTTGTCATCATTAGAGCCCAAGAAGAACGGGCTCGACGGCGAAAACGGGCCTCTTTGCTTCGGGTTCGGGCTTAGGGCTTCAGCCATTTCAACTGTCAATTTTCTTCAATACCTCAAGATGAACAAACCAAATTTGTCTAATTTCCTGGGGATTTCAAAACTACATGCACTAAAATCTGTCCGGCTGTGTATTTATTAGCCGTGCCGGAGAACCGTCGCCGGAGCCGGGAAGGCGAGTGGTTGTGTGAGTGTGAGAGTGGGTTAATCAGTGTGTGTTGTGTGTGTGAGAAATTTCGAAAATGAGTTCTTCCCTCCTCCCTGCATTTGAATATGTCGGGGGATGGGAAGTTGGGTTGGGCTTCAAATAAATTGGACTTGGACCGAGGGAGTTGATTAATGGGCTGATTAATTATGACGGGCCTTATGATGATCAGACTTGGCACAAGGCTATTTTGGTGCAAAGCAAAATTAGAGACAAAGATGAGGACCAAAAAAAAATTATAGAGAAAGATGAAAAAAATTCTCTAATATGTGAAAGGATAGTACTGTGATATTTGATTAAAATTATACAGTCAGTAAATTAATCCAGAACTGTGAGCAAAACTAGTAAATTTAGTAGCACTAGAATTTGCCTTGAAATTTTGTTTTTAAATAAAGAAGAAATTTGCAATTTTTTTGATTTTTTTTTTTTTACTTCCCACCCTTTCCACACACGATTCAAACTTTGAATTTGACAACGGAAAAAGCTCCTAAAACCCTGACGACATGTTAGATTATTAGTTCATTCCAAGATATAAAATCAAGTTTACAATAGAATTTTGTGAACGTACAAAAAATGCTCCTAAAATTTTATCCTCGATCGTTAAGCACACAATTCAAACTCTAAACTTGACATCAGGAAGAACTCTAAAATCCCTAACCACATGTTAGATTTATTAGTTCATTCTGAGATATAGAAAACAAGTTTACAATGGAATTTTGTGAGGGCACAAAAAAATTCTCCTACTTTTCACAATTGATATCTTATTTTAAAGAACCGTATAGCACTGTTGGGTCGGATCTTTACATTGTATTGTTGTCCGGATCCGGATATGCGCCGCTTTTTTTCTTCAGCTCACAGAACCTTAGGCCCCGGTTTTGCAGTCTCCTTCTTTCCCTCCAGCAGGTTAGTTGAACAACTTTTTCATATTCTGCAATTGGTTATTACTATTATCTTTCTTTACATTTTTGGTTCATTCAATAAAATTTTCCAAGGCTTTATCATTAGAAGTTTATTTGCTGGCATATTTAGATACTCTGATTGAGATGATTTGTAGTGTTATTGATTATACAATTCAAACTCCAAAGCTGAAAAATGTTGAACTATGGCATAATTTTCTACTTTTACAAGTTTGTTAGATGTTCGGAGATAATAACATTGGTTAAGTTTTTGATATAACTATTGGTGTGCTAATTCTTGCGATTTTGGTTGTGAGTGAGATAATATATGATAGCTTTGATAAATTTAAAAAAAGAAGTAAAAAAGAAAAGAACTTTCAAACGATTTATTTGCAGTTTCAAACACTTTCTTGAATACTGAATTCATTTAGATTGAATAGGGAAATACGATATGGTACTGATTTTGGTTTAAGATATGATCCTGTGAAACATTTGAGTTGATATGATATGTCCACTTTTAAAGTTTACTGAGAGCTGCTATAATGCATCTACTTGGTTGTCAATATTTGTGAGTTTAGGTGTAAGAATTGCTAGGATTTGTGTTTTATGAAGTGGGTTTCGGAGGTGATGCTGAAATCATGGAAGAGAGGAGGGGAAGAGAAATCATGGAAAAAGAAAGCAAATAAAGAGGAGGGGAAGAGAAGGGGGGAGGGTGATTAGGGGGGGGGGGGGGGAAGGAGTTCAGTAGTATAACTTTATGGTCTGATTTTCAAAAGGGAGAAATTTAAGGTTCTGGAAATCTCTTTATAGCAGATATCTGTGCTCATCGGAGAACATGGGATTTAGTTTGCTTTGTTACTGCCTTTAGATTTTGTAGGTGTTATTAAAGTAGCTTCTTTTGTGGGATGTCACATAATAATTTATTTACATAGTGCTGGTTCTGGTTTGTCTGAATCAAGAATGAATTAAAATGTATATTTGGCTGCTTGTTAGCATCAGTAACTGGTATATGGCTGGTTATAAATATGGTCTACATAGAAACAGTTCAGTTCTTAGAATGTTCTTGGAGCTACCAATGGCTTGAAACCATAGCAGAAAACAATGATGATTTAGGAAGATTCAGTGAAAAAACCATATGCCAATCCTAGTTGTTGTTCCTTGATGCTTTTCTAACTATATTACTCCTATTCATTTATTTTTCTCCTGTCATGTGTCTGTTCTGGTAGCAGATTAATATACATGTTTAAGAATAGAAAATTCATATAGAACAGACAATCTTCAAGCTTCTGTATGCTTTAGACGCCGTTCTAGTTTTGGTTTTGATGCTGATATAGATTTACCAGTGTTTATGTGTGACTACTTGATTTTAATCTGATGCCCATGCAGTTCTGTTGAAGAGGTTGGAAGAAAGGAAAAACTAACTTAAACTTTGTTTGCTATGACGTTATGGGGTGCATAATGTCCAATTGGAGGAGGTAGATATCATTTTAACTTCACCTTGTTGACATGATTAACAACATCACTTAAATGAGAAATGTGCTTCTGAGATCTTAATGAACTTGATTGGTGTTATTCTATCATGTTGATTCTTGATAAAAGTCCAGAACAGACTAGTCCTCCAGGTACAAAACTATTAGTGTGGTCAAAGAAGTTGTTCTTATTTTTTAATTCATTTTATACCATGAATTTACAGACAGTATCATCATCTTTTTCATGCATTCTGTGATGTTGGCCTTCCCTCTGTTTTTTTTTTTTTTTTTGGGTTTTCTTTTTGTTTTTCTTTTTCAGATACCATCTATTGATGCTGAGTCAGTTGTTATTTTTATATTTTTGAGCTGTTGACTAGGGGAACCTTTGCTCTAACATGTACTTGTGCCACTTAGAATTGTAATCTTATCCTGCATCTAATGTGTTCGTGAAACTTATATAAGTGTATCCAAAGTTGATCCTCCACAGTCGCTACGTGAAATTTGGAATTTCACCTTCCTTAAAAATAGCTGCTACACGTCACATGGACTTAATTATTTTAAATGCTGACTATAGGATGCCAAACTTCCATTCGGGAGGTGTGATCAAATCAACGAAGTTGGGCCTTCCCTTTATATGGAATAGAAGGATTTGCCATAATAATTAGATAGTAAATGTTTATTCTGGTAGTGAAAAGCTAGCTAAAAGCAGCTTCTATTCTTGTGTCTATGATGCTCAGGGAATGTGAAACATGAACAAGTTACAAAGGGGAGTTTTCTGGAATTTGTTTTCTAGAAAAGATGTGGAGTTAAATTATCTGTTGAGAAGATCATTCTCAATTTCAAGCCACGCTGTCAGAGACTTGGCTTCCAAAGATGGGGAGCTCAGAGTGTTCATCGTTGCTGG
Organism: Coffea humblotiana; assembly: GCA_023065735.1. NCBI lineage: Eukaryota > Viridiplantae > Streptophyta > Magnoliopsida > Gentianales > Rubiaceae > Coffea > Coffea humblotiana. Next base: position 18,415,803 of record CM041212.1, on the reverse strand, counting down.
TGAGGTTTCTGGTGACATCATTGGGTCACGCTTCATGGTTTCTCTTAGAAAGCTGAGTCCTTTTCCTGTTCGATTTGCTGGTGTTGGAGGGTAAGCTGTTAATTTTGTTTGAAAAGTCCTTATTCTAGACTGGATAATGTAATTATGTTTACAAGTTCAATGCACAAATACACACAAGTTTCTGGTTTCAGACATAGTATTTTCTTGATATTAAGGCCCATGCCCTGCACTCTACCAATGCAATTGATATCTTAAGATGGAGAGGCAGGTACTTATTCTGCATTAATTAAATTTTTAGCTTTGGTTATTTTAGTTTCCATTTCTCTAATTCTTGTTGATATGTTATGATTTACTTGGTAGTGTAACACTTGATGATTTGCTTTATGGTCATGTATGGTTATTAATCTTCTCTGTCTGATTTCTATGTGTTTTTGATCTTTTCCATCTTTGATGTCATTTCAGCTACTTGATGTCTAAGCAAGGCTTAAATTCTCTCTTTCCTATGGAAGATATTTCAGTGATGGGTATTTGGGAGTTGTTGCCACACCTTAATAATTTCAGAGTACGTGGTGAGCAGTCTGTTTTTCCTATTTTTTTATTGTATTTTATGATAGTATGAGTCGTGGTCCTTTGACATGCATAATTCAAAATGACAGGTTAAACTGAAACAAACAGTTCAGGCTGCTCTTTCATTCCAGCCTCATGTTGTACTAACGGTGGACTCAAAAGGATTCTCTTTCCGTTTCCTGAAGTATTTGCGAGGTAATTTTGGTGTAATTTCTTTTCAGGATGATACAGCTCCTGTTTTTCTTCTGCATGGTGAAAAATATTGTAGGAGTATGGTAACATGTTTTTTGCAGCTAAATGTATCGAGCAGGGAATCATTAGCCCTAAACACTTCCATTATGTATCACCATCTTTCTGGGCCTGGAAAGGGGGTGAGACAAGGATTAAAGGGCTTTCTGAGTTTATAGATCATGTATTATGTATCCTCCCATTTGAAGCTGAAGTTTGTAAGTTGAATGGAATAGCTGCCACATTTGTAGGACACCCCACGCTGGAAGACATGATAGAGTTGAAGGTGATTCCATTTTTGCAGAGTGTTTGGTCTGACTTTTCAATAAATTCACAACTTTTTATTTGGAAGAGACTACATTCATCAGCATTGAAGGACTTCATATCTTCTAATGTTTGTGTAGGAAATGAAAGTGAAGTAATGTCAGAAGTATAATAGTACTAATGAGCTAGAGATTTTATTTCCAGGGGAAGGAAGCATCTGGAGAGATTCAAGGAAATGGAGAAGAATTCAGAAGTGAACATGGGATAGCTTCAGGTATTACCTCGTGATTCTATCACTGGCTGACTTGCTGCTTCATTGTTGAAAACTATATGTTCTTGAAATTTTATTCATAGTATTATGTTCTGAGGTTGCACAATGAGTGAAACTTGGATTAACTTGAAGATAGAAGATTGTCGCAAAGAAAAAAGAGTTGGCTATACTTGCTTTTGTAATTCCTATCTCGTGCATTTAGTGTGATTAGTCATCCATTTTTGCTTTGTATGTTTTAGCTTGTTTTATTTTTCCCTAATCTGTCCAATTTGAGTTTGTCTTTTGTTTTAAATTTTGAAGGATCCACTGTCATTAGCTTGCTTCCTGGAAGCAGAGTTCAGGAAGTTACACGAATGCTTCCAATTTTCTCAAACACTATGGAGCTATTAAAAGATGCCTTTGGGGAGTTGGTTACAGTGGTCCATATCGCACCCAATCAATATGTCAAAGACTATATCAGTAAAGCTGTTTGCAAGTGGCCTGTGCCCGTTGTCATGGTGTCAGGTGGATCTCCCGGCATGAAGTACAAATCATTTAGCGTATGGCTTCTCTATCCCTTTTTCTTGTCATGAAAGTGTTAGTCATTGAGGGCATATCCTTGCTTCTTCGTTGTCTGGTCCTTTTTCTAGATGATTTTATAACAGGCAAAAATAAAATACTTAAGAGTTCTTTCTTAGTTTTGTTGGTTCTTCAGTCAATGTTGCACTATATCTCCTTCCTCACTGCAAATTCCATCTCTTTCTCTGTGTGTTTACATTGTATTAGTTATATTTGGTGATTAGTAATTACTTCACCATGAGATAAGCATACTAATATTGCATGAGATTCGCCACTGATTCAAAACAGCTCCTCCATGAAGTATTGGACTTTCTAGACTCCCAAGTAATGAACTTAACTGGTAAGTGAGTAATTGAGTGGTAAATCTAATCTAGCTTGAAACCAAACTGAATGTCTAGATACTTTTGGGCTTGGCCAATGGTAGCACACTTGGGCATTATGAGATTAGAGCTTAAGGACAATGGACTTGGAAGCCTTGTGTTCTGCATAACATAGATATCACTCTTTGAAACAGCTTCCTGGTTCTAATCAACAGTCATAAAATTGTGAAGTTTATTTTAGTTCCTGGCGTGAAAAGGGCACCTTTCTTGTCCAAAAAAGCCACCGAGTTTCTTTGAGTAGAATGTTCAGTCAATATGTGAAGCATTTCATCAAAAATCCTTTTAATGGAGAAGAATTGGATGAGGCTATCTTGAACTTCATTTTTGATGTTGGACACCTTTCTATACCCCTCTCATGGGCTTTCAACTTGTTTGTGGAATTTCTTCATGTAAACATATGAGCCAGGAATTGACAAAACTTTTGCAAATGTTAATAACCTCAAAATACAGTAAAGATATCATACTTTGCATCCTCGTTCATCCAATCAGACTGTATATTAATCACTGCATCCAGGATTGAGGATGCTAACCTTGTCGATTTTCAAAATTACGCAGGCAAGCAGAGTTGCTTTATGCACTTCTGGAACAGTAGCTGTGGAGTTACAGCTTGCAAGACTACCATGTGTTGTTGCCTACCGTGCTCATCTCCTCACTGAATGGGTCATTCGCTACAAAGCTAAAGTACCTTACATCTCTCTTCCTAATATTCTTTTGAAATCAGCTACAATACCCGAAGCACTTTTCCAAGGATGCACACCTTCAAAATTGGCATCATTAGTCAGGTAAGCTCCTATTTAATTAATATTTGATTTATTTTTACATCCTACATGGTCAATAAAGCATGTTAAGGATACAGAGGTACAGATCCTGGATATGAATGAATTTGATGGGTGTGTGATCTAAAACTAGGTACCTAAAAATGGATTTGATGACTGGAAACTTCTATTGCAGAGAACTCGTACATAATGAAAACCTTAGAGAGCAACAGATTGCTGCTGCTGCAAAGGTTATGGAATTATTGAGTCCTGGAAAAGGATTGATCAACAATTCGACGCATCTGGAAACAAGTCATGCGTTTCCGAATTCCATGTCCAGCATGATTGCAGCATCGACAGTATTGCAGTCATGAAATTCATAAGCATGATAGTTCACAGGATATTCGTGTATGGGTTACATAAATTGTATGATAAAGAATTAGAGCTGCAAAATAGTGTCTTTAAGGCTTGTGAGAATTGGTCGGAGAGAATCATTATTGCTCTTCATATCTCCATTTTCTTTCTAATATTACTAATCCATTTTCTCCTTTTGCCTTCCATTGAAACATCTGATCTAAATATCTGTTCCCGTGCAGCAAATAATATTTGTCAAAAGAACGCAAAAGTAAGGTTTTTCTGTATAAACTGACCAAGTATCTCTGTTCAACAGTGAATTGTTAAGAATGTTCATTAAAGTTCTCTTCATAAAGTTCAATATCATATAACCTGCTACTTAAGACTTGACTCACCTGATTGTGATACTAGATTACGCTTGCTATTTTCCCATTGAACATGTTCTTGGATGTTTGAGAATTTATTAAGCAATTGTTGAATATTGGATGGGAACTGACACCAAAGATTTTTGAGATGTTGATCTGTTTTAGCATGCTCATTTGGATCCCTTTGGTTTTGGTTAATATTGATTGTCCTCCACCGTGTCTAGTTGGTTTTGTAATAGTCTGAGTAGTAGCATGCTTATTCTCATCTTACTATTTTTTAAGTGGCTACTCAGTTGGCGTACATACATCAGGTTTTGTAATGGCATGTATGATATTCATCCGGACATTGATTTGTCGAGTTCAAGAATTCTCTCATTCTCTCTATACTTGACTAGGTTCAAATTTCAAAGAAAGGTCAAAATTCATGAAGGTTAGGAAAATTGATTGTATTAATTCTTTATTCTTGGAGGAATGACAAAGTCACATAGGTATTCGTGGACTTGAGTTGTCATAAGAGAGTTTCTATGAGAACTCTTAAATTGATTACCAAATTAATTGTGACGTTCTTTATAAATGAGGGGATAATTTCAGAAACCTCTCCTAAGGTTTCTGATAATTACATATAAATACCTTTCAATATCAAATACTATACTGACCTTCCCTTTCACTTTGATGTAACTAGATGTCATATTCAATAGCAATAAAAGTGACTGAAATACCCTTACAAAATCAGTCCCTAAAATACTAGAAATATGGGGAATCGTCTTTCAAGTATAATATGTTTATATGCAATTTGGTGCCATTAAGTGTATGACCTTGTTGAGATGGTTTTTTTTTGCCTTGGATTGCTTATTATGGGTATTCATTCAACTTGAAGTGTATGACCTTGTTTTTTTTATTATATTTAAGACTTGTTTTAGTTTATTTAGTTTATAATGCTTTGTACATCTGGAAGCTTTGATTTTGAAGTATGGTAGATAAACTTCGACTAAATATTGTAGATGAATTTAAATCCACAATTTCGTGGCTTTCTGGTTCTTCCACTATATAACTACCAAGGCTCAACTTTTGGGGATACATTCTTACAATTTTATCCATATTTCAAATGGACTTTACAATCTAAATGAAAATGAATATAGTTAGTAAATTGAGGTTGATCATTATCAGTATTTGGGTAGGTGACACTATATTGCTACCAATGCTTTTTGATTTTTGAACTTGTGTTGGATCTTCTCATCTTCGACAACTCACTTCTTTAGTTTCATTGGCTTCAAACCACTCGAAACAGCCATACTTAGAACAACAAAAATATAACCTGTCAGGATATTTTTTGTTGGCTTTTGAAAATTTTAATAGTTGCTTTGCATCCACACCCACAATTTCTATTTTGATCCTCAATGATGTGCCAGCATGAAATGAGCTCTAGTGATAGTTTGATGAAGACATATTTCTCTGGTTGCCTTTGTATTCAGTTGATGAAATTGGCCTCTATTTTTTGCTCATTCACTAGCATTTTCTGCTATATATTGTCCACAAAGTACCGTTGAACTTCCAACGGTTTTTATAGGATTTTACTAGCTACAATGCTGATTGTTTTAATGATATTTTCCTGTCCTAAGTGGATCAACTTGGTGCCAATTTTTCTTCATTTTTCTATTGCCAATTTTCTTGCCCAAAATTTTAATTCATTTTCTTGTAGGTTCAATGAGGGCAAACTTGAAATATAATTGTTTGACAAGACCGATTCATTACTTTTAAATAGAACAAAAATTATTTTATTTGACAATTAAATCAAGCTTTTCTGGAAATGACATTAATTATGTATTAATATGTTTTAGTTTCAAAGTTGAACTAGTTGCTTGTACCATAAGAAAGTAAAAACATAATAAATAAATAAAGGTTTATTCTAGTGATAATAAATAAAGGTTTAGTCCTAACAAATAAAGGTAGATTTGGATAATTAAAAGTTGATTAAAATAAGACTTGGAAAATTTTAAAAGTTTTTAAATTTTACTATATTCTCACCCTACCCCCAAATCCCCCTCTAACTTGGGCCAATAAAAAGGGGAAAAAAAAGGAAACTTGTGATAATCCCTTTTTTAGGTACTTAAAGAGATTTGCAGAGGAAAATTTTTGGACATTCTTAAAGTCGAATACACTCGACGATCTTATTGGTACCTTAACAGTAAATATATTTTATGATCTAGATTAATGATACATCAATATACATGTCTATCAGTCAATCTAATAAAAATTTAATAGTCAAAAATTGCATCCTCACCTAGGTTCCTAGCTCCATCATCATAGGATCTGGTTAAAAGCCTAACACAGGTTATGTTGCCTGGCCTTGCAGTTGAAGAACAGATAATGACTATCTATGCCGGAACAACCTGCTGTCTTGATTCATTAGAAATTGGACAAGTAAGGAAATTTCTTGTTGAGTTACGAGGTTATGTGAAAAAAAACCCAGCTGCAGTGAAAAAAATCCAAAAGAGGTGCTTCTAGTCAGATCTGTGTACCTGCTAGCCTGTTTCACAGCCTCTTTAGCTTCCTCTTCCTATGGAATAGGATATATTAGGTTATACAAATATTATCGCTGTCCCAAAAAAAAGTTACAAGGTTATGTGAAAACTAATAAATCTCAGTTAAGGAACCATTTCTTCTACCAAGACATTTACCAAGGAAGCAACAGCCCTTTTGAAAGATGCTATTCAGGAGCAAATGTATCGTTTTTTACTTAAGGAACAAGCATAAAAAATGATGATTACTTGCTTTCTTTTTTTATCTTAAAAAAGACTAGACCTTTGTTTTAGTTAACAATGAAAGAATATATGTACATTCTAAGACTTTCAGAGGAGAAAGAAACATTAGCCAGTGACACTACCAAAAATTGTAGCCATCAATAAATCCATTCAAGACAAGATCACGTTCACCAACAAAAATCGATGGGCCAAATATAACTTCAGGAGAAAATTTTGAATTACGCAAATAAAAGGTAGTTAAACACAAGTGCATGAACATAATTAATAACATCTCCAATTTGCAAAGTTATCACGTTATTTTGATAAATAAGTTCAAAATAATATAACCATAAATAAAGTGGAGCATCTATGGTGAAAATTGAGAGACGACATGAATAGACACCTCAAATATGAAGGATGACAATGGTTAGGGTAAAATTTAATACTCGACCCGATGTTTAATCCAATTAGACGACTGATGGATAATTCGTTAGGGTTTGGTATTGATGATAGGCAACTAATGAATAATTCGAAAGGGTTTGATAAGACAACCCTAAAAACCTAAATCCCAACATATATATATACATATATAGGTGTGTGTGTGCGCGCACGCGCGTGCTTGCGTGTGTCTATATAGATATGTATGAATGTATGCATGTATTTCTTATGGTGGTGTTGTCTCATATCGCCTTTGTATAAAAGAACCTTTCCCTTAGTTGCCTATAAATATAGTGGGCTTGTGATGGGATTAAGTGCACCAAACCAAGAGAGTATTAGTGGGCTAATTGGGCATTTGGGTCATTAAACCCTTTGTTTAGTAAAATATTTTGGGTTCTCTTATATTTTAAGTATTAGGTATTTTTGGACCTAAGAACACTTTCTTAAGGCATTTTTGTACTCTTTTTTTCATAGTAAAATATTGCTTTTACTCCGCTCATGGACATAGTTCAATTTGATCGAACGACGTAAATTTTCGTATTCCTATTTTATTTATTTTTCTTTGTTATTTGTCTTTTGGGAGTTCTCAAAAATCCTTTCGTCAATTTCCTGGAGCAAGACCTAACAAACTGGTATCAGAGTTTCTTTGGAGGTTTTGGATTTTGTGGCAACTGACAATAACAAAGATTGTCATCGAAAAATTCAACAGAAATGTCAACTTTGAGATGTGGCCGCTCAAGATGGAGGCCATTTTGGTTCAAGACAGAGTTGATCTAGCGATACAGGGAATTAAGAAAAAGCCAGAGGGTATGACAGATGCAACATTTTTTGAAATGGATAAGAAGGTAAGGTCCAATATTATTTTAAATTTCTCTGATGAGGTTTTGCTGGAGGTAGCCACTGAGACTTCGACAAAAGTCATGTGGGACAAGTTTAAGGTCTTGTACATGAAGAAGATAGTTGAAAATCGACTTTATTTAAAGTAAAGTTTGTATATGTTTCGCATGACTGAAGGTACATCTATACTCTCACATTTGATAAATTTGATTCCATTATTATGGATTTGGAGAATATAAATTTGAAAATTGATGAGGAGGATCAGACTTTATTACTTTTGTGTTCCCTTCAATCTTTTAAATATTTTCGCGATACTATGATTTATGGAAAAGAAATAATTTCGTATCGAAAAATTAAATATGCATTAAAAATCTAAGGAGCAAATAGACAAGAATATTACTTGGGAATTTAGTAGAGGTCGGGCGGAAGGTCTAGTTGTTATGGACAGAACCGAGAGAAGAGAATTTGATAGTAGTAGATCTAAATCCAGATATAAAAATTTGGAGTGCAATTATTATCATAAAATGAGTCACATTAAGGCAAATTGTTTTAAATTGACAACTAGATTGAAACAAAAGGGGAAACTTGGTGAGAAAAATATTGAGACTGTCGAAACTGGTGTTGCAGCTGATGAGAATGAAGGAAATATTTTCTTCGTAACTGATGACAAGACAAGATCTAAAAATGAATGAATTTTAGATTTGAAATGCTCTTATCACATGTGTCCCAATAGGAATTTATTTTTCACTTATGAATCTTATAATGGTGGAATTGTTTTGATGGACAATAATGCCGCTTGTAATGTTGTTGGTAAAGGTACAATTCGAATTAAAATGCATGATGGTATTGTAAGGATACTCATTAATGTTAGACATATTCTTGATTTGAAAAAGAATCTCATCACTTTGGACACCCTAGGGGTTCTTGGGTGCAAATACATAGTTGACAATGACGTTATGAATGTTTCTAAATGTGCTCTCATTGTAATGAAAGTTTGTAGGGTTAGTAGTTTATATGTTTTGCAGGAATTTACTATCACAGGCTCTTACAGTTTCGTCATCATCAGCTTTATCTGATTTTGAAATCATCAACTTATGGCATATGCGTTTGGAACATATGAACGAGAAAGGTTTGGGCATACTAAGTAAAAAGAGACTTCTTTGAGGTTAGAGTACTGGGTCATTGAAATTTTGTGAACATTGTATCTTTGGGAAACAAAAAAGAGTTAGTTTCAATTCTTTAACAATCCATAAGGCGAAAGGTAATCTTCATTATATTCATTCAGATTTATGGGGTCCATCTCGTGTTCCGTCTAAGGGTGGTGTCAGGTATATGTTGATTTTCATTTATGATTATTCAAGAAAAATTTGGGTTTATTTCCTTAAACATAAGAATGATGTTTATCTCACTTTTAAGTAATAAAAAGTTTTGATTGAGAAACAAACAGGTAAATAGATCAATCGGCTTAAAACAGACAATGACATGGAATTTTGTTAAAAAGAATTTGGTGAATTTTACAAAAATGAAGGAATTGTTCGGTATCACACTATCAGGATGATGCCTTAGAAAAATGGTGTGACAGAATGTATGAACAGAACACTTTTGAAAAGAGCGAGGTGCATGATTTCTAATGCAGGGTTGACAAAGGACTTTTGGACAAAGGCGATCTCTATGGCTTGTTATATTGTCAACTGTACTCCTTTTGCTACTCTTAATTTCAAAACTCTCGAGAAAGTTTGGTCAGGTACTCCTATTGATTATTCTAATTTTAAAATTTTTGGTTATTCAGCATACATGCATGTAAATGATGAAAAATTAAAATCTCGAGTTAAAAATGTATTTCCTTAGGTATATTTTTGGGGTGAAAGGATACAAATTATGATAGTTTAATTCCAAATTTTCAAAATCTATAATCAGTAGAGATGTTACTTTTGACGAATTCTTTATGTTAGCTTTCAAGAAGGAGTTTTCTAATTCTTGTCAAGCAAATGATAGTATGCAGAAGCCAGTGGAGTTTGAGATTGATAGTTCTGATCCTTCTATTCAACAAGTGCCAATAGACACATTTGAATCTACTGATGGAAAATAATTCAGAAGAAAAAGAATATTTCATTGTTAGAGATAGATCAAGAAGAAATATTCGACCACTACATAGATATGCAAATTTGGTTGCATATACTTTGTCGGTTGCAGAAGAAACTGATGTAGTTGGTGAACCTACTACCTATTCAGAGACAGTTTTTCTGGTGACTTTGCTAAGTGGCTGATTGCAATGAATGAAAAAATTGAGTTTTTCTATCGAAATGGAATGTGAGTTCTTATGAAGCCGTCTTCAGATAAGAAAATTGTTGGATGCAAATGGATCTTCAAGAAGAAAGAATGTATTTCAGGGGTCGAAGATGTAAGATACAAAGTACGGTTGGTTATAAAGGGCTATAGTCAACTTGATGTTAAGACAACTTTCTTATATGGTGAACTTGAAAAGAAAATTTATATGAAACAATATCAGAGATTTGAAGTTGAAGAAAAGGAAGACCATATTTGTTTGCTAAAGAAATACTTATATGGACTGAAACAGTTTCTAAAATAGTGGTATAAGAGATTTGACACTTTTATGTTGAGTCATGTTTATTCAAGGAACATATTATGATAGTTGCATTTATTTTTGGAAATTAGATGATGGTTCTTTTATTTATTTGCTGTTTATGTTGATGACATGCTTATTGCTACTAAGAATTTGTCAGAAATTCATATTTTGAAGTTGTAATTAAGTAGTGAATTTGAAATGAAATATTTTGAAGTTGCAATTAAGTAGTGAATTTGAAATGAAATATTTGGAGCAGTTAAGAAAATTCTTGGCATGGAAATCAAAAGAGATCGAGAAATTGGAAAGTTATTCTTGACTCAAAAAAATTATCTTGAGAAAATTTTGGAGAAATTTGGCATGAAAAATGCTAAACCTGTGACTACTCCTCTTACTAGTCATTTTCGACTATCTGCTACTCAATTACTATAGTCAGTTGAAGAGGAAAAGTATATGGCATGGGTTCCTTATTCCAGTGCAGTCGGCAGCATTATGTATGCAATAGTTTGTACTCGTTTAGATATTGCACAAACAGTCAGTGTGGGTAGCAGATATATATCTTGTCCTGGAAAAACACATTGGCAGACTGTAAAGTGGATTCTCAGATACTTGTGTGGAACTTCAAACTATTATTTGGAGTTTGGAAGAAATAATGATATTTTGGTTGGTTTTGTAGAATCTGACTATACCGGGGATCTTGACAGGAGAAGATCACTTTCCAGGTTATGTATTCTGCATTGGTGGTTGTGCAGTCAATTAGAAAGCTACTTTACAACCTGTTGTAGTTTTATCTACTACGGAGACAGAATATATGGCCATGGTTAAGGCAATCGAAGAAGTCTTGTGGTTGAAGAGTTTGTTTGGTGAACTTAGTCTGCATCAAGGTGTTACTATTATTCCTGTGATAATCAAAGTGCCATTCATTTGACTAAAAACCAAATGTATCATGAGATGACTAGATCTATTAATCGAACCGGGTAACTCGCGAGCCGAGATCGACCCGGCTCGTTTACTGAGAGAAATGAGCCGAGCTCGAGTTCAACTGGATACTCGTTTAATAGACGAGTCGAGCTATACTCGATTCGTTTAAAACTCGATAGGCTCGAATAGTAAGGGCATTAGCGTCATTTCATTATATATTTGATACTCTAACGTAATTCATTCTTTCGTTTCTCTAGCCCTAATTTTTTCTTTCCTTTTTTGGTCTTTCCTTTTCCCGTTCCACAGCCACAGCCGCAGCCACACCCTCCATTCTCACCACTGTCACCAACTCACCAATCCATCCAGCATCTCACCTCCATTAGGACCATTACCAATTCGTCCACCATCTCACCGCCATCCCTAATTTTTTCTTTCCTCTTTCGGTCTTTCCATTTCCCGTTCCACAGCTGTAGCCGCACCCTCCATTCTCACCACCGTCACCCTCCGTGAGCAGCGCCATATGGAGCCACCTCGGTAGAGCCAGGGGCTACTACCAATCTCGATTCGTTGCATAATCTGGTAACCATTTCTTGTCATTGCAATTTATTTTTGATTTTAAGAAGCTGTGTGGATAGAATATAGATGGACGAGTCTCAGTTATGGCTAAATGTGGCAACTATTTGAGATAGTATATTGCGTGATCATATGGATACTCGAAAGTTTCTATAAATTTTTGTTTAATGTTAATTCTGTAGAAAAAGAAAATTTCGTTGAAATACATCATAAAATGCCTTTCTTTTGTTGTCCCAAAAGGAAAAAAAATATAAACTGAGGTTTATTAAATGAAATTTTTTTTCCTTTTTTATGTAATCAAATAAATAAAAAATAGGTTGTTTTCACTTGGCTGTCATTTTACTAGGTGATCGATTTGATCAAGCTTTGCTTGGTTTGCATCAGCCTCACAAATTTCAGTTTCTGCTCTTTGTTCTTGTCTTTATCACTAGAGGCATTCATCCTTTTTGCTTTCCGCAAATTTTTCCTTATAAAAACAAAGGTATAGTGGGTAATCTGGCCAAATGTCTATATTACTGGTCAAATCATTGTCTCTTATACTATTTTTTTGCCGTTTATATATTTGTGGTAGAAATTATTGTCCCCTAATCTCTATGTTACTTTCCTTAATTTTGGGATTTTGACTTCCTGAGAGAACCAAATAAAAAGTAATGGGTGGAAAAGCACAGACGGAGCTCTTCTTTTTTTTTTTTTTGCTAATGCCTCACTCGCGTGTGTGTCATATAATTTTTACAATTAAGTATTAAATGACTTCAGCTGGTTTATGCTTAAAAAAATCCTAACTTGCTAGTGAATCATTTTCTTTTTCTTGTTACGATGGTGTACTTTCCTACATGAATTGCAGATATATTGAACCTACATGAATAGCAGATATATTGATTTGAGCATCTTTCTTATTTTTGGATCATAGTTTCTGCAAACTAAATTCATTCGATAAGAATTATAAGTCTATATAAATAATAGGTGGTAGTGGATGATAGATTCTAGCTCTTCTCTAAGGAAACTATTTTGGGCAATCTGGTGTAACTCTTGAACTCTGCAATGACCAAAAGCATTAATATATCCCTTTTTATCACTTCACACTGTAATTACAGTTACAAAAGATATATGTGGTGTTTTTTTGTTAGAAGTAAAGAGATAGATCTCACTTAATATGAGCTGCAACTTGACCTGCCCAAAGCATCTTTTCTTGCAGAAACTCGTGTACTTATTCAAGTTTCCTTAACAAACAATCAGTTATTTGTGTTCATCCTTTTAAGAAGTTTAATGTTAATGATTCAGGTTGTTTAATAGCAGGATTGAGCATATTTATCAAGTTCCTTTTAGTCTGAAAGCTATATTTAGTCTCAATCTAGAGTCAGACTCATTTTCAACTGACCATAGATTTGTGAGGTAGATGGATAGGATCTCATGACTGTACTTGTATTTTGCATTAGATTGCTTAATAATGATATGTGTGTATGATAAAGACATCTGGGTCATTCATGCCAATGTTCTTGAATTTTGCTTGGCTAGCTAGTTGAGTCTGAAAGCTGTATTTGGTTTCAATGATAAGAGTTTTTCTTTGTTATTTTATTAATCTGAATGTAAGCTTGAGAATTGAGATAGGAACAAGTTAAAGAAATGTTAAAACTGGCTTGAAAGGAGATTATTTCTTGGAATCTGTTTTATTACTTTTGTACCTTATTTCTTAGAAATGTTATTCTAAATTTCTGTTTTGGCTAATCAGAATCTGTATTGGTTATGAAATGTGTTTTGATTAAGGAATGTACAGCTCTCCATTCAACTCATTTCAAGGTTCATCATCAGTCCTGTGATGGAGCAAAATAATGAAGATGTGGAATAATTGAACTACAACGAAGAAAGAGCTGATGAGATGAGTGAAGAAGAGATAGAAATGATAGAAGATGAGGGCAATAAACGAGGACAGAAAGTAGATGGAGATGAAAGAGCTGGTCCTTTTGAGAAAAAGCAAAGGAAGAAGAAATCCAGTATATGGGATGAAATGACAACAGTAGTGCTAGATAATGGGACGGTCAAAATGAAGTGCAACCATTGCAAGGAACTTTTTTGCCAAGAGTGCAACTGGAGCCACATCTCAGCACAAGAGACACTTGAATTCCTGCCTACAAAGAAAGCTGGCCATTGGGGAGCAAAGCAAATAGAAGTAACAAATGCTATCATTCACCGAAGGCGGAAGTGATAGTATCACTTCCATCACAAATTTCTCGCATGATCATGCCAAGGTAAGAGAGCTTGCATCACACATGATCCTTGCACATGAGTACCTCTCTTCTATAATGGATCATGTAGTTTTCAACAAATTCATGAAAGTGGCTTCTCTATTTTATAAAAAGATTAATCGGCAGACTGTTAAGGAATATTGCATTAGTACATATACAACTGAAAAAAGGAAGCTGAATTATTGTTGAAATGTGCTGGTAGGATTAGTATTACCACATATTTGTGAAATTTTGGTCAAAGAATTCTATATATGGTTGTGACTGGTCATTTTGTTGATTCTGATTGGGTGCTAAAAAAATGTGTGTTGAATTTTTGCAATGTTCCTCCTCCTCATACTGGAGTTATCATAGCTGATACTCTAAGTAAGTGCTTTATTGATTGGGGGATTGAGAATAAGGTTTCTAGCATAATTGTTGATAATGCTTCATACAATGATGTGTGCATTAGGAGACTTAGAGAGGATTTTTCTCTAAGAAAGAGATTAAGTATTGGTGAAAAACTTTTTCATGTTAGATGTTGTGCACATATACTTAATCTCTTAGTGCAAAATGGTCTTGGTCAAGTTGGTGGTATGATTGATGTTGTTAGAGAAGGGATAAAGTACTTGAACAATTCTGAATCTAGACTTCTTGAATTTGCCAAATTTAAAAAACAGCTTCAGTTGCCCTCTAGAAAGCTAATTTTGGACTGTCCAACAAGGTGGAATAGCACCTATTTGATGTTAGTTTCGGATTTAGAGTTCAAGGATGTCTTTCCAAGATATGCAGACATTGACCCCAGATTTCACTATGTTCCTACTAATTTTGAGTGGATGAAAGTGGAAGAAGTGTGCAAATTTCTAGGAATATTTCATGAAATCACTGATATGATTTCCGAGTCCGAATATCCAACAGTTAACATTTTTCTTGCAGAACTCTATAGGATTAAAGAGCTTTTAAATGAAAAAGCTCTTGATCCTTATGACCATATTCGGGTTATAGCTGGAAGTACGTCTGCTAAATTTGATAAGTATTAGGGGGAATTAATGTGCTGCTATCTTTGGGTGCAATTTTGGATCCGAGATACAAAATATTTTTTATTAATCATGATTTTCCGGTAATTTATGGTGAGGATGCAACTCCTAGATTTATTGTTGAGATTAGAGACATTCTTTATGAGCTTTACAATGAATATGTTGATTGTCACATTGTTTCCCATTCTGAACAACAACAGAGGCAAGTTGTAAAAAGGAGACAAAATGAAGGTTCTAGTTCTTCTAGTAAGAAAGCTAGTAAAATGACTGGACCCATCGTTTTAACCGATAAAGAAAAGTTTCACATGCATGTAAGTGAAATTGACAGGGCTCCACCAGAAAAATCAGATTTGGATGTTTATTTAGAGGAAAGTAGGTACGCTTGTGATGCAAATGTGAATTTGGATGTTTTGGCTTGGTGGAAAGGGGAAAGATTGAGATTTCCTATCTTGTCGAGGATAGCTACCGATATACTCTCCGTTCCTGTTACAACTGTGGCTTTAGAATCTACCTTCAGCGCCGGAGGTAGAATAATTGATGATCGACGAGCTTCTATGTCAGTTGAGACGGTGCAAATGTTGCTTTGCCGCAACGATTGGATCCGCAGTTTTCATGACCTAAAGAATAAGTCTCGCGTCAATAATTGATTAGATATTTTTGTTGTTGTTACAGTTTCATTATATCTGATTTTCAAGAATTTTATAACTTTTATACTTTTGTTTTGTAGGAATCACTTGATGCAGCCGAATCAATCATATTTGGGGAAGTTGAACTTTCTGAATCATTCACAACCTGATTGGTGGCTGTAGATGTTGTTTGGTGCAAGCTGATTCATTCACATGCTAATTTTCCAAGCTGATTTCGTTCAAAAGATGCATGATTCACAAGTTATTTTCACCCAAGAAAGTTGTTTTTAACTCTTGGTCTAGAGTTTGGACATTTTAGAAACTGCTTAAAATGTATTGATGGTTGATATTTAATTATTTGGACTCTTTTATGTAATTTTTCATGTTGTAATCTGATCTGGTCTGATGTCGAGTTTGGACATTTTGTTCCTCCATTTGATAGTTTTCGCTGCAGTTTTATCTTCTTTTTCTATTTTTTGGTCATGTCTGCCTTGCATTGTCATTTGTCCATCAATTGCATGGCTTGTCAAATTGAAGATGATATATCAGGGAATGTGTATCTTCTTGACTTAGGCTAAATATGAGTGTGCAAGATGCTGATATGCTATCTCCTGTAAACGAGCTCGAGCTTAAAAGCTCAACTCGAGTTCGAAAAGCTTAGCTCGAGTTCCACTCGAGTTCGAGTTTTCTATCGAGTACATCGAGTCGATCTCGAACAACTTGTGAAACTCGAATTACTAATCGAGCGAGCTCGATTAGAGGTTCGAGTCAAGCTCGATTGTCATGTGCTCAAGCTCGACTCAACTCGTTTAACAGCTCTAGAGATGACGAAACACATTGATGTGAAATTTCATTTTATTCGAGATGCTATTATTGAGGGAAAAGTCCTTGTTCAGAAAATCAGTACCAAGGAGAATCCTACTGACATGTTCACAAAGTCTCTTTCAGTTTACAAGTTTAAGCAATGTTTAAATTTGATTGGTATTCGTTGCTGGTGATTTAACCCCATTGGGGCTTATGTGGAGAAGATGGAGTAGTTTTTACTATTGTCGATGTTGGAGACACGTCAAGGTGGAGATTTGTTAAGGTGGCGTTGTCCCACATCGCCTTTGTATAATGGAACCTTTTCCTTAGTTGCCTATAAATATAGTGGGCCTATGTTGGATTAAGTGCACCAAACCAAGAGAGCATTAGTGGGTTATTTAGGCCTTTGGGTCATTAAGTCATTTGTTTAGTAAAATATTTTGGATTCTCTTGTGTTTTAAGTATTAGGTGTTTTTGGACTTAGGAACACTTTCTTAAGGCATTTTTACTCTATTTTTCATAGTAAAGTATTGTTCCTCCTCTACCCGTGGACGTAGGTCAATTTGACCGAACTACTTAAATTCCTGTGTTTTTATTTTATTTATTTTTCTTTGTTATTTGTCTTTTGGGAGTTGCCAAAAATCCTTTCGTCAATTTTCTGGGACAAGATCTAACAATATCTATAAATGTATATGTATGTATACAACACAGTATTTTACCCTTTATAAAATGCAAAATTCCACTCATATAAGTTGTATGACTCTACCAAAGTTTAAAATTTAACACAATGTGTTGACTTAACATTATGTATGTATTAATTTTAGTCTGATAATAGTTAATTATCTTTTTCTAAATTATTCAAATTAGCAGGTAAAGGGTATCCGATGAATAATCCGAATCCAAGAGTGAGAGAGTTTGGTAATAAAAGTTAAAATTCATAGGATTATCCGATAGGGTTTGGTAAAAAATTTAGACATACGGGTTAGGGTTTGGTAAAAGGGATTTTTGAGGTTATCTTACTTACTGTCATCCCTAAATATGTGTCCTAAAAGTTGTGGATTTATTTATAGATTGAATCGACTGAATAACGATTGTGGTCCTTCTACACAATTGTATTAGAATAATAATACAGCGGATTAGAATTAAGTTCATCCTTAATATCTATATCATAATGTTGTCTGCTCCAACTTTCAACTAGGTCATAGAAAGTTGAAGGCAACCAAATCTACTTGTGGTAAACATGACTTCGTGGGCAGTGGTGGAATTAGAAGTTAGAGGGCAATTCCTATGATTAAAGGCAAATTTTTTGTTGAAAAAATTTAATAACTAGTCCAATAGTTGTGTGAATTTTGTTAAACTTGTATAGTGTTTTACAATAATAATAACTAGATGACAATTTTTTTGCATAGTAGATAACAAAATTTTTTACGTTTATGTTTAAGTAGCAAAAGTTTTGAAATTCCCTTTTTTTTCCTTAAATTTTCAACTAGTATTTGACTTCATTTCAAACATGCCATCATTTATAAATGATAAGTTTCATTTTTGTCATTAATTTTGTGATTATTTTTCTCTTTTATTTTACCAAATATTGTATTAATTAATGGATTCTACTTATATTTACTATTTGGTGCTAATTGCAGGAAAGTGGAGCAAAAAGTGATAAAAGAGGTGATTTTTCAAGAGTTTCCCAATTCAAGATGGAGTCTACGTGGATTATTAGTGGAAGATTAGGAAATTACCATGTTTCTTAGATATTTTACTAAGGAATAATTAGCAATAGTTGGAGAAGTTTCCTTTTGCAATTAGAATTCTAATTTTGGTTGGCTAATGGACGGCCGAAGTGTTAGACTTCAATTAGGAAACGAGAAAAGGAAGGCCGGATTCCCGTTTGATGGATACGGAAGCTAGGGAACAATCTGGAAAGGAGATGTTGTGACTCTTTGGGGAAGAACGGCCGCCTGATCTTTTCTCCTTAAAGGAGACAACGGCCTCCTTGTTCCTTGGCTTTTGTTTTGCGAAATTGTAAAAGCTTTGGCGTTGGGATTTTTTTCCCAACGATGAGCCACTAATCTTCTTTTCTAATCTAAGGTCAACTTGAAGGCGCGGTTTCAAACATCTATGAGATCGAATTATTTTATTTACTTCTTTTATTCATTGGTATTCGCACGTTTTTTGATTTAACTTCTTATGATTATTTGTTATTTGAATGTCAAGGGCCCGATATTCGAATTAACCTAATAATCTATTACCAGATTAATTGATTGAATCTGTAATTGTTTAGTCGATTAATACTAGTGGTGACTAGCATTTATACACGTTAGGGAAACATATGATCTAATTTAAATAAACCATTGTAGTGTGTTTGTTGGTTAGGATTGGGGTTTTCTAATTATTAATGCAATCGAGAAATTAAATCCTACGGTCGTACTTAGGGTTGTTTCTTGGTTAGAGAAATAGTCAACGGTCATACCTTGGCTATCGATAAAGTAAGAAAAAGTTAGTTATTAGAGCTTGTTGATGGCTGTAACTAATTTATTAATGAGTAATTGAATTATTTTTGCATCGATGATTAGTTGAATGGACCGTATTTGAAAAGTTGCACTTTTGGTTAGAGTCGTATCTATTGTTGATTAATTCCTATTTATTTTCTTGAGTTGTTTTTATTTAGTTAATTAGTTACTTTTATACTTTTATAAAACCTATCTCTGGATTCTAAAAGAAATAAATTATCCTCAATTCCTGTGGATTCGACCCTACTCACCGCTATATATAAAATTTATATTTTTCTTGAGTAGGTAATTATTATTGCACAGGCTTGACACCTGTTAATAAGCTAAGTGATAGTTGTAGACTTCAAGAACTCGAGGCAAAGTAAAGGAATGTAGGAAATTTCAGAAATCTTAGAAGGTGCAATTATAAGACAAGATTGAAGATTTAAAATTTTTTCAAACCAATTATAAAAATTCTTCGAAGTTGAGAGAGGGGGCAATTGCTCGTCCTAACTCTTTGCACCCCCCCAAACTCCAACTTGATTGTGGCTCTGCCACTACTTTGCGGCTTGCTGAAATTCCACTAGTCATTGAATATTCAAGCGGTAATTTACAAGCAACAACAGTGTATACATGAGCACAAGTAATTGTTGTGACTGCCAAGCCTCTAGTATCTCCTTGGTAACTTCTTGGTATTGTCTTGAAGCAATCAGGGCCTTCTTGGCATTTTGGTAGAGCAATCAAAGCTACATTCCTTTGTTTTAATCTTGTAGCAAATTGAATTGATCAACAATGTCTTCAACAACAGGATTGGGGAATGAGGACACTGACAATCGAACAACACAAACTTGCACATTCTTGCTGGAGGAGCAAGCAACTAGCTATTGGCAGTAATGATTAATGTTCATTAAGTTGATCATCCTAGGCATCATTATGTCAGCACAAATTGAAGATTTATTACGGTTCTTTCATTGGGTCAAATATTACATATACTTGAACTAGATGCATAAATACAACTAATATCATCACTTTCGTAAGTTATTAAACATTTGGATTCTGTACCAGATGATTTAAGTATATTCACAAATCAGTGTATTAAGAAATCCACCTCTTTGACAACTAAATAGACTTCAATCTACTATGATCATTTATAGCTACTAGAGGTAGCTCTAGCAATGTCTTCAAGCTGTTTTCTTATAATTCCATCCCCTACTTTGTGAATATGGCAAGATAACATCAAAGTGGATATATTGAAAATCTTGCACTCTGAAACCATGTAATTGCACTCTGAAACCATGTAATTTTTCTTCCTCCTTCCTCGATTAGACATATCAATTGATGTTATTTTGTAAATATAAGTCACCGTTCATCATTAAAGAACTTTTCAACAGTTATTTTCATTAATTAGTTACTAATAGTTAATTAGTGCTCTAATTATTTAATCGTTAGATATTAGTGAAAGAGAATGGAGGTAAAAAAAATGCAAAATTTGAAAATTTTTTCTATTCAAAATCACAAGAAAAGTAGCAAACATCATGTTAAAAGAGATGACTAGTTTGTTTTGTTGAATCTTGTGATCATTAGTATAGTTTTGTTGCTTATTTGTGTTGTCTAATTTATTAAATGTGAACTTTTTGAGTAATGAAAAGTGTGTATTAATTATTTTTAATTTTTAATTATTTTTATTTTTTTACTAATACAACTTATATACATGCATAAAGGATATTTATGAAATAAAAGTTTCATATCTTTTCTTAAAGTATTTTTTAATGTTATTTTTTTAATTGGACTAATTTTGTTATCAAAATCTTAACTTTAGAGGAGGTTTGTATAATTTTGCAAACTTCAGAGAAGGCTAATGAAATTGTTAGAAACGTCAAGGGAGTTTTCTGAAATTATCCCTAAAAAAAATAATCTCTTATCCGAACACACTCATTATTATTTATATAATTTAATCAATGATCGAATTAAATATTAACCGTACAATTATTAACAAGACATGCTAATCATATGATGATACTCGGTTCAAAATGGCTAACAATCATTCAATTGTCCTCAATTGATCAATTTTATGAAACTATGAGGATAAAAGGTGTTTGACTGAAAATTTAGGAATGAAATTGGTCTAAATTACAAAAGTACAAGGATGAAATGGGTTTTGATTGAACTAGACCCCAATTCCTTTCAGTTCGTTATTCATATGCTAATCATATGATGATACTCGGTCCAAAATGGCTAACAATCATTCAATTGTCCTCAATTGGTCAATTTTATGAAACTATGAGGATAAAAGGTGTTTGAATGAAATTTTAGGAATGAAATTGGTCTAAATTACAAAAGTACAAGGATGAAATGGGTTTTGATTGAACTAGACCCCAATTCCTTTCAGTTCGTTATTCTTGGGAAGCAAGAATGGGAAAGGATTTTAGGTGGAGGACCATAGCTAATAGATACCCAGATCCTAGTATTAAATTGGTGGTATGAAGGTATTGAAGAGAACGAACGTGCTTTCAATGAAGCCCCTCTATGGGTGCAAGTATGGAATCTCCCTGTGCATTGGATGTCTAAGGAGGTAGGTAGAAAAATTGGAGCTATGTTCCATCAAGTCAAAGAGGTAATTATCCCCCAAACAGGTAGCAAAGAAGGAAGACATATTAAGCTGCCGGTTGCAACTGATATTTCTCAACCATTACTGAGAAGGACAATTGTTAAGATGGAAGGTACTACAACGTGAGTTTGTTTTAAATATGAGAGGTGCCTAGATTTCTACTACAATTATGGAGTTGTTGAGCACAGTGAGAGGAATTGCAAGAGTTTGGTCCTCATAAATAGATGACAATTAGAAAACCAATATAGTACTTGGATGAGAGCTGGGAATAGAAGGAGCTCACCTAAAAAAGAGCCACAAGTAAAGAAAGTGCCCAGTGATAAGCATTACTGGAGGCTACATAATGGGAGTTGGGTTAAAGTTATCAAACAAAGACAATAGGATCCTGGAGAGAAAAACAAAGAACTATCCATAGATAACAGAGGTTCTGCAAATCCAGATGTGGAGACACAGGAGCAGGTTAATAGGCAAAGGACAGGGGATAGCTACAATAATAGTAACCCAAAGGCAGCCTCAAAGGCTGTGGTGACCTGTCAGGAAAAGGAAGGAACAATATTAGCCTCTCTTAACAAGTTTAGTATGGATATTGAGATGACAGAGGAAAGAGGTATAAGGGTGATATCAAGTGGAGGGGAGACAAGCTTCAGGAAGGAAATGAAGGAAACCTCTCAACAGGAGAGGCAAGCAGATAGAAAGGGCAAGGGGATGGATATAACAAGAGAGGTAGAGAACCAAGGAGAGGTGGAAAGAATTGAGGTGGGAAGAATTGAGGAACAGACAAGTAAAGTCATGTTAATGGACCTAATGGTTGAGGATAAGAAGAAGGAAGCTGTTATAAGACATAGCAGGAGATTAAAGAAATAGCTAAGATCTCCAACAAAAAGAAGAGCACTTTTACAAGAAATCTGCAATTACACCAAGGAATCAGGATTGCAAGGTAAAAGGAAGTTCCAACTACGTGATGAGGATATGGAAGATGCTGAAAGCAAGGAATTAAGGGGAAAAAGAAACAAAGGATGTATTGAATTTTGTTCTAATGCTCAGGAAAAAGAGGAGGTGAGGACCAGCCTACTCTGGGCCCCCAAACCTCAATGAGGGTTTTGGTGTGGAATTGCCAAGGTGTTGGGAGCACCTTGACAATTCCCCACCTAAGGGAGGTTTCCAGTCTCCCCTCCCTAAGTATGCTGTTTTTGTGTGAGACTAAAAATAGAGAAATTACATGGATAGAGTGAGGAAGAAGCTGTGTTTTGAGAATAGTTGTGTAGTGGAGTCAATGAATAGATCTGGGGGTATGGTACTGATGTGGAAGGATGAAGTTAAAATAAAAGAAATCCTTCACCATAGAAGCACACATGGAAGATCCTGATACAAAGACAACTTGGTGGTTTATTGGAATTTATGCAAGTTGTGATGCTCAGATCAGGAAGAATCAATGGAAAGTGATAAAGGATAGGAAAAAGTTGTGGGGAGAAAAGTGGATTATTGCAGGGGATTTGAATGACATTATTTCAAATGAGGAGAAGTGGGGTGGAAGGTGGAGGGAAGAGAGAAGCTTTACAGACTTTAACAACTTCATAAATGACAACCAACTGGTGGATGTTGGATTTGATGGGAACCCATGGACTTGGACTAATAATTGGGAGGATGAAGGGTAAGTGAGAGAGAGACTAGATAGAGGCTTGAGCAATATGGAGTGGTCCTCATTTTTTGACAAAGTTAAATGCACTCATGTTGACACTTTTGCTTCTAACCATAGCATGCTAATGATATAGATACAAAGCTAGAGACTAGGAAGAGGAAAAAAAGGTTTTATTTTGACAGGAGATGGCTGAAGAGGGAGAGTATTCAAGAAGTGATTAAAAAAGCTTGGGAACAAGATTTTGAGGGATCCAAAATGTTCAAGATCAAATGCAAAATCAGGAACTACAGGATTGAGTTACTGAAATGGAGGAATAGCTACCAACATAATGCCAAAAAGAAAATCAATCAGATCAACACTCAATTGGAGGAGTTGAGATCTAATACTTATGCAAGCATGAAATGAGAGGTGGCAGACCTAAAAGGGCAGTTGAAAGAGGCTTATAAGGAGGAGGAATTGTTTTGGTATCAAAAAGCTAGGCTAAACTAGATTAAGGAGGGGGATAAGAATACTAAATATTTCCATGCCTGTGTGAAAGGAAGAAGGAGAAGAAACAGGATGCTAAATCTACACAGAGAGAATGGATCCTGGACTGGGAATGAGCATGAGTTAGGTGCGGAAGTGGCTGAATTTTACAGGAGACTCTTCACTAATAGTGGGAAAGGAAGTACAAAAGAGATCCTTAGGGGTATTCTATCCACCATTACAGCTAGCATGAATGATCAACTGACTAGAGGTGTTGGTGAAGAAGAAATTAGAACTTCCCTATTCTCCATGTCCCCTGATAAAGCCCCTGGAATGGATGTTATGTCTCCCATTTTTTTCCAAAAATTCTAGTGTATAGTTAGACATGATGTTGTCCAGACTATTCAGAGTTTCTTTCATTCCAATTCCATGCCCACAGCCCTGAATCATACTCTAATTTCCCTCATCCCAAAAATTACTGATCCTGTCATTCTTAAGCACTATAGACCTACCTATTAGCCTATACAATGTGCTCTATAAAGTTATCTCTAAGATATTAGCAAACAGGCTAAAAGGTGTGCTCAATGTCTGTATCAGCAAAACTCAGTCTACATTCATCTAGTAGACAGATCCTAGATAATGTCATCATAGCTCATGAAGACATACATTTTCTAAAAAACAAAAGGCAAGGTAAGAAAGGGTACTTGACTGTTAAGTTAGATATGTCTAAAGCTTATGATAGAGTTGAGTGGCATTTTCTGAGGGTGATGATGCAAAAAATGGGATTTAACAATAAGTGGATTAGCTGGATTATGAAGTGCATAGAGTCTATCTCCTATTCTTTTAACATAAAGGGTGAGGTCAAGGAGTATGTAGTACCAGAAAAAGGAATAAGATAGGGTGATCTTCTTTCACCTTATCTTTTCCTATTGTGCTCAGAAGGCTTCTCAAACCTGTTGAGGAAAGCTGAAGAGGAGAAGAAGATGACAGGAATCAAAATCAACAGGAATAGTCCTAGACTAACACATTTATTTTTTGCAAATGATTCATTAATCTTTTGTAAAGCAGACTCTAACCATGCAGAGGAGCTGAGAAGGATCTTGAGGATGTATGAGGAGAGCTCTGGTTAGTTGATCAATCTAGAGAAGTCTTCTGTCTTCTTTAGTAAGAACATGGACCATTGCAAAAAACTGGAAATATGCAGTAGTTTGAGGAATATTCAGATGGTCAATCAAGGCAAATACATGGGGCTTCCAATGATGGTAACAAGAACAAAGGAACAAATATTTGGTTACATCAGAGATAATATCAAAAAGAAATTGGGAAGCTGGAAGCTGAGGTTGCTCAGTCAAGTAGGTAAGGAGGTTTTGTTAAAAGCAGTGACACTAGCAATGCCTACTTATGCAATGTCATGCTTTAAACTACCTCTGAAGCTGTGTAAAGAACTCAATGCACTGATGGCAAGTTACTGGTGGGGAGATAATAATGGGAAGAATAAGATGCATATGTGTTCTTGGAGAGGAGTAACTCAGAACAAGAATCAGGGAGGACTTGGATTCAAGGATTTGGCCAATTTCAATAAAGCTTTGCTGGGAAAGCAAATTTGGAGATTACTTACAAATCCAAATCTACTTAAGTCCAAGGTCCTGAAAGCCAAATACTACCCTAATGGCTCAATATTCAAGTGCAAGTGTCCCCAGAATGCTTCTTGGATCTGGCAAAGTTTGATAGGAGCTAAGAAGCATGTTGAGGAAGGCACTTGGAGGAAAATTGGGAATGGCCTTAGCACAAGCATTTGGGAGGACAAGTGGATAATAGGAAACTCAAGAGGCAGGCCCTCCACACACAAACCCCCAGAATGTAAGTTGCAAAAAGTCCAGGAAATAATCACTCAAAAGAGATGGAATAGAGTACTAGTGCTTAGAACGTTTAACAGTGTTGATGCAGAAAGGGTTCTAAGCATTCCCATCAGCTTGTCAGAAAAGGAGGACAGCAACTTCTGGTTACATAACTCAATGGGACAGTACACAGTGAACTCAGGATATAAGGTACTGATGAAAGAGAAGGAAAACCAGGAAGGGGGAGGATATAAGGAAAGTGGAACAAGCATCCATAGTACAGCCAAACAGATGTGGTCTTGCTTATGGAAACTAAACATCAGGCATAAACTAAAGATCTTTATGTGGAAGTGCATTAACAATGCTTTTCCAGTCAATGAAGTAATCTTTAGTAGGACAAATAGGGAGACCCTATCTGTAGAGCTTGTGGAGAAGGAGCAGAGACTGTGGAACATGCATTGCTGAATTGCAGATGGGCCAAGTAGGTCTGGCAAATTTCACCTACACAGTGGGATTGTGCTATTGAAAAACAAGAATGTTTCAAGACTTGGTGGAATTAAATTGTAGGTGCTAGATCTAGACAATCTGGTGCTGAACATCTAGATCTAACAGTAAACATCCTATGGTAAGTGTGGAAAAATAGAAATGAGTAGGAATTCAACAACAAACAAAGACATGTGATGGTAACAATACAGAAAGCTCAAGAGGAGTGGATTGAGTTTTGCGAAGCATACAAAGGCCAAGAGAAGATGAGTACAGAAGAAATAGCTGCTAACCAAACTCAGAGGACAGAAGTGGAGAATGTAGAGGTGGTTAAAGTGAATATTGCTAGTAGGGCTGGCAATCAGGTCCAATTCAGGTTGGACCCGACCCGCCAAAAAATTTGTTGACCCAAACCCGACCCGTCAACCCGTGATGGGTCAGATATGCTGACCCGAACCCGAAAGTTTCAGGTTGGCGGGTCAAGCGGGTTGACCCGAAACAACTTGAAATTTAATTCCCATTTACTGATTAACCGGTTATAATTTTTAATAGAATCAATTCCAAACTAAATTAAGACATCAAAAGAGTAAAAATAATGTAATACATCATCTATCCAAATATAATAATTTCAACTTCACACAAGTTAAATAAATTCATTTAGGATTAAGTAATTAATGCCTTTGAAAAAAAAGAAAAACTTAGTTTAGTTAGATAAAATAATTTTTATGTTTATTAAATTATTTTTAATTTATAAACGGGTCATATCAGGTCACCCACGGGTTAACCCGAAATTGACCTGTTTTCTTTTCGGGTTCATCGGGTTCGACCCGATTCTGACCCGAATCCCCAAAACCTCAACCCAAACCCATTAATTTCG
This sequence comes from Coffea humblotiana, assembly GCA_023065735.1. Lineage (NCBI taxonomy): Eukaryota > Viridiplantae > Streptophyta > Magnoliopsida > Gentianales > Rubiaceae > Coffea > Coffea humblotiana. The sequence goes on along the minus strand of CM041212.1, from coordinate 18,388,882 downwards.
TGTTAGGTTCGTGTCGTGTTTTCGAGTCGTGTCGGAAATTGCCACCCCTAATTGCTAGACACAGGAGATCGGATAGTAATGAGGTTGGTATAGGAGTGACGGCTATGATTGAAGGAGATGTTATAGTGGCAGCTTGGGCAATGCATGAAAGAAGCTACAATTGTCCACAATTGGACGAAGCTGAGGCAATCAAGTTAGCCATGAGTAAACTAGTAGTGAAAGGATGGAGGAAGATCATCATACAGAGCTGCAATAATCAAGTGTTTCAGCAAATCCATTCTAGAAGTGCATCAAACATCAAACTGCACACTCTAGTTGAGGATATACTTAGTTTGAAAGCTCTGTTTCACATGTGCTCTTTTTGTTTTTTGACTAAAAATGTTAACCATGTTAGTAACAGAATTGGTGACTATGATTCAGGCATTTTACATGATGAGGAATGGATCAATCCTCTATGTTATTAAGCATTTTGTATAGAACTGGGAGGCCTTTACTCCAAACTGTAAAGCTCAGTTTATGATTAATATATAATGAGAATCGTTTCGGGAAAAAAAGGGTCTTGATTGAAACTTTATGGATGAAATTATCCAGCACCCCAAACATTGGGGATAAAAAGTGCATTTTTCCCTCAAAACTAAATGCACAAAGATCCTTGTCGGTGTGTATATATTAGTGATGCCGGGAAGTAGTCGGAGACAGAAGGGCAGGCCAAATGATGGTGACGGGAGTGGAGCGGATATGAATTTTCAGAAGAGGAAATTGGTTCGGGTTCAAATTAGCTGGACTTGGATCAAGGGACTTGTTCAATGGCCTTTCTATAACGAGGATTCAACAGGTCTATTTTTGAGCAAAATAGTATTATAGAAATTAGAAAAAGATGAAAATCTAAATATGCACAAATTGGAAAAGGGAATTTAACATGGTCAATTCATAAGCCTTCCAACCCCTTATCCTCTTTTTATAGAATGTGGAATTTTTTAATTGTTAAAGTATAAATGTGGAATTTTTTAATTGTTAAAAATCTTTTCATGTGTTTTGAATTTTAAAAATAATAAGTGGTTCCACTAATATAGGAATTTGGTTTGAAACTTACTCATTGAAGATAAATGAATTGGAAACATAACCAATCCTACTAAAAAGTAAAAATGTAAATAATAATAATAATTTGCTATAAAACTTAGTGATTCTAACTAAAATGGTCAAATTGTATTTAAAAAGAGGAAATAATATTCAATGGTCATAGATATAAAAAATCAAGAATTTTATCATTCATGAAGGCTAAATTATGAAATCATTAAATTAAAAGCAACGTTGTATTGGCTCTTCAACATGAAAATTTTTACTTAAGGGAATATAGTTTAAGGGAAAGATATAGAACATTTGACTCTAAACTATATCTACTCAGCTTATGTACGTATTTGATTCAAATTTGACCCTGATTAGGTTCGAATAAGAGCGTAATACCCAACCACTAAGATTTGTCTTGGGTATTATTACTATTTTGCTTATTCTTATTCTTTTCATCATATGTAAATATGCAACACCACTATTTCATTTTTACATTTCAAATGTTTTTTTATTTTTTCTATTTTTTGAGGATATATATAACATATGATTATATTTTCATTTGCATTTTCCATATGCCAATATTTTGTGACCATTTTCATCAATTTTTGGTTTTATATGATTTTCATATTATACAAAGTAAAGCTAAGTATATTCTAAAAATACTAAACCAAATTGTGGATTTTCTTTTTCCTTTTTCCTTCAAATTTTGCCTTTTCAATTTGAAGGGTGAATGCAAATTCAACTATAAACTTTTTCCTTTGAAAAGTTGACACCATTTGATCCAAATTGATATTAAAAATAACTAAGTCTAGTGTTTTTATTTTGAAAATAAAAATGTACATACATTTGAAAAGTGTAAAACCAAACTAGAAGTTATCAAAAATTTTTCTTTTTCTTCATATTTTATCACTTCAATTGGAGGTTGAATATGGATTCAATTATAAAAACACCAAATCCAAATACATTTAGCAATTTTAGTGGTATAAGATGGGAGATAAAAATTCTCCTAAAATCGAAGGAAATGAATTAGTTTTAATTTATTTGTTATATTGTAAATTTTGATATATGGGTATAACATGTATTTTTTGTTGGTTATTGATAAATAGATTTACGATTACTCTATTATGTATAACATTATAAATTAAATTATTTTATCAAAACTGTGATTAGATTTTGATAGACAATAGGTAAACAAATTTTAGTTTCAATTTATTTAAAATATTAATTGAGGAAGTTCATTTTGTGCTCATGAAGTGTTTTTTTTTTCAACATGTTAACCTACACTCTTTTGAATTTTTTTAGCATTGTCTCTTATACTCCTTTCCTATACTACAATATATAAAATATCATTTTGATTTGAAATATAAATCCATACATAGCACGGATGAGAATGCCAGTATTGTCTAATTTGTCAAAGGATATTTGATCTTTTGATTCAAAATTCTGAGTTAGTAATAAATCAAATGCATAAGTTTAGCAATCTAAATGTTTGCAAAGCTAGTATACTTAAGAGCACTATAATTTGCCTTAATATTTTGTTAAGAAATAAAGAAGAAAGTCATAGTTTCATGAAGTTAGAACCCATGCTTTGTTTTTTGGTTTATATCAAGATACTAAATTGAGTTAATTTTATGAGTACTACGTGGAGTCTAAGCTATAATAATCTTGATTAACTGTAACAATTTCTAAGATAATTTTAATTAATTACTTCATTTAAGTTAGAGTTTTCTATTTTATATTGTTTCTTTAATTGACAAATCCAATTTGCAGATATATGGTGGGTTTAAATATGGCGTGAGCAATAACCCATTGCAATAATATGTTTAGTCAGGAGGAAAGGCATGTGTCTTTGAGGGTGGGCAATTATGTCTCAACCTACTCAAGTTTTAAAAAATTACATGATAGACTAGAATATTTATTAAATCTTTCATTTTGCACCTTATTTCTACACCTCTCCCCCTCCTCAATTTTGTCAAATTATGTGTCTTAATTGCGTTGCTCCCTTTTAACTTTATAAACTCAACTGTTATATCTATATATATTTTTTTAAGTTTTAGAATATTCTCTTCTCCATAAGAAAATTTTGTAATACTTAACTTAAACAAAAGTAATGGATCTATTCTACATCAAACATTGATGGCACCTTTTAGGAGGAAAAAACTAATAACTATATGATCATCAAAATAAATCTAAGTCAATGATTAGTGTGTAACATAATATATACCATAACCCACATCAAGATTAATTAAGTCTTGAACTTTGCTATAAAATTTCAATAAATTGACAGTTGCCCCCTGCCTATGGGATTTTGGCTCTGCCCCTATGTTTAGTTCAAATCTTGAACATGTTTTATCGAAAAAAAATTCTCCAAAATACCAATATTTTTATGGCCTTGAATTAGTGCATGGTTCTCATAACACAATTTTAAATAACCATTCATTCATTAGTGATTAGTTAATTAGATTACTTAAGGATACACAAGGTTAAGAAAATCGGATCATGTCGCCTTTATAGTATTAACGAAAATATTGGTTTTTCCTCTTGATTTTGTGAAAGTCAAATAAATTGTAACACATGATTTTCAGCTATCTCATTGATAATATTGGATTTCTTTTATAAAAAAAAAATTGGTTCTTTATTTTAGGATTTTCTTGGGTCACTCATTAATGGATACTTAAATTATGTCTAATTTACCATGTGAATGCAACACTTACATTTATTACTATCTTGATATTTTGGCTAATGAATTTCAATCTTGTCAAAATTAACATTTGAAATTATGTAGAGCACTCATCAGCAAAACCTTTTATTTTAATAGCACTGATGGGCATTTATAAGTTGCATACAAATTAAAAATAAAAATGGCCTCTCTCAAAGGGCAAGAAGCCGAAAAGAAAATTAAAATTTTTTATCCAACCCAAATGTTTCGCAAGAATGTTTTGCATTACTTAGATATCGAAAAAAAGATTTTGTACACAATACACACACATATATATGTTGAGTCATTGAACTTTTTTTCATTTGTCTCATTCTATTCATTTAATTTCCTTTGTCTCAAATTGGTTGTCCAATAGGTAACATACTACGCCAATTCTGTCAATTTCATCCATTAGCTATGTTAACTTTGGACACTTACATCTAGAAATTGTGCCTGGGGAGCATCTTCATTGTTCTTTTTATTAAAATACCCATTTTGTTCATAAAAATTAAGCATATTAATGAGTGATACATATTAAAAAAAAAGTAATGCATATTAGGGTAAATCAGATTTACAAAACTACACTACCTCTAAAATATAGCAAATACTAATTTAGATGTGTGGTCGTAACAAATGAAATTAGCAAATTAAATTAGACCCACAATTAAATTGCAACACTTATGAAAGTTGGACACCTAATTTGTCCTAATATTAAGGGAAAGAGATGAAAGCTCTATTTATAGCCACTTAAAATATGATTTCGTTTTAGAGAAGTTGAGGATATAGGTGCCACATAATTTATCATTTTGAAAACACATGCATTTTGCTAGATCTTAAAATATATCATTCCAATCATAGTCCCCTAATAGGGCCCATTCCAATGGAACGTTGCAATTTGGAAAGATATTATATACAACAGAGTTTGTGAAGGAATAAGGAAAAACTTAATACCATAGTTGAACAATCCTAAGACATTATGGTCATTTACTATTTTCATTTCTCTTAAATTATATGTACCAAACTTAACTAGTACGTGGGAAGTTGAACACATAAAAATTTCTTGACATCAGAATATACAAAGGGATTGACAAGTGTAATATCGTTCAATATGAAAAGTATAGAAAAGAACAATAAAACCAAAAAAAAAAGAGATAAGATTTCACCATTGCTACTCCTAATCTTATGTGATTAATATCTCACGTTGGAATAACACAGATTCAAATTAACTAATCAAAAAAATTTAGGTTAGTAGAAGGTAAAGAGCTTAGTAATAATAGTATTAATAGTAGTAAGATGTGCCATAGAACCCAATAATACATCCAAAGTTAAACAATAAAGTCAGAAAATAGCAAGGACAAATCGAAATGTCTCTATTGCTCCTCTAAGTGGGTCCCTCGTAACTCTCTAGCATGCCTAATGTGCTCTCCCACTGATGAGAGATATAAATCCAACTGCTCGTTCGGTTCCTAGGCTAATGTGACTTTACTTAAGATTCATGTGGGTGCTACGCACCCGTATGATCTGATGGTAATTTCGTCCTTGTAAGTTTTCCGTGATCCTGTTGAATCATCCTTTCTAGTATAGACTAGATTAGAATTATGTTAAGTCATCCTCTCTAGTATAGACTAGATTAGAATTATAAGTAGACGTAGATATAGATGATAATAAGTGACAAAAAACAAATTCAGTCCCTAGGGAGAAGTACTCTACTGTCCTAACTCTGTGTGTAGTGGTAGGGCAGAAGGAGTTAGTTGGATCCATAATGTCTCAGCTAAAGGCTTGAGTGCTATAGACAACCTTGATGATATATAAGCATCTGGGCGATGCTCAGGGGTATAGTAGACCCTAATGGAACAGTAGACTCTACGGACGAATCCAATGGCTGAGCTCTAGTTGAGGATGAAGGGCGATCGCCATGTGATGGTAGATGAGGATATCCACTGCCAACTAACTTTGGAGAAATGTAACACACTAGCTCTCCCTTTGCGGTCAATGTTGTTTAACACAGATCACTTACGGGTTGCATTATTGACTTTATAATTCAATACACCAGAAAAATAAAAGGGTTATTTTCAGTTAATTAATGTTGCCAAAGCATCACGAAATCAATTCTCTAAATAAGAATTGTATTTTATTTCACCCTCACGCTCATGAACTTCTCAACAGAATGAATTGGATACACATACAAGAGAGAAGTCAATCTTTATTGATCAGGCGCCTAGCTAGGCAAGGGGCTATTTAAAAAAAAAATTCCTATATTTGACCCTCATCTGGGATGTAGCCCATTTCTTGAAGGATTGCCTTGCAATCCGAATTAGCCTCAGCGGTCTTGTAGCCAAGAGCGTTGGCATAGCGATCAGTGCCTTGGACGCCATTGTTTTGGGTCAAAAGTACCCTTGCCTTGTTTTCGCCAAACGGAACATTGCATTCCCGTGAGGGGCTGCTCAAGGAAACTACCTCGCAGATTTCTTCCTCATGATCTCCTTGCGCGTTCAACTCGTAGTTTCCATTAGCATCAGTTGTGGCCTTTTGTGAGACTGTCACTGTTCCGTTTTCGCGTACCCTGCACTGCAATTCAACCTCAACGCCTGCCAATAGTAGCAAACAACGTTAATCCTACTGCTCTCGAGGTCATTAACCTAAATCCTAGGAAATAAGAAAAATATGACTATGACATCTTTCATGTGCCCACGACTGTTAGTATATATGTTATCAGTGTTAAAAAAAAAAAGAAGATTAATCTGTAAATTGGTATGGTAATACATGGTTAAAGAAAATTAGTTTACCTTCGATGCCTTTGCTGAGGCTTGTTTGGAACTCGACGCGGCATGGATCGCAGTAGACCCGGCCTTTGATGGTGAATGCTTCTTGAGCATGAGCAAGACTGGCAAGGGCCAAAAAGCAGAGAGCAGACACAACAGCAACAGCCTTTGCCATTTTTTTGGCTTCTTTTTTTTTTGGCTTTTGAAGATTTTTTGCCTTTTTGCTTCTTCTCTTGCTTGTGTATCTACTGGTTTTCTTGGATGCCTTATTAAGGCCTCTTTCTAGGTGATGGAACAAATGGAAAATGGGGTTGAGCGGTTATTTCTCTAGCAGTTTAGGGACCATCATTTTTTTGAGGTCTATAATTAGAAGAGATTTTCTCCTGCATTTGCTTCACCACCACCATTGACAGGTTCAAAAATTTTAACCAACCCTCCATTCCTTAACCCATATATTTCCGGAAGACTTGCTCCTTTGACATCAGCCCATTGGTTTTAACAAAATAACCTCCTATATTGGGAGATGGTTGTGCCTAGATCTCGATTTGGTAGTTATATTTTTGTCCAGTTATTTAAAAAGGTATATCAATGCAGCCATGAACCAACACCACGAGAGCAACCAAGACCATATAGGTGGCATAGTAGCATGGGTAGTTCTTCCAAAGAAAGAACAACCCAGACATGGACAGTACAAAAAAACAGCTCCCAACTTGATAAACCAAGGCTCAGTGAATCGAAAGTGGTGAGTATTGGCCTGCGAGACTAACACTCCTCCAATGACAAAAGATAACAATGGATGACAACATTACGGCAGTAGTGGAAGCGAAACAAAAAATCGAGGACTCATCATCTTGAGAACAAAATAAAAAAGAAATTTATTAGATTCTTAAGAGTAGCAGGATAATAAAAAAAATGTGTTGTTCATATACAATATGTACTCATGCATTTAGAAGAAATATTAGCAACAAATATTGCAAAAAGTTAATGTAAAAGATGCCCTGTGTTGTTTATAATTGACCTAATATTTACATTAAAATATTCTATAATGTAAAGATATGTCATGTAGTGTATTTCTCTTATGTAAAAACAAGTATTATTACATTACCTATTTATCTTATACATGTTTAGACTATTTCTAGGAGTTATCTTTCCTTTTGTTTTTCACTTTCCTTCATAAAAATATAATGATGCTCCATTGTAGTATCGATCCTACAAAAAGTTTAATTGAAATGAGGTTGGTATTTTATTTACATTATATGAACCATTAAATGATTATCAATATTGGAATATAGTTTTAAATTGGTAGGAAAGACAGCAAAAAATAGAAGATATTTTTTTTAAAGAATTTCTAAAGTTATTTCACATTGATACTTACATTCTCTAATTTTTATACACATAATAGTGAATTACAAGAATTTGAAAACCTACGTGCACAAGACGTGCAGCAATTTTTATAGTAGTAACCATAATAAACTTATATTATAAAATTAGAATTCTTCTTTTCTTCCACTACTTTATATTTTATTTATTATTTGTGTGTTATATAACTTATTTGACAAGGATATGCCATTTAAGTTACATCATGTTGTGTCAATATAAAATTTCATAAAACGCTTTATATTAGCACAACATGATCATAACCCAAATAGAATATCTTTTTAAAATAAGATATAATCGGATGATAATAACCTTAATGTCCCAATTTATGCTAAAGCTCTTAATATCATTATTTAAAAATTAAGGAAATATAATGATTCAAAATCAAATATTGAGGACCAAAAGTGCAAAATCAAAATTGTTAACTAATGGCAATTTGATATTGATTGTAGTCATTGTTTCATTTCCATTAGTTGTCTTAAGTCTAAAATCACAAATTTTGGGGACTAGATTCCTTTGGGCAAAATACCAAGAACCAATTTGGCCCATAGGCCAAATATTGGGGAGCAAAATTACAATTTTTCCTTTAACTTAACTTACAAAATGAGCAACTGTTGTTGGACCATAAGGCTTTTTTGTGTTTAATGGACCATTTTATTTATCTTATAGTATTTCTTAAATTTTAAATATATTGTTTTATCATATCATATAATTCATGGGTTGAATCACTCAACTCACAATTGAATTGCTAGCTTGCTAAACCGATTCCCTTTCCGAGTTGATAGTTGAGTGGGTTGAATTTAATAATTATGCATAGAACCGTGCATCTCATACCAGCAACATAACATGATCAAGTTAAATCAAAATCTAGATTATCTTCATGTACTAAAATAATTTAATAAACAAAAGCACAACAAACAAGTGGAAACTGAATACAAATTCTAACATGTATGAGATATTTTTCTCATGGTATTTATTACCCAAACCTTTGTCCCATCTACCTAATACACCACTATATCATCAAAATTGAACTTCTAAAATAACGCATCTTAGATTTGCTACAGTTGCATGGGTCTTCCTCGTCAAGATTGGAAACAAGATGAACGAGTCCATTCTCTCTCTCTCTTAACCTCACTTCGTTCTCATCTATTTATGGACTCATCTCTCTCTCCTTCCCTCTTTCCTCTTTCCTCTTTTCTCCCATAACTCCTCCTCAATTCCCATCAACAATGCCTACCACTACTGCCAACCATTCCACAACTAATATCTCTAACTCTATTGTGTGTATGTGTGTGTATTTTTAAATCTTCCTATCTTCCCTTTGAAATTATTTTTGGTTTTCCTGTAGAAGTAGAGTTTCTGTATATTTAAGATGTTAATATTATTTTTGGAGATTTTGGTGGTAGGTTAGATTATTTTGTTTTGATGTGATTTCCAACATTGGATTTGAAATTTGGGGTATGATTGGCTACGAATAGAATTTTGATTCTTAGCAGAAATGAATTTCTTGAAGATCTAAGTACTCATAAAAATGAATTTATTCTTTCAGACCTAATAAATTCCATCCAAACCCAACAAACTCCACCAATGATTTCTTTGATGTTTACAATATGGCTCGTGTTCAAAATTTTGTTTAGAACTAAATATTGGCATCCTAAGCTGAAACTTATGCAAACAAGGGCAACTAATTGTAAGTTTGACCATTCCATGGCTCGTGTTCATACTTTTCTCAAATACCCTTTATTAATATTAGATCATTCATTCAAAGTAAGAGGCACATATTACTATATTGTTCTTGGAACTTAGAGTAATTTAGTTTTTCAATGCAAGAGTCAATCTAGTTAATGTTACATGTTTGACTATGTACATTAAATATGGGTATGTTAGTAAAATAACAAACTAACTACTCTTTAAAAATAGAAATAGGCATATAACAAACTAACTACTCTTTAAAAATAGAAATAGGCATATAATTTAAGATAGACACAAAAGGAAAGTGAGCCTATATTTGTGTGATTGAGGGAGTACATATGAATTATGATTAAAATGTTTTTTCCATTTCCCAACCTTCAAAATAAGCCGGGCTGGGTTTTTGTTGTGATGGGGTGCCCCGGGGGGGGGGGGGGGGTGGGCGAGGAGAATATTGAATGATGTCCAAAATATGGGTAGTCATTGGTCACTAGAAATCACAGGTCATTCGCGTATTGCTAGTCAGCCATGAAATTAAAGAGCTATTACTCCTTTTTTGCATTTAACGCATTGAAACCATGTATCGAAAATACTATTGTTTATTTGTTAGTTAGGAGGAACAAGATATAACTTTTGTAAATCGCAAATTACATTCTTGTAGTTTTACCCGTTGCCATACAATCCTTCTTGATGTATCAAAATATTGACTTTACCTTTTTTGTGGTCTCATATAAAGTGAAAACTTGACCAAAATTGATCTTTCTAACATTGTTGCTTGGAACACCAACTGAGGTTTAGTCATCTTGCATCAAATTATACAGAAATTATGTGGATAAATACCAAAGTCACAAAAGGGTAAATTGGATATTTACGCAAATAGGAGGTTAAGTGGATATCATGATTCCATTGCAAGCATTTTTGGAGTGTTTTTGGTTCAATAAGTGGTGCTTTATGTCTATTTTTCACTTTATATAATACTGTAGGAAGATATACAGCTATTTTGAAACCTAGGAGAGTCATGTGACATTATATGAAAATAAGAGGCGCATATGTAATTTACCCTATAATTTTCATTTCATCTTTTAGCCACAGTTTGAACTAGAAAATTATGCTTATATGCCAAGAAGAAATGGATAGGCAATGCTCAATAAGTTAATTTTTGATGTGGGTGGAAAAAAAAAATCCACAACACATTGAAATACCTTACACCAACAGCCTGGTCCAACTTTTAACTTGGAATCTATATATTGCCTTTTCGCCCACTAATTTGATTACACAAAAATAACCCATATTTTTCAAAAAACCTCAATTGATGGAGGAGGAGTAGAATCTAATCTATCTAAAGCAAGCCATGCTAACAAGTTAAACAAATTCCAAACTCAAAGTTGTTTTCATTTTTGGTTTAGGAAATAAACACCAGCTGTTATGTTTTTTTTTTTTTTTTTGTCCTTGGACTAAATACTTATTGTACTATTGATTAGTAAAAAGAGTGTTACATTTTGGAAGAAGAAGTTTTGCATAAACAGAATTAAGTGTCATTAACAATCATTCGAGGAAACTTTATTCCTCTAACGTCATCTAAACAAATGGCCCTAACAGCTGGCAGAGGTTGATTATACAAAACGAAATCTAATTTCTTGAGTTGTTCCCCATGTTAGACAAAAAGTCTGCCACTCTGCTTCTCTAAACACATGCTTAATGTTGACATGTGGAATCTACTGAGTTAATTGCATAAAATTAGAGCAAGTAAGTTACAAACAAAATATATCATTAATTCCTTATATACATACATATATACATATGTATGTATGTATATCATTCTTAATTATAATTTGCACTCCTAGAATATTTGCAATCAGCACTTTGTACCCTAAAATATCAATGAAAACAGTATAGTACCTTAAACTTTAATTTCTTGTAGAAGTAGTTGAATAATCTTAATTGTGCTTTGTTTTATCGAGCTTTTGACATGTATAAATAGAATTAGCTCCCTAATGAAATTGTAAAAGTTGGCCCTTTTACGATAGTTGCTCAACTGTTTTTTTTTTTAATTTTGATATGATCTTTATTTCATAACAAAAAACCCAAACAGATATCTACTTTACCAAACAAAAAAAAATTTTCTGCCAAGTTGCTATTCTAAATGGAGTAATATATGTAGTTTAAACAATAAAGGATTATATTATCTTTTGACAATTGCAAGTGCAGTTAAATTGTTATGTATCCAGGTAATTGCAGCACTTTGCTACAAAAGTACGAGTCTAAGATGTTATAGTTCTGGAATTGGATAGTTCAAGGGATAAAATACTAAAATTTAATAGTTCAAGGGTGTAAGTGCAATTAATGCCCAAACGAATCAGAAGTACTGGAATTCGTGGAAGACAAATACAGGGTTGTTGGATTCTGGGAAGAAACCAGTAGGAAAGATAATGAAGCGTTTGTTATCGATTTTTACGGCTCCTCTTGCAGAAACTAATGCCGCTATACACAATTAATTGATTCGAGAAATGAAACAATAATTAGATTTGAAGAACTCTCAGTTCGTTCTCTCTAGATTTAGTAAAGTTCAAATTTCAAGGAAAACTTAATTATTAGAATGCAATTGTGTAAAATAAATCAAGGTAATTCTTCATTCTTCAACAAAATTGGGAGCCACGTATTTGTAAGAAAAGCTTCAACTTTTCTGCAATGTTTTAAAATTCGGACTGCTAATTGAACCGACTAGGTGTTTGGGTCGAAATTCAACTAGTCGGATCGATTCAATTCTGATTCAATAAATTTTTTAAAAAATAATTTATATAAATATATATGTACAAAATAAGACATGTAATTGACTAATGTAAGACTTTATATGATGAAAAGTTTAATATTTTCAAAAAACTTGGATTTTCACAAATAAAAATTTTTAATTATAAGTTGCAACAAATAAATTTCATCTCAATCTTAGTTGTATCTACCAAAAAATAATCTTAAATCCAACCCAAAAATACTACAATATTCTAAAATTATACAAAATTTACATCCATGGAAATTAGATATTGTGAGTTTAAATTTTTAATTCACGTTGTTGGAATTTAGAGATTGCAACTTAAAAAACAAAGTTTGGAATTTGGAGGAAGTCAGGAAAATAGAAAATAGAGATGCAAACTTGATAAAAGGCAAAAAATGAGAAGAAAGTGAGTGGATGTGGCATTTAATAATTAGTGTTTAGGGTTAAGGAAAACCTATTCTTTTTTTAATATATATATTTTTCAATTTAATAGACAAAAACAAAAAAAACTACTAGTTCAACGGTTCTTATCGGTTTTTAACTCTAGTCACTCGAGATATGAACTGAACCGGAGCTATGACCGGTTCACAATTTGACCGGTTTGGTTTGATTTTTCAGAACAATGGTTTTCTGATTAAACTACTATTGACTTTGCTATTGCTGGGGAAAAAAGTTGAAATCATGAATTGTGACGACTCCACCTCCTCCTTAGGCGTACCCAACGGTTTGGCGGACCGTCTACCCAACTCTCATCAGGACTCATTCACTAACATTCTTGAAATAGTTTTTCACACCTTTAAATTAATATAAAAAGTTCTATTCATCCAAAAATTTCAACTTAATATACAACCCAAAAGTGAAATATAGAATTTCATTACCAAATTTTCAAAATACATTCCATCTATAAAAGTACAAGTACATGAAGATTATATACACTCTTTCACGCTTACTTGTTCCGGCCTCCACTCCTGTAAGGAAAAACTAAAGGATTGAGCTAAAAGCCCAGTGAAGTTCCTAAGCAAGCAATCATGTAGATAAAACATGGAAGTATTACATTTAACAATTTGTATACTTTGTACGGTAATAAACGGTCATTCAAGAAATAAACATTCAATCATTGGAAAGATACGTGCTCACTTGGAGCCATTCATTCAGTCGCCAACCATTTCCCTTATTCCTCCGCCATTTGAAAACATTTAACAGTGAAAACTCCTTCAGTATTCATTGTCACTCATTAATTGATTTGATTGCATTGAATTCACTGGCCAGTTTTCCACCAGGTTTCGTGGTAATATTTGAGTATACCAAAACACTGTCCTAGGGTCACCTGCTACCCGATCGAGTCTGCTTCTAATTCGAGTCGACTGGCAACGAAGGGCAAGGGCCCAGTTTAGCCAAAGGCTTACATTCATGCACAAGTAACATTCAATCATTTGATCATTGAAAATTCACATTCACTTAAGTTGAGTGTGATAAAGTACACACTCACCTATTGAAAATCCATTTAACAGTCATTGGAAAGCATTTAACATTCAAACAATCTCTCACAGATATTCACATAGTCACTTATTGCACAAATATGCAAGGAACACTCACCACGGTACAAGTTCAAGTGTTCGCCTCAAGTGGGCACTTCGACCTCACCTCCACATCCAAAAATCATATTTATAAAGTGCCATGAGATCCACTATGCAAAGTCACATTATTCCAAAAGAAAAATCAAGCTCAAAATGGTTCAACAACTCCAACTTGAGGTTGGAAGTGAAAGTAAGGACAGTTTTAAGAAAACAGAATTTTTCCCAGTTTTGCACAACACTATTTGAAAAATCATATCTCAAGTTTCTTAAGTCCAAAGTTTATAAACTTTATACAGTTGGAAAATAGATTTAAAGGGGTACAATTTCTCAGAAGATACCTTTGTAAGATTTTATCAACAAATCAGTCAAAATCCAATTTCAAGCTGCTACTTTATCCAGTAGAAAGACAGAACAGGAATGAAAGTTCAGTCAACTTTGAAAAATCACAGATATTCATAGGAATTGAGAAAAATTTTAAAATTTTCATGGTTAAAATAACTATGAGTCTAGTTTCAAACGCAATAAACAGAACTCAATTCTAACTTTTCTATACGAAATTATAGCCAATTTCCCAAATCTGTGTAGAGCTCCCTGCGAAAATTTTCAGCAAGCAAACAGTTTGGAAAAATAGGTTTTTCCCCTCTTAAATCTCTTTGTTTTGAGTAAAAAACAACACACATGTGAAGATCAAAGTTTTAGCAAGTACATTGAGTATAATATGTCAAAACTATCCCAAAATTCCAACTCAAACAAGAATTTCAGGCAACTTGTCCTTAAATTCCTTTCCTCTAACCTCAAAGTTTCAACCTTATCTTCATGGCAAAATCACAATAATTCATGGCTAGCATAGCATGTGTCATATGGTATATATTCTTAGTAAGGAAAAACATCAAAATCACAAATATCTAACTTGAACTTAGGCTATGCACTTCATGAACCAAATCTGAAAAATTCTCAACATAACTTGAAAAACCTGCAAGCCTCCATAAAATCCTTCCTTTTCATTAAAATTGCATATATATAAAGCTCAAAACTAAAATAACTAGATTATGCACCAAAACTGGAATTTTTGCAACATAATTTGAAAACCATAAAAACTTTCATATAAGTCCTTCCTTTAGTTTCTATTACTTCATACATCAACTAAATTCAAAAATCAAGGAAGAAAACTAGAAGTTCTAGCAAAGTTCACCTCTTTACCTCCAAACCCAAAGATGGCAAGCAAATCAAGAAGGTTGCAAGGCTTTCTTCCTCTAAAAACTTCACCAAGGCTTCCCTCCAAGCTTGATTCAAGGTTTGTTGGAGTAGATTTGGGTTTTCTCTTGTTTTTTCACTAAATAGGCAAGAATCAATGCTTGAAGTTTGTTTCTTTTCTCTCCCTTTCTCTCTCTCTAAACTCAGCCAAGATAAGAAAGAAAAGAAGAAAAAAAATGGTGAAGAACTAAAGTTTTAGTTGGATAAGAATAAGGTTTAGTCTTGGTTAAGAAGTTACAGTGGTTTGACAAGTGGCAAGATAAGGATTAGTCGTTGTGATCAAGATGTTGTAGTGGTTTGACAAGTAGCAAGATGAGAATTAGTCTTGGTGGTCAAGATGTTGTAGTGATGTGACAAATGGCAAGATAAGAATTAGTCTTGATCAAAGGTCTTGGTCAAGATTTCATGGATAAGTGACAAGTGGCAAGGTAAGATTTCATTCCTATTTCTTTATCTCTCTTGTGTTTCTTATAGCCAATCTATCTTGTGTTCCTATAATACACTCTTAATACTTTTAATCACATAATTCTTCTAGCACCACAATTGTTCTCGTTCGCCAAACATAATGCACACATCTTACTAGTCGATCACACTAATATAATACACTATGAAACTCTACATGCACCAAGTTAAATAAGAAAATAGGTGAAAAATCATGATTAAACCAGCAAAGCAACCAAGAATTCAAAACAAGTAAGTTCAAATAAGAATTATAAAGACAAGTAGAATTTTGGGGTCTCACATGAATCGTAAGACATCTGCATTGAGGCCACTAAAACAAGTAATAACCAAACATTACATCTAGAAAAATTGTTATGCCAATTTTGTGTCCACGAAGTTTGAGTTTATACGTAAACCTTCGTAAGGAGAAAAATAGACGTTTTTTTTTCTTTTTTGGTGAACTATTTGGACGGGGAATTATGTTGGATGTACTATCTAAACCTTAAGAAAGAAAAAAAAAGCTGATGAACCATATCTTTATGTCACCCTATTGAGGTTAATTATAACGAATACCATAATACCATGTAATCACAAAATTGCACCATCTTTATTTGGAGTCAACCTTTAAATCATATGTAATGATTAAAACGTAACAATCATTAACTCTCTTCTCTAATAATAAAGGATGAATAACTTGAAAAGAAAAATAATTTAATGAAAAAAGTTCCAGTGGCCCTCAAACTATTACCCGGATGAAGTTTGGCCCCCAAACAATTAAAAGTAAACTTTTGGCCCCCGATCTATCCAAAGTACAAAAAGTTAGACCTTCTGTCAAATTCAGCAGTTAATACCCACGGAATCTACGATCACGTGAGAAGCACGCCGAAATACGAAGGGCATTTTTGTCCACAAAGAGCTGTCTTCCACTTGGTAAAATGGAGCGAAAAATGATTTTGACCAAACGGTTTACTTTCTCCACTATCTCTCCCTCTGTCTGCCATTAACGGTTCTTGCTGCAACTTTCCGACGACGAGCACTACTACCAGCACCGTGGAAGTAGACATTGATACGAAATGGAGTGGCAAATAAGGAAGCAAGACATATACTTTGATCCATTTCTTGTTTACGGTAAGTGGTTTGATTTTGTTCGATTTCCGTTTTAGCAGTGATGGTTTATATATGAAAGCGCCAAAGCGTCGTCAATAACGTTTAAAAAGAGGGTATTAGTCAAATTTTTAGTTTGTCAGGAAGATTGGTGGTCCTATATGTTGGTATCTTTTACTGTAGAAATTTATATCCGCCTCAGTGGTCCTACATTGTTTTTTTAGTTTACCTATTGATCATGTCCGACAAAAAAGGGCCACTGAAATAGTAGTTTATTGGCCTAATACAACTGTTTTGACTCATAATTTGTGAGATAATTTATTCTTCTTATTTTAAGTATTGTGTTGTTTACCTGAGGCTAAAATTATTGTTGCAGAGGCTGATTCTGAATAGTTTACTATACGTTTGTATCATGGGGGGAGAATTAATTGGGGACAATATGTGGGGTATGTTGATGGAAATGTAGATCATATAGATCCTTGCGACGCTGAGAGAATGTCTATTCTTCAACTGAATAAGATGGTGGAAAAATTGGGACATCGTAAAGCTACTATCCTGTATTACTATGTTGAACCAAACAAAGATTTATCCAATGGTTTAAGAGAGTTATGCACTGATAAGGATGTTAACAAATTTTTAGAATGGGCTTACAAGTTTAAGGTGATGGAGGTATTTTGTAACCACATGACAATTGAAGAAATTGAAAAATTTAGATCTCCTTTGATTGTTAAACAAGTAGAAAAAAAACGTTGTGGTGTTATGATTGAGGAGTTGGATGAGCAGGGAAGAATAATAGGGGAACCATGTTCTGAAAAAGGTTTTAGAATGGGTCTGTTGATTGGGGAAAATATTGGTACAAAAGTCAATCAAAATGCGTTACAGAACCCAGGTTTACAGCAGATTAAAATTGGGGTCATCAGAACAGCCTCATAGTGTTGTATATGGGCAGAGCATCCAGCAGCTTGTTAGCGCACTAGATCCAGAAAGGAGAGCTACTACCTTTGCTTCAATAGACCAGCATCAAGACACATTCAAACGAGATGCTGCCTCTGCTTCTACTATCCATCATGAGCAACCTAGTGAACTAGATCCAGAACGAGGTGCTGCCTCTGCTTCAACAGACCAGCAACACAGCACATTCGAAACTTCTACTATCCAGCAACCTATTGGCCATCATAGCAGTGAACAACTTGTTGTAGAGGAAGGAGTTATAGAAGATGTTGAAGAATCAGAATCAGAGCATGACTCTGATAGATTTAGCACTGGTGACTACTGTGACGATGAGGCACTACTGGATGGTTTGTTGTTTGAGACAACAGGGGGTGGAACTTCAGAGCAGCAGGTACAACATGAGCCACAAACACATTCACCGTAGCCTAATTCACAGCAAAATGATGAAGCAACAGGCACATTCTCTTCACAGCGGCATGATGCACAGCAGCCACAATAGAAAAAAAAAACAGGTCAGCAGAAGGAAAAATGTACAAGCACAGCAGCAACAAATTGGAAATGAACCAGAAGCTTCAGATACATTGGCTGAAGATATAATCCCAAACCACCTTAGCAGTGATGGTGGCTCATCAGAAGAAGAAGATGGTAACCAATTCCAAAGGAGGTACAAAGATTTTTGTATGGAGAAGTTCAAGATTAATACCAGATTTGAATTGGGTATGAAATTTGGTTCAAGAACCCAGTTTAAGACAGCTGTTCAAGAATATGGTATCAAGATGGGGAGGCCAGTATACACCAAGAGGAATGAGAGTAAAAGGGTGAGAGCCAAGTGCAAGGACCCATGCCAATGGTTTGTGTTTGCCTCAATTGAAAAAGCACTTGTGAGTACTGATTTGGTAGTTAAAAGAATGAATGACAAGCATGAAAATTGCAATCACGCCTGGAAGAATAAAAATCTGAAGGCTAAGTGGTTGTCTAACAAGTACATGGAGAGGATTAAGTCGAGCTCTCGAATCCCAATTAGGGAGATCCGGCAAACTGTGAATAAGGAGTACCAAACTCAAATTTCCAGATGGATAGCAGCCAAAGCAAGGAAACTTGCACTTGAAATGATAAAGAGATCAGTTGAACAACAGTATAAGAGAATTTGGGAGTATTGTACTGAGATAAAAAAGGCACATGAGGGCAGCACAATGGAGGTGATGTTTACCCCATTTAGAAGGCCTTCGAACAACCCAAAATTTATGAGACTCTACTACTGTTTAGGGTCATTGAAGAAAGGATTTAAGGATCATTTGAGGCCAATAATAGCATTGGATGGGTGCCATTTGAAGGGGACTTATAGAGAGCAGTTATTGACTGCCATTGCAGCTGACCCTAATAATGGGTGGTGGCCTATTGTTTGGACAGTTGTAGAGAGAGAAGCTATAGAGCAGTGGGCGTGGTTCTTGAAATACCTCAGTGATGCTTTGGAAATTGAAAATCAATTTCATTATACCTTTATTTCTGACCAACAAAAGGTATATACAGATACACTTTGCAATAATGTGGACATGTGTATGTATGTGTATATATATACATAGTAACCTCCACTGATATTTTGTTCCTTCCTTTATAGGGATTGGATAGAGCATTAGGTGAAGTTCTTTCAAATTGTGAGCATAGGTATTGTGTCCAACACATGTATCGAAACTTCAAGAAGAAACATCCAGGTTTGCCTCTTAAGGATAGGCTGTGGAACATTGCCAACAGCACAATAGAGGAACTCTACAATAAAGTAATGGCAGAACTCAAAGATTTTGATAATGAGGCATATCAGTGGGTACAAAATGCTCCAGCTCCTCGGTATTGGTGCAAAGCTTTCTTTCCGACTCACATAAAGAGTGACATGCTGGTCAACAACTTGTGTGAGTCTTTTAATGCACATATTCTTGAGGCTAGAGATCAGCCAATTATAACAATGCTTGAAATGATCAGGAGTACCTTATGGATAGGATCCAGAAGAGAAAATCAGCAATGGAAAGATATGATAGCCTAACTGGACCTCTAATCAATGAAATTATTGAAAATAGGGTAAAAATTGCAAGTCAGTGGATGCCTATTTGGAATGCACTACATGGCTACCAGGTGAAAGGACCAAGAGGGGCCCAATTTGCCATAGATATGGAGAAAAGGAATTGCAGTTGCAGGTTATGGGAGATTAGTGGCATTCCATGTTGTCACGCTATTGTTGCTATTCTTTTGAGGAATGAATACCCACGACAGTACTTGAATGTTTGTTATAGTAGGGGGCTATTCTTGAAATTTTATGAAAATGTGTTACAACCAATTAGTGGTGAGAATCATTGGCTCCCATCAACAATGCCTGAATTGGAGCCCCTCGTATCAGTAACTCAGCCTGGAAGGCCTAGAAAAGCTAGGAGAAGGGACACAACTGAAGGCAAAAATTACGGTCGAAGACTAAGAAGAAGGATCATCATTCATTGTCGCAAATGTAGGGAGGTTGGTCATAATGCAGCAACATGCAAGCAGCCAACCAATGAACAAGGGCAGCAACAAACTTCAACTGAACCTGCGAGGCAGCAATCAAGTGCAAGAAGGAGGAGACAAACAGTAAGTACAACTAACAACGTTCTCTTATAATATTTTTTATTTTTAAAGTCCCAGCAAACATGCCTCCTGGTGTATACTTTGCAGGTTGTGCAGTCAGAAATACCACAACAACAACAAGTTGATGAAGCTGCGCATGAGCAGCCACAACAGCAACAACGCCAGCAACAACGCCAGCAACAGCAACAAACAAAGCCAGCAAGAAGGCCAACAACAAGACCGCATGAGCAGCCACAAGGCCAACAACAAGGCTAGCAACAAGGCCAGCAACAATCACATGAAGTCCATGATCATGAACTTGGGCACCACCAACCACAACAACAGCAACAAACATCTACCCTAGGCCCGAGTAAAAGGACCTGTCCACCAACCCGTAGCAGGAAAACTTCAACCAGCCAACCACTCACTGATACAGAAAAAGGAGCCTTAAATGCTAAACTATGCATATTTGGGTAAGGAGCCACCGTACACTGTTGGTTCTTGGAGAGGAAAGTGGAGTGGAAGAGGTAGAGGGAGAGGAAGACAAACCAGAAAAGACAAGGGACGGGGAAGAGCTAATTAAAGAGGGGCAACAGTCAAGAGCTAATTAAAGAGGGACCACATCACATTTTTTGCCAACTGTTTTTTGTCTTACGATCTCCAATCTCGTTGGATGTTAGTGGATGAATTCCAATCAACTTTTGTTAGTGCTGATTATGTTTTGTATTCTGGCTATATTTTTGTAGACCATTGACAGCAGTATTGGTTATGTAGGGTCAGTATAATATAATGATCTTTATATTTGCTTACCCCACTTTTGCAATTTTTCATGTCTTTGTCTGTTTAGTATATTTAGTCAATGGAATTGTACTGAGTCATCATATTGAGGGCCACTGGGACTTAATATTGAGGGCCATTGGGACTCATTTGAGCTTCACTTTGCCATTCCTTTCAAGATAAGCAATTGTACTTCAACAAACAATTGAAACAACATTACAGAGTACTTCAATAAACAAGTGACACAACAAAGTCTTGCAAATATAGTCTGATTTTTTTCCAACAAAGCATGCCTGATTTTTCATTAAACAAATCAAAACTTAGATTTCATTGTAGATCTACCAATACAGTCATTACAGAGTACAGAAACAGTAACTTCAGAGCACTCCCTTCATTCATCTTCATACTGCTCCTTCTATTTGCCTAAAAACTGTGAGATTTCCATTTTTTTTGCCCCAACTAACTAAGATTATAGTTGTAAGCATCCATGTTAACAAAAACAATCTCACCAGACACTTGTTCACCCACTTTTTGCTACGGATTTCTTTATCTAGTTCTTTCACTTTGACATTCAACTTTGCGACTTTCCTTTCTTGTCTTCTTACTTCTTCTTCATACACATCTCTTTGTTGTTCAGTTACATTAATTCTTTTCAGAATCCCAGGTATGATCTCCGTTGACCGGTTGCACATCTCCTTGTCAATCCACTGCCAAAATCTGCAACCACCATCCGCGCACACCGCAAATCTCCGCCCAGGATTTCTTGAGGTCCACGAAATGATGACCCTCGACATTTTCTCACACCTGCACAATGGGAAAGGCGGATTATTGGTTTCTCGTATGCTTCCAGTTTAGCAACTTCTTTGGCTGCAATGGAGTTTTTCTTTGTTCAAGTTTAAGAAGGAGTCCCATTTTACCAAGTGGAAGATAGCTCTTTGTGGACAAAAATGCCCTTTTGTATTTCGGCGTGTTTCTCACGTGGTCGTAGATTCCGTCGGTATTAACTGCTGAATTTGACAAAAGGTCTAACTTTTTGTACTTTGGATATATCGGGGGCCAAAAGTTTACTTTTAATTGTTTGGGGGCCAAAACTTCATTCGGATAATAGTTTGAGGGCCACTGGGACTTTTTGCCCTAATTTGGAAACCATAAAAGCCTTCATATAAGTCCTTCCTTTAGCTTCTATTATTTCATACATCAACTAAATTCAAAAATCAAGGAAGAAAACTAGAAGTTCTAGCAAAGTTCACCTCTTTACCTCCAAACCCAAAGATGGCAAGCAAATCAAGAAGGTTGCAAGGCTTTCTTCCTCCAAAAACTTCACCAAGGCTTCCCTCCAAGCTTGATTCAAGGTTTGTTGGAATAGATTTGGGTTTTCTCTTGTTTTTTTCACTAAATAGGCAAGAATCAATGCTTGAAGTTTGTTTCTTTTCTCTCCCTTTCTCTCTCTCTAAACTCAGCCAAGATAAGAAAGAAAAGAAGAAAAAAAATGGTGAAGAACTAAAGTTTTAGTTGGATAAGAATAAGGCTTAGTCTTGGTTAAGAAGTTGCAGTGGTTTGACAAGTGGCAAGATAAGGATTAGTCGTAGTGGTCAAGATGTTGTAGTGATGTGACAAATGGCAAGATAAGGATTAGTCTTGGTCAAGGTTTCATGGATAAGTGACAAGTGGCAAGGTAAGATTTCATTCCTATTTCTTTATCTCTCTTGTGTTTCTTATAGCCAATCTATCTTGTGTTCCTCTAATACACTCTTAATACTTTTAATCACATAATTCTTCTAGCACCACAATTGTTCTCGTTCACCAAACATAATGCACACATCTCACTAGTCGATCACACTAATATAATACACTATGAAACTCTACATGCATCAAGTTAAATAAGAAAATAGGTGAAAAACCATGATTAAACCAGCAAAGCAACCAAGAATTCAAAACAAGTAAGTTCAAATAAGAGCTATAAAGACAAGTAGAATTTTGGGGTCTCACATGAATCGTAAGACATCTGCATTGAGGCCACTAAAACAAGTAATAACCAAACATTACATCTAGAAAAATTGTTACGCCAATTTTGTGTCCACGAAATTTGAGTTTATACGTAAACCTTTGTAAGGAGAAAAATAGACAAGTTTTTTTTTCTTTTTTGGTGAACTATTTGGACGGGGAATTATGCTGGATGTACTATCTAAACCTTAAGACAGAAAAAAAAACTGAGGAACCATATCTTTATGTCACCCTATTGAGGTTAATTATAACGAATACCATAATACCATGTAATCACAAAATTGCACCATCTTTATTTGGAATCAACCTTTAAATCATATGTAATGATTAAAACGTAACAATCATTAACTCTCTTCTCTAATAATAAAGGATGAATAACTTGAAAAGAAAAATAATTTAATGAAAAAAGTAAACTCCATAATAGTTATCCTACATATTAGAAAAATCCTATAATTAATACTTATTCACTTTGGTTACACTAATAAGTGGACATTAAATCTATGGTTCCCACAAGACTTTCTAATCACTTCTTAATGATCAACTATGCCAATTATTATAGTTAAAGTTCATGTAATTATGACTCCTTAATTTATTGTGTTGGCAACAGAACTAAACATCTGTTTCATATTTTGATAATGTTGTATCCACCATCAATGTAAAGATTTTTACACTAACAACATGATATGTGAATAAAAAGTGAATTCAAATTTGAACATTAATAATATAGCATTCATCTAAAACTACTTGTATAAAAACATCTCTACACTAATAATGTATACTTAATCATAGTACATGAGCGCTGCTTAATTTGTGTACAAAATTTAAATAAAAAATTTTGATTGAAATTTCTGAATTGGTTACACATATCTCTCATGCATATAACACACTCTTAGAGATGACACTATACAAAATACATATTTTCTCTCTTTTTGTTCGACTTGCACAAAAACTTTCACCAATATATACAAACACTTTCATTATTTCTCTCTTGCACACACGCATGCACTTTTCTCTCTCTCGAAATACACATATAAAAGCAATTTTTTAAAAATAAAAGTATAATATTTGTGTGATATTTTAATTTAGTGCTATATATAATTCACTTATTTATCAAATAGATATAACTTTATCAATTCAATAACTTAACGCTTTTATTACTTAATTTTCAGACTTCAGAATTTAGATTCCAAACTTCAGTTTTATCAAATGGGGCCTTAACTCTTTTCTCTAGTAATAAAAGATGAATAACTTGAAATGAAAAATTTTTTAATGGTAAAAAGTAAACTACATGAATAGCTTGCTTTGATTACCTAAATTTTTTAAAATTTCTATTTTGCATTAATGTATTACAATTTAGATTCATATATGTGTGTGTATATATACATATATATATATATCAATTCAGACTCTTAAAATTTCTTCCCTTCTTCGTTACACATTATGGTACATACTGGGGCTAACTTATAATTGTCGAAACATTTGAAACCCACATGCATTAACGTGAGGTTGGTGGATTTTTTTTATTTTTTGCTTTCTTTAGAACTCTGCTCAAAAGATCTTAGCTTAATGTTTAGGACATGCTCATTTGATATTCAGTCTGGTAATGATAGGATTAATAGCCTTAGTCATAAACTGAGTAAGCAAGCAATGCATTTACATTTTGATGAGAAATTCTTTGATCCTCAGTGTTTTAGTACATTTTTGTGAAGAAAAACTTGATCCCTTGCTCATACAGTGTAATTTCTCTATTAGTAGAAATAAAAACTTCTATCGTTCAGGGAAAAAAATAGAACTCTGCTCAAGCCAGCCATCAGAACTTCGAACAACGGAATCGTTCCCAAACATGGATACTCTGCTTTTCAATTACTGGTCCGCTTCATATCAAAACAAGATGAAAATAAAAGTATACCAACCGCACCAGCTGAAAAGGGGCAAAATCATAGAAGGGTTGAAGGCAACCGGAAGTTGGAACCCGGCCGTAGTAGAAGTGTTGAAGGGTTGAAAGAAAAATCATTATGCTGAAGGTTAGTTTCAGCATTGCCATTCTAATTGTTGCCACAATTCATTTTATTGTGAAACTTTCGAGATTCCTTAGTGTACGTTTTTCTTTTTTATTTTGGCATCCTTTGTCCCATTGAAGTGAAATCAAATGATTTAATGACATTTAGTTATAGATATGTGCAAAAGATTCATTTACATAACGATCTTGTCTTAAATTTGCTGTGGCTGTTCGCATTGTTTAATGGAGATTAAGATACAATTGACCTTAGCACCTATGTGACTTGTTTCTTGACTTAAGCATTTTAAGAATTGGCCTTTTAGTTGCATTGTCTCAGCTTATATGTTTATTTCCTTCTTTATACTGAAAATGTGTTATTTATAATCAAGAAATTTCTTTTCCATTTGCTAATCCTATTGTTGTTAGTAGTAGATAATTAAAGTTTACTTGTTAACTTTTCAGCGATAGATTACACTACATGGAAAATTTTCTCACAACAAAGATCTTGTGTATTTGGGGGTGTGTGTTTGTTTGACTATGCGTCCTACCTTGTGCTAGATTCCTGCAGTAAAGAACTTGACCCATCTGAATATTTGGAAATTTCAAATAGAGGTTTAATTGCAATTTGGCGTACCTTTTTCTCACCCTTGCTATTTTGATTCGGTCTCTCTCTGTCTGTTTGTCTCTCTCTCACATACAAATTCATGTGTTCATATCCTTTTACTTAACTTCAACGGAGTTATTAGCTTTTTTGATCGCCAACTACCCTGATCATTATACAAAGAATGGTCAATTCTTAGTTACGAGTCCTTACCGCATTATAGCTAGCTCAAATTTAGTGACAAAAGGTGTGTGGGTCGAGGTTAACTAACTAACTAAGAAAGAAAATTGATGAGCAACGGTGTTGTCCTCTTTGTTCAAATAAGAATGAGGACATGGCACATTGCCTGTGTAACTGCCCCGTTCTAGTTCGGGTTTGGGCCCTTAGTTTTATATGGAAGGAAAGATTATTCCTCTTCAAAAGCAGGGGAGAATTTTGGCTATAAGAAGTCATGTAAAGGCTGCAAAAGGAAGATGTGAAGAAGGTTGAAATGTTGAATTGATGAATATGGTTTAATAGAAATGATCATATTCATGGAAATCAAACTGGAGATCTTCTTGAAGTTGTCAACTTTGGTCTTAACATGCTGCTGAATCATAGAGTGCACCAAAAGAAGTTTTGATAAGATTTTGAAAGTTGTTTAAGGTAGATACTAGAAACATAAAGGAAGACATGATCTAAGAGCCTTGGGGAACAAGGGAATCATTGATTAAACAGGCTCTTCCAGGAAAGGAGAGATATTTTGAATACTAGAGAGAAATTCTATAATATGTTACATTCAAGAAATGGAACAAATTCAGTTATAGGTAATCGACCCTGCTTGAAGGATAATCCTGGGTATTTATCTTTACAACTGGAAGTATAGCTCCCTGAGATATTTTTACTTTTTTTTTATTTAATGGACGTTTTTCGTGGAATTCTAGAGGCACTACAGAAAGCTTCAAGAAGTTCATTAATCTTGGCACAAGACATACAGCTACTCTAAGGAAGATCAAGCATTCATCAGCAAAGTAGAGGATAGGGATTTGGGGACCATTGGTTGAAGCTGTGAGGGGATTAAAAGTTGTAGACTAGGCAGCAATAGGGACCCAATGAGCTATTAAATGCAAGTTTTATACGAAAATCACAGGAGATCATATTGTCTTAGACTTAAAACTCAGTGATACATAAGAAGGTGTATTAATACATCTCACAATACATCTTGTCTTAGACTTAAACCTCAGGGAATTTATGTCTTTAAGGGTATGCATCCTGATCAAAGATCAGTCCATCCTGTCAAAAGCTTTGCCAAAGTCCAGCGTTAAAGCCAGTTATTCAGCCTTGGATTGTGATTTGTGCATCGTTTGAAGTATTTGTCAAATCTGAGGGATCTGGGCTTATGATGGTTATCACTGTCAACTTCCTTTACAGTAACAAGGACACTATCTTGAGGGAGTTGATCTTCAATGCTTTTTGATAGGTTACATTTTTATCATTAATTTTATGATTGTTTCCCTTGTTTATATTACCAAATATTGTATTAATTGATTGATTTTACTCATATTTGGTATTTTATGCCAATTGTAGGAAGATGGAGCAAAAAAATAATAAAAGAGGTGATTTTTCAAGAGTTTCCCAATTCAAGATGGAGTCTACATGGAGTATTGGATGAAAATTAGGGAACTGCCACTTTTTATTAGATGTCTAATTAGGGAACAATTAGCATTAGTTGGAGAAGTTTTCTTTTGCAATTAGAATTCTATTTTTGGTTGGCCAATGGACGGCCGAAGTAGTAGACTTCCATTAAGAAACAAAGAGGAGAAAAAGGCCGGAATCCTGCGTGATTACTACCTTGGCAGGGAACAAGAAAAAAGAGACGGCCACTTGGCTAATCTCTGCATTTTTTTCTTCTTTTCGGTGGAATTCTCATGTGAATGGCTTCAAGGGAATTGCATGGATTTCCTTTGAGAATGTGTAGCTAAATCTCCATTTTCTAGTCGAAGGTCCATTTGAGGATTCGATTCCAAACATCTGTGAGATCGAATTATTTTACTTATTTCTTTTATTCATTGGTATTTGTACGTTTTTTGGTTTAACTGGTTATGATTGTTATGTTATTTGAATGCCAAGAGGCCAATATTTGAATTAACCTAATAATCTACTGCCAGATTAATTGATTGAATCCGTAATTGTTCAATTGATTAATACCAGTGGCGACTAGCGTGATTGGTTTCATGTTAGGGATATATATGATCTAATTTAAATGAACCCTCGTAGCATGTTTGTTGGTTGAGGTCGGACTTTTCTAATTCTTATTGCAATCGAGAAATTAAATCCTATGGTCATACTTAGGGTTATTTCTTAGTTAGGGAAATAGTTAATGGTCGTATCTTGACTACCAAAAAAGTAAGGAAAGACTGGTTGTTTATCGCGTGTATGACAACTATAACCAATCTATTAATGAGTAATTGAATTATATTTGCATCGATGATCAGTTGAATAGACCGTGTCTGAAAAGTTACACTTTTGACTAGAGTCGCATTGGTTATTGATTAATTCCTGTTTATTTCTATTAGTTGTTTCATTAGTTAGTTAATTAGTTATTTTATATTCTCTAAAAAACCCCCATACTTTGGACTCTGGAAGAAACGAATTATTCTCAGTCCTTGTGGATTCGATCCTGCTCACCGCTATATATAAAATTTGTATTTTTCTCGAGTAGGTATTTATTATTGCATAGGCTCGATACCTATCACTTTTGATGATTTAGACAAGATTAGGTTGCTTCACTCATTGAATTATTGGGTAAAGGCGATCACTGCTGAACTTTCAGATCCATATCAAATTAGACACTGCTAAACTTTCAGATCCATATCAAATTAGACAAAGGAAAGAAAACAACATCTACTTTCCTTGCCCAAATAAATAAGACATCAGTGCAATTAACATTCACACATAACTCTTTATTAACATATTTAAATTACCATCTTTTGGGAGTGTGTAGGAAATAATAACACTTCATTCTAAATTTGGATTAGCTATCAAGAGGAATGGCTTTGTCATTAGTAATTTTAGAACATTTCACCCTGTCCTATTCTCATGCTATTTTCTTCTACTCATACTAGGTTTTTATATAGTAGCAATAGTTTATTTTTATTGTCTTTTTAATTCTCTTTCTTGGTTTTATCTTTACCAGAGATAAATTTAGCTTTTATTTAACTATGTTTGGTCATGACCTCAGCCTTTTTTACAGTAGCAGAAGGACATAGCTAGCACGTGTAACTTGTAATAGAGAGAGATAAATAGAAAGAAGAGGTATTTCATTTACTCGAACCTTTCTATACCAGAGAATTATTTGGTCTTTTGGTCCAAATACTTGTGGTGATTCTTTTCTTTAAGTTTTATTGTGGATTAATCCGCACGGACTTAATAAGGTTAAATTGATTAATTGAGAACCTAATACAGTTGTATGGACTAAGTGAAGAAAATCAATATTTGGATTTATACACTAATGTTGAATTTTCACGCACTCAATTGTCTTCATAAACTCAATGGATTTAAGAGGCATGTGTGTGTTTTCTATTTTATTTTTCAGATGGTCTTATGCTAATAGTAGTTATACTTTGTATAAGTAAAATATATTACCGATCATAAAGGCATAGATAATTAGGAAAATGGATAGAGTTTGATCACAATAAAAGAAAAGGAAAATGAAGTCTATTCATTGCCGCCTACTATTGACTGGGTACTTTAGTTTTTTGTATTGATTGAGTTGCTAGTGATAATTAAACTGTATAAAGTAATTAGATGGAAAACCCCGAAATGTTTAATTGTTGGTTTTTGGTGTCTTTCTGTGAAAAGATTTTTGTTGGTGGCTGTATGGTACTCCTACAAAACGTGAAATGGTCTCTATGGCACACTGTTATTCTCTATACCATGAAAAACAAATAAACATAAGCCTAGAAAGGACAAAAATAAATATAAGTCCTTTTTCAATGAATTAAAAATTAGATATATCTTTTTATTTAGATGAGGATATTGGCATCATAGACAGACACAAGATTTTGATTAAGTTTCAAGACTAATGGTTATTTTCTTCTGGATGATAGATATTGCATGCCAATCATGAATTAATGGACCAACTACTAATAATTCAACAGAGAAATTAAGGTACTTAGTTCCTGGTCATATCTCCAAGAAATCAAATTAAGATGCAAGTTTACAAACAAACTACTCCTACAGCTAGGAATTGAATCACAAAGTTTGAGCATCAATAGAAGTCTATGAAGTGACTTTATTTCTTTCAATTAACCACAAGCTCACATTTTTTGGAGCACCTTGAGAACTTCATCAACTTCTGGCAAACCCAAAATGGCCATCCTTTTGTAAACCCATATTCTAAAGCCAGTAAAGACACCAACTCTAGCACAGGACTGTGCTGTAAAATGGATCATACTGGGATGAGGGGCAGGAGCGGTCATCAGAAGGATCGCTCCTGAACTGTTCACGGCTAGATTTTGGCCAAAAAAAATGTGCGGTTCAGATCACTTCTTGTACCTTGATTTTCACAACGTGTGTGGGGCCCACAAATTTTTGTACTAAAGTTACACGTTATGCAAATAAAGTTATGCCGTGTGCAAACAAAGTTACGCGGTGTGCAAAAAGCACAAAGCTACCAGGAATGCAACCGTTCCTGCCCCTTGTCCATCATACTGCTTCAAATTCAGCTTCAAAACCACCAAAACAGTTTATTTTGAATTCCAAACTCCAAAACTATCTCATCAACCCTATCAATAATAAAGAAACGATCACACTTGAAGTAATAAAGATTTGTCTTTTGAAACATAACAACACAGTTCCTAGCCAGATTCTTGTAATTAATGAATGCCAGCTTTGTTACTAAAGATAGCATAATCTTAACGTATCCAATTTCATCACTAATCTATGCATTATTAATCTGCAACTCCTTGAGCAATGGATAGCATTCTGTAGAGAGGTCCCAAACTCCATTATTATCACCTAATGCATGCATAGCTTCTAGATGCATGGCCATAAGATTAGGCATGAAACTTCGTTTGATTAATTGGGTTGCTCGTCCATACAATTTTAAGATCACAAGTGTTTTACTAGTGAATATTTGACTGGGCAAATTTTGACTATTGCCATTCGGAGCAATCCATAGGTCAAGAACTTTAATATGTTGAGGAA
Organism: Coffea humblotiana; assembly: GCA_023065735.1. NCBI lineage: Eukaryota > Viridiplantae > Streptophyta > Magnoliopsida > Gentianales > Rubiaceae > Coffea > Coffea humblotiana. The sequence goes on along the minus strand of CM041212.1, from coordinate 18,358,034 downwards.
GTGATGAGCGCATAGTATATATAGTAATTGGCTCATCCACAGTCAAATTTTAAATTTATAAAATTCTAAATATTCCACACACGATTGTTTTGTAAATATAGGAGTCGAGAGTGAGTACAGGATATTAAGGGTCGAACTCACAAGGAAGAATGTCAATTATAGATTATTTTTCAAAATTTTTTATTATTTAGACTATCACAAGTGTAAGAAATTAAATCTACACCATAAACATGAGAAAAAAGTAATAAAATTAATAATATAAAGCTCCTAGAGGTATGGAATTCCTCACTATTCTTGCATATAAAATTATCGGTTAAGTGAATGCCATTATCTGGATAGTTATGACATAATTTCCTAATATATATAAAACCTACTCTCGTAGTGAATTAACTATAATTGTAATTAAACCATACTTACTCTTGTGGTTATGAAATTAGCTACAAATGCATTTCTTTTATGAAATTAAATGAAACAAATCACTAAAACCACATAGGTGCACCTCTACTCCCTTGAATGTACTCCCTAAATTTATCACTTTCTTAAACTAGTGTTAGATCCCAATTTTCATTGCAAACTTAACATCTTAAAATTATCATAATTAATGGCCGATTAATGATGATTAGATAAGCAAAAGTGATAAATAACTTGTTCAAAATAATATCACCAAATAACTTGTATTATCGCTAAACATAAATTTAAATACAAAAGAGAAAGCGATAGGAGAAAAGTCACCATTGTCATATGATATGTGTCTCTCCATCTTTGCTTCTCAATTTTTCATCCAAATCTAACTACAAATATAAAAAGGATAAACAACTCCAACTATACTATACTAATGAACTAAGAAAAACTAGTAAAGATTATATTTTGTGGAGTTTCTCTAACCTTTCAAAATTATGAAAATATTCCCCAAAGGCCTCTATTTATACAGGAATTAAAGGTCCAAATGAGTTGTTTCTAATTGTCTCTTGAAACATCCAAATGTTGTTTCTACAAGTTTCCATGCTTGCTTGCTCATTTCTAGCCGAATTTCTTGCAGAAAAATTGGTAAAAAAGCTTGTGTGAATAATACATAAGTTGCAAAGCAAGTTGCAACCACAAATGAAGAATATGTGATCTCGAAAACATGACCTGAGATTGCGTATTGTACCCCACGTTTTGTGTTTTTACAGATTTGCTCATTTTGGTCAATCTTTGACTTGGCTCTAATTTTTTACACCATTTTCAACTAATATTTTTTTGATGATGGAAGCTGAACTAACCCTTGTACAAAATATGAAAGTTGTAGCCCTTTGAATTAGTTTTCCAAAATTCAAGAATTATCCCATTTGGAGCTCTTTGGACTGATAAATGGCCAAAATACCCTCAACTAGTCAATCTCCTATTTCAACTTTCAATAGTAGAAATGCACTTTTGTATTTTGATATTTTGACAATGAAAATGACTAAATTGGACTTCTAAGTCTCATACAAAATGTAGATCTATGTATTAATTTTAAAATGGCACAAGAAGCACCTCAATCCGATGCTTGTAGCTCAAGATATTATCGAAATACCACAAGGTGTCAAAACTGTAAAACATCTCTTTTTTTGTTCTTGATTGCATTTCATCTTTTGCGTATTTTGCACTTCATATTTTCTTTAAATCATTGCAAATCATCAAAAATTATCTAATTATCTTCTCTATTTACTCTATTTGATAATTGAATCCTTAAACCTACAAAAACATGACGTTTTCACCATTAAAATCCATAGAAATGCAATTTTTGATGTTTAAACCATAAAATGCAAACTTCACTAAAAACTTATAATTAGCTATAAAAATGACTAAAACACACCAAAATTAAATAATAAAGCGCACTTAAAGCACACAAAATACATACTTATCAATTTTCCTCACATTTGAACCCTTGCTTATTCTCAAGCAATAAGAAATACAAACCAACAATGATCCAAAATTTTAAAAATAAACATAAGTGCATAATTCAACTTCATTTCCTCAAAACAAGGAAAATAACCATCGTGCAATCACTCAATTAAGTTCAAATACTCATAATATCAAGCAAAGAAGAGCCAATTATACCATAATTGTAACTAGTTCAAGTCCATTTCTTATCTTTTCTCAATTTCACAAGTAACTCATATGGTCAATAAAAATCCTATCTAAACCCATGATCATCTTCTTCTCAAGTTCAATGAGGCATTTTATTCATATAATATAGTTAAATATTACTCAAGTTGTGAAAGTGTCTTTTGACATGAAGATCAACATTTTTAGATGAACATAATCTGTTATTGAACATTTCGCTAGCTGTAAACGCGACTTGAAAACATGGCCTTGAGCTCATGTTTTTGGGTTTGCGTTTTCTGCTTTAAAGTTGCAGAATTTGTGACGACCCCACCTCCCCCTAAGGCGAGCCAAAGGGTTCGGCGGACCGCCTACCCAACTCTCATCGGGACTCACTCACTTATCACTTCAGAGCAAGTTACGATGGCCAATCAAAGTTAACATACATGCAATCATTCACACAGATCTACAATCTTCAAAGTTAAGTACAAAAGTTTAGGATCCAACCAACTACTAATACTATCACTATTACACAACAAAAGTTCTAGTAAAAAATTTAGTCTTCCTCTAATCACCCGTCCTTGCTCTCAAATCCTGTAAGGAAAACAAATTTAATGGAATAGAGGAGTGAGTTAAAGTTTAGTGACGTTTCCATACACATAATCAAGCAATTGAAACAAGGACATTAGTCATTTAATAATAATCAATCGAGAAAACATTCACAATATAAAAACAATGAAACCACACTCATTAAAAGGATACATGTTCACGTGTAGTCATTCGGTCCATCAGTCATTCATTTAGCCAGTCATTCTCCTTCCTTCAATAATTCATTTCTTCCTTTATAACTTCAATATTTCCATTCATTCATTTCATTTCCTGCTACTAGCCAATTCACTGGCCAATTCTCCACCAAATTTCGTGGTCATATTCGATTATACCAAACATTATCTCAGGGTCACCAGTCACCCGACCGATTTCATTTCTGGCTCGAGTTGACTGGCAACGACGGGTAAGGGCCCAGTTCAGCCAAAAGATTTACATTCATACACAAGTAGTATTCAATCATTGAAAATTCACTTTTTAGCTTGAGTTGAGTGCGATAAAGTACACACTCGCCCATCGAAAATCCATTTAACAATCATTAGAAAGCATTTAACATTCAAACAACCACTCACAGATATTCACATAGTCATTTATTGCACAAACATACAAGGAACACTCACCCTAAATAAGTCACGTTTTATCAAAATTCAGTTCACGGCCGGCACCTTGACCACTCTCGAAATCTGTAGTTAAATATGGTCCACAAAGAGCCAAATCATACACAAGTACAAGTTGCATAACTTATATTTCTATATCAAAGGAAAAAGGTATGAAAAGTATAGTAATTCAAATAGGCAAGGTGCACGCATAATCTGTAAAAGAAAATGATCAAAATGGTTAAATTCAAAACCAATATGTATAACTAAAAATCATGTTTTGAATACTTGTTTAGAATATTAGAAATCAGGTTTAGAACACTTGAGAAGTACAGGTTAAGTCGGACCAAGGAAACGAAAGACAAGAGAAAGGCAATGAGAAACAATGAAAATGGCAGCTTTGCCATCCTTGGTATTTTGATCACAACTGAAGCTACACTTATCAGATTGAAGCAAATTTTATGGTGTTTCGAAATTAAGACAGATACCTACATTTCCTATGAGACATCGACACCCAGTTCTCTCATGTTTAGGGTCAAAAAGGACGGTCAGAAGCACATGAAAACAGGTCAAGAAAATTAGAGTTTTTGCGTAGTTAGGAGTGCTGTGGCCAAATCATAAGCTACAATGATCCAATTGATATGAAATTTTGTAGGTAGAAAGTTAATTCAAATCCCTATAATTTCATGTTTTGTCCAAAAGTTAATTCAATCTAAAACATGGAGAAATCTGCAGACCAATTTGCTACTTCATCCCGTAAAAGACAGAACGGGTATGCAATTTCAGTCAAATTTGAAAAATCATAAATATTCATAGGAATTGAGAAAAATGCTGAAATTTTCACGGTTGATAGTACTTTGACTCTAGTTACAAACGTAATAAACAGAATTCAATTCTGACTTTTTTACGACAAGATATAACAGATTTCCTAAAGCTACCCAAGGGTTCCTGCGGACAAAATTTTTAGCAGCACCTCCTTTGTGTTTACTACTTTTTGCAACCAATTCAAAACTTCATTCTTACCACAAAATAGCCTCAACTCAAGCAGATACATAACAAGCCAATAACTCACTAAATCAAACATATAACCATCACCTACTCAAGTTAGAAAATGAAACGCTAAGCTGAAATTCCTAATCACAAGTTGAAATTTTCTTTAGGCAAGTTAAACTAATACATAAAAGCTAGCTATTTCACATAGCAAAACTACCAAACCATGACCAACACTTAAACATCATATGTGGGCAAAAAATTACCATAAAAACTAAAAATTTCACATCACAACTTCAAACCATGAAACTTTCTCATGAAACTACCGAAATTGAACCCCTAATCCACTAGTTTGCATATATTTGAAGTAGAGGAAAGTTTAATGCCATAGTTACCTTGTATCTTCAAGAAAGATGGAAGTTTAGTACTTTTCCTCCAAAATCTCTCCACTGAAGCCCTTAATATTTCTTAGTGAACAACTTTTATGGAGTATTTTGCAAAATTTATGGTTGGAACTCAAGATTCAAGCAAGGAATGGAGGTTGAAGATGAAGTTCTCTCCCTTGTTTTTTTCCTCTCAAGAATTTTGGCCAAGAGGTGCAAAGTGAAGACAATTTGTGATCAAATGTGGTTTTAGTGAAGTTAAGAAAACTTGGTCAAAATCCAACATCCAACGATTTCACAATATTTGGCTCTTTAGGGTTTTGATCTCATCCTCTTGTCTTCCAATGGTTAATTTATCTAACTAACTTCTAATTATCTCTTAGCACCTTATAAACTAATGTCCCTTTATGCAAAACTTCACCGAGCAGTCAAAATTTTACCTCACTAACCGCACTAGCGGGTCCCACATCCATAATGCACTTCAAACTTAACATGTACTAACTTATACCAAGAAAATGATTTAAAAACTTGACTCACTTATAAAAATATCGAAGAAATTAAGGCAATAATTTAAAGTAAAGAAAATACATTTAAAGAAATAAATACATATAACCTAATTTTTCGAGTTCTCACAGAATTGAATATGTGATTTCAAGAAAACGCGACCATTGGTATCCGTGTTTTCTATTGAAATGTTGCAGAAATGAATACGCTACTGCAGAAAATGCGACTTGAAACGTATTGAGCCGTGTTTTCATAGTTCTGCAATTTTTCTACAGAATTTTTTAACTTTTCAAAATTATACTTGTTGCCCCAATTGCTCAAAATGCATCTTAAATAATTCTTTTGTCAAATAATCAATGCGCACACATGTAAAAAGATCAAAACATGTATTTTACCCCTTTCTAACGAATCAAAAATAACATTTGCCCAAATCGAGGCGTTCAGTTCCTTGATCAAAGTTCGCCTTCTTCACCCCAAATGGTCATCTTTGCTTTCATTTTTAAATCTTACAATGCAAAAATAACAGAGTGACTTAAACATAAAATCATTCTAAATTAACATTTGTCACAAAATATTAGGTTGCCTTCCAATTAGTGCTTTTTTTTATAGTCGTTGGCTAGGCTATATAACCTCATTTTTTAATGTGATTTTGTCAATGAATAATCCACCATTAGAGGACATGGTGGATCATTAAATGGTAGTTTGATAACAAAAGCCACATGCTCTAATGATATGAGAAGTGGAAGAAGATACATAACTCAAATGATTCATAGATACTACTTTGAATGTGTATCAATTGAGAACTCACGAAATGAACATCCGCATGACCTTCTTGGACCATAATTAATGACTTTGGAACATACACATTTAACACAATTCTCAAGAGAGGTTATATATCAATCATTTATGCTTGCCTCTTGAGGTTCAAACTTCATTTCAAAGATATTATTATGTGAAATGACATTTTTTCATTGAGATGCATCATTTTCATTAAAATACAATCCATTTTCACATGCAACATTCTCACCATCCATGTTAGGGTCATTTTACATATGATTAGAAGAAATAACTTAACACAAAACATGTAATTGATCTTGTATTCTACCAAAGTGAGAAGTTAATTCATGTAACATTTTCTCAACCCTATCAAAACGATCGAAGGTTGAATTTGCTAGTTTCTCTATAGCTAATTTCCAAGATGGTTTAAATTCATGTTGGACACACTTGAGTGGGTAATCATAATAATATTAAGAATCACTATAAGTACATTAATTATTCCAGTCATAAGCATACGAATTACCACAATTAGCACCATATTGATTAAAATAAGAATTACAATGCCGAAATTTATCAAAATAATTCATATTTTGTACTTGCCTACATATATGAGTAGCAAGATAACTTCCATACAAGTCACAAATCACATGATAATAATTGAAAGTATTACCATTCCTCTTTTGTTCAAGTAAATTCATGATATTGTCCAATTGCAATTTTAATGTGATATAATGAAGTTTAGTCTTAATACTCCTTGTACAATCTTCGAAAGACATACCTTCGGATTCTCATGGTTATCTCTATTCAAGGAGATTTGGATTTAATAAGAATCCATTGCCGATCTTCTATTTCTCAAGCATTATTCGTCCATGTTTCATACTCTCCTTGAGTTCCTAAACATATCTTCAAAATAAATCAAAAACAAGTTTAATTAAGAAAAATTGGTGACTTCACACATACAAAAAAAAAGACACTAAACAAAAAAAAGAAGACTCAACAAGACACTAAAAATAACAAAAAGACACTAGACACAACAATAACAACAAAAATAAGTAAAATTGTCTAAATTGATACAGTAGCTCTTAGCACTGATATTAAGCAAATCTTCCCGAGCAACGATGCCAAAAACTTGATGAGTCCGGGGTATACATGTAACATTTGGCTTATCCATAGTCAAGTTATATATTTATAAAATTCTAAATCTCCCACATGCAATTTTTTGCAAGTATACGAGTCGAGAGCGAAAGGTTGAACCCACAAGGAAGAATGAAGAAACACAAATCCAAACTTGTATTATAGTTAAACATAAACTTAAATACAAAAACGAAAGTGATAAGAGAGAAGTCACCCTTGACACATAAGATCTATCTCTCCATCTTTGCTCCTTAATTTTCTTCATCCACATCTAATTACAAATACAAGAAGAATAAACTATTCTAAAAACTATTCTAACTATACTATACTAATGAATTAAGAAAAACTAGTGAAGACTATATTTTGTGGAGTTTCTCTAGCCTTCCAAAGTTGTCAAAATGTTTCCCAAAGGCCTCTTTTTATAGATGAATTAAAGATCCAAATGAGTTGTTTCTAGTTGTCATTTTTGCCTCTTGAAATATGCAAAGGTTGTTTCTACAAGTTTCCATACTTGTTTGCTCATTTCCAACCAGATTTTTTGCAGAAAAATTGGTCAAAAAACTTGTGTGAATAAAGTACATTTTGCAGAGCAAGTTGTAGCCGCAACTGAAGAATACGTAACTTCAAAAACGCGACCTGAGGTCATGCATTGTACCCCATGTTTTGCCTTTTTACAGGTTTACTCATTTTGGTCAGTATTCAATTTGGCTCTATTTTTATACCATATTCAATTGATATTTTCTTGATAATGGACGCTGAACTAACTCTGGTACAAACTATGAAAATTCTAGCCCTTTAAGTTAACTTTCGAATGCCTCAAGAATTATCCCATTTGAAACTCTTTGGACTGATAAATAACCAAAATACCCTCTCAACTAGTCAATCCCTTGTTTCACCTTTCAACAAAAGAAATGCACTTTGATATTTTGATAATGAAAACAACTGAATTGGACTTTGAGGAAAAATGTAGAGCTATGTGTTAGTTTTAAAATGGCACAAAAAGCATCTCAATCCGATGGTTGTAGCTTAATATATTGTTGAAATACCACAAGGTGTCAAAACTATAAAACATCTCTTCTTTTGTTATTGATTGCATTTCATCTTTTGAGTATTTTGCACTTCATATTTTCTTTAAATCACTTTAAATCATCAAAAATCATCCAATTATCTTCTCTATTTACTCTATTTGATGGTTGAATCCTTAAACTTACAAAAACATGAAGTTTTTACCATAGAAATGCAATTTTTGACACTTAAATCACAAAATGCAAACTTCACTAAAAACTTAGTTAATTAGCTGTAAAAATGACTAAAACACACCCGAACTAAATAATAAAACACACCTAGAACACACAAAATACATACTTATCAGGAAGCATAGAAGATATCCATGAATTCAGCATGAAGACTTGACTGGGAATAAGGATCTTAGATGAAATTTACTCATTTTTTATTGCAGTAAAATATTGTTGACAAAAAGCGTGAATTTATCGTTATAAGTACCTTTATAAGGCACTTGATCATCAAAATCAAAGCTAATAAATTCCAGGTACATATACCTCCACCTAGTGGACAGAATTGATGTGGCGGCTGCAAATTTTGTGGGAAGAAAAGAGAGTATGTGACAGATGATAGGATCGGGTAAGCTGCTGATTCTGTCACCATACTCATCATCTGGGCGCTCTCCTCCTCTTCTGGAAGCCGCGATTCCTCTTGCCATGGAGGAGAGATTTTAGGCTGGAAGATTGATCAGGGGAGTAGAGCTTTGAATTTGATGGAGCTGAATCAGTGAACAAAGAAATCCATGACAAGAGGTTAATGTAGAGAGGTCAAGGGGCTTTTTTCTCCATTGGAAGTCTAAAACTCGATAGTTTCAGTAGAGCCTTCTATAAAGCAAGGCGCAAGAAAGACAGAATTACATTTGGATTCGGATTTTATGGTCACCGTTTATTGACACGAGTGGTGATATCGGAGCCGAAGTCCGAATCCCATTGAGAGGGCAACAGGTAATATTTTTGGAGTATCAACTTTTTAAGCTTTTAACTTCATTATATATATATATATATATATATATATATATGTATAAATAAATTACCACTACCCGTTTTGTTTCACATATATACTTACATAAGGTTTATTATCAGTTAGTTATTTTAACTGATTATAATTTATGATTTTAAATAAATAATTTTTAAAATATTCTGGTTTACTTTTGTATTCAAATTACAAATTTTTAATAACTAAAAAAAGTTGAAATCTATAATCACCCAAAGAATAATTTTTATCGATTCTAATTATTCTCTATAAAATTACTTTGTATAATCAAATTCTGTAAAATCTAAAGCAAACAAGAACAAGGCTTTAATTCTATATATATATATATATATATATATATATATATATTAAAAAAAGTGGATACTTCTCTGTTAATTTATAATTAGTGTTGAGTAATGACAATATTGGTAGTTTAAATCAAATTTACAATTGGCATAAAACTACGAGTGATATTTAAATAACAATAAAAAGTGTAGGAAACATAGAAAAGATCAAAGGATAGCAAATTCAAAGTTGAAACTTCAAAAAGAAAAAAAGCAAGAAAAATGCTCCAAATGCCAAACATTCAAATGCCTAAGCATTTGCCCTAATAATATGGGCCAATGCCATTGACTCTTGCGTCTTATTGATTTCTCGTACTAGGCATAATGTGACCATAATTCAGGGGAAAACATTCTCTCTTTTTTATTCACGATAAAGAAACAAACACTTTTTTATTCCCAATATAGTGACCACACTTTGACACAATTTTAAGATCTGAAAAATATTGGAACTTATGAAGCTTCTCTTAAAAAAAAAAAATACTACAAATCACTTGAACTACTAAATGCGACTTATACTGAAGAATTACAAATTCCATCACAAAATTGGGAATCTCTTGAAACACAGACGCTAGTAGTAGATCCTTTTCTACAGTTAGGTACCAGAGACTGAATTGTGTCTGGATAGTCAAATAGTTATTTGGAAAAATCTTTGCAGTACCTTTTTAACTACAACTTTATTCTTTTAACTACCTTTTCTATGTCATATAGGTCTAATGTCAAAAACAATCTGCATAATTATTCTTTTATATATAAAAAGAACAGTTGCAAAAGCACTCGATAGAGAGATGTGACCATGCTACTATCTGGATATAACAAGTGAAATTCTGCAACTAATAACAAAATTAAGCTATGTGGTTACCATAATAGCATAATAAACAACCTCCTATGATGTTTACAATTCAAGTCAAAGACAAGTTAGTTGGAAACTTTTAATTTAAAGCATTGAAGATTAGGGGCATTTCCCTCAAAAAATATGTGAAGAAATAAAAACATCATGGTCAATTGAAGTATAAGGAAATTCTTGATCCCGCTCTATGGTTATCAGATACAGTCCACACTTGGAAAGAAAATTAAAGACTAATTTCATTATACACCCCTAATGTCCAATTCTCACTTTCCACCCGTAATTGTAGCGTTGGACAAGTAAGTCTCATGGCATCCTAGGCTTGGGAATTCATTAGTGTTTATTTTACGTATTTTCATGTGTGTTTTTGGTATGTTTGTAGGAGGAAGTATTGTGTTTTACTTCCTATGTAACGCATATTTCCTCAAGTGCTTAAATTATGGCCAAACCATGTAATTGAGCGGTTTAATGCTTGTTGAAGTTGAATTCAAAAAAAGGAAAGGATCGAAGGTGTGCAAATATCAGAAAAACAGGAGAAGTTGATCCGAGTTCAGATTTGAATAGAAACCCTTGGATCTGACTTTGGATAAACTTCTGTAGCTAGAGACTTTATCCAAGAGGAGGATCTGAGCTCGGTTCTACCTATTACAGGTCTCAAATCTTGCTATGAAGTGAACATAAAAATAGAAAAAAAATGAGATCCAAGGGGTATTTTGAGAAATTCACCCTCGGATCATACCCTCGGATTTCAAGTACGGCTGCAATTTGCTCATCAATTTGTTCTGCATTCACAGAGCTTTTCTAGCTATTCCTTAACTCAAACTTTCAGCTGTAGCTGAAAGGAAAAGTATGGAGATTTGGAGAAACATCTTTTGGTGAATTCAAGAGACAATTTTGCCAACTAAAACAACTCATTTGTGGCTTGAATTCTTCCATAAATAGAGCTCTTGTAGAACTTGTTTGACCACTTTAGAAGGCTAGAAACACTACCAAAATGTACTCCTCATTAGTTTTTCTTAGTTTATTAGTTTAGTTCATTAGTATAGTATACTTAGTGTAATTTATCATTTTTGTACTTATAGTTAGATTTGGATGAAGAATTGAGGAGCAAAGATAGAGAGTTAGAGCTCATATGACAAGGGTAACCTCTCTCTTATCACTTTCTCTTTTATATTTGATTTCATTAATGAGCACGGAGTGTGCATATAACGATTATGCTCAATCTACAGTTAAGTTTTAAATTTATGCTAAATACCTCACACGCGATTTTCTTCAAGTATACAGGTTGTGATTGAGTCTAGGGTATTAAGAGTTGAACCCACGGGGAAGATTGTTAATTACCGATGGTTTTCAAACTTCTTTACTATTTCGACTATCACAAGCGCAAGAAATTAAATTTACACTATAAACATGAGATAAAAGTAATACAAATAATAATAGAAAACTCCTAAAGGTATGAAATTCCTTACTACCCTTACAAATGAAATTACTGGTTAAGTAAATGTTATTATCTTGGTTAGTTATGGTATAATTTCCTAATGTATGTGAAATCTACTCTCGTAGTGAATCAACTATACTTGTAATTAAACCATACCTACTCTCGCTGTTATGAAATTAATTACAAGCTTATTTTCTCTATAAAATTACATGAAACAAGTCATAAAACTACAAAAGTGTACCTCCACTCTTGTGAGTGTACTCCCTAGATTTAGCACTTCCTTAAACAAGTGTTAAATCTCAATTCTCATTACAATTTTAACACCTTAAAATTATCACAATTATTAGTGGTTGGTTAAACATGATTAGAGGAGCAAAATTGATAAATAATGTACTCAAAATAATATCATCAAATAATCAAATAAATATCACTAATAAGATATAGAAAGTTAATTTATAACTCTAGTTATAAACTTTAGCAATAGATGTTGAAACACAAACAGGGTTCAGAGTTTAAACATTTCAGCCAGCATGGCCACATTGTTAATTTGAATAATGCGTATTGTGAGTGAGCAATTAGAGGTGGAAGGGATGGATTTCAGTAAAGATATGCTAGACTATTTATAGAGTCTCTCAAAGTCCTACTACACAGTAGATTTTTAGTGGCATCGTTACACGGTTAGGCAGGCCACATGCGTGGGACATGTCACATTCATCATATGCATTTGTCACACAAAAAAGCAATTAGATGAATACATATAACTTTAGATAAAGTTTCAGCAGGAATTTATAACAATTTGAGGTTGTTATGCAAAAACAAGTTTTTTTTTTTTTTGACACTCTGAACCAATCATAGATTACAGAACACAGTTTCTCTGGCCATTAACTGACCAAACCAGCAGAAGTTCATGTTTCAAAGTCATGGAACTTTAAACACTTATTAATGACTGTATTTCGTACATAAAAAGCTCTAAAAGTGCAGAACAAGGAGCTACTCAAAGATCTCCATGCCCTGTTAAAGCCGGAAGCATTTTCTCATAGTCTCCAGAAGTGTCTCCAGCAATTGCACGGTCCAGGGGGACACTGTTCCTTTTATGATACTCTTCTTAGACATGCTGCAAGTCAACCTCAGCTCGAGTAGTCACAACACGAGTGAGAGCCCATTCATCAGTACCCACTCTGTTGATGGCCAATCTAAGAACCTTCTCGAAGTATCTCTCGGGACTCGTCAGGCACTTTATTGTTGCTGTAAGTAATTTGAGGTACTCATCTTTAGGATCATCTTTCAGATTCTTGTTGATAGCATTCCCAAACTCATTATACTGGTTGAGAGTTGCATTGAGCTGTGCCTTGCTCCTTGTAGTCAAAGTCCTGATAATCTCCTCATTATTGTAAGCCTTTTCAGATATCTTCTCGTGAAGTAGCTTAGCTTCTGATTTTGCTAAAGTCATGTTGACGTCATCTCCTTCATATCTGAATGCAGTCACTAGGGGGACCAAAAGCTTACGGAATTCCCCAGCTGTATGGTATGCAACATCTTCCTCAATGGATCTCTTGTAACGAGCATGATAGGCCTGCCTCGCCTTGAAGAGATCTTGTGAAGATCTGGTACAAGCGATTTCCATGATAACCCAATTACTAGCAGTCAACCTCTTTGTAGCTTCATAAGCCAAAAGCGCATCACGCTCAGCTGGATCAAGTGTCCATAGCAGTACTGCACGCTGAAAGTCACTAGAAAGTTCAGCGTCCAAATCTTTCAGAAGATCGTCTCCATAAGTTGCAGTATGTACTTCCCGAATCAACTTATGCTGTGCTGCATTTCGGTGAGTCAGGATCTGGATAATTAGGGCCTCGTTTGTTCCCCATCCTGCAAAAGCTTTCCTAAGCTGCTCACAATCCTCATCTGCAGGAGGTACAGATGCAGGAACTCGCAATGTAGCCATTCAGGTTCTTTTGTGTGTCTGTTATTGTAGTATTATTTACTTGAGAATACTGCAGTTTAATCACTGTTCAATGATTAAGTCTCAGTTCTCTTTTCATCTAATGATCTACGCTCAAGAATGGGTGCCACCTTGCACTTCATTCGCAATCACAACAATTTGAGTTAAGAATCTCCAATGGATAAAAAAAAATATTCGACTTAAAGAGCACACGAGTAAACTTTCTTCTCTAATGCACTTATACCGTATCATAGGAACAAAAGAAGACATGAATTGCATAAAACCAAAACCCTGTATTAATGAAGCTAGAGAATGTATGAACCACAACTACTTGCATTATTGCAAAGCCCGGACATCGAGACGTACAGATGAGAAATACTAAAAAATGTAATCTAATCAAGGCCTAAAATAGACTATAACTATCATAGGCATTTGTCCCACTTCATTCAATAGAGAGAAACCAAACTTTCCTTTAGAATTACGAGTTGTAGGTAAAATCCTTTAATATCATATTTCTTCAACTTGGAATCATTTTGGATACTAAATGAAACCAACTGCTCGCCGCAACAATCTGCAAGGAGTTTGTCATTGTTCCAAAAAGATAGTACGCACTGGATTCCTGAGAAAGGTCCCAAGAAAAATTTCTTTACCCAAGACTCCTCAACACCGTATTCCATCATTGTCCATATCTCAATGTACTGTTCTGACATGTCAAACAATTCACTATCTAACAATCTGCCTCCTTTTGAGAATAAAATCAACGCCATGGAATCATCTAAAACAACAAGACTGTGCTCTACCCACCGTGGTTCTGCTTGTTCTCCTAGCCAGCCATTAGGATACTTGATCTCTTTGAATACCTCAGCTCCCATCTCAAACGAAAGAATATGAGGGCTAGATTCCGGGCCTGCGCTCCAATGGAAAAATCCGTTGAAAAGTAGGTCGAAACAATCTCGAAGTATAACTGGTGGCAGAATGGCATCCACTTGTCTCCAAGAATCAGTACTCAAGTTGTATATCTCAGCTCGAAAATCATAAAGGGAGGATTCAAAAATTCTGACGACCTTGTAGTCGTCAATAGTGCTGTCAAACCCCAACCCCACAACATGTGTCTGTCGGAGGAATCCTCCTGGGCTGCCAAAGGAACTCTGAGGAAGTGTTCGAAATTTTCGCGTCATTGGATTACACAAATGTATTCCTTCATCAAAATCCCTGAGGCAAACTATCCCATTGCAGGGGCCAATTAGCTGCAAGGGATTCGAATAATCAAGTTCAGGCAGCTCCAATTCAGGGGCTGCAGCCAGAAGAGATTCATCGGCTGGAGAATGGAATGACAACACATTTTTATTATCTTCTCTGAAACGCTTGACGATTATGAACTCCTTGCGTTGGGCAAGGCAGAGATGCATATTGATGAAGCGACGACTATTGATCAAATCACGCCAACCTCTACAAACACAGTTGAATTTGATCAATGATTTGACGGGCAACCTCAGCAAGATCTCCATAACGATGTCTTCATTTAGATTTATCTCAGTTGCGCCCTCCATTTTTATTCGCTTGGTGAATGGCACAAGTGATAAGACTAATAATCTGCTACCTTCCCGGTTTCTTTCTAGTCACGTTGGTTTTTGCTCTTAGTAAATGGTGGGTCTTATGGAAAGCTTTTCAAAAAGTCATGAGGGGCCTAGAATGGTTGTAGATTGTGCATTTATGATGAGTGTAGTAGATTTTGGCTCGGAGAGTTTGTTGATGTGATAAATGCTTGTTGCCGGATTAGCCTCTTCTCCGTTACATTCGTCCCTCCATGGATTTATGCCGCTCGTATTACCAAATATCAAAGGCATAGATTGTCACGTGTGAGACAGAGAGCAATAAAAAATTTTAAAGTGAATCTTGAGGGAAAAGTTTTGACTCAAAATTTTGAACATAATTCACAGATTGATTTATGTATTAAGTGGTGAATTAAATAAGTTCTTAGTAAATTTAATCTTCCGCTTGAAGTGGAGTTATTAAATAGGCTCTAAGTTTCTTAGGTTTAATCAAACAAGCTCTAGAAAAATCATTTCATCTTTAATTAATTTGATCTATCAAAAGATTGAGAAAAACTTAATAAATTTCCTCCCTTTTTTCTCATAAGATATGTTTCCATTCTTCAACTTCTTCCTTGCGGACTAGATTTTGGTCAACAAAATTTTGACGCTTCAATAATTTCATTCTAATTGTATAATGTTTTGGACCGTATGGAGTTGTCACTCACATACAACTGAGGAAAATTTATTCCTTAATATAAACATACCAACATCAAGTCAAAGACAGGTTGGTTGGAAACCTTTTATTAAAAAGATTGAAGATTAGGGGCATTCCCCTCAAAAAATATGTGAAGAAATAAAAACATCGTGGTCAATTGAAGTATAATAAAATTCTTGATCCCAATTTATGGTTATCACAAACAAGCCCACACTTGGGAAGAAAATTAAAGACTAATTTCATTATGCACCCACTAATTTCCAATTCTCACTTTCCACCGGTAATTGTAGTGTTGCACCCTATGCTTGGGAATTCATCCGACTTTGAACCTTTAGTGAACCATTTTGATAATACAGACTGCACATCATGATCTTTAGCAAGGAAATCAAATTCACCTTCAACCCTTAAATTCTTCCAATCTTATCTTTGAACCCCAAACTCTATATTTTTGCCCTAATTTTGTTTTAATTTCCTTACGTATTTCTTAAATATGTAATAGGCGTGCATAAATGTTTCCTTCGTATTTGACACAATTCACGGCCTTCAAATTTATAAAATTGATTTTCTAATATTTGTACCTCTATAATTGCATGAATACTAAATTATAAAAGGCTAATGCATATATCTAAGTGCGGGATGTGCATGGGTTAGCGTAAGTTTTAATAGAAAGCAGAAATTTGTCTACAAGCAAGCTATTTACCAGATATAGACATTCAATTCATATTTCGTAGTTCAAAATTAAATGAAAACATGCTAGTACATTTTCAACCAACATATTTTTAAAATTTTCTTTAAAAGAAAAGGGGCAGGATTTTAAGAAGTTGGAGAATTAAACTCAAAACCTCTAATTCTTGAAATATCAACTTTAAATAAATACTACACCTAGGCCTGCTCGGCTCAACTAATACATATAGTCCATTATGGCTAGCATAAGTTATATGTTGGTTAAAAGCACAATGACTATAATGTTCAAAGCCAAATCATGATTATATACAAGTTGTTTATTATTTAGGGTTAATTCCACTTTGTTCCCCCAAACTTTGACCGATAACCCATTTCAGTCCTTGAACTTCAAAATGGGACACTTAAATCCCTAAACTTATAAATATCTCCCAATTAAGGAAAATTGTTGACAAAATCCTGAATATCGTTGGTGGTCGAAGAGCGTGGCAAACACCAGCCTTTGACCGAGGGCAACAATGAAAACCCCATCCAGCCTTCTCCAATATTCACAAACCCCTTTTTCTTCTTCTTCTTCTTCTTCTTTATAATCAACAATCTCTCCGTCCAATATGGCTCCTAACCCCAGTTCTTTCCTCGGCCCACCCGAGATTTACCTCCACCTCTCACCACACTTCCCCTGCCTTCCTCCTCCTCTACCAAATCCGACCCCTTCATGGACCTTATGGTTGCCAACTTTAACACCCTCACCACCCTCCCTAACAGCCCCCCTATGGCCTTCACCGAAAATAACTCGGCAACCTTTCTTTCCAGCGGCAACGCTTGTTTGGATTTTTTCTTTCACGTGGTTCCCAATACCCCGCCAGAGTCCCTCACCCAATGCCTTCAACTCGCCTGGGATTTCGATCCCTTGACAACCCTTAAGCTGACTTGCAATCTTCAAGGCGTCCGCGGCACTGGAAAATTTGACAAAATGCTAAAAAGATTTGCCCTAAAACCCTAGCTTGCAACGTGCCCGCCCTTGCTGATTTTGGCTACTTTAAAGATTTGCATGAGATTCTTTATAGGCTTCTCGAAGGAGCCAATATGCAAAAAAGGACAAGATACACGCGGAGAAGTAAAACAGGGAGGAGGGGATTTGGGTCATGCACCGGGAGGAAAAGAAGATGGCTTCCAATGTTTGGCAACAGAGGAGGAGGAGGAGGAAGGACAAGGGCTGCCCCCTTTTCCATGAAGCCCAAGAGGAGTGGGAACAAGAAGGGCGCCCCTCCCAGTGAGGTTAGAATTCTAGCTAATCTGCAACAAGTTGAGATGCAGAAACAGATGGCTAGGAATCGAAGATAGGAGAAGAAGATTAAGCAGGCCAAAAAGGCCGTTGAAAGGTATTGCCGCGACCCAGATTACAGATTCTGCTGCTGGGGCATTGTTGCCACATGAGGTTATTGCGGCTTTAAATGATGGCGACAGTGGTGAAGTTGCTGAGTTGCAATGGCGGAGAATGGTGGAGGATTTGGCCAATAAGGGAAAATTGAAAAACTGCCTTGCAATCTGCGACGTTTCGGGTAGCATGTCCGGGACACCCATGAAGGTATCTGTGGCATTGGGGGTTTTGGTTTCTGAGCTAAGTGAAGAACCATGGAAAGGAAAGCTCATAACATTCGCGCAAATCCCAAGCTTCAGAAGGTTGAAGGGGAGGATTTGAGATCCAAGACGGATTTCGTGAGGCATATGGAGTGGGGGATGAACCCAGAGGCCATCATGGAGGCTGCAATTTTTGGTGAGGAGTATAAGAAGCTAGTGGTGCTGGATTGAGATGGGCTGCTATGGAAAATATATTAGTATTAAATAGCAGTAGTTACTTTTTCGACACGTGTACAAATTTTTAGTAACAACATTCCCCAATCTTCATTAACGGAACGTGTTTCCCACGCTCTTCGTCCACCAACGGCATTCAAGATTCTGTCAACAATTTTCCTTAATTGGGAGATATTTATAAGTTTAGGGACTTAAGTGTTCCATTTTGAAGTTGAGAGACTGAAGTGGGTTATCGGCCAAAGTTTGGGGAGACAAAGTGGAATTAACCCTATTATTTATGCATTGTTTTTAATCTTGATGTAATCTAGAAGATATTCCTCCCTAATTTTATGATCTCATTCAAAACCATATTCTTTTTTTTAAAAGTAAAACCTCGTAAATAGGGAAGGGATGCTAGCCCTCCTCGTGTGAGAAATTTATTTCAATAGACTTCTATTTTGAAAGCAAAATACCAAGCTCAATATTATGGAAATATCTTTAAAAATCATAGATTAGCCATAAGGTTTCAATGTTGAACAAATTTTTTAATTTTTTTAATGCTTTTTTTACCCTTCCATCCCTCCCTACTTTCAACTGTTAGATATAGGATTCATATCTTGAATTTACCAGTAGAGAAGATTCTAAAATGTTTTAAAATTTAAACAATCATATAATTGAAATAAAAAATCTAAATTGTTAACTAGACTCCAACATTTTAGTATGCGTCATGCATGCATATGCATACATACATAAATAGATGTTGTACACACCAATGATGGTTTCATGAACCGCCTATTAGAATCGAACTCAAGCGACATATGATACATTATTTCTTCATCTAGTAAAACCTGTTAATGATATGTTTCTATCTTAATAGGTTTGTCACTGCTGAGCAAAAATGAAACCTCAAATCTTAACATCTTGTCAAGTAAAGCTCTTCTTTTCATATTTTAACCTCAAAATTGCCCTAATGAATTTCTTGCAGACTGAAAAACTATAGACAAACTTTGTTTGTTAGGTTTTTCCTTTCTTTGCACAAAGTGATTTATTTTTCTTTTTTTTTCCTCAAAAGGGACTATAAATCTTACAAGGGAAAAGTGTAGGACTTGAGAGTCGAAGCAAATATATACATGTTGAGAACCTGTACCGATTCCAAGACAACAACAAATTTCACTACCAGGTTAGTTCTTACAAAACTTTATAGATTCTTCTTAATCTTTTGTGATTTCTTAAAATTTAAAAGGATAGAGGTAAAAGAATTATTTCTCTATGGGGCAATGCAAAGAATGAAATGGAATTTCATAAAAATTAGTGGAATAGTGTAAAAGGTAAATAGAACTTTAGAAATCTATGTCTTCTCCAATTCCCACTTTCACGTTCTTACCCCTGTAAGGAAAACAAATTTATGGAATGAGTTAGAAGCCCAGTGAAGTTCCAAGAAAACATGCAAGTAAACTAGTAGGCATGATATAATGTATAGCAAAACAGGTAACCAGATTGATTATGCAATAATGTATAGTAGCGATCACATTCCTATCAAAGGATATAGTCTGTTCTCAGAAGCAGGTGCCATGGCAGCTTGTCCAAGGTCCGTTGACACTCCGTCAACCATGGAATTATAATGTCCGTAGATCACCACTAAACATTCATCTCCGTCCACTGATCATCCCCCTACCGGGTTCGAATGCCAGTCAAGTAACCATGGTTCATCAATCTCCTCAACCAAGCCTTTTGCTGGCTCAATTCGACCAACTAATTATGGGATGGACTTACAGTCCCAAGTATTCAAGTATTCATGATTTGAGCCCCAAGTATTCAAGTATTCATGAGTGAAGTCGTTGGCTGTGACCCAATGCTCACACAAGTAAAGATTGGAGACATTAGCTGTCACCTAAAGCTCCGTATTCAAGCATGCCACGAGTTCAAGTCATGAATTCAAGTCACAAGTAAACAGGTTAAGAACTTCGTCTTTTACCCAAGGTTGCTCAGCTTACCCGACCATCCTAAGGCTTGTCTCAAATAAGAGGTCCAATAAGGACTCAATTTAGCCGTTACCGACCTACATTCATGCATACACATGAGTAACCCAAATTCCTATCTATCCGACGTCTCGGATAAGGGTCCAAGGGCCCAGTTCAACTGCTGCAAGAAGATATACAGCCAGTCTACAATCATGTACATGTACATGTAGGTCCACACACAAGATCAAGTCTTTCAAGTCCAAATACAGGTCACTTGAAAATCAAATTGCTTGTATATGCATGAACAAGATATCAAAAGTTTAGTCGAGTTAGATCAAGTGTGATAAAGTACACACACGCTTAAGAAATGACAAATCAAATGCCTAACAATTTTAGCAATAAGTAGCATGGAACATGCAGTTGGAACACTCACCAGTTCAAAGCAGAGCACATTAAATGTTTTTCTCTGGGTAACTCTTGTATTCACCGTCAAACCCTAAGATCAACCAAGATAAAAGATAGTTATGGTCCAACCATCCAAAAATTAGGTGAACGAAGTTCACATTTTAGACTCAACTATGGGTCATATACCTATCTAAGTTGACCTCTCAAAACACAAGGGTTCAAAGACAAATTTGAAAGTGCAATTCAAGGAAAATTCAAGTACATACTAGGGCAATAATTCAAGTATGATTTTGGAGTAAAAGAAAAGCATTTGGACCCAAGGAATATGAGCAACCAAAGAGTTCCACATTTCATTTCATTGTTAGAAATTTCCAACAGTAAGACAGTGAAGAAGCCAAGGTGGTTCACCTTTTTAAGCTATTAGATTCGCTCCAATTCAATGCACCATTGTAGTTCAAGGTTCTAGCAAGTGATATGAACAAGATTGAATCCAAAAGACCCCAAAACGAAAGGACTTTAAGGCTAAACACAGCCGGGTACGCAGCTAATGCTTCATCGGACCGGTTATCAATCTAGTATATAGTTCATCAATCATTTTATCCTCAGTTCAGCCCCACTAATCGAATTCTTACCAAAGCAAACTTTCATACAACTGTAAGTACAGCACACAAGGTACATAACATGATCCTTCAGTCGATTTCCACCAAAATATCCAGGTCAAGCTAGAAGATTCATCATTGGCTAAGCTGCAAATTTTCTAGCCACATAAATCAAGATTTTCACCATAAAAACTCACATGCTTGCTAAGATTGAAGTGTTTTAAGATTATGGAGTCAAGATATGCCAATTTACAGCCAAAGTTTTGGATACAAAGTTGGAAAAATCTCAACTTCTCTCCCATAGGTACCAATAAACAAATTCTAGCAAGCATCATTCCTTTGGAAAAATCATAACTTGAGTGATAAATGTCAAAAACTCATACAACTTGGCCCATTAAAAACTAGACTTGAAAAACAATCTTTAGAAGATACCTCAAAGAGATTCAATTCATAAATTGATCTAAATTGAGCCGTAATCTACTACAACATTCCAGTTTTTACTTGTGCAGGACAGAATTTTTAGTCAAATTTGCCGATTTTCTGGTATTTATAGAAATTGAACCAAACTCTAAATTTTATACCGTAGGAAGCACTATGAGTCTAGTTTAAAACTCAAAAACAGAACTCAATTCCAACTTTTCTATACAATGTTATAGCCAATTCCCCAAAGCTGTGTAGAGCTTACTGCAAAAATTTCTAAATTGCTAACAACTTGAGAAAATGAAAATTTTCCTAACAAAATCTCACCCCCCCCTCGACTCAAATTCAACATACATATGAAAAATAAGGTTCAAAAAAGTATCTTAAGCAAAAATCTTATCAAAATTACCATAAAATTCTGGAAAGTAAAGCTGAAAAATCTCTCTCTCCTAATCGGCCAACTCTAGCAGAAATTTCAGCAAATTTCCCCCAAATTTTTCCAACAAAGCTTCGAACTTCCAACCTTAATTTCATGGCAAATACATAATATATCTTATCCAACGTGTCATGAGTTATATAGTAGGTATTCTTAGTAAAGAATTTCATCACAATTGCAAACATAATAGTTTACCCTAGACTGTCACTTCATGCATCAAAATCAACCATCAATAGCTTAGAAAGCAAACAAAGTCTTCCATAAAGTTTTTTCCTTTTTGCTGATAAAACTTCATATGCTAAGTATAGGAAAAGAAAGATAGATTATGTAGCAAATATACCTCTTGTTTCCCACAAACTCAAGATGAAATGCAACCAAGAAGTACTCAGAGTTTCTTCCTCCAAGAACTCTTCCAATAGCGTCCTCCCAAGCTTGATTCAAGATTTGATGGAGTAGATTTAGGTTTCTCTCTTGTTTTCTCACTAAGTAGGCAAGGAATCAAGGATAGGAATGGAGTTGTTTTCTCTCCCTTTTCTCCCTAAATTTCGTCCAGCTTAGGCACAAGAAAAAGAAGTGTTTGTCTTGTGAAATGAAAGCTTAGTTAGAAGAGAATTAGTCTTGGTCTGGGTCAATCCTAGTTAGATGATTGGCAAGTGGCAAGAAACCAAGTGATATCTATCTAATTACCTCCAAATATCTCTCTTTCTCCTAATTATCTAATAACACCGCTATTCCAACAATTTCATTTGCACAAAACTCCCTCTAATCCTCCAAATTTATCGCACATACCTCACTAGTCAATCACACTAGTACCATGCACTATGAAATTTAACATGCATCAAATTAAACATGCGCCAAGGTAAATAAAGTAATAGGGTTAGAAACATACCTCAATCACCAAAGTAACCACAAATTCAAGGCAAGCAAGGAAAAACAAGATAAGAGATAAGAACCTAATTTGCGGGGCCTCACACTTTCAATTTGGAGTTGCTTGGAGCTAAATTTTTGGGGATTCTTGCATTATTTGGCTTGCGTTTCATCACTCTACAAGTTTCAAGTAAGTTTCTTGACTTTATTTGTCTTATTCAAATTTCACCATGGTTGAATTTTCTTGAATTTTTGGACGAATTTCTTGGTGAATTTTGTAGTTTTTTAGATGCTTAGTTGAGCTTATTCAACTTCCATAAGCATGCAATGTGAGGAATTAAGAAAAATGCCATTTCTCGAATTATTTGATAAATAGGCAATTTTCATGAGGAATGTGTTTAGTTTCATTATACTTATTGATGGCCTTATATAGCATTTTTTATGATGTATAAGTGCTTCCTTTTAATATATTAAACTCATTGTGAATTGTGAGGTTGAGGTATAATGATAAATGCAAATTTAAAGGACCTCTGGAGCTCATAAATTTGTCTTGATTATGATGTTTTGAGGACATAATGCATATTTGGAGTTATTTAGGTTATGTGGTGCTGATTTTGCTTTTGGGAAAGGCTTTTTTCTTGATTTGTGGGATTTTCTTGGTATTGAGGTTGTGATAAAATTAATGCCGAATGTTGTCATTAGTTGCCCAAATAGTTACATGCATTGCTTCAAGATATTTTTATGTCTACCTAAGAACTTTACATGTTTTGTTGCTTTATCAATTAGTTCACTTTTGGCATTTTAGGGATCATAGGAGAGATGATCACCGTGGCCATTCTTGAATTTGATCTTTCATTGTTCATGCGTGACCTAGTTGTTGTTTGTCATTTGTTTTGTATATTTTCTTAGTTGGTGTGATTTGAACTAGTGTACCTCACTTTAGTTGAACTTTGTTTTTTTTTTCTTTTCTTTTGTATTTAAAGCTAGGGAAGACATCCTCGCATAGTCTTGATCATCAATGGCTCCAAACAAGGCAAGTATTGCTTTCTCCTTTATCTTTTTCCTATTCTTCACATTGAAAGCAATGTGAATTTTAAGTGTGGGGGAGGCGAATAGGTGACTTTGAATTTTTGTGGCCTTGCAATGATGATTGTTGACTGGAATTATATTGGAGATGTTGGAATGTATTTTGGAAATTTTGCCTTGTGGAAAATTTTTTGAAATTTGGGTTTGTTGGTAGGGAATAGTTATAAGGGGAAATTCTATCAACATTTTTTCAAAATCTTTTCCAAAATCCCACTATGGCCCAAAACGTTTGGCTGATGTCAACAAAATTTTACTCTCAAGAAGTTAACTCCCCTACTTGTTGGATGTTGGAACATGCTTTTGAATGATTTATTTTCCATGTAACTTGGAATTAGTTATTATGTGGTTAGGATTTTTGCATTTTAAAAAGTATATTTGGTAAAGTAGGGAGAATTATGCTTATATTTGTATGGTTAATAAGATTTCTCTCTTTTACTTAAATTTACAACTAAGTAATTGATACAATCAATTAAGTGATACTCTTTCTACTCTATATATATTGTTCTAAGAGGGATTGTATATCTTTAGAAAAAGCAAAAAAAGATAGAGTGTGTGAAATAAGAGTTTTACTCCAATGATTCTTGTATTGAATAACTGGGAGTTTTCATCTAAAAATATCGATTTTCACGTGAAAAGGTACTTGAATTAGGAGTAGTTGAGTGACTTAAGTATACGAGTGCTGAATAACCAGGGGGTCCTCATTTAAAAGTTTCGATTTTCGCGTAAAAAGACATTTTCATAACTTAAGTATTTGTTAATAGTTTATGTGAATAATTCCCTCTTTAAGCTTGAGTTTTGAGGAAAAGATGATTGTAGGAGAGTGTTAACTGTCTTTTTACTATATGAGTTGCTTATTTGTGGAGTTAAGTTAGGGTGAGAGATTGAATTTTACATGGCTAAATTTGAGTATAATTGTCTCTCCTTTACTAGATATTATAAGTATTTAGTGTAATTTGAATGACTACATAATGGCTAATTACTAAGTTATGGGATTTGATTTGAAAAGGCATATTATTTGGTTAGGCACTTGGATCATTGGTTGTGTTGTTGTTGATATTGCTTAAGGACAAGCAATGATTCAAGTGTGAGGGAGTTGATAATGGCTAAATTTGTAATATTTTTTAATATATTTCATATTGTTTTTTAGTCGATTTGTAAGATTAATTGGTGTAAATTGTCCATTTTATGTCACTGATTTGCAACTTAAGTTGGTAAATGAATTAGTTGTGATTTTGTCATTTTACTTGCAAAATCTCTTTGTTTTGTAGGTAAAATGATCAAATTCAATTGGAAGCAAAAAAGCGATGATGAAAAGTTTGAAAAGTCACAACAATGGCTAAAAGAAGTAGTATAAGTCAAGGATGAAAAGCAAAAATTTTTTTTTGAAAAATAGAAACCCTTGAGGGATTCTTAGTGGTTTCTACCAGAGATTGTTGAAAAATAGAAGCACCTTTGTAAGCACGTCTCCCATAGATTTTTTTCCCCTTGAATTCGTAAGCACATCTGCAAAGCTGCTCTTTCCATCACTGATTTACCCATAATTTCTCTAATATTAGTAATAAATGCTTGATGTGAGAACAATGCAATGGACACGAAAAACTTCTACTGAGAATAAGCAAACCCAAGTGAACAGGAAGAACAAAAGATGTGGTAGAACATTTCCAAACAAGACCATAAATGGAAAAAGGGTAAAAAAAAAAGGTACCACATTTTTCTTTAGTCCTCCAACTTAACATCGCCAAAGCTCTTTTGTGCTTTATCAATCTATATACAATTTGTGAAACTATTATATTGTCTAATTTAGACTTTTTACAACCCAATTATTTCAAGTTCTCTATGTTAACCAAGTGCAGAATATATTTTAGCACATATTAAATGATCTTGGCATTCTACTGGATGAGATACCAATTCCACTTCATCCAATGTGATATTCAAATTCATTCTCCATTCTTGCACCTATTTTCATTCCCTGCAAAATCAACTTGGGTCAAAACCTTGCTTAATATCACTAATTCTATATGACAAAGGGACAATGAATAGGAAAAGAAAAGATATTTGAATCCATTACTGATAGAAGTCAGAAACTCCACTTATAAAACTTCAATAATTAAGAATAGAGTTCTTATAAAAGTATGATGCATTACCAGAAAGATAAGGAACTGACAGGTGGTTAGGTTAGAAATTTAGAAAACCAAGGCCAAGAAAACAAGTGGAAGAAATCATCCATATATCATATAATCAATCCACTTATACTTGACCATAGAACAACTGGATGATAGGCGCAATTTTTTCTTGTTCACAATTTGTCAATAACCATACATCTATGAAGATGGATAGGCACCTAGAACTGTAATAAGTTTTAAGATTGATGGCCCTATCTATATCTTGGAATTAATGTAAAACATCTATTTCTAAATTTTAGAAGTTATCATGTAACTTTCCCTAAATTATCAAATCATGAAACAGACCAAACTAATTATACAGTCCATGGGGAGAACCTAAAAATAGCAACAACATCAACTATACTTCAAATTAAATTAGCCATAGGTCAATTACTAAATCTAGAATTCTCTTGTACTGCTAAATAAAAACATGCCAGTAAACTTGACCAAAAGCTAAAAGAAATCTCACAAAATTTCAAAAAATTGCAGGCATGTAACCATGAAACACGAAGAAATCAGAAAGCATACCCCATTGAGTTTAGTAGAAAAAGATCAGCCTGCTTCCAAAAAAAAGAGATGCATGATACATTTTGATAGCTTGGAATGCTTTAGATAGGTCAAAGAATATGCAGCTAAAAGTAATTCATAGTTTTTCTTCAATGAAGTTGCTTTTAAATTTGGCTATGGTCTAAAATTATACAATTACATAATGGATCAAGGGCAGAGTCAACGAGAGTTAATCATTGACAACAGTATATTTTACATGTTTTTAAGTATATTTTATTAGTTAATTTGGGGTTGTTTTATCTAGTTTTATAACTAATTAACTAGGGTTTTGGTAAAATATACATTTTGTGATTTAAATGGCAAAAATTGCATTTCTATGGATTTTAATGGTAAAAACTTCATTTTTTTGCAGGTTTCGTAATTCGATCATCAAACGAAATGAATTGAGAAGATAATTGGATGATAATTGGTGATTGGAGGAGGGTAAAAGGAGACATGAAGTGCAAAGAATCCAAAAGAAGAAATGCATGTGTAGGCAGCTTGGACACCTTATTGTATTTCGGCTATATCTTAGCCACAATGATCGAATCAAGATGATCTTTATACCATTTGAAGCTAAGAGATAGATCAACATTTGATATGAAGACATTGAAGTCTAACTCAGTTTTTTTCCTGGTCAAAAAGTCAAAACACAGAAACTTATTTGTATGGTCGAGAGCTGAAATAGGAGATTGACCAGTTGATGGTACTTTGGCCATATCTCCGTCCACAAAGTTCTAAATTGGATGATTCTTGAAGAATGGGAAAGCTAACTCAAGGGGCTACAACTTTCATGTTTTGTAAAAGAGCTATTTCGGCCTCCATCATAGGGAAAATAGCAGTTGAAACGAGGCCAAATTCACAAAGTGAATATGCGACTTTAGAATACGTGGGTTGTAGTTGCATATTCTGTAGTCATGTATTGTAGCTTGATTTTTGCAACTTTTTAGCCACTTGCCTTGTTTTCACACTACTTTCCAGCTATAGTTGTTGAGAGAATTTCAGCTGCACATGCTTCTGATGCAAAAAGGAAGAGAAAAGCAGCTTTATGTCTTGTCTAAAAACCACCTTTTTGACTCTCTTAATACTTGAAATGTTAGAATCATTAGAAGAGAGGAGTAGAACATATGAGAAGTAGCTCATATCATTTTTTAGCATTAGAACTGAGAAATTATTCTTGTCTTGTTCTCTCTAGTTAGCACTTTTTGTGAGAACAATTGGAGATTTCATTGTACACCATTTTGTTGAAGGAATTGAAGATTATTGGGAGTTTCTTCATTTCTTTGGCTAAACTTTCTTTATCTATCTATTACTTGTGATTTATGATGTGTTCATGCAATGAAACTATGAATTGACTTGTTATATCTTACATGAGTAACTAAATTTCTAGATCTAGGGAGTAGATGAACCGCATGGCTACTTGATATGAAGTGAATATGGTTCACACTTATTAAGTCTTATATTAACTTGTCTATTCGTGCATGGTTATCACTTGTTGTTGCTTGATCACTAATAACAAACTTGTAGTTGTTATTATTCAATGAAAGTTAGAAATAATGATGGAACAACACAAATAGAGCTTAAGTAGTAGACTCATGAGAATAGAGATACATTTAAGTGGATTAACTTGCATTTCATGAAGTAAACAAGAGTAGATTTAGTTATTCACCACGAGAATAGGGAAAAACTAGTCTATTCGAGGCCATTTCATCTTGAAAATGAGATATGGTAATATTGAAAATGAATCCCTAGTTAAACAAGGGTTGTAACAAGAGGTAAATCTACTCATTTGTGTCATTTATATCATAAGTGGAATCTACATCCCTAAACTCAAATATTTAGTGAATTTTCTCCATTGTGATCTTGCAAAAACTTAGTTAAAATTAGTTAGTTGGTAGTAGTTGTAACTTTTTCTGCTCAAATTGATTATTAGTCTAAATAATAGAGCATGTGAGGACCTAGTACTTGAAATATCGCTCTCCATGGGATTGACCCGATATTTGCATTAACTACTAATTTGACCTGTATCCTTGCAGTCAAAACGGGTATATTTCTGAATTAAACTTGTACTTATATCAAAAACTTGTCAAGTTTTTGGCACCATTGGCAGGAAACGGCAATATTAGGGCCTAATTAGCTTTATTAATTTAGACTTTATTTGTATTCACTAGTTAATTTGTTTATAGTTAAGATATGATTTTTATTGGTTTTTGTGAATAAATTGCTACATAATCTCTTTTATTTTTGTTTGTAGCGTATGTACCGGGCGTTACGGGTAGTAGCACCTTTTGATCTAAAAATTGAAATGATACTACGTAGACAAAGAAGGCGTATACCACAACAACAAGAAGAAGAGATTCATCCAATAGAGGGAATCGCAATAGAGCTACATTTTGAAGAAGAAATGGTGGAAAACGAAACAAATAGGTGAGCTCTAAGGGATTTCGCTCTACCAAGAATTCAAGAATCCCAAACAAGTATAGCACGGCCGATGGTAAACACTAATAATTTTGAGATTAAACCATTATTAATCCAAATGGTGCAACAATCTCAATTTGGAGGTAATGCCATAAAGGATCTAAAATGCACACTTAGCCACATTTTTGGAGATATGTGATACAATCAAAATGAATGGAGTTAGTGAGGATGCAATAAGGCTAAGGTTGTTCGCATTTTCATTGGGGGATAAGGGTAAAATTTGGTTACATTCTCATGCCCCTAACACCTTCACCACTTGAGATGATTTATTTAGGGCATTTTTGAATAAATACTTTCCAACTGGTAAAACAACTAAGTTTAGAATGGATATCACTAGTTTTAGTCAATTTAATGGTGAATCGTTGTATGAAACTTGGGAATGGTTTAGAGAATTGTTTCGGAGATGTCCACACCATGGACTTTCCAATTGGTTTATTGTGCAAACCTTCTATACGGTTTATCTTTCTCTACTAAAACTACTATCGATGCAGCAGTAGGGGGACCATTAATGGCAAAATCACCTCAAGAAACTCAAGGTTTGATTGAATAAATGGTGGCTAATAATTATCAATGGGCTAATGAAAGAGGTAATCCAAGGCGACAAGCAGGTATGATTGAAACTGATACCATCAATATGCTTAGTGCTCAAATAAATAATATGATGCAAATGTTACGTCGTCAAACCGGATGTGGTCCAAGTTCTTCTACTAATGCACATATTGTTTGTTGTTCCATATGTGGAGAAGAATGCGATTCTAATGAATGTGTTGATTTTGAACAGATTCAATTTGTTAATAATTACAATAGAAATACTCAAAACAACCCATACTCAAATACATATATTCCGGAGTAGAGAAATCATCCAAATTTTGGATGGAAAGATCAAGATAACCCTCAAAGACCAACCAACCCACCGGGATTCCAACCAAGGCAACAGCAAATAAATACTAAATTGGATTGGGAAATCGCAGTGAAGAAATTAGTCAAGGGCACTTCAGAAATATTCGAGCGAATATAGGGATGGTTAGACCAATTAACCGGAATGTATAGGAATATAGAGATTCAAATTGGTTAAATTGTCAATTCTATTAACAATAGAAACCCAAGCGAGTTGCCGAGTAAAATTGAAGTGAATCGAGAGAGCATGTCAATGCTATTACTCTTTGAAGTGGTAAAACGATCGAGGGACCTAACTTTGGCAATTCAAGTAGTGAAAAAGATAAGAAGCAAGCAATTAAAGGAGTGAAAGAAAGCCAAAATGATCATGTTGTTATTGATATTGATGTACCTTCTCCTAATTTGAACTCTTATGTGTTTCCTTTTCCTCACAAGTTGAAGAAAGATGGGAAGGATCGGATGTTTGAGAAGTTCTTCAAAATATTTAAACAATTGTTACGGGATTTTTATATAAGTACAAGTTTAAATCCAATTTATACCTGTTTTGACTGCAGTCAACTAGTAATTTAGGGCATATGCCGGGTCGATCCTGTGAGAACCCGAAAATTTCTTTAGAATTTCCTCCTTTTTTTGAACAAATTAATTTATATTTCCTTCTATGTTTCTTTACTTCATTATTTAACTATTTACTAGCCTTAAATTTCATGGTGATTTCATTAGTTGAATCAAGAGTTTTACTTTTATTTTTCAAGTTAGGGTAAGTTAGGGTTTTTGCGTATTTTGATAGTGTGATTAATTGATGAGGTGTGTGTACTCAATTTGGTTGTTAAGAGTGACTTTTAGATAAAGGAGAGTGTGGGATTAGAAGTGCTAATAATAAGCTAGTGAATCATAAGTTAAAACATTAATATGCGCGAGTTAAGGAAAATAGACTTGAACTGACGTGCACCATTTGTTACCCGGTTGAGTTCACCGGTTGAACAATATTTTCTTACCTTAATCTCCTTGATTTTATTTCATTCAATTCTTCCTAATTTGACCCTTAGACCAGCCGAAATTCTTGACTTAAAAACAAGAGGAAACTTGGTGGTGATAAGTGTTGCAATCCAAGAGAAGTTTGACTAAGAAACTTTCTTCCTTCTTATCTTTTCTCTAGCTACCATTTTTCTTCATTCCCTTCATGTCTTGGCCAAACTTGAGAGAGGAAAAACAAGAGAGGAAAACTTCAAGTTCCATCTTGATTCTTACCTTGTTTGAGTGAAGATCAACAAGAACAACAAAACTAAACCGATCAAAGTGGCAATAAAGTAGCAAGGAAGCTTGTAGTGGAGTTTCTTTGGAGAGGAAAGCCTTGGTTTTGTATTTTTCCTTGAGGTTTGAAGGTATTAAGTTAAAAAACTCTTCTTCCCTTTCTTAAGTTGTATTTTATTGGATAGATGATTTGAATATGGAAGTTTTATGGAAGATATCATGAAGTTGTGAAGTCAGTAGAATTTTCCAGCATTCTGTAGTGATTCTGTCTTGTTTTTGGACCCAATTGGAACTGCATATTCGTTCATGATAAAGGCCAAATTAGTTCTTACTCAAAATATGAAAGTTGTAGAGATTTGAGTTAGCTTTTTACCCAGAATATTTCAGCTCAATCAGAGCACTGTAGCTTGTAACATGACTAAAATATCCCTAACTGCCCAAATGTCGTGTTTAACCGACAGCTTTCTGTTTTCTCTGAAATTTCAATTTTTGACCATGAAAATGCATGATTTGGCTTTGGAGGTTTTCATAATAAATGTAGGACTATATCTTAACTTCGAAATTCCATCAAATTTATCTCGATCTGATATACCTAACTACAGTTATGACCAAAACACCGAAAGATGACAAATCTGCCACTTAAAAGTTTTCCTTAAACTGATTTCCAACTTTGATTTTGATGGAGTAATTGCTAGAATTACCTTATATTTGGATGATATTAAGCCTAGTTGAAAATCTATCTTGTTAAACTTGCTTATATGTTGAAGTTGGGTTGAGTTGAGAAAAGAAATGAAGCCCTAAGTGGCTGGAAAATAGCTAAATACAAAGTGCATGCTGCTCAAATTTCTATTACTTGTTCTTATGAATATTAGTAAGATGTAAGGTTTGATTTTAGGGTTAGTTGGATCTTAAATTACATATGTATCCTTGAATGCACTTCAATAGTAGTATGAGTTGTTTTTGACCAAGATTTGGTATCAACTAAGATGAAAAGTGTTAGTTTTATCTCGAAAATTTTGAATTACATTTGCTCACTTCAATTTAGAATTGGTTGTACTTTCAACTACTGATTCTCGAAATTTTCTTTCGTTATGTTTGCTTTTGAGAAATGACTCAAGATTTTTCGTGATTTGGAAGTTCAAATGTTATTATTCACTCTAAAACTGTATTTTCATATTTGCATTAGTAATTTCTGATTTTTTGTTGGTTCATCTAGATTTTGATTAGTTGAACCATAATACCTTATTTTGACTGATCTAGATTTCTTTGGTGATCCAGAATACAATCCAGAAGGAAACTTTTGACATATCTCTTGCTCATATTGGTGAGTGTTTCTTGTGTGTTTGTATAATAAATGACTATGTGACTATTTGTGAATGTTTGCTTGAATGTTAAATGCTTTCCAAAGATTGCTAAACGGATTTTCGATGAACGAATGTGTATTTTATCGCACTCGACCCAAGCCAAAAAGTGAATTTTTAATGATTGAATGCTACTTGTGCATGAATGTAAGCCTTTTGGCTGAATTGGACCCTTGCCCTTCGTTGCCAGTCGATTCGAGCCAGAAGCGGATTCGGTCGGGCGGCTGGTGACTCTGATACAGTGTTTTGGTATATTCAAGTATGACCATGAAGGTTGGTGGAGAACTAGTCAGTAAATTGGCTAGTGGCTGGAAATGAAATCAATGAATGAATGTCAAGAACACTGGAGGAGTTTTCACTTGCAAATGTTTTTCTAATAATTGGAGGGATAAGGAAAATGGTTGGTGAATGAATGAACGAATGGGTCCAAGTGAGCATGTATCCTTTTAATGAGTGTGTTTTCATTACTTTTATCAGGTGAATGTTTTCTCGATTAATTGTTCTTCAATGTATAATGTTCTTGTTTAAATTGCTTGATTATTTGTTTAGAAATTTCACTGGGTTTTCAACTCATTCCTTTAGTTTTTGTTTTCCTTACAGGGAATTCGAGCGAGGGCGTGAGACTGGTACATGCTAGTATAGTCTAGTTTTTTAATTTTTGCAATAGTACTCGCGCTAGTGCTCGGTTAGGATTGAATGTATCTGGAATTCACAACTTTTGTTATATTTGGAATTGTATGAATGTTTGGAATAGAAACGAATGTAAGTATACATTCCAAGTTTGGGAACTATTATTTCACTTATTCTTGAGGTTATACCTTATTTTATTTAAAGAGAGTGAACGAATCCGGGCGAGAGTTGGGCAGGCGGTCCGCCAAACTCTGGGGTACGCCCTAGAAGGAGGTGGGGTCGTCACAGATCTCACGAGAAAGATTGGATAATTACCGGCACGACTAAATCTCCTCTAGTATTTAGATGATCAATGAATTAAAACAGATAAAATTATGCTAAACTTATGAAAGAAAATAGTAAATAAAAGCTTCTTAAACTATGATATCCCTAATTACTCATGCAATTACTATTTTTGGATCATTCAATACTACTATCTTGGCTAGTTATGGTGTAATTTTCTTATGTATGTGAAACATACTTTTGTAGTGAATCAACTATACTTATAACTAATCCATACCTACTTTCGTGGTTATGAAATTAGTTACAATTTCATTTCTTCTATAAAATTACATGAAATGAATCACTGAAACCACATAGGTGCACCTCTACTTTCGTAAGTGTACTTCTTAGGTTTAACACTTCTTGAACTAGTGTTAAATCTCAAATTTCATTGAAGAAACAACACCTTTAGATAATCACAATTAATGGTACCAAATTAATCATGATTTAAAGAGTTAAAGTGTTAAATAACTTGCTCAAAATAATAGCATCAAATAACCAAATAATAGACACTAACAACCATAGAAAGTTCAACCAAACCCAAGGCATAAACTTTAGAAACACATAATAAACATAAAATCCAAAACTTGTATATTAACTAAATTTAGAATCAGATACAAAAGATAAAGAGTTGGAAAGATAAAATAACCCTTGTTGCATGAGTTCTTTCCTTGCCTTCTTCATCTCATCTTCATCTTTGCCTAACTAATAAACAAGAATGACGAATTACTAGTTAAACTATCCTATACTAATCTAACCTAATACTAAGAAAATGTAATAACTACATTTTTGTGATATTTCTTGCACTCTCCAACCTCTTTTTAATCTAGAAAGTCCATGGCTATATATAGAGGACTCTAATCAAGAAATGAGACTTCAAACATGCATTTTTATAGCTGCAAAGTGCTTGTCAACGTCCATCAATAGCTGTGAATTATTGGAGAAGGAAACAAGTTGTGCAAGTGGAGAGCAGTCATTTCTGATCAGAATCCGGCCAAAAATCCGGCCAGAATCCGACCGGATTGTCAGCCGGATTGATCCCCTGCCTTTCTTTGCAATTTCTGTTCAGTCTTCAAGGCATTCCAATTTTGCATTAATTTCAACTAAACTTTTCTTGATGATAAAAGCTGAATTAACTCTTGACCAAAATATAAAACTTGTAACCCTTTCCAATGCATCAAGAAAAACCTCATTTGGATTTGTGTAGGCTGATAAATGACTGAAATACTCTTCACTGCTCAATGCCTCATTTCAGTTTCGATCATAGAAATGGGCTACTTTAATTTGGCTTTTTGACCTAGAAAACCTTCAAACTAGATTTGAATGTCTTCACATGAATTGTAGATCTATCTCTTATTTTCAAAATGGTTGAGAATCATCTCAATCTGATCATTGTAGCTCAAGTTATAGTCGAAATACGAAAATGTGTCAAAGCTATCAACTTGCTTTTCATCCAAATGAAGTATATTTCCAACTCCTATATAAATTATGGACAAAATGGAAGTAAAAAGTGACAAAAAACTTATTTAATCACTTAAGAGCATTTTACACCAATTATAGTCAAAATGATCTATTTTCTTCCTATAATATTACCAAAGTGACTAAAAAAAACATAAAATATCATTCAAATATAGTTCAAATTAATTACTTATCAATTCCCTCACACTTGAATCATTGTTTGTCCTCAACCAATTAACACATAATCAACAACAATGATTCAATAGGTGAAACACTATATGCACTTTTTCGAATTCAATTCCTTATAACTTGGCAAACAATCATTATGCAATTGTTCAATTTACATTAAATACTCATAATATCAAGTAAAGGAAAGACAATTATACCCTAATTTTAACAAGTTAAATTTAATCTCTCACCCTAACCTAATTTCACAAGCAAGAAAAATTACATAGTCAATTTATAACTTTCCTCCTCCTATAATCTTCTTTTTCTCAAAAATTTTAACTAAAAGGGACTTATTTACACTAATTGTTACTCAAATAGTGAATATGTCTTTTGACTCGAAGATCGACACTTTTAGGTGAAGAGTTTCAGTTACTCAATATTTCACTTATTCAAGTTGTTATGCATACTCTTAATTCACGTACCTTTTTATGCGAATGTCAATATTTGTATATGCTAACCCTTGGTTACTCGGTTCAAGAATCATTGGAGTAGACCAAAACTCTTATTCTTCTCTTTTTTTTTCTTTTTTTCTCTTTTTTCTCTTTTTTTATTTTCATTTTTTTTCAAAAGTAAAAGACAATAGATACACATTCCCTCATAGCAAATATATAATAATAATCAAAGGAAGAGTATAGCTTTTATTGATTATATCAATCACTTACTTGCAAAATTAAGTAAAAAGGAGAAATCTCATCAACCATGCAAAATTCTGGGCATAATTCTCCCTACTTTATAGGATATACTTTCTAAAATACAAAAATTTTAATTGCATAATAACCATATTCAAGTCAAATAAGAACTAAATGTTCCAAAATACATATAAAACTTCAACAAGTTAAAGAATTACAATGCTCAAGGTTGGAACAAATTGGCCCTTTTAAAACAAAGACAAATATTGCAAAACTTTTTGGGCTATAGTGAAATATTAGAAAAGATTTTAGAAAAATTTTAACAGAGGTTTCCCTTGTAAATGAATGAAACTCCCTACTAACAAACCCAATTTCAAGAAAATTATCCACAT
The DNA here is from genome assembly GCA_023065735.1 of Coffea humblotiana. NCBI lineage: Eukaryota > Viridiplantae > Streptophyta > Magnoliopsida > Gentianales > Rubiaceae > Coffea > Coffea humblotiana. Next base: position 18,321,526 of record CM041212.1, on the reverse strand, counting down.
GTCAACATTTTCAAGTACAATTCCAACATTCCTAATGCATTTAAGTCCTCAACATATCATCACATAGCATAAAATAGCAAACCAATTATTCCCTTCCCCCACACTTAAACTTCACATTGTTCTCAATGTGAGAAAGGAAAAATAACGAAAATAAGAGAAAGCAATACTCCCCTAATGAACTTGCGCTATCCAAATCCATGGCCAAGTGATGAATTTCCAACTTTAAGAAGTTTTGAAGCACTAAAATCACAACATAAATGAAGATCACTTGGATGAGTTCATATAAAAGAAATAAGAAAAACCACTAAAAAGTAAACATTAAAAGCACTAAGGAAAACTACTAAAATAAAAGAAAAACTAGCGGCAATGCTAAAGTAAACATGCAAGGTTGGGAAAATGAACGGTGGTGATGAGCACTCTCTCAAGTAGCCACTTGGTCAGGTGAAGAAGGTGGAATCGGTGGAGTTTCAATGCCAAATTTAGCCTCAATACGACGAAGACGCTCGGAATTCTATTTGTTCTCTTCTTTACTCTTTTTCACTTCGGCTTTGATACAAAGTAGCTTATCCATCATCTTTTTGAGAAAAGACAGAATGTCTTGAGGTGATGATAGACGACATAAAGAGGAAGGATCGGTTGAGACCGGTTGGACAAGTGTCTCAACACCTTGAGCTTCTTCAATACGTACAATTTTAGCTTCTTCCTCTTGCCGACTGTCACCTTGAGCATCTCCTTGAGTCGAAGGACCACCCGTGTCTTTGATCTTCAAAAGGAACTTGCAAAAATTCAATATGAAGATGCCCTTCTTCTTGAGGCATGTAGGGATAGCATTAGAGAAATCAACTCCAACCCTTTGAAATACCAAGATTAAAAAGCGAGTGTAAGGGAATGCATGTTTGACATCATTACTTCGAACCACAACCCACATGTGGTTGGTGATAATACTTCCCAATGAAATATCTTGGATGTTGCCTAAGTCATGCTCCATTTTGTCCAAGAAATAGATGTTGCTTGTGTGCGCTTCATTGGTACCACTTACTCTTGGAATTAAATTGGAGGCAAACAAATAGATGAGAAGACGTTGAGACTCCGGAAATGAGGAAGTTAACACGGAATATGTGAGGACTCGCAAAATTCTTCTTATTTTCTTAAAATTTCCTTTTATTTTGAATAAATTACTTTATAATAGCTTCACTACTCATTTACTTCATCCATAGTTGCAATAAATCATAGAATCAAGAGTTTCATTTTTAGTTTTATAGTTAGTGTAAATTAGGATTTTTACGTATTTCGATAGTGTGATTAGTTGGTGAGATGTGTGTATTAAATTCGGTGGTTAAGAGTGAGTTTTCGATAAGAGAAAGTGTGTGATTAGAAGTGATAATAATGAATTAGTGAATAATAAGTTAAAACACTAGTACGGGCGAGTTAAGGAAATCGGTTTGAACCGACGTGTACCGTTTGTTATCGATTGAATATACTATTTGGACACTACTTTATTATCTTAATTTCCTTGCTATTATTTCAGAAATATCAACCTTATTTAACCCTCAAAGTGGCCGAAAATTTTGACCAAGAAAAGAGAAAAAGAAGAAAAAAATTTGAGACTTAATCTTGCGGCGACACTTGGCGGCCATCCAACCAATTTTGACCAAACCAATTTCCTGTCTTCTTATCTTTCTCTCGGCTTTATTTCTTCCTCATTTTCTTCTTGGTTGGCTAAGCTTGAGGAGAGAAAAAAACAAGAGAGAAACTTTCAACTTCCACCTTGAATCCCTCCTTGTTTGAGTGAAATTAACCAAATTAAACCGATTAAACTCCTCTTTTGGTGTTTGGAAAGTTTTGTGTGGTGGAATTTTTGGAAGAAAGGGGTTTGGTTTTCACTTACAAGCAGCTTTTGGAAGGTATAATGATTGCCTTTCCTTTTCTCTTACTTAATCTTGTTAAAATAGGGATAGAAACTTATGTTTTTGGTTTACTATGGTTAAGTATTTAGTTTTGGATGATATTGTGGAATATTTAGTTAGGGTTTACATTTTCAACCTTGATTATGGTTGTGTACCAAATAATTGATGATATTAAGCTAGTAATTGATGGTTTTGATGAGATAGTACTTGATAGTATTGAGTTAGGATATGAATTTGTAGAGTAGAAGTGAATTTCCAGTAGTGATAGTGAATCTGCCCTGTTTTTACACTGCATGTTTGTCCATGATAAAGGCCAAATCCGTTCTTGGTCAAAACATGAAAGTTGTATAGAATTGCGTTAGCTATCTACCTGTAACATTTCAGCTCAATCGGAGCACTGTAACTTGTAAAATGACCGAAATTCCTCTGACTGCCCAAAATGCCCAGGTTAACCTACAGTTTTCTATTTTTTCTGAAATTTCGCTTTTTGACCTTGAAAATGCAAGAATTGGGTGTCGATATCTTCATAGGAAATATAGGTCTCTGTCTTAGTTTCGAAATACCATAAAATTTACCCCAATCCGATAAGTATAGTTTCAGTTGTGACCAAAACGCGGAAGATATCAAACTTGTTACTTAACTATTTGTCAATAAAACTAGTTTCCAGCTTTGGTCTTGGTGGTTTCATTGTTAGAATTGACTTGTAATTGGATGATCTTGAGCCTAGTTGAAGAGCTATTGTTTTAAACTTACTTATGTGTTGAATGTGGGCTGAGTTAAGGGAAAAAAATGAAGTCATAAATGATTGAAAAATAGCAAAATACAAAGGGCATGCTGTCCAAATATTCATTCAAAGGTTAAGCGAGCGAACTTGAGACTTGAGCAACGACTCGAGGTGCAAACGAATCTCGTGTGTTATGATATTCGAGTTTCGTTAGTAAGAGGTGTATGAGCTAAATTTGGCTAACACTCATACCCTTTAAAAGGTGAAGGTAGCGACCAATAGAAATACATTTTCCTCGTCTTTTAGACACAAATGTGAATTCCAAAGTTTTAATCGCTTCTTTACCAAAACTAAAAGAGCGAGCATGAGTTTTCTCGGGTGTGATAAGCAAAATGAATACTATTTCAATGAGTTTCAGTTACTTGATTTTCTTTAAGCGAAACTCTTAAGTTTCGAACCCTAGTTGATTTCAAATTCTTAAATGATGTTTTATCGCAGATTTGGACTCCAAACAAGGAGTTGTACCTGAATGCGAATCTAAAGAGCACTAAATTTTTGGTGAGTGCTTCGAAATACCTGATTGAATTTTACGCTTGTTTTCAATACTTGACCAATGTGATTGAATGATATTTGATTTGTTTGATCGGATAAGGGTGTACTTTATCGCACTTGCTCTAATGTGATATATTCTTGTTCATTGGTTGCCATTGACTTGATATACCCTGTATATGATTCATATCTTGTTTGGAATTTCAGAAACCCTGAGGCTAGTTAATCGAGTCGATCAGGCAAAGGGCCTGGTCGACTAGATAACGAATTCTGGGTCTCTAGCTTGTCGAGTGGAATGTTATCTTCTCGACTAATCGGTATATTCGAGTATTATCACTAGTGTTTATCTTGGAGTTCGGGCTCGGTAAGGAGTTTGATTGGTGGACGGAAATTGGAGTTAAGTGGTGTACTACTGGACTAGTTACCTTACTTGAAAGTTGACGGAATATCAACTACTACTTAATCAAGCTATAGTGGAGTTAGTGTACAAAACAACTGTATCCTGTTACTTGAAATGTTGAATATTTATATTTTGGCCATAGGAAGTGTTATTGTTCATTTTCTTGACTTGTTATACTCGCTACTTTACTATTATGATATTTTCATTTTTAATTAATGGTCAACTTGCTATTTGGAACCTCACTGAGATTTAACTCACTCTATTAGTTTTGTTTTCCTTACAGGGGATACGAGCGAGACATGAGACTTGTACAGGTTAGTATAGTCTAGTTTTTGGATTTTGCAATTGTACTCGCGTTACCGCTTGACTAGGGTTGATTGTACCTGGATTGTAAACACTTTGACATATTTGGACGTGTATAAGTCTTGTAACTGGATTTGAGCATCAATGTATATGTTAAATTTGGAATTGTTATTTTATTTCTTTTCTATGGTTGTAAGTTCTTTTCTCGAGTTAAGAGTGAGTGAGTCCTGACGAGAATTGGGCAGACGACTCGCTAAACCCTAGGGTACGCCCAAGGGAGAGGTGGAGTAGTCACAGAATATCGTCTAGTTTTACAAATTGTACTCAATTTCTAAGCGTACAAGTGCCTCTAGAATGTTCCATGAATCCAAATCGCAAGGTTTAAATACTTTCTTCAAATCAACTTTATATCCAACATCAAAAACTTGAAGAAGGCTTTCCAAATAAGCTCTATGGATTCGGACTTTGGTTCCTTGCACTGCACTTGTAATTTCTTCCATGTCAAAGTGAAAAGATTACTTACCCTCCACATTTGCATAAAATTCACGGACAAACTCTTCATAATAAATGTTTTGGAGGTTGAAGAAATTCTCCCATCCTAATTTAGCAAAATAGGTCTTAAGATGGTAGACCTTCTCAACATCCGTAGTGACATCCTTCTCCACTAACACTTTAGTTCCCCCTTCGAGAATTATACCAAGCTTCATTTTCGGCGGAGGTGAAACGCAACCTATCATATGGAATTTGCTCCTCTTGTTTCTCTTCTGGTTCTATTTGTTGTTGAGTCTCCTCCTCGGATGATTCATCTTCAAGTACAAGTCGTCTACTTGCTTTTCGTTTTGTACGTGGTGGTCTAGAAGTAGATGTAGAGGCTTCTCTTTTTCTCTTGGGAGGTGGAGATTTCACCCCGACTTTCTTAGTACAAGTCATTGTACCTAAATAAAATTATTAAACATTAACTTCATTTAATAGGTACATTGTTAAATAAGGATAACAAACACTCGTTCACATTTACCTTTATCTTTAAAGAGACAAACCCATTAACTTATTTACATAATAAGTAGCAATCAACACCATAAATAAATATCAAAATTGATTATCAACAACAAGTGCTCTTATAATTTCTCCAAATGAAACATTTAAACATATAATGTCCAAATAATTAGAGAAAACAATTAAGCAAACACACAACTCACTTCCATCTTAGTGACCTAAATAAGTATAATTAAATGCTAAACAGCACCTTAACCATGAGTTTTAGGCTTTGAAAGGTCATCAATTCACCTTTCACAAAAAATTCTAGAATAAACATGCCAAAAATCAAGAGATAAGCAAATTAATCCTAAACTTATCATGTAAATATTCTAGAGCAATTCATCTATCTCATAAAATTTTCTTCAATCTAATTGACTCAAGAAATTATGTAATAATTATCAAGTTATATTAATTCTCAAAATTAGTTAAAAATTGCTAAATTCACCATATAATCACAAACCCATGAGTTAAATATCACCAATAATCACCAATAACCTTAATAAGTACAATGGAAAGCATCAAACTTCACAAAATGAAGAAATTCGAAATTACCCAAAAATTAGAAAAAAGAGAAAAATGGCAAAATTTAAATGATAAAATTTGGTGAATATTTGTTATCTCAAACTCGTTGGTTGATGATTATGGATGCAAATGGTGAAGAAACCCCCTAAAACCTCACTCTAATTCGGCCTCAAATGGAGAGTTCAAAAATTTGAAACCCTTGTTCTTGCCAAACTCAAATCCGAATTAAAACTTGTTTTTAAAGAAGTTTAACCTATGAAATCATCTCTAGTGGTAAAGAAAAGTGTTTTGGTGAAGTTAGTTTAAAAATTGGATGGTAAAAAAAATGATTTTAGTGAGTATTGTGTGTTTTAAGTGTCAGTGCGTGTAGGTTGAAGGAGAAAGGAAGAAAAGAAGTGAGGAATCCGTGAGCGGATTCCTCCTTTGTGCACTTGACTGGCCAGAATCCGGCCAACAATTCGATCGGACGCCAAAAATTTGACGGGATTTTAATATAAGTACAAGTTTAAATTCAATTTATACCCATTTTGACTGCAAGTATACAGCTCAATTAATAGTTCAGGGCATATATCTGATCAATCCCACAAGAAAGATTGGACAATTACCGACACTACTAAAGTTTCTCTATTATTTAGACGATCAATGAATTAAAAGAGATAAAACTATGCTAAACTTATGCAAGAAAATAGTAAATAAAAGCTCCTTAAGCTATGATATCCCTAACTACTCATGCAATTGCTACTTTTGGATCATTCAGTACTACTATCTTGACTAGTTATGGCGTAATTTCCTTGTGTATGTGAAACCTACTTTCGTAGTGAATCAACTATATTTATAACTAATCCATACCTATTTTCGTGGTTATGAAATTAGTTACAAGTTCGTTTCTTCTATAAAATTACATGAAATAAATCATTGAAACCATATAGGTGCACCTCTACTCTCGTGAGTGTACTTCCTAGGTTTAGCACTTCTTGAACTAGTGTTAAATCGCAAAGTTCATTGAAGAAACAACATCTTTAGATAATCACACTTAATGGTACCAAGTTAATCATGATTTAAAGAACTAAAGTGCTAAATAACTTGTTCAAAATAATAGCATCAAATAACCAAATAATAGACACTAACAATTATAGAAAGTTCAACCAAACCCAAGGCATAAACTTTAGAAACACATAATAAACATAAAATCCAAAACTTATATATTAACTAAACTTAGAGTCAGGTACAATAGATAAAGAGTTGGAAAGGTAAAGTAACCCTTCTCACATGAGTTCTTTCCTTGCCTTCTTCATCTCATTTTCATGTTTGCCTAACTAATAAATAAAAAGGATGAACTATTAGTTAAACTATCCTATACTAACCTAACCTAACACTAAGAAAATGTAAGAACTATATTTTTGTGATATTTCTTGCATTCGCCAAGTTCTCTTTAATCTTGAAAGTCCATGGCTATATATAGAGAACTCTAGTCAAGAAATGAGGCTTCAAACAACCCTTTTTACAGTTGCAAAGTGCTTGTCAACGTCTATCAATAGCTATGAATTATTGGAGAAGGAAACAAGTTGTGCAAGTGGAGAGCAGCTATTTCTGACCAAAATCTGACCAAAAATCCGACCAGAATCCGACCGGATTGTCGGCCGGATTGATCCCCTGCCTTTCTTTGCAATTTCTGTTCAGTCTTCAAGGCATTCCAACTTTGCATCAATTTCAACTGAGCCTTTCTTGATGATAGAAGCTGAATTAACTCTTAACCAAAACATAAAACTTGTAGCCCTTTGAGTTAGTTTTCCCATGCATCAAGAATCATTTCATTTGGATTTGTGTAGACTGATAAATGACTAAAATACCTTTCACTACTCAATGCCTCATTTAAGCTTTGACCATAAAAATTGGCTACTGTAATTTGACTTTTTGACCTAGAAAACCTTGAACTGGATTTCAATAACTTGACAAGAATTGTAGATCTATTGCTTATCTTCAAAATGATTCAAGAATCACCTCAATCTGATTATTGTAGCTCAAGTTATTGCCAAAATACGAAAATGTGTCAAAGTTGTCAACTTGCTTTTCCTCCAAATGAAGTATATTTCCAACTCCTATACAAATTATGGACAAAATACAAGTAAAAAGTGACAAAATTTTCATTTAATCACTCAAGAGCATTTTACATCAATTATAACCAAAATGATCTATTTGTTTCCTATAATATGGCTAAAGTGACTAAAAATAATATAAAATATTATTCAAATATAGTTCAAATTAATCACTTATCAAATTGCACATTAACATTCCTTTCATTAATGCTATAACACAGATTTCCTCTTATGCACGTTTTTTGAAGGATGTCATGTCAAAAAAGAGAAAAATTATGGAAAATGAGATGATAGCGTTAACGGAGGAATGTAGTGCATTGGTTAAGAACAAACTCCCTCCTAAATTGAAAGATCCATGAAGCTTTTTTATTCCTTGTACTATTGGTAAATTGCATTTTTCTAATGTTTTATCTGATTTAGGTGCAAGTATGTCATTCCTGCCACTATCGGTTGCCCGAAAGTTGGGACTTCAAGAGTTGAAAGCTACCAATGTCACATTGCAACTGGCGGATCGGTCAATTACATATCCAATTGGTATTTTGGAAAATATGATCATAAGGGTAAGAGAATCCATTATACCAGTAGATTTTGTTATTTTAGATATTGAAAAAGATGTGAAAAATGCCAATTATTATAGGAAGACCGTTTTTAGCCACTGCACAAACCATAATTGATGTGAAAAAAGGTAAACTTATATTACGAGTTAATTGTGAGAAATTAGAATTTAATTTGGTTAATAAAGAAGGGGGTATAAAGCCTATTACTCTTGTTTCTAATATGCCATGTGTCGAAAAGGGTAACCAGGAAATGAATGAAGAGGTGAAATCTATAAATCTTCTTGGTACTAACTTCAATGCTGTAGGAGAAAAGAAGGCGAGGACAAGGATGGAAGTTGGTTTCATAAATTCACCATTCCAAGAAGAAATAGCTGAAAGTTAAGTCGACTTGAAAAAGGCAAGCAAATTCCACTTCAAGGTGAAGTCAAGCCTATATACGACAAGTCTAATACTCCTCGTTGGCATATGAGGACGTTGGACTATGGAGATCATTGCATGGCTCATCATGCGGTGGATTGGCTCAGGAGTTTCAACCTGTGGAGAGAAAATCGCTCCTTAATGTTCTAAAAAGACTTAAACCTTTTGAGTCGAACCAACGACTATAAACAAAAGAGCTAGTTAGGAGGCAATCTTGTGACATCCCCACCTCCTCCTAGGGCATACTGAAGGATTTGGCGGACCGCCTGTCTAACTCTAGTCAAAACTCATTCACGTACTATGAAATTTATCAAATATTAATCTCAAGAAGGCAATAACATTTACAACCTTAGATATATACAATCGTGGGCATCAACTGCCCATACAAGCTCTTAATACAGTTGAGGGGTTAAAGTTATGAAATAAAACAAAACAAGCCCGCTAAAGAGTTAAGGAATGCCTACGCGAGCAACTAACAAAACTTAAACAAAGTCTATATCTTCTCCAATTCCCACTTTCACGTTCTCACTCCTGTAACGAAAACAAATTACATGGAATGAGTTAGAAACCCAGTGAAATTCCAAGTAACCAGGCAGGTAAAATAGCAGGTAAGATACCATACACCGAATATCAAGCAACAAGTCAAAATCAAATAGATCATGACCCAATATAAAGTTAAACAAGTAGCCAAATAGATCATGCAATAGTGTACGGTAAAAAACACATTTATGGCAAAGGATATAAGCTGCTTTCAGGAGTAGATTCCACTACAGTTTGTTCAAGATCCGTTGACTTTCTGTCAACCATGAAATTATAATACCCGTAGATCACCACTAAACATCAATCTCCGCCCACCGATTATTCCCCTACCGGGCCCGAACACCAAAGAAATACTCAAGGTTCGTCAATCTTCTCGACCAAACCCTTGCCGACTCGATTCAACCAACTAGTTATGAGTTGGGTTTATAGCCCTAGATATTCAGGTATTCAAGATCTGACTTATAGTCCCAAACATTTAGGTATTCAAGAGTGGAGTCGTTAGCTGTTATCCAACCCTCACGCAATTAATGATTAAAGACGTTATTTGTCACTGAACGCTCCGTATTCAGAAATATTAGAATTCAAGTCAGGAGTAAACAGATTAGGAACTTGTCCTTTACCCAAGGTTGCCCAACTTACCAGACTGCTCTAAGGCTGGTCTAAAGCAAGAGAACAAGGGTTCAGTTCAACCGTTACCGACCTACATTCACGTATACGCATAAGTAACCCAAATTTTCACTTGCCCGACTTCTCGGATAAGGGTCCAAGAGCCTAGTTCAACCGTTGTAAGAAAAATACAATCGGCCTACGAATCATGTATGTATAACCGTTGTAAGAGAAATACAGCTGGCCTATATTTGCACACACACATACATGCAAGTTCACATGCAAGATCAAGTAATTCAAGTTCACAGAGATTGAGTGTACATAAGAGCACACTCTTCTAGACAGGATCAAGTCACAAGTAAGTTCAACATACCATATTTTCAAACATTTCAAATATTTCAAATCCAGATACAGGTTATTTCTAAATCAAATTGCAAGTACATGTATGAACAAGATATGAAATGTTGAGTCAAATTAGGTCAAATGCGATAAAATACACATTTGTGATGATTTTGATCCCTGTCTTTTGATATTTACAAAATAATTGGATAATACTATATCTTTTCAATCAAAAAACTTTTCACCTCTGAAGCAATTTGATTCAAAGAGCAATAGAAAAAAGAAAAAGATAGTCGAAATTTGTCGGACGCTCATAATGACAACACCGGACGTCCGATAAATAGGGCAGATCATATCGGACGTAGAACATCCTCACTGGACGTTCGATAGAATTGAAATAATCTTTCAAATTCTCTGTCTGCTATCGGATGCAAGTATCGAAAGTACCAGCCGTCCGATAGAATTGAAATAATCTTTCAAACTCTCTATCTGCTATCGGACGTAAGTATCGGAAGTACCGGATGTCTAACACTCGCAACAGTTAGTTGACTTTTCAACTAATTTCTATTCATTGGAAGTTTTAGTAAAGCACTTTCTTGATTTCCTATAAATAGAGTATAGTCAGAAATTTCAAAATAACTTTTGCACATTGAGAATACAAAAGATCAAGAGTAATTTTAGTGAAAAAATACTCTCCAAGGATGATTTGTACTTTTTGTGGTGTAAGGTTCTTTGTAAGTTTTTCATTTGTGAGTGAATACTTCAATAGTATAAATTTGTGAGGGTTATCCTGAGGGATTGTAAAACTTTCTAACTTGACCGAGTGAGATTTGAGGTAAGGAGGAAGTGAGCCTTCCGTTGTATACAAGATTGGTTGTATTTCATCAATTTGAAAAAACTTGTTTTGTGAATTGAATTTCGAATTTAAGAGGAGTTTGGTAGTTAATTGGTTTGCAATTCTTTTCTTCTCATTTATTTATTATTATCTTGTGATGTTTAAATTGCATATGTCTTCTACTTTTCTCAAGTGATATTGTTCTTTCATTGATTGATTTATTGCATGATCACTTAAAAAAGAGGGTAAATTTCATATTGAGCAAAAAAGTGCCCATAACTTGATTAACCTTTTAATCAACCTAATTCACTCCCCTCTTAGATTATCTTCGGGCCTAACAACTTTCCTATGAGATGGCAAATCAAGTGTCTAGCAATTTCTAGCAACAATAAGCACGAAATATGCAGTTGGAACAGTCACCACGGAAACTAGCTTAAGTGTTTGCGTCAGCAGCACTTTCGGCCTCACTTTCAAGTCTAAAAATCAAGTACGTAAAGTGCCATGAGTTCTACTACTCCAAGCTACCATAGTCTAAGGAAAACTGTTCCAACTAACCAAGTTATCTCAACTCCAATCATAAACCCAAGTGCAAAATAGTTCTACAACTCCAACTTGAAGTTGGAAATGAAAGCAAGAACAACTTTTGAAAAATAGAATTTTCTCCAGTTCTGTGCGACGCTGTTTGAAAAATCATATTTCAAGCTCCTTAAATCCAAAATTTATAAATTTTATACTGTTGAAAAATAGATTCAAAGAGTTACAATTTTTTAGAAGATACATTTGTAAGATTTTGTCCACAAATTAGTCAAATTCCAACCTCAATTTGCTGCTTCATAAAGTAGAAAGACAGAGCAGGCGTGAAAATTCAGTAAATTTTAAAAAATTACAGATATTCATAAGAAGTGAAAAAAGTTCTAAAATTTTCATAGTAGAAAGTATTCTAAATCTAGTTTTAAACATAATAAACAGAACTCAATTTCAACTTTTCTAGACAAAGTTATAGCCGATTTTTCAAATCTGCGCAGATCTCCCTGCAAAAATTTCCAACAGTAAAACAATGAAGAAAACAAAGTAGTTCACCTCTTAAACCCTTTCACTTTCCACTCCAATTCAATATACAATTGTTGTTCAAGATTTTTGCAAGTAAAGTTAACAAGATTATGTCCAAAAGACTTCTAAAACTAAAGACTTTCAGGCTAAAAGGCAGTAAAGTACAAATTTGCCATTCCAACCAGAAATTTCGCAGCCATGAAACAAGCAAAATCCTTAGGTTTTTCACCTTCCAACCTTCGTGATTTTCACTCAAATTCACACACAGAAGTCCTGACTAATGTTTGGAACAAGTTTTGGCCAAAATCAATTCTGAAAAGGTTGGGAAAACAACAGGGTAACAGGCTGCACTATCATTCGGCCAACAAGCACAATCTCAGCCAGCAATTTGGAAAAAAATACCAACAAAAACCCTTTCGTTTCAACCAAAATTCAACACATAAGTAAAGTTTATAGGTTTACCAAGTATCTTAGGCGAGTTTATCATGAAAACATCCCATAATTAAAGGTAGCAAACTATCCCAAAATTCGAACAGCATCACCCTTGTTTTGTCCTTAACTTTTCCTCCAAATTCAACACACAACTTCATAGCAAATCCATCCAAATTAAGACCACAAATTATAGGTTATAAAAGCTACTTATTTCAAACCATAAAACCTCCCAAAATAGACAATTATCCATCTCATATATAACATCACGCCAAGGTTGAAGAACGCAAACCCTAAACTGCAATTCACCCTCTACAAGCTGGAATTTTGATAAGGAAGCTAATAACATATATAAAAGTTAGAAAAATTACATGGCAAGACTAATAATTCATAGGAAACCTGATCTTAGCATATTAAAACTGAAATTCCTCAACTAAAGTTGAAAATTTTGATTTACCACACAAACCATGAAATTTTTCATGAAATCTATCAAGATTAACTTTAAATCCACTCATGTGCAAGTAATAAAGAAGATATGGTTTTCTTGATATGTTTACCTTGAAACTTTATGAACAAGTGCAGCCAAAAGCTTATTTTCGACCAAGTCCCTTAATCCTTTCTAGTGGTCACTTTTTTATGGAGTAGTTTGCAACTTTGGGTGAAACTTCAAAGATTAAAGCAAGAACTCAAGGTGTAAAAATTGAGTTTTCTTGTCTCTTTTCCTAGCTATGAAGGTCGGCCAAGAGAGAGGAAGAAATGAGATGAATTTAGTCAATTTTCTAAGATATAGACCAGGACTAATTTTGGTCAAAATTTGCTTAGGTGATCGACAAATGTCACGCTTAGGTGCAAAACTTATCTTCTTATCTTTCCTTTGTCTCTACTGGCTAGTCTATATTGTTTTCCTCTAATTCACTCTTAGCACTTCTAATCACATAAACCCTCTAAAAAAATATCCGTTTTTGTCCACCAAATTTATTACGCAACTCACTAGTGGGTTACACTTCTATAATGTGTTACGAACTTAACATACACTAACTTATACAATGAAAATGATTAAAAATCTTAACTCACTTATAAAAATATCTAGGAAATTAAGGTAATAAAGGAAAATAAAGAAAATGTATTTAAAGAAATAAAATAAAATATAACAATAATTTTCGGGTTCTCACAAATCCAACGTTTTTGTTATATATGTTAATTTGGTATGATTTTATGTTTAACGCGTGTAATTAAGTTAGTGTGTTGTTTTTGTGTTATAGGTTCGGCAAATGGAAGCAAAGATGACCATTTGAGGTGAAAACGGTGAAGTTTGATCAAGGAACTCAACCTCTCGATTTGCGTTAAAGGTGTTTTCAATTCGTTAAAAAAGAATAAAATGCATGTTTCGATCATTTTACATGTGCATGTGATGATAAATTTGGCAAAAGAATGATCTAGAATGCATTTTGAGTAATTGGGGTACCATATATAATTTTCAAAAGTTAATATTTCTGTAAAAATTCACAGAAAAAATGCAGTTTGCAGTAATACGCGACTTCTAGTCGTGGAAAACGTGGCTAGAATACGCGACTTGAGGTCGCGTATTCGTGATGCCACGTTTTCATATCTACACATACAAAGCAGAATACGTGACTTGAAAACGCGACTTCAAGTCACGTATTCTTGAAGACGCGTTTTGTGTTCTGCAAGCAAAAAGAAGAAAACGCGACTTGAGCAAAACACGAGTTGAAGGTGCATTTTGTGAAGTCATGTATTCCTTCCTTGTACAAAAGCTGAAAACGCGACATTCTTGTTCCTTTTCTTCTTCATCTTTTTCCTTCGACTCGCGTTTTCTCCCATTCTCTCACACACAATTCACAAAACTCCATTTTTGCTCCATATCTTTGCTAAAAATCATCAACCCAATACCTTTTGAACACTATATAACCTTTCTAACCAATTAAAATCCAACAAAAACACCTCAAAATCGGTTTTAAGGAGATTAAAGATTAGGGTTTCTAGTTTTTAATTTCTTCAATTGGAGGTCAATTGGAGGGTGTTTCATAGGATTTTTCACATATTTATCATCACTAAACATCCTTCTACATTACTAAGATAATTTTCTTTATCAAATTTTCGTATTTTAGAAGTTGATAATTTTCAATTTCCTAATCTTTCTGACAAGTTTTAATTTCGAAAGTTGATGATGTTTATAGATGTTTTTGAACTCTGTTAGGCTTGTTGATGGTAATTAAGCATGTTTACAAGTTCAAATGTGTAACACCCCCACCTCCCCCTAGAGTATCAGTGGGATGCCTGTCCAACTCTCGTCAGGACTCATGCACTCGTTCAAACTCAATATAGAGCCACAAAATAACCTTTGACTTAAATAAGAAGTACTTCGAGTATACAAGTCACAACTTCTAAGTTAAAAGTTATCATTACAATCCACCAATCAAGAGTAACAAAAGTTACAATTTAAGAGTCACTAATTTTATACAAAAAATACTAGCTTCTACCGAATCGCTAGTTTAGATCCTCCAATCCACCTCCAGAGCCTGTTAAGGAAAAACAAACTTAAAGGATGAGCGAACGCTCAGTGAGATCAAGAAAATAAACAGTCAAGCAAGTAACACCAATCAATCACATAACATGCTTTAAATAACTTTTAAACATGACATTTCATTTAAGTGCACAAGTTGAAATTAACACACAAGGAGGATACAGGAACTCTCAGGAACTATTCCCACGTCTCGATCAATTTGAGCTATCTGGGGTTGACCCTCTGTCAACCCAAGTAGTAATACGACCGTAGTACTCCACTTATTTCCTTCATCCAATATAACACCCACTCGGATCCGAAACCAAATATGTATGAAGTGGCGATACTATTTGAATATGCCAAGCGAGATTTCAAAAGAACAAACTATAATATTTTCCAAAATTCACCAAACTTCTCGACCAAACCCTTACCGGCTCGAGTTACAAGATTAGCTAATGGGTTGAGACGTGCCCACAAGTATAAGTGATCGATGAGACAATGCTCCAATCGATGTAGAATTGATCATAACATTGAGTCGGGATGAGCGGTACCTCCCACCCGAATACGGTGTGATACTTCTAGTTTCTCAGTGCTCACGACTTAAAACATGTTCATGTACAAGTGCAAGTCATATATATTCATATAACAAGTATCATGTAATCAAGAGAGAGAGAGAGAACGAGAGCAATAAACTACACTCTCATTTTAACAAGTTCACGTATCATGTATAGCACTTGTACAAATAACATTTAAATTATATCAGCATTTAACATGCACTTGACACTCACCACAAGTTAAGGGCAAAATAAGAGTGAAGCGAGAAGTCAAACGATCTCTTCGGCATCTTCGTGATTACCTGAGACATGTACAATTACAATTACCTAGGTGTTCGACCAAGATTAATAAGAAAAATATTTTCTCACTATCCCCTCTCAAGATCACGAGTTTGAATCAAGTTAAAAAAACTCTTCTCTCTAAATCGTTGAAATAATGTTCAAAGAGAGCTCGAAATTCGTTTTTGATTCAAGTCGTGGTAAGTAATTTTAATTCCAAAAGAAAGTACCATTTTAATTTTTAGCACGAAAATCGAGAAAAAAAGGTAGATGGTTTATCTCCCAAAACTTCAACTCTCATGTCTAAACTTTAGAATATAAAGAGCGTTTATGTTTTTCAAACTAATGGAGTCAAATTCATCTAAAATTTCACTCACTTAAAGTAAATGTCAAGGTTAAAGTTCCCAAGATTCAAGTATAAAACAAGTGAAATTTACCAAAAATTACTCTAGTCAAAACGCTCCCTTTTTAGAGTTCAAACTCATGGAAATCGAGACTATAAGAATAGGGGTTGAAGTCTATAATTCAAATATGAAGAGAGGTGCAATAACCAAGAGAGTTATGCAACCGAAAGGAATCATAAAAAGGGGATTAATCTCTTGGAACTAAGATTCAAGATGAAAGTTTAAAGTTCAAAGAGATTTTGTATTCAACCCTGAAACTAAACTTAAAACAGTCCAACAATCTTAAAGGAAAGTGGAAAATTCATAAAAGAAGTATTTGTTTGAAAGTAGAAAATTTCCATCTTGGTTCGACGTTACTTAGAAAAATTGTCTCTCGAGTTCCGTAAGTCCAAAAATTGAAAAATTTATACCGTTGGAAACTAAACTAAAACTTCTAGAAGACATTTTTCTCGAGTTCCCTAAGTAGTCACTTGATTTTCCCATACATTTTCTTGTCCCTGAGTCGACCCAATTGCTGATCCTTGGTCATCCCCATGAGGTTGGGCTTGTCTAGTCCCTCACCCACGGTTTCGACCACTCTTTCGTCCTTCCATTATCCTAGATGTGTCTAGTGCAAGAAATAAATCAATTATGTGGGAAAAAAAATACTTAAACAAGGATCAATCATGGAAAACATTTGAACTAATAATAATCTACATTCATTATCATGTTAAGATCCATACAACTAGCAAGTTATGGGAAAAATCACAAAAATATAGCACGTAATTGCCACAAGAGTACTTTTAGCCACGTAAGATTAAAGTAAAATCAAGTGTCTCAAAAGTAGGCCACACGGTCATACAAAATACAATGGTTTCAACACTAGTATCATTTCAACTAATTCTAACTATACCAATCAAAAGGATCAAAAGGGTCAATCAGTCTAGATCTAGTCCACAATAGGACTACCAGGGGGAATCTCCTCCTCAGGATCCTCCTCTGGGTCCTCCTCCTGAATTGGGTTCTGGACAATATCTATCACCCAATCTATCATCATAGTGGCATCGGCCAGGATCTTGGAAGCCCGATCACGGACCTCCTCTCCTACTCTAGTAAGTCGGGCCCTAACCCTCTGAAACTCCTCACGAGTGACCTCAGCAGTAGCCATCTCGCCAACTAGTACCTCCTCAAGTTCAACGATCCTCTCACCCTAAGCACTAATCATCTGTCTCAACTCATCCACCTCCTCCTGTAAATCTCGGTTGAGATTCACCAACTGACGATACTCATAAAATGATTTTCAAGGATGTACTATATACTTAGATCTATGTGCCTCTTCCAAAATGTCCCACCAATACAGTCTCCTCAAATCTTGATACATTTTACTATTTTCAGAATGTACTGTATATTTAGATCTATGTGTCTCTTCCAAAATGTCCCTCTTTATCATTTCATCTTGCGGTAGCACTATCGGATCACGAAATTTCAAGATACTCTTGGGACTCATTTTAAAGTCTTGTATCTCCTCTTTTTGCACTTTTTCTATCCACTTTTGCACCATCTGGTCATTCTTTTGAGTTTCTTTAATTCGGTCCAACAAATCAGATCTCACTGTAATATTGCATAAAATCATCCTCTGTCGGTCCAATCGCGAGTCCCATTCACTCACGTCTTCCAATAAATTTCACTATTGAACCATTAATTCAACTACTTGCAATTTTCGATTTAAAGCATCTGTTACAACATTGGTATTACCCGAGTGGTAGTTAATTGTACAATCATAATTCTCAAGAAATTCCACCCATCGATACTGTCTTAAGTTTAACTCCTTCTGAGAGAATAAGTATTTCAAACTCTTATGGTTGGTAGACACCTCAAAAGTCATCCCATATAAGTAATGTCTCCACTTCTTTAGAGCAAAAACTATAGCGGCCATATGAGTGGGGTAATTTCGCTCATGGGATTTTAATTTCCTAGAGATATAGACAATCACACTTACATTCTGCATTAGAACACATCTCAAACTTTCCTTCAGGCATTCGTATATACAGTAAAGTTATCTTCTCCATTTAGTAAAACTAAAACGGGTGCCGACGTTAATCTTTTTTTAATTCTCGAAAACTAATTTCACACTTATAATTCCAGAAAAATTGGCCATCCTTTTCGGTCATGTCGGTTAAAGGACCAACTAATTTGGAGAAATCTTTAATGAATCGATGATAATACCCAACTAAATTTAGGAAACTACGGATCTCAGTTGGATTTTTTGGTCGTTTCCACTCAGATACGACCTCTATTTTTATTAGATCCATAGAAATGCCATCTTTAGATATTATGTGCCCTAGAAAAGAGATTTACTCCAACCAAAATTCACACTTGTTAAACTTAGCATATAACTGATGCTCTTTTAAAATCTATAAAACTATTCTCAAATGTCGTTCGTGATCCTCTCAAATCTTAGAATACACCAAGATATCATCTATGAACACCACGACAAATTGGTTTAAGTAGGGTTTAAAAACTCAATGCATCAAATCCATAAATGCGGCAGGAGTATTTGTTAAATCAAAAGGCATTACTGCGAACTCAAAATACCCATATCTGGAATTAAAAGTAATTTTCGGTATGTCCTCCTGCTTAATTCGTAACTGATAATAACCTTGTCTCAGATCCAATTTAGAGAAAATCACTGCTCCTTGCAGTTGATCAAACAACTCATCAATGTGTGACAAAAAATATTTATTTTTCACCGTGACATTATTTAAGTTTCGATAGTCTATACAGAGTCTGAAACTACCATCCTTCTTTTTAACAAATAGAATAGACGCTTCTCAAGGTGATTCACTTTCTCGAATAAACCCTCATTCTAACAAGTTCTGTAATTGCAGTTTTAATTCCTTAAGTTCGGCAGGGGCCATTCGGTAGGGTGTTTTTGCAATCGGAGTGGTTCTAAGTACAAAATGGATCTTAAATTCTATTTTCCTCTCTAGTAGCATCGATTTCAACTCGTCGGAGAAGATATCAGGAAATTCATTCACTATTAAGACATCCTCCAGTTTCACCTTATTTCTAGGGGTATTAATTAAGAAAACTAAGTAATCGTGCGCCCCTTTACTTAATAATTTTCTAACTCGAATTCCCGAATTAAGTACAGACGAGACTAACCTACCTCTCACATCCAACCTTAGAGTGGCCTCTCCGGATATCGAGAATTCCACCACCTTAGTTTTACAGTTCAATTGAGCATTATAACGGACTAACAAATCCATACCTATAATCACGTCGTACCCCTTAAGGTCTAAATTTATCAATTCTTCCACTAACTTCCGTTCTTCTATCCCAAATTTCACAATTTTTATGAACCATATTGGTAATTAGGTTTTGATCCCCAGTAGATGTTTTAACTTCCAAATCATAAGGTAATTTAACAGGACTAATATCAATACCACGCATAAAGACAGGATTCACAAATGAATGGGTTACCCCAAAATCAATTAAAAGTTTAGTTAAGCGGTGGAATACAGGAATCGTACTTTCTATTACTTTAGAAGATTTAGGGGCTCGCTGATAGTTCAAGGCAAAAACCCAAGTAGAGAATTTTGGTCTACTCCCACTAGCAGTTGGTTGCTTAGGATTTGACTTCTCCGGCTGTGCACCCTCGTTTCTTTCACGGTTTTTAACAGGACAAGTGGCGATCTGATGTTCGGAACTTCCGCAACGGAGACATTTCTTCAATTTTCGCTAGCAAGCATCATCGGTATGGTTTGCCCTACCACAATATCCACAACTTGCGCGAGGAGTGGGTGTAGGAACTCTTTGGGATATTGTCCTTGTCCTTTTCCACTTTGAGCCCCTCTAGATGGAGTTCCTCCTCTCGGTGTTTCAACAATTCGGACTCCACCCGCACCTCTTCCAAACTTACGAGGGGGTATATTTTGATCACCTTGTCCAGGAGCACTACTAAATGCACCACGTTTCTTGGTTTGAAAGGTCCAAACTTGAAGTCGAGCATGCTCCACTCGTTGAACTTTGTCAAGAGCATTTTTAAATGTATCGATTTAAACAGCAGCTAAGTCCTTTTAAATTTTCACATTCAAACCTTGTATAAACCGCCTTATGCGTTTTTACTCATTAACTACTAATTTCGGAACAAACTTGGAGATTCGCGTGAATTGGATCTCATATTTCACCACACTTGAAGTGCCTTGGCGCAGTTTGATAAACTCGTCCTCTCTTTTCTCCTGAATTAAGAGTAGAAGGAATTTCTCATTGAATTTCCTAGTAAAGTTTAACCAAGTACGTGGGGTTTGCTCCTTGTCCCACTTTACCCTTACTACGTTCCACCAGGAACGGACCGCACCTTTTAACTGAAAAAGGGCAAAAGTTACTTGTCTCTCTTCAGTGTAATGTAACGCAGCGAATATATTCTCCATTCGCTCAAACTAGTTCTCAGCAACTTCCGGATTGCGTCCCCTAAGAAATTTTGGAGGAGCAAACTTTTGGAACCATTCTAGGGCCCTATCTTCATCTACCTCAGGGTCCCTGTGTTGGTTATCAGGTACTTGACCTTACTGATCAACCAAACGGGCCAGTAAATCAGTTATACGATTGATAGCTGTAACAACTTGTTCCCTTCCTTCATTTTCGGATCTTGGTTCTGGTTGATTGCAGCCCCTTGATCCTCCTCTTGGTCTTGGGTCTGCCTGGATTCACGTCCACGGCCCCGACCACGAAGTCGTCTACTTTTCATTATCACTCATTGGGTTAGGGTTCAAATATTATAACTAATAGGTAAGCAAGTTTTAGGTATGCAACAGATATTTATTCACAATCGAAAATCAAGAAAAATAAAGTCGAAATCACGATAGGTAAGGGAAAACACAAAGTAGTTAAATGCCAATTCGAAATAAAATCAAGTCAAAGTAAAAGTCAAAGATCAAAGTCAAAAAGTCAAAAGTCAAAATATTATACATTCAAAGGTCATAACAATCATTTACAAGTTAACAAGGCCAAAAGTACAGAGTACAAATCTCAAAAGTACAGATATAGTCGTACAGTCATATCAAACAAAAAACTAGTGTAAGTAGTCAAAAGATAGTTGTACAACCACCGAATCACCACATCCCCTATCCTTTCTATATACAATGATCAAAATCATCCACAATAGTAACCTAATAGTCAAAGCCTAATCCGTGGCGGGACTAGCTAACCACCCGTCCTGGACAGGTTCAGCTCCTGCCTCGCCTCCAACGTGGAAAGCCTCATCGCTCACGTCTTCCAGTAGGTCATCACAAACGTTCAAGATCGACTCGGCTCTAGTCCTCACCTTCATAACTCTAGTAACCATATGCTCTTGAGCTTCCCCCAACTGCGCGCAAAGATCACCAATCCTCTCCTGACCCTCGATCATATCATAGTCGAGTTTCTTAATCCGCTCGACTTGCATCTTATTAATTTCCTTTAGTTGATTCGCTTCGATTTCAAGTCTAGCATTATCCTTCGTTAATTCCTTCCTTTCCTCTACCACAGCCAAAACTACGGTATTGGGGCCGGCATAAGTATGGCGGCACTCGCAATGCCGATGGCAGTTAGCCGGACTCTAATGCACGGTGGCTCCTTGTGGCCTAATTTGGTACTTAATTATCGGGAGTACTCCACGGGATGGCTCACCAACTGGACTATCACTAGGGCCACTATGTCCGTCTATCCTACACAAAGTGTAGATAAAACTTAAGTACTTTTAAGGGAAATAATCAAATATAATTCTCAAGTTGAAAATTTCTAACACGCTCAGGCCAAATTCAAACCTAGATTCTGATACCACCTGTGACAGTCTCACCTCTCCCTAGAGCGAACCCTAGAGTATCAACGGACTACCTACCCAACTCTCGCTGGGGATCAGTCGATCAAAGAACTAGCAACTTAAAATAACCGATGAGATAACTTCAAGTCAAAGCGTACAAACCCTAATGGCATATAATCGTCAAACCAACCTTTCAAATTTAAAATGTCAAGTTAAATGGCACACTTACCACTCCATACTACAATTACATAACATAAGTCAAACTTATGAATTCAAACTTACAAGAGTCAAAAGTAAAGTCAACTAAGTAAAAGATTACAATTCGAAATACAAGTTCAAGCAAAAGATAAAGTTTTGAAAGCTCTTGCCTCTAGGTCCCATCCCACATCTGTTAAGGAAAACAAAGGGAGTGGGATGAGTTAAAACTCAGTGAGGTTCCAACTAAACAAGTAAGCACATAGCCAAATAATGGCACAATATAACCAAGTAACTACCGTATAGTACAATAACAATTTAATCACAGTTCAATTTAAGAATACGGGTGGTTTCCAAAACCCAAATCCCCTTGAATTTGATCATACCAGGGTCCGTTGACTCTCCGTCAACGTTTGCATTTAAAGAATGTAAAGTCGTAGAACACCACTTCCTCCAATCTCCGTCCACCAGTCAACCCCCTACCGGACCCGTACTCCATAAACAGTAATTAGGTAATATTCGAATATACCGATTTTCAGTGTTCAATAAACAGTTCCCAAGGTTTATCGGCCTTCTCGACCAAGCCCTTACTAACTCGATACAACCGATTCACCTATAAGGTTGGTACCCAAACGGTAGCAGTAGTTGATGGGGTATCACCCAAATAACTCAAGTACAGTCACATATAGAGAAATCACATCTCATAATAGCAGTTTACAGAGCCTCAATGGAAAATGAGGGAGGTCGAGTGCGATAAAATACACACTCGCTCCATTTTTATCAAAACAAGGTTTGACTCAAACAGTCGTAAATCAAGTATTCAGATATTTCACATAAGCAGGTAGCAGGTAGTGGAACACTCACTTGTCAAACAATGCAGTGATCAAACGTCAAGTATCTCGGTTACGATCACTTCCGTTTCCCAATCTTAGGGCAACGAGTGAAATCGTTAACATTCTAGGTTCATTTCCTACTCAATTATAGACTCATTAAGAGACCAAGTGGGTTGTTAAAACCACTCAATTCATCACAGAAATTTAGCCCAAAATGCAGTAAAAGTTCATGAGAAAACAAGTTTGATAAGTGCATGAAAGTTGGGCACAAGAAAAGTTTCATTCAAGCTCAAAATGTTCTTCACGGGTAAAACAATGGCATCCGCGCAGTTTTGGGAAAACGGCTATATCTCACAATAGGAAGGTCGGAATCAGGTACCGTCAGCGGTGTTAGAAACTAGACTCAAAGGGCTTTCCAACGGTACCAAATACTCACTCTAGTTCGTCTCCTATCAGTATTAGTAGCTCAGACATAATGGCTGATTTTTTAGTTCTAGATCAGCCCTAAACCCTAGCAAAGATATACTAGATCTTGATGCTATCTTCATTTGTTTTGGTTCAAATTCATCCAATTCGATCCTCTAGTGATCATATACAGGGGGTCAAGTAATTTAGTACCATTGGAACTCAAAATGTAACACATAAACAGGATTTAAAAGGTCATAACAGTTTAGCCAACAAGAGAAACCAAAACAGTCCACTAGTGGTCCAAACAACCACTTTACTTGCTTCATTTATATTTCAACTCACACATAAGCTCAACCAAAGTCTAGCCAAGTGTCTTAACCTTAATTTAAGATGCAAAAGAACCACAAAATCAAGGAGAAACCTCTCCTTCCAAAATCGGTGAGCCAAGAAGAAAGAAAACAATCCACAAGTTCACTTATTTAACCAACCTTCATCCTTTCATGGTTTTCACTTAAACAACATGTCAAGTGTTAAATCTAACTCAAAAGGCTCTAAAACATGTTAATACTTCCAAAAACCACCATGAACAAAGTTCAAAACATTTCATCAAACACATGGTATGCAAACTAACTAACCCCACTACCACTTGTTCAGTTCAAGAAGTTAACCACAAATCTCATCCAAATAACTTATAGTTTGCCATTAAAAGTTAAAGTACATGATATAGCACCATAAAACCAAGATTTAAAGATTATTTACCTCTCTTGTACGAAACTTGAGTCACCCAAAACAACCACCAAACTAAGAGTTTCAAGATTGAAAACACACTCTAAGGTTGAAGGCAAATCACTCACCAACTCAAACTCTTGGTCTTATGATTTTTGTTCAAGTTTAGGTTAGGGCTATAAAACAAGAGAAATGAAGTTTTCTCTCTTCCTTGAGAAACTTCAAGATGACCGACTTTTGGAGGAAAAAAATGAAAAAAATTTGGTTTAATATTCCTCTAATCCTTTGGTTAAACAAGGTGGATGGCTAGGGTTTGACCACTTGGCCCAATCTTGACCCTTTCATCCCTTAATCTTTGACTAATGATGTTTCTACCCTTTCAAATGTACCAATACCTATTTAACACCTCTAAACTATTTTATAAAATCCCTACCACTAAAAAAAAGAACACTTGGTCAAAGTGTGTGTGGTGAAATAAAATAAAACCAACTCAAAGAAATGTTTTAATTCAAGTAAGAGGAAATGAAATGTAATACAAGGGAATCGTTGTAACACATATAGAATATAATACAAGGGCATATAATAAGTGATTTAAATCGTAGAGTAAGACAAGTAATTTGGGGAAATGGTATTTTAAAGTGAGGATTCTCACATCATACATACTCTTGTGATTATGAATTAATTACAAGTTCATTTCTTCTATAAAATTACATGAAACAGGTCACTAAACCACAAAGGCGCTCCTCTACTCTCGTGAGTGAACCCCTAGATTTATCACTTTCTTGAACTAGAGTTAAATTTCAATTCTCAATGCAAGCTTAACACCTTAAAATTATCACAATTAATGGCCGGTTAATCATGATTAGATAATCAAAAGTGATAAATAATTTGTTCAAAATAATATCACCAAATAGCCAAGTAAACATCACTAAACTGATATAGCAAGTTCATCCATAATTCTAGGTATAAATTTTAACTAAACATAAAAAAAAACATGAAAGAAAAGACCATACTTGTATTGTAACTAAACATAAGATTCATATACAAGAGTTAAAGAGTTGAAGAGATGGAACCCTTAATCACATGTGAGCATCATCTTCTCCATCTTTAAATCTCAATCATCATCCTTGCTTAGCATCATCCAAGATAGGATAAAACCATACTAACCTAGTGAAAACTACATTTTTGGTGAGTTTCTCTAACCTTCCAAAGTTTTTTAAATGGTTTCCAAAGACTGCTATTTATAGAGAATTCAATCTCAAGATGAGTTGTTTTTAGTTGGCAAAATTGACTCTTGAAACTCTCTTGAGTTGTTTCTTCAACTTTTCACCCTTTTCTTGGCTAGATATGGCCAGATACAGCTGGAATTGCTAGTTAGAATTGAGTTGAAAATGTTGTGTGAAAGCAGAGCAACTTGATGAGTTGCAGAAAATAGAAGAGAACATATGACATCACGAATATGTGACTTCTACTTGGGTATTGGGATAGTCGCGTTTTCACTTCTGCACTACTTCAACAGCTATTTTCGTGTTGATGGAGGCCGAACTAGATCTTGTGCAAAACATGAAAGTTGTAGCTCTTTGAGTTACTTTCCAATACCTCAAGAATCATCTAATTTGGAGATCTGTAGATTGAGATATAATCAAAATACCATCAACAGGTCAGAGTTCTGTTTCAACTTTTGACAACAGAGTTTCACTTCTGTATTTTGATTTTTTGACAATGAAGACGACTGAACTGGACTTTGATATCTTCACACCAAATGTAGATATATCTCTTAACTTCAAAATCGTATAAGAGTCATCTCAATCCGATCATTGTAACTCAAGATATTGCCAAAATACAAAATTTGTCAAAGCTATGAAACTTGCTTTCTTTTGTTCTTGATTGCATTTCCTCTTTTGTACTTCATATTCTCTTTTAATCACTTTAAACCATCATCAATCATCCAATTATCTTCTCAATGCATCCATTTGATGATTGAATCATTAAATCTATAAAAACATGTTGTTTTTACCGTTAAAAATCCATAGAAATGCAACTTTTACCGCTTAAACCATAAAATGTATATTTTCACTAGAAACTTAGTTAATTAGCTATAAAACTAATTAAAACATACCAAAACTAACTAAACAAACACACTAAAAATACATAAAATATCTACTTATCAAATACCTCTACACTTGAACCATCGCTTGTTCTCAAGTAATAAGAAATACAAACTCACAATGATCCAAAACTTTGAAAATAAACATATGTGCACAAGTTAATTTCATTTCCTCAAAACAAGGTAAATAACCATTATACAATCATTCAACTAAATTCAAGTACTCATAATATCAAGTAAAGGAGAACCAATTATACCATAATTTTAACTATTTCAACTCGATTTCTTATCTTTACCCAATTTCACAAGCAAGTAACTTATATGATCAGTAAAATGCTTTCTAAATTCATGATTATCTTTGTATTCATATTTAAAGAGGGATTTAGTCATATAACATATATAAACATTTCTTAAGTTGTGAAAGTGTCTTTTGACGTGAAAATCAACATTTTTAGATGAAAATCGCTGGTTACTCAACGTTTCACATTCTCAAGTTGTCTTGTCTACTCTTAATTCAAGTACCGTTTTACACGAAAGTTGATATTTGTAGATGAAGACACCCGTTACTAAATACAAGAACCATTGGAGTAGAACAAATCTTATTCACTTTTTTTTCTTTTTCTTTTTTTCTACTTTTTTTCTTTTTTTTTCTACTTTTTTCCTTCTTTTTTTTAAACAAAGATAATAAACATTCCCTCAAAAGAATAATCATGAGAAGAGTGTTACACTTATTGGCCATATTTATCACTTAAGTTATAAATCAAGTAAAGAGAAAAAATTTCATCACATATGCAAAATATAGGCATAATTTTCTCCACTTTAAAAGACATATTTTCCTGCAAATGCAAAAGTTATAATCACATAATAGTCATTTCCAAATCAAATAAAAAAAATTTCAAGTCACATATATTTATCTCAGAAGTAAAAGGAATTTGAACTACTAATGGCATATAACTTGTTACCCTTTGTGGATAAAATTTGAAATATTTTAGGGCAAATTTACAATTTTGAATAAGATTTTGGAAAAATTTTGATAACATAAGTTCAATATTTGCAACCAACAAGTCAATCACATACAATTTATATAATCTCAATTCTCCCGCTACACTTAACATGCACATTGTCTTCAATGTGTAAAAAGGGAAATCAAGATAAAGAAAGTAATACTCCCCTAATGTTGTGATTGAAAAGCGCGAATATGAAGCTTCACAATCAATTGTCCGTGTATCTTCAACGCTTTACAAGTTCCAGTGGATAACCATTAGTAATAGAAACCTAAGAATGGAAAATGAGAAACAAAGGTAATAACAAAGGCATAACATATAACGGCTTCTCAAGGTATAATAAAACACTTCACTTCACACATTTTTCACTTCTAAAATTCCACACCAATTGCTAAATTTTTCATATAATCAAAATTCATCCTCCAATCATGCTCCATATGAAGATTAAGCAATTAATTTGGCTAAAATGTCACCATATAATGAATGTATACGTGTAAGCTTTATGAACAAGTCACATTTTAGCAATTTGAACCATTCAATTATGCTTAACAACATTCCAAGAGCAATTAGCCCGTTGATCATAAAATAGGAATGTGCATAAAGTGAATCATTACATAGATCATCACATTCCCACATTTTATCATCTAAACATGCTCATAGATGTTAAATAAGCATAATGAAACTTATATACACCAACAAAAAGCATCACAAATTCACCATTCAAAGTGCATGATTAACCTCAAAAGGTATGCAAATGATGAATGTAACATACCTAGTTAACCTCCAATTGATGGATTCATAAATGAAAACTCCTAACCTTCGACCAAATTTTGAGATGTTGCATGTGAATTCTAATCGGTTAAAAAGGCTCTATAAAGGTTAAATGATGCGGGTTGGATGATTCCTTGCAACGAAATGGTGTAAAAATAAGAATTTGTAAAGTGTGTGTGAGTGTGGATGAGAAAACGCAAGGTAAGAAGAAAAGAATGAAAGAAAACAAGGCAGTCGCGTTTTCTGTGTAGTCGCTACAGAATACAATACACGACCATAGAATACACGACTTAAGGTCGCGTATATCTGATACCTTCATATTTTTCTTTGTTCTTGCAGAATTCAAAACGCAACTCTGTAAATACGCGACTTCAAGTCGCGTAATTAAGTCGCATTTTCTACTTTAATCTCGCAGAACAAAAAACTTAATTTATGGAATAGGCGACTTAGAGTCGCGTTTTCCTGGGTTCTGCGTTTTCTTCTACAAAAGGTGCAGAAATGGTAAACTTTCTAAAATTGCACATGGTACCCCACTTACTCAAAATGCATCCTAAATTATTCTTTTATCAAAATATTCAATACACGCACATGTAAAATGATCGAAACATACATTTTAACCTCTTCCGCTGAATTAAAAACAACATTTACTCAAATCAAGCAGTGGAGTTCGTTGATCAAATTTTGCCTTTTTTACCTCAAACGGTCACCTTTACTTCTATTTCCTAAACCTACAAAATAAAAACAACAAAACAACTTAAACACTTAATTTAAACCTAAAATGACATAAAATTAACATGAATAACAAAAATATTGGGTTGCCTCCCAACAAACACTTTTGTTTATAGTCGTTGATTCGACTATTGAACCTCATTTTTTAAGGAGACTTTGTTAATGAATAATCCACCTTTATAAGTCGAGGTT
Organism: Coffea humblotiana; assembly: GCA_023065735.1. NCBI lineage: Eukaryota > Viridiplantae > Streptophyta > Magnoliopsida > Gentianales > Rubiaceae > Coffea > Coffea humblotiana. The sequence continues at coordinate 18,292,709 of CM041212.1, read as the reverse complement.
GGCTCGACTATTGAACCTTATTTTTTAAGAAGACTTTGTTAATGAATAATCCACCTTTATAGGTTGAGATGGATCATTAAAAGGTGACTTTATAGCAAAAGTCACATGTTCTAATGATGTTAGAGATGGAAGTGACTTACCTATCTCAAGTATTTCATAGATATTACATTGAATATGCACCATTTAAAAACTCACCAAAGGAGATGCCATAAGGGTATCTTGGACAACAATACCTTTAGAACCTATACTTTCAATACACTCCTCAAGAGGAGTGAAAAATGAGTTATTAAAACTCACCTCTTGACATTCAACATTAGTTCCAAAGGTACTATCATGTGAAATAGATATTTGTTCATTGAAACATATATTAGATGCATCATTTTCACCAAGATATAATCAATTTTCACATATAACACTCCCACTATTCATGTTAGGATCATTTTGCATAGCATTAGAAGAAATAACTTCACACAATACATGCAATTATTCTTGTATTCTACCAAAGTGAGAAGTTAATTCATCTAACCTTTCCTCGACCTTATCAAAATGGTCGGAAGTCACATTAGTTAGCTTTTCTAAAGCTAACTCCCAAGATGGTTTAGAATCATTAGTTACCCTTTCTATTGCCAACTCTCAAGATGGTTTTAATTCATATTGGACACATTTGGGTTGGTAATCATAAAACAATGAAGAATTGCTATTAGTACGTTGATTATCCCAACCATAAGCATGCGAATTGCCCCAATTAGGACCATATTGATCAAAACAATAATTGCGATGCCCTAATTCATCAAAATAATCCACATTTTGTACTTGCCTACATGTATGAGTAGTATGATAACCTCCGTACAAGTCACAAATCATATGATTAGAATTAAAAACATTGGCATTCCTTCTTTGCTCAATTTCATGCATAATAGTGTCCATTTGAATTTTTAATATTATAACATCAAGTTTAGCCCTTAAGTACTTTAAACTATTTTCAAAGGACATATTTTCGATAATTTTTTAGTTACCTCTATTCATGGAGGTTTGCACGTAGTAACCATCCATTGTCGATCTTCCACTTCTCAAGCATTGTTTTCTCATATTTTCTACTCTTCTTGAATCCCCAAACTTGCTTTCAAAGTAACTTAAAAACAAGTTTAGTAAAAAAGAATAGATAAATTGACATATTAAAAAAAGGGCACTAAACACAAAATAAAAAAATGCAACAAAACTCTAAACATAACAAACAAGACACTTAATACAACAATAACAACAAAACAAGTGAAATTGTCTAAATTAATAAAGTAGTTCTTAACATTGATATTGAACAAATCTTCCCCGACAACGGCACTAAAAACTTGACGAGCGAGGGGTATATATACAATAATTAGTCCATTCCACAGTTAAGTTTTACATTTATAAATCCTATATACCCCACACATGATTTTTCTACAAGTATACAGGTCTTGACCAAGTATAGAGTATTAAGGGTCGATCCCACAGGGAAGATTTTCAATTACCGGTAATTTTCAAATTCCTTTATTATCTTGACTACCATAAATGTAAAAATAATAAAAATAACACTAGGAAACTCCTAGAGGTATGGGATTCCTTACTACTATTGCAAATGAGATTACCAATTAAGTGAATTCTATTATCTTGATTAGTTATGGTATAATTTCCTAATGTATATAAAACCTACTCTCGTAGTGAATCAACTATACTTGTAATTAATCCATACCTACTCTCATGGTTATGAATTAACTACAAGTTCATTTCTTCTATGAAATTACATGAAACAAGTCACTAAAGCCACAAAGGTGCTTCTCTACTCTCGTGAGTAAACTCCTTAGGTTTATCACTTCCTTGAACTAGTGTTAAATTCCAATTTTCATTGCAAACTTAATACCTTAAGATTATCATAATTAATGACCGGTTAATCATGATAAGATAAGCAAAAGTGACAAATAACTTGTTCAAAATAATATCACCAAATAGCCAAGTAAATATCACTAAACTGATATATCAAGTTCATCCATAACTCTAGGCATAAAGTTTAACTAAACATAAAAAAAATATGAAAGAAAAGATCATACTTGTACTATAACTAAATATAAGATTCAAATACAAAAGTTAAAGAGTTGAAGAGATGGAACCCCTTATCACATACTAGCATCATCTTCTCCATCTTTAAACCTCAATCATCATCCTTGCTTAGCATTATATAAGATAGGATAAAACTATACTAACCTACCTATACTAATAAACTAAGAAAAACTTGTGAAGACTACATTTTTGGTCTTCCAAAGGCTTACTCTAGCCTTCCAAAGTTTTTTAAATGGTCTCCAAAGGCTTCTATTTATAGAGAATTCAAACTCAAGATGAGTTACTTCTAGCTGGTAAAGTTGACTCTTGAAATTCTCTTGAGTTGTTTCTCCAACTTTCCACCATTTTCTTGATCAGATACAGCCAAAATTGCTAGCTAGAATTGAGTTGGAAACATTGTGTGAAAGTAGAGCAAGTTGCAGAAAATAGAAGAGAATACGCGACTTCTACTCGCATATTGGATGGTCGCATTTTCACTTCTGCACTACTTCAGATGCTATTTTTGTGATGATGAAAACTAAACTAACTCTTGTTCAAAACTCGAAAGTTGTATATCTTTGCGTTAGCTTTCTAATGCTTTAAGAATCATCCAATTTGGAGCTCTGTAGACTGAAATATGATCAAAATACTATCAACTGGTCAGACCTCTGTTTCATCTTTCAACAATAGAGTTTCACTTCTATATTTCGATTTTTTGACAATAAAGATGACTAAAATGGACTTTGATGGCTTCATACCAAATATAGATATGTCTCTTAGCTTCAAAACGGTATAAGAATCACCTCAATCCGATCATTGTAGCTCAAAATATTGCCAAAATACGAAAATGTGTCAAAGTTGTAAAACTTGCTTTCTTTTATTCTTGATTGCATTTACTCTTTTGCACTTCATATTCTCTTTTTATCACTTTAAACTATCATCAATCATCCAATTATCTTCTCAATGCACTCTATTTAATTATTGAATCATTAAACCTATAAAACATGCAATTTTTACCATTAAAAATCCATAAAAATGCAACTTTTACCCCTTAAACCAAAAAATATATATTTTCACTAGAAACTTAGTTAATTAGTTATAAAACTAATTAAAATACACCAAAATTAACTAATAAAACACACTAAAAACACGTAAAATATCTACTTATCAGTGATGATTACTTGGTTATTTGGTGATATTGTTTTGAACAAGTTATTTATCACTTTTGCTTTCCTAATCATGATTGACCGGCCATTAGTTGTTATAATCTTAAAGTATTAAGTTTGCAATGAGAATTGGAATTTAACACTAGTTCAAAGAAGTGATAAACCTAGGAAATTCACTCACGAGAGTAGAGGAGCATCTTTGTGGCTTTAATAACTTGTTTCATGTAATTTCATAGAAGAAATAAATTTGTAGTTAATTCATAACCACGAGAGTAGGTATGTTTTAATTACAAGTATAGTTGATTCACTACAAGAGTAGGTTTCACATACATAATTAGCCGAAATAATACCATTCACTTAACTAGTAACTTCATTTGTAGGAATAGTAAAGAATTCCATACCTCGAAGAGCTTTTTAGTAATTATTTTTATTACTTTTATATTTATGGTAGTCTAGATAACAAAGAAGTTCGAAAACCACCAGTAATTGAAAATCTTCTCTGTGGGATCGACCTTTAATACCCTATACTCTCTCACGACTTGTATACTTGCAGAAAAATCGTGTGTGGGGTATTTAGAATTAATAAATATAAAACTTGACTGTAGAATGAGTTTAATTGTTATACGTATATCCCGCGCACATCATAAACATATTTTAATACTTACCCACCTTTTTTGTGTATTTTCATAATTGTCTTGTCATTCAAGATTTTCAAAATTTTTATTTTCCAAATCATATCTATTTTAGTATAAGTGACTCAGTTGTTTCTCTCCATATAAATATGTAATATTTCCAATGTTATAAGGATGGTAAAGTCATTTGACCATCCATGAGGTACGCATTGGGACCCAATGTGAGAACTCGAGAAATTATATATATTTTGAATTTATTTTATTTTCTTATGTTACTAAAAACATTGCATATACCACACAATTGATTAAATTAAATGTCTAATTGATTTCTTATAAATTGGGAGTATGGAAATATTCTAGGTTAATGTAAGAAAATTTTTATAGGGATATACAAATTTGAACAAACAAAGTTTGAGGCAATATATGAAGGAAATAAAAATTACAACTCCTTAGCAAGTAAATAAACTAACGTCAAAGGACCATTTTAACCTCAAGGCTTAAATCGTTTACCATGCAACCAATTGACCAATGTTGATCAAGCATAGAACTAAAACAGAGAAGTGACTCGGCTGATATCATTTGGTAGCAAATTGTTAGGAGCAAAAACAGGGAAAAAATTGAGAGTGAAGCTTTCTTACTTCTCCAACCTTAAAACCGTGACCAAAAGGTGAGAGTGAGGGAGGGAAAACTTGTTAGATTCATTACCTATTAGCTTCAATTGAGTGAGAATAAAGTAAATAGAAGGAAAAGAGGATCGGTGCTGTTTGAAGGAGCCGAAGCAGAAAAGCTAGCGCAGTCTGCAATTTCAGATTCTAAGGGAAAAAAAGAGAGGTAAAATTCTGTAATAAACTCTTACTCAACTAATATATATGATACTTAAGCTGCACGTTAAAATTTAACCAAGAAATACTCTGCATAGAAGATGAATAAGCTATTGGACAGAAGATTGAAGGAACCGGAGCTGTTTGCTTGAGTTGCAGCCTGTTATTAGTATAAAATGAAAAATAGTGTAAGAAATGCATGCAATATGTATTCCTTAAGTTTTATAACAGGTTTAACTATAGAAAATTGTGAAAGGTTGGAACTTTGAGCTGAAACTATTGAAAGAAACCTGCTGAAATTTTTAGCTTCACCCGAGAAGGGAAATGAGGAAGTTCCAGCTATCTTTTGTGAATTTTGGTTCTAAAATTCTGTATTAAACTGTAATATGTTGAATAACATCTTGATTTCTTCATGCATGAGAGATTTGAGCATAAAACTAAAAAGAAAATTATGGAGAAAGCACCGTATGTTAAACTACTATACTGCTGGAAATTGTAATTAGTTGATGGCAGAATTAGTTGAGGCCTTTGGTGGGATTATTTTCTAGAATTGTGTGTTATTTGCTCTAGTTTAGGTTGGACAGAATATGTTAGTTTGACTTAGTCCATCCCACATCGACGGAAGCTTGGGAAAGCTTTAGTCCCACATTGGATTTTGCCTAAGAAATCCTCTCCTCATTCACCTATAAATGGAAGAGCCTATTGAAGGTTTTAGGTGCACCAGTCAAGAGAGCATTATACGGGCTATTAGCTTCTTGGGTCATCTAACCCATTTATAATCAAATATTTTAGCCTCTCTTGTTTTGAATTTAGGAATATTTCCTAAACTCTTTTGTAGTGCCTTATTGGCCTAGGAACCACTTTCCTACGGCTTTTGTATAACTTCTTCATAGTAAAATATTGCTCCTCTCTCGTTCGTGGACGTAGGTCAATTTGACCGAACCACGTAAATTTTTGTGTCTTTTATTTTGCTTTGTTATTTGTCTTTATTGGGTTGCCACAACCCTTTTATATGGTCGGTTTTACCGCCTAAGTATTATATGGCTGGTGTCTACCGCTTAATCTTTATATGGTCGGTTATACTGCCTATTTTTATTCTAACTTTAGTTTGGTTATTCTTGGGCCAGTCCTAACAGAATATAAGTTAAGTGTTTAGTGTTTTAAGCAAGTAAAAGATGGAAATTTGTTGAAAATTTTGAAGTGATGTTGCTGGAAATCTTGCTTGCTAGCCGAAACAGTAAAGAGTTGAGTCTTCCTTGAAGTTTTCGCAAAATTCTAAGATAATTTGTTGTATTATATATATATATATATATATATATATATATATATATATATATATATATAACAGTTTATATCATCTTGACTTTGTTTTCAGGAACATTTTAAAGAACTTAAAACTTGAAGGGCTGGTGAAGTGGAACAAATTGGAATAATATGCAAACTAGACTCTAGTTTAGTCTAAAAGGGAAGAAATAAAAGTTCCACCAGCTTTAATTATTGAGATTGGAATGAAAATGATTTGATCTTAGCTCAAATGTTTTATAAGATCTTAAAATTTGTTATATATGTACATTAACCTTGTTTTAGAGCTACCAAATTTATTGGATCTTGAAGAAAAACGTAAGAAAGATTGCTAGAATTTTGGTGACTTGTTTTATAAGCTTCCGAACTTGGGTTTTAGTTACTTAAACCTTAAATTGGTATAAGATAAGTGGCTGTATATAAATTGAATATTCACTTTAGAATCATAAACTTGTCTCGGGGGTAGCAGTGAGCTAGAGAGCAACTCCGAGGTTCAAGAATAACTTGTTTTAATTAGGGTGAGCGTTCTTAAGTTGCTTGTGCATGATTATTTGATGGTATTGCTTACTTTTGAAATTTTATTGATAAAAGGGCTAAAGCATACTTAATTTCTTCTGCCTTAATGATTTGAAATGGATATCATGGTGAATGAAGATTGGATTGTGCATGAATGATTGTAGGCCGTAGTGTAATTTATCACTTCAGCCGAATTGGGCCCTAAGCCTTGGCAAGCTAATCTAGTCGAGCCGATAAAGAACTTGGTCGATTAGATTGGCTACCTTGAGCAATTGAATGGTATACTCGAGTATTACCGGGAAGAGTGGAGATTATTGAACTGCTAATTGATTGACGGGGATTATTTATTGTTTTGGAGATTATAAGGGGGAAGAATGATGAAGTGAGAAGAACTTGTATCCTTTTAAATGAATGTCTACTCTATTGAATTGCTTTCCTGGTTGGTTATGCTCAAGAAAGAGTTTGTAATGTTATTGATCGTATACTTTTGAATGTCACTGAATTTTAACTCAACCGTTTAGCTTTGTTTCCTTACAGGGGTCGAAGTTTGGAGAATGGACAAGTGTCATTAGAAAGATTATGAAAGATCCAACTTAGTGAATATATTGTTATTAAGAATTGTTTGGTATCTTGTAATGACTGAAACTTTTGTTTGGAGTTGATAGTGTAGTATTAAGTATGGATATTTGGATGATTAGTGTGAAATGTTATCTCTGAAGTTAATGTTAATAAATCAGCCCTACCGAGAGTTAGGCAGGCGGTCTGCTAACTTTTAGGGTACGCCCTAGGAAAAGGTGGGGTCGTCACAGGTGGTATCAGAGCTCTTAATAAGCTCACGCCAAGAGAGAATTCTCAGACTGTGGGGAATGGCCTGTTAAGTGTGAAATGAATTACCATTTTTATGGATAATATGTATGTTTGATAGGAATCTCAAATATGGGTGATTTACTCTTGGAACTGGCCAGTCCGAATTGTGAATTATCCTATTGTCAAATTTTTGTACCCGAGTACCAGGTATTTCATTTAATGGTGTATTTGCAAATTGAGAAGAATTTAGTATGTTGCATTATGATGTGACTAGAAATCATGATTAAATTTAAAAAAGTAGAATCAAAGGGACCAAGTCTAGCTTTTGAAATTTAAAGGTGAAGAGCCAATAGTGAGATCTTGAAAATTAGTGCAAATTCTGCTTTTAAGATGAATAATTTTACTAGTCCTTCAATGGCAAATTGATTATATGCTATCTCTTATCCAAAAATGTGTTTAGACCTAAAATTTGAGTGAAATAGTGGTTTAAGTAAGAACTATGCAGCTGTGAATAGTTCTAAACCGTAAGGAGAGTTTTCAAAAATTGAGGTGAGATAAGTTTGACAAATTTGCCATGTGATTAGTATGCTACCATTTGCAAATAATTATATGTGAGTTCTCGATGAAATTGTGGCTCTTTAAATTTTATTGGAGGATTATTTGGTGCTAATGTCCAATAGGATAAAGATACCTAGTTGTTAGGTTATTAGAAACCCAATGTATGAAATGTTGGAGTTCATTTAGAATACTTAAGAGCCATTGATGTACTTAGGTAATGATCATGCTATTTGATTTGATATTAGACATAGTAGATCTACAATTTACTAAGGAATTTTTTATTAGTCTTACTAATGAGGTAATTGGATTAGTAAATGTGCTTGAAAAGATTGTCACCTTGGCTATGTTGGGATGATCATACACAGTAGTCAGTATGAAATAGACTTCTATCAATGGATAAGATTAAGACAAGGTTTAGGTTAATGGGGCTTTAAATATTAAGGTAAGACTTAGATGGATGAAAATAAGAAAATAAATTATTTTGCAGTGAAATTTAGAGAAATGTAATATGTGGAGTAGGTTATGATTCTTAGGACAATGATGTTATTGTGAATCGTTGCAGTTTATGGGTCTAAGGAAATACTTATCATAACATGTTTTATAAGTAGTTGATATAATGATTATTGATAACAAGTAGGAAAGTGTGAGAACATGTATAAAATTTAAAAGTTAGTAAATTTGATTTATTTATCGTCTCATAAGTTTAGAAGTAAGAATAGACTAATATTGAAACCATGACTTGATAGTTCTATTGAATGGAATGATATTATTGGGATATTTGAACCCGACAGTTAGTCTGATATAGACTATGATCGATCTAAAAAAAAATCCCGAACTTTTGTGAATAAAGGTAGGAATTTCAGGGATCTATCAGCTCTATTATGGATTGACCCAATAACCATTAAGTTGGGATGATTGAGTCGGAACTTGCCATGTTTGGATACTGCATATACTTATACTAAAGACTTGTTTGACTTCTTATTTAAGTGTACTTGAGTTTGATATATGTTGTAATTGACTTTGTTATGTGGTGTAATTTAATTGATCATGAGTTTGTTTTGTAGTGATGATATATATGGAGTGAATGTGTTTCTAGGTTGTAGTTAACTACAGTTGTATGCATGCATAATTGATTATTACATATTTGTATATAGACTAGTTGTGAGAGATATAGAGTTTAGGGAGCGATAACATCAGAGGTATAATGTTATCTTAGGTATAGATTGTTTAATTAGGTATCACGCCTAGTGGAATTGTAAAATTAAAGTAGTTGAATTTTATATACTTGGAGAAGCAGCCGATACAACACTTATATCGAAAGGAGAAAACACTAAGAAAAAAATCTCTTTGGTTAAGGTCTGGTGGAAACATGAATGATTGGAGGAAGCGATGTGGAAATTAGAAGGAAAAAATTTGAAAAGAATATCCGGAACTTTTCTCAGTTAAAGGTACGAGTTTCGAGGACAAAATTCTCTTAAGGGGAGAAAGGTATGAGAACTTGAGAAATTATATATATTTTGAATTTATTTTATTTTCTTGTGTTACAAAAACATTGCATATACCATACAATTGATTAAATTAAATGCCTAATTGATTTCTTATAAATTGGGAGTATGGAAATATCCTGGGTTAATGTAAGAAAATTTTTAAAGGGATATACAAATTTGAACAAACAAAGTTTGAGGCAATACATGAAGGTAATAAAAATTACAACTCCTTAGCAAGTAAATAAACTAACGTCAAAGGACCATTTTAACCTCAAGGCTTAAATCGTTTACCATGCAACCAATTGACCAATTTTGATCAAGCATAGAACTAAAACAGAGAAGTGACTCGGCTGATATCATTTGGTAGCAAATTGTTAGGAGCAAAAACAGGGGAAAAATCGAGAGTGAAGCTTTCTTACTTCTCCAACCTCAAAACCATGAGCAAAGGTGAGAGTGAGGGAGGGAAAACTTGTTAGATTCATTACCTATTAACTTCAATCGAGTGAGAATAAAGTAAATAGAAGGAAAAGAGGATCGGTGTTGTTTGAAGGAGCCGAAGCAAAAAAAACTAGTGCAGTCTGCAATTTCAGATTCTAAGGGGAAAAAAAAGAGAGGTAAAATTCTGTAATAAACTCTTACTCAACTAATATATATGATACTTAAGCTGCATGTTAAAATTTAGCAAGGAAAATGAGTTCTTAACCATGGAAATTTCTGCATAGAAGATGAATAATTTATTGGACAGAAAATTGAAGGAACCGAGAGCTGTTTGCTTGAGTTGCAGCCTGTTATCAGTATAAAATGGAAAATATTGTAAGAAATGCATGCAATATGTGTACCTTAAGTTTTATAAGAGGTTTAGCTGTAGAAACTTGTGAAAGGTTGGAACTTTGAGCTGAAACTATTGAAAGAAACCTGCTGGAATTTTTAGCTTCACCTGAGAAGGGAAATGAGGAAGTTCCAGCTATCTTTTGTGAATTTTGGTTCTAAAATTCTATATTAAACTGTAATATGTTTAATAAATCTTGACTTCTTCATGCATGAGAGATTTGAGCATAAAACTGAAAGAAAATTATGGAGAAAGCACCATATGTTAAACTGCTATACTCTGGAAATTGTAATTAGTTGCTGGCAGAAATAGTTGAGGCATTTGGTGGGATTATTTTCTAGAATTGTGTGTTATTTGCTCTCGTTTAGGTTGGACAAAATATAAGCTAAGTGTTTAGTGTTTTAAGCAAGTAAAAGATGGAAATTTTTTGAAAATTTTGAAGTGATGTTGCTAGAAATCTTGCTTGCTGGCCGAACAGTGAAGAGTTGAGTCTTCCTTGAAGTTTTTGAAAAATGCCAAGATAATTTGTTGTAATTATATATATATATATATATATATATATAACTGTTTATAACATCTTGACTTTGTTTTTAGGAATATTTTAAAGAACTTAAAACTTGAAGGGCTAGTGAAGTGGAACAAATTGGAATAATATGCAAACTAGAGTCTAGTGTAGTCTAAAAGGGAAGAAATAAAAGTTCCACCAGCTTTAATTATTAAGATTGGTGTGAAAATGCTTTAATCTCAGCTCAAATTTTTTATAAGATCTTAAAATTTGTTATGTATGTACATTAAGCTTGTTTTAAAGCTACCAAACTTAATGGATCTTGAAGAAAAACGTAAGAAAGATTGCTGGAATTTTGGTGACTTGTTATATAAGCTTAGGAACTTGGGTTTTAGTTACTTAAACCTTAAATTGGTATAAGATGAGTGGCTGTATATTAATTGAATATTCACTTTAGAATCATAAACTTGTCTCAGGGGGCAGCAGTGAGCCAGAGAGCAACTCTGAGGTTCAAGAATAACTTGTTTTAATTAGGGTGAGTGTTCTTAAGTTGCTTGTGCATGATTATTTGATGGTATTGCTTACTTTTGAAATTTTATTGATAAAAGGGTTAAAGCGTGCTTAATTGCTTCTGCCTTAATGATTTGAAATGGATATCATGGTGAATGAAGATTGGATTGTGCATGAATGACTATAGACCGTAGTGTACTTTATCACTTCGGCCGAATTGGGCCCTAAGCCTTGGCAAGCTAATCTAGTCAGGCCAGTAAAGGACTTGGTCGATTAGGTTGGCTACGTTGAGCAATTGAATGGTATACTCGAGTATTACCGGGAAGAGTGGAGACTATTGAAATGTTAATTGAGTGATGGGGATTGTTTATTGTTTTGGAGGTTATAAGGGGAAAGAATGATGGAGTGAGATGAAGTTGTATCCTTTTAAATGAATGTCTACTCTATTGAATTGCTCTCCTGGTTGGTTATGCTCAAGAAATGTTTTGTAATGTTATTGATCATATACTTTTGAACCTCACTAGACTTTAGCTCAATCGTGTATTTGTTTTCCTTATAGGGGCCGAAGTTTGGCAAATGGACAAATGTCATTAGAAAGATTATGAAAGATCCAACTTAGTGTATATATTGTTATTAAGAAATGTTTTGTATCTTGTAATGACTGTAACTTTTGTTTGGAGTTGATAGTGTAGTATTAAGTATGGATATTTGGATGATTAGTTTGAAATGTTATCTGTGAAGTTAATGTTAATAAATGAGTCTCGGCGTGAGCCAGGCATGCGGTCCGCTAACTTCTAGGGTACGCCTTAGGAGAAGGTAGGGTCGTCACACCCAAATGACTTATATGGGAGGTAAGTGAAATTTCCAAAACTTCGGGAGAGGGCAGTGAAATTATTAGAAATGTCAAGGGAGGATTCTGAAATTATCTCTTAGAGCTTTATTAAAACGGAGTAGTTTGAAACTTTAGAATTATAAAGTAAATCAAAGGTTTTGATATATAAAAATTTGCATTTACTTAAACTTAGCCCATTCAAACACTTAAAAATAAATTTTGACCAATTTTTTGAACCAAAATGTGAAATTCAATTAAATAATAGGCTGAGTTTTGGCTAAATTAAAGTTAAATTGATGAAAACCTAACCCATGTAAGAGATTTATATGAACCGAACTCAAGCTAATATAGAAGATTTTTCTTCAAATCGAGCTTGAGCTTATTGGAGCTCTCATTTACAAAGCCCAATTGATAAGGTTATGTATATTTATAGAATTTGGTTTAGACAATAAGCTTAGTAAGGGTGATTTAGTTCAAGGGCAATATAGTCCTTCTATTACGATATTAGTATGGCAAATTAGTCAACATATTTTAATTAATTACTAGGGGTAAATTAGTCAAAATTTTAAAATAATGAATATGGGCAAATTAGTCAAAAATTTTAATATAATTTGTAGGGGCTCATTAGTCCATTTATTATCATATTATTGTGTGAGAGTATGGTTATATAATAGTCAGTATGAATTTGAATTATTTATAAGGGCAAATTAGTCCAAATATTATTATGCTTGTTGTAGGGGCAAATTAGTCAAAAACTTTAAAATTAATTAGGAGGGGCAAATTATTCCATTCATATTATATCGTGTGGGAGTAGGCTTATATAATTATAAGAGTATAATTTTTTATTTTTTATAAGGATAAATTAGTTTAAAATTGTATTATCCTATGTATTAGTCATCCTAAGATTACTAATATTGCCTCCCCCATAGGATTATTTTATCCCATGAATAGAGGATTAATCTGGTTAGGTAGAATGTGTCATCCTATATCTAAAATGCAATCAAACATGAGATGACACAATATGACTAATCCAATCATTTGTTATCCCATCAACCAAACGGACCCTTATTGAATTATATATCCAAACAATATACTTGAAAGCACTTAACCACTTAATAAGTACTTTTATCAAATGCCCAATTGGTGAAGTACATTTTAATAAGTTACTACAACCCCAAACATGCCCTTAGACACACAGACATTAAGGAACGAGAAAGTCAGGAGGAGCTATCTATTCCTCGGCTTCCTTTTTCCTTTTTGTTCATTAGTTAGAAATAAATTTTCCATTAATCCTTTGCTTCATTTTCTCTAAAATAATAAATCCTAATCATATTTTTGGCTGCGAATCAATCATGAGGAGTGGCTAAATTTGTTTTCTAGTCAGAGGATAATAGAAACTTTGGGTCATCGGAAACTATGGATCTAATTATTTTTATTGTTTCATTTATTTATAAGTATTTGCATATTTCCTGTTCGTTCATGAGAATGATTATTTTGTGCAATTAAATGACTGATCACTATTTAATTGTTGGAATAGTCGACTGCGATCTAAAATACCAAATTTGTAATCATTTGGTAGTTTTATAGTTGTGGTGAGTGGTATGATTTGATTGTAGTAGAAACTTTCGAATTTATGTCACGGGAGTATATAATCTAACCTAAATGGACCGAGTTTGTATGTTGTTGGTTAGAATTGATAGCCTTTCTAATAATTAACATTGTCAATAAATTAAATCCTAAGTGCTTGTATAAGGTTGTTTAATTAATTGGCAAGGAAAATAACCACACAGATTATTGTCGTTATCGAGGCAATAAAGAGATGTAGGTTGTCATAGTTTATTGACAATCATAACCAATCTATTTATTAATAAATAATTTTTATTATTGCATCAATGATCAATTAAGATGAACCAAAAGTGAAGATTAGCCTTCTGACTAGAGAATTGTCTTTTATTGATCTAGTTCTATTCCATTTTGCATTATTATCTTTATTTGATTAAGTTATTTAGCTATATTTCACCAATCCTTCATTTTTATTTATCATTACTTTACAAGAAAATAAATTATCTAGTCCTTAAGGATACGATCTTATTCACCGCTATATTCGAATTTATATTTTTAAAGTAGAAATTTTATTTTTGCTGGCCTGACAATCCAACAAGCTTAATTGAAATTGAGGTTCTTAAAGGTTAAACGAAAAAAGGAAGAAATAAAAAATTCTGACCTTTTTTTTGTGGCAAAACCCTAAAGTGGGTGGGGTTGCCAAGCCCCTACTTTATTAGAGAAATTAAAAACATTACAAAGCCTGCGAGGAAGAAGAGCTTACGGCCCCTGAACAAATAGAGAAAGATCTACTTTACAACCTAGGAATGGGTACAGGGGACCTCCCAACGGTCCATTTGCATGGCTGCCTGAACACTCGGCGGAAACTGCCAGGCCGAGGAGAAGACCGTGTCAACTTGAAACTTTCCCCCTGCAATTTTATCTGCGCAACTATTCGCCTCCTGGAAAACATACTGCATCGTGGAAGACAAATCATTTAATAAGCCCCGAGTTCTACACAAGGTATTGCACAATGGCCATTTGGCTGTGGCACCAGAGTGCAATAGCCGAACCAAAGCCTCCGAGTCGACCTCGACGAGAAGACCGGTAAGATTTCTATCCTTACAATGCGAATGTCCATGCCATAAGGAGAGAGCTTCAGCAGTCAGAGTGTCTACCTCCCCAAACTCCTTGTAAAAGGCAAAACCAAGCGCCCTGTGTGATCGCGAACTAGCCCTCCACCCGAAGCTCTTGCACCAGAGACACTAGCGTCCGTATTGAATTTCAGCATATGGAGTGGAGGTCTCGACCAGGCCACAGCACAAACCTTGAACCGCTTGGGGCGAATACCTGCATTTGGAGACCATGGATGCTCCAGGTCCCCTGTGAAATGTTTGGGCAAAAGGACTCCGGCTCGACCCAGCTGCACTACAAAGCTATCAATGTCCCGAATGACCTGTCGGGCCTGGAATGACACACCATCATGACGCGCACAATTACGCGCTATCCAGAGAAACCAAACCACAATTGCTGGCATAGCCGTACGAATGTGATTCGGCGATCTCGACCCGCCAGAGCACAACCAAGACATGAACATTGCTGAGAGAGAGGAATGCATTAGGGCTAGGATGCCAAATTGCCTTTTGCACCAATCCCAGACCGCAGAAGCAACGGGGCCAGTGAGGAACAAGTGACGAAAAGACTCCTCGTGGGAAGAGCAGCAATGGCACCGAGAGGGAAGAGCTACCCCACTCCGATGAAGGGTAAGATCCAATGGCAGAAAATTATGTAAGGCACGCCATAAGAAGAGCGCGATCTTCAAAGGCAGGAAGGTACACCACACCGCCCTACATACAACAGATGAGTTCTTCTTAGATCTAAGGGACTCCCATGCTGGCTTCACCGTAAAGAGCCCCGAGGAGGAAGGCACCCAAACCATCATGTCCTCCAGATGCGAGAAGACCTGCGTGTCAAGAATCCGGCTAACCACACGCATAGGCAGCAACCGAAGAAGCTTAGAAATATTCCATTCATTGTGGACAACAAATTCTGTGGCAAGCATGTGCGAGGGATTGTGAACGCCAAGCATCTCTGTCACAGTCTTCTCCCCTAGCCATCTATCATGTCGGAAGTCCACGAAACCTCTCCCTAGACACCAGCGAATGTGCCTCTCCGCAACCTCCCGAATCATGACCAAACTCCGCCAGGAAAGGGAAGGCCTATGGACTGTCACTTTGCTAGGATGTACTCCCCTGACGTATATTTTATGCATGAAGTTGGCCCAAATCGAGTCATTTGCCCTAGACCGCGGCCAAAGCTTACAAGCAAAAGCAAAGCACATGTCTTTGAATGATCTAAACCCGAGACCCCCTTCTGCAACCGAATAGCATAGCTTATCCCAGGAGGACCAATGTACTCGTCGGGCATCCATTCCATGGTCCCATAAAAAGCTATTACAGAGTCGAGCCAACTTGATGAAAACCGTCTTTGGTGGTTGGATGACCTGCAGAATATATATGGGGAGGGAAGAAAGAACATGTCTGAGAAGGATCAACTTACCCCCTGCCGATAGCCATTTGGAGCTCCAGCTGCTTAGTCTATCTCGCATCTTAGCGAGAACCCCCGTCAAACAATAAACATGTCGAATGGTCTCGGGAGATAGATATGTCTAAGTAAGTGAAAGGGAAATATTGTCCCTGAAAACCCAAAGACACCACCACCAAATTCTGCTGGTCCTGGGAAGCCCTGTTGGATAGCAAGAAGGTACTTTTACTGGCGTTAATCCGCTGGCCTGAGATTAGCTGGTATTGAGAGAAAAAATTGGCCAGACTCCCCACACAATTAGCGGAGCAGCGTGCAAAGACCGGAACATCATCTGCAAAGGCCAAGCAAGGAAAGAGGATCCAGCAATGGCATAGAATCTCCTCTCATTCTGCAAGAATAAGTGGTGGATAGCCCGAGTGAAGAACTCAGTCATGAGCATGAAAAGCACAGGCGAGAGCGAATCACCTTGACGGACACCCCTGGATGATTTAAAGAATCCCGACGAAACTCCATTAATAAGGATAGAGAACCAGCAGTTGGACAGTGTACGAAATAAAAAGTCAACACGCCATTCCTCGAAGCCAAACTGGCGAAGTATGAAGATTAGAAAACTCTACTTGACCCAATCATATGCCTTCTCCATGTCCAACTTTAGAATGAGGTTGGGATGATTCAGCCGCCTATCCAGATCCAGTACGAGCTCTTGGGCCAACAAGATATTATCCGAGATAATGCGACCCGGAACAAAGTCAGTTTGCCATGGCAAAATGAGTTTAGGGAGGAGTTGGTTAATACGAGACGCCAAAATTTTGGATAGGATTTTAGAACTTACATTGCATAAGCTAATCTGCCGAAAGTCACTCCATCTCGAAGCACCCACCACCTTTGGGATCAAAACAATAGCTGTACTGGAGAAACCTCGCGGCTGCTACCCATCCTGAAAAAAATCCTTGACTACTAGATACAGATCTTCCTGGATAATGGACCAACACAACTGGTAGAACTTGACACCGAAACCATCAGGGCCGGGACACATCAACTGACATGGAAAAAATGACGTCTTTGATTTCCTCTCTCGATGGGATCTTCTTTAGGGCATCGTTGTCCACCGCTTACACCTACGGGATCGGGAAGTCGAGGTATGGGGTTGCCTTAGCATCGCGATCAGAGGAAAGAAGAGTCGAGAAAAATTGGATCGCCGATTGTCGAATCTGGACCTCACTCTCTAGCCAAACATCTGAAACATCCTTAACCCGAGTAATGTAGTTGTTGCTGCGTCTTTGTTTAACACTGAGATGGAAGAATTTGGTATTGGCATCGCTAGTTTGAATCCATTTGATAAAGGATTTCTAGCGCCAAAATTCACACTCGATGGAAAGAGGACGAGCGTGGAGTGCTCGAGTTTCTTCCAGCCGAATTCTCGATGCAACATCCCTGGAGGTATCATACTCGGACTCCCGGCGCCTTAGGTTCTCCTCCATTTGTTGTACTGATTGAAAGATGTCCCTGAATGAATTCCGACTCCAAAGGCGTAATTTGGCCTTGACATGCATCAACTTCTAGAAAGAACCGCTCCATCCCTGATGCCTGGGTATGGACGTCCCATGCCTCCTGGACAACTGGTATAAACTGAGGATGACTTCTCCAGATATTCAAAAATCTGAAGGAAGCACCCCGCGGAGAACAGGAGCCATATTTTAGTAAGAACAACTCATGATCTGATCGCCCATGAGCCAAATGCGAAGTCTTCGAAACCTCAAATAAATCCCCCCATTCATCATTTATCAGCGCTCTGTCTAGTTGCTACCACAACACCCCATTCGTCCAAGTATAAGTCGGGCCATCAAACTTTAATGAAGACAGGCCACAAAGGGAAATGGCATCGTTAAACTCCTCCATATTTCGGGCATTAGGAGGAGAACCACCTGATCGTTCATCCATTGTGGTAATTGTGTTGAAATCGCCTGCTAGCATGCACAACCCGGTGCTAAGATTTCCAATGTGCTCCATCGCAGTCCACAGAGCTCGCCTAGCCACTCTTGTACATTTCGCATAGACAGCAAAGAAATGGAAAGAATACATTTGGAGGTAAGTAACGGACAAATGGACTAGTTGATCACCAAATCCTTGAAAGGTAATAGAAAAATCGTCAAACCAAAAAATTCAAATTTTTTCCATCTAAGAAGGAGCAAGCTTGGGAAACCTTCAGCAGTCAACGAATCGTGTCGATTCGTGATGCATCAGTAATGGGTTCAATTAAAACTAAAATATGAACATGGCACTTGAAGCATAATCTAGCTAGATACCGCTAGGAGTCACGGCGTGACACCTCACAGACATTCCAAACCAGAAAGTTCATAGAGTTAATCATTGGATAGCAGGAAAAGACTTAGCTAGAGAGAAGAATCACTGCAACCTCTTATTGTAATTCGTCGGTCTGCTCTCTTTCTTGGAACGGTTGGCCGCAACGCTGGTTAAGAGTTCTACGTCCTTAGTGTCCAGAATAGCACCCCGAGGGCAAACGTCTTCAAATAACTCTAAATGGAAAGCACGAGTGTCCAGGACGGCTTTGAAGTTACGGAGCTGCCCCAAATCGATGTCCACATCACGAAGATCAGATGTTGAGTGCCGTCTTCTGAGGTAGCTGTCCTGTGTACGTGGGGACGAGACTAGAGTTGCCCCTGCGGAGCAACTAATCCCCTTCCCAGTCGTGAGAACCACGTTAGTCCCTGCTGTCGCCAAACTTGCTAGTGCAGCAAAAGAATTAGCGAGGTCTAGCATGCCAAGTTCTAGCCCAGGGCTGGTGGGAGCGATCCCACCTGCTCGCCCTCACTAATGACAAGATCATGTTCCGCCAGTTGGCCATCATGCACGGCCGAGAGCATAGGCAGAGCCAGCAGTATATCGAACGACCTGGTTCGCATCAGCGCGCGTCTCTTTTTAGTCGAGGGGAGAAACCCCGATTCCACGGTAGTGATTCCGTCACCTGGTGCAGGCTGGTGAGTCGCCCTGGGTTCGGTGGACTACCTAGCAGGTGTGTCAACCACCTCCAGCGCCTTCTCCTCCTCTAACGCTTTATCCTCCGAAGCCACTGTTTGCGACACCTCCAGTACCTTGTCATCCCCACCTATTTCTTTAGCTTTGTACATCAGATTTTCAGCTCTCCTACCACTGCCCACAACCCGCATGGGTTTCAAGGAAGAGTCCTTCTTGAAGCACTCAGTCTCCGAGTGACCAATCCTGGCACAAAAGGAGCAATACTGTGGCCATCCCTCATATTCCACCCTCTACCACCATCCGTGAGTGTCGTCGCCAATCCATACTCTGTGAGCAGGGTTCTTCGCCATGTCAAGCTCCACCAGAATCTGAGCCAGGGAGGGTCATTTGAGGGCAGCAGTAGCCGAATCCACTTGAAGCGGTCTGCCTAGCAAGGCGCCAATCTTGCGCAGCAATGGCTTCTCGAAGAAAGGTAGTGGCAATCCAGGGAGTGTGACCCAGATCAGGGCAATGGAGGACTCATGGTTGGTGTGGAAATCCAAGGTCCATTTGGTGATAGTCATAGGAGAGTTGCGAATGAACCAGGTGCACCTGACAAACAACCGGGTGTAATCCTCCTCCAGAGCGGGGCGGATGAGCACGTGACTAGCGTCCAGGAGCCCTACCGAGCACTCTCCCTTCAGCTCAAGAGCAGTGAAGAACTTGCGGATCGTTTCCATGGGCGGCTTGCTGAACGCAAATCTGCCCACCAGAACATTATGGTAGGGAGCTGCAATGCTGTCCAGGTCTTGCCATGAGAGAACAAGCGCCGGCTCTCCCCTATAAGAGCCAAGTCTCCCTACTACCGCAGCGCCGTCGTCCATCCCTGTGCCATCAGTCAAAACCTCCGCAAAAGATTTGTGTTGTGTCCCTCCAGAAGAGGAGGCTGGCGGCCAGTTGGCCACCATGCCAAGGCTCAACGAAGAAACCTTAGAGACCTAGAAGAAGGAAACCCTAAACATTCAAACTCTCCCTTGGTTGTCAAATTCTGACCTTGCATGTTCCCATCTCTTTTATAACTTTCATCACTTAAGAGAGTTGTAAAGACTGTAGTGACTTCTCTCTTTCTTAATTTTTTTAGTGGCAAGACTTTTTTGCTTCGTATAATTTCAATCAAGGGTGAAAGCAAGGTGGGGCTCGAGAGGGTCAGTTGTCCCCAAAGACTTTCCAAAATCTCATATGCCTCTTTATACTTTTAAATATCTTATATTTATGAGTTAATTTTGTGTATACTAACAGTGTATACATTATTGTGATTGGATACATGATATATATACAAAATTTGGATTTCAAATTTAAATTCAGATTATATTATGCATCTAATGGTGAAATTGTACTATCAGCGTATAAAAAATTAATCCTATATTTATTATGAATATTCACATTATAACACTATTCCGATATTAGATACTTGCCTCTCCAAACTTGAGAATATTTTATGAAGTAGACATTATTTTCATGCATTTCTTTTGCTCTGAAAAAAATGTCGAAATCCTTATTTGCACAAAAAAAAAATTATGATATTATGTCCTTGCTCCCCAAACTTTAAAACTTAAGTATTTAAAGACTGTATTGTTAAAAATTTCATATTTTACTTCCGGAAGTTGAAATCTTGGTTTCACGAATGACTCAAAATATGATTTTGATGACAATCTATACGACACCAACAATTTAAGTCTTATAAGTATAGCATATAACCTTTTGGAAATTGTGTTTGAAATTTGCCAAATCTAAGTGATTATTTGCTTTGGCTAAGTAGAAGTGAATCCCAGTCGTTACTACTAAAAGTTTTTTAATTTGTTTTTTCACTTTAAGATGGAGAATATACTGCTTGCTTAGCTTAGTGTATCCAACTATCAATTAGATCCCCCCAAGTACCTAAAAAAATAAAATATACGAGCCAATCTTCCCCAATATGAAATATAATCATCAAGTGTACTTTCACCAAACATGCTTCAAGCATATATAAGCAACTTTCCACAACATTTCTTGACAGTCTTATCAGACTAGGATCAGTTGAAAAAATGCAATGGAACAAGCGTATCATGGAAATACAATCTTGCCGTTTCCTAGCCCTCGATAACACGTCCTGGTACGTCTATGAGGGCAGTTAATGACGGAAAAAGAAACTTGCCCACTTTGGTTTTTGCTAGGTCGGTAGCAGATTCCTATCTCTTGCAGTACTGGCACATTGCGGTGAACTCGAGCGTCGTTCAGGCATTTTAGATCCGGAATCCCATGAGTTGTACGCCAAATCGTAGAGTTAACGTCACTTACTTCATGACTGTGGCCCCGGGATAATCCGCCTTGTTCTAAAATGCTTAAAAGATTATATCGATTCTTCAGTTTAACAGCAAGATCGAAGTACTGAGTCTGGTTGTACATGTTCTCGGAACACGTCCCATGCTTCTTCCATTCATGTCCCCAGAATGATTCGGCTAGGACACGACTTCCTACTTTGTCATATTCTGGTCTTGGTTGGTCAAGGTTAGGCCAGATTGAGTCCAGTTGTTCAAATTTGTTTTTATCCTGGAAATAATCCTTTGAAGTTAAGAGTAAATAAGAATAAATCCACATCTCGTGTCTAAAGTTTCAATTAGTAGTAAAAGTTACCTGTATTGAAGCAAATCCGGTTTTTGTGCAATATTCCACTATGCCAGTGTGGTTTGCTGGCCACAGGCCATGGATAGTGAAATCATTCGGCCAAGGAACTCTTTGGCATCTGTGGAACTGGCAATAACCACCCGGCCACTGTTCAACCATATTGAAGTATTCAAAAGAAGAATCAATAGCTGAGGGACAAAGTACAAGTATCAGGATTAAGAGTTTAAACATTTCAGCCAGCATGGCCACTTTGTTAATGTGAATAATGTGAGCAATTAGAGGTGGAGGGGATGGATTTCAGTAAAGATATGCGAGACTATTTATAGAGTCTCTCAAAGAGATGCTACACGGTAGATGTGTAGTGGCATTGTTACACGGTTAGGCAGGCCACATGCATGGGACATGTCACATTCATCATATGCATTTGTCACACAAAAAAGCAATTACTTGAATATATATAACTTTAGATACAGTTTCAGCAGGAATTTTTAACAATTTGAGGTTGTTATGCAGAAACAAGTTAAATGTGTAACTAAACTAGTATTATTTACTTGAGAATACTGCAGTTTAATTCTTGGTCGACAATTAAGTCTCAGTTCTCTTTTCATCTAATGATCTACGTTCAAGAATGGGTGCCACCTTGCACCATTCGCAATCACAACAATTTGAGTTAAGAATCTCTAATGGATAAAAAAAAATATTCGAAAACCAAAACTTTCTTCTCTAATGCACTTATACCGTATCATAGGAACAAAAGAAGACATGAATTGCATAAAAATAAAACCACTTGCATTACTGCAAAGCCGGGACATCGAGACGTACAGATGAGAAAAAACTAAAAAACGTAATCTAATCGAGTCCTGAAATAGACTATAACTATCATAGACATTTGTGCCACTGCATTCAATAGAGAGAAACCAAACTTTCCTTTAGAATTACGAGTTGTAGGTAAAATCCTTTAATATCATATTTCTTCAACTTGGAATCATTTTGGATACCAAATGAAACCAACTGCTCGCAACAATCTGCAAGGAGTTTGTCATTGTTCCAAAAAGATAATACGCACTGGATTCCTGAAAAAGGTCCCAAGAAAAACTTCTTTACCCAAGACTCCTCAACACCGTATTCCATCATTGCCCATATCTCAATGTACTGTTCTGAATGGTCATACGATTCACGATTTAACAATCTGCCTCCTCTTGAAAATAAAATCAACGCCATGGAATCATCTAAAACAACAAGACTGTGCCCCACCGATTCCGGTACTGCTTGTTCTCCTAGCCAGCCATTAGGATACTTGATCTCTTTGAATACCTCAGCTCCCATATCAAAAGAAAGAATATGCGGGCTAGATTTCGGGCCTGCGCTCCAATGGAAAAATCCATTGAAAAGTAGGTCGAAACAATCGCAAAGTATAACTGGTGGCAGAATGGCATCCACTTGTCTCCAAGAATCAGTACTCAAGTTGTATATCTCAGCTCGAAAATCATAAAGGGAGGATTCAAAAATTCTGACGACCTTGTAGTCGTCAATAGTGCTGTCAAACCCCAACCCCACAACATGTGTCTGTCGGAGGAATCCTCCTGGGCTGCCAAAGGAACTCTGAGGAAGTGTTCGAAATTTTCGCGTCATTGGATTACACAAATTTATTCCTTCATCAAAATCCCTGAGGCAAACTATCCCATTGCAGGGGCCAATTAGCTGCAAGGGATTCGAATAATCAAGTTCAGGCAGCTCCAATTCAGGGGCTGCAGCCAGAAGAGATTCATCGGCTGGAGAATGGAATGACAACACATTTTTATTATCTTCTCTGAAACGCTTGACAATTATGAGCTCCTTGCTTTGAGCAAGGCAGAGATGCATATTGATGAAGCGACGACTATTGATCAAATCACGCCAACCTCTACAAACACAGTTGAATTTGATCAATGATTTGACGGGCAACCTCAGCAGGATCTCCATAACGATGTCTTCATTTAGATTTATCTCAGTTGCGCCCTCCATTTTTATTCGCTTGGTGAATGGCACAAGTGATAAGACTAATAATCTGCTACCTTTCCGGTTTCTTTCTAGTCACGTTGGTTTTTGCTTTTAGTAAATGGTGGGTCTTATGGAAAGATTTTCAAAAAGTCATGAGGGGCCTAGAATGGTTGTAGATTGTGCATTTATGATGAGTGTGGTAGATTTTGGCTCGGAAAGTTTGTTGATGTGATAAATGCTTGTTGCCGGATTAGCCTCTTCTCCGCTACATTCCCCCTCCATGTTTTTCAACCACATTTTTATTCTCTTAAGTACCATTTCTATGTCATATAGGTCTCATGTCAAAAACAAAACCAAAAAAAAAAATTTCTACAGAATTACTTTTTTTTTTATAAAAATGCACATTGCAAAGCCACCGGAGAGAGGTGTGCGACCATGCTACTATCTGGACATCACAAGTGCTATTATACATCTAATAACAAAATTAAGCTATGTGGGTAATATAATAACATAATAAACTACCTCCTATGATGTGGAAATTATACATCTAATAACAAAATTAAGCTATGTCGGTACCATAATAGCATAAAAAGTACTTCCTATGATGTTTAAACATCAAGTCAAAGAAATGTTGGTTGGAAACCTTTTATTAAAAAGATTGAAGATTAGGGGCATTCCCCTCAAAAAATATGTGAAGAAATAAAACCATCGTGGTCAATTGATTTATAATAAAATTCTTGATCCCAATCTATGGTTATCACAAACAAGTCCACACTTGGGAAGAAAATTAAAGACTAATTTCATTATGCACCCACAAATTTCCAATTCTCACTTTCCACCGGTAATTGTAGTGTTGCACGCAAGGCTTGGGAATTCGTCCTACTTTGAACCTTCAGTGAACCATTTTGACAATACAGACTGCACATCATGATCTTTAGCAAGGAAATCAAATTCACCTTCAACCCTTAAATTCTTCCTATTTTATCTTTAAACCCCAAACTCTATATTTTTTGCCCTGATTCTGTTTTAATTTCCTTATATATTTCTTAAATGTGTAATAGGCATGCATAAATGTTTACTTGGTATTTGACACAATTCAAGGCCTTCAAATTTATAATATTGATTTTCTAATATTTGTATCTCTATAATGGCACGAATACTAAATTATAAAACGCTAATGCATGTATATGTAAGTGAGCGATGGGCATGGGTTAGTATAGGTTTTATTAGAAAGCAGAAATTTGTCTACAAGCAAGCTATTTACCACAAGTATATATATTC
Source organism: Coffea humblotiana (assembly GCA_023065735.1). Taxonomy (NCBI): domain Eukaryota; kingdom Viridiplantae; phylum Streptophyta; class Magnoliopsida; order Gentianales; family Rubiaceae; genus Coffea; species Coffea humblotiana. Next base: position 18,267,684 of record CM041212.1, on the reverse strand, counting down.
AATTCATATTTCATAGTTCAATAGTAAATCAAAACATACTAGTACTATTTTAACCAACATATTTTTTAAAATTTTCTTTAGAAGTAAAGGTGCGGGATTTAACCCTCTCACACCTCTAGATTTATCTCCTTTACCTATGTCTGAAAGAGTTACTATGAATGGTTTGAAACGAGCTGAACAAGTGCATGCTTTGCACCAAAAGGTAAGAGATAATATTAAGAAAAGGAATTTCAATTTATTCACAATGCTAACAAGGGTCGTCGCAAGATGATTTTTGAGCCAGGTGATTGGGTATGAATTCACATGCCCAAAGAAAGGTTCCCGATACAACGATGCAATAAACTCTTGCCTAGAGGTGATGAACCTTTCGAAATGGTGGAGCACATCAATGATAATGCTTGCAAGTTGGACCTATCAGGTGAGTATGGTATACACGCTACTTTCAATGTGGTTGACTTAAGTCCTTATCTTGCAGATGATGAGCTTGATTTGAGACCAAGTTGAGCTAGGTGGTCCGATGACTACATTTTTTGGCAATCTCTGACAATTTAGAGACTTACATTGTTCATGTTGAGACCACCTGAATCTTTTACCCAGCTGTCCATAGAAAGTTTTTCAAGGCCAAATGAAGGTTTAGATAGCTGGTACAATTCCTTTCTGCCAACAACAATCGCAAGTACCAATGAAGCACCACGAATGGTGTATAGGTACCACAATGTTTTCAAAGGATTCTCTGCCAAATTATCCGCTGAGTGGAGACCAAGTTGAGCTAGGTGGTCCGATGACTACATTTTTTGGCAATCTCTGCCAATTTAGAGACTTACATTGTTCATGTTGAGACACCTGAAACTTTTACTCAGCTGTCCACAGAAAGTTTTTCAAAGCCCAAATGAAGGTTTAGATAGCTGGTACAATTCCTTTCTGCCAACAACAATCGCAAGTACCAATGAAGCACCACGAATGGTGTATAGATACCACAATGTTTTCAAAGGATTTTCTGCCAAATTATCCGCTGAAGATGTCAAAGAAATGGAGAAGAGCTCTGGTTTTCTTTCTGCTATGCCCCAAAGGATGCTGTCTTTGCATACAACACACACTCCTATTTGCTTGGGATTGCATCAAAATTCGGGATTTTGGAGAGAGTCCATTTATGGAAGGGCGTCATCATTGGAGTCCTTGACACAGGAATTAAGCCGGACCACCCTTCATTTAGTGATGAAGGAATGCCTCCACCACCTGCTAAATGGAAGGGAAAGTGCGAATTCAGCACCCCAGTATGCAATAACAAATTGATTGGAGCAAGATTCTTCAGCGATGGAAATGGATCTCCAGCTGATGAGAGTGGCCATAGTACTCATACAGCAGGCACAGCTGCAGGAAAATTTGTCAAGGGCGCTAATGGCACCGCTGTCGGTGTTGGACCTCTTGCTCACTTGGCAATCTACAAAGTATGCGGTACAGATGATTGTTCCGAAAGTAATATATTGGCTGCAATGGATGTTGCTATTGACGATGATGTTGATATTCTCTCCATCTCCCTTGGTGGAAGTTGGGTACCATTTCATGAAGACAACATTGCTCTTGGTGCATATAGTGCAATGGAAAAAGGCATCTTCGTTAGTTACTCAGCAGGAAATAATGGTCCTTATCTGTTCCCTCTGTTCCAACGACGCGCCATGGATTCTCACCGTTGGTGCAAGCACTATTGACAGAGAAATAAGGGCAACTGCTGTGCTTGAAAACAAGGAGCTAAATGGCCAGTCGCTGTATCAACCCAATGATTTTCCCTCCAACACCATATCCTCTGTTTTACCCTGGCCTAAACCAGAGTGATATTGATGCTGATCGGTACTGCACTGAAGCACTCCAGAACATCACAGAAGTTAAAGGAAAAATAGTAGTATGTGAACTTGGTGCCATACCACCAATAAGTAACGGAACAAACGTCAAGGCTGCTGGTGGTGTAGGCATGATCATCATCCATTCGGAGGCCGAAGGTTACTCCACGCAGGCCGATGCTCATGTTCTTCCAGCAACAAACATAAATTACGTTGATCAAGGTAAACTCATTGCATACATAAATTCAACTACTTCACCTGTGGCTACAATTCTCATTCAAAGGAACTATCATTGGAGACAGTCAGGGCTCCAGCAGTTGCTTACTTTTCTTCCGGAGGTCCCAGCTTTGGAAGTCCTGGAATCTTGAAACCTGACAAAATTGGCCCTGGTGTAAACATTCTCGCAGCCTATCATCAATCTGTTGAGAACAAAACCAACACGAAATCTACCCTTCAATGTACTCTCGGGCACTTCAATGTCTTGCCCTCATCTCAGCGGTGTCGCGGCATTACTCAAAAGTGCACATCCCAATTGGTCTCCAGCTGCAATCAAAGTCTGCGATGATGACCACTACTGATCTCGTCAACCTTGCCAAGAATCCCATCCTGGATTATAAGCACATTCCAGCCGAACTTTTTGCCATGGGTTCAGGCCATGTTAATCCAGCGAGAGCCAACAATCCGGGACTCATTTATGACATTGAGCCAAAAGATTACATCCCTTTTCTATGTGGCTTGAATTATACAGACAGGCGACTTGGCAGAATTCTACAGCGTAAATTGCTTGGCTGAAACAAGAATACGCGACACACAATTGAACTATCCTTCATTCTCAATTATAGTTGGATCCGAAGTTCAGAAGTATACAAGGACAGTCACTAACGTTGGTGATGCTAATTCAATCTACACAGTTAAGATTGCTCAGCCAGGAGGTGTCAATGTGACAGTTCAACCGAGTAAACTGAGTTTGAACCAGAGGTCAACCAAGAGGTGAACCAGAAGTTGACCTATGAAATCACATTTACCCCATTAACACCTGATGTACCCCTGTCTCATGAATCTCTTACATGAACATCGGCAAAGTTCTCTGTCAGAATCCCAATTGCAGTCCAACCGGAGGTTATGACATCAGCTTAGAATTCTATACTGATTTTTTTTCTTTTTGGTTTTTCAGCAATATACATTCTTTATGTTGAAAGTTTAATTCATGCATGTTCCGCTATAAGTCATTCATGGAAGTGTATTCTTTTTGTACCTTATGATGAGTGTGTATAATTTTCTTCATTTTTTTTCTGTCGTATACGAGGAAAGTGCACGTTGTACGTATTAATATTGAAGCAAAACTTATTTCTTAATCATGAATAAGTACTACTAGTTTCATCGTATAAACTTATATAATAATATTAGGAATTGTAACTTAACCCTATAACAAGTTAGCCACTGAATACATTCTTGTCACGTTGTGTCAACTATTGTACTTATCTTTAACTGTTTTTACTAGTCTGAAAGACAAATATCTTACCTATTTAACTATTTGTTCTAATAAAAGAAAACAGGAAAAATTCAGCTTTAGTCCCTAACATTTGCCTTCTGATTCAAATTGGTGCCTAATACATCAACTAAAATAAATTTGGTCCCCATAGTTTCTGATTTTATGCAAACTTAGGACAACTGACACAAATTCAGCAATCCTAATGGGGAGGCCAAAATAATGAAATCGAAACTGTTGTCTAGCAGAAAATTGAATTGAACATTAGGATTGTGGAATTTCAATCAATTGTCGTAAATTTGCACGAAATCAGAAACTATGGGGACCAAATTTATTTGAATCGAAATATTAGAGACCAATTTAAGACATGAATCAAATATTAGAGACCAATGCATTTTTTCCCCAAATTGATTTATACAGTTGAACGTCACTTACATCTTACCATGTTACGGCCTAGGGGAGATACTGTCAAAAACACAGTACATTATAGTTCAGGATTCTGGCATGAGGTCTCTAAACCAATAGCCATTGTGTGTTTTTCAGTGTAGATTTGTTTAAGAATGGAAAATAAGTTAATAAAAGTATTGGTTATCAGGATATCTTCACAAAATAAGTTAATAATGTGTTTTTTTGTATAGATTTGTTTAGATCGAGTACAACTAAAATATTGGTTAGCAGGATATCTTCACAAAATCACTGAATGGTAACAAAGTAACAAGAGAGCCTACAAGAGGTTATTATGGAATACTTAGCTATAATACCCTTACATCCTAGAATTCCAATCATGGAAACAACTAGAATTCTTTAGTCTCTTCAATGAAGCTAAAAAATCTCATTGTCTACAAGCAATGGCACAGAATCTTTTTTTGCTTTTTGACATGTACCTTAATGCCACACCACCCATATCAGGTGGCACAATGAAGGTACAAAATCAACTGCAGCACTTCGGCAATAAATTAAGAAGAAATTAGATTAGAAAGATTATGATTTGGAGATTTTCTGGTAATCAATAGATGACACAGTGATATTGCATAGCAAATCTGAGTGGACCAACTCAGCTGACACTGCATAATATGTAACAATCATCTAACGTGAAAAACTGATAACTAATCAACAGAAAAAGGTACTTAATTTCTAGTGACATCTTCAAGAATTCAAAGATACAAATTTATTGGGAAAAAAAAAGAAAAAGAGAAACTATTCCCACATCAAATTATTCCTAGAGTAAAGAACTGAATCTGCTTTGCTCAAGTTTCCAACTTTTGAGCATCTGTAGAAGTCGTTGGACCCAAAATTATACTCAAATATAACCTACGGGAACAATAACGAGAATTTGATATATGAGGCAAAGCAAATTTTCTTCTATTAATCAAACAAGGCTGCAGCTACAATTCTTACAATGTAAAAAAAAAAAAAAAAAAAGAACCACCGGAGGCTACTGACTTTTATATCCAAGAGACACGAGACAAACTACTTCAGACTCCAACTACTGCTAATACTAACATAGGAATTAATCATCCGCTTCACACTACGAAACACAATCATGCACCTATATAGTCAATCAATTAAACAAAATTAACAAATACATGTGGCCACTAATTAATGATGCTTGGCTTAATATTTCTACAGAAGTTTATGGCACAAAACTTTTCCTTCAATTAAGCTCAAGCTCACATTTTCTGGAGCACCTTGAGAAATTGATCAACTTTTTGGTGACCGAATAAGGCCATCCTTTTGCTATTCCATCTGGCGCAGCAGTCAGAGACACCAACTTTAGCATAGCACTCTGCTGTAATATACGCTGTACAAACTCTAGATCAGATTCACTGCCGCTAAATTGATCTACTTTAATTTCCCTAATTTGTGCAGAACAAACGAAACTTCCCCACCGACCCGATGAAAGTCACACTCAAGATAACGAAGATTTGGGGCGCCAAATCCAACAACGTCGGCCAGACCTGTGGCTTTGATATTAGTCAATGTCAATTTTATCAGTGCAGTAAGTCTAATACTAAAGTATACAGGCTGATCAATAAACGTTGTAGTAATCTGCAAATCCTCAAGCAATGGGTAGCCATTTTCAGAGATTTCCCAACCTTTATCATTGCCAGCCAATACGTTCATGTTATCCAGATGCAAGACCTTGAGATTTGGCTAGAAATTCAGCTCACGTAGTTTGATTCTTTGTCCAGATAATTTCAAGACCACAAGAGTTTTTTTATGAATATTTGATTGGGCAAAATTTGACTACCGACGAACTGCGGGCAACTTATGTAAAGAACTTTAACATCCCGAGAAAGCATGGCAATCATCCAAGCATTTGATCGGGGTTAAAGAACTAATCCGAAATTTACTCACTGAATTCGCTCTGGATTGCAGTAAAATTGTGTTGACAAAATCCATGAAATTATCATTGTAAATAAATCCATTTTAATTTGCTTTGAAAGGCGTCAGATCGTCGAAATCAAAGCTTTAAAATCGTGGTAGATATACCTCCACCTGGTGGACAGAATTGAGGTAGCGACTGCAAATTTTGTGGGAAGAAAAGAGGGAATGTGACTCAGTGACTGATGATAGAATCTAGTAATCTGCTCAGTCTGTCTCCATATACATCATCTGGGCGCCTTCCTCCTCCAGAAGCCTTGACTCTTTTTGCCATGAAGGAGAGAAAGGACGGGAAGATTTGAGGTGGCGGGATTTATAAACTTGATGTAGATGACAAGGATTCTTTGCTCTACTGAAAATCGATACTCCCAGAGCCTTTTCAGTTTTTATAAAGCAAGGGAAAAGAACCGCACTGCGTTTGGATTTGGATTTGGATAGTCACGTTTTTGGACCTCTTCAAATAGTTACTTTTGAGCATCGCAATTTAATGAGATTTGCACTAACTAAAATTCAAAGATACATATTGACCCTTCCGATATACATTAGATCTAGGTTTGCATTAATAAAGCGACATCCAAATGTGATAAATTTTTAGGTTAAAATAAGAAAATTTTTGACTAAATTACACAACTAGCCTTGGCTAGACTGAAAGGGTGCCTTGAATTTTATCCTTGTCTTCCCTTTTTTTAACCGTGATTTCCGATCCCTTTTCTCTTGATTTTCGCAGATTTGGAGTCGTTTAAAAAGGGTTTTCTCTACTTTTTATTTAAAATTCATTTTAGGTGACTTGGTACACCTTAACTCAATATCAAGTGGCGACTCCTATTTTTCATTAAAAATCTTTTTTAAACTATTATTTTGGGCCAAAATTGTCGCATTTTTAAATTCTCATTTAGGCCCATTTTCTTTATTTATTTTCTAAAGATCAAAAACTCATTTTCACTCAAAATTAATCAAAAATTCATTTTTATAATCCCGTAAATTTTTATTTTTTCATTAAAAATGGGGCGCGACACTTATATCATAATAAAAAGCCTATATTACCCTTGGACTAATTTGCCCTTACTACCTTTATTTTCTCAACCAAATTCTATATAAATACATAACCTTATCAATTAGGCTTTGTGATTGAGGGTTTCAATTAGCCCAAGCTGGTCCAAAGAAAAATCTTCTATATTGACTTGAGTTTGGCTCATTTAAAACTCTTAAATGCGTTGGATTTTATTCAATTCAACCCTATTTTAGCCAAAATTTGGCCCATTATTTAATTGCATTTCAAATTTAGTTTCAAAAACTATATTAAAACCTATTTTTAAGGGCCTGAATAGGCTGAGTTTGACTGAATGCAAATTTTTATATATCAAATCCCTTGATTTACTTTATAATCTAAAGTTTCAAATTACTTTATTTTAATAAAATTATTAAATTATTTTATTAAAATGATCCTACAAATTAAGGGGTATTTTGATAATTAAAATAGTAATCCTATCTCATCCAATTTCCAACCAAACACATGATAGGATTATTTTCTAATATATCCTACCCAACCTAAACCAACCAAATACTAGGTAACTTGGATTATTAAGGAGGACTCAACCTAGGATTAAGAATCTTAGAATGAGTCATCCCATCTCATCTAGCCTGTGAACCAAACGAACCCTAAGAGAACAAAAAATTCTTACTAGGAATTTTTAGGAAAATTAGAAAACTCTTATTAAGAAAACTTAGGAGGTACTTTACTAGAAAAATAAAATAAAACGAAATTCATGAGAGAGAGAGAGAGAGAGACTATGGTGTGGTTTTCCTCTCTAAGGGAAGGCTTTTGAAAATACAAGGAGTAGAGGGAAGTAAGAGAAAAGAAAAGGTAGAGAGAAGAGGAAGAAAGGCATTTCGGGTTTTGTTAGATATGTAGTTAGAATTATGTTGACAATCACTCTTTAAACAATCAATGTAGATTAACTAATTGTAGGGACTGTTTTAAAAAATTAATTAATTGCTCAAAAATAAAAGGGTAGAGGGTTTTTTGTTAAAGAAATGTTAATTAAGATACTTTTGTGGTAAGTATGGCAAAAACTTAGGGCTAAATATATAATATAGCAAAAATCTAAAGGTGAAATTGTAAAAGAAAAAATCCGCCAATAATTCCAGCGAGAAAGTGTCTTAGCTCTTTCCTCTCCTCAAGTTGAACTTTTGTAATTTGACAGAAAATATATCAAAACACACGTACATATAGATCTAAAATCAATAAATATAACATATCTATAAAATTAATACAAATAAAGATAATATTAATGCCCCTACGTATCATCTGGATCATTGCAGAGTATACAAACTTAGATCTGATGACAATAATAATAAAGAAATTACACATGTGTGAGAAACAAAATCCTAGACATACAGGGTCTGTTTGTTTGGAAGGAAAATCTTTTCCAGGAAAACATTTTCCATATTTTCAGTTGTTTGGTTGTCAATTAATTTGGGAAAATAATTTCTGACAGAAAATAAGTTACATCCACCGGAGGAAAATAACTTCCTTATCTAACCCTGTGAAGTATTTTCCTCAGCTTCTTTTCACAGCCTCGCAAGGATTTTCGACATCAGCAAAATCCAAGGGAAATAACTACTCGGGCATCTCTCTCTCTCATTTTTTTTCCTTTCGTTCCCGAAGAACCCCCATTCCCGCTTCCTCGCGTCAGTCTCAGTGGCGATCACCTCCTCCGGCGACACTATCTCAGCGGTACCACCACATAATCTATATACTCACGTCATCTTCATTCGTAGGTTTTTTTAACTCTCAGTTTCTAATGAATTAATTTGGCTGCTGAATTTTGGGGGTTTTATGATTCTTGGAATCAGAATCCGGGTAGGGTAGGGTAGTGTTTTTCTTACAATCTGGTGAGACCATTTGTGACAAGATTTCGCTGGGGTACCACCAGAAGACAATTGGATACTTCCTTTTTCTTTTTTGGTTGAAGTTCCTGTACCCCTTTTGATGTTGGAATTAGATTGATTTCAATAACTAGCTTGAGTTTGCTGCTTTTGGGTAAACACCCGCTGATAACAAGTGACATTATTTACTTTTTGCCCCAGTGATGATTGTGTTTCATGTTGCTGATTGGGATATGGAGGAATTCTGTCTTGGATTCCTTTTGGCGAGCTTGAAGTGCAGCCTTTCCTGTATAATTTCATTTGTCTATTCTTCTCTTGTGAATTCTTCTCTGGTTTTTTGAGACTTTATTCTTCGACTACTGGTTTTCTTACAATCTGTGAGACATTTGTAAATAGTTGACAAAATCTGATTAGGGGGAAAACTGTTTGCTTGTGTTCATCCCAGAGAGCAGTAAACTTTTTCTAAAAAAGATTCCATGTCTCTTTTCAATATGTCATCTGTAAAGAGCTGCATTCGTGTGTAGCAGATATTTGTTCTAATGCATGCTTAGAATATCAGCTGTGACAGCTGAAGTATTGCTGAAATAAAAGATAAAAGTTAGATTAATTTAAGTGCATATTGAGTTTTTTGTTCTATCATGCATGCAAGTAAACATTTCTTGGTAAGTGGACTATGAAGCTGTTAAAGCTTCAACCTCAATCACCTGAGGCCTTGATGCCATCCTTTTGAATTTTACCTTGGACTTCAATTGTTTCCCTCTTACTATAGAGGCTCTGGTAGCATTTTTGGTCCTTCTTGTTGAGCTTTATCAGTCCTGCTTATCTGGAAGTGTGCACGTCTACTACTCTGGAAGCATGCTAAATGAGCTACTGGTACCACTGTAGCTCTGGCACTTGAGAGAGAAAAATATTTTGACAGTTTGAACCTGAATCTTGAGGTAGCTTCTAAGTTTCTTATCCCGGTGTAACTAGAATCTGAATATTGGTAGGTTTAGTTTGTAGGATTCTACACGCTTATGGTAATGTGTTTATAATGAGGCCTGTGATCTGCTTGCTTTTTCTTGTTTGTTTAGCTGATCCAAATGATATTCTTCTTTTTTAAGGCTGTGTAATAATGGTTATATAATAGTCGAGGATTTATGGAGTGTTGAGATGTTGATTATGCTTCTAATACCGATTGTCGAAAGTCTGAGAGCCCCAAGGTCGTTCTTGTCTCTTTGTCTGATTTTTGTTTGTTGCGTGCAAGCTTTTTGCTAGAAGCTTGTTGGTAGGTGAAGGTGGTGTTTGCAATTTTCTTCATTTTGTTACTCAGAATGGTTACCTGGTATTCCATTTAAGTGCTCATTGGTAATTCCATCAGACAAGTATATTCATAATAAAATTGAGTTGTATGATGAAATGGCTGTTGTGGTTGGGAAAGATCTGGCCACCGGGTCTTTTGCAAAATCATTTGTCGATGTGAATTTGGAAACTCCATTTGTTCCTAAGACAAGTGTGGAGACAAGTGAAGAGACAAGTGTAGAACAAAAGGATGTGACTAATGCAAGATCCTCAGAAGTGAGAGCAACATCATCGGGAACCAAACAACATCGTAAAAGAAATCGCAGCAATGAAGACATTGAAAAGATGTCTCAACAACTTGGAGAAGTGGCAGCTGCTTTGAACAAAATTAGTGCAAACAAGCTTGATATCAACCAACTACATGAAGAGATTATGAAGATAGAAGGCTATAGCGAAGAATTTCTGGGCTTGGTATTCGAGCATTTGGTGCAAAATGAGAAGCTAGGAAAAGCATTTATGGTGAAGAGTCAAAGACTTCGTTTGATTTCTCTCAAGAGGTTCAAGACAGATTGGGGCGTCGAATAAAGTACTTTGAAGTTGCAGATTCTGGTTCGATAGCATAAGAGGAGTTTTGGTTGTCTTTAGCGAAGTTTTTGTATATTCTGTAGCAAGCATGCTTATTCCATTGAAGAAAACATTTGTTATTCTCACTTGTAAGCAGATGCTGGTTCAGTTCATACTTGAAATTTGTGATCCCTTGGTAACATGGGTTTAAGTATGCAATCTGAAGTGCATGTAACTGAATTTTGTTTTCTTTAGGAAGAAGTTATTGGACAATATTTGCTCATGGCCTTTAACAGATATGGTGTGGCATTATGAGGTCCAATCTAGATCTGCAATAGTCGTATGCATTACTGTTTTGGGAGGGGGTTGCATCTTAACAAGCTCTAGCACAGGTGTACATGGAAATCCTCTATCCGTTAGTCTCTTGGCTAGTTCTAGGCTGGGAGATACATGGCCATAAGCCAGCCATGGAAACATGAGAACCTTGAGCTGTTATCTGTCAAATACTCGTATGCTTGACCTTGGACTTTGCTAATCGAAAGATCCCATTGGTCAGCAGCAAGAATTAACAAATTATGAATAAATCCAAGATTCCATTAATAATTTCATTTAAGAATTCATGGTGTAATATGAATAAATATTTTATAGAAATGATAATATGATTATAATGGATAGAAACTAAAAATTAACTTGTAATGAAATGGATGTTTTGAGAGTAGAAAAACATTTGCAATATATCAACAAACATATCAGAAAATATTTTTATTGACAAACCAAACACCGAAAAATTATGAAAAAAGAAAATTGGAAAATATTTTCATTTAATACCAAAAACTGGAAAATTACGGGGAAGGAAGTGATTTTCCAGGAAAATGACTTCGATGGAAAATATTTTCCCTAGGAAATATTTTCAGTCCAACCAAACGAACCCACAAAATCTCAAATTTTTTTTTTAAAAAAAAAACTCTCACTAAAACAACCTAAGAAAGAAGAAACTTTCAAGATATTAAGAGAGAAGAATCTCTCGTTGGGAAAGCTTTGGAGTGGAAACTTTACTTTTGTAATTTTGTACGGCAGTTGATTTCTAAAATCACTCCAAAGTTCTAGTGCAATTGAAATTCGAGAATTCCACTTGAATAATCAACAGGGTATGCTTCAATCTTACTCAATACCTGAAGCTCCTTGAATTATCAAACCAATTTACTTCGTGTCTCTGCATTGGTGAGTTTTAGTGCACCTCTTTTAGTCATTTTTGTTTCTTCACCCCAAGTTGTTCTGCATTTGCTTCAGTTCTACAATTCTCCAATTCAATTTGGTGATTCCTTTGATTGTGTTTTACATTATTCGATTTGCTTATGTAATACGGTTTTTTGCTCTTACATTTTGGTCAATTGGTATATGTTGTGGCATGTGTTGTAATTGCAATAATAACTTCTGTTTCTTCGGTCTAACTTTCATCGCTTGAATTCTGCTGTTGCTAGTTTCTTGCTTCATTTGGGCTTGTTATTCTTGAGTTCTGTCGTTGTTATTATTGACAATTTAAGAGGTTCTTTTTTTTATGATTTTGTCCATCAGTCTGATCTGACATTCTTGCTTGTTCCTATGTTGTTTCTAGCGTTCTATGTTTCTTAACTGTCTGGTAAATTGGCCATTTATTTGGTTGGGTATATATATATATATCTATATATGCAGAATGAGGATACACACACACACACACCACACACATATAATATATATATGCAGAATGAGGATGATCTTCGCATGATATTATTTGACTTGTAGAGGTTCTTCTTCTCTCATCTTGTTAGGCAATGTGGTCTCTAAGAAAGGAATGTATCTTTCAGGATTGTAGGACATGCTTTTCTTGCTGTAGAAACTCGTTGTGAAGAGGAGTCCATGGCAGATGAAAAGTGCAAACTTTTTGTAAGCTAACATAGAAAACTTTACCGCTGCTATACTTTGTCACATTTTATCATTTCTTCCCACAGAACATGCAGTGGGAACCTTGGTTTTATCCAACCAGATGGAAAAACACCTACATAGGTTGGTGCCTATAATGAGTATAGATGACTCATTGCATCCTGAAATTCAAGGAGACAGCACTGAAATGGTCTATGATGGATTTATACGATTTACTGATCGGTTGATGTTGCTGCGGAATGGCAATGACATAATCAAGTTTTCTCTTAAGGGCCGAAAATATGCATATGATAATTCATTAATTAATGATTGGATTTGTGCTGCATTGTGCTGTAATGTTCAAGAACTCGATCTTGAAACCCAACTCTGATCCAAAAACTTAAGTCATTAGGTCTTGGACCCTTACTTACATATTAACTACTCTTTTTTCATCTCTCAGACTAATGTGGGACATAACCTTTTACTCATGAACCTAACAATTTTCACTCTCAAGAGGCTCGTAAATTTGAAGCTTCGTGGCTCTGTCATAAATGCCCAAGAGTTAGTTTCTTTACCAAATCTCAGAACCCTGCGTTTGATGTGGGTGGTATTTCCTGGTGGTGATAATGCCCATATCAAAGATTTTCAGGGGCTGTACATCACTTGAGGATTTGCTTTTTGGTGATTACTTGCTAGAAGAAATTCAAGTTCTTGGTCTTTCCATCACTTCTCCCAGCAGATTGATACTAATTTATTCTGGCATCAGCAAAATTCTCATTGATCGCCCAAATCTTGAATATTTGAGGATAGGTACTAATGATATTTATATGTCATGAAAAACTTGAAGTCGTTAGATAGGGCAAAGGTGTATGTTGAATCTATGCGAAGCTTCTCTCCGATAATTGATGGATTGTATAGTGTTAAGTTTCTAGATCTGACTGCACAATCCTTTAAGGTAACTATTATAAAGTTCAAGACTCCTTGTCACAATATGCAAATCCCCTTTGCTTATGGTGTGAGACTGATAAAGATGATCCTTGTGGCATTGTGTCAGATTTGTTTGAGATTAAACCTTTTGTTTGGCTCAGAAGTTAAGGAAAGTAGAAATTGGTTGATTTCTCTGGCTCTAAACTTCAGTTCACTGTGGTGAATTTTCTGCTGTAGCACGGAGTTTTATGAGAATTAATGAGTTTTAGGTCTTCAGACAGTAAAGAGTCTACTCAAGACTGGCCATTGTCCAGATTAAGGAGCTTAGTAACGTTCCAAGATGCTCAAAGACCTGCAAGATTGATCTTGTTGAGCGAAAACCTATTTGAACAATGCACAAGAATTGAAGGATGGAGGAAGCAAATGTACCTTGTTTAGTTTGGTGAATAGCTTGTGCAAACTGCAACCGTGTTTTTTGGTCTTCCAATAATATGGATTTGATGCTTAATAAATAAATTTGGTTTTATAGATTAGTGATTCTAACTTCATCAATTGGTCTATAATAAATGCTCTTGTTAGATGAATGTTGCACTACTGATGCAAATACTTTTCTACTGAGTATACTGGTTGAAATTTTACTACTGGCAAGCAAACTGAACCAGAGTTTATTAATTTCATGGTGCCATTATTTTAAGGATTTCTTATTAAACATTTATAAACATGTGACCAACCCAACAATTGTTGGGGAAAACGGGTAATTTTTCACTCAAAAAATTTTACTAGTGATTTAAACCGATTCAGTAATTTCTAAGAAAGATCGTCAAACAATTTCCTTAGACAGAATTACCATTCCAAATAAATTTCCAAGAAAGGCTGGAGGGGTCACAAGCGGTCCTACTTAAAATTCAGTCTCTTAAACAGAATTTACGTGCACGGTGTATTATCACAACTAGACCCGTGTATACATAAATAATACGTACACACGAATAAGAAAATACACCCAAATGAACCGTATAAATCACTACAAATAAACCCGACAAATATATTGAATACTATACTACAATAGAAAAGAAACTACTAAATAAATGCGGAATAAATAAAAGAGATAAGAAAAGAACGCACTCAAAAAATTGATAACGAAGTTCGGCCAATTTTACCTAATCTTCGATTACCGCTCAAGCGACCCGCTCTTATAATTTAGGAGAAGAAAGAATTACAAAATCTTTTTTGGTGTAATTCTTTTGTTTTTGGTATAATTGAATTGAGGAGAAGGAGTGCTTATTTATAACTAACAATCACCTCCCTTCAAAGCTAAACCACCGATGTGGGACTAAATGTTTGCCAAAAATTTGTCAACAATTGTGGGATGAAATGTTTGCCAAATATTTGTCAACAATTGTGGATTGAATTACTGTCACAAAACTTCAACCCAGTATTAGACAGCATGCAACGTACTTTCTCCACTAGTGTCTTGTTCATACGCTCTGACACCCCATTCTGTTGCGGTGTTCATCTAACTGTGAAGTGCCGAATTATGCTACATTCTTGGCATATCTTCTGGAAGGAATCACTCTTGTATTCTCCACCATTGTCTGTTCTGAGAATCTTGATATTTCTTCCCGTCTGATTTTCAACCTGAACTTTCCATTTAAAAAAAATTCCTAGCACCTCATCCTTGTTTTTCATAGTAAACACCCAAACTCTTCTGAAAAAATCATCAATAAAAGTGACAATATAATACCCGCCACCAAGGGATGGAGTTTTGGCAAGTCCCCACATCTCTGAGTGCACGTAATCCAAAATATCCTTGGTATTATAGATGTTTGTGTTAAATTTCACTTTTCTTTGTTTTTCTAGAACACAATACTCACAAAATTCTAATTTGCAAGCATTCGTACCTTTCAACAATTCTTGTTTGGCAAGCTTTTGTAAGGATTTTTCACCAATGTCCCAATCGCATGTGCCACAACTTTGTTACCTCCGCATCCTTCTTGCTACTGGAAGATGTTGCTGCTGCTGCTGTCCCAACAACTGTACTACCTTGGTAGTAATATAGATTATTCTTCCTCACACTTTTCAACATCACAAGTGCTCTCAAAATTATTTTAAAAATTCCATCTCGCATCTTTACTTCCAGGTCATTTGACTCCAAGAGTCTTAAGGAAATGAGATTTCTCTTCAAATTCGGCACGTACTGAACATCTTTCAAGATTCTGATGGATCCATCATGATTACGCAGTTTGATTCAATCTATCCCAACTATTTTACATAAATTATCATTTCTCATGTAAACAACTCCACCATCAAATTTTTCAAATTCAAAGAACCACTCCCGCATGGGAGATATATGGTAAGTACAAGTTGAATCCAAAATTCACTCATCTGGATAGGATGTCAAAGGTGATACAACCAAAGAGAAATCTGATTCCGCATCACTTTTGCATTCTGCAACATTTACGTCTTGCGGAGTTTTTCCTTTCTTCTTCAATTTTGGACAGTTTTTCTTCCGGTGCCCTTTCTCACGACAGAAAACACACTCATCTTTGGCAACTCTACTTTTCGATTTGGACCTTTCTCTCCTCCCCTTTGATTGGTTTTGTTGACGACCTCTTGCCACTAACGCTTCATCTGTTGTAACTACTTTCTTTTTCATTTTGTCTTGTTTTCTCAATTCATGACTATACAAAGCAGAACATACATCATCTAAAGATACATTTTCCTTCCCATGAAGTAACGTAGTTTCCAAATGTTCAAATTCATCAAGAAGGAAAGACAACAACATCACAGCCAAATCTTCATTTTCAAATTTCACATCTAAATTTAACAGGTCAGCTACTAACTGATTAAACATAGTGATGTGTTCATTCATAGTAGTACGTGATTGGTAATCGAATCGAAATAATCTCTTTTTCATAAGGAGTTTATTCTGACCACTCTTTTTCAGAAATTTCTTCTCCAATGCCCTCCACAATTTTCATGCAGAAGTCTCGTTCTTGAAAGCATACTTTTGCTCTCTGAACAAACACGATCGAATAGTTCCGCATGCCAACCGATTTATGGTACTCCATTTCTTTTCTTCTATGTCATCTGGTTTCTTTTTTTCAATGGCAATATCAAGACCCTGTTGGAAAAGAAAATACATGACCTCGCCTTGCCATATGCTGAAACGGTCAGTACCATCAAATGTCTCCACTGCAACCTTCAAACTTGACATTGGAATCTTCGACCATGTGGACGAGGAAGCCGATGTCCCAGATATAATTCTTGACGTGGAATCGTGTGATACCATTACAGACTCAAATAATAGTATTCAATATAAAAGTTACAAATAGGTCAAAGGACGAACTTTCGACTCTGATACCACTTGTTGGGGAAAACGGGTAATTTTTCACTCAAAAAATTCTATTAGTGATTTAAACCGATTCAGTAATTCTCAAGAAAAATCGCCAAACAATCTCCTTAGAAAGAATTACCATTCCAAATAAATTCTCAGAAAAGACTGGAGGGATCACAAGCGGTCCCATTTAAAACCCAATCTCCTAGACAGAATTTACGTGTACGGTGTATTATCACAACTAGACCCGTGTATACATAAATAATACGTACACACGAATAAGAAAATACACCCAAATGAACCGTATAAATCACTACAAATAAACTCGACAAATATATTGAATACTATATTATAATAGAAAAGAAACTACTAAATAAATGCGGAATAAATAAAAGAGATAAGGAAAGAACGCACCCCAAAAATTGATAACGGAGTTCGGCCAATTTTACCTAATTTTCGAGCACAGTTCAAGTGATCCGCTCTTATAATTTAGGAGAAGAAAGAATTACAAAATCCTTTTTGATGTAATTCTTTTGTTTTTGGTACAATTGAATTGAAGAGAAGGAGTGCTTATTTATAACTAACAATCACCTCCCTTCAAAGCTAAACCACCGATGTGGGACTAAATGTTTACCAAAAATTTGTTAACAATTATGGGATGAAATGTTTGCCAAATAATTGTCAACAATTGTGGTTTGAATTACTGCCACAAAAGTCAACAACAACCATCCAAAGTACATTGGGGAAGGGGAACAACCTTGGTTGTCCCTTGTAAATCATTTGAGAAAGTTGGCAGTCCTGATCCAATACAAATTTCAATATTTGACTGCTCAAATAATTTAAGCTGAACATTATGCCAAACAATTACTTGTGTTGCTTGATGTACATGCATTGCTGTAGCTTGAATACAAATTGATCGTGTGTATCAAGTATTGGAACAACAACCAAAGCCAAGCACTTGTCAAAAAATAAAATTGAATTTTATTAATTCTATTCTTTTCTGCCCATAAAGTTTGCGTTACTTCTTTTTTATTAACCAGACGGAAATGTCTTTAATGCCTAACATCGATTCAGAAGTTGCTCAAAGAATAAAAGAAAAAAATCTGTTTATATGACTCAATTTGCTTGAATTCTACAATTCTACATTTCAAATTTCGTGATTCCTTTGATTTTATTTTACATGATTTGATTTGCATTTTCAAAAGGATTTTCTACTTTTAATTTGTTATTCAATTGGTACATGTTGTGGTATAGGTTGTAATTGCATAAATACTTCCTGTTTCTTCGCCTTAAGTTTCATCATTTGAATTCTGCATTTGTTGACTCTTGCTTCAATTGGGCTTATTATTCTCGTGCCCTCCGTTGTTTTTTAGATGTATTATTCCCAATTTAAAAAGGGTTTTTTTTATGATTTTGCTAATTCTGTTTTGTGTCCATTAATCTAATCTCACACACTGTTTCTGAGCAACAACTGAATTAGATTGGATGCTGTATTAGTGGACGTTCAGATTTCCACTTTATATATGGATGTTGAAGTTCCAAGCTTGAGCTTTGATTGCCCACAAGTATATCTTAGAAAAACCTCTAGCATGTTATCTAGTTGTTTTATTAACTTTTGGACCTGAAATCAGAACCTCGCCTACCGATTTATCTTATCTAAGTGGAATAAGATGAGATTATCTATCTTAATTTGCACGAGAAAGAAAAGTCATATGAGTTTTAGCCCCTAATTAGCTATGGATTGATCAATTTCTAGTTAGATTTTTTTAATTAGCACTTGCTAAGAGGGGCCTCACCCTTTTTCCTATAGTATTATAGTACTAGTTCATTACCTTTTTTTTTTTTGAACACCTTGCTACTTTCAAAGCAAATTACCAAAAGCAGTGATAAATCAAAGTTTTAGACATTTATATTAAAATAGTCTTAATTGTATCACAAATATTTTTAAATAATAGTTTCTTTTTTAGATAACAAACAATGTACCATGAAATTGATATGCTTAGCATACATACAAGGATTTAATAGTATTAGCATACATCTGAGCATTAGGAGAAGGATGAGTTGGATAATATGAGAAGAGTGAACATAAGTGAGAGGTCTGATGTTTGAAACTTTTTACTTATACTAAAAAAGGAAAAAAACAAACAGTCTTATTAAAGTTAGCAAGAAGGATTGCTCAAGCAATTTTCAATTCGATTAAGACTTATTCACATAATTAACAATTGCCTCAATAACTTAGTGGAACCTCTCTTAAATTCTACTTCTTTTTTCTTTTTCCTTTCCTTTTTTTCCTTGACTCTCGTTGAGCATAGTTAGTAAATAATCCTATTATACTCGTATAATACATGTTCAAAAAAAACTTCCTTATTTAACGTCTCATACATAAAAATAAGTTTAAAATTGTATACATGTGGCATAGTCTTTGAAAATTAAAGTAAATTTATCCATGTTTTTTATTCCATAGCTCTCAAATATGTTTATACTATTGTCATATGAACTTATATGTGTAATTTTTTCGAACACGTATTTTTACGCCCAACCTTTAATCATACATTTGAAAAAAAATTTCATACAATATGCATATGTGTAATATCTCGCATTATACCCATCACGTATTCTACTAAATACGTTGTGGAGGGAAACAAATACCAATTACCTTAATAACTTTCAAGAAATTGCAATGTCTGCTAAACCAATCTATCCAAAAGACCGTATGTGCATCAATTTTAATAGCTAAACGTAATAAATTATCTCGAATCATAATCAAAAGTCAACCTCAACAAACCCTCGAATGCTAGGAAAAACAAATTCACTTTTATCTTTTAGTTCTTCAATCTTCAATAAAGCAAGAGAAACAAGACGTTAATCAAAGTTAGGCACTAGTGGCAGGGACCACTTTCTCCAATATTTTGCTTAATAACTTACGAATAGGGGTATATTTGCAACAAATTGAACACTAGAAGGGGTTAAGTTCTGCAATTAAAAGAACAACGGGGCAAAGTGGCATAAATGAACAGTTTAGATCAGGGGGGTTTCCAGCTTTAAATCTGAACCATCCATTTTCATCTTGAATCAATGGCGAACTTAATCCTTCTTCAAAACTGTAAAGCCAAATTTACCCAAAATCTCTCTCCAGTGGTTGAGTTCTCGAAACAAATTTACCCAAAATCTCATGGTAATTTTCATTGCTTCCCTTTTAACTTTTATATCTTTAGTTCAATAGTGCAGTTGGTAAATTTTTGTTTTCTTGCATTTTATATTGTTTAATTGCTGTTTTAGTAGGTTCCTTTTTCTTCCTCCGTTTCTTGACCTGTTTCGATGTTGCTAGGTATGTTGATTATGCTGTAATTGCAATAAGAACTATCACCATTTGAGTTCTGGATTTGTTTACTCTGGCTTAAATTTGGGCTATTTTTGAGTTCCGTATTGGGCACATCTGCGAACACTTTTCACAAATTAAGGATTTTTTAAATATACTTTTGTACGATAAGAGTGATAGTATCACTCTCATAGTAGTTAAATGACGTTTTTTAGTTGAAAAGTCACAGAATCCCCTCTTTTGGTTCTTATTTTGAGTCGGAAAGAAATCATAGTGATAGTAAATACAGTGAAAAATGGATCTTTTCAGCTGACTGGAAAAGTCATGGGGATTGGAGAGTGAATTTAACAAATGTAGGAGTGCCAATGTGAATTCTTGAAAGGAACAAAGTTGTAGGCTGAAATGGTTTTGGTGAAAGGGTTCTTTTTTCTTGGTTCGGTTACTTAAGTATGTGTCCCAAGAATTGAATTTCACACTCTGTTTATGTTCTTGATCAGTGTTGTTTTGAGTTGGTCTGTAGGATATGTGTGTTCTACATCTGTTGAATGTGTATCTTGTATACTGGGAATTGGGATATACTTGAGTTATATTAGTGCATGACGATGTTCAATTGACAAACTGATTATGCGTGAGGAATTTACTTGTTCGCTCATTTTGTTACACTAATGGGTTTCTGAGAAATCATTCTGTATTCTAGGCTTGTCCGATGTTCTTGCTATAAGAAGTCATTCCAAAGATTTCATGCATGGCTGCTAAAAAGTCAAAACCTTGTCAGACAGGGATCAAAGACAGGCTAAGTGCTTTACCAGACGCTATACTTTGCCACAT
Organism: Coffea humblotiana; assembly: GCA_023065735.1. NCBI lineage: Eukaryota > Viridiplantae > Streptophyta > Magnoliopsida > Gentianales > Rubiaceae > Coffea > Coffea humblotiana. The sequence goes on along the minus strand of CM041212.1, from coordinate 18,246,931 downwards.
ACTATCTTTTCTACCCACAAAGAATGCTGTGGTCACTTCTCTTTTGTCCACTAGATGGAAATATCTTTACAGGTCTGTGCCTATGATTGATCTAGACGATTACTTGCCTATGGAAGCCGCACGAAGAAAATGCTCCGAGAAAACCTCTAATGGCTTCATAAGATTTACGAATAGGATGTTATCTCTAAGAAACAGTGCTAACATAGTCACGTTTTACCTTAGGTGCTCAAATACATATGAGGATTGGATTATTAATGATTGGATTTGTGCTGCAATGTGCCGTAATGTTCAAGAACTTGATATTCATGTTGAATATCCTGCCGGAGATCACCTTACTGGTGAAATCTTCAGACATGAAAGGTTATCAAGTTTGAAGCTTCATGGCTTTTCTGTCAAGGTTCCAGAGCAGGTTTTCTTACCAAATCTTAAAATCCTGCATTTTGGTGTATATGATATTTCTTGCTGACAATTATCACATGTCAAAATTCTTGCTTGGCTGTCCTTTGCTCGAGGATTTGAAGTTGAACTGAGGGGTGGGGGGGGGGGGGGGGGGCTGGGGGGGGGGGGGGTGGGGGGATCTAGAAAATCTTGAAGTTCTTGATCTTTCCATTCCTTCCCTTAAAGATTGACATTGAGTGACAACTATTGTATTGCAAACAATTATTATATCTAACCCAAATCTTGAATATTTGATGCTTCACACTTCTTCAGCAGAACATGTAGTGAAAAACTTGAAAGTCTCTGGTGAGCGCAGAGTTGTTGAGTGATGATTTAGAAATCTCCTCTAAGATAATCAATGAATTGTATAATGTTAGCTTTTCTGGCCATCACCGGGGGTTGTTTTAAGGTAAATTAAACTTTATTTTTTGCATTGAGGAACTACTTTGCATTTGCATGTTCTAGTATCACATCATTTTTGATGATTTATCTTTAATTGCATGAAGGAACTAGTGGATTCTGGTTCCTTGAGTAAACTCCAGTGTTTGACTCATTTGGATCTTTCACCACGTTCTGAGATTGACTTCCGCATGCTTCCCAGATTACTTGATGGAACACCTAATCTTAAACGGTTGACTCTTGGTATGGTAAGTGGAACACCAAACTAAAGGTTCTGGCACAGAGTTGCTATTTCAATTATGATGATTATGAAACTCAAGACTTCTTGTTGTGAAGCCCCATCCATCCCTGCCCCACTTGTAGGCTTTTATAGGTGAATTTGGGCCTTGAGGCATTGTGTCCGATTTGTTTGAGGTTAAGCCTTTGTGTTTGGCTCAGAAGTTGAGGAAAGTAGATATCTTTGATTTTGTTGACTCTGAAACTCAGTTCAACGTGGTAGAGTATCTGTTGCAGCATGGAGCATTACTGGAATTAATGAGTTTTCAGTTTGTAACCACTAAAACTCCAGAAAAGTGGTCATTTTCCATGTTGAGGAGATTATTAATGTTCCCAAGATGTTCGAAGGCATGCAAGATTGCTCTTGGGGGAATGAATACCTGGTTGATCAATGTGCAAGAGATGAAGGATAGGAAAAGTAAAGGCACCTGTTCAGCTTGGCATCTGTTTTGTTCAAATTGTAAACATGTTGTGAGCAGTTATATGTATTAGATGCTTAATGTTTTCAATTTGCAGATACAGTTGTAACTTAGTCAGGTGGTTGGTCTATATTAAGCACTTTTCTATTTTGATGAATGCTGAACAGCTATGTGTATGGTTTTTGCTGAGTATGCTAGCTGAAATATCAGTGCTAGAAAGCAATTTGAATAAAACATGGTTAACTTCATGTTGTTAGCGCTTTGAAGATTCATACACGTCATTTGCTTGCTTCTACTTTGTGTAGTGTCCCCTTTTGATATCTTTTTCAGATTGTACATCTGACCAACCCAACAGTCACAAAATGGGAAAAAAATTATATTTGTGTGTGTGTGTGTGTGTGTGTGATCGGATGGTCGGCCCTTCTGATTGATTTTAGGAAATTGGCAGTCCAGATCCCATTGAAATTTCCATGATACATATGTGCCATTTAACTTGGTGAATTTGATGCAGAAGCTTGGAGGATGTAACCTGTCAAATTCCTCTGTAACTTTTGTGCCCATATCCACAGTAGAATTGCGGGTAAAAATGCATGTTTCTGGAAATTGGAGTCAAACCCGGACCACAATTGGACAGTGGTGGATTATGCCCATAAGAGAATGCTCTGCAGTCCAGAAATCATCAGGCATAGAAGAATAACCATAAAGGATATTTAGAAGGCCAATGATATTGACACTCCAAGAAAAGCTCGAGGGATCTTTACTCGTTACTGTTCGAAATGTCATAAACAACAGTGAGTAAAGGTGGAGTCTGGAGCATTTTAAGGGTGATAAGTAGACAAAGGAAAGCCATAAACCACAAAGAAAAGGAAGGCGGAGTCTGGAACAAATAGTTGTAAGGGTGATTAGTAGACAAAGGAAAAGCCTTAAACCACAAAGAATTTGGCCTAGGCGCCATCTATTCTTCTTCAACTTACTCTTCTTCTTCTTCTTCTTCGTCTTTTGAATCTGCGTACTCCTTTGGAAAGCAGAAATTGGGAACTACAGATATAGAATCAGATACAAAGAATCTAGCTAAAGTCAATCATCTAAACAAATTCAAGATGTAAAGATGGGAGAAGGCAACTACCATGTTGAGGGCTGTCAAGAATGCCTCAACATAAGTCTACCCATCTTGTTCTTTAAGTTCTGGTTTGCTAATATACAATTCGTTTGACATTACAATACTTTTGAGATTACATGCATTATTGAATATACAAACACAGAGTATTTTGCTAAGCAAATTAAAGATTTATTTTAATCGTACAAATAATAATAGGAAAAAGTGCCTTGTAGCATGAGAGAAGGGAGAAAAAGGGAAAAAAAAAGGAAAAGGAAGAAGAAGAGATTTTTTTTTTTTTTAAAAAAGGAAAAAGAGCAAGGACAACCAACAAAAAAAGTCATTAGATAGCAAAGCATTGTTGTCAAAAATATCATGTAATATCAAGTAAGGGGTTAAAAAGAATATTCTTTTCATTAATTTCCCTGATAGATTGGGATTAAGCAAGTGATTGAATTTTGACATTATTGGAACTATTGCTTTAGCCCTTTTATCCATGAAGTGCAAACGAAAAAAAGTTGGGATAGCAGCCTGCAACTTTGGGGGCAAAGAAAATAATACTCTAAATTTTAAAATTTCTTTTCATGAGATAGTTGTCACTTTAAAAAGTTACGTAATAAGATGTAATATGAAAAAGTGTAACAAAAGACCTCAAGCCAACTTTGGGTGGGGAAGGGGTTGGCGCGTTTAACTCGATTCAATACTATTATATATATTTTCATTTTCAACCAACCCAAAAGCTTGGATCAAATTGTGAATGATCATATCTTTGAAAGAAAAACCAAGAAAAAAGAAAGACAAAATTTCTATACTCTCCCCGCTCAAAGAAGCATCAATAATAAACGAATGCAAAAAGTACAACCCAATTTATTGCAAAGGGAACTTAAGTTTGTAAATGATATGTTGTTCGATGTACCAAAAAAAGAGAACAAATTACAAATGGTCAATCAAGTCAAAATGCATATTTGCACTTACAACTGCAGCTTGAATTTTAAGATTGTCCATCGTCCAATGACAGATTATCCCCAAAAAAAAAAAGAAAGAAAAAAACCATTAAATTACAATACTTGAAGGAACACAAAGAATCCGTACCTACTTTAATAAGATTCAAATTGCATGATGCTAAATTACTAGACTATGAGTAACAGAAACTAGTGAACACTAAAAATAACGTTGGCGAAAACGAAATTTTCCCAAACAAAAACTTATAATTATTAATAATCAACTTAAAAAAAATTACTACTAGTATGACTTCTCCTCCAAGATCAAGAAAATTGCTTGAAAGACCATCTCATTGCCGCCTTATATATCCCCAGAACTCTGCGGCAGCATCAGCGTCCCACTGTTTACGGTCAAAACTCTGACTATAACATGCTGTATCCCGGTATGATCTCACCTACCTCCGGCACCGGCTCCAGCTCCGGCTTCGGCTCAGGCGTCCACTGTACATACCTCTGAGGTTCAAGCTCTTGCGTAGAACTGTTGGCAAAAAAAAAAAAAAAACCAATTCTAAAAGTTTGTATTTATTTATTTACTAGTTTTATTGGTGTTAGATTTTTAGTACTTGTATTATTTAGGAATTTGAGTTTTATTTGTTAATTTCTTATGGGGTGGTTTCTTTCCAACAACTCTAGGAGATTATAAATAGAATATTATTTAGAGTGTTTTTTTTTTAAAAGAGACTACGAGAGTCTTATAATATTTTGTTGTGGTGTGAATTTCTTCCATTGTGTTGAGATAGAATAATATTGTGCATTATTTATTTCTTCTCTCCAACATATATATTCAAGTGTTTCTTTTATCCAGCACACATTAACTATTATTAGAATCCTAAATTTGAGTTCTACAAGAACCCTGATGCTGCAGAATCATTGCTGATCATGGGATTGGGAGGACTGGGAAATTGATTCATAGCCATAGTCATAGGTCTCAGGTTTGGAATGCTTCAAGTATGTGTCTCGATCAGAGTAATTGGCGTGATTGTTTGCAGGGTGCTTTTCCCTCTTTTCCTTTTGTTTCCGTTCATGGTACTCGCAACCGCTATGCATGGTCCCCATCACGGGATCATACGTACTTAGTCTTGGGATGTCTCTTCCATAACTGAGACAATGGTGAAATTCGCCAATATTTCTTCCCTAAAGATATCTATGTGTTGTTGATGTTATTCTGCATGCATGTTTATATGCGCTCTGGGGAAGGGCAAGCGATAGAAGCAACCGTATTCGATGGTTTCAGCATTTGAACGTTGTTCAAGGAAAGATGCCCAATGGGGCATCTGCTTTTTTTTAGCAGTAGAAAACAGTATATAGATACCATAAGTGAATTGTTGTAGAAGTTGTTTCCAAACTTTCTTGATTGGATTTTGGAGCTAGGACGTACGTTCTATAGAAACTACATGGTCTTACTGCTAAAAATGCAGTTTCTATATGTTTCTTGATTTCAAAATAACCTATGTGTAGTAATTAAACAAAAGACTGCAATTTTTGAAAGTAAGTATGCTTCAAACCTCATAAGGCATCCAAAAATTGGAAAATTGTTGGTTTCTTAATTGTTTTTTTTTATTTAGTAGACAATTAATAGCTTAGGACAAATAGGAAAGAACAAGAAGTTTCCAGAGCTTGTTTGATTCCAAAAATGGTTGAGAGCTTGTTTGATTCCAAAAATGGTTGAATTTTGAATTGTCCAGTTATATAAATTATTATAATTTTAGTGTAATCATGAATTTTTTTTTTTTAAAAATTAATAGAAAGGAGAGTAGAATTTAAGAAACGGATAGAGGTTAGAGGGCTAAGAATTAGAACCATAGATTTTTAATTCTAGGGACTTCAATTTTAGTCATTACATCAAAACTTTCTTGACGATGTAATCACGAGTTTGCATCAACTCCGTACAAAAGTCATACTTCAAAGTTGTACTTGTATACACCTAATGTTAGACTTATTGCATAACAGATCAATTAGAGCAAGAGAGGTCCCATGTCCGTAATTCCATAATCCCATGTCCGTGATCCGGAATTCCATAATTCCATTTCTATCAAAAGATATGAACATATGCTTAATTTGTACCCTTTTTAACCCAAAAAAAAAAAGAGTACGATTTGGGATTAACTGGTAGTTAGTGGTGATATTCATCAAGAGTTAACAAACTTAGGGAGTAAATAATTCAAATTTTCCTTATTGTTTATGATTAAGCGAATAAACCCATTCGATTTAGGGTAAATTGCCTTTGTATTTTCTGCCTTCTTCCTTATTATTTTCCTTTCACTACCAATGAACACAATCAGTAAAGCATTAAAACCAACGCCAATTGAGCTTGACCGGCTGACAGCAAAATTTTAGAAAAATTACATCCTTGTCGACTTGACCAAAATAACAGACAATACTATGATAATAGTTCCACAAATAATACACAAATGTTGAAGGTTTATCTAATCAAAGACAATATAATGAATCATGTTCAAGTATTGCTTTTTATGCATCAATCTTGGATTCTTAAACTAAGAATTTTTTGGGAATGGATATTGAATAGGCAGTCTTTTGAATAAATAATTTTTCCTTTAAATAGACGTATTGAAATTTATCTTTCTTTCTCGTTTGAATCAATTTTGTATGTTTGTATGCATGCCTCACTTTTTTAAAAAGCTAAATACGCAATGCATCCCTCACATTTTGCAAGAATTTTCATGTCCCTCATACTTCAAATTTATGGGGTGGCCATGAGATGATGTTTGATGCAATTATCTTCATCTCGGAGTGGTAGTTTCATTATGTGTTACTTTTATTGCCGACAATACAATTCGAGTCTTGATTACGTATAAATCACTTTTCAGGTTTTTTTTTTCCAAAGATAATATGTCATTTGACGATGGGCAATATCAAAATACAACTTGCACTTGTAGGCAAAAATATGCATTGCAATGAGAGGCCCATGACTATATATACTCCGAAATTTTTAGGATATGCACTTTTCTGGAGAAGGAAAACAAATAAAGAAAAAAACTGGCCCTTCTTTTTCATTGGCGCTTAACAAAAAAAAAAAAAAAGACTCTGCTAACATATTACATAAGTAAAATGTGTATAAGATTAAAAGAAAAATTGTTCTTGAATTTCACTTCTTTTATATCTACTTCAGCAATTAGATGACTAAATGTTTACTTTTTGAGTTTTGTAAGTGAAGAAGTGGTATTATCTCTAAAAACAATGGAAAGACGTTTTATTGTTTGATCATTTCCATTTTATTGTGATAATTTGTTGATGAGTTTCCAAAATTTCATCTCCAAAGTGATTGGAAGCTATATTTTCACATTTTGGGGAAAGAGTTTTCACCCTTCCACTTTTAATTGCCAATTCAAGCCACTGATTCACTTTTAGTTTGCCAATTCAAGCCACTAGTAGCATAATATAGCCAACATTAATCGGCCAGTTCCATTTTTAAATTTATACAAGATATATCAAACTCTTCAATAGGGTTTGGTGCGGTTGCTAGTGCCGTGTAATGGACGGTCCTAACCAGGCTGGAGGTGTCCAACTTGATCTAGGCCTTCAAAAATCTCATTTTTTTTTAGATCAAGTGTCCAAATTGAGTCGGGCACCCATAGCTCAAATCATCCAAAGATATTCCAATCACGTTGTTAAGGAAAGATGTTGGATAGGGGATATGCTATTTTTAGCAGTATAACACAATCAAAAGAAACCATAAGTGACTTGCTGCAGAAGTTGTTTCTATAATTTCAATCATAAGTATTCTTGTCCATACTAATGTGTAACACGCATGTTATACGTCCTGATGCATTGACATGTGCCCTTTCTAAAAGTTCAACTTTGTTAGAGGTATAATTGTGATAAAATTTTTCTAATGAGTGTCCAATAGACACTCATAAATATATCTAAATTTCATTCAATCTATAATGTATGTACACATACTAAGAATTGTTACCTCCATTTACATTTATATATTTTTTAATTAATATTATCTTTTTAAAAATCTAACACCTAAAATATATTTTAACAAGTGCCCATAAGGATAGGTGTCAACATGTTAGAGTGTGTAACGTTGAATATTACACTCTATTGTGTGATAGAAGACCTGAATACACCAGCAACAGTGGACCCTTCGGATGCCAATAGCCATAGCAAAATTGAGTATCTTTAACATTCCTAACAATCATCGTGATACACTTATTGGGCAATTGTTCTCAACTTCAACAATTTCCGCCGATTTTGAGAAGATGAAGGACTTGATTTCATAGCTCAGAAATTTTGATGTTTTAGTAAATAAGAATGGATCCATTGAACTTTATCTTCAGTTACACTTTACCTTCCTAAATTGAATAAAGAGGCACTTTACCCTTCTACCTGACATTTTAGGACAAAAGTGTCCCTTATATGTTAATCTTTTTTTTATTTCTTTCTTCTCCGTTTTTTACTTGTCCATTTTCTTTAAGTTTTTGAATGTTTCTCCCTGCTCTCATATAAAATCAACTACTTTCTTCTCTTTTCTATTATTAGCTGTATATTATTTTTATTCTTCTTAAACTTATTCTTTATTTCTTTCTACCTTTTTTTTATTTATCATTATTAGAAGTAATAGTGATTACAATGCCAATGATATAACAAAGTTCATGTTAGGTATGCATATATTGTATTTAAATTAATAGATTTAGAATTTAGAATTAAAAATTATTTTTAAGAAAATAGTAACAAATAACTAGATCGCAAGAACATAATGTTTAGTCAATTATACATAATAAAGTAAATAAAAATACTAAAACATTTTTCTATTAGGTATATAATTTTAAACATTAAGTAATTTGAAGTTCTAATTTACTAATGTTTGTTTAAATAGCCAAATTGCAAGTTACATATGCTTTTCATTATGACAAGTATATATTATTTTCTCATGCTATTTGGTTTGTCTTGAATTTCTAATAGTGTAAATAAATAAATAAAAATAAAAGTATAAGTAAAACAAAACTACAATACTATAATAAGCAAACAATTAGTAATACTAATAGGAAAGTGATAGAAATAGTGACATGAGAGGAGTGCAAAAGAAGAGTGAAAAAAGAAAAGAATAAAAAGGAAGGAAAGTAGTGGATAAAAATAAAGGAATGAAAAATAAAAAAAGGAAAGAAAGTAATGGAAAAGAAAAAAATAAAGGAATGAATAAATAAAAACTAAAATAATATAGTAAAGGCACTTTTGTCTTAAAAGATCAAATAGGGGCAAATTGTTTATTTAATGAGTTGAGTGGAGCAAAGTGCAACTAATGGTAAAGTTCAAAAGGGTTTAGTGCATTTATCACTTGAATTTAAAGAGACTCTTTCTCGTAAAAAATGTCCCAACTATGCCTTAAAATCAAAACTTTATTCTGTACTTTTTTTAGTAATCTCAATCCCCCTTCTTTCTATGGCAAACAAATTTCCTTCCAGCATACTTTAGCATTTGAAGACTTCAGTTCATATCATGACACAGAAATGAGCTCAGAATGCTCTCCACTTTCTTGACAACTATTTTTGGTAACTCAAAGATGCTGCCCCCAGTAAATACAAGTGCTATTAAGTGCAGATTTAATTAGCACAAGCCTTCCTCCATAAGATAATTTCCTAGTTGACCAGACTTGCATTCTTTGAAGCATCTTATCCAGAATTGGCTGACAGTCATGCACACTCAGTTTTGAAAGAAATGAGAGGAACACCTAGATACTGACCCCAAAAAAATGAAGAAAAAAATCTCCAATAGGCATACCAAGGGAATTTCCAATTTCAGTCATCTGCTCATGCTCTAATCCAACCCAAATAACCATATAAATTTCTCCACAATACTCTTAATAGTAGCCCTGAAAGTAGGTGTAGCAGATGCCAGCAAAGACAAATCATCAGCAAAGGTGATGTGACTAATTTTAGTCTCAGCACACTTGGGATGAAAACCATAGCTTTTGGATTGGACATCAGCAAAAAGTAAAGAGAGTCCTCCATTACAATAAGAAAAAGATAGGATGAGCTTGGATCCCCTTGCCTTAACCCTCTATCGCTACCAATGTATCCCACCAAAGTACCATTCAAATTTATAGAAAATTTTGATGTTATCACAAGATTGCTTAACCAATTGATAAAGTGTTGATGAACCTGCACAATTTCCAAAGCTGCAATGAGCTATGTGGTATCCTCCATGGAGCTCAGAAAGAAGCATCAATGGTGAAAATCAAGTAGGCATACGTTAGCAGTAACCACTCTCCCTCCTTGATTGCTATTATTAATTTCTTTGTGAAAGCAATCACTAGTCATGTTCATTTCATTGTTGGCGTAGTCATCAATCAAATTGATTTCTTTGTTCAAGCAGCCATCGGCCAAATTGTTTTGTTTCAGTTGTTTTCGTTGTTGAACCAAACATCAGTTAAATGATTTCTTTGTTAAGTGAAAAAAAAAATGAGTCATTATTTTCTAGCAAGTTCAGCTCCAAATTGTCTCCTTGTATTTCCTTTATCATCCTACAACATTTTCTCACAAATTCACGCTATCCTAGAAGTGTTTAAGTCCTCCATGCTGTCAAGATAGAACGGATATCAATCTCTGATCAATCAGATTTTCAATAATTTGCGGGTAGTCCCTCTTTTAAATGGCATGCTCAAAATGGTGATTTATTGGAAATTCTTGTAACTGTAATTCGTATTAACATTTTCCCCTCAGAAAATAGCTCCACTTACTATTCATGTAAAATAGCACCCTAACAGACATAGGAAATTCTCGAAGCCCACTGCTTTATCAAAATTTTCTATCCCTCATCCAACCAAAATTTCTTTTAAGCTAGAAAGCTTTCTGGTGAAGAAGAAAAGTCATACAAGCAACCCAAACAAGGATTAGAATATTTTTGTTCTCTATAATCAGCATCGTTCAATGATCAGCTAATCAATTAAGCTTTTAGTTTCAAGTTGTCAAAGCTATTACTCCTTTTGTTTTATTGTCAATCTAGAAGCTATGGATTATAATAAGTAACTAATTTGCTGTAACTTAAATAAACAATTGATTTTTTTTTTTTGGTTTTTTATGTGATGGTTTTGAGTTATTTGTTGAATTTATAAGTCGTTGTCATTGTTCCAATGATTAAATTTTTTGGTTTTTCATGATTAAAAATTTGCCCGACCCAAGGTAATTTCTAGTTATTGCACGGCTCAGCAAAATATCGAGGTAAGTTTGTTGGTGCAGAAACCATCGCCTAACACACACAAATTCTTATGGAAGTAGTTTATGTCTGTAATTGTTCAATGCCAAATCGATCAGTGAACGAAGTGTTATTTTTTCAAAGATCAAAAGGACAATAATCGACAGAAAGGACAATAAAGAAATATTTTTCTAGACTTCGTCTTGTTACACATATTTTCTTTATTTTTCCACTTGGGCCAGATTCAACTTCAATTTATTTGAAATAGTTATAGGTTATGTTAAAAAAACGCTTAATAGAATTAAAACTTAAGAAGCACAAAATGATCCAAATATTAGTAGCTCTTACGCTATAAATTGTTCTAGTTTTACTGAGTAGAATAACCATACATTTGAAAAAATTAGTAGTTAAGATTGGTGTACAACTTTTAAAATCACACCCTCTATCACATTTCTATTTCTTTCCACTATGATATTCTGGTGCCTAACATTAAAACATAACAATAATAACAAAAGAATAGAAAAATTCACCCTACCCAGCTGCCTACTGCAAAGGACAGCAATTATTTTTGTCATTTATATGCATAATGTGATCAATAAACTTGAGTATACCTGGCAATTGGACGAGTTAGATGGGTTTTGGGCGGGTTAATATTGAATTTTCATTTAAATGAGATACACCCAACCCGCCAAACTTTAAATTGGGTTAATTTTGGATTAGGTCATATTGGGTTATCTCAAACCCATGACCCAAATATGATCCAATATAGTAAATAATAAATTTTGATACATAAACTCTCTCAAATATATGTTCACATACAAAAAAAAAATTTCACACACATAAATACATTTTCATATAGATAGACATATTTTCACACACTAAAACACTTACAGGTACAAACACACACTCACTTCTTAAGTTCTTTTGAAATACGTTATTTTTACACATACAAACACACTAAAATACACATTAATATACTTTCACAAATACACACACATACTAATTGTTTAAACTATTTGGATGAATTCATTATTTTTTTTATACAAGTAAGGATTTTCAAACTAGGTATAGCTTTGGTCCAAACTAAGAGACCCAAGCAACAATTTTGGTCCAAATTGGATATAGCATGAAAAATGGCGTACCAATGTACAATTTTCTAAGTCTTGTTACTTTATTTAGCATTTGCTATTCCAAACATATTTTTAGTTTCATAAAAGTTCCAATCACGCTTAAAGGTTCGTGTATCTTTAAATAATGGAGAAATTAGGAACATCTAAACATTGCACACTTTAAGGTGCGTGTATCTCACGTTGGGCTGCCATTGGATCTGTATTGTGTAGCAATCGGACACCGTTATGATCTAATGTTTCCATTGCTCAAAACTCACAAACACCAACATTTAATAGTCATTAGGTTGCACAACTCACAAACCTGCTTGACTAGTATTTTGTGTCATATTCAATCTACTTGATTAGTATTTTGTAGTAATTCGAACCGAAATTTATAATTTTTGTATGTTGATGAAAATATTTATTGATTTAATCATCAAATTTGATTCATTTATTGGGCTTGGGTTCAACATTGTTCGGCCTGCCCCAACCTGTATATGTATATCTAACACTGTCTATTGTCTGGGCCAGATGGCTTGCCCTTAAGAGAGCCTAACTTACAGTCTCCACTTGCCGTGGCAAAATGACTACACTACTTGATTTGATTGATTCAATTCATTCAAGAAACTGTAGAAAGGGAAAGTTTAGGGAGAAAAAGCCTACAGCAACAGCAAACTGTTGCCAATTGCCCTTTCTGTCGTTGTTCCTCCGTAATACGGTATGTCATTTCATGCTTTCACAATCTCATGAAACCAACTTTGTGAAAGTTTGGTTGACGAATACTATGTTCTTATGCAAGTGATTTACGTTTGTGATCGATCAAATCCCAAGTCAATCATTGGATTTTTCTTTAAAGACTTGCAACAGAAACTCAAATTATTTTTCTTTTCTAACTAGTTGTAAAAGTTTTCTTTATTCTTGCTGACAACCCGGGCCGGGGATTTTGATAAAATCACTTGTACGTAAACTATATATAGGTCATTTAAAACGAATTTAATCAAGTAAATGATTTAATCTGATAGAATGATGCTGCCAAATGTATCTTGAATGAAAAAAAAAAAAAGAAGCAAATTGGAAGTGCCAATAAAGTCTAACGAATAACGTAAACCAATAGAAGAATGCCAATAAAGTCTAACGAATAACGTAAACCTATAGAAGAATGCCAATAAAGTCTAACGAATAAGGTAAACCCATGGAAGAATACGTACAAACAAGGATGGGAAAGTGACGTTGTCTTACGGCAGAATCAGAGTGAAGAAGAAAAAAGAAATAGCAGGATAGCAGATCGGAAAGAATGGCAATTAATTAAAGAATGGCAATTAATTAGTCCATGAACCAAATCCTTATATTATAAAAATGAGTTTTAGTCAAAGGATGTTTTGAATTTTAACCGTATGGATGAAGGTATTTTGGAAATGTGGGATTATTTGAAAAGAAGGTTGAACTTTAGGTGCAAAATTGGGTGGTGTTTTCTTTGTGGCTGTTTCATAAATGTCCTTGCATTATTTTTAACTTATGGGCATTTTGAGTATGTAAGCTTATTTTAATCATCTTTTGAGCAGTGGATACAAGTGATGTAAGCCTTATTTTTAGTGTGTTTCCTGAATTGACCATTAAAGGCCTTAAAAAATGCTTGAAAAGGAGGAGGCTTTATTAATTGATGTTAGAGTGATTTTTAATATCTGAACAATTAGTTTCAGCCATTTCTAAACCCTGTCCGAATGTATTTTTCTTCCACTTCTTTCTGTTATGTTCTTTCCGTCTTCCTTCAGATGCTTATATCTGCCGTGGTCATTCTTTGCATTTCGCTATGATTTTTAGGGGCAGCTATTCTTGGTGGTTCAACTTGAGGTGTGTTTGCCTTTTGATTTGTCTTCCGTGTTTTCTACAATTGAACAAAAGAATTCATACACACTGATGGTTCTTGTTGTCGATTGGATGGTTTCATTGTGAATTGAATTGAATTGGGTGGCAAGAACAATAGTTAGCGCTGAATTGAATTGGTTTGTTTTTGGTTAGTTACGTATCAGCAAAGATAAATTGGTACGATTGGCCAAATGGCTCTTAGATGACGGGAACTAATTCTTTAATTCTGACCACACCAATTTGCTAATAAGTTTAACAGATTGAATTCATCGTTGGCTAATTTTGCTAAGTATTCTCTCAGTGCAAAAGCACTTATTCATAATCCAAACTACCTAATTGGACAACCAAATTACCCGTTTGACAAATGAGTTTTTTGGATGTTTGTCTAAAATTTTACTGTAGTTTACTGTAGAAGTTTTTAAAAAATTTTTTGAAATGTGTTTTTTTTTAATATTTTGAAGTATATAGTTTAAAAACTTTGAAAAGTTTTTTGAGATTACTGTAACTAAAGTTTTTAAAATATTTGTAGCAGACAAACTTGGTAAAAAACTTGTCTACCAAACAAGGCCGTCTTGGAGAAAGTTTTGGGAGAGTCTGTTATATGTATAAGGATTCAGTGGATTTACTTATTGTTTGTTAGAATTTTGTTTACTTTGTATAATTTGGATAATAGGAAACGGTTCAGTGGGTGTCTTTAGGAAACGTTAGGAAACGGTTTGGAGGAAGTGTTAGGAAACGGTTCTGTGGGTGTCTTTAGAATAAGGTGCACAGCTCTTGAGTACTACTATTGATTGTGATAAATTGGTTTGATTTGTATATCCTTAGTTCTGATTCTGAAATTGAGATTTTGTATGACAAGAAAGTGGTTTATTTTTTTTTTCTTAAAAAAAATTGAGTTTCTTGTCAAACATGCAACGGTTGACAATTAACAATCCAACACCAGTCCAAGAATTGCAAAACGTTAAAAGACCATTCATTACAAATGTCTTCATTTACTGCATCGACAACAATTACAAAATAGGTACAATTCAAAGTTTTTATTTTAAAGCAAAAAATAAATACTGCTATAAAATTGCACTTACAAAAAATTTATATCCTCACTTTATAAAATTTATAAAATTTCAAAATAGGATGCACATTTTGGATTCAGCCACATACTAGACAAGCAGTCATTGTCGATCGAAGGTTAGACTATCACCTACATAATGTTAAAATATACCAATAACTACACTAATAGATGCTGATCATTTATACTAATTCTCTGGCGTGAGCAACAATCCAATGATGCCAACGAAATGACCGAGTTAAATGATGCCGACACCTTTTTTTTTTTGTTGACACAAGGGTGTCAGGGCCTTCGGCCCGACTAATTTCCTGCGATTTGGGAAAGGGCGTCCCAACCCATTCCAAGCATGTTAATAGCGGAACTCGAACTCTGATGGACATGCTTAAAAGGAACAACCACACCGGTCGAGCTACCCACTGGAGGCAAATGATGCCGACCTTACCACAGCAATTCCCGGAGGCAAACCACCATATGCCACAGCAAGTATTCCACAATTTAAATACTAAAGTCAACCTATGATAATTAAATTAATCTCACATATTGTATGATAATTTGAAAGGCAATCCTCAAACCAAAAAAAAAAAAAAACAAATCATCTGCTACTCAAGCTTCTACTGCTCAAATTTGCTTCTATCTTTTTGTTCTGGTATACTAACAATAAGCAATTATATATGCAGGTCTCAATCTATCTACAAGATTATGAACAAATTCAAGACAACAGAAAAACCAAAACATGCAAGATACTACCTCTACTATGTCTACTACTCAAGCTTCTACTTCAGGGGAAGTCGCTTCTGCTACTTAAGGTTTTATCATAGAGGGGACCTCATGTAAATATTAGTATATGATGCAACAACAATCAACTTATCTTTTCAACCTTTATGTAACTTCTAATTCTATTTGGTACAACAATGTTTTATGATTGCAACAGGCGTCTTCACTATCCTAAACTAATGATTCCGTCTTCCCGTATTACAAGCTTTCAGCTTTCCTAATTTTCTCATCCTATGTGTAAAGCCAATAACACAAAACATAAAACAATAATCACCAACGACCCTCAATAACAGGCTTCGAACCCCCGCACCCCCTGGTATTGAAGGACATAGATGGCTTTCGTTATATTCAGTGTTTAGCATTATAGTTGGCCATAATATTTGATCACTGGTCTTAGGAAATTACTACCAAAAAAGGGGAAAAACTTTTGAAGGAGAAATGAGATTGTGGTTCAATTTAACTACGGCATAAATGAAAACATTACTCAATCAAAAAATGAATAAAAATAAGTAAATAAATGAACGGCAAAAAGAGAAAGAAAAATGTTTTATTACTTACGGTGGCCTGTGTTATTTATTACGTTTTGATCAATAAAAGGAACGAAAGGGAGTACTATAGGTAAAAAAAAAAAAAACAATTTCATTGCAATTACTAGAGTATATCATATTCAAAGTGCTAAAGTTCTAGAGTCCTAAGTCGATAAATTTTGTACCAAATAGAATGAATTTCAGGGAGGAAAAAAATTGAAATGATGATGGTAGAAATCACAGGAGGATGTAGAAATGTGAACAAAGTATACAACGTCACTTTTGCTCTTTCAACCTCAATCCAGGGAAGGTATTAGCTTTTTTGTCAACACAACTACATGTTTTTTTTTAACACAACTACATGTTACATCCTTACAGCATATTTCCGCTTTCTCTATTGACTTTTTGTTTTCAAATTCATGGTCTCTATCATGGAGGTCAAACAAGTTTTATAAGTTGGCATGTTGCTACGTTGCATTTTATTGCATGAAAAGAAAATGAAAATTTCAATGTTAGGCATATAATTATATAAGGTTTATTTAACAAGGGTCTAGTGGACAATAGTTTAGAACAATTTCAAATGACTCTTAAAAATGAAATTAGATTGTAAACATGAATCTATAAATTTAAATGGTACAATAAGGGTATTATGGGCGGCTTCAAATCAAACTTCAAGGAGCATAAAGTGATAAATACCATACTTAAATCTCATTTGGAGGGACCATTTCGAATCAAATTTAAAAGATAATGGGCCTAAGAAGCACTTTTAAAAGTTGAAGTACCAAATAGGATCATCGATTAAATTGAGAAACTATTGAAGTCATTTACCCTGAAATTTGATACTTTTATTTAGGAATCTCAATGCAGATTAATTGTATGAGTCTGTCATGGATTGGGCTGTGAAAAAGATTTGGGATGAAATTGTTTAAATCTTATCATTTGATTAAAAATGTTAATCTTTACAGAGTTTTCAACTCTTTCAGCCATGCAACTATTTTTGAGCAGGTCTAGCTGCAAAATATTCTCATCTAAGATTTAGAGATGAAAACTGTACCAAATTCACGTAGTGGTTCTAGAGATATTTATTCCTTTTTTTTTTTTTTGGTCTAGTGCTAACTTATTCTGATTGAATTAATAAATCAATAAATCACTGCAAACAACTTGGATTCTCATAATCTCATTGAGCTAAGCCCGTGGATCTTTGACTAAGAGAACCGTGGCTAATGTGGTCGAGTTAATGATTTTAAACCAAAATCAAATTAGAGCCACCAAATCATGCCATCTCTTTTTTTTTTTTTTTTTTAAATCATGCCATCTCGTTTGTCAACTTGTCATTAATATCTAGTAATTTTGTTCCATAATTGTTTTTAATAATAAGGGCAGTTCATTTTCTTTATAAAAGAACTAAATTTATTGCATTAAATTCGTATTAGTGGCAAATAATGCATGAAACATAGAATAAATTTAGATAAAAATAAGGAAAAATTGTTCAAAACATCCCTCACATTTTACAAAATGACTTTTTCATCCTTCACTTTCAAAAGTGTAATTTTACGTCCCTTACAAATTCATATTGGTCAATTTTGGTCTCTACCTAGGTTTTCGACTAGTTTTTTGTCAGAATCCACCACATGCCTTGCACGTGATCATTTTTTGAAGGTAAAATTGTCAAATCAAATTTTATATAATTCGATCCATAGTCCCTCACATTTCATAAAATGAATTTTTTCCTGCTTCACATTTCACAAAATAAATATTTTTGTTCATCATATTTTACAAAATAAATTTTTTCATCCATCATTGATCATGTGTATGAATAGTGTTTATTTTTTTTTAAACCCATGTGCATATTTATTTGATTTCACTTGAATAATACGAATAGTATGTATACAACTATAATTAGCCTGTTCAGACAAAATCAAATAGAGATATATTATATGTTATTCATACTGTTCAAGTGAAATCTAATAGATATATATATGGGTTGAAAAAATTTGTTAGTTTTTCACTCATGTTCATTTCTTTTACTTGAAAATTGAAAACAAAAAGACATTTAATCCTGAATATTGTCAAGTGTTTATATTGAATTGAACTTGGACAGAAAAAATAAACAAAGGAAAAGTATGACAAAAAATAGTAAGTGATTGGTACTTTCAAATTTTAAAATAATCACAGGGAATGTAATTCAACTGTTGATCTTAAAGGTGGTGAGTAGGAATTTTAAATTTAAATTGTAATTTGTTAGCATGACTATAAAATTCGAATTAGGACCTTCAATTAGATGGTCTCATTATACAACTCAATAAATGAATTATTTTCAAAAGAGACAAGGTCACAAATATTGAACAGGTTCACATGGTGAAATCAAATAGATATATACATGGGTTTAAAATAAAATTGTTAGTTTTAAACCCATGTACATATCTATTGAATAGTATGTGTATAACTACAATTAGTCTATTTAGATGAAATCAAATAGAAATATATTACATGTTATTTGTACTGTTAAGATAAAATTAAATAAATATATATATGGGTTTACAAAAAAAGCTATTTATACACATGGTTAATGAGGGATGAAAAAATTTATTTTGTGAAACATGAGGGACGAAAAAATTTATTTTGTGAAATGTGAGGGATGAAACAATTCATATTGTGAAATGTGAGGGACTATAGATCGGATTATATAAAATTTTATCTGACAATTTTGCCCTTGAACAAATCTAAACAAATCTAAAAAAAGACCAAGGAGAGTTTTGTCCATCTAACATATTGGACGTGAGGAATTTCATACTATTTGATAAACCAAAATCTAATATCTATCAAATTTCACAAAAAAGACCAAAATGTTTTTTTAAAAAAAAAGTAACTTATTTTTATTAACACCTTGAACAATTAATAAACCATATCTTGATTGATCTTAATTGTGCCAAAAAAGTGATTAATTTGATCATATTTCATCGTATAATGTTAGAAGGTAATCTTTGTCATAATGTCAACTCTAATAACCATCCAAATACTGCACGTAAATTGAGGTGCAAAAGATTCATGGAGATTAAGTTTTATATTTAATCCAACTCATCCAAATTCAACCCTTGGAAAGATGAACTGGAGTGGTGGTATCGTCATTGTTTTTCTGATAATAAACTATGTTTACTTGCCTTATCTGCTACAGTTTACCATATTTGGAGGATCAGGAATCACTTTATTTTTCAGAAATCATTATTGCCTATGGAACTTGTTATTCAAAGAACCACTAATGATGTGAGATTTGCTGTTTTGTCATGGAAGAAAGTGGAGAGATCAAGAAGAAACTGGGAAATTAGTTTTAGTTGGAATCTAGATCAAAAAATTTTGTGTAGGAAGATGTGGACTTGTTTGGTTTTTGGGGGTTTGATGTATTTATGGATTTTTTTTTTTTTTTGGGGTACTCCTGGAGCTCAGTTGTTTTGAATGATCAATAAAATTTTGAATTTGACTTTTAAAAAAATTGAAAGTAATATAATCTTTTAATTTCCACCATAAGCCTTAGTATACATTCATAGAGCCCCTCCCCCATTGGATAGTGTGCCTGATTTGCAAAGAGCGCCGTTGGTGGGGTTAGTTGTGCACTTGTCCTAAATTGGCTCTTAGGCCCTAACACTGTGGAGATGGTCCTGTTGTACTATTAGTATATGTCGTAACGAAGTTGATCAACTTTTTAGTACGTCCGCTCCTGGGTCCGGACTACAGGGAGTTCTTGTTTCTTTAATATTTTTGAATATGCCCGGTAAAAGTTAATAATGATAAAAATTGTGCTTAATTAGTTATTAATTTGTTAAGGAGGATACTTTTTAGTAGTATAATTCAGTAGTTGAAAATAAATTGCATACATGTTTTAGGCGTTAGGGAAGAATGAAGCGGTACTATAATGAAGCATCTTAACAAAAGATGGATGCAACCTCGAAACCAACAAATGGGTAAATGGTGGTACAGGCAAACGATTAATTCTCAGAAAGTTAAAAAAACCAAGAAGCTAATCTAAATACATGTGTATCAAATGTAACAAGAGTGACAAATCAATTCCCATTGAATACATGTGTATCAAATGTAGCAAAAGCACAACATTCCTAATGGATTTGATTTTCTGTAAAGTTATTGAGTAAAATAGATGCAACTAAAAAGAAAGCAACAGGGAAAATAACATATAGCTAAATAAAATTTAACAGGCGTGGAGTAAAAAAACAATTTAAGAATTTTAATATTTACAATAATGGGCTAAAATCTATATCCAAAACTAATAGGTAGCGCTCACCCTTTGTAGCAACACAAGAACAAACATAAGTAATTTTCTATTACACTGTATATTGGCTAATATTTACAGCCTTTATAACACAATGCAAATCTTTTCAGCTGGAATCCCTCAAATTTAAACAAGAAATTTGATGAAAGGTAGACTGCAAAACTTCCAAATAGTTCATGTTTGCATTGTCAACCGAACAGCAAATATAGGACTCAATAGCAAAGCAACAACTGAAAACACAACTACATACGCATATACCACCAATGGCACTTCAGGAGAAACAGGAAGACGCTTAACAAATTTGCTTCATGGTTCAAGCACTGAACTACAAGAACAAACTATTGGTTACCTAAATTTGATCGTGATGTTAATCTAAAAATGTGAAGCTTATTGCACCAGAAATACCTCATCTTTTTAAGGGGTCCTGCAATTTCCTGGATACCCGTCTGTATTGATACGACTTGGAGAGAGAGCTCTTTTTGTTATTCAAATGGATTTATGAAGGTTGTGCTATTAGCTGCTGGTTTATGTTTTGCTTTCTTCTTACATGGTAGAGAATCGACTCTTCACAGCATTATCAATCCTATTTGTACAGACGAAAATTAGGCCATACCAATGAATACCTTTTATGACTAAGTCTAAACTGCTCAGAATTATTGAAATACTGAAAAAGTAGATCTGATCACCTTGCATCAATACTTGCCTAAAAACAATCTTGCAATTTTAGTCCATCTGTTCCCAAATATCTTGTACGCTTGCATATCATGTTTAGATTTCAGAAATTAATAAGATTGGTGAAATTATGCAATCAATCCTAGATCCAATGTCATGTAATGGAAAAATCAATTTAGCATATTTGAAGTCAGGGAAAAAAATGGAAGCAAACATGAATTACATCCTCCAGTTACTCTATCGACTCATTTCACAAAACTGGATGATTCCATAAAGATGAAAAAGTCGCAAAGGCCCCATAATGTGCGAATAGCCAATAGCAGCAAATTAAGGTAAAAAACAGATGATACAAAAATAAGGGTAAAAGCAAGCAATAGTTAGATTCCTAGAAGCAAGTAATAAATGTTTAAGCATTCTAGATAACAAAAAATATCTAAAAATCAATTACAATGGCCCTCAAGCAAGCCCCGCCCATATCAGAAGTCAGAACAATTATTAATTTTAAATTTAATCCATGCCAACCCAAATAACCATTTCTATTCTATAGAAACAAAAAAAAATGAGGGAAACTGTGATAGTAAGCCAGTTATTCAGAGGTTGAGTACTTAAAGTACAACATGAACTTAAGCACCTAAGATCCAAAGTTCTGGTTGCCTTAAGAAAAGACGCACAAAATTCAACCTGAGAGCAAGCTTTGGTGTCGTTCACCCCTTCACTTCCCCTCCCTTTCTCTTCATGGCTTTGGTGTCGTTCAAGAGCCCTAGCAAGCTTAGACTGCCGGAATATGCCATGGCAGTGAAGTTAGTTCCAAGGATTCTTTGAAGTCAAATTCGGGCGACTTCAGGAAAGCGTTCAGCATGATTGATGAGTTAATTTCTCGTCCCCTTTTTTCCAGATTGTCCATTGATTGATTAAAGAAGGGGTGAGCTTTTATCCCGTCAATTTAGAAGACTGAAGTTTAATATGAAAAGAGATGATGATCATGGCCGTGGGTCATGATTGATGAGTTAATTTCTCGTCCCCTTTTTTCCAGATTGTCCATTGATTGATTAAAGAAGGGGTGAGCTTTTATCCCGTCAATTTAGAAGACTGAAGTTTAATATGAAAAGAGATGATGATCATGGCCGTGGGTCATAACGGGTCATAACAATTGTCTGGGGTTTTTAGAGAGGAAAAAATGGAGAGGCCAGGTTTGTTTGAATTGACTTGATTTTAGATAAAATAATTTATTTCATAAATTTTAATCACTTTTTTATCTTTTCAATCACCTTTTTATTTCACATATATTATATCACAAAAAGTGCTACAGTAATTATCTTAAATAAATCATCCAAATAAACTCCTATCCAAACAAACCCGGTGATTTTTGAGAAGTGAGAAAAAGAAAGAGAAGATGGTAAGAGAGGAAGGAGGTGAATAAAACGAGGCTTTTTGCCTCGGGCCCCTTACAGCTAAAGCATCGTTTCTTTTTTATGCTTTTCATACAGACATACTGATTTCTTTTGGGTTCCAAGACACAAAAAAGAGCTTTTTTATATATTTTTTCCCTTTGAGTTCCAAGACACAAAAGAATTCTACCTAAAAACAAATTCTTACACAATATGCATGTGCACTGCACATGGGAGGACGACCGTGTTTTGGTAATCTCCATTCCCACTTTATATACATTCTTTAAATAAGTCCCGTTTGGCAAGTGAATTTTTTGAGTGTTTGTCTAAAACTTTACTGTAACTTACTGTAGAAATTTTTTTAAAAATTTTTTAAGTGTGTTTTTTTTTAATATTTTGAAATGTATGGTTTAAAAATTTTGAAAAGTTTTTTGAGGTTACTGTAGCTAAAATTTTTAAAAAAACTTGTAACATATAAACTTGGCAAAAAACTTGTCTGCCAAATAAGACCATAGTTTTGAAGGATTAATTTTTTCTAAAGTGACAGTATATATATATATTATTAATATTAGATTAATGATAACTATGTAAAATTAAATTTAAAATTCAACTTTTGCATATATGTCATTGATCCAATTAATGTATATAAGATTTATTATTATTTAAATCCTGCCACATAGGTTGTGCAAAACAATGTCTATATATATTTCGCTAAAAATCACTAACTTTTTCTTATCCTTTTTTTGTTTAATAAAAATCATACTTTCATTCATGAAATTTGCTTTAATAGCAAAAAACAATATCCGATATCTACAGAAAGAACAGATTTTAAGATCTAAAGATGCATCATATTTGAGAAATAAACAAAAAATAACATTCAAAACTTAAATTATTCAACAAATTGATATCAACTTCTTTGAACCTAGTCAATATCTATACACATATTTCACAGCTAGATTAGCTGTTTCAAGTTCAAATATCTGTTAAGATCTAACAAAGCAGACTTCAGAAACTTTAGATACGATAACTAAATCTAAGAAAAATGATATGTAACAAGGGAAAACAAAAATTGCAAGAAAACTCTTGCTAAAAACTTAGAAGAAACAAAACTCTCATTAGAATACTCTAGTGGAAAAGAGAGCTTTCTTTAAGAAATCCTAAAAGAGAAGAATACTCTCGTTAAGAATTTTAGAAGAGACTTTATTATATACCAACACAAAAAAGAAAGCTATTAGTCAGATATAATTAGAGAGAAGGTGATGTTTTGTTCAAAAGAAGAGGAGGAAGTAAGAGAGAAAGAGAAGAATTTAAAGAGTAGATTAACAACACTAACTCTTTGAAAATGTATGATCTTCAAATGTATTGTTATGGCTTGGAATCAGTCCAACTGTCATGCACAAACGACCAGGATGAGTCAGCAAGGGAGTAGCAACAGAAATGTGATAACATGGAGAGAATCGCATGGCTTAGCAATTGCTATAACAGAATGAAGAGTAGTTATTTGGCAGGAAAGTTAGTTAGTTACTAGCAGACTGTTTCTTGAGCTCAAAGCTAAGATTTGTATAAGTAATTCATCTGCATTATCATGCAGATTATGTGATTTATTGTATTGAACTTCTTTCCAATAACAATTCAGTCTTTCTTTCTCTCTCTCTCTCTCTCTCTCTCTCTCTCTCTTCCCTCTTTCTTAATTCTGATCTTATTCTCATCTTTCCCTCTCTCCTTTCTCCTTCCCTACCTCAGATACCTTTCAATTCATTTAGTTCGATCTATTACAGTGGTATCAGAGCTTGCGATCATTGGATTGCAAGCTTCAAATCACTGACAAGCATGGCTGAAGGTACTCGAATGAAGAGCTTTGAGGAGAAACTCAGGAAACAAGATGCCAGAATTCAAGCAGTCCTTGACTCCATGGTTGCAGACAAGCAAGTTATGGAAGAAAGGCTGGAAACTAATCAGAGAGAGATGCGAACGTTAATGGAGGCCAATAATATAGAACTGAAAAACTTCGTGAGTAATCAAATCAGCTCAATTTTGAGGAGTTTGCAAGGCGACAAGGGAATCTTGGGAAATCCTACTGGTTCTGCAGATCGAACTCCTAATAATCAAGCTGCTGGAGTTCAAAATGTTAGGCATGGTGAATTTGGCAGTCCATCCAACAAAGAGGGTCAGTATTGGCCCATGGGGATCCCCAGGCTCGACTTCCCCAGATTTGATGGCCACAGTCCCAAGGAGTGGGTCAGGAAGTGTGAAAAGTTCTTCCAACTATTTCGCACTCCTGAAGAACAGCAGATTCACTTGGTGGAACTGCACTTAGAAGGCAAGGCAGATCTCTGGTATCAGAATTTCAAAAAAGATATAGGAATAGTCCATTGGAAGGATTTTAGTTTGGAAGTATGTAGGAGGTTCAGCACTGTAGGGGAAGCAGATACGGTAGAGGAGTTCAGCAAGCTCAGTCAATCATCCACTGTCTTGGCTTACCAGGAGAAGTTTGAAGAGTTGAGGTCCATTGTAATGATCCAGGTGCCAGAACTGACTGAATCCTACTACATTGCTAGCTTTCTAAGTGGATTGAAGGGGGAAATTAAATCTGCTGTGAAGATGCATAGACCTGATAGTCTACAAGCTGCCTTTGAGATGGCCAGATGGCAAGAGCACCACTTGGAGCTTGTTCACAAGTTCAGTAGGACCACACTCAAGAGTGCATTACACTCAGCCTCCTATGGTCCTACCAAGGGAGTGTAGGGAGTCCAGGATCCAGGATCAAGGCTGGCTGGTACTTTGCCAACAAACTATAGCAAGAAGTCCAATTCACAGCAAGTTTCAGGGAGATCTCCCCTACTGAATTCCAGTATAGGAAGGAGCACAGCCTATGCTTTAGGTGTGGAGACAAATTTATTCCAGGACACAATTTGTAAAAGCAAGGGGATCCACGTGATGTTGGTAGAAGATGAGGAGAAAGGAGATGCAGAGCAAACAGCAGAAGAGGAGGAAGTTATTGAGTACATGGGGAACTAGCAGGAGCATGATGTGATGTTGGCCTTGCATGCAATGTCAGGGGAATTATCTTCAAGTATCATCAAGATGCAGGGGCAGTATAAGAGTCATCATTTGACAATCCTTCTGGATGGTGGAAGTACCAATTGTTTTATCAGGAGATCTGTGGCTCAGTTGTACCCAGAAGCTGTGCAGAAGCATAGGCCTTTTAAGGTCAAGATAGCTGATGGCAAGGAGTTGCATTGTGACCAATGGATTCTAGGGATGCAGTGGGACATGCAGGGCCACAGATTACACATGATGTGTTCGTCATGGATTTGGAACCTTATGATATGATCCTTGGGTTGATTGGATGAAATCCTACAGTCCCATTACCTTTGATTTCAAGAGACTAAACCTGTCTTTGAAAAGGGAAGAGAGCAAGTGGTGTTAAAAGGAGACTCCAACAGTGCAAACGTTGGGATGCAGCAAGGCTCATCAGCTCACAAGCATGTCAGACATACGATCAGGAAGGCTCTGCAGCAATCTTGTATGGTGTAGGTTCACAACTCACAGGTAATTTCTGAACCAGATTCTCTCACTGAGTTGTTGGCCAAGTATGATGATGTCTTTGCAGAACCTAAAACACTTCCCCAAACAAATGCCATGATCACCAAATCCCTCTTAAACTAGATGCCAAACCTTTCAAAATTCCCCCATATAGGTACCCTCATGCACAGAAAAATGAAATTGATAGGCAGGCGAAAGACATGTTAACCTCTAGCCTTATACAAATTAGCCACAGCCCCTTTGCATCACCTGCTCTCTTAGTTAAAAAGAAAGATGGGAGCTAGAGGCTTTGTATTGACTATAGACAACTGAACAACCTTACCATCAAAGATAAATTTCCAATCCCTATTATAGATGACTTACTGGATGAGTTACATGGAGCCAGGATCTTCTCTAAAATTGATCTAAGATCAGGCTATCACCAAATTAGAATGAAACCTGATGACATCGATAAAACTGCTTTTAGAACTCATTCTGGACTTTATGAATTCCTTGTAATGCCATTTGGTCTAACAAACGCCCCAGCTACCTTTCAAGCACTAATGAACTTAGTTTTTGAACCTTATATCAGAAAATTTGTCCTTGTATTCTTTGATGACATTCTGATCTATAGTCTAGATTATAAAACTCACCTACACCACTTATCCTTAGTATTGGAAACCTTGAGAAAACACTCCCTGTATGCAAAGATGTCTAAGTGTTCTTTTGGTCAGAACCAAGTGGAGTATCTGGAACATGTTATTACTAGTGAAGGGGTGAAAAACTGACCCATCCAAGGTGGAAGCTATGCTGTCCTGGCCAACTCCTACTTGTTTGAAGGCTCTCAGAGGATTTTTGGGCTTGACGGGGTATTATAGGAGGTTTGTTAAGGGGTATGGAGAAATTGCTAAGCCCCTCACTGAGTTACTGAAAAAAGATCAATTTGCTTGGAATGCTGTTGCAGAATCTGCATTTCAACAGCTGAAGGTGGCCATGAGTAAATCACCAGTATTAGCATTGCCTGACTTCTCAAAGCCATTTCTGTTGGAAACTGATGCTAGTCAGGTAGCTATTGGGGCTGTTCTGATGCAACAAGGGAGACCTATAGCCTACTACAGTCAAGTGCTGGGGCAGAAGAACCAGACCAGATCCACCTATGAAAAAGAACTTCTATCACTCATCACTGCAGTTCAAAAATGGAAACATTACTTGATGGGAAACCATTTCATTATAAAGACTGATCATGAGAGCCTCAAATACTTGCTGGATCAGAAAATAAACACTTCCCTTCAACAAAAATGGTTGGTTAAACTTATTGGGATGGATTATGAGATCCAGTATAAAAAGGGTAAGGAAAATGTGGTTGCTGATGCATTATCAAGGAGGGGTGAGCAGGAGGGGTCAGCGGAAACGTCTATGCATGCTATCACTACCATCAAGCCTCAATGGTTGTCAATGGTAGCTGAGAGCTACAATGGTGATGACATGGCAAAGGAGGTTCTACTGAAGTTGGCCATGGGAGTTGATGCACTACCGGATTACTCCTATAACCAAGGGATTTTGAGATTCAAAGGAAGGATATGGGTAGGGGCAGATGCTGGACTAAGGCAAAAATTGATTTCCTGTTTTCATGATTCTTATCTTGGAGGACACTCTGGGAATCATGCTACTTATCAAAGGATCAAGAGCTATCTATACTGGCCTGGGATGAAGAAGGAGGCAGAACAATATGTACAGAGTTGTGATGTCTGCAAGAGGAGTAAAAATGAGAATTGCTCTTATCCAGGACTATTGCAGCCATTGGCCATACCTGAGCAAGCTTGGCAACATATTTCTGTGGATTTCATAGAAGTTATGCCTAAGTCTTTTGGCTGTAATGTCATCTATGTGGTGGTAGATAGACTTACTAAATATGTCCACTTTATCCCTATGTCTTCCCATTACACTGTTAAAAGTGTAGCAGAGGCATTCTTTGATCAGATTTTCAGGTTGCATGGCTTACCAACACATATTGTCTCTGATAGGGATAAAGCCTTTACTAGTTTGTTCTGGCAGGAACTCTTCAAGATGCTAGGCATAGAGCTAAATCTCTCTTCTGCATATCACCCTCAGTCTAATGGACAGACTAAGAGGGTTAACAGATGTGTAGAGAGCTACCTGAGGGGTGTGTGTATGTATCAACCTAGGAAGTGGAGGAAATGGCTTCCTGCAGCAGAATGGTGGCATAACACTAACTACCATAGCAGTCTACAAATGTCTCCCTTCCAGGCCTTATATGGTTACAAACCTATACAACTGAACCTGAGGCCTGATGACACATTAGTAGCTGCTGTGGAGGATTGGGCACAGGAGAGAATAGGCTGGAATTCCTTGCTCAAGGAGAACCTGTTTAAGGCTCAGAATAGGATAAAACAAATGGCTGATAAAGAGAGGAGTGACAAGGAGTTTGAAGTGGGAGAGTGGGCTTATTTGAAGCTCCAACCTTACAGACAAACTTTAGTAGCCGTGAAAAGGAATTTGAAACTGACTGCTAAGTACTATGGACCTTATCAGGTGGAGCAAAAGGTGGGGACTGTAGCATATAGGCTGAAGCTACCTGCAGGGTCTACCATACATCCTGTTTTTCATGTCTCATTGCTCAAGAAGTCACCAAAGGAGGCTCCAGTCAGCACTACTTTGCCTACCTTGAATGCAGATAGTGAGTTTGAGGTCACCCCATCAGCAGTGTTGGACAGAAGGACAATCTATAGGAAGGGACAGGGAGTTGAGCAAGTGTTGGTGCAGTGGGAAAACATGGAACTTGAGGAAGCCACTTGGGAAGATTGGACGTTCATTCATGCTCAATTTCCTTCTTTCCAAATCAATCAATCCTAGAGACTAGGATTGTTTTTTAGGGGGAGGTATTGTTATGGCCTGGAATCAATCCAATTGTCATGCACAAACGACTAGGATGAGTCAGCAGGGGAGTAGCGGCAGAAATGTGATAACATGGAGAGAATCACGTGGCTTAGCAATTGTAGACACTATGTGATTCATTGTATTGAACTTCTTTCCAGTAACAATTCAGTCCTTCTTTCTCTCTCTCTCTCTCTCTCTCTTAATTCTGATCTTATTCTCATCTTTCTCTCTCTCCTTTCTCCTTCCCTACCTCAGACACCTTTCAATTCATTTAGTTCGATCTATTACAGTGATGTTTTGTTCAAAAGAAGAGGAGGAAGTAAGAGAGAAAGAGAAGAATTTAAAGAGTAGATTAACAACACTAACTCTTTGAAAATGTATGATCTTCAAATAACTCGGATACAGTTAGCTTATTTAAATTCGATCCTGCAAAATGAGATTACTAATAACAAAAACTAAATCCACGTCCATTCAACTAAAATTAGCACTTCATAGAAGTTTTAATATTAACTATAATCATTAAGGCATCAATGTTTTGAATATGGATAGAGTGGTCTAGGTTTAGTACCTTCCTTTAATCAATGCCATTATGCTGATAGTTCGTTCAGTAATATAAAACAGAAATTGATGCACACTACATCACCATCTAAAATTACTGTTTTAACAATTTAATCTTGAATGTCGAATTCATCCAAAGCCAGTTCATGCCAAGATTCAAGGCAGAATCTTATGATTAAAATACTGATTATGATTCCATTAGCGGACTTTCAATGACGAAATTAAGTACATGAACGCAAATGTCGATGCCCAAAGAGTAGAAATAAGGGAAAGGGAATACTTTTTTTTTTTTATAAAACAATTATTAATAAACTAGTTAGAAATTGTCTAGCACGACTTGTTTGACAAAGAAAACAGTACTAATGGTAGAAATTGTGTAAAATGTATCATAGATATATCTAATCTAAAAATCATTAGATTTAACAAAATTATAAAATATAAATATTACACTATAAATAAAAATCATTAAATCTGACTAATTACACAAGGTACTCCATAAATTACAATGCATGTCCATGTCTATTCTTTTAGATCTGTTGTTCAACTGGTTCAAAATCTAAACTAATGTTGAGATTTGACAAAAAGATCCAAAAATTCTATATCTAACATATGGATCTGAAAAAAAAAATTCTTAGATTTGAGAAAATAATAACAAACAAAAAAACTAAACAAAACTTCCACTAGAATAGTCTAGGAGAGAGAGACGAACACTCTCACTAGTAAACATTAAGAAAGAGAAAACTCTCACTAGGATGCTGTAGGAGATACTTTATTAAACATAAAAAAAAAAGAAAGTAGAGGAAGAGAAAGGGAGACCTTAACTTGAGGCTAAAATCTCTCTTGTTTAGAGGAGGAACGGTGGAGAGAAGGTTAAGAGTAGGGAAAGGGAATACTTATTTATCCATTAAAAAACTAGTAATAATTCATTAATTTACAGTACTAGTGCTGGTAAATTAATTAACAAGTTGGTCACCATCTGCTAATTAATTGATTAAGCGCAATAATTGAACCAAAGGAGAGGAAGGAGAAGTGGACGAAGTAACATGAGCCTCTGAATCAGAAATGCTTACAAGTTTTTATATTCATTGTTGACTTTTTGGACAAATCAATTAAGAGTTGACTATTAAACAACCCCTGATTGAAGGAAGCTTAAAAATTAAGATACTTTGTAAGTACTAAGTAGTACAAGGTATTTTTTTTGTAGGTACTTCGTAAGCACTACCTAGTACATGCATGGTATATTCTAGTACTATAAAAGCCAAATGAAACGATGCAAATCGCTTAATTAAAACGCAGGGGAAAATTGGAGTGATCCCAAAGAAAATTTAATTGTAGGAAAGAAATTAGAAGAATGGATGCTAATCCTGGATTGGGAGCTCTATAACTCCCCGTGAGCAAGTAAGTAGTTGTTCATCAGGAGGACATTCAAGATCAACGCGCCACCAAAACAACCACCACCGATATCAAGGACCGGAAATTCTCATGGGGCAAACTCCGCCGCATCGACTCGCTTGATTTGGAGGGCTGGTAGAATTTCCGGCCATCCTGGCGGCCACAGCTCCAAGGTTAATTACTATTGACAGTACTAGTCCACCTGCCTATTCTAGTTTTTTTTTTTTTTTGGCTATTTCTACTTCTAAATTGATTATGAAAAGTTAAATCATGCCATGATTTTTGGTATTCAATTTTGCAAAGATAAAATTTGTGTTTCAAAGCTATCCAAGAGCGTTTTCTCATGCTAATAAGATCTTAAATTGATAGTAAAATAATGGAAAAATAGTTCAAAGTCTAGAAATAAGAGGTACCGAACTCAAATATTACAAATGTTAATTTAGTTATAATAATATCTATTTCATGATTTGTGAGAAAATTGTAATCTTGTCACTTGACATTTACCGATATGTGTAGGTTTATTCCCTAATTGTGTTTTAATTGTACTCTTTAAAAGAAAAGTTTTATTCTCGCTATAATATTATTATTTAAACCATTTGTCCACCATTCTATTCTTCTTTAGCTCAGCTTGTCCACATGTAGGTGTGGTGGAGCATTTTATTACCATAACTTTGCGCATGCAATTGGCTTTTTTCAATTAACGAAACAACCTAAAGTATAATCGAAGAATACCAAAAATATTGGGATTTTAATCAAATGATGCCTTAATAATGCAGGATTTAGGTTGGATAAAAGACGTTGAGTTTGGCATTTCAAAGCATAGGTGTTATTTATGGAGACATCGGGACTTCTCCGCTATACGTTTTTTCTAGTACTTTTCCTGATGGAATAGACGACAAAAACGACATCCTTGGGGTGTTGTCTCTCATTATCTACACCATCATTTTGGTGCCCCTGATCAAGTATGTCTTTGTTGTCTTGTGGGCAAACGACAAAGGTGATGGTAAGTACTTTGCTAAACATCATTATAATCAGTTTTTAAATAGTTTCTTGAAAAAACATTAGGCATAGCTGATTCATCCGCTATGTTTATGTCAAGCAAATCAACCAATAAAACACAAAATTTAACCTTTGACTTGAATACATTTATGACCTTTGACTTCCTAGTGCCTGTAGAAGAGTTGTTAATTATGCTCATCAAACTAACGAGAAACTAGATATGAGTTTTTAAAGTGTGGGATTAATTCTACTTTGTACCTTTCAACCATATCTAAACTCGTAATTTGATTTCTAAATTTTACAAAATTTGTCATATTTTAATCCGTAAAGTATAAAATCTGTTCCAATTAATTATAAAATTTGTCTCACTTTAAGGAATAAAGTTTGAAAGATTTTATATATTACGGACTAAAGTGGAATAGCCTTTTAAGTAAGTGACTAAAGTATAAAAAATTTTATAGTTTATGGATTAAAGTAGAACAGTCTTTAATTAAGTGGGATGGAAGTTATACTTTAGTGACTAAAGTGTGTCAATTTAAAATTTAGAAACCAAAGTGAAAATTGGGATATAGTTGAAAGATGCAAAGTAGGATCAATCCTAACTCCTAAGTTTGTTTTGATTAAATCTTAGTTTCATCCCACTATTCGTTGGTTATCAGTTTTAATAGGTTGAGTTGTTGTTGGTATGTATTCATGTGGTCATTTGAGGGTTACTTGTAATCATATTTTAAAAAAAAATTTGACTTTTTCAAGTATGGAAATACTATCTGATCAAGCTATTTCAGAGGTCCTAATTCTTAAATTGGTAACTCAACAGTTATGACACATAATCAATACAAAATAGCTTGATATCGTTTTGCGGTTGGTTTGCATCTAATAAGCAATTCTTGCAAAATGCAACAAGTGATGCATGTTCATTTGCAGGCGGGACATTTGCCCTCTACTCCTTGATTTGTAGACATGCGAAGGTGAGCCTAATTCCAAACCACCAGCCAGAGGACAGGGAGGTTTCTAACTACAAATTGGATATACCTCCAACCAGTTGAGAAGAGCTCAAATGGTCAAGGAAAAACTTGAAAGCAGCACCACTGCGAAAATGGTGCTAATCCTTGTCACCATCCTTGGAACTTCAATGGTAATTGGTGATGGGGTCCTCACTCCCTGCATATCAGGTCAGACCCTTTATCACTGGATACTTATTACTTTCAAAGTTGATCGAAATATGCTAAATAATTTAAGGAATAGAATTCAGTAACTCCTACATTAAATTTTTCATTGAAGACAGTCATAGGACATTATAAAAAGATATCATTGATATAAATGTTCAAATTCTGGAAAAATAATGATTGTATATAAGCATTCAGCGTCCTAACAGTAGTAGAGACGAAAAAGACAAGGGTAGGAACAATTGTTAGAATAACAATTAAAATACAAAGCTTAGATTGGTGGCCAAGATTTGGCGACCAACACAAAAAAGTAAAATGCAAGTCTTAGATCAGGCCATGTAATTCTAACAAGATTGATATGTACTGGTTTCAGTGAACGGTACCTAAATATTGCATCTTTGTTACAAAATTGTACAAGTTCAACTGTTCATGTCCCTTCCCTAGAGGACATAGGAAGGTTTTAGAGGCATCATCCCGTGGACGTTATCTTGAACTTTGCTTTTACATTTAATATATTAGACAGCAATTAACACTACATAAATTGCTCTTGGTCTTCATTTTGCAGTTCTATCTGCTGTGAGCGGGATTCCATCCCTAGGCCAAGGTATTACATTTACTTAAGACAGACTTGCATTTGGATTTCCGTACACACGTATATTTACACGTAATGCAATGGTACTCCAAGTTTGCATAACAAACTTAATGAATTTCCAGATGCGATCGTGGGAATTTCAATTGTGATATTGATAATTCTTTTCTGCGTCCAACGCTTTGGAACTGACAAGGTTGGCTTCACATTTGCACCTGCAATCTGCTTGTGGTTTTTGTTCATATCTGGTATTGGCCTCTATAATTTGTTCAAGCATGATGTTGGGGTCCTACGTGCTTTCAATCCAAAATACATTGTTGATTACTTCAAAAGAAATGGCAAGAAAGGATGGATATCCCTAGGTGGAGTTGTCCTATGCATTACAGGTTAGTGGGTAAACACTCTCAATTTCAATTAGGATAATGTGGCTAGTTAGTGTATCCTTACTAGCAAATGGTCACATGAATCAGGGACTGAAGCTATGTTTGCTGATTTGGGCCACTTTAGCGTGAGAGCCGTTCAGGTATGTCACTCAAATATCACCAATTATTTCGCTCTCCTAAAATATGAACTAAGCTATTTGATTCTTAATTTGACCTTAGTTTCGTAAGGCCTCATTCAGGTCAGTTCATTGTACAAGATAAAATAAGATTTTCTTTCCATCAATTTTTCATATTCAGCAACTTTTTAACAGGATAAGCATAAATTTTGAAATCTCCTACTATTAAAAATTCAAGCTACTCGAACTCAGTCTGAGTCATGAAGTGGACTTCCACCACATTTTCAAGGTTGTTGCAAATATAAACCAGATTCTAAGTATACATTCTTTGGACCAATAATGCTTGTCTCCGCCTACTTAGTCGCATATTCTGATATAAAGAAAATATCATGCATTACGGAGGTGACTGTATATTTTGTGTATCGCCAATATAATCAAACTGTTGACTTTATGACTGATTATCTCAGTAGAGTACATCAAGTTATTTTTGAGTCAAACATCCCCCTTAATCTTTTTAGAATTATAAGGAAAGATAAGAGCGGAAAGTTGACTATTAGAGTGTAAATTCTTATATTTTGCTTATATAAAGCTCGCCAATTCTCAAAAAAAAAAAAATTGCTTATAAATTTACGGGTGACTGCTAGCTTGATTTCATACCAATTTTATTCCTGAAAAATGACAATACATAGAAGGGAAAATTAATGCCAATCCTGATAATATATGTGGGGAAAATTATACATTGTGATCTTCCAACTTTTCTAATTGATTTAACTGTGAAGTCTATTAGCTTTTTCTACCATAATTCTGCAGATCAGTTTCTCCAGTATAGTGTTCCCAGCTCTACTAGCAGCTTATGTAGGGCAAGCTGCATACCTGATGAAGTTTCAAGATCATGTCAGTAAGACATTCTACGATTCAATTCCAGGCAAGTGCCTACCGTTATCCATGGATTATGGAGAGAATTCGTAGATTTCTACCATGTTCGTAAAGAATAAACCACCTGTCAATAACTTACTAATAAATTGAATATCTGAATAAACAGATCCAATTTACTGGCCTACATTCGTTATAGCAGTGGCTGCAGCCATTATTGCCAGTCAAGCTATGATATCCGGAGCCTTTGCAATTATTTCTCAGTCCCTTAGTCTTGGTTGTTTCCCAAGGGCTAAAATTATTCATACTTCTGCCAAGTATGAGGGCCAGGTTTACATTCCTGAGGTCAACTACATCCTCATGATTGCTTGTGTCCTGGTTACTTGGGGCTTCAAATCTACTACAAAGATCGGCAATGCCTATGGTAATTGCGATTTCTATACTTTTGAATTTAGAATAGAAGTACATAGTAATCAAGGATGGATATGCTCTATGACATATTTGGATTCGTCCAGTAAATTCCTTTTATTTAATTGTTCATTTTACCTTGAACATTGGTTTTGGCAATTACGTATAATTTCTTGACTAAGGATCCAAAAACATGGTTTTTATCTTGATGAGTGAAGGATTTACTAAAAATTATATCATCAGCAGAATATTTTGCAGTTCGATTCAATTGCAACTTTTGAGAGGCTTATTTAAAATGCACAAAACATTTCAATGACAAAGTATCTAGGATTGTTCCACATTTGAACTCAATTTTTTATATTTCAATTTTTGCACACTACATATATCACCTATGAAATAAAT
Organism: Coffea humblotiana; assembly: GCA_023065735.1. NCBI lineage: Eukaryota > Viridiplantae > Streptophyta > Magnoliopsida > Gentianales > Rubiaceae > Coffea > Coffea humblotiana. The sequence goes on along the minus strand of CM041212.1, from coordinate 18,211,151 downwards.
TACAAACAATTTCGAATTTTTACAACTGATATTCAGAGTTAATACTATATGATAGATATATAGAGGGATCCTGCATTTGCCATAAATGGGGAGGATCCTAGTGAAATGAAATTTGGGGACAAACTTATTTGGAAAACTGCAGAGACCTTCATCTGGTTGTTGAGCCAAATAGCAAAAGAATAAAATAAAATAAATTAAAATATAAGTGGAATTATGGATTATTCTATTTTATGACAGCAAACATTCTGATACAGGTATTGCTGTGGTTGCTGTCATGGTGATAACAACTTCTCTACTCACATTAATTATGCTTGTGATATGGAAGGCAAGCATATGGTGGATTGCTATATTCTTTGTGGTATTTATGTCTATAGAGGTGACATATCTGTCATCTGTTCTCTACAAATTCAAAGATGGAGGATATCTTCCTTTGGCTTTTGCACTTGTCTTGATGACAATCATGGGAATCTGGCATTACGTCCACAAGCAGCGTTACTTGTTTGAGCTCAACAACAAGGTATCCAGTGACTATGTTAGGGACTTGGCCAAAAATCCACAAATAAAAAGAGCACCTGGAATTGGATTGTTGTATTCTGAGCTCGTCCAGGGTATTCCACCAATATTTCCCCATTTTGTTTCTAACATTCACTCAGTTCACTCGATCATCGTGCTGGTTTCCATCAAGTCCATCCCGGTCAGTAAAGTGGCATTGGATGAAAGGTTTCTGTTTCGACAAATTGAGCCTAGAGATTACAGGGTATTTCGATGCGTAGTAAGGTATGGATACAATGACCGAATCGAGGATTCTGAGGTTTTTGAGCAGCAGCTAGTGGAGAACTTGAAGGAGTTCATAAGGCATGAGTATTTTGTCCATGAAAGTGGGCATATAGAGCCTGATTTTGTAAACGTCCAGCAACATTCAGGATTGTTGTCGAAAGATGGAAAACCTCGACGATCCAGTGCATCTGTAGTTCATATCGAGGAATCACTACCACAGGCACAACAAAGTGTATCAAAAAATTCGTCAAACTCAATCCAATCATTCAATGAGGCCAAATCAACAAATTCCTCGATCAGGCTTGCCGCAGGGTCCATTCAGTTGGGCGTGGAAGATGAGCTACAGGCTGTGGATAAAGCCTTAGAGCAAGGTGTGTTTTATCTTTTGGGAGAAGCAAAAGTTGTGGCAAAACAAGATTCATCCTTCTTCAACAAGTTTATTGTCAACAATGCCTATAGTTTCCTGAGGAAGAATTTTAGGCAAGGGGAAATGGTATTGGCCATTCCTAAGACTAGGCTATTAAGGGTTGGGATGGTGTATGAAATTTAACTTCCAAAACGATCGAAATATAGCTATCTTTTGTATATTAAGCACAAAGGGTCAAAAAAAACAAAAATAGCCACTAAGCTATTTTGATAGTTACCGAACTATTTTTGATTTCAAATTGGCACTCAGTACTGAAATCTGCAAACTTATGGTAATTCTGTCAATTTCAACGGGCAGTCTTTGGTTCTGCCATCAAATCAAAGGGTATTGGGGTTAGTTGTTGGGGTTTGTTGTTGTTTAAGACAAAATAAATGGGTAAATAACTATTTATGACCTTGTAGTTGATTTTGCATTTTATCATACTATCCCACTATTATTTTATATTATCTACTTGATTTTCTATAAAAGTAGTATACTGACCTAAAGCACCTCTGTTACAGTGTTTGACCTAGACTCACTCTAGAAATGTTCGTGAAGCATGAAATTTGGCACACACTCAAATCCTAACATCCACTTAACCACCTATGATTTCACATCCAACTACATAATACCTTGATGATTTTGTGCAAAGTGGTTAAATCCATATTATGTTTCATATTAAGTGAGGGTATAACTGATATTTCAACTAACGATATCACTCGAGATGCTTTCTGTCTGTTCAGAAAACCATAGAAGGGTTAAAATACATCATATTGTACAATAAGAGGATTATGTGGTACGGAGTACGATAGGGAAATAAATAGTAAGTTGCCCAAAATATAAGGAGAAATATAATTTTGGTCCCTGATATCTGGTCGGTATGCCAAACTAAAAAAGTTTAGGCTAAAAAATTTAGTCCCCAAAGATTCCAATTTTAGGCAAATTTAGGAGAATTGACAAAATTTCATAATAACTAATGCTTAAGATTAATTTTTCATTAGTCAAAAGCTTTGACTTTGTATTTTTGGTCCATAATATTTGAAATTTCAATTACTACGGTTCCTTAGATTTCAAGTAGTTATAATAATTTTAAGATGAAATGAATTCTAAATTGAATTAAATATAGGACAAATGTATTCTTAAATCCCTATATACTTTTTCATAAAAAAAATTATATCGGCGCATGATGTCATCATTTAGCTTCAAGAAAATCTTTTTATTAAGTAAGTTACAATTATATAACACTAAATAAGAAAATGAAAATAAGTTGTTGAAGAATGGGAGAATTCTAGCTTTCATAAATAAGTTTATTATAAGTACCATTACACAAAATCTTGCATGAGTTGTTGATGTAGGCTCCAAAATAGCTAAGAATTGTGATTATAGAAACTATTGAATATAGGTACTAATATAAAGTACTTTTAGTAATTCTTGAGAAAGCTTCTTCTTGTTTTTTTCTTATTTTCCTTCCTATTAAAATCCACAATTTAACACTAAAGTTTTGAAATATTTATTTTAATATTCATTTATCTGATAATTATTCAATAATTCAAATAATTTTACAAAATACCTACTTCTTTTCAAACTCAATTAATAACCTATTAAAATGCAATAAAGAAGGATCAACTTAATTTTAATTAGTATATATTCCTTCTATTTCAAATAAGTCGTTTAATTATCATTACAAATAAGAAATAGTCGAAGTACTCATTCTCACATAATCACCAACAGGGCAAAATAGTAATTACAAGTATTATATCGAATTTGAGACCAATTTGAGTTTTTTAAGTCATTCCTGTGAAGTTAGTGGCATGAACAAGTGAAATAAAAAAAATTAAATGAAGAAAAAAGAAGCTTAATTAGTTTTTTTTTTTAGAAGTTTAACTAACTTTTCTATATCTTTTTTATTGATATAAATCCTATTACCCATTGAAGATGATTTCATTCTAATTTGCATTTCTCATTTTATTTTAAAATCCTCAATATCACTACTTAAAACTCAAAGGACAAGAATGATTCAAACTTCAACTAGCGTGGACAAAAAAAAAAAACAAAGTCAAAATTGTTGATAACGGCAATTTGATTTTAACTGTTAATCATTGTTGGATTTTTATCAATTATTCTAAATGTGTCTAAAATCAAAAGTTTAAGGGGCCATATTTATTTTGGTCAAAACACTAGTTGCCAATTTAACAAATGTACAAAACACTTGAAAGGACAAAAACTACATTTCTCCCCAAAATAGAAAATAATTTTCCTCAACCCTCAGCGGTCAGTCTACCAAGACTCCTATAACTACATTCAATAGAAAAGAACGACTTGCCAAACTCAAAGTAAAGCTAAATTACAGATTATGATTTGAGCTCAAGGCATAATTATGCTGAATGACTTGCCAAACTCAAAGTAATGCTAAATTAGATATTATGATTTGAGCTCAAGGCTTAATTATATTCAATTATGCTTAATTATGAGTTGAGCTCAGCTTAATTCGAGATAAATATGGCCCTTAAACTCAAAGTAATGCCTGGGACTAGAACTGAAAAGATCCTATAACAACACAAAACTCTTGGGAAATTTTCTAGGTCTAACCAGCATTTAACCAAGCTTTCAGTTTTCGTAACCTTCCACCTAAAATTTTCCTTCATACTAATAATAATTAATAAATTGAGCCCAATCTTGAGTTCAAGATTACGATTGGCATGTTATAGTCAACATAATGCTTGAGACAATAAGTCAAAAAATTTAACAAAAAAATGTTTTTACCCAAGAATTTCTATCAACCAACCACTATTCCATGAGTACTTACAAATATGGAACAAATTTCAGGTCCAAGATATTTTGTGAGTTCAACAAAATTGTGCTACTTTTCATGAGTGGTTGTGCTTTATACTGTTGTTCGTCAAAATTCAAATCACTTAACGAGTCCCATTCAATTGCATTTTCGTAAAGAACAAAATGAACTCTGTGTCAATTTCAAGTCGGTAATCATTTTCATCAATGAACTTGTATGGTAGCAGGGACTGAGCTGCAGAAGCCTTATTTGTCAATTTCTTACGTCCCTTTTTGTTAATTTTCCTTCCCCCTTCCATCCTACTCCCTTTTTTGTATTTTTCCAGATTCTGTTTCCGATTCCATTCCAAGAAGACGACATGGAATTGAGCTTGTGTTTGCCCACCAAGAGTAACAGTCAAAGATGTCATGCCTAATTATTCATCCAGAGAATAAAACCAAAATCTTCAGTGCCCACCGCTGTAAATGCAAGGACTACTTTCATTTTCATTTTCATTTTCTTTCTTTTTCTATTTGAATTCTACCATGCTATTACTTCCACCCTTTTCAAGTATTATTTGTGTGATAAGAAATTTTTATCTAATTTAACTAATTTATTAATCTTCATTGGAACTTTATTTATGTGACAAGAGCATATTATATTTGAGCAACGTTGTGAAGTTCTAGTTAGCAAATAAGCTATGCTTAAGAAAGTGGCTTATTTCACTAATTGGGAATGTCACATGATGATATCAGTAGGGTTCTTTTTTAAACATTTGATAGGACAACAAACTAAATTATTTTTGCGAATTGGTATTCTTGCAGATATGGTTTATACGTTTCTTCTCTTCTTTTATTTATTTATTTTTTGGTGGGTAAAGAGATTTTGTCAACTCCAAATCACTAATGTTACCTCTCGGTTAATCAAAACACAAATTCTTGAAGTAATGCAGTTGATTAGAAGTGGCTAGAAAAATAAAAGAAATCGATTAGAAGTGTAGTGATAAAGTAATCACTACCTATGGTTCCTAGCAAATTATAAACTACAGAATCAAGTAAAACAAATCAAAAAATTAGTAGTAAAGTTACAAAAGATGTTACCAAGTGATGGAAGAGGTAGCATGTCAAATCAGAGAAGAAAAATTGAAAGGAAATTCAAAAGACTACTGATTAAGTCGATGCACTGTATATATATTTGACGGTATAGATGACCTTTTTTCTTTTTGTCTCTAAAGTAAATAGCTAGCCTGATATCGTGTAAGTAGTAATAGTGTGCTGTTCAGCACTTGCTTTTTACACGTACTTGCTTAGTTGCTTGCATAACCTTCTTTCAATAAAAAGTGACATTTTACGTTAAAAGAAAAAAAGGAAGCCTAATCGTAGACAGTTCCCAGGGGATCGAAAACTACGTACTGATCAAATAAAGTGGCAAATAATAATAAAAATAAATTAGCCTAAGTCTGCCTGAAGCCTAATTGTAGGTTCTCCACTCAGAGAGCCATAATTGTATTTATTTATTTATTTATTAGTAGAGAAAGAGTAAGATTTAAGAATTCGAGAGAGGGATGGAAAATTTAAACTGAGAATCATAATTGTATTTATTTATTTAGTGACAGAGGAAAAGTGAAATTTAAAAAATAAAAAATGGGAATGAGAGAATTCGAACTCGAGATCTCAAGTCCTAATACCTCAACCTTAAATACTAGATCAAAACCGAAGGATCACTTTTAGTGAAGATCTTGATCACTTTTAGTAATTTTGACATTGAGAAGGATCAATTTATGCAATCCATTAGAGTAACTACTAACAATTACTAGTGGAGCCATATATCTTGAGGGTGCAGAATTTGTCTCCCCCGAAGATTTAGAAAATTATATGATAAACATGTAATTTAAAATATTTGTAAATTTGCAACCTACTTACCCCTTTTTAAAATTCACTGCTTCAACTACATTACATTGTCAATAAGGTAAAATTAAAGTTGAATGAATGATGATGGAAGAAAGCACAGGGGAAGGATGTAAGGCCAGTTGGCTAAATTAGCTGTTTATAATAGTTGAGTATTATAAAGTATCTCTTTTGGGAAATTTTAAAAAAATAAAAAAAGAGCACAATGTATGGAGGAAAAGGACAAAGTCTGCAAAGTCAATCGTGCTCTCACAATCTAAAAATGTGGAAAGATAACCTCCATTTTTTTCCACGCACAGTACCTATGAACTGACCTTTGTTGACTTTCTACTCTAAGTTTTGTAATTATTTACAAGTATTATTCGTGTATCAATGTTACTACGTATCTATTGTGTCATTTCATTTGAAATTGTCTCTTGATTTTTAACTTTACAGTCTCTTTCATGACTTTAAAACAGGTTCTTATAAGTCTAAACAAAACTACCAAGCAATAATTACGTATTGATTACACTAGTTTAATCCTTTTTTTCTTTCTACTAGTGAAATTTTGAGATTTAAGATGCGGGAGAAAATGGGGATTAGAATTCAATTCCTTGAAATCCTGGATTCTCCATTTTAACCACTAAATCAAGACCTTAGCAATTATACTAGTCTAATTTAGTGGAATTCTATCATTTTGTAATTAAATATGTAATGATTACACAGGTCTATCATTTAAATTCGGACTGAGGAGTGAATCGAAAGAACTTCCGATTCGCAATTCAACCAGTTCAATTGGTCAACTCTGGTTCAAAGATTTAATCATTTTTTTAGTTTCGTGTTAAAAATTTTGAATAAATCTAAAATATTTGTTTTGAAAAATAAAAAATTAATAAAATCCAATTGAATCTTCCTATTTTTACTAGTCTAGCCAGTTCTTGACCTAATTTCACTGGTTTAATTGAACTTTTGGATTAACCATTAAATCGAACCGAAAGCATGGCTGGTTTGTGGTTCGATCGATCGAACTGACTAGTGCAATTCGATTTTTAAAACATTGGATTTACCGTGCACAACATTCTTGAATATTAATTTTATCGTTTTAAAATGGTGATTGAATTGTATTTTTGTTATTTTAAAATTTTACATGTACTGATTATTTTTGAGTACGAATGGATACCTATGGAATATCCAAAATGGTGATTGAATTGTATTTTTGTTATCTTAAAATTTTACATGTACTGATTATTTTTTAGTACCAATGGATACCTATGGAATATCCAAATCATGGGAGTTCAGGTCTAAATGCACGAGGATGTGGGGCTGGACCAAGGCATCAATAAAGTCAGTGTTCTGCGTGAATCAGGTCGCACTCCTCAATTGGATGCCAGCGGGGGAATTGTACAATTTTGTACTTTTCATTGGAAAATATAGCCTCACCGTGCAACAAGCCACAACCCAAATCTTCAGTAGATTCATCAAGAAGAGGAGAAAGTCCAAAAACTGCAACTTTCTCTCACAGTGACGTGCTTTTCTTCTTCCCTGCAACTAATTGCCGGCCCTACCCAAAAACCTTGCCCTTCCCCTCTATCACTCCAAGAATTGGTGAAAACATAAACATTTTTGGGTTGCTAAAAATTTTAAATTAGACATTTGGGTGATGGATATTAATTCCCAATTATATATTTCCTCTTTTCTCTGTATGATTGGGTCCTCCTTTCTCTGTGCTTAGTCACGCTCGACAATGTTTTACTACAAAGATTATGTGAAAAAAGACAGAGGGGAATCAAACATGGGGTCTGAAAGTACAAAGAAGATAGGGAGAACAATAATGTCATCTCACTATACTAAATTGTGAAGTTGGACAAACAATATACAATCTTGGACAAAATAAAATAAAATGAAAGATACAATCTTGGAGGGCAAATATCATCACCATTTGGATTATCATGCAATATTTACCGCTCATTTCATAGTTTTTCTGTTGAAAAAGAAGATCAAATTCGTTTTTCTTTAATTTCATCCTTTGATTCATATATGAAAATTTTGGTCGCAAATGCCAAATTGCATTCTACTTTATACGTCATGGTGCAGGTGTCTATCTATTTTTCATTTTTTGATAAGATGAATGAGATGAAAAAAAAATCAATGAGATTTCACTGCATCATACCGAAAAATCTTTACAAAGCAATGCCTTTCAAAACAATTGGAGCCTACGCCCTTAAGTACGTTAGTAAATTTTATCATTTTCTTAAATTCTCTACAGCAGCAATTTTTGAAATACAATGGTACATTGTAGTTTGTTGAAAACACCTAATTCATATAGTAGTTTTTTGTATAGTTTCACTCAAGTACAATCCAAATATTGCTTGCTGATTGAATACCAATTGATGCAATTGGTTTGAGACAAAAAATTTGGTCTAATTATGCTAATGTACTAATTGAGATATAGGTTCTATTTGATAACTTAATTCAACATTTAAACTTAGGGTACATTTGATAAAATTGAAACTTGAAAACTGAAATATGGAATTTGAGGTCCAAATCTGTTAAATTATTAAATTATTAAGCACTAATTCTGATACATTTGAATGTATATCACATTAACTGATAAGTGAATAACATATCACTTTTTTAGAGCAAATTTGGACAAGAAAATTCAATACCACATAATTAATTCAGATATTTTATTTTTTATTATCAAACGTGTCTGCACATATTAAGATAAACCTATTAACTTTAAATGCTGAATTGGGTAATGGGTTCAGATCTTAACATGTTAAAAAATACTTGATAACTAGAAATATAATATTTGAATTAATTAAATAGCACTTAATTTTCTAAACAAAACTTACTCCTAAAAATAAATGATAAGTTATTTAATTATCACTTAATATAATATGCACTCAAACGTATCAAATTTAGTACTGATAATACAGTAACTTAATGGATTCAAACTTCATATTTTAGTTTTTAGATTTTAACTTTATCAAATGCACCTATAGTCAGTTATCCATAGTAAAAAAATACATATAAACAAATGCAAAGAATCTGAATGGAGAAAACTTAAACCTGCGGATCCTAACCGGAAATCAGTTTCTAAAGAGCCTTTGACTTCCTCTGATGAGACTTATGATTGGGTTGTTTGTGACCTTGTCATCAAAATCTCTCTTCTGCAGCCTTTAGTCTCTGGATATATTTATATTACTAAAACACTCTTACCAATCTTCTTTCATACTATATAATTTTTTTTCTTTTCCAAAGTACAATATCAGTTTTTGATTCCGTAATGTACTAATGTCCTCTTTCTTTCATTATTTTGTAGGGGAATTTTATATTGTAGAAGTCTGAAACTCCGTGAAGACAGATCAATGTCACTTAATTCTTGAATCGAGAACTCTATATTTGGTCCCAATGTAGTAAAAAAGAAAGGAACAAGATCGATTTGATTGCAACTTTTATTACATCAAAAGATAACCACAAAAACTTGCATAAATACATTAGCATCAATTTCATACCAACCACAAATTAGAAATCTAAATTGACATACTAGACACAGAATTCAGACCAAGCCAATGAATCTCCCAGCTGATGGCAGCATGTATGAATTATAGTAACACTTTAATTATGATATATTTTCTGTCCTTTTGTGGCAAGAAATCGAAGAAATTTAAAAATGCAATCCAAAATGCCAATGCCCAAAAAGTAAACGGGAATATGCTGCTAGTAATAGTAGCGTTAATCCATTAAATAATAGCAATAATGATAGTAGAATTATTAGCAAGTTGCTAACAATAAACTATTGGCAATAATGGATTAATTCTTGAGAGGAACTGGAAAGAAGTCTGGGGGAGGCGTTAGGCATGGAGAATCACGCTAGCTTCGGCCAACACGTGTGCAGACATGGAGAAAAATGATTGGCCAATTGGACAAATTTCCAGTTTCAACGCTGAATGAGATAAATTTATATATTCTTTCTTGACTTTCCAGGAATAAAAACAAATTAGGTTACATTTACATTATGGTACATGGCATCATAGTACATGCTAGGCCTATAAAAACCCAAGTTGTGGAACCCAAAAAAACCCACCAATTTCCAAATACAGGAGGAGGTTTCATTTGGGTTGATCATATTTGCAGAAATGCATGGAGCTGTTGAGGAAGCTGAGGTGGGGAGTTCTTTTCCTCCACCTGCACCTAGTGAAGGTGTAACAGCTGATGATGATAAGGATGAGATTAAAGAGAAAAGCTTTAGAAAATCAACTGCCAACAACCTCAAGGACCGGAAACTGTCGTGGGCAAAGCTCCGCCGCATCGACTCCCTCAACTTGGAGGCCGGAACAGTTTCCGGCAAACGTACCGGCGGTGGCCATGGCAACAAGGTTGTTACTATTAAACACTAGTGTTACTCCACGAGTCTATTGTCGTTAATTATTTGCTTTGCTATTTACTGGACCTGTTTTACCAAAAAAAAAAAGTGATCATGAAAAAGCTATACAAAATATTTTAACATATGTGGCTTTTTTTAAATAAATATGTATATATATAAGTTCTCAAAAGTTTAAAGTTATTTTTTCAATCACATCTGAAGGCATTTTTCCTCATAACTTCTTCTAACTAGAACTTCTTTTTGATTGGTTTAGCTTTCCTTAATTTATATCATTTAAAACACGCTCCAAAAAATTGAGAACAATTTCTAAGTACTTTCACAAGTTAAAAACTGATTATTAAATTCAACTGTCGTTCATCTCAAAAGTGTTAAAAAGAGAAGTAAAAAAAAAAAAAAAACAAACAAACAGCTTGTACTTGCAAGAAAGGCATAACTATAAGATGAGTAAAGAAAGCGTAAAAGAGGTTTCTAGTTTCAAAAATGCTGTACCATATTAGCTGGATATAAAAGTTCTTTATCCCTTGTATTTGCTTAATTCAACAGGATTTAGGATGGAAAACCACACTCAGTTTGGCATTTCAGAGCATAGGAGTAATATACGGTGACATTGGGACTTCTCCATTGTACGTATATTCCAGTACATTTCCTGAAGGAATACATGACAAAAATGACCTCCTTGGTGTTTTGTCCCTGATTATCTATACCCTAACTCTCTTGCCCTTGATCAAGTATGTGTGTATTGTCTTGTGGGCAAACGACAATGGCAATGGTGAGTAGTCTAAACATGGTAATCATCACTTCATCACTGGTTCTTTTAGTAATTTCTCCTCCACTTTAATGATAATTAATTACCATAATCAGGATTAGGAAAGCATTTGTGTGGTAGTTTTTCTGTTTTTTTTTGTGGTGAAAACTGTGCTTTGACCAGTTGGCAAAAAGCGACGTGCGTGGATTCCTAGGTGGATCATTTTGGTATGTGGGAGGCACTTTTCTGTAGATTGGTCTACACGAAGCATTTGAATCCTCTCATGTGAACCCTACTTTGAGATCTACAATTTCTGCATATGGTTCATGTGTGAGGATCCGTAGCGTAATGATCCACCCAATAAAGTCCTACTTGCTATGCCGAAAGCGATTGACATATGAAAGTATTAGACCGTCTGTGTCACCAAAACTTTGACATGTCACGAGATATAATTGTATCTACGATAAATTACGTATAATCTTTTGTGATTTAATTTATTGTCACATAATTTTTTCTAACGTTTCAAAATATCCATTTCAATCATTTTATGATTTTATATAAAGTGAAAATTTCACAAAAAACAACCTACGTAACGTCGTTAGTTGAAATATCAATAGTGTCGTTATTTAAATATAAATCAATTGATGGCTTAACCATCTTATATAAAAGCATAGTGAGATTATGTGGATAAATGCGAAAGTCACAGGGAGTAAAGTAGATATTTATACAATCACAAAGAAGTTACATGAATATTAAGATTTTATCACACGTGCTTTTAAAATGCGTTTGGTATAAACGCCGTAACTGATTATGCATTCCATCCATTTTCTACTTTACATAAAACCACAAGACGATTATGTGGCTATTTTAAAATTTTAGGAGAGTCATCTAGCATTATATAAAACTACAGAGAATAATAAATAATTTACCCTTGTATCTATCACCCAATTAATGATAATTAGTCTTGTCAAACACACTCATTGAGCCATTCTTTGTCTGGCCCGTTATTTGGCAGTGAGTATTTGATACTAATACAACAAGTACATTGTCAAGTGATGCAAATTACAATTGCTGAGGTCATTGGACCAAGATTCTGTGGCAAACTTATGCCTCTAGCCTTCACTTCATCAGTTCATTGGGGCAGCCAAGGAAACATTTCCACTTCTTGAATTCATATAGGGCACAGCTAATCTTCCTGTTTATCGAGATGCTCAATCCACATCTTGTTTTTGGGGTCTCGAAATTTTGCAAATTAAGCTGTGGCGGTTTTAAATTTCTTCAAGAAGTGAAATATGAAAATATAAAATCCAAAAATGCAAATAATGTTTCATATAGTGTTACGCTTTTCTTCATATTAATTTTTGTTCAGTCAAACTATTTGATGCTATTTGACTATAAACAACATATCATCCCTTTATTTCTTAAATTTCTACAATATACTCTGTTTATCTGATCAATCCAGCCAATAATGAATTACAAATCTGTAAATGGTGGTGCACATCTATGTGCAGGCGGCACATTTGCGCTCTACTCCTTAATTTGTAGACATGCAAAGGTGAGCCTTATTCCAAACCAACAGCCAGAGGACACAGAAGTCTCAAATTACAAACTAGATATACCCTCCAACCAGTTGAGAAGGGCTCAAAAGGTTAAAGAAACACTGGAAGGAAGCAAAGTAGCAAAAATCATACTTGTGTTTCTTCCCATTCTTGGAACTTCTATGGTCATGGGTGATGGGATCCTCACTCCCTGCATTTCAGGTCACATTCTGCCCCCTGCACAACATACATTTAGACTTCAGACCCCCATTTTCATTCTTTAATCTTTCAATAAGAACAACTGAATATTTTGGTTTAATTTCAGTCACCTAATTTCACTAGTACCTTATCCTTGCTAGTTGCTACACATAGCTTCAATATATAAATTAAAATCAAGTTACGGGAAAATCTTATTTACCAAGTATTCTGAAAAAAAAAAGTTGTCTATCTCACATGAATAACTGAATAGAACCCAGTGATCAAGTGTGTTTGTTCCTCATAAAGTACCAAAAAGAGGCCTGAAGTAGTACATATCTTAATAAAATACACACTAAAATCATTAGTTCAACAAAGAGAATCTTGAGTTTGAGTCAAACAGGACAAATTGGTGGAAAAGTAAATGAGGCCGAAGTTGATGAGTGAGAAGAATTGAATTAATGTTTTGTAAGGAAATAATGGTGATAGAATGACATCAGAACTTTAATTCATTTTGTGTTCATTTTATGAAATAACAAATAGAAGAATGAAGTAAATTTGCATAAGGTTAGTGCTTGAGGTAACTAATGAATGAAAGAAAATCATTTAATGCTAACTATGCTCTAACTTTAAGCAATACTTCATCTGTGGAATGCATTTCATTCAATTAGAAATAGCAACATTTACTATGTACTGTATCTTGTGAAGTCCTATCAATGTAGTAGTACAAGAGGAATTGGTATCACAACTTAATAGCAAGAAAAATGTTAAGCTGTTGCAACGTCCTTAATTTTGCAAAGGAACACTAACAGGACTTTGATGGTCCTTATGGTTGCAGTTCTTTCTGCTGTGAGCGGGATCTCATCCCTCAAACAAGGTAACATTTGCTAATCTTACTTCCCTATGGCCTTGCAACTGTATAGTGTCTGATTTTTCAAAAGAAACACAGTTTGATGTTCTTTAAGATCAGAATGCAAATACTGATATTTAGTGCTCCATCGAGTTTAATCACATTCCATTAAATCACAATCTTTCTTAGAAACAACTAACATTTGGACAAACTTTGTATAGCATACATGTAAGCGTACCTTAACCCAAATGGGGTTGAACTTTTTGATTGTCCAGATGCTGTTGTTGGAATTTCAATTGCAATATTGATCGTTCTCTTCTCCATTCAACGCTTTGGCACGGACAAGGTTGGCTTCTCATTCGCTCCAGCAATCAGCTTGTGGTTCCTATGTATAGGTCTTACTGGCCTCTACAACTTATTTAAGCATGACCCTGGGGTCCTACGTGCTTTCAATCCAAAATACATATTCGATTACTTCAGAAGAAATGGTAAGAAAGGATGGAAATCACTCGGTGGAGTCGTCCTATGCGTTACAGGTCAGAGGCTAATACTGTCACTCCCAATTATTTAATTTTCCCACATTCACATATGGTTAGTGTATCCTAACTTGCAGACAATTATATGAAACAGGGACCGAAGCTATGTTTGCTGATTTGAGTCACTTTAGTGTGAGGGCTGTTCAGGTATGTTACTCAATCCTATATCCTTCACTAGTAAACTTATATGCACTATGCACGACTACAACAAATTTCATAAATGTATTTCTACATTCTGAACTTGGTGCAAATCAAAAGAAAATGATGAACCTAGTTTTTAAATTCTGCTTCTTGCCAAACATCTTGTTGGCATGCCTGAGTTAAAGATGATTGCTTACTGTATTTCGTACTATGTAACTAAAAGAAGCTATATGAGGGAAAACATTGCATGTCCAAACCAGACATGGAGAAGATTATTAAAGGATAAAACTACAGTTTCTGCAATGTACAACCTTTTTATGCTTTGTCATATGACTATTAAGCTGTTCATGAGTTTTTTTTTTCTGTGTAAAAATTCTGCAGATTAGTTTCTCCTGTGTAGTGTTCCCGACCCTAATTTCAACTTACCTAGGTCAAGCTGCATACCTCATGAAGTTCCCTGAAAATGTCGGCAACACATTCTATAAGTCAGTTCCAGGCAAGTTCTTAGTGCTAGTTTTGGAAAATTTAATCACCAATATTATATGCATAACCGAGGAGTTAACAGTTCTATAAATGGTTGACTGCTATGTTGGATTGACAGATTCAATCTATTGGCCCACATTCGTTATAGCTCTTGTTGCGGCCATTATTGCCAGTCAAGCTATGATATCTGCAGCCTTTGCAATTATTTCTCAGGCCCTTAATCTAGGTTGTTTCCCAAGGGTTAGAGTTGTTCACACATCTGCCAAGTATGAGGGCCAGGTTTATATTCCTGAGCTCAACTATTTCATCATGATGGCTTGTATAATGGTTACTGCAATATTCAGAACCACAGAAAAGATCGGCAATGCTTATGGTAATCTCAATATACTCTTGAATTTGGAAAGTCAATTAACTGAATTAGAAAGTGTAGTAAATAGAAGTTAGTCTTTCCCTCTATATATGAAACATGATCAAATCAGGCATGGCATAATCCTAAGCCTGTACATACATCGGTTAATTAGATTTTATGTAATCTAAACTTCGAGAAATCCACTACCCAATGATTTCACATTTTATACTCTTTATACCCATCGAACTTTACAGTTATAGGAACATATTCTAAATTTATGGTTCTTTCACAACTGCAAATTAAATTCAGTAGTTGGCTTTTAAAATGAAGAACAACATGATTGATTTGTGTGTATATCCCTCTCTATATAACTATGAGATATGTGTCATAAACATAGACGAATAGCAGTTGTTTAATCTTCTATCTGGTAGAAAGGTGCTAATAGCACAAGACAGCGAAGTCAAAATACCTTCAGGACAGCAGATTGTGTTTGTGTGGATGTGTTATGCCTCTCTGCTCATACTCAGAAAGTCAAACAATAAAATCAGGTATTTTAAGAACAAAAGTTATCAAGGACCCATGCTGCTCCTTAACATGCTTCTTTCAAGAACTACAGATTCCTGAATTTGTCTGTTGCTTCAGATATAAAAAAAAATGTAGCACTAAGAAATTTTTTTATATCTTATTAGAGAAGCGAAAACATATAACCAATTTTCTAATGCAGGAATTGCTGTCGTCTCTGTATTTGTGATAACCAGTAGCCTGGTCACTTTAATTATGACTTTTATATGGAAGGCAAGCATATGGTGGATAGCTCTCTTCTTTCTAACGTTCTTTTGCACAGACTCCATATATCTATCAGCTGTGCTCTCCAAATTCATACAAGGTGGTTACCTCCCTATAGCATTTTCATTCTTCTTGATGACAACTATGGGAATTTGGCATTATGTCTACAAAGAGCGATACTTGTTTGAGCTCGAGAACAAGGTATCCAGTGATTATGTGAAAGACTTGGCCAGAAACCCACAAATTAGAAGAGTACCTGGTATTGGACTTCTATACTCTGAACTCGTGCAGGGTATTCCACCAATATTTCCCCACTTTGTTTCTAACATTCCAACAGTTTACTCAGTCACGGTGCTGGTCTCCATAAAGTCCCTCCCAATTAGTAAAGTGTCACTGGATGAAAGGTTTCTTTTTCGACAGGTTGAGCCAAGAGATTATCGAGTGTTTCGTTGTGTAGTGAGGTATGGATACAATGACAGAATTGAGGAGCCTCAGGTGTTTGAGCAGCAGCTTGTGGAGAACTTGAAGGAATTCATCAGGCATGAGCATTTCATCCTTGAAGATGCATCTAGAGAGCAAATGCCTGATTCAGACATCCAAGATTCAGGTTTAATGCAGAAAGATGGAAATCCTAGAAAATCCGGTTCCAAAACTGTTCATGTCGAAGAATCACTGCCAGAGATACAGCAAAGTGCAACCCGAGTCTCATCAAGTTCAATCCAGTCATTTAATGCTGCAAAATCAACCAATTCCTCGATCCGAACCATTCCGGGGTCCACCCAGCTGGCTGTTGAAGAGGAGCTACAGATTGTGCAGAGAGCCAAAGAACAAGGAGTGTTTTATCTTCTGGGAGAAGCAGAAGTGGTGGCAAAACAAGATTCATCCTTCTTCAAGAAGTTTGTCGTCAACTATGCCTACAATTTCCTTCGGAAGAATGTCAGGCAAGGGCAGAAGCTCTTGGAAATTCCTAGGACTAGGCTTTTAAAGGTTGGAATGGTTTATGAAGTTTAATTTATCAGAACATTAAAAAAAAAGTGAATAACAACACTCCTTTGTAGAAAGCTAAGTGAAACGGAGAAGGTAACTAATTATTCTGATCAACTCCACCACAAGGTGAGCCCATGTTGCATAATATAACATGTGTACTATCTATTGTTTCACTTATATTTGCATGTCAAATATTGTGCCCTTCCACTTTCTATTTTTGGATTATTCAAACTTACCATATCAGGAAGAAGTCATATTCTATTGAATGAGATTGGATGCAGAGTGCAGATTGAAGCCAAACTCATAAAAATCAACACTAATTAACATAACAAGGAAAATACACCACCAAGCAGGAAAGATTTTGAGATTTCATATATGGATACAACAACAAAGGGGAAGTCTTCAATTAAAGTTGCAACAATCATCAAAAATCCAAATTAGGAGCATTACAAAGCTTATCCCTACTCCCTTCCCAGGGCAGAACAGAGGCCAAAGAAACTAAGAGACTATGCATTATTCAATACATTAACTAACTGAGATACAAGGTAGGGTGACAAAGCTCTAGTCTATTTGATCAACTATTATTATAGCAAGGCCATGCTCTTTCTTCCTCTCTAGCATCCCTTGCTTATCTCCATGTACCCATTGTAAAGAAGACTAATAACCATATGGGACAGACCAACCCCTAAGATTAATGGTAGGATTACTCGTGCAATTGCATTAAGTGTTCCCAGAGATGGCAAAAAAAAGGAGGAATTGCACGACCTTCAACATAAGAGAGAAGGATCGACACCAACAGACCAGTGGCACAAAGGATTCCATAAAGAACTAACAAGAAATGGTGTGCCCTCTCAATGTTCTAGTTGCCAGATCATAACAATGAGTGTCATCTTCTGTTGAATCAGAACAGGTCTCGGTTCCCACTAGGCAGCTTTCAAGAAGACGGAGGAGGATGAACCCCTGAACAAAAGGTGGTGGTCAAAGCAGGCAATGGCTGAGCAGGGAAGACAGAAAACACTCATGCATGAGATGATGTCAAGAAAATTCCTGCAGTAGAACATGCCGACATCACGTGGATGGGAGGTGGTCAGACTGGGAAAGAGATAAAGGACCCCATTCTCCTCAAGGTAGCAATAGGAAGAGGAGGAAGGTGGTGCCAGAACTGATCAGAGGCACCGCATCTACATCAGCATCGTCCTAAGGGTGGAGACATATGTAAGTCTCTTTTTTTCTTAATCACTAAAACATGCTATAGCTCAAGTAGGAGATTTTGAAATATGTTTAAAAGAATCTCTGTGCGCTTGTCACTGCACACCCGATGCTCAAACTTCTGACAATCCTGAATGTGGAACAGGAAACAATGTCAACTTTTTAAAGCACCAAATCCAAGTTCAAATTCACTAAAGATAAAGAAAGAGCAAAACCGAATACAAGAAAGAGAAAACTGAACAATTAAACAGAAAATGAGTCCTTAGTCCCCCCAAAAAAAAAAACAGCAAACAACTAAGTTAGCCAAAAAAAAGGCTAGCAACACATCCACGATCGCTTACAGCAGCTAGCAAAAAGGCACTTGCAATCCACTGAAACCAGTCAACCACCAATCAGCCCTTAAACTTCGTCAAAGAGTTAGTACTAAAAATTTATCGAAGCATTCCTGATTCTTTTGTGATTTCTCAACAGCACTTTCTTCAAATTCCAATGCCCAGGAAATCTTTTTTTTTTAAGTGTTTCCAATGCCCGAGAAATACCGATATTTGTGCTGAATGATCAAAAAAATCGAAATGGGATTCATCAAAACCTATTTAATTACTGCAAACACAGCGTCAACTGTGAAGAATTCGGGGAGAACTTTCATCAAACATGTGATCTACAAAGGTGAGATAAAATCAAAGGAAGATAAACAATTGACGCGAATGAGGAATATCGCTGAAATTACTACTGTTAGAGTAAGAGACTCACCCAGTATTGAATCTGTTGATCAAGTCTTGTCGAGTTGTCGTTCGAATTGCTCCGGAGTTGGAAGTACTGAAAAAACCCATATAAGCAAAAATCTCAAATAATTTTTTTTTTCCTACAAAAAAAAAATTATTGCTATAGATAAGAACCATAATTTCAACGTAGTCACTATCCCTCCCTTCAGCATCCCCTCCTTGCGGTTAAGGTAACGACTTCAAGAATGGACAGCTCCCATAGTGTGACGGGCGGTGCGTACAAGGCCCGGGAGCGGATTCACCACAGTATGATTGACCGGCGATCACTAGCGATTCTGGCTTCATGCAGGCGAATTGCAGCCTGCAATTCGAACTAAGGTCGGGTTTTTGGGGTTCGCTCACTCTCACGAGATTGCGGCCCTTTGTCCCGGCCATTTGACATGATAGAAGTAATTGTATTGATCAAATAGTCAAATTCTAAAGAAAATCATTATTATTAATGATCCAAGACCATACATATTAATAGATCGAATTGCTATTTATTTGCTAAATAGACAAATTGATTAACAAAAATCATGACTATAGTTAACAATAAAATACTCTAAAAAGACCACATACAAGAAATTGTGATCAAATGAAGGTGTGAAAGAATGAGTTGTTATATATTTTTTTTTATATAAGAGGTCTCAAATCGAAACTTTTCACTTACATTTTCTCTCCTTGCAGCACCTAACCCATCCTCCCCCTTAATGAGCTATTTTACTTGTTCATATTTGTATTCGACGAAAGGAAAATGAGCGGTTTGTGATGTCCAAGGTTTTTATTTTTTCTTTCTTTATAAAAAAAAGAAGAAAGAAATTATGAATGGCTTAGAAAATAAATGAAAATTGTATAATAGGTATTTAATTTTTGGGATAATATCAGAAACCTCAGGTTTCTATTAATATCACTTAGCACCTCTAAAGTTTGAAAAATAATCACTTACTTCCATTACTTTTGTTATCTATGTAACAAAATATTAAAAACCCTAAGCTACTCTTTTGCTCATTTTGCTAAATAAAAATACTCTTAAACTACTTTGTTTATTTCAAGAAAAAATACCACCTAAAAAACAATCTCTTGTAGTACCGTCATATCACAAAGTTATAGTCCATAAAAATATGAACGAGTACCAATTCAACTTATATGCTCAAAACTGATTTTTTATGAACTTTATTTGCTTTCCCATCTTCTTCTCAACTGTAGTTTAAGCCTTCAAGTTGTACTAAATCATTATAAAGATAAACTCAAACTAAACAAAGAAATCATACCCCCACTCTATCACAATCACACAAAAAAAAGATAAACAAAATTCAATTTTTAATAATTTACAAATAAAAAGTCTACATTATATGTCTATTTTAGAGATATCACCATTAGCCACTATCTCAAGGTCTAGGGGTGTTCATATTTAAGAAAAAGTCAAAAAGTCAACTGATCCAATCTAGATCGAATTTCAGATTTCAGTAAAATGGAATTCATTAAAACCAAAATATAATGTTTAGTAAAATAGTTTGGAAATAGACATTAAAGTACATTGCCAAATTACTGGTCACTGGGCGAATTAGCAAAATTTTTATAATATAACAGTGGCGGATTTACACTGGGGGCACTAGGGGCACGGGCTCCCACTGCCCCCTTAAATTTCTATGATAGTTATAAATATTTGATGTAATTTCAACTGTGCCCCTGAAGTTTTGTGTATCTATTGGTTTATAGGCCCCCACTGCCCCCCTTAAATTTCTATAATACCTATAAAAATTTGATGTAATTTCCAGTGTGCCCCCTGGAGTTTTGTGTATCTATTGGTTTATATGCTTTTAAAGTTGTCTTTGATTTTACCTGTTGTTACAGCTATCGTAGAAAGTATTTTTTCAATGATGAATAAAGTGAAGAATCGGTTACAAAATAGAATGGAAGACACTTGGATGAATAATTGTTTAGTTACTTATATTGAGAAAAATATATTTCGTGAAGTTCAAAATAAAAAGGTTGTAAACCGTTATCAAAATATGAAAACTCATCACGAGCAATTGTAAATTGGTTAGTTTGCAATTATTATTACATTAATAATTTTGAATTTGTCTTTTGATATTTTTCATGAAATATATGCATTATTTGTACTTGTTGGTGAATATTTTTTTCCTTAAAAGACTAAAAAATGAGTAGGTAAAAAATTTTAGAATTATTTTTGCCCCCACTGAAAATTTTTTCTAGTTCCGCCACTGTAATATAATGTTATACACACACACATATTGTGTGTATATATATGTATATAAGTGTTATATTGAAATTTTTATAACTATCACTATACTTGGAAATCATATTTTGATGAAAGTTGATATTTTGGAGTTTAGCTTGACAATTAAATTTGGAGTTCATGTATATTTCAAAGTTGTTTAAGAATTGAGATAATGAGTTACGACTTAGGTTTGTGAACCTAATTATTTTCTTTGTTGCACATCACGTTTGTTTGA
This sequence comes from Coffea humblotiana, assembly GCA_023065735.1. Classification (NCBI taxonomy): domain Eukaryota; kingdom Viridiplantae; phylum Streptophyta; class Magnoliopsida; order Gentianales; family Rubiaceae; genus Coffea; species Coffea humblotiana. Next base: position 18,189,865 of record CM041212.1, on the reverse strand, counting down.
GTTAAGTTGATTGAATTTTGTTGGAAAAATATATGAGATATTATTTTGTTGCAACAACTTTTTAGAGACAATTTAAATAATTTAATTCACTATTGACATTTTTTATTTCGGATATTACCAAATTACTAGTTCTCCAATCCAATATATCAAACTAGAGTTTGGAAGGTAATCAAATATTGGTCTTAAAATATCGATTCTCAAATTACCAAAATTTTTGTACCGAATTTCCAATTACTGGCCGAAGAGCACCCCTACCAAGGTTTCCTTGGTCAAAATGTGGGTCTGCCTTGACCACATAATGCCTTGATGATTTTGTGCAGAGTGATTGAATCCTCATTGTGTTTAATATTAAGTGAGGGCATAACTAGCATATCAACTAACGACGTCACTCGAGATGCTTTTCTGTCCTGTTTCTACTTCACAGAAAACCATAAAAGGGTTAAAGTACTTCATATTGTATAATGAGAGGATTATGTGGTACAATAGGGGATAAATAATAAGTTACCCAAAATATAAGGAGAAATAGTGTTTTTGTCCCTAATATTTAATCTATCTGCCAAATTGGACCCTAAAATTTTGGCTAAAAAAATTTAGTCTCCAAAGTTTCCAATTTTAGACAAATTTAGGAGAACTAACAAAATTCACAATAGTTAATGGTCAAGATGAAATTTTTCATTAGTCAAATGTTTTGACTTTAAATCTTTAGTCCATAATGTTTGAGAGTTTGATTACAATGGTTCGTTAGATTTCAAGTAGTATAATGGTTTTAAGATGAAATGAAATCTGAATTGAATTAAATGTAGGACAAATGTATCGCTAATCCCCTGTATACTTTCATAAAAGAATTTTATATAGGCACATGACACCATCATTTAGCTTAAAGAAAATCTTGTTGTTAAATAATTAGTAGCAATTAGATAACAGTAGATGGCAAAATAAAAATGAGTTGTTGAATAATGGGAAAATTTCAGCTCTCATATAAGTTTATTATACCTACCACTACACAAAATCTTGCATGAGTTGTAGATGTAGGCTTCAAAATAGTTAGGAATTGGGATTACGAAAACTAGCGAAGGTAAGTACTAATCAATATGAAGTTTTAGTAATTTTTTAGAAAACTTCTTTTTGTTTTTTCTTGTTTTCCTTACCTAGTGAAGGTAAGCACTGATCCAATGATTTAATACTAAAGTTTTAAAGTATTTATTTTAATATTCATTTACCTTGATAATTATTCAATAATTCAAATAATTTTACAAAATACCTACTTCTTTTCAAACTCAATTAATAACCTATTAAAATGCAAAAATAGAAGGATATAACACCGAGCAACTGTCTATGCGGTGACTGGTGCACGGAGGAACCTGTAGTTTTTGGTACGATAATTGGTTGGGGAGTGGAGCTCTATTCCTAAAAACTCCTGTTATTCCGCATCTATCTTTTAGGGATTTCAGCACAAATGGACATTGGGACTCACAGTTGTTGTCTCAAGTGTTTACACCGGATGTCACCATCTCGATTTTGTAGCAGTCGATTCTTGATGGTGTATATCCGGATGAACTTGTTTGGATGCCAACGACAGTTGGAGAATTTTCCTTATCATCTGCATGCTTTTCAAGAGGGGAAGCAACCTCGCAATTCTTCTCTGGTTTTTTCCCATATTTGGCATTGCCGAATCCCATTAAAAATTTCCTTTTTTATGCTACGCCTGTTGTTGGGGAGGCTGCCTGTTGATGATGGCCCTAAGAACGTTTGGTTTCCAGTCACCTTCAAAATGTTTTTGTTGCGCATTACATACGGAAGAATCTATTGAGCATGTGTTTCTATTGACCAAATAGCAGTGGAGGTGTGGGATTACTTGGAAATACGTGTGGATTTTCGCTGTTAACTTCTAATTTAAGAGCTCGGCCAGTTGCTTGGTGGCTATCCTCAAATAGCGGTTTGTGTCAGTTGTTCTCCCAAGTTTTATATGTTGGAACATTTGGGAGGCGAGAAGTAAGGCATTTTTTTATGGTGTCAAGGTGCGTAGTGATGATGTCTGCCAAGCCGTTTTCAAGGAAATAAAGATGGCTTTCGAGATTCAGTTCAAGCAATCTGTTGAGGTGCAGACATTTCACCAATTCTATGAGTTAATTTCTCCTCCATCAATACAATTTGGTTGTAAGTTAGTTCGATGGAAGGCAGATGATGTTGCAAGTTTGACACTAAATATTCATGGATGTTCTAAGGGAAATCCAGGAGTGAGTGAGGGAGGAGAGATTTTACGAGATGCTAATGGGCGCCTTTTAGTGGCCTTTTCTGCTTTCCTGGGGAATAGTTCTAGTTTACGTGTGGAAACATTGGCAATATTGATTGGCCTTCATCTCTGTTGTCAGAAGGGGTATAGCCAGGTTAGAGTATAATCTGACTCATTGATCTTAATTGGTATTTTGCAACGGTGCTTTCTTTGTCCTTGGCACATTCGCAGGGAGGTTAAGCAAATAAGGCAATTGGTTGTGGATTCTGCTAGATTCTCTCACTGTTTTAGGGAAACCACCAAAGTTGCTGACATATTATCTAATGTGGGTGTTAATCATCCCCAAGAACACATCAGGGTTTATGATCAGCTATCCACACTTCCACAACTAACTTGGGGGGAAGTTCGATTGGATAGACTAGGGTTGCCAGCTGCTAGAAGGGTTAAAGTTTGACGTACTATGTAAGATAAAATTTGAGGTAAGGTCTAGTCCTCCTCGTGTAACCTTGTGTTCCATGAATAAATCTTGGGGTGGCGTCGTCCCTGTGTATGGGGTTAACCAAAAAAAAAAAGGATCAACGTAATTTTGATTAGTATATATTCCTTCTATTTCAAAGAGATATTTAATTAAGTTGTTTAATTATCACTACAAATAAGAAATAGTAGAACTCTTTGTCACTTAATTGTAGACACCAAAATTTCATCAATTCATTATATTGTTATCTTTTATTAAAAAAACTTTGTTGTTTAAATGAATTTACTTTTTAATTGTTTTGTTTTGTATTGTAGGAAAGTGAAGAAATGAAAAGAAAAAAAAAACAGAAATGAAAATGCAGTTTTGCCAAAAAAAAAAAAAATGAGTAGTCACGCGCGCGTGCGTGTCACGCGCGCGTGCGTGTCACGCGCGCGTTTCTTCTCTAGTAGTACATGGTCATGGACGAGGCCATAGTACAGAAATTGCAGCGGCATTTTCGTCCAATTTTCATGCATTTTTTTTTTGCATTTTTTCTTTCCTTCAAGCCCCCCAGTACATGGCCTTAATCCAAACATCAAGAATCTTCTAGAATAAATGCCATCTAATGGCTCAAATTTTCTTAAGAAACCCAGCCTTCATCCTCACCTTTGAGGTGAGGGTTTTGGGGTTTTTTGTTCCTATAAAAAGCTTCAAAAATGCAGCCCAAGAGAGGTAAGAAACAAAGAGGAGGCAGTGTAAAACAAAGAAAATGGGAGAAAACAAAGAAAACAGAGAGAGAAAGGAAGAAAAAAGAGGGCAGAAGAACTCTGAGCCAGGGTTGATCATCCTGTTCCCTTTATGAGAGAAATCCGATCTCTGTTTTAATTATTTAGGTGATATTTTAATTTCTGCACTATATACATTTACTAACGAACAACTTTTGTTCAGAAAATTTCCCGAGAAAACAACTCCAAAGCTCCCTAATCTCTGTTTGAAATCACCAGCTCGCCAACACTTGAACGTTTCTGCAGCAGAAGTTTAGTTCATCTTCCAGCAATTGGGTCCATTCCTTTGGTCATCTCACACGCTGTTTCGCCCTTTTAAAGTGCCAAAGGTGATGTATTTCATCTTTTTCTTGCCATCTAAGCTTAAATCTGTGCCAAGATCATCCAGATTCTGTCTGCATTTTTTTCTTATTTTTGCTGCATTTTCTTGCTCATTTTATGGGATAATAGTTCAGATTTTATTGCACAATTTCGTGTTAAATGTACCGAGATTGAATCTTGATGATGTGGTTGTGTGGTTTTGCTGCTTTGGTCTAAAACTTTGCCCCTTTTAAGTTTTAATCCTTTTTTTATATGTTAAATGGTTTTTTGGGTAGATTAATTCTGGATTTTAGGATATAATTAGGGTTAAATATTTTTTAGTTAATTTTTATCTTGTTGGGTTTTGTAAGAAAGTTTAGTTTTTGGGTTTAGGGTTAGTTTGGTTGGGTTTAGCCAATGGGTGTTGTTGGCGGTTAAAACTCACCTTTCTGATTGGGTTTGTTTGGTCAAAGATGACAGGCTGGCCCATTGTTTTTCCTCGGATTTTCTGTCGGGCCAAGGGTTTTCAGCCCACAAGAAGAAATAAAAAAATGGCCCATCAGCTTTTTACCTCAAAAATCAGATCCGAGAATTGCAGTCCAGTCCATGTATTCTTGAGTAATTAATTGTAGCCCTAAAAAGTTTGGATTTATTTCAATTAGGTCCCTAATTTAATTTCAATTTGGAGATCCCTGACAGTTTTGATTTCTTAAAAATGAGTTGCTTATCTTCTTTAATTGTTAATTATACTTCATTTAAATGCTTTAATTGGTAGATTTCATGGTTATTTCCACTTCTTTATAGTTTATTTGTTAATAGGACAAATCCAACCTCATTTAATCACTACTTCAAGGGAAGTACCTTCTTTTATTATTTTAAAACTTCTTATGTGCTCCTATGTGCTTTTTATGTATAATTGCATGTTTTAAGTGTATTTTTTTCCTTTAATTACCATTTTACATTTTAAGTTTCATTTATTCTATTCAATTTTGATAATTATTTGAAAGGCATTTAAATGCCAAATTGTAATAGATAGATGCTCAAGACATGTATTTAGTTAGCCTATGTAATAGATAAGTTTTAATTTTATCAAAAATGTAATTAGTTAGATAAATGTAATAGTTATGTTATTATTTTTAATTCCCCCCTTAGATTGTAGTTAAGGCCCCAAATGTAATAGTTAGGCTGTTATGTGCGTTTCTTTGTTTGTGTGCTTGTATGCTTATGTGTTTATTCACTTTCTTTAGAGTCTTTACATCTAGATATTATGCTTATGTGTTATGTGCTTTTATGTGTTTACTTGCTTTAATTATATTTTATATGATTTATTTAGTTATAATAAATGCATGACGTCACCACACTAGTCCAACGCTAGTTGAGGCCTTTCTCCCCAATTTCTCAATAGTCCAACACTAGTGAGGACTTGTAGGAATAGACTAATCCAATACTAGATCCTTCAAGCCGTTTTCGCGCTAGATTCACATTTTTGCGTGACATTCATCGCATTTCATACATATTTTCCATTTTAAAGATATTTTCTCATCTTACATGATATTTCCTCTATATATTATCTCCCTTATCCCTATATGCGCTAAACATGACATTTAGATTTGCATTCCATTTAGGAAAATAGAAATAGGCTAGTCCATTTGCTTGATTAGGTTAGAAGAGTCACCCTTCAAATATGAGAAATGAACGAGTATGGTTTCTTAGTCTTAGCACGCTCTCATCCCCCTCTATAAGAAGGAAATATTAAGTCACGAATTTTAGTCTTTTGTATCTATTATGTTGCATCGCTCTTAGGTCATGTATATTTATCTAATACTATAGTTTTTTCTTTTCTTCAAGTCTCTCCATTTGCATATTTGTGACCTCTTCAAAGAATTACTCTTGGGCATCGCAATTAATGTGATTGCGCTATTTGAATTTTGAAGAGACATCTCAACCCTTTCAATACCCCCCTAGATTTAGAAAATGCATCCATATAAAAATGTCCTAATGTGATAAGTTTTATAGGTTAGACTAAGAAAATTTTCGACTAAATCTCGCAACTAATCTTGGCTAAATTGAAAGGGTGCCTTAAATCAAGTCTTTGTCTTCCCTTTCTTCAACCGTGACTCCCGAACTTCTTTCTCTTATTTTTCGAAGACCTGTAGTCGTCTAAAAAGGGTTTTATTTATTTATTTTTATTAAAAACACATTTTGGATGACTTGGTACACCTTAACTCAATACCAAGTAGCGACTCCTAATTTTTCTTAAAAACACTTTTTAAACTATTATTTTGGACCAAAACCATCGCATATTTTTAAGTCCCATTTAAGCCCTTTTTCTTTATTTATCCTCTAAAATCAAAAACTAATTTTTTTTTAAAAATCCATTTTTTAAAGTTATTTTTCAAAAAATGGGGCACGACATTAATCACTAATAGTACAAAACAATAATTAGAGGTATTATACCAAATTTGAGTCCAACTATGCAAAAAAAAGAAGTACAAGCAAAGTTAGTTGCATGAACATATGAAATAAAAATGAAAATGAAGAAAAAATAAATTTAATTAGCTTTTGTATATTGTTTATTGATATAACTCCTATAACCCATTGAAAATAATATCGTTCTACTTTGCATTTCTGATTTTATTTTAAATCCTCAATATCACATCTTAAAATTTAAAGGACTAGAATGATTCAAACTTCAACAAATAGGACACAAAATGCAAAATCAAAATTGTTGCTAACGGCAATTTGATTTTAACAGTTAATCATTGTTGGATTTTTGTCAGTTATCCTAAATGTGTCTAAAATCAAAAGCTTAAGAGACCATATTTATTTTGGTTGAAACATTAGGCACTAATTTGACAAACATGCAAAACATTGAGAGGACAAAAACTATATTTCTCCCTAAAATAAAAAAAATTACTTACCCTCAAACCTTAGCAATCAGTCTACCAAGATCCTATAACTATATTCAATTGAAAAAAATCGACTTGCTAAACTCAAATTAATGCTAAATTAGATATTATGATTTGAGCTCAAGGCTTAATTATACTCGATTATGAGTTGAGCTCCATTATAACTATACTCAAACATGAGTTGAGCTCAGCTTAATTCGAGATAAAGATGGACCTGTAGACTCAAAGTAATGCTTGGGACCAGAATGAAAGGATACCATGACAACATAAAACCGTTAGGGAATTTTCTATGGTCTAAGCAGTATTTAACCTAGCTTTCAGTTTGGGGGAGGGATGATTTAGATATTTAAGAGGAGAGAGAGCGTAAGTAAGAGACACACTTCAAATTTGAGCCTCCCACTTACACTTAAAAAGAAGATTTAAAAAAACCTAGCTTTCAATTTACTAACACTCCACCTACAATTTTCCTTCGTACTAATAATAAATTAATGAATTGAGCCCAATCCTGAGTTGAAGATTAAGGTTGGCGTGTTGTGGTCAACATAATGCTTGAGACAATAAGTTAAAAGACTTAACAACAAAATGGCTTTACCCACGAGTTTCTATTAAGTAATCGCTATTCCACGAATACTTACAAATAGAGAACAAATTTCAGCTCCAAGATATTTTTTGAGGTCAAAAAAAGTGTGCTACTTTTCATGCGTGGTTGTGCTTTATACTTTTGTTCGTCAAAACACTTGACAAGTTTCTTGCAATTGCATTTTGGTGAAGACCAAAATGAACTTTGTGTCAAATTCAAGTCACCAATCATTTTCATCAATAAATTGTATGGTAGTGGGGAGCGAGTAGCAGAAGACAACATGCTAAATTGAAAACGACAGTTTTAATCCTCATTGTCAATTTCTTACTCCTTTTTCTGTTAAAATTTTCCTTTCCTACTCCCTTTTCGTATTTTTCCGGATTTTGTTTCCGTTTCCATTTCAAGAAAGACGAAATGGAATTGAGTTTGTGTTTTGCTCTCCAAGAGTAACAGTCAAAGATGGCATGCCTAATTATTCATCCACAGAATAAAAGCAATACTCTTCACCGGCCACCACTGTAAATGCAAGGACTACTTTCTTTTTCTTTTTCTCTTTGAATTCTACTATGCCACTTCTTCGTCAAATTTCAAGTAGTATTTGCGCAATAAGAAATTTTATTTACTTTATCTAATTGATTAATCTTCATTGGAACTTTATTAATGTAACAAGAGAGTATTATATTTGAGCAAGATTGTGAAGTGCTAGTTAGCAAATTAGTTATGCTTAAGAAAGCGGCTTATTTTACTGACTTTTTTAAAAATTTGTTAAGACAATGAACTATATATTCTTGTGAATTTGGTATTCTTCCAGATATGGTTTACACTTTTTTTTTCTTCTCTTTTTTATTTTTGGTGGATAAAGAAGTTTTGTCAACTCCAAATCACTAATGTCACCTCTCGGTCATTCAAATTAAACACGATTCTTGGAGTAATGAAGTTGATTAGAAGCGGCTCAAAAAAAATCAGAAGGGTAGCGATGAAGTAATTACTACCTGTGGATCCTAGCAAATTATAAACTACAGAATCAAGTAAAACAAATCGAAAAATTAATAGAAAAGTTACAAAAGATATTACCAAGTGATGGAAGAGGCAGTATGTCAAATCGGAGAAGAAAAATTGAAAGAAAGGAAATTCAAAAGACTACTGGTTAAGTCAATGCACTTGATATTTGACGGTATAGATGACTTTTTTTTTCTTACTGTCTCTATAGTAAATAGCTAGCCTGATATGGTGTAAGTGGTAATACTGTGCTGTTCAGCGCTTGCTTTTGTATGAACATTTCTTTTTTTTTTTTACGACAAAAACCTAGGGAAGAATGCTAGTCCTAATTTTTTTAGATATTAAAAATAGTTACAGAGAGGGGAGACATGGACCTGACCTCCCAAAATACATGAATGATGTAGAAAAGATTAAGTAGTAAACAAGGAGTACTACTCCTTTATATCACAATATTAAGTTTAAGGACCTACATTTTCTAATTGAGAGAAAAAGGAAAAAAAAAAAAGAGAAAAGGAAGCCAAATAGTAGACAATTTTTGAGGGATCGAAAACTATTGATCAAATAAAGTGGAAAAAAAATTAGCCTAAGTTTGCGTGGAGCCTAATTGTTGGTTCTCGCACTCTCGATTATAATCATGATCTCTTTTTTTTTCCTCTTTTCTTCTGATAGCAAAGGGATGAGATTTAAAAAGTCAGGAGGATGAAGGAGAAATTGAAATCCAAGATTTCTAAGTCATAAAATCTCAACTTTGACTACAAAACCAAGGCTTCATCGGCAGCCATTATCATATTTCGTGAAGACTTTCATCATTTTTAGTAATTTTGACATTGAGAATGATCAATTTATGCAATCCATTAGAGTAACTACTAACAATTACAAGTGAAGCCACATGTCTTGAGGGCGCAGAAGTTATCTCCCCTGAAGATTTAGAAAATTACATTATAGACATGTAATTTAAAAATTTTTAAATTTGCAACCTACTTCCCCCTATTTAAAATTCAGTGCTTCAACTATGTTAACAAGAGAAATTTGCTATCCAAATTACTCGAGTTTGAGCTCGAGGTCAAAATAACAAAGTCAAAATCTTATATGTTTTCAAAGTGAAGCTTGGAGCTATTTCTGCAAATAGCTTTATTGTGTGCAGCCTTACCGGTAAGTTTTTCGGTTTATAGATGGAGATAAAATTAAAGTGGAATGAATGATAATGGAAGAAAGCACAGGGGAATGATTTTAGGCCAGTTGGCTAAATTAGCTGTTTATAATAGTTGACTGTTAAATCTCTTTTCGGGAAAAGAAAAAAAAAAGATCACAATATATGGAGGAAAAGGACAATGTCGGCAGAGTCAATCGTGCTCTCACAACTCATACCCTGGTAGGTCAACCTCCATTTTTTCCCACCTTTGTTAACTTTCTACTTCAATTTTTGTAATAACTAGTGAGACAGCCTGCGCGATGCGTAGGAAGACTAATATTTCCGGTGTTAATTGTTTTTTATTGTATGAGTTTATTAGTATATATCTCTGTTATTATTTAATTCATGCGGATCATTAGGAAATTATAATTTTTGTTAAAAGTTAACTGTTATGAAATATATAGAATGCATGAGAACAATAATATATAGAATGCATGAGGGTGCTTATATAGAATGCACAAGGATAAATTAGAAAATTGTACAAGGTTATTTTGCATTTGGATCAGGATAATTAGAAAATTGTAAAGTGAATCATTCCCAAAAAGTATTAATCATTGTTGACACAAAAAATAGGGGATCCCGAAAGTCAATTAAGCACTTGAACCATAGAACTTGACATTACTAAAAATTAATCACCACATGGTACAGTAATAAAACCCATTTTTTAAAGTTACTAAAGCCAACAATATTTTATTAATTGTTTCCTCAATAATTGTGCATTTACAGAACACTTAACAATTTTATTCCATGTCAATTGTTTCCTCAATAATTGTGCATTTACAGAACATTTATCAATTTTATTTCATGTCACAATAATAAAAGCCATTTTTAAAGTCACTAAAGCCAACAACAATTTATCAATTATTTCCTAGGTAATTTTGCATTTCCAAAACACTTCAAAAGCAAATAATTAACCACAAAAAATCAACTTTAATAGGTTTCACTTTTTACACCACCAATTATGAATTCAGTCAACATATCCGATAAATGCACCAAAACTATAGCAGCTGTTAAGAAACAAACAGACAATTGATGAAAATAGCCCTAACATCCAATAACAATTGCAGGATAACCGATAACAATTGCAGGATAACCGCTTGACAAAAAAACACTGTGCATAGGGCAACTTTTCCTTTTATATTGTTAGATATGTATATCTCTATTACTCATTAAGTTCAATAAATAAAGGCTTATTTCTTTTTCCATTAATATTAGATCATTAATCCACAGTAAAAGACATGTATTATTACATTATTTTTCAAATTTAGAGTACTTTAATTTTCAGATGTAAGAAATAATCTAATTAATGTTACATGTTTAAATAAATAATATAAAAAGATTACCACACAACATTGCTTTTCAATTTACAGCAATTTAGAGCCATTAGAAAAAACAAATATGTTAAAAATTTTATAATAATTATATATACACTAAACATGGATATATTAGTAAAATAACAAACTAATTATTCTTTTAAAAAGGAAATAGACTCATAATCTAGCACACATAGAAGACAAAAGTAAGCTCATGTTTATAGAATATATATATAGAATGAAAAGTATAATAATAAAAATAAGGGAATTAAAATTTTTCCAATAATTATATAGACTAAATATGTATATATAGACTAATATATATCCTTCTAATTGTACGTTTGAAAAAGCTATAGAATTAGAAACCATTTTTAGTTGAAACCTATGGCATCTTAACTGATTTTGCTTACTTATATGATGACAATGTTGGACTTGTTATTTTTTCCCTCTGGCTCAAGAATTACAGCATACTGCTTGACGAAAATGGAGCTATTCATTATCCAACTCTCCCTTTATATATTTAGATATATATATATATATTGGAGAGCCAGAGTGAGAGAGATTTTCTTCTTTTTTTTTTCTTTTTTTCAGGTTTTCTTGGTGGGGCGCCCCGGGGTGGTTGATATAGGAGAGATAAAGTTAAAAGGGCATATGGCAGAGCTCTGAAACAAGGCCTGCAGCATTACTTACAATAGAGAGCGTAACAGGTACAGCTCTCTTTTCTGAGTCCTAGCCCCTGTAGCCCACATAGCACAATAATACAGCTAGCAAGCCTCAGCCAGAGCCAGCCCTTTTATCATTAGTACACGTAGAACGCCCCTCAAAGCCAAAGCCAGCCACATGGCAAAAGACCAAAACACCCCTCAAAGTCACAAAAATAACGGCATAACCGCTTGACAAAATGGCACTATTCATTACCCAACTCTCTCTTTTATATCTTAGATTTGCAAGCATTATTGTGTATCAATATTAATACATCTCTATTTGTGTCATTTCATTTGCAATTCGCTCTTGATTTTTAACTTTATAGTCTCTTTCACGATTGTAAAGCAGGTTCTTATAAGTCTAAACATTGATACCAAGCATTTAATTAGGCATTGATTATACTAGTCTAATCCTTTTTTTTTCAAAAAGAGAAAGGTTGGGATTTAAGAAACGGAAGAAAAAGGGAATTAAAATCCAAAATCTCTAAATTTAGAGTCTCAACTTCCATCACTAGAGCAAGAACTCCTTAGCAATTACACAGGTAATTATACTAGTCTTAATTTGGTGCTATATTATGATTCATAGTTATGTATGTGGTGATTATACAGGTCTGGTTTGCTGGCATTTTTTGCTTTACCGACAAGATGTGCATGCAAATGGATTAATGACATATCCCTAAATCCAAAGGTGTTGAACCTCTTTCTGGAATAATAAATAGAACCATACATCCAAGAAGTTCCACTAGTAAGTATTTTAAAGGTGATTTAGACAATGTATAATACTCGGGTCCATGTTAGCAGTAGACTCATATAGTCAATGTTGTTAAAACTCACACCGGATAGCAACTTAGCTAAACTACTCGAGATCAGGGGTCAATTAGTCGAGTCGGTCGAACGGTTCTCAAAAACTCACTGTTGTCAGTGTGATGTTATAATTATTTTATATTTTTATAAGTTTCAGAAATATTGAAATTAATTTCTTGGTTATATTCGGCCAACCATACAAAATGATTCAAAAATATTAGATTTGCAATCAAATATACACCTAAAAATTATATATATAAATGTAATGGCCAAAATATGTCTGTTCTCCAAAATTACTTGAAAAACTAAATTAAAACAAATTAATACAAGTTGGAATTGTTGATACTAAATTGATAAGATGGTAGGGATGAAAACTTCTTGATTCAGATATCCTTTAGAAAAGCGAACGATTTTGGTATTTACACTAAGTAGGTGGCATTTTCTTATTCCTATTAGTAAATTAAAGTTTTACAATTTAGGTAACTCAAATTATATTTGGAGAAAACAAAAAAAAAATTTGAGAATCAAGTCAACCAGTCGAACCGGATTACTAGTTTAAGCAATTTTTGATTGATTTTTTTTTTTACCAAAGTGATTTTGTGTTACTAATCAGCTCAGGAAGAACCCTGATTCATGGTCAGACCGGTCAATCTGGCTCGAGTCTTACAACACTGCAAATAGTAGATGGTGTCCATGGATTAAATAAACTCATTTAATTAATCGAGGAATAATCTCTTGATTGCACCATGACATTGTATGGTCCCCAGTTGTATTAAAGAATTGACATTCACACTTAGGCATCCCAATGTGTTGAGTATTACCTAGACCCAATCCAGATTCATTATATTATTTTTCTTGAGTTTGGGTTTAAATTTACAAATTAAGACCCTACCCAAATCCCAACTCTATTAAAGAATCATGGATCCTGATAGGATCGAATGTTGTATGATCCATGTATAAATCCAGACTCTACCCAAATCCATATCCTATACATACATAAAAAGCACTTTGCAGCTGTCTTTTGGAAAAATTTCATCTGACAATTGGAAGAATAAATATGAAAGAGAAAAAGTATAATGCAAATGGTTAAGCACTGTGTACAACTTGATCATGCGTGCGTTGGAATGTTATGTCGATAATACCCTTTTAAATGTGGGTAAGGAAGACAGGTCGGGACTTGGCGAAAGAGTTGTAATTAATACAATACAAATAGGGGAAAAGACATTAAGATGGAGGGTAATGTTATTAAGACAAAAGAGTGGGGAAAATGTCTTTTGAGAACTTGCAGGAAGAGTTGGATGGAAAGAATGGGAATTGTCTTTCAATGAAGAATACGAAGAACTCAAATTAGCGAGGGAGCTGTGTTTGTTAAGAGAGTAATGGAGCTTTGATTAGTGTTTCAATAAATGGCACTCTTGGCAAGAATTCTTGTTGAATCTTTGCTCTTCTCGTAACTGATAAGGATTGCAACGGATGTGAAGAGTATGGTTTATTGAAAACACTATTTAACAGATCTTTAACCTACTGTGAATAGATAGTGGATGAGCAATGATTGTCATTCCATTACAAGAAGCACTGCAATACTCTTGAGCTTCCTGACAATCATGGGGCACTTGGATATTAAAGAATGTTGCTGGCTCAAGGGGTTGGGTTTCATGCTTTTTTCAGGTGTTGGGTCAGGTATTTCTATTTCCGCTATCCGTTTCTGTACTTTTTTTGGCTTAGTTGGTTCAATAGGCACGGTGAATTCTTTTCTGCAATTTGCTCTTATTAGTTAGGCTATGAATTTGAATATTTTGTGATGCAATAGATTGTTTTTGTGCCTTTTTACACCTTCTAAATGTGTTCTTAAACTTTGATTCCCATGGTTGTAGGTGGTTGAAAGGTGAGAAAACAGTCATCTGCTTACAGAACTTTGTGCTCAAGATAAAGTCTCAATTTTCATTCTCAATTAGTACATGTTTATTGTGGAGACTTAATTGGACGTGAATTAATGTTCGTAAAATTTCTGAATGTTTTTTACATGGAACAAATAGTTTCTACTCTGTCGGGATTAAAGATTTGTTGATTAGTTTATCAGCACCTTTTCTTGAATTTGTTGAAATGCTTGTCTGTATATTAGTTGCATGTTTATAAACTTTTTGTTCATTAGCTTAGCACAACCTTTGCTTTGATTAGTATGACTTATGGAGCCCTGCAAATCACTGTAATAAATAAGAGATGTGTAGTGAAACATATTTTAGCAGTGATAAGGGGAAACACAAATAGGCACTAATTAACAAAAGCACACCAAACATTCCTAAATGTCTAAGCATATGGTAGTTTATGGCTTGGGGCTCCTGTCTGTTGATTACTTTTGGAGAAATAATTTACAATCTGAAATAGTTCAATCTTAAAATAAAGGATTTATAATTAGTTGTTTGATTTTCTTTCTAATCATTACAATTGCAAGGACGAAAGTGATTAAAATTTTTTTTTTTTTGTAAATGTTTTCACAGTAAATTTTGTAAAAATTCATATTATGTGTTTCAATGACCATTTGGTTACTTTTACACTTCTCCAGTTAAGCAAATTAGTGTATTTGATTCTATTTGTGCATTTAAAAATGATTATACTTTCTCATTTTCTTACCGATATTGATAGTAATTTTTACTTTCTTAACCTTATGATGCTTAATAAATTATAAACAGGTACTCACTCCAGTGCATTGCGCAGGCTTCTCCCCTAGTGCTTATATAAGATAAAGTGGAAAAGATTTAAACACATGCAAGCTCCAGTGGTGAATATAGATAAAAAAAAATTTCAAGAATTATTTGTTGACATTTCGTACTCTCTATTCATGATTTTTGTATGCAACATTCTTGAATATTGATTCTATGTTTTGAAAATGGTGATTGAATTGTATTTTTGTTATTCTAAATTTTCATATGTTTTTATTGTTTCTGAATTTAAATCATAATTACATAATAAAAAATGAGTAAATCTTATATACACTGATAGTGTATACATTGTCAGCGTTGGATGAATGACAAATGTGCAAAAATTAAATTTTCATAATTACATAATAAAAAATAAGTAAATCTTATATACACTGACAGTGTATATACTATCACCGTTGAATCTATGATATATGTGTAAAATTAAATTTTATATTAAATTTTTACATATTTATCATTCATTTAATACTGACAGTGTACACTAGAAAAAATTAATCCATAAAAAATATTCATAGATATCCATTGCATACCTAAATTCATGAGATTTCAGCTCTGGATCTTCTTTTCCAAACTCGTGAGAATGTGATCTGGGCAGCAATAAAGTCAGTGGCTCTGCATCGGAGTCAAGTCAAACGCCTCAATTGGACAGCAGTGCAGGAATTGTACTATTTTGCACTCTTAATGGCAAAAATAGCCTCACCTTGCAAGTTGCAACACACAAGCCAAATCTCCAGCAGATTCATCCAAGTCCAAAACTTGGAAGATCTGATTCTCAAAAATTTAATAGTTGAAATTATGTCATACCACCGATGGGATGTTTTGATATAATTTGAGTCATTAAATTTTTAAAAGTGGGACCTATTTAAGTGTGAGCCTCTTCATCTAAAAGAGGAGAAAGTCCAAAATACTATAACTTTTCTCACGGAGTCACATGCTTTTCTTCTTGTCTGCAAATAATTGCCAGCCCTACCAAACTCCCAAAAATCTTGCCCTTCCCCTTATCACTACAAGAATTGGAGAAAACATGTTGCCCAACAAAAAAAAAAAAGTATAGCGGAAACAATTTTAAACACAAACAAAAAAAATGTGAGAAGAAGAGAGGAATAAAAACACAATCAAATCAGAGTTTCATCCGTTCTCTTTGCCTTCTCTCTACTTTCAACCTTTCATCTACTGTTTTTTCTTTATAAGAGGAAGATCTTGGCCTTAAACTAAGGTCTCCCGTCCTCTTTCTCTATTTTTATTTTATATTTAATGAAGTTTTTTTAGAATATTTTAGTGAGAGTTTTGTCTCTCCTAATATTTTACTAGTGCGAGTTTTTCTTCTCTCCTATGCTATTTATCCTAGTGAGAGTTCTATTCATTTTTTGCTATCTTTTTCTTAGATCTAAGAGTTTTTTTTTCAAATTTATATATTAGATTTGAAATTTTTTGAGTCTTCTCGTCAGATCTCAATATCAATTTTGAACTTAAACTAGTTGGATAGCAAATCTAAGGAAATAGACATACACAGATATCTATGAAACGGTTTGTGCAATTGGTCAATCTGATAGTTCGTGATTCACAGTATAATTTTTTATATTTTATAATTCTATTAAATCTAATGATTTTTCAAATCAGATATATATATATATATATGACATGTTTTATGTATTTTCTACCATTAGTGAAGATTGTTTTGTCAAACAAATCATGCTGGACGATTTTCAATTAGTTTTTTTTAATAATATTGGCTTTTGTTTTATCAAAAAAAAAAAACACACAATCAAATACTCTATGTATTTATTAATTCAAAACTCAACAATAATAATATCAAGTTGTATTCTTTCTCTTACAACTCAAATAAAATTCTTAGAAGCTTTCCCTTTGTCTTATGTCTCAATTCAACTCAACTTTTCAAGTAACAACGTATTAGTATTTATAAATTATAGAACTTTCTAAACAAATACAATTGCAAATCTAAGCTTACTTGGAATTGATTTAAGATTTCCTAAACTAATATGGAAACTAAATTTAGCAAGATTAGAGACAAACAAGAAACTAAAATAATTAGGTAATAAAATAGCTTGGTTTGGTTTCTATCATTGGCTTGCTTAAACTAAACTCTTCATTGTGGTCATCTCTATTGCCATTTTGAGCTTGAATCTCCATGAAAAATTCAGTCATTGTGTATAGATAGCGTGGAACTCCAACTTACAATTGATTTTCAATTTCATCTTCACACATAGTAATGGATGAAATTTATACTTCTCAAATAATTTTTTAGGCTGATCGCTTCTATTAAAAAAATTCAAATATGTTCAACCATACTTCATTGCATACTCCATAATTTAATTCATCCACATTAAGAAAAATCTCCTATAATCACAAAATCATGGTTGCCACTACCAATGTATTCAACACCACAACAATCTTGTTTTGTTTGGTTTTTATTGACAACCACTTCAATTTTAGCACTACAACAATTTTCAACTAAATCATCCACTTTTTTATAATTGATCTTAACAAACTCAAATATTTGAATTTTTGCTTCAAATAATTCATCAATTACACAAAATTCAGAATTTTTACCTCTTCACAATCTTCAATCACATCATCATTTTCACCAAAAATTCACTTGCTTTCTCAACCACATATGAAATTTTCTTTTGAGTCACAAATTTTTCATCTCGACGTGCATCCATAATTTCTACAATGTCTTCTTTCTCTACCTCATCAAAAAATTCTTTTTCTTCTTTCTCGTCACAAATTTTTTCTTTATCAACAAAATCACGATCATAAATTGTACCAAACAATGTATGCAATCCAAAAAAAAATCAATTGAGTCACAATCTTCATAAATTTCTCCATCATCTACATACCTGTCTTTGTCAACGTCTACTTCCCAAGTATTACCAAATTTTGGAATATAACCATTATGAGGATCTATATCTACTATAAAATCAAAACCATCTTGCCAAAAAATACGAGGCACATGAGAATGACTAACAAGTTTTTGAAAAAGCATATCAGACATTGACTTCTCATAATTTGAAAAAAACAAAATCTTGTCTCTTTTCTTTTCCTTTCTTCTTTTATCATCTGATTCGCACGATATGCATAAACAATCTGTCCTAAGTGGCATCGCCAAAGATATCTTTTCATTGGTTGTTTCCAACACATGTGACCAGACCAATATTTAATATAAGTAGTCATCAGTCCAAATTTTTCACCATTAACCTAATCTCTACACAATGGATAAATAGGATCAAGAATCAACTTACCTGTTTGATGACTTGTATTCTATGAACTGTATGTAACCAATTCAAATTCGACAATGAACTTTGTTTGATTATTCTTGTCCATTCCAATCACCACATAAATAACCATGGTAGAATTTCTTTCAAATCTCTACCACAACTAGGACTAATTTGTGTCCTAATTGTCAATAATAATACCACTTGTTGTCACAAAAAAATATGCACAACAAAAGCTATATTAACACATAAAAAATGTGGAAAGAGAAGAAGAATATACACACAACCAAATACTCAACTTATTTATTAACTCTAAACTTAACAATGAAATATATATATATATGTATATATGTTTATATATATTTTTTCTTTCCAAAGTACAATATCAGTTTCTGAATCTGTGATGTCCTCTTGCTTTCATCATTTCGTAGGGGAATTTTATATTGTAAAAGTGAGAAACTCCGGGAAGACAAATCAATGTCAATTATTTCTTGAATCAAGAGCTCCGTATTTGGCCCATAAAAACTTGCTTAAATACATTATCATCACTTTCAATCCAACCATAGATTAGAAATCTAAATTGACATACTAGACACAGAATTCAGACCAAGCCAATGAATCTCCCAGCTGATGGCAGCATGTATGAATTATAGAAACACTTTAATTATGATATATTGTCTGTCCTTTTGTGGCAAGAAATCGAAGAAATTTAAAAATGCAATCCAAAATGTCAATGCCCAAAAGTAAACGGGAATATGCTGCTAGTAAAAGTGTTAATCCATTAAATAATAGCAATAATGATAGTAGAATTATTAGCAGGTTTCGTACTGCAGCAGCCTGTTAACAATAAATTATTGGCAATAATGAATTCTCGAGAGGAACTGGGAAGGAGCCTAGGAGATGCGTTAGACATGGAGACTCATGCTAGCTTCGGCCAACACGTGCGAGACATGGAGAAAAATGATTGGGGGATGGAACAAACTAGCCAGATTCAATGCTGCATGAGATAAATACATATGTTCTTTCTTGACTTTCGAGGAATAAATACAAATTAGGCCGACAACTTGGGAAAGATCTAAGCAGCTACAGAGTACATTATAAATTTATAATTATATTATGGTACGTGGCATCATATTCCATACCAGCCTATAAAAACCCAAGTTGTGGAATCATGAAAAACTCACCAATTTCCAAATACAGGAGGAGGTTTCATCCGGGCTGATCATATTTGCAAAAATGCATGGAGCTGCGAAGGAAGCTGAGATGGGGAGTTCTATTCCTCCACCTACACCTACTGAAGGTGTAACAGTTGATGATGATAAGGATGAGATTAATGAGCAAAGCTCCAGAAAATCAACTGCCAACAGCCTCAAGGACCGGAAACTGTCGTGGACTAAGCTCCGCCGTGTCGACTCCCTTAACTTGGAGGCCGGCACAGTTTCCGGCAAACATACCGGCGGCGGCCATGGCAACAGGGTTTGTACTAGCAAATACTATCACTGTTACTCCACTAATCTGTTGCTGTTAATTATTTGCTTTGCCATTTAAAAAAACCAGTTTATAAAAAAAAAAAAAAAAGGATGTGGAAAAGCCATATTAAAATATAGTAACTATGTCTGATTTGACAACTTTTCTAAAGTTTATATTTATGTTCAGTAACATCTGAAGTGCTTCATTTCTCGTAACTTACCTAATACCTCTTCTTGATTTCTTTGGCTTTTCTTTTCAATCAATTAAGAAATCATGTTTTTTTCAAACATGTTCAAAAATTTATTTCTAAAATTTGGTTTTTAAGTTCAACTGCTTTTCACTTTTAAGTGGTAAAAGGAAGGCAAACTTTTGACTTATAAGAAAGGCATAACCAGAAACCAGCCTTAGCTTTTCTTTTCTTTTCTTTTTTCCAATTGAAATGAGTTAATATCAAAATCAAACAACAAGAAACATAAAAGTCGAGAAGGGTTTTTTTAGTTTTTGGAAATTCTATAATAACGAGCTAATTTTTAGCATATATATATATATATATATCACCAAAATAAATTATATACTTCAATCTGGTATTTAATACGTATTTATCAAATTCATGGTACAGCATCTGGGATGGAAAACGACGCTGAGTTTGGCTTTCCAAAGCATAGGAATAGTATACGGAGACATTGGGACTTCCCCATTATACGTATATTCCAGTACATTTCCTGATGGAATACATAACAACGATGACCTCCTTGGAGTGTTGTCTCTGATTATCTATACCATGACTCTCTTGCCACTGATCAAATACGTCTGTATAGTCTTGTGGGCAAACGACAATGGAAATGGTAAGCAGTCTACAGAAAAAAAAAAGTGATGATTAGTGGTTGTTTATTGGTTAATCCTCCAGTTTATTTTGTACATTATGATGATTAATTATCTATACTATGACTCAGTTGCCATCGATCATGTGTGTCAGAATAGTCTTGTGGGCAAACGACAATAGCAATGGTCAGCAGTTTAAATAAAAAAAATGATAGCAATTAGTGGTTGTTTATTGTTTTTTCCTACTGCTAATTATAATTAATTAAGATAATCAAGATTAGAAAAGTATTTGTGAGGTCAGATGCTGTTGATTCCAGCATTTGTACTTCTTATGTGTTGAAAGATACCTTTTGCCAACCCAGCACAAAATCACGTGTTTTTTTTTTTTGTTGCAACGATAGAATTTCTATAATCTAATCTAGGGGGAGGGGGAGGGGACTCGATGTGAGTACAGACTCCATCGATGAAGGTCAATTAAGACCGCCACAGAATGTGGCAAATTTTAGTGGGAGGCAAGGATTGAACTCTTGATCTCCTACCTTCCCAAGACTTAAGATGTCTTTGGGTTATCAACAGCCCCTTGGGCTGTTGGCACAAAACCACGTGCTTGGAATCCTAAGAAGGGTCACTTTCTTAGGTAGAAGGCAATTTTCTGTAGCCTGGGTCTACCCCTCGGTCCTCTACACTATTATTTCTCTTTGACTCTTACATGAATCAGGCTTGGGGGATCTACAGGGAAGAGGGGGTAGAGGCAATTTTCTGTAGACTGGTCTACCCGTAGGTCCCCTATCCTATTATTTCTCTTTGACTCTTACATGAATCAGGCTTGGGGGATCTACGGGGAAGAGTGGCAGGAACGATTCTTAGCAGTTCACGGTCAAGATTTGATTAAAAAAAAATTATACGGTTCAGATTTTATCTTGTATTTCAATTTTAATAACATATGTGAAATCCACAAAATTTTATTCTAAAGTTACACGTTGTTAAAAGTAAATTATACCATGTGCAAACAAAATTATGCCGTGTGCAAAATGCACATAACAGTCAGGAAGAGTTGCACACTTGCATCTGCAACAGTTCCTGCCTAGTCCGATCTATAGTTTTGTGAGATGATTGATGTAGACATGGGGTGTGTTTGGATTGAGAAGATTTAAAATAAAATAATTTGCTTCATAAATTTCAATTACCTTTTTATTTTCCCAATCTCCTTTTTATCTCACATACATCACATTACAAAAAGTGCTATAGTAATTATCTCAAATAAATCATCCAAATAAACTCCTATCCAAACAAACTTATATGTTTGGATATTTTTGACGTGAGACTATCTACAATAGAGTCCCTTCGGTCTACAATAGAAGGTTTTAGTTTGTTAGAGTGGAAGCCAAAAAAAAGGCAAGAAAGATATCTGATAATGTATACGCATAAATAAAATGATTGTTATTGTTATTTGGCGATGAGTATTAATGCTCAACATAGGTGTACTTAATATTTTATTCATGTAATATTATAAACATTTCCTTAAAGTGTGAATAAGAAAGGATAAAACTAAGTGCTTAAATGATCATGTTTGATTGGTTTTCAAGTATCAATACTCATTATTTTGTCTAAGTTTGTCTACGTATTAATTTTCCTTAGTAAAACTATTTTGTATGTCGTTTTGACTATAACCAACCTATTATCTGTCTAATTCTTGAAATTCTAGTTAGCTTTTTTATGTTCTAGAAACTTTTTTAGATTTTTGTCAATTTTCGTGCTTTGTGTTATTGGATTGCATATAATTTATCAGGTTAAAAAAAAAAACTCATGAGGCTATAAGAGGGGAAAAACTGCCCCGGAATGGCTCTTGTTTCTCAAAACAGAGATCAAACAGAGCTAATATCTGGTCAATCCAGTCAATGGTCAATTACTAATTTGAACATGACGGTGCATATCTATGTGCAGGGGGGACATTTGCGCTCTACTCCTTAATCTGTAGACATGCAAAGGTAAGCCTAATTCCAAACCAACAACCAGAGGACAAGGAAGTCTCAAATTACAAACTGGATATACCATCCAATCAGTTGAGAAGGGCTCAAAAGGTTAAAGAAACACTTGAAGGAAGCAAAAGTAGCAAAAGTCATACTTGTGTTTCTCCCCATCCTTGGAACTTCAATGGTCATTGGTGATGGGATCCTCACTCCTTGCATTTCAGGTCACCACTCTGCTTCTCTGCACATTACATATATGCACAAATGAGACATTCACTTTCATTTCTTTATCTTTCAACAAAGAATTTTAACTACATGCATACTACGCGTGTATCATTCTTTGTTGACAATTTAATTAATGAAAAATCTCATGTTATGATGCATGAAAAAAAATTGTCTACCTCACATGAATGACAGGTATAGCCCAGTGATCAAGTGCAATTATTCCTCGTTGAGTATGGAAAGTGGGTCTAAAGTATAAATACATCATGACACAAAGAAAAGGAATTAAAACCATGGGATTCATCGAAGAGAGTCTGAGCTTGGGTGAAACTGAACAAATTGGATGAAAAAGTAAATTAGGCTGGAGTTGATGAGGAGAATTGAAAATAAATGAAGATATAGTGGTAGGATGGTAGCATAACTTTAATAGAATACCATGGTCTTAACTAGGCATTTAAGTAACTTAGCAATTTTTATGCGAACCTTTACAAACAGGGGGACTTGAGCTGACATTAACGTTACTAAGTTAATCTTTTTGAGTCCTGGAAAAACTATTAGTATAAAAGGGACGATAATCATTACCACACAAAAAGAGCAAGAAAAATGTTACGCCATTCAAGCAATGTCCTTAATTTTGCAACATGACACTAACAGGATGTCGATTGTCCTCACTCTTGCAGTTCTTTCTGCTGTGAGCGGGATCTCATCCCTCAGTCAAGGTAAGTTTTACTGATTTGACTTCCTTTTGGCCTTGCCTCTATAACCAATCCCTTAAAAAAAAAAAATGAAACCCACTAACGTGTTCTTTAACATCAACTTGCAAATTGTACTATCTGATGCCCCGCAAGTTTTAGTAAATTTAATCTTTCATTTCCAAGTAGCACACAGTTACCTGAATGGGCATTGAACTTTTTGAATGTCCAGATGCTGTTGTTGGAATATCAATTGCAATATTGATTGTTCTTTTTTCCGTTCAACGCTTTGGCACGGACAAGGTGGGCTTCTCATTCGCTCCAGCCATCTGCTTGTGGTTCCTATGCGTAGGTTTGACAGGCGTCTATAACTTATTTAAGCATGACCCTGGGGTCCTACGGGCTTTCAATCCAAAATACATATTTGATTACTTCAGAAGAAATGGTAAGAAAGGATGGAAATCCCTAGGTGGAGTTGTTCTATGCATTACAGGTCAGAGGCTAACCACATAACTCGTGTTCATTTTCCCATGTATGGCTACTGTATCCTTACTTGTAAAGAGTTACATGAAACAGGCACTGAAGCTATGTTTGCTGATTTGAGTCACTTTAGCGTGGAGGGCCATTCAGGTATAATAGTCAATTATATATCATTCACCAGCAAACATGCATGTGCTATGCAAGACAAAAACAATTTCTGTGAATGTAATTCTAATTTCTAAGCTTAATGCAAAATGGCAAGAAAATGATCACCCTAGTTCTGAATTTTTCTTCTCTACAATTATCTTCTTGGCTTACCAAAGTTAAAGGTGATCGCTTGCTGGATTTCATACCAAGTTTGTAAAAGAAACTGTGTGAGGGAAAACACTGAATGTTCAGACCAGACATGGGAAGATTATTAAAAGATAGAATTACAATTTTTGTGATGCACCAACTGTTTTAGTGTGCTTAATTAACAATGGAGTTGTCTATGAACTTTTTTTATCATAATATTGCAGATCAGTTTCTCCTGTGTGGTGTTCCCGTCCCTATTGGCAACTTATATAGGTCAGGCTGCATACCTCTCGAAGTTTCCTGAAAATGTCCGCAATGCTTTCTATGACTCAGTTCCAGGCAAGTTCTTAGTGCTAGTTTTGCAAGAGCTAATCACATAATTATATACAGACCTGATGAGTTAACACCCCTATAAATGGTTGATGTCTGTGTTGGAGTTAACAGATTCAATCTATTGGCCCACATTCGTTATAGCTCTTGCTGCGGCCATTATTGCCAGTCAAGCTATGATATCTGCAGCCTTTGCAATTATTTCTCAGGCCCTTAATCTAGGTTGTTTCCCAAGGGTTAGAGTTGTTCACACTTCTGCCAAGTATGAAGGCCAGGTTTATATTCCTGAGCTCAACCATTTCATCATGGTGGCTTGTGTTATAGTAACTGCCAGCCTTTCAGAACCACAGAGCAGATTGGCAATGCTTATGGTAATCTCCATAAACTTTGGATAGTGGATTAACTGAATCAAACAATATGCACTCTTTCTCACTATATTACTGGATGTGATCAACTTACATAAGTCTCAGCATTTATTTACATCGGCTATTTAGTGTTCATGCATTCTAAACTTTAGAAATCCACAACTCAGATATTTTGCACTTCTACGATCTCTTTACCTATCAGATTTATGTTTAATGGAAGATTATATATGTTACTTATTTTATAAAAGGTGAATCATTGCATGTTGCTCTAAATTTTATAGATCTTTTGCAACTATAAATGATTTGTTATTGGTGGTTGGCTTTTTCGCAATCCAATACACACACACACATGGAAACGGACATAGTCTACAAGCATACTTTATATTTTTCAGTATATGAGTTTGCAAGTGTATGTCTCTCTGTCTGTACTCAAAATTTAAAGCAAGCAAGACAGTTTTTCAGAAAAACAGTACTTGCCAAGGAATAGTGGTGGCTTCTTAACATGTTTCCTTTTAGATTTGCATAGTCCTACATTTTCTGTTGCATCAAATAAGTAAAAGTAAGCACTAGGAAGCTGTTTTATATCCAGGGAGAGAAGTGAAACATATAACTGATTTTCTGACGCAGGAATTGCAGTGGTTTCTGTAATGGTGATAACCAGTACCCTGGTTACTTTAATTATGACTTTCATATGGAAGGCAAGCATATGGTGGATAGCTCTCTTCTTTGTAGTGTTTTTTTCTACAGACACCATATATCTTTCATCTGTGCTCTCCAAATTCATAGAAGGTGGTTACCTTCCTATAACATTTTCATTCTTCTTGATGACAACTATGGCAATTTGGCATTTTGTCTACAAGGAGCGGTACATGTTTGAGCTCAACAACAAGGGTATCGAGTGATTATGTTGAAAGACCTGGCGAAAAACCCAGAAATAAAAAGAGTACCTGGAATTGGACTTCTGTATTCTGAACTCGTTCAGGGTATTCCACCAATATTTCCCCACTTCATTTCTAACATTCCATCGGTTCACTCAGTCGTAGTGCTGGTCTCCATAAAGTCTATTCCAATTAGTAAAAGTGCCACTGGAGGAAAGGTTTCTTTTTCGACAGGTTGAGCCTAGAGATTATCGGGTTGTTTCGTTGTGTAGTGAGGTATGGATACAATGACAGAATTGAGGAGCCCAATGTGTTCGAGCAGCAGCTTGTGGAGCACTTGAAGGAGTTCATCAGGCACGAGCATTTTATCCTTGAAGATGCGCGTGCAGAGCAAATGCTTGATCCAGTAAACATCCAAGATTCAGGTTTATTGATGAAAGATGGAAATTCTAAAAGATCCAGTTCACGCACTGTAACCTGTCAAGGATCGCTGCCAGAGGTACAGCAAAGTGCACCCCGAGTCTCAGCAAAGTTCCATCCAGTCATTTAATGCCGCAAAATCAACCAATTCCTCGACCCAGATTGTTGCAGTGTCCAACCATCTGGGGGTTGAAGAAGAGCTACAGATTGTGCAGAGAGCCAAGGATCAAGGAGTGTTTTATCTTCTGGGAGAAGCAGAAGTGGTGGCAAAACAAGAATCATCCTTCTTGAAGAAGTTTGTCGTCAATTATGCCTACAATTTCCTGCGGAAGAATGTCAGGCAAGGGGAGAAACGCTTGGAAATTCCTAGGACTCGGCTTTTAAAGGTTGGAATGGTGTATGAGGTTTAACTTCTTAAAAAACTAAATAACAGCTCTCCTTTGTAGAAAACTATATGAAAAGGAGAAAGTGATCAATTACTCTAATTGACTCCACCAAGATTCAAGCCAATGTAATACAATATAACACATGTATGCTGATGTTTCTCTTATATTTGCTCATCAAAACGTCTTCCTTTTTTCCTTTACCACATTAAGGAAGATATTGACTATAAATAATAAGAATTGGTTCTATGCTGAAACCAAAATCCTAAAAATCAACATGGATTACCATAGTAAGGAAAATGCAGAACCAAGCCGGAAAAATTTTACATTAGATCAACAGAGGCAACATTGAGGGGGCTCTTCAATTAAGGCAGAATAATCATCAGAAGGCCCATATTAGGAGCATTACAAAGCTAACCTCAACTCCAGCCGAGAGCACAAAACCATTACCAGAAAGAAAGAAAGAAAGAAAGAGGGCAACATATGTAAGTTTCCTTCTTTATATATCACTAAAACAGATTAGCTCTAGTAAGAGAAGTGAAACATTTCTCAGAAACCTCTCTGCATGCATTTGTCACCACATGCCAAATACTCAAAGCATTTGGAAATCAGCACTATCCCAAATCCTGAATTGTGGAATAGGAAACAGTGTTAGCTTTTCTAAGGAAACATTCACAATAGAACAGAGCAACAAACATGAATGAATAAACATATAAATTAGCAACACATCCACTATCCCATTTTACAGCAGCCCACCTAAAGGCACTTGCCTCCACTGAAACCACCAATCAGCCCTTAAACTCCATTCAGGTGTTGGTACTACACATTTATCAACTCCATACATTCTTTTTTCAATTTCTCAACAGCATTTTCTTCAAATTCCAATGCCCAAGAAATATCTATATCAGTCTCCGATGACTACAAAAATCAAAATGGGATTCTGCAAAATCTACTTATTCACCTCAAAAACAGCCTTAACTGTAAAGAATTCGGTTCAGTACTTTCATCAAACATGTGCTGGACTATCACTTAAAAAATAACTATATTTTTACTATATGACAGAGGAGACTCACCGGCTGTTGATCAACTCATGTCGCTCGAATTGCATAGGAAAAATGTGGTCAATTGAAGGCGTGAATCAGTGACGTCTTTTATACTTGTCCATATATTGTATCCCTAAAGGGAAATTTGCGGTTTTTTCTCCTACTGAAGGCGTGAAATGCATACGAGATTTACGATGACGTTTTTATTCCCTTTTTTGGGGGAAAAAAGAATTTGTTATTGAAAATTTTTAAAAAATTTAATACTGATGTAACGGTCAGATGTTTTGATCGAAATAAAAGAATTGATATTGCAGCTCAGGTATTTATTTTTCTTAGTCATAATATGTATAACCCTTTTTTGCCTTGTTTTCTGTAAAAACAAATACCACACACTCACTATTTGGAATTTCACATTATTTTTTCCAAATTCTCTTAGAAGGCATTTCTTCTTATTTTTGGCATGATTTAGTTTGGATTTTTATGCATCAATAATCTTCATGCTTTTAAATCTTTTCTGTTTTTGTGTGAAGAAAAACTTCGATTAATAAATTGAAATGAAAATGGATAGAATTTGAATACAAACCATATAAGAAATTTTTTTTAACAAGATAACAAAATTACGAACTGAAAACTTTATGCTGGCCTTTGTATCAATTAATTTATAGTCCAGGTTAAATGAAGTTTACAGTATTTTTGATTGGTTGTACACCTTAAGCAAATAATGAGTACAATAAAAGGATAATTTGTAAAGGTGATAAAACATTTTGCAAATTTCCCATGTTTTCTTTTCGAGAACAGTTTTTTAAAAGTCAATTTTGTATACACTATTATAATTGAATGCATAACAAAGATATAAAATTTAAATTTCAAATTCAATTTATTTTAGATTAATTATCATGCATTCAAACTTGATAGTGTATATACCGTTAATATATATAAAATTAATCTATCTTTTAAACGACACCTCATACTTATTGTTTGTCCTAAATAATTTTGGTATTTTTCAAACTCTGTTTTATGTTTCTTTCTTTTCTTTTCTTTTCTTTTTTTTTGTGCGCAAGAAGTTAAATGAATCGAAAAAGTATACAAGTAGTAAGGGTTATTATGTCTAAAACCACATTAGTTAATCTCAACAAATTGGTTTTTTTTTTTTAAGTAATGAAGTTCATAACCTGCATATTCAAAAGTTGGCATCATATATTAGGATATATATTTGGTTTTCAAAAGTTCACAACCACGACATGTTTATAACATTAGGATATATATTCAAAAGTTGACAATCACGACAAGTTGAAGGCGCTGCAATGATTGTAAGACTAGTAACATTTTGTGAACCAAGTTAAGGATCATAGTAACTTTTGAAATGTACTTTCTCCATCCCATTAAAAATGTTCTATTTTCTCTTTTTTGGTTGTCTCAAAATATCTATTGTGTTTGACATTTCTAATTATTTTATACTCTAAAATCTCCTTTATACCCTTCATTAAGGGTTAATTCCTTTTTGTCTCCTCAAACTATACACGAAATCCCACTTCAGTCTCTGAACTTCAAAATGGGACACTTAAATCCCTAAACTACAAACTATGTT
This sequence comes from Coffea humblotiana, assembly GCA_023065735.1. Lineage (NCBI taxonomy): Eukaryota > Viridiplantae > Streptophyta > Magnoliopsida > Gentianales > Rubiaceae > Coffea > Coffea humblotiana. The sequence continues at coordinate 18,160,682 of CM041212.1, read as the reverse complement.
ACAATTAAGTAAAATCAGTGATGGAATCAAAAAACTTGACGGTGTATTAGGAGTGTGAACAGCACCCTCTTATAGCATGATTGTGTAAGTGCTACAAACCAAAAAAAATAGGGACATAAAAGTGATTTCATCTTTTGTAAGTGTTATAAACCAAAAAAAGGACATAAAAGCAATTTCATCTTTTTCTTTTTCTTTTTTTCCTTTTTTTCTTCTTCCATCATGCCCTTTTCTCAACTTTTCCGACCAATATCAAGAAAAAAAGGATGGAGTTCACTAAAAGAACCCAACCAATTGATGCAGTAGACAAACCTCCTTTCCTTCCCCCATAGTTGTCGTTCACCCTCTAGTTTTTCTTCCCTAAGTAGCATTATCACCAACAACAGTAGCCTCTTTGTCGGATCCGAAGTGCTGCCGAAGTTTGACCCGATCCAAGTGGTAGAAGTATTTGTTTGTGATAAGTATATATCTTACATGTTTTTAAGTATATTTTATTAGTTAATTTTGGTGTATTTTAGTCACTTTTATAGCTAATTAACTAGGATTTTAGTGAAAATGTACATTTTGTGGTTTAAGTGGTAAAAATTGCATTTCTATGGATTTTAATGGTGAAAACTTCATGTTTTTATAGGTTTAATTATTCAATCATCAAAGGGAGTGAATTGAGAATATATTTGGATGATTATTGATGATTTGAAATAGTTTAAAAGAGACATGAAGTGCAAAGATGAAATACAAGCAAGAACAAAAGAAATGCAAGTTTTCCAGATTTGACACATCATGGTATTTCAGCTATATCTTGAGCTACATCTATCAGATTGAGGTGATTATTATATCATTTTGAAGCTAAGAGAAAGATCTACATTTGGTAAGAAGACATCGAAGTCCAGATTAGTCGTTTTCCTTGTCAAAAAGTCAAAATATAGAAGTGCATGTGCATGGTCAAAAGCTGAAACATAGCTCTAACCAGCCGAGAGTATTTTGGCCATAACTCAGACCACAGAGCTCCAAATTGGATGATTATTGAATCATTGGAAAGCTAACTCAAAGGGCAACAACTTTTATGTTTTTCACAATAGTTAGTTTGGCTTCCATCATTGAGAAAATAGCAGTTGAAATGGAGCTAAATTTGCGGATTCGAATACGTGAGATGGCAATACGCGACCTTAAGTCGCGTATTCCTGAGGTCGCGTATTGTAGCCTGCATTCTACAACTTGCTCAGCCACTTGCTCTATTTTCACACTACTTCTAGACAAGAATTTCGGCTACACATGTTCAAGGGATCTTTTGAAAGAAAAAAGGAGCTTTATGTCTTGTCTAAAAAATCACTTTTTGACTCTCTTCACACTAGAGATGTAAGAATCATTAGAAAGAGAGAATAGGACATTAGAAGTAGTTCTAATCAGATTTTAGCATGAGAGCTTAGTTTTAAGTTTTGTCTTGTTCTCTCTAACTAGAACAATTTGTGAGAACAATTGGAGACTTCATTGTACAACTCATTTTGTTGAAGAAATAGAATATCATTGGGAGCTTCTTCACTTCTTGGCTAAACTTTCTTTATCTATCTTTTTACTTGTGATTCAATATGTGTTCATGCAATGAATCTATGTTCTTTCTTGTTATTTATCATATGAGTAGCTAAACTTCCAAATCTAGGGAGTAGATGAAGCTAATGCCTACTTGATATGAGTTGAATATAATTTACACTTATTACATCTTGTATTAACTTGTTTATTTATGCATGTTTATCACTTGTTGTTATTTGATCACTAATAGCAAGTTATTAGTTGTTATTATTCAATGAAAGTTGGTAATAATGGTGGAACATCATAAATAGACCTTAAGTAGTAGACTCGTGAGAATAGAGATACGCTTAAGTGGATTAAACTTGCATTTCATGAAGGAAACAAGAGTAGATCTAGTTATTCACCATGAGAATAGGGAAAACTAGTCTAGTTTAGGCCATTTCATCATGAGAATGAGATTTAGTAATATTGGAAATGAATCTCTAGTTAAACAAGAGTTAGAACAAGAGGTAAATCTATTTACTTGTATCTTATATGCCGTAAGTGGAATCTATATCCCTAGACTCAAATATATAGTGAATTTTCTCCATTGTTATCTTGCAAGTTATCTAGTTAAGACTAGTTAGATAGTAGTAATTACCATTTCTCTTGCGTTAATTGATTATTAGTCTAAATAATTGTGTAAGTAAGGCCTTAGTACTTGTAAAATTGCTCTTTGTGGGATCGACCCGATATTTGCCCTAAACTACTAATTTGACCTGTATACTTGCAGTCAAAACGGGTATATTTCAGAAGTAAACTGGTACTCATATCTATAACCCGTTGGCGCCGTTGCCAGGGAGCTGCAATATTAGGGTCTAACAATCTTTATTAATTTAGAAATTTCCTATATTAGTTAGTTAAACTTGTTTATAGTTAAGTTAGAATTTTTATTAGTTTTTGTGAAATAATTACTACATAATCTCTTTTATTTTTGTTTGTAGTGTATGCACCGGATTTTACGAGTAGTCGCATCTTTTGATTCGGAAATGGAAAGAACACTATGTAGACAAAGAAGGCATACACCACAACAAGAAGAAGAAGAGGTACAACAACGAATAGAGGGAATCCTTATAGAGCTACCTTTTGAAGACGAAATGGCAGAAAACAAAACAAATAGGCGAGCTCTTAGGAATTTTGCTCTACTGGGAACCCAAGGATCTCAAATAAGTATAGTACGACCGTCAGTAAATGCTAATAATTTTGAGATTAAATCATCACTTATTCAAATGGTTCAACAATTTCAATTTGGAGGTAATGCTATCGAGGATTCAAATGCACACTTAACCACATTTTTGCAGATATGTGATACTATTAAAATGAATGGAGTTAGTGAGAATGTTATACGGCTAAGGTTGTTCCCATTTTCCTTATGAGATAAAGCTAAAATTTGGCTACGCTCTCACGCTCCTAACACTTTCATTACTTGGGATGATTTGTCTAGGGCATTCTTGAATAAGTACTTCCCATCGGGTAAAACGGCTAAACTCAGAATGGACATTACTAGTTTTAGTCAATTAGATGGTGAATCATTATATGAAGTATGGGAAAGGTTTAGAGATTTGCTTCGAAAATGTCCACGCCATGCACTTCCCGATTGGCTAATTGTACAAATCTTCTATAATGGTTTATCCTTTTCTGTTAAATCGGCTATTGATGCAGCCGTAGGTGGAGCTTTGATGGCTGACAAGTAGATATTTTACGTGTTTTTCGTGTGCTTTATTAGTTAGTTTTGATGCGTTTTAAGTAGTTATAAAACTAATTAAGAATTCAATCATCAAATGTAAAAGTTTTTACCATAAAAATCCATAGAAATGAAGTTTTATAGGTTTAAGAATTCAATCATCAAATGTAGTGCATTGAGAAGTTAATTGGATGATTGATGATGGATTAAAGTAATAAAAAGAGAATATGAAGTGCAAAAGACGAAATGCAATTAAGAGCAAAAGAAAAGCAAGTTTCACAGTTTTGATACATTTTCATATTTTAGCTATATCTTGAGTTACAAATATTGGATTGAGATGATTCTTAAACTATTTTGAAACTAAGAGATAGATCTACATTTGGTATGAAGACAACTAAGTCTAGATTAGTCGTTTTCATTGTCAAAAAGTCAAAATACAGAAGTGCAAACTCTGTTGTTGAAAACTGAAACAGAGCTCTGACCAGTCATGGGTATTTTGATCATATCTCGGTCCACAGAGCTCCAAATTGGATGATTCTTGAGGCATTGGAAAGCTAAATCAAAGGGCTAAACTTTCATGTTTTGCACAAGAGTTAGTTTGACCTCTATCTTCACGAAAATAGCAGTTGAAATGGTGCCAAATTCACAAAGTGAATACACGACTCATGAATACGTGGCTCAAGTCGCGTATTCCTCAATTTTGGCTGCAACTTGCTCTGCAACTTGTTCTGCATTCACACAACTTTTTCAACTATCCCTTCGGTTAGAATTTTGGCTGCAGCTGTAAAGAAGATGCATGGAACTTGTAGAAGTATCATTTGGGAATCTCAAGGAGTATTTCACATCAACTTTAACAACTCTTCTTGACCTTGAATTCCTCTATAAATAGAGGCTTTTGTAGAACATTTAAACAACTTTGGAAGGCTAGAGAAACTCACAAAAAATGTAATCTTCACTAAAGTTTCCTTAGTTCATTAGTTAGAGTAGTATAGTGTAGGTAGTGTAGTTTATTCTTCTTGTATTTGTAGCTAAACTTAGATGAAGTTGAGGATGAAGATGGAGAGCATGGAACTCAAGTGACATGGGTGACATTTCTCCTATCACTTTATTTCTTGTATTGCATCTTATGTTTAATTATAATACAAGTATGGATCTTTCTTTCATTTTCTTCATGTTTAGTTAAAATTTATGTCTAAAGTTATGGTTGAACTTGCTATATCTTGTTAGTGATGTTTACTTGGTTGTTTGATGATATTAGGTTGAGCAAATTATTTATCACTTTTGCTTTTCTAATCATGATTAACCGGCCATTAGTTGTGATTATCTAAAGGTGTTAAGTTTGCAATGAGAATTGGAATTTAACACTAGTTCAAGAAAGTGATAAACCTAGGGAGTACACTCACGAGAGTAGAGGTGCACCTTTGTGGCTTAAGTGACTTGTTTCATGTAATTTTATAGAAGAAATGATCTTGTAGTTAATTTCATAACCACGAGAGTAGGTATGGTTTAACTACAAGTATAGGTGATTCACTACGAGAGTAGATTTCACATACATTAGGAAATTACACCATAACTAGCCAAGATAATAACATACAAGTAACCGGTAATGTCATTTGCAAGAGTAGTAAGGAATTCCATATCTCTAGGAGTTTTCTAGTGTTATTTTCATTATTTTTATATTTATGGTAGTCTAGATAATAAAGGAGTTCTAAAATCACCGGTAGTTGCAATCTTCCCTGTGGGATCGACCCTTAATACTCTATACTCGTTCACGATTCGTATACTTGCGATAAATCGCGTGTGGAGTATTTTAGAATTTATAAATGTAAAACTTGATTGTGGATGAGGTAATTGTATATGTATATCCCATACGCGTCGAGTTTTTGAATCACCTCAAGAAGCTTAAGATTTGATAGAGGAAATGGCAGCAAACAATTATCAATGGGCTAATGAAAGAGGTAATTCAAGACACCAAACAGGTATGATCGAGACGGATACTATCAATATGTTTAGTGCCCAAATGAGCAATATGATGAAAGTGTTAAGTAGATAAGTTGGATGTGGTTCAAGTTCATCTACTGTACATGTGGCTTGTTGTTCCATGTGCAGAGGTGCTCATGATACTAACGAGTGTGTTGATCTTGAGCAGGCTTAATTTGTTAATAATTACAATAGGAATGTTCAAAATAACTCATACTCAAATACATACAATTCGGGGTGGAGAAATCATCCAAATTTTGAGTGGAAAGATCAAGGCAACCCTCAAAGGTCCACCAACCTGCTGGAATTCCAATCAAGGCAACCACAAACGAATACTAAATCGGATTGGGAGATAGTGGTGGAGAAGTTAACTAAGGGTACTTTGGAGAGATTTGAGCGAATTGAGAGGAGATTAGACCAATTGACCGGGATGTATAGAAATCTAGAGGTTCAAATAGGTCAAATTGTTAGTTCAATCAACAACAGAAACCACGGAGAATTGCCTAGTAAAATCGAAGTCAACTCGAGAGAGCATGTCAATGCTATCACTCTTAGAAGTGGTAAAATGGTTGAAAGACCTAACTTTGGCAATTCAAGTAATGAAAAAGATAAGGAGCAAACAATTGAAAGAGTGAAAGAAAGCCAAAATGATCATGTTGTCATTGATATAGATGTACCTCATCCTAATTTAAATTCTAATATGATTTCTTTTCCTCACAGGTTGAAGAAAGATGGGAACGATCGGAAGTTTAAGAAGTTCTTCAAAATTTTTAAATAATTGCACATTAACATTCATTTTATTGATGTTATTACACAAATTCTCTCTTATACATGTTTCTTGAAAGATATTATGTCAAAGAAGAGGAAAATTGTAGATAATGAGATGATAGCATTAACGGAAGAGTGTAGTGCATTAATTAAGAATAAACTTCCTCCTAAATTGAAAGATCCAAAAAAATTTTCTATTCCTTGTACTATTGGTCAGTTGCATTTTTCTAATGTTTTATGTGATTTAGGTGCAAGTGTGTTACTTATGCCTTTATCGGTTGCCCGGAGATTGGGATATCAAGAGCTAAAAGTTACCAATATTACATTACAGTTGGCGGATCGGTCAATTATACATCCAATTGATATTTTAGAAAAGGTACTCATAAGGGTAAGACAATCTATTATACCTATAGATTTTGTTATTTTAGACATTGAGAAAGATGTGAAAATGTCAATTATTCTAGGAATACCATTTTTAGCCACCGCACGAACTATAATTAATGTGAAAAAAAGGTAAGCTTATATTTCGGGTTAATGGTAAGGAATTGAAATTTAATCTGATTAATAAAGATGAGGCTATAGAGCCTATTGCTCTTATTTCTAATATGCCATGTGACGAAAGAGTTAACTATATGAAATGAATGAAGAAGTCAAATCTATAAATTTTCTTGATACTAATTTTTATGGTATAGGAGCAAGAGAGGTGAGTACAAGGACAGAAGTTAGCTTAATAAGTTCGCCATTCCATGAAGAAATAGGTGAAAAGTTGAGTCAACTCGAGAAAAGCAAGCGAATTCTACTCCAAGGTGAAGTCAAGCCTTTACATGATAAGTCTAATACCCCTCCTTGGCATTTGAGGAAGTTGGACTATGGAGATCAATACATGGCTCATCACACAATGGCATGGTTTGGGAGTTTTGACCCGTGGAGAGAAAATCACTCCCTAATGTTCTAAAACGATTCGATTTTTTTTGAATCGAACCAATGACTATAAACAAAAGCACTAGTTGGGAGGCAACCCAATATTTGAGTTATATATATTAATTTGGTACGATTTTGTGTTTAATGCGTGTATTTAAATTAGTTTGTTATTTTTGTATTGTAGGTTTGACAAACGGAAGTAAAGATGACCATTTGAAGCTGAAAAAGACGAAGTTTGATCAAGGAACTCAACCCCTCGATTTATGTTAAAGATGTTTTTAATCCGTTAAAAAGGGATAAAATACATGTTTTGATCATTTTACATGTGCATGCAATGATATTTTTCACAAAAAAAATGATTTAGGATACATTTTGTGAGTTTGGGGGTAAAAGTTTCATTTTTGGAAAGTTGCAAAATTCTGCAATTTTTCTGTAGACATTGAAAACGGGGCTCAATACGCGACTAGAGGTCGCGTTTGCCTAACTCGCGTATTCGATTCTGCAGCTATAACACAGAATACAGGAGTATCAGAAATACGCGACCACAAGTCGCGTATTCCATAGTCGCGTATTTCAATCTGCACCCTCAACAAAGAAAACGCGACTATCAGAAAAAGTGACCTCAGGTCGCGTATTCAGTGGTCACGTATTCGGTTCTGCACCAACATAAAAGAAAACACGACCACATAAACGTGACCTCAAGTTGCGTTTTGAGGTTGCGTATTGTCCCTCAAGGCTTAAAACCAGAAAACGCGAAGGAGGTCTCCTTCACTCTTTTCTTCATCTTCCTCGCGTTTTCTCTCCACCAAAACACACATAATTCACACACTTTCATTTTTACTCCATATTTTTGCTAAAAATCATCAACTCAACACCTCTTGATCATCTTATAGCCTTTCTAATCGATTGAAATCCAAGAAAAATAACTACAAATCGATTTTTAAGAAATTTGAGGCTAGGGGTTCTTAGTTTTGCAATTTCTTCAATTGGAGGTCAATTGGAGTGATTTTTGTCGGGTTTTTTTTGCATAATCATCATCTCCAAACATCCTTCTACGTGATTGAGATAAATTTCTTCATCAATTCTTTGAATTTTTAGAAGTTGGTATTTCTCTATTTATTGAATTTTTGACATCTTCTAATTTCGAAATTTTGATGAATATTATTGATGTTTTTGGCTTCCAATGTGCTTATTATGATTGTTTAAGCATGTTTACATGTTAAAATGTAGCAAATTGATGGATTATTAGTTGTTTAAATTTGTAAATTACTATATTTGGACAAAATTGAAAAAGTTGTTTAGATTATTATTGAGCTCTTGTATATGGATGATTATGGGTACAAATGGTTGGAGTGATGATGTTTTGGCATGTGTATTGTGTATAGAGAATAATTTTGATAAATGTTATAATTTTTAGGGATAATTATTGCTTAATCATGTTTATGGCTAAATGGGCATTATTGTTACTAATTAAAGATTGTTATAAACTTGATTATTGTTAATTTCATTAATTGGGATATATTTGTTGTCTATTTTAATAAATTAGTGATTTTGGCAAGTTTTGGTAAATTTTGACAATTTTAATGTCATGTCTCTCATGTTATAATAGTGGACAATGTTGAACATTTAATTAATTCATTATGATGTGAAGATGTGAACTTGTGGCAATTGAATCCAATTTTGGCCTTTATACATGCATGATAAACTCTACACAATGCCTACAGTTACTAATTGAGTTATATATATTGTCTAATGTGTGAAATAAATACTAGAACATGTGGATAATCGCATTTCTTTTTTTAGGTACTATGGTAAGGGGAAAACAAGTTGTCTATTCTTCCTCTAGTAGTGAAGAGATGGAAGTAAGCGAAGAAATTGAGATAAGCGAAGAAAAGAAACGATCTCCGTTACCTCAACCTAAGCTAAGACATCAACAGGGACAAACGTCACAACAAGTTGAGCCAGTGGTGTATGATAGCACCAGATTTTCAACGCTGTAAAATCAAGAGTGGTATGAAACTCATGCTAATTTGGAATTCCTATTCGAGAAGCATGTGAGCTCAGAGATTGAGGCAGCGTATCGCATTTCTGAGGCGTTCAACAACTTAGTTGGGCGTCGATTCTCAACCTGCCCACATACTATTACCCGGACCTAGTGTGCGAGTTCTACACCAACATCGTTAACAAGACACGTCACAGTGGCGAGTTGATGGAGTCATGGGTGCGTGGGAGGTGCATTTCTTTAACACGGGAGCACTTAGCAGCTATTTTGGATTGTAGCAACTAGGGTCGGGCGGTCGATCTAAAGAAGGGTTTTTGTCGCACCCAATAGACAGTAGGATCCGTCGCATGCCATGAATAAGTTTGGTCTTGAGTACCAACCTTTTTATTTTAAAAAAAGTAGACAATGGTAGCAAATGTCTTTGACACTCACCATTGTCTCATCATTTATATGATGGCGCATAATGTGATTTCGAAGAAGACGGGTCATAGTGAGGTCCGGAAGAGTGACATCTACTTTCTTGATTACATGTTCCACAACCAAAAATTCTTGTACGCCCGTATTCCACTACCGAACATCATCATTAGCTTTATACTCTCCACGGTGAGAAGACGCACGACATCATTCAAATTAGCCTTTCCTCGCCTACTTTCCTTGGTGTTCTAGAGAATGAAAATTAATTTGGTTGGAGCTGCACGGGAATATGTTTGCCCTAGTACTGAATTATCTTTGACTTCACTTCGAAGTATGGGCATAGATGTGGCGGCCATCCCTCAGCCGATTCGGGAACGATGAGCCAAGGCATGACATAGTCGAGATGAGGCTGGTCCCTCCACTGCTGCACCACCACCTCCTTCTCCGGTGCATCCAACTCAATCCAACTGGCAGAGGCTGTTTGGTCGTTTGGATGACATTGAACATCAGTTAGCCAGAATGGATACTCGCCTGCAGCACATTGAAGATCATTTCGGCATATGTCTACCTCCCACGCATGACAAAGAGGCAGACGACTAAGGCTCCACCGGACTTAACATGATTTTTATCTTTGTTTTCCATCTTGTCTCTTTTTCGTTGTTGTATTTTGTTCTAATTTTTCTTTAAGGGATGTTTCATTCGCACTTCTTATTTTGCAATTCGGGCAGTTGTTAGTAGATAGTTGATTGTAGATGGTTGATCGATCGATGGCTCGTGATTCAAGGTTGAATTGGACCGCAACTATTACAATGGGAGTAACCTGTTCTTATTTTGCTTCTTTTCTTTTCTTATACATTGAGGACAATGTGTATGTTAAGTGTGGGGGGAGATTGGTCTTTATATGTTACTTTTGTGCTTAAATGTTTGGACATGTTATTGGATAATTGCCATGTGTCTTGAATGCTGTTAATCTTGGATTTGCTGGCAAGGAGTTTCGTATGTTTATAAGGAAAAATTCTACCAAAATTTTTCTAAAATCTTGTCAAAAATAGCAAAATTGCTCCAAAAAGTTTCAAAGTTTTTCAATTTTATCCAAGGGGTAACAAGTTCCACACCATTAGTAATTCAAATTCCTTCTGTTTTTGAGATAAATATATGTGACTTGAAAACTTCTTTTCTCAATTAACTTGAAAATTACTATTATGTAATTATAATTTGTGCATTTATAGGAAAGTATATCGTGTAAAGTGGAGAAAATTATGCCTATATTTTACAAATTTGATGAAATTTCTTCTCTTTACTTGATTTTATAAGATAAATGATAAATATGGTCACCAAGTGTAATACTCGTCTCATGATTATTCTTTTAAGAGAATATTCTTATTTTTACTTCAAAAAAAAGGAAAAAGAAAAAAAGAAAGAAGAAGAAAAAAAGAAAAAAGAGAGAGAATAAAAGTTGTTCTACTCCAATGGTTCTTGTATTTAGTAATCGGGAATTTTCATCTACAAATGTCGACTTTTGTGTAAAACGATACTGGAATTAAGAGTATGCAAAACAACTTGAGAATGTAAAGTGTTGAATAACCGGTGATTTTCATCTAAAAATGTCGATCTTCGTGTCAAAAGGCACTTTCACAACTTGAGTATATATATTTAGATATACTATATGAATAAATCCCTCTTTAAATTTGAATAAGAAAATGATCATGGGTTTAGGAAGTATTTTATTGATCATAGGGGTTACTTGCTTGTGAAATTGGGTAAGGATGAGAAATTGAGTTGAACTAGTTAAAATTATGGTATAATTGGCTCTCCTTTACTTGATATTATGAGTACTTGAACTTAGTTGAATGATTGCATAATGGTTATTTAACTTGTTTTGAAAAAAAATGAAATTGAATTGTGCACATCTATTTATTTTTAAAATTTTGGATTATTGTTGGTTTGTATTTCTAATTGCTTGAGGACAAACAATGATTCAAGTGTGGGGAAATTTGATAAGTATATATCTTACGTGTTTTTTAAGTGTGTTTTGTTAGTTAATTTTAGTGTGTTTTAGTCACTTTATAGCTAATTAACTAGGATTTTAGAGAAAATGTATATTTTGTGGTTTAAGTGGTAAAAATTACATTTCTATGGATTTTAATGGTGAAAATTTCATATTTTTGTAGGTTTAATGATTCAATAATCAAAGGGAGTGAATTGAGAACATATTTGGATGATTATTGATGATTTGAAATAGTTTAAAGAAGACATGAAGTGCAACGATGAAATGCAAGCAAGAACAAAAAAATGCAAGTTTTCAAGATTTGATGCATCATGGTATTTTGGCTATATCTTGAGTTACATGCATCGGATTGAGATGATTCTTATACCATTTTGAAGCTAAAAGATAAATCTACATTTGGTAAGAAGATATTGAAGTCCAGTTCAATCGTTTTCCTTGTCAAAAAGTCGAAATACAGAAGTGCATGTGCATGGTCAAAAGTTGAAACATAGCTCTGACCAGCCGAGAGTATTTTGGCCATAATTTGGTCCACAGAGCTCCAAATTGGATGATTCTTGAAGTATTGGAAATCTAAATTAAAGGGATACAACTTTTATGTTTTTTACAAGAGATAGTTTGGCCTCCATCATTGAGAAAATATTAGAGAAAATGGAGCTAAATTAGCAGATTTAAATACGCGAGACGGAAATACGCGACCTTAAGTCGCGTATTCCTGAGGTCGCGTATTGTAGCCTGCATTCTGCAACTTGCTCAGTCACTTGCTCTGTTTTCACACTACTTTCCAACTCTATTCTAGACAAGAATTTCGGTTGCACATGTTCAAGGGATCTTTTGGAAGAAAAAAAGAGCTTTATGTCTTGTCTAAAAAACCACTTTTTGACTCTCCTCACACTAGAGATGTAAGAATCATTAGAAAGAGAGAATAGGACATTATAAGTAGTTCCAATCAGATTTTAGCATGAGAGCTTAGTTTTGAGTCTTGTCTTGTTCTCTTTAGGTAGAACAATTTTGTGAGAACAATTGGAGAATTCATTGTACAATTCATTTTGTTGAAGAAATAGAAGATCATTGGGAGGATCATCACTTCTTGGCTAAGCTTTCTTTATCTATCTTTTTACTTGTGATTCAATATGCGTTCATTCAATGAAGCTATGTTCTTTCTTATTATTTATCATATGAGTAGCTAAACTTCTAGATCTAAGGAGTAGATGAAGCTTATGGCTACTTGATATGAGTTGAATATGATTTACACTTGTTACATCTTGTATTAACTTGTTTATTTACTCATGCTTATCACTTGTTGTTGCTTGATCACTAATAGCAAGTTATTAGTTGTTATTATTCAATGAAAGTTGGTAATAATGGTGGAACAACATAAATAGAGCTTAAGTAGTAGACTCATGAGAATAGAGATACACTTAAGCGGATTAAACTTGCATTTCATGAAGGAAACAAGAATAGATCTAGTTATTCACCATGAGAATAGGGAAAACTAGTCTAGTTTAGGCCATTTCATCATGAGAATGAGATTTGGTAATATAGGAAATGAATCTCTAGTTAAACAAGAGTTGTAATAAGAGGTAAATCTATTTACTTGTATCTTATATGCCATAAGTGGAATCTATATCCCTAAACTCAAATATTTAGTGAATTTTCTCCATTGTTATCTTGCAAGTTATCTAGTTAAGACTAGTTAGATAGTAGTAATTACCATTTCTCTTGCGTTAATTGATTATTAGTCTAAATAATTGTGTAAGTAAAGCCTTAGTACTTGTAAAGTTGTTCCCTGTGGATCGACCTGATATTTGCCATAAACTACAAATTTGACCTGTATACTTGTAGTCAAAACGGGTATATTTCGGAAGTAAATTTTGTACTCATATCTAAAACCCGTCAGTTTGGATTACAAAGTTGGAGCAACAAGTTCACTAGCTCCCAAAATCGGCCCTCTCAGTCTCGTCCCAAAGAAAATTGGTGAAAAGAAACTACAAGGAATTGGAAAAGGCCTCTTGGTCATCTTTATGCTCATCGTCCAAAATCGTCATGCTAAAAAGGAAAATTTCAAGTAGAATGCATAATTTAGACTACAAAGCTGGGGATGTGAACTAAATTGTCTAAAAGATGAAAACAAATTGAATGTGTACTTGGTTGAGACTTCGAAATTGATATCACAATCGGATTCAAATACAGAAGGTTAGTATGCGTTAGTAAAGGGGAAAAATTATGGGAATTGCTGTCCGATAAGTTTCTTGCCTTTTCTTTCAATATTATTTCACTCAATAAAACCTTCAAGGCCACTACAACCTTCATGGAAGATCCCATACCAACACATCCAAAATCAAATTTCAAGCTTCAAGTTGAAATCTTTTCTAACTTCTTGATGCATGTTTTATCCTTGAAATCTTTGATATTGAAAAGAAACATAGAAAAGTAGGAAATTGGATGATGGCTAAAGCAGGTGGAGATCAGCCATGATCAAAAAGAAGGGAGAGTCAATATTAAGAATGGATTAGTCGTGATGGGTTTTGGTGACCAGCAAAATGCAGGGGTGGAAAAGGGACTGGAAATAGTGGGTTGGCGGGGGTTGGGAGGGGAGAGGTTAGAGAGTGACAGTGGTGGAAGATGGGGTGGTAGAGGTGGGATACGACTGGGAAGGATGGGGAAGAAGAAGAATAGGGAAAAAACAAAAAGGAAAATGGAAGAACAAAGAAGAAGGAATTAAAAAAAGGTAAAATTATCTTATGTCCCTATTCTTTTGGTTTATAATAGATACACAATCACATTAATGGAGCGTGTTCTCCACATTCCTAATGCACCATTAATTTTTTGAATTCCGTCACCAAGTTTACTTAATTGGAACACATTCTATAGTTTTAGGGATTTAAGTGTCCCATTTTGAAGTTTAGGGATTGAAGTGAGATTCCGTATATAGTTTAAGGTGACAAAATGGAATTAACCCAAAAATTAGAGTTAAATGCACTAACCCAACCTACACTTGGTCTCCAATTACAGTTTACATTGTAAACTTCTTTACTAGACACTTAATGTCCCTTTTTTGATGTTTGGACAAAACAACCATCACTATGCATATATGCATATAGATATATATTTGTTTTTCTCCATTTTTACATTCCCTTTTTTTCTATTACTTTGTTTTCATTTTTCCTTTTTGCCCTTCCCTCATTGCTATTGTTTCTTTCCTTGTCCTATTAGTATTACTAATTTTATTGTTATAATAATATTTTAATTTTCTTCTACTTATAATTCTATTCTTGTTGTAATTTGTTTACTTGAATATTTTTGCTACTAGGAGTTCATGACTTACTATATGGCATGAGAAAATGTTATATATTCATCACAATGAAAAGCATATATAATCTAGGAACTTAATTATCGAAATAAATATACTCAAACTAGAACGCATAGATACGTAATATTTAATAATAAATATCAACTAAAATACACCACTAGCATTTTTATTTATCTTTACTCTTTACTATCTGTATAGTTTGGAAATGTGAATTGAACTCCAATTTTTGTTAACAGAATTCTAGTAAACCGTTTGACCATGTGAATTAACAAAATACCTATTCTTCATTGAGTTTTGAATAGATCATTTTTATGAGATAGTAATTAAAATGAAAAGTATATGCTACCATTATTATCAGTACTAAAAATTAAATGTAAAAGATTAAAGGAATAATTAGTTCATGTAGATTAAAAGTAGTAATATATATGTAATAATAGTAAAAGAAAAAGTAGCTAGTCATGGGAGAATAAGAAAAAAAGAAAAAAAGCACAAGCTAAAAAGGAAAGAAAATGGAGAAAAAGAACATAGAAAAATAATTAAAGTTGAAAAGGCACTTTTACCCTAAAATATTAAGTAGAGAATAAAATGTGCTTATAAACAAAGTTTAATGGTTTAAGATTAAGGGTCTTTTTGATAACATAAAAAAGTGCTGAAACTGAACCTTTTCAAACATTCAGATGTTTTGAATGTTTGATAAATGAAAATCTATTTGCTGAACTTGTTAAGTAGTGCTGAACTTGTTGTATTTTTTTAGCACAAGAATTCTAACTGAATGCTTAATTCTGATAATAATCAATAAAATTACTTCAACTAACTTATCTTATCTACCAAATCTACCTTTGTTTGTTAATTATGTTCAAAATTCTTATTTAATTAAATAACCTGATAGTCTCTATCTAATGATTTCTATTTTTCTTTTCTCTCTTTGTAAAATAAATCCGATGAGAAGAAAAAGAAGGCCTTAAGAGACCCTCTTGGCCCAACCCTAGATACTTTAAGATCCTTTTTCAAAACCTGCTCCCATTTCGAATCAAGAGATAAATTTTAAGCTAATTAAATCATAGGTTCTATTTCTTTTTTAAATGAAAAGATATAAGGGTAAAATTATCAAATTAAATTTATTAAGCATTCAGTTATAAATATTTATCAAACAATATAGATAAGTTTAGCATTAAAATTCAGACATTCATATATTTCTTTTCAGTGCTTAAAATTCAGCAAATTAATTGTTTCAGTATTCAGATTTCAGAATTTAGACTTTAGAATTCAGATTTAATTTTATCAAACGGAACCTAAGGGCCCGTTTGATAATATAAAAAAGTGCTGAAACTGAACCTTTTCAAACATTGAAATGTTTTGAGTGTTTGATAAATAGAAATCCATTAGCTGAACTTGTTAAACAGTGCTGAACTTATGTGTATTTTTTTCACAACAAGAATCCTAACTGAATGCTTTATTTTGGTAAGAATCAATAGAATTACTTCAACTATCTTATCTTATTTACCAAATCTACCATTATTTGTTAATTATATTCAAAATTCTTATCTAATTAAGCAATCTGATATTCTCTATCAACGATTTTCTGTTTCTCTTTTCTCTTTTTTTAATGTTTTTCACATCTTTTCCATACTTCTCATATAATATATTTCATCTTTTATATTAATTTGATTTAAAAATAAATATTGTCATTTTCATACCTAATAATTTTAAGCTAATTAAATCATAGGTTCTATTTCTTTTTTGAATGAAAAGATATAAGGGCAAAATTATCAAATTAAACTTATTAAAACATTCAGTTATAAATATTTTGAAACAGTATAAATAGGTTTAACATTAAAATTCAGATATTTATATATTTCTTTTCAGTGTTTAAAATTCAACAAATTTAATTATTTCAGTATTCAGATTTCAGAATTCAGATTCAGTTTTATCAAACGGAACCTAAGTAGAATTGGCCTAGCCTAATGATTCTGTAGCCTCTACCCAATAACTCGAGATAAAGTTGAGGAGGGATGTAGTGCATTGCCAACGAACTAGATAGTATAAAATTATGATTTTATATCATAATAGCAAACAGTGAGTCAGTGAACAATCATCAACTAGAATTAAGGCAACAACGAAAGCAAAATCAAATTCAGAGCACGAAATAATCAGATGTATAGTATACATTGATTGTTCCACTAAACATTCGAGAAGTTGCGTCACGAGCACTTCAATCTAGGGCTGGGCTGTCAATCAATCATCTCAGGGCACGGCTCTCCTAGTTAGTAAGATATTTCGGTTTCTCACTATTGGTTTTGGGATAATATGTGTGAGCTCATATTTGGCTTACAATACAGTCGGATTTTGAGTCTAATTCGGATTTAATTCAAGTTCACTAATTACTTTTTAATTTTTTTAATATAATTACTATAGTCATTAAGTAGTAAATTTCATAATAAAACATGGAAAATGTATTTATTTAATGAATCTAATTCACTTTCTATTAAATTTTATATTTAAAAATAATACATTTATAGTTATATACAATAGGATGCACACATATATATATATATATATATATATATATATATATATATATATATATATATATATATATATGCGTATGCATATAATAATGGGCTAGGCTTTAATTAGGTTGAGCCCATAGAAGTCCAGACTGGGCTCAAATTTAGATCTAAACTTTGCCTGATCTAGAACTATAATAAGTTTAGCCCCTTTTCTTTAGGCTAAGTTTGGGAGTTTAGGATAGAAAAGAGAAGAAGGGAAAACTTAAGTTATGAGAGAAGAGAAGAGAAGAGAAAAGATTATTATGTTGTTTGGGAGTTTTGAGAATTAGTGGAATGGTTTTGAATATGAAACTCATTAAATATTTGTTCAAGGCATTTTTAAGGATAAAAGAGGTATTTTAAAAAAAATTTTACAAGCTTCCTCCAATTTTCTCTCCAATTTGAGAGGAAAAATTTTGTCCACTATTCATCCTCCCATTTCCTTTCTTTTCTCTCTTACTTAAAACTCATAAACAAAGGAAAATCAGGCTTTCTCTTCTTTCCCTTTCTTTTCCGTTCGAATTCTCAACTCCCAAAGGTACCCTTAGGGTCGAACAGGCCATGTTCGGGCTGGTTCGACCCTATTGAACCCTAGTTAAATCCAATAGATCCTGATCATAAAACCAAAATAGAAAAGTAAAGCATGATGTCTGCTAATCCCTGCATGCATGGTAAGTGTTTCTTGTTGTTCTATGAGCATTTACATCATAAGTTTTTCCATTCTACATAACTTTCAATCTCACGGTTTGAGGCCCGTCTAAACTTCACTCACTCCTTCCACTCTGCAGGATGCCATCTTTTGGGCCTTCCCTTTTCCATAGCACCACTTCTTCCTAGGTACTCTTCCGTGCTGCCAAAAAGTTTCTAACGAACTCAAAATGTAAGTTACCCCTCAGAAAATTTTGTTTTGGACTTCCTCAAGCTTATGTCTGAAACATAGGGGCTCAAAATCTGCCACGGAAAGATACATTTACTTTGCTTCTAATGTCCTGCCAAAGAAAAAGAACAATATTGTTACCTCCAAAGTCTAAACAGGATGAGGGTCTCTCACTCTCTCTCTCTCTCTCATCTTACGAGTTAAAGGAGGGAAGATAATGAGAATTCAACCTCGTTAACAAAAAGCAGGAACTCGCTTAAGGATCCAACCTGATAAAATACATTAAGCAACTACAATCATAGGCTTACAAGCTAATACTCTTTTGAAAATGATCATTGTCCACACCATAGATACCTGATTACATGTTTGAAGAGCTTTAAACAACAGTACTACAAAAAATGGGGTCTTCAGCAGTACAGTGTCAATATAAAGCCAATAGTAGCAAAGGGGTTTGGACACCAAAATGAGGGTTGGGGGAGGGGGGGGGGGGAGGGTGAGCGGTTTCCATGCTAACGTGACCCAAGAGCACAGTTTTTTGTATTATATATATTTGGTAGGAAAGGATAAATTTAAAAACCAAACACACTGAGAGCACTGTCGCTTGGACTAACATGCACCTTCTCTTCCGTTGCTATTTAGGGGTGGCCACGATTCAGATTTAAATCAGTAGTTTGTTGAACCAAAATCAGAACCGAATTTTAGAGACTGAAATCAAAACTATAATCGTGACTAAAGATTTAGGTTCAGGTTCACAAAAATTTTGAATTGGAACTTGAATTGGCTGTTTAAGATCGGTTCAAAACGTTTAAAAAAAATACCTACTACCTAAACCTATTTGGCCAGTTTAGAATTCAATATTAATAGTGAGCACCTAGCACCAACAGTCTCATTCCTAACCTAACAATCTATTGTCCCATCCCGTTAGTAAGTTTATACCCCATAACTAATTTAAATTCAAGACCAATTTAATCTAATCAACAATGAGGTAATTTTTAAAATAAAAATTGCATCATTTTTTCTTTTTCCTTGCATATGATAACATAATAATTCTACATTTATTATCATATTTTCTTAGAATCAATTTTATGATAACAAGTGTTTAAGCATAATTAAAAGAACCTGAACAGTAATCGAAAGAAAAATCTGAACCATAATCAGAATAAAATTGGAACCGAAACTGGACCGGAATCAAAGGTTCAAGAACCATGACTGTAATCATCTCTGTAAGGGCCGATTTAGGTTCCACTTTTCACAAGAATTGGAATCATCAATTTTTAAATCAAAACTCGCGATTTTGGAACCATAGCCATGCCTATCTCGCCATTTCAAAGCTTAGAGTTGTGGTTTGTAAAGGCACTAAAAACCCATGCCTTGCATGGAAGGTGCAACTAGTACTAATGATTAATTTCTGCTTCGAACGATAAATTTACTCACATGGTTACTTAATTTTAGATGCTTGACATTTTGCACTTTACAAATTAAGCTTTACGACACTTTAGATGTGGACTTGGAATCTGAGATAACACATAAATCAACCAACGAGAAATTCAAACTTAGGTTTGAGCTCCAATTAGCCTGGCAAGAAGTTGGATCACAAATTTCTTTGATCCAAAAAAAAAGGGAATCTGGATACCGATTTAGACACGAGTTTCCAAGGATCTCCAACTTTCTCAGTGAAGGAATATGGAGATACCAATGTCATCATCATTGAGAAAATTAATGCCATTTATTCTCATATCCTCTAGTGATGAGTAGGCTGTTGGATTGTGGTAGACTCTACTACTAAATTAATGGATTAAATTCAATGATAATAGAGACAAACAAACAATTTTGTTACACTCAAGGTGTATAGAATAATAATACTCATAAAATAAACGTACACCAGAAACTACTAAATTGAGATTCAGTTTTAAGAATATCGACTCTAATTTTGTGAAAACCTCACACTTGAAATATCTACTTAAACACTCATGAATTGCACTTTAAGTACTAGAACACTCAAAGAGTTTCAACTTTGATTTAGCTCTTCTTATTTTCATCACATGATAGGATGCCAAGAATGACAAATGAACCCCTTATTTATACTAGTAACGATTCAACACGCAGCTGCATTTTTGCTCTTCCCATTTAATGCCCAATGGCTAGAAAATCCAGTGAATTTCACGAACAAATCTAGCTCAAGAAACAAGCATGATCCAAGCGCTTACAATTCCCACGCTCTGCAGTAAAATTGGACTTTGGTAATTTGTCCATTTTCTCATATCTGACAAGCATACCTATGCTTAGTAAATGTCTGAATGTCTTGCCAAATACTTCACTATTCCATGCATGTAAATTCTTGAGCCAGCAAAATGAATTCAACAATTCACACTTCATCATAAATGATCAAGACAAAGTCAGTGTTACACTATTCTAACATAGGCAATATCAAAACTCAAAAGTCTGATCTTCACCCTGAGAGTGCGCCATTGCCCTTGTCAGCTTTTGGAAATTATGGATTATGTTAGAAAATTTCCTAAACTTTCAGCCTTACAATTTTTTCTCTTAAATTTGAAATTTCCCTTCTAATGGTATGTTGTCCTCTTCACTCTTGGCAAACTAAATATTGTAAGTATTACTTGTAATGAAATTTGTTTAATCTATTTAGGAATTAGAAATATACAACTTGAATAAGAAAGAACTTAAAGGCTTTGAATATGTTACGTGTATATAATGTGCATTACTAATAAAATGTCAACATTTATCTATACTATATATAAAAGTATGTTGAATGATTTATCGATGGGTATTTCTTACTTTTTTTATTTGCCTAATATGCCCTTACTTTTTGATTTGACTAATATGCCCTTAAGACAAATTGCCTACATATTGATGTTTACAATTTGGCTACAATTTAAACTTTATTCAATGATCTTCTATTTAAATACTAATACTAACACTAATTGTGAGAACCCGAAAATTTTCACATTTTCAAGTATTATTTCATTTCTGTGCCCATACTTTATACTGTCCTTTGAAAATATTAAATGTTTTGTACATTTTACAAGTAAGAACAATTTTTAAATCATTTTCCTAGTATAAGTTAGTGTGAATAATTTGAAGTGCATTTGTTAGATGTGGGGCCCGCTAGTGCGATATAATTTTGCCGATTAGGTGATAAAATACTAAGTGATATTATTCTACATGGTGCTAGAAGATAATTAGAGATTAGTTAGCTACTTGAATCATTGGAAGGAAGGAGATAAGCTTAGAAACTTCAAGAGGCCACATGTCATGTTTTGATTGGAAGTTGGACTTTGACCAAGAAGATTAACTTTCTTCAAACCAATTTTTTTGACCAATTTTCCTCTCATTTTCCCTTGCCTTGGCCGAACTTCATGAAGAGAAAAGCAAGAGAAAACCTCTTCCATTTCTAGCTTAAATCCTTGCTCAAATCTTGAGTTTTAACCAACCAAATTAGAAACTACTCCATAGAAGTGATCACCAAGGAGGATTGAAGGCCTTGGTGGAGTTGTTTTGGGAGGAGGAAGTCTAAGCTACCAACTTTCTTTGAGGTTTGAAGGTAAGGTTGCTAAGAACACCCTTCTTTGGTTCCAATAGATGATAATTAGTGGCCTATGGTGGCTTGCTAACATGATTAATGGATGATTTTGTGGATTAATGGAGAGTTGGTTAGATTTCTGATTTATTGGGAATTTTCTGCCCTAATCTGATCAGTGTTGTTCGGTCATGATGGAGGCCGAATTGGACTTAGCTCAAAACATGAAAGTTGTAGAGAATTGAGTGTAGATTATTCCTACAAAATTTCAGCTCAATCGGAGCACTGTAACCTGTGAAATGACTATTTTACCCCTGCTGCCCTGTTTCTGTCCGAGAATGATAATCAGCCTCTGTATTTGGCTCTTTTGGCTGGGAAGATTACTGAATTAGCTTTTGATGCCTTCTTAAGAATTGTAACCTTGTATCTTAGCTTTCATATGGCTTTGGAATCAACTGAATCGGAGTTGTGTGTGCTGAGTTATGATGGAATATTTGGGCCTGGTTTTGGATGGTTGTAAAGCTTTAATTGGTTGCATTTTAAGGGTGTTTGATATCTTATAGTTGGTGTATGAAATTGTGATTGAATGTATGATTTGTGGTTGGTTGTAGGATGGAAAAGTAAGGAAAAACAAGGGGAAATGCTGTCCGTTTATTTTCTTGAACTTGAGTGAATGGAAATGAGATTGGAATGTGATTTTGTGATGCATTGGATTTGCTTTGCTTAGAGTAGCTTAGTGCCACTTTAGTAGATTTCTATGAGCTACTTTACTTGCACTTATACCATTTCGTTTAACCATGATGCTTAGTTCTAAATGTTAGTTTTGAACTTCAAATACGTGTTTATTTTCGTTCCGAAACAAACAAGAGTGGCCTAGGGTTTCTCGGCCACAAAACCTAATTTTAACGCGCAAGGTTTTAAAGTGTGAATTCAAGGTATTTGACTACCTTTTTCATATGATTTTTAACCAAGATACTTGTTATACATTACTTCTTTGCAAATGTGTTAGTTTTGAGCCAAAAACACGTTTTACGAAAAATGGAAAAATTCTACTGTTCACTATCCGGCCGCCTATCCGGCCGACTCTTGGCCGGATTGCTGGCCGGATTGTCAGGGGAAAACGAAAAAAATTTCAGTTGCTCACTGCCTTGAATCCGGCCGGATATCCGGCCAAGTTCTGGCCGGATTCTGACGTGGCACTATTCCAAATTTTCTGATGAAATTTTCTAAAACTCTTTTGAGGTTAATTCTACGTTTGATTTGGAAAACCTTTAGTTACTCATTTCCTTTGATCAAAATATACCCTTTTCACTTTCAAAAAAATCATACTTCCCTCTTGTACTCTTTTTATTCGAATTTTCTTTGATTCACTAGACATTTTGATAGTTGAGTCATAATATTTTCTCATGATTGTTATTAGGGTTTCTTGGTGACCAAAGTTGATATCCGGAGGGATACTTTGGACGTAATTTTGCTTAATTAGATGAGTGTTCTATATATGATTTGTTTCTAATGACTATGTGAATTGTTGTGACTATTTGGATTGTTGCTTTGTTATGTGATTGAGGTACGCTATATTTCCATTGACTACGTGGCTTGTTATAGTTGTTTGAACTCTTAAATGTTTCAATGAATGCTCAAAACGACTTTTCTAGGCGAGTGTGTACTTTATCGCACTCGACCTAAATGAACGAGAAATTTTCAATGATTGAATGATTAAATGTTACTTGTGCATGAATGTAAGCCTTCGGGCTGAACTGGGCCCTTGCCCTTGGTTATTGGTCGACTCGAGCCAGAAGCGGACTCGGTCGGGCGATTAGTGACCCTGGGTGAATGAATGTTTGGTATACTCGAGTATTACCACGTGGTTTGGTGCGGACTGGACAGTGAGCTGGCCAGAATGGGGAGAATCCAATGAACGAATGAATGGCAAGAATGACGGAGGGGTTTTCAAAGTCAAATGAAATTTTCTAAACGATTGAAGGAATGGAGGGTCGATGAACGAACGAATGAACGAACGACTCCGTATCCTTTTAATGAATGTGTTACTTTCGCTTTATATTGTAAATGTTATCTGGATTACTTGTTGTTACGTGTTAAATGCCTTGTTTAATTGCTTAGTTGAGTATATAGAACCTCGCTGGGCTTTTAACTCATTCCACGTCTTTTGTTTTCCTTAACAGGGGTTGCGAGCAAGGGCGAGAGACCTGTATAGTATAGTTTAGCCTTTTGTATTGTTTTGGCTTTTGATCTCGTTCTAGTGCTTGATTAGGGTTGGAATGTACTAAGACTTTAAAGCTTATGTATACATTTGGAACTGTATATTTGGTTGAGCTTGAGGTGAATGTAATTTTATGGTTCAAGACTGGGTTTCGTTTCCGCTTATTCTCGAGGCTTTATCTTACTTTCTTTGATGTGAGTGAACGAGTCCTGGCGAGAGCTGGGCAGGCGGTCCGCCGAACCCTTTGGTTCGCCTTAGGGTAAGGTGGGGCTGTCACACTAATACAAACACAATCATGTCTTACAAACACTAATCATATCATACTCAAAAATTATTTTATTCTTCTAATTCTGGTATTTTCACGAAATAACCTTTTTCTATCAGGACATTGTTCCCTTGTTGGGTGGTCTTCTTGAGCTGTTAGTGAAGGGGTTGAATGATTTATCACCATTTATTGCATGATTTTTATATTTTCTTACTTACAATAACATCCATTATTGATTTATCTATATCATAAGTTCAAGACATTAAAATTTTAAAAAAATTGTACACGTGCATTTTCCTAGAATAGACTAAGAAAGTTAAAGAGGGAGAAATATCCCAATCTGCCTTTTAAAAAAAAAAAAATTATCCCTCTTATATTGCCAGCCCTTGAGCTAAATATTTACAATTTCGTACTAGGTGTAGATTAGAAGATGTAAATCACAAAACTGCAAAAGTTTGGATTTTGAATTTGCACCTTCCTTATTACAATCTAGCATTGCTTTGAGTTTATGGCTTTAAAATCAACCAATCAGTATTGGGTATTATAAATTGCTGCCTTTCAGAGAGAATGATGCCCCCTTCATCTCTTATAGACGAGACGAAATCTCTGCCAGAAACGAATTAATCCATCCTTATGTTGAAGGCTTGAGTAATGGCAGTGAAATGGACCATTTTAATGGTCAATAAAGATGGAGAGCAAATTTTGTGCAATAAGCGTGATAAGAAGGAAATAAAGTTCAAATTCAAAATTCATTTATCCTGTAGATACAATTGTGCTTTTTAAACTTTTAATTAGCGTAAGAAGAGTTCTTGCATTTGGTCCCTAAAGATATAGAATAGAAAGTGAGCCCAATATTACTTGTTCTGGATAGATTATGAAATAGCCTTTTGAAGAATAACTTCTATTCATGTTTCATTATCATTTGCTTTTGCGGCACTTTCTTTTATGAAAAAGAGTTTGGAAGATCTGTTAGAACTGCCCCAGGAAATTGACGAAAGGATTTTTGGCAATCCCAAAAGACAAATAATAAAGCAGAATAAATAAAACAGGAACACAGGAATTTACGTAGTTCGGTCAAATTGACCTACGTCCACGGGTGGAGAAGGAGTAATATTTTACTATGAAGAAGAGAGTACAAAAGTGCCTTAGGAAAGTGTTTCTAAGCCCAAAACACCTAATACTAAAAAACACAAGAGAACCCAAAATATTTAACAAAAGGTTTAATGACCCAAAGACCCAAATAACCCACTAATGCTCTCTTGGTTTGGTGCCTTTAATCCTATCATAGGACCCCTATATTTATAGGTAACAAAGAAAAGAATTTCCTTTGCTATTAGCGATGTGGGACTAAAGCCACACTAACAAATCTCCACCTTGGCGTGTCCCCAACATCGACAATAGCTGTGTTCCTGTGTTCTTATTTGGAACACGAGTTGGACCCCATAAATCTGAATGAATATAATCAAGAGTACCTTTCGTCTTATGGATTGCTGGAGAACGGAAGCTAACTCTTTTTTGCTTCCTAAAGACACAGTGTTCACAGAATTCCAATGACCCAGTACTCTGTCCACAAAGAAGTCCCTTTTGCTTAGAATGCCCAAGCCTTTCTCGCTCATATGTTCCAAACGCATATGCCACAATTTGGTGATGTTAAAATCAGACAATAATGATGACGAAATTGCAACCGAGCCTGTGACAGTAGATCCCTGCAAAACATATAAACTACCAACCCTGCAAGCTTTCATTACAACGAGAGCACCTTTAGAAACCTTCATAACGCAATTTTCAGCTGTGTATTTGCACCCAAGAGCCTCTAGAGTGCCAAAAAGATGAGATTCTTTTTCAAATCAGGAACATGTCTAACATTAGTGAGCGTCCTCACAATACTATCATGCATTTTAATTCGGATTGTACCCTTACTAACAACATTGCAAACGGCATTATTGCCCATCAAAACAATTCCACCATTATAAGATTCATAAGTGGAAAATAAATCCCTATTAGGACTCATGTGATAAGAGCACCCCGAATCTAAAATCCATTCATTTTTAGACCTTGTCCTGTCATCAGTCACAAAGAAAATATTTCTTCATTCTCATTAGCTGCAACACCAGATTCGGCAGTCTCAATATTTTTCTCACCAGGTTTTCTCTTTTGTTTCAATTTGAAACAATCTGCCTTAATGTGCCCCATTTTATGACAATAATTGCACTCCACATTTTTATGTCTGGATTTAGATCTAAATTTAGATCTATTTTTGTCAAATTCTCTTCTCTCATTTCTGCCGCTTACAACCAAACCTTCTGTCTAACCTCCACTAAATTCCCCATTAATATCCCTATCTATCTGCTCCTTAGATTTTAATGTAAATTTAATTTCTCGATACAAAATTGTTTCTTTTTCATAAATCATAGTATCGCGAAAATGTTTAAAAGATTGGGGAAGGGAATACAAAAGTAACAGGGCCTGATCCTCATCATCAATTTTCGAATCTATATTCTCCAAATCCATAATAATGGAATCAAATTTATCAAGATGTGAGAGTATAGATGTATCTTCAGTCATGCGAAGCATATATAGACTTTGCTTTAAATAAAACCGATTCTCAACTGTCTTCTTCATATACAAGGCCTTAAACTTGTCCCACATGACCTTTGCCGAAGTCTCAGTGGTTATCTCCCGCAAAACCTCGTCAGAGAGATTTACGATAATACTGGACCTTGCCTTCTTATCCATCTCAGCAAAATTTGCATCTGTCACATCTTCTGACTTTTTCTCGATTCCGTGTATCGCTAGATCAACTCTGTCTGGAATCAAAATGGCCCCCATCTTGAGCTGCCACATTCAGAAATTGACATTCCTGTCGAATTTCTCAATGACAGTCTTTGTTATTGTCATTGTTGCCACAAAATCCAAAGCCTCCGAATAACAATGAGTGGCCCCACAAGATGAGCGGACCCTACAGGCTGACCTCACAGACAGGTCCTACTGGCCCTACAGGAGGACCCCACTGACCCCACAAGTGGATCCCACGGACCCACAAACAGGCCTACTAGTCCCACAGGCGGACCCCGCAAATGGACCAGTGTCCAAGGATATCTTTTCTGATGGGAAAGATCAGATTTAACTATGACCACAGAGCATACTCAGAATAACCTCAAACTCTGATACCAGTTTGTTAGGACTGGTCCCAAGAAATTGACGAAAGGATTTTTGGCAACCCCAAAAGACAAATAACAAAGCAGAAATAAATAAAACAGGAACACAGGAATTTACGTGGTTCGGTCAAATTGACCTACGTCCACGGGCGGAGGAGAAGCAATATTTTACTATAAAAAAGAGTGTACAACAGTGCTTAGGAAAGTGTTTCTAGGCCCAAAACACTAATACTAAAAAACACAAGAGAACCCAAAATATTTAACAAAAGGTTTAATGACCAAAAGCCCAAATAACCACTAATGCTCTCTTGGTTTGATGCTCTTAATCCTATATAGGACCCTATATTTATAGGTAACAAAGGAAATAATTTCCTTTGCTATTAGCGATGTGGGACTAAAGCCACACTAACAAGATCTTTTCTCACTCGATGAAATTCAAAACATAGGCAAAGAACTAAAATAAAAAAGTTGTCCCAAAAAAACTACATAAGGAACTCTTTCAATTACATATAGCCCCAAATTTTTATAACACTACTCTTGCTTGATTTTGGGGTTTTGGACCACTTTCACTTTGCACCTCCAATCTTGTTAAGAACTACTAGGTGGCATGTTGGACACGCTCGCACAGATGTGGGATACCATGAGCAGAAAATGCTCTCTTCTCACATTCCATCTTCGTATAATCTTGGATTTGGTCCTTCATCACAAAAAATTAAATTTGTTATGAATCAATTATGAGTATAATTTTAACCAATATTTTAATAAATTTTACAATAATTAACTAGCCCCTGCGATTCTGAAACAAAACTTCAACTTGTCGACATTGTAGGCCTAACATGGCTGCTAGCTCGTTCTTTTGCGCCTACAACCTTCCGTCAATTTGCTGTCCTTATAAAGAAAATTGAATGTGAGCATTCTAATGAAATTCTCATTTTCAATTGAACAATGGCAAACATTTTTTACCTATTTAAAGGAATTAAAAATATTGATTTTCACTGCATATACCTACTTGATTTCTAACAATATAACATAGATAGTTATGTCTTTCACGTTATATACAATAAAATTTGAGGGCCTTTAAGATAATTAAAATAGTGATATCATAGTTTAATTCAATTATCCAAATCCATTATTTAAAATGATATATATACAAAAAGAAGATCTTAAACAAAATTCTTTATTTTACAAGATAGAGAATGAGCCTCTCTTTCCAAGGTTGATCACTGTAAAATTAGTTTTTTTTTTCAACCAGTGGATTAGATATGACAGCGACATTGGGTCATTTGACCCAATTTTGGATGGAAGCACTAAATATATGGATCACAAATACTTATAGAAGTTAAAATTTTCAGGACAAGGGCATGGTACTTATATATGTTACTATTAATGAGGAGGAAGAAGTGATGAAGGAGAAATCCGTGATATTTTTAAGATCATTTGAAATTCTCAAATTATCTTAAAAAAATAAATGAGGACCACGCGCGTTGCGCAGGAAAGTGAAACTAGTTGTAATGACTAATTTCTACTGCGAAGGATAAATTTACTAGCGTGGTCCTAAATAATTTGAGATACTAAACATGTTTCACTTCACTAATTAAGCTTGACCACACTTTAGATGTGGACTTGCAATCTGAAATAACACGCAATTCAGCTAACAAGAAATTCATACTTGCTAAAGTTTGACCTCCAATTAGGCCGGCAAAGAGGTTGGATCACAAATTTCTTTAATTTTTGAAAAAAAAGGAATCGGGATATCAATAAAAATGCTTTGTCTAAACCATGATTTTCCAAGGAACTCCAACTTTCTTAGCGAAGGATGGAGATACCAATATCTCTATTATTGAGAAAATTAATGCCATATCCTCTAGTGATGAATAGCCAGTATCACAACTCAAAGTTTGGTCTTCACCCTGAGAGTGTGCCATTTATTAATTAGGCTAGAAAGTTTCTAAAATTTTTAGCTATGCCTTAAAATTCCCGCCTTCCCCTTTAAATTTGAAAATTTCCTTCTAATGGTGTATTGTTCTATCCTCTCTTGGCAAACTAAATATTGTAAAACTATCACTTATAATAAAAACTGTTAAATCTATTTAAAATTAAAAAATAAAATTGAACAAGAAAGAATTTTAAAGGTTTTGCATATGCTATGTGCATATAACGGGCATTGCCAATAAAATGTCCGTACTCATACGTTCATTATTTCTTTTGCCTGTACGGCTAAAGTATACAAGACGCGAATCAAGAGAAGGCAAAAAAAAAAAAAGAGCTTCCACTCTTGAATATAACAGTTCCTTGATTACAATCTAGCACAGTGATTCGAATTTATGATAGTAAGCTCAATTAATCGCCTTGAGATGTCACAGATTTCCATCCTTCTAAGCTAATCAGTGGCACACTCATCGCAACGTAATAATGAAGTCAATTTTCTCTCTTTAGCTGATTCTCTATTTCATTTGGAAAATCCATCTTTCATACACAAGTATATTGTTGGAAGACATTTTAATTCCCCTAGAATGAATCAATTTTTTTTTTTTTTGGGCATTGATGAAACATTAATCTTCTATCTCTTACTAGGGTTGCAAATTGGCACATAAGATGTAGAAACCTTTAAGTTACATCACATACACAACCATATGTTGTTCTATTAAAGAAATATGGTTTGAGCATCTATTTAACTGCTCATAGCACGTAGCTAAAGCAAGTAAACTAAATAAATTTAAAATTATTGATTAGTTAGAAAGTTTCTTTAAAAATAAATGCTTATCTTTAATGGTAACATCCCTACCAATCAAGCTTTATAGGTAACAACTTTCCTTCCATATTGGTCTTTACTCTAAAGGCTCTTTTGCACCTAATAGAGTTTTATACCCTTAGATTTATTGACTAAGGTTAATTCCTTTTGTCAAATATGGAATCCATTTTTGATTTATGGTTCTTAACCATCTTTATAGGTTGTAAAACTATTCATAGGTCATTAGGAACTCCATGATCAAATATCATGATTCTTCATAAGAAATTTATCACTACTATATAAAAAGTACCATTAGTCTTGATATTTTGGAGTGCAAGTGTAAACACTATTGTGATATTAGTTTTTGGTATTTCAATTATGCCCTTCTTAATTTGTGGTTAAAGTTTCATATAATCTTAATTGTGGGTGGGTTAGAAGAAAATAATGGTTGATTACTAATGTCATTATATTGCATCATACCATATTGATTTAGAAAGATTATAAAAAGTGTAATGATTTGAGAAACATTTCTCGGATGCATTATATAAATTGTGCACATCCAATTTAAAAAGAGAAGAATTTTTCATCTTGCACCCAATGGAATATCAATATACAAAAAGTTATGACACTTTCATGACTAAAATAGCAGTATTAAATTGAAAAAATTGAAATAGCATAATAAAAATCATTACTATCATTAATAGCAACCCCTCAAAACAAGAAAAACTAAAAAAAAAAAACTGAAAACTCTTCATAAAATTACATAAGATGAATAGCAAATGAATTAAAAAGTTGGAAATACAATTCAAATAATACCAAAAATAACATCCAAATCACTGATATCCAGGAGAAGACACACATTGTTATTGACAACAATATAGTATTGCTTCATTTATATTGGTTTGAGCATACCAAGTTCATCCATCAAGCCATGCAGAAGCCATCTCTAATAATAAAATAAGAGATATAATAAGAGTAAACTGAAAATGAAGAATGATATCCAAATTATTTTTGTGATGCCCAAAATACCCTTTGTTCTAATGATTACATATATTTATTGTATTGCAATATTTAGTGAATAATGGTAGCAGTTATGAAATGAAAAGTTTTAAAATTAAGTAAAATTCATTTATGACAATTGTAATTAGACAGATTTAGTGCATTCCAATAATTGACAATAATGGTAGTAGTTATGTATTAAAAGCTTGCAATTGAAAAAATAAAACACTGTAATATACTAAAAATTGATATTAAAATTGTTAATTAGCCACAATTCTCATTTCAATTCCATGATAATATAAAAACACTATACTTCAACCAAAATATTGTGCTCATATGAAAAAAGTAGACTTGTCGCTTTGCTTCGCATTGGATTGTGTAAATTATATGAAACAAAAAGGACAATGGAAAAAAACCCAACCATCTCTATCCAAGAAATTTCAATTATTAGAATGTACAAGTCAGAAAAAAAATTATATGGTGTATCATTTATACTCCATTATTGAGAAAATAGCAATAAAAAGAATACAAAGAATTCAAATTACATGTATGTTTAATTATATTCTTTGTTGATAAAAAATTTTAACGATTGTGGCTTATACGTAATAAAATCATGAATATACAATAATTTTAGTAAAACATGATATTATCAATATTTGATATGCTAGAGTTCAATCTATAAATCAAAAAATGTTTGGGTCATCGTCAGAATCTACTTTTGATCCTTTCGGTGGTCCTTGTGCTCAAGACCCGACAGACTTTTGATAAAGATTGTCGGCCAATTTCAAAAGATAAGGATAAGAATCTCAAAAGCAACCAATCAAAAGAAATAAGGTGTCGGCAGAAAAAGCAAATGAAATTCAAATAAAAGTGTCGGCAACCAAATGAAGATGAAATTCAAAGGCAGAATCCTCTATAAATAGAATTCAAAACCAGAAGAAGAGGCATAGAGTGTTTTAGCTGTTCTAAGAAACTCTCTGAAAACCTCTTACTTCTATTTAGCTTTTAACTCCAATGATTAAACCAAATTGGGAATTCTCTGCTGCAACTTTCTTTGAATGTGGTCATCGTGGTCATCGTCAGAATCTACTTTCGATCCTTTCGGTGGTCCTTGTGCTCAAGACCCGACAGACTTTTGATAAAGATTGTCGGCCAATTTCAAAAGATAAGGATAAGAATCTCAAAAGCAACCAATCAAAAGAAGATAAGGTGTCGGCAGAAAAAGCAAATGAAATTCAAATAAAAGTGTCGGCAACCAAATGAAGATGAAATTCAAAGGCAGAATCCTCTATAAATAGAATTCAAAACCAGAAGAAGAGGCATCGAGTGTTTTAGCTGTTCTAAGAAACTAATACTTCATTATTGAGAAAATAGCAATAAAAAGAATACAAAGAATTCAAATTACATGTATGTTTAATTATATTCTTTGTTGATAAAAAATTTTAACGATTGTGGCTTATACGTAATAAAATCATGAATATACAATAATTTTAGTAAAACATGAAATTATCAATATTTGATATGCTAGAGTTCAATCTATAAATCAAAAAATGTTTGGTTGATGATTCCAAATTTCATCCTAAGGAACATGTTAACCACATTGGAATGCTTTTGTCTATTTCCATTTAATAAAATTTTTAAAAGTAACTAGCTAAAGAAATAAATAACATAAAAATACTATATTATAACATTGATGATCAAAATTTCACAAAAACTTTTTAGTAGCTAAAGAATAATATTTTAAGGATATTATAATCACGTGCAAAGCACGTGAACTAGTTCTAGTATTTCTGAGGAGATAGATATGCCCTTTTAGAGCTACGAAACCCTTGTTCTAGGAGTTTTCCCTACACCTCATCATCATGAAATGTAAACTCCAATTCGTTGCATTTGTTCAATATCCTTTTGTAGCACTTGAAACTCTTTTAAGGTTTAAATTCTATCTTACACTCACTACTTTATTTAGAATAAATCATTTATCTAGAACATGTAGTTTTAGAGAAAAATATTTTTACTCTTTGAAAGACAGTAGTAATCCTTGAGAAGATGAGAAAACTCTACCTTTTGAACTAGAAGAAATCAAACCAATGAATAAGAGAGAGTCGATTTGCTCTTCTTCCTTTTTGGCCAATTTTGCTTTTTCTTTTATTTCTCAAGAACTCTCTACAAAAGGTCTTAATTGGATCTTAATTCTAACTTATCCGAATATACCTACTTCATAAGTAGGGTAACCCAAACTTTCACAGAGATTTAGGTTCTTTAATATGTCATATCTCATATGGTAAGATTTGAACAAATATACATTGTGGAACAGATTTGGTGTATAAGAGGCCAATATATTTAGGACAAACCCCAAAATTGTTTTGGTAAATTTGCATGGTACATCTTATCACATAAGATATAATCCCTTATCTAGTTTACTCAAATTGAATTGAGGTACTAGGAGGAATTTTA
Organism: Coffea humblotiana; assembly: GCA_023065735.1. Lineage (NCBI taxonomy): Eukaryota > Viridiplantae > Streptophyta > Magnoliopsida > Gentianales > Rubiaceae > Coffea > Coffea humblotiana. Next base: position 18,127,240 of record CM041212.1, on the reverse strand, counting down.
CTTGAGAATCTTATTCTCTTTTAGATAATTTTGAAACCCTTAGACTAAGTATCCACCTTGATCAAATCTTGGTGGTCCAATACTTCACCTTGGATCAAGTATTGTTCACTTTGATCATATCTAGGTATTCTAAGACTTCACTTTTTTATTTCTCTACTTTACACTCAAATCCCTTATCTTCCCAAATATATTGGGCTTATAATTAAAAAGCACACATATCCATTTTTGAGTGGTTATTAGTAATAATAGTAAGGTATAAGAAATAATCATCTCTGACATGAATTATTACTTGTCCACATATATCATAGTATATAAATTTTAATAATTTTTTAAGCCTTTTCAAATAAAAGGCCGACTTAGTCTTTTATTAGTGAATAAGATCACATATATTAAATGATTCATAATCAATTGAGTCTAACCAAACATCGTCATATAATTAAAAAATGTGATACTTTTTCTTAAGACTAAGCTTGTAAATGCCAAAAATAAAATGGTTTTAAATCATCTAACACACTATATTGAGAAATGGGCTTTATTTTTTAAAATAATAACATTTATTTAGTTCAAAAATAGGTCCACTAGATTAAGAAAGATAATTTACTATTACATCTTAATGAAGTAAAAGAGAGAAGAGAGAGAGAAGAAGAGAAAGCTGTGGAAAAAAAAAACAAAAAAGAGAGAGAGGAAGAGGGTAAAGATTTGGTAACTTAGGTTTCTTAGTTTCTTGGTATAGGTGAAATTAAGAACTAATACAACTAATCAATATTCCATGTTTATTACTCCAATTTTTAGATTATATATATATATATATATTTATTTATTTAAATTAATTAATTTAAGTGGGAGACAAGACGAGAGTATTCTATCCCGACCTCTACCCCATTTAAAGTGTTAAGTTTATGAATAAAAGATTATGTCCATATTGGTTCGAGAAATGAAGAAAGAGCGGTTAATATATAACTAAGGGTCCGAAACCTAGTAGCTTAAGTTTTTGGGTCAGATTTGGGTTCCTGACTTGCATATTGGACTCTTTGGTGGGATCTCTAGAGAAGTTTCTCCCTAATAAGTGGTATCAGAGTTTCTAGTTGTGAGACTGGGCTACTCATGGGCAAGTAGATTTTTCTTGGGGTTGGACCGATGGAAATTTTCTTCTTGATGGTGGACCAAAGTGCCAAGGAATTTGATTGGTGTTGGATCAGAAGCACTATGCATTTGGCAGGGGGTTCAATAGATGTTAGATTAAGGAGCCAAGGGTTGGCGAGGGTCCAGAATTCAGTTTGGATGTTGAAGAAGAGTTGATTCATGATTGGAAGAAATGGTGACTTTATGTGTTAAGGTGAGTTTGCGTTGAGTATTAAAATTGGGCTCAGAAAAGAGTTTGTAAACTTGGATTTAATGTGAAGGGTTACTCATGAAGAAGGAAATTTGTTAGGTTTATAAGTAAAGTGTAACGATCCCACCTTCTCCTAGGGCATACCCTAAAAGTTAGCGGATCGCCTGCCTGGCTCTCGCCAGGGCTCACTCACTTATATTAACTTCAGAGATAACATTTTGATAAACCAAAACCAAACGCTCAAATCTTTTACAATACCAAGTTCAATACAAAAGTTTCAACCATAATATGAAACTAAAGGATTTACAATCACAAAAGTCTTCACATTAACTTCCTAAGATCCCTCGTTCGTTCTCCGACCACCAACTCCTGTAAGGAAAACAAAACTAAAGGGCTGAGCTAAACCTCAGTGAGGTTTGCCGAGCAAGTAACATTTATTAAACACTTAAATCGGTACAATTAAGCAAGTAGTGCACATTTCACTGTACAATCACTTTCATTAAGCAATTGAGGAAACACTTCACTGAACAATCACTTTTAAAAGGATACGGTGCTCGCATTGGAGCCACTTCAATGCACTACATACTCCACCGAACTCCTCCTTACAACCTCCAAAACAATAAACACTTCCCTCACTTAGATGGCCATATCAATATCAGTGATCTGCTACTCCGTAGTAATACTCGAGTATACCGAAACACTTACCCAAAGCTATCGTCCTACCCGACCAAGCCCTTTGCTGGCTCGAATAGTCCGTTGAACAGAGGGTTTTGGGGCCCAATTCAGTTGGTGTGGTAAAGTACACACACACGGCTTACAGTCATGCACTTACAATAATACTTGATCAATTATCAACCTTCAAGCTCAAACTAAGTCGAGTGCGATAAAGTGCACTCCCGACTTAGAAGGCGAGGGACAATTGAGATACACTTTACAAGGAATCATTAGCAGTATCCCATAATAAGCACTTTTATCACATAATTTCACTTAAATAAACATAAACAGTTAAACGCATAATTCGGAAACACTCACCAAAGATTCAAATGAACTATTCGCGAGTCTCGAGTTTGTTTCCTGACTTACAGCTACTTCCTGGGGCAATTTAATAATTTCAAAGTAAATATATAACTTGTAGGTAATCACTTACCATTCTTACTTTATTATTTAAACTATTAAAATCAAGTTTGACCTTAAAATACAAATATATTCTTTATTTACTATTTATCCTACATTTTTTTTCGAAACTTATTAACTATATCATTTAAACCAAGAAATATACATATTTCCCAAGAATATAATCTATACATATTTAAATTAGAATCAAACCATTTTCTACTCTATATTCTAAGGTTAACGTGAATGAACTTTTTATCCTTCCCGTTTTAAACAAACTGATTCTAAGCTGCCTATGCTTTAAGTTTGTAATAACTCATTAGTTTTCTAGTTTAAATTTCTTAAATATTCATAAGCGTAGTTTTACAACCAATTAGATAAAATTCAAGATGGCATAAAAGTTTCATTTTTCCTTTATCCTATCTTAGGACAAGGTTCCAGCTCAACGTTCCTAAGCCTATAATAAACTCCACCTTTTAATTGTTTAAACTGTAGTTACCCAATATACCATTTGTTCAAGATGATTAGCTCAAAATTTCAGCATGTTGATCGACCACCTCATATTCAAAATCTGCCATTTACGATCATAACCATTAGCTAGACTTTCAAGCAGTGTAGCAGTCCAATATTCGTGTTTAATTCAGCAAAAGAGGAGCAGAATTTTCTTAAGAAATTTCAGTCACATCCAAGTCCAGCAGTTCGGCCATTCCGAATGCAAAACTATCCTTCTCGATTTCTTCATTTCCTCACTTCCTACTTATCATACAATTGGTAACTTTCGGCCACAGTATATCTTAACAGCAACATAAAGTGTACAGCCAAGGGGACTGAAACCCATAGCTGAACCAGGCCTCCTTCTCGGCCAACTTGAAAAAAATTCTGGCAGGAACTAGTTATGCAACATAAAGCTCTTCAAAGTGTTTTTAGTTATATACCAATCTTCCATGCAAGCTGCAGCTAAAATACTATGCAACAAATCAAGTCTCAAGGTGGAATTTTTTGGAGCCAAAGTTCGTAAGGAAATCTGGTAAGTCTCCTTCCTTTCTCTCGGCCGAAGTTGAAAGAATTCCAGCGGCTAATTCTAAACATTTCCAGTTTGCTCTCCCCGCTTCTCATGAGTTTGTATCTGAATTTCATGTGTAACTTAAATCTAAACCTTTGACATACACTCCTAACTTTATTTCCCATGAATAACAGGCTGAAACTTTCAGCTTACTCCTCTCGGATGCCAGTTTTGTTTTTCTTTTCTCTTTTAGTCAGTCATCTAGCAACGTTATCCTCAGCTAAGACTCATTTCCTCACTAAAATTCAACATGCAACCTAGGAAGCTAGTTATACCAGATGAGATGAAGGTCATTGCAGTCGCTTACCTCTTTCTTTCCTCTGAAGTTTGAAAAATTGCAGGCTGCACGTTTGGTTTCCTGCTTCAGTTCCCAACTGCTCCAGACTCCTCTTTGTACTCACTCTTGGCTCACGGTTCTAAGGTCACAAGCTGGAAGAATGCAGCTAACACTGTCTAACTCTCTCCTCCTCACTCTCTCGGTTGCAACTGGAAGTAAGGAAGAATCAGAAATATTTCCTTTTTCTCCCCCTGGTTTGAGTACTGAGATGAGAGAAATGTGGCTTGGTCTCTCTCGGTCTTGCTCTTAACATTTGGTTGGTAAGGAAGGAAGAAAAAATGTGTTTCTCACTCGGCCACCGCCCAACTAATTGGCCACCGCTGTCTCCTTTCTCCCATGGGTTCTCACCTCACTTTGCAGCTAAATGGCAGCTGGCTTAACAGGTGTTGTTCACCGCCCAATCTAGAAACCAATTCCTACATGTTTCTCCCTTCCACCGCTTAGATAGCAGATAGTTACCTAGCTTCCATTCGGTTCCAATCCCTACGAGTATCTTCCTCTCTCGGTTCTTGTTTTATCAAAATTCTAGTAGCTTGTTCCTTAATTGCATGGTAGTTTAACCGAATCTCCAAGATTGGTTCGGTCCTTTAGTTTTAGTTCATTTGTTTGCTACGAGTCCATAATTTTATTGTCTATTGTCTCATACATTGATTCCAAATTTCATTTTTTCTAATTTGTATATACCTTGGAAAATTTTCCTACATTGATCTAGTAGAATTTCACATATTTGGCTTTAAGGAAAATTAATTAGTCATGTAACTTATTCAACTATATAATAAATTCTAATGACACAAATTGGCAATAAGTCTATCATATACTTGTTTGGTTCCTAAAATTTTTCTACACCATTCTATTACTTTGCTTATTGTTTTATTTATTTATTATATTATTTTTTTTCTAAATTTTCATTTTTATAGGAATTCAATTATGTATTTAATTTGACCATTCATTTGTTACATATAATATTTCTAATAACAGATTAAATGTAATGAAATAAATTTAAAGTGTACACATAAATTTCCGAGTTCTCACATAAAGGATTATATCCCATATTGATTCGAGATATGAAAAAAGAGCGATTAATATGTAAGTAAGGGATCAAAATCTAATAAGTTAAACTTTTGGATCAGAGTTGAGTTCTTAACTTATGTATTAGATTTTTTGATGGACTATCGAGATGTTTCCCTAAAATAAAGTGGCGGAAGAAAAGTGCACCCACCCCTGCTCCACCCCAGCTCCCGCCCCATTACTCTCACCCGGGCGGACACCCAATCCCATTATTTTTTTTTTGTCCAGAACCCATTCCCATTATTTGGCAGTGAGTATCTAGTACTAATACACCAAGTACATTCCCTGAAGCAGAATTGTTGAGGTCATTGGTTCTTGAGCATTAACTTTACAAGCCAAATGGCACACAAGATTCTGTGGGAAACTTTTGCATCAAGCTGCCCCAAGGAAACATTTCCACTTCTTGATTTCATATACGGCACTGTTAATCATCCTGTTCATCCAGATGTTCACTCCACTTCTTCTGTTTGCGGTCTCGAAATTCTGCAAATTACATTGTGGAGATTTTAAGTCTTCAAATATTGAAAAATCAAAGTATGAAATCCAAAAATGCAAATAATGTTTTATATAGTGTTAAGCTTGTCTGCATATTAATTTTTGATTCAGTCAAACTATTAGTATGTGATTTTGACCATAAACAACATATGTATCATCCGTTTATTTCTTTACATTGTGTCATTATTTTTAGAAATCATTGTGCTTTTGTAGCTTTTTATGATCTTTTTAAAAGTATTGCATATAATTTAGAAATTGTAAGGTTTAAAGAGGGGTATTAAAAAAAAAAAACCCTGCAATGCCGCTTGTTTCACAAAGACAGATCAAATACTGAACAAAATATTCTGTTTATCTGATCAATCCAGTCAATAATCAATTACGAATCTGTAAATGGCGGTGCGCATCTATGTGCAGGCGGGACTTTTGCGCTCTACTCCTTAATTTGTAGACATGCAAAGGTGAGCCTTATTCCAAACAGACAACCAGAGGCAAAGAAGTCTCAAACTACAAACTGGATGTACCCTCCAACCAGTTGAGAAGGGCTCAAAAGGTTAAAGAAACACTCGAGGGAAGCAAAGTAGCAAGTCATGGGTGATGGGATCCTCACTCCCTGCATTTCAGGTCTCACACTCTGCCCCCTGCACAACGTATACATTCAGACTTCAGACCTCCATTTTCATTATTTAATCTTTCAACAACAACAACTGAAAATTTTGCTTTGGTTTCAGTCACCCAATTTAACTAGTACTTCATCCTTGCTAGTTGCTACAAATAGCATCATTTTATAAATTAAAATCAAATTACTGGAAAATGTTATTTACTAAGTATATTGAAAGACAATGTTGTCTATCTCATATGAATAACTGAATAGAACCCAGTGATCAAGTGTGTTTGTTCCTCATAACGTGCTTAAAAGGGGCCTGAAGTATAAAGTAGTACATCAAATTCAATGGATACTGGTAACCTTAGATATAAATTAAGTAATGCTTGAAATCTGCTAATCTAATCTGTGTATGGTGCCAGTTTCTTCGTCTGCTATGAGCATTCCCACCAGGAGTTTTTCCAGTTGTAATTAAGTTCAACCTCACAGTTCTCTGAGCCTCGTCTAAACTTCATTAACTTCTTACACACTGATTACGGCCAGTTTTCGGAATTTCCATCTGCTAAATCACCACCTATAGTCATCCTCTCCAGTACAGCTCCGTGCTCCAAAAGATACTTCGCAAACTCGCACTCAAATTCAGACCCTTTGAAATTTCTGATTTGGACTTCCTTGAGCTTTTGAGTCAAACATAGAGGCTGAACATCAGGAGCAGAAAAATAAATGCCCTGGCCTGTGCTTCTGCTGCCTATGCCCTGCCAAAGTAAAGAAAAGTTTTGTTGCCTACTTGCCTCTAGGTAGGGGGTTGAAGGTCTTTTTTGGCTGAATTCCTCACTTCTTAGACTATGGAGGGAGAAGAATCAGAATTGAAACTCGTCAACTAAAAGAAGAAAATCACGGCCAACAAAACATATTGGAACTGGGCCATATCCTACTCCGTTGACATTTAACTTATTAGTTTATCTCAATTACCTGCAGGTTAACAATGAGCACTTCGACATTGGGGACATGCTGAATCCATGATACCATAAGCGGAGAACTGTCATTGTTTGGAGTGAGCTCCAACCGTGCTAGATTAATGAATTCTGGCAAAAAGCGAGCAAAGGAGCCGAGAACCTACTCAAGAAATGCTAAAATCAGTAAAGTAATCAAGAAGTGATGGAATTGGAGCTTCACTGCAAAGGTTGTACAACAAAAATGAGCAATCATACCTGCAACAGTTCAGCGGATAGCTTTAGAGACTGGATGTTGTGCGTCGCGCTAAAAACTTGAACAGTTTGGCACCCAAGTTATCAATTTGTCCAAGAGATAAATCAGCTCTTGCAAGAGATTCACATGTGCAGATATTAAAAAACCCCGGTGCATGCACAGATGCTGCAACAAGATTGATCTCTAAATAAAGAAGATGTGGTGCATCGATGTCAATTTTGTGCAATCTACAATATGTATCAACTATTGCCAATTTCCTTAGCGTTGGAATGGAAAGATGTAGACCTTCAATTCCCCCATGTTCAAGGTGATCTATTCCTCTAACCATGGATAGCCTGAACCAAATAGCAGATCCCCGAACCGTGCTGTACAACTAAATATTCTAAATGCAAGACTTTGAGATTATGCAAGCACACCAATTTGGGAACTTAGAATTAATCTCCCATGTAGTTTTAAGCCAATAAGAGTTTTGCACAAAAATATTTCCCTTGGCAAGATGATGCAATTGTCGTGGTATTCTACAATACAGATGTCAAGAACTTGAATGTCACGCCAAAGTACAGCAAGTATCCATGACTTTGTCAAGGAAGATTCAGGAAGCTTTTGGCATTTCAGTCGAAATTCTTCTATACAATGTGCTTTGCACAACATAAGCCGCCTACTAACAAAATCGACAAAACTTTGCCCTGATTTTTCTCTGTTAGCATTGTTATTTCTCGCTGCTGAAGATGTAACAGCAAGGAATCATCGAGGTCAATCTTGGGAACCAAGAGAAAAATATACTTCCAATGAATATATACTTCCAATGAACCAAGCAAGGAAAAATATACTTCCAACAGAATAGATGTTGGCGCTGAGTATTTTGTGGGAAGAAAGGAAAGTATATGACAGAGGATTGATTCAGGTAAAGAACTGAGTCTGTCTAGGTGACCATTTGAAGTTGTTCTTGAAACCTTGGGATTTTTGGCCTGGGAATTCATTGCTTGATTTTCATATCTCTTTCAGAAGTGAATAGTTTTCTTGTTCAGATAACCATCCGAAGTCTTGTAAATAGGATCAGAAGGTTTTACTAAGGTAGCTGAAAGATCCAAAATTGATACGGGTTTCGAAATCGCTTTTGGAAGAATGAGAAATACATTGTTCCTTATTCCTTAATAAATGTCAATTCGTGTATGTACAATTGGGAGAATGTGCTGTGGACTGTTTCCCTTCCTTGTCATTAATACAAGCCTTTTGAATCTCTTTGAAAATCTTAGAATCACAATGATGCAGAAGATAAATCTGAAAAATAAAAGAAAATTGAAGGGAAAACTTGATCTACATTGCACTTCAATTGAAAAACGTATTCAAGTGAATGAATTGACATTAAAACATTGGGGATTTACGTGTAATATTTAGTTGATAATTTGGCATATTTTGTTTGGATAGGAGAGTGGAAAGGTTAATATTTAGTACATTAGTTAAACCAACTATTACATAAATAAGTATTCAAAAAGATTTATAAAATGTCACTTCGTATGTTCGATACATGAAATTATGTAATTTTACGTTAAGTATTTTCTAAGAGCACTTGGAGATCTCCTTCTACAAGCTATTTCAATACTTGAAATAGTAATATAATGTGTGTAGAATTTTAATAATACATGTAATATGATGTATTAAAATATAAAAACTTGTCAAAATATTAGTAAGCCAAAAACAGATGCCACAAAGGTTTGAACTCACCATGCATGCTTGCACATTCCTAAATAATTTAATATAAAGTTCTACACCTTGTCACTAGATATTGTTGTAAAAAAAAAATAAAAATTGTAAAATTTGCTGAAAACAAAGTTTGGAGTTTGGTGTATATGGGATAAGGTGCAGAAATTGTGCTTGTTATATGGAGGGCGTTTGCCTTATGGGCAAGAATTAAACTGGTGTTGTCACAAGAGTTGGGTATTATGAGCAACAACAACTTCAATCATGGGTAAACCTACCGGCCAAATTGTTTAAATGGCCAAGATTTGGTCAAAAAACAGAATTCTAAATTGCACAGATCAAAAAAGTCATGAAATTATGACACTGTTTAAAATGAATATCAAGTTATAATATTACTCTTGGTAATTGTAGAAATTATTTTTAATAAATTAAAACTTATTGAAACACTTTTACATCATTAAGGAATTGCTCCTATCACAAAATCGAAACTTACAATAGCCTCAATGGCAAGTACTCTTTTACATATATATTATCAGACCAAACAAAATAGATAGCTCGAGGGATTCGAAAGGTCAAAGGTGATCGAACGCAAAGCAGAAATGGATTAGGTAGTGAAAGCTGGCTTGCGAAAACGGTATTATCAAAGAAGTTTTTTATGGGGCAATTGGAAATTGGTTCCAGTTTGAAATATTATGTGCAATTCACGGGTAAAGGCTCACAGATGATATCTTTTTTTTTTTTGGGGTTGGATAAATAAATGTTACTTTTATCGAGTATTTCTTTTAAACCGTGAAGTATATTTTGCCATGAGATGATAAGATCACCTAAATTTACAACACACATGTCAGCTTTGACCTAAAATTTTTAACTTCTCAAAGTTACATCACAAAATCGCATTCTAACTAAAGGTAATGAATCATCGATAAACATCACAAGCTTTATTATCACGTATACTCCTAGAGGAATTTTGTTGATTGCCAAATTAACATTTGTGTTGGAAGTTAATTTATGATGTTTTCCTAATGGGTGGAATCGATTTTTCCTTTAGTATGTCATCAAATAATTTATTTTTCTTCAGAAGCAACGAAAAACTTGGGTCCTGTATGACGACAAGCGACAACATTTAAGATTGATAAATTTTGTTTTAATGTTGTAAACTTTGAACTTAAATGCTGTAGATGATTTGTCTACTAATGTATATCAATATTCACGAAAATCATCTAAATGACTATGGCTGGCGATATTGGTTGAACAAAAATGAGGATTTAGAGCAAATTTCAGCTTGTGAGACAACTTTGCCCTTACCTAAGGATTTCCAATTAGGCTTCAAAATTTCAGAGTCTCAAATGAATTTCTCCTAAATTTTAACTAATCCTCCTATGTTCCGCCAATCATCTCGTCTATTCTCCCACCCCATGGGCCACGATGCTTATCATCTTCTATTTGCTGGCCGCCAAACAACTGAACCACTATGGTTTCCGGTGATCAATTGCTTCCTCCTCTCACACCTATTGACGAATCTGTCCATTTCCTCCAATGCTGCAGATACTTCCTTTTCTTTTCTCATTTTTTAGAATTGAAGTCAATGATCGTGAAGAAAGAACAAATAAATGGATTCCAGAAGACACTTTTTTTTCCCAAAGTATTTAATGATCACCCTTTTATTTGTTGAACTTTGCATTTTATTTGTTGAACTTTGCATATTATTTGGATTAATTGACGTGTATCACATATCTCGCCGCTAAACTTGTGAATGGTGGTTGAAATGGTAAAAAGAGATTTATAAGGAGAGCCCCGGTTAAGAGAGGGGGAGTTGGTGGAGGAAAAAGAACATATGCCGAGAGATGAGATTTGGTTGGAAAAGAGAGCCAAAGGGGAAGTTTGTCAATGTCAATTGGGGAGATTAAGCTTTCATTGAATTTTTTGAGATGAAGCTGGCTTTGGAAGTTAATTGTTGTGGCACTGATAGATTTTGGCTTTATTGTTGTGGCGATCATAATGATCAAGAACCGAAAATTCTTGGAGTTGAGAATAGGAATGAAAAACATTTCCATTATGGGGTTTATAGGATGTTAGTTGAAGTAATGATTGTTAATGGAAGGAAGGATAAAGTTATCTTATGAAGTGAAATTTTCTCTAGATCCTATTATTTGCTCTCATAGTATTGCGTGCCATTTATGTGTACTAAAAAAGGACGTAAGATAAAAGCATCTTCAATTAGATTTCTTTCTCCTGCGCTCATTGCTGCCTGGCTTGTGTTATATATGTATGTACTGTTTACAAAAAAAATTAAAGATGCAAAATTGGCTGAAAACAAAGAACAATTACGAGTAGGACAATAGGCAAAACTGACTTCTAGACATACATGCAATTTTTTTTTGGGGGTACATACATGCTTCAAATACTTGTACTTTTCTAGAATGTACAAGTAGTAATTCAATAGTACAATCATTTAAAGTACATGGGCTAAAAGATGTGGTCCACCTTATCATGAGAGCAGCTACATTGGGCTGAGGTTGAACGCCTGACACCTTCAACTTAAGAAATTGTAAATTAGGCTAGAACTTTTTCTTAATTATATTAAGTTCCCCTTACAAGTTACAATTGCTCCCTTAAGTTTGGTATTTCCTTTCTAACGCTATGCCCAACAAAATAAACCCTATAAAACTATCCATTGTAAAGCAAATATTAGATCCATTCAAAATTTAATTTAAACTACAATTTGCATAAGGAAAAATTTTAAAGGCTATGAAATTAAGTACATAACCTATAACTTTGATTCTATGTTTATAACTTTGATTCTATGTTTTGGTGGTTCTTTTGTACTCAAGAATTAGAAAAAATCGTAAAGTTTTTCCTCTTGAATATACACCTTCATCATTACAAGTTGGCACAGTGATACGGGCTTATGATTGTAAGCTCAACCAATCACCATGGGAAATTATGGATTTCATCATTCTGAACTAATGGCATACTTACGACCACTTAGAAATGAGGTTAATTCAGTATCTTTGTCAGTTTCTACTCTTGCATGTCATAATCCTCTTAAATACAAATATGCATTGATAAAAGACAATCTAATTTTCCTAAAATTTCTTTCTCCATTATCATTTTGGGTTATTGAATTTTTGACTTTTATAGTTAACTAGTAATAAATCACATGCTTTGCACGTGAATATATTTTTTCAAGATATAAAACATTTAATATACTAAATTTCAGTGTAAAATTTTGATTATTGGTATAATATAAACTAAGAAACTATATACTCAATAAAATTAAGCAATTGGTAGTTGTACAAAACATTTATTGTTTACAAAGCAATTAAAAATTTATTGTGCAATCTATAATTAAAAGTTTATTGTACACAAAGCAATTATAATATTTTATAATTATCGATAACTTGTTTTGGGAGTTTTCTTAATCAATATGACAAAATATAGTGAATTTAATCATCAATTTAACATTTTATTTTTTCATTAACTGTTTATAACCTTTTGTCTCCTTATTAATAGTGATTTTCTTATAACCAATATGTATATAAAATATGGTTAACTTTAATTATCATGCATAACAATATAATAGTTGGAAATAATTTCAACACATACAATAATTGATGATGAGGGAAATAATTGGTGAATACAGTTGTAAATAGGCAGTTTTTAATTTTAATTACCAACATTTTTGAGATGTAATTTATTGAACTTTTCATTTTTCTTATTAGTTTCATGATTGGAATGCAATAACTCTAATTAAAAGACATGAGGGTAATTTAGTCATAATAAAAAACTAAGATCAAAATATGCTTACATTCTTACACTCTCTATTACCAAGACTCATCATACTTTTTATATAATAATGATAATGATTAGATCTAGTTAATTTTCTTTTTTCTTCTTTAATTGGCATACTTTACATTACTACTTTTTATGCATTTTGTAGTGTAGCCTAAAATCCTTCGTTTTTTCTTTTCATTTTTGCGAGTTTACACAAGTTGATGAGAAGAACAATTATAGCACAAATCGAGCCACTATTGAACACAAAAGAGAAGGCAAAAGGTAAAATTGAAACTTGTCCCTGTCAAGCTTGGTTGATGAACTATTTTGGAAGTTCATTTATTTTTGAAGAAATAACTAGGGCTTATATTGGAAATGCTTATTTATAATCTTCCCAAAACTGTGAAAACTGAGCATTAGTTATCATTAATTCAAGAATGAAAATTGTTGGATTCATTTTTGTGCACCAATTGAATCTTGTGCAGTTTTGCACCAAATAAACCTTTGTTGAATGCCGGGAAGGAGAAATTGGATGGTACAATTTCTATCACAGGTGCAACTAATGGCTGCAAAAAATGTTCAACAAAGATAGAGAAGAAATTCTGCAACATAATTCTGATAGCAAGAGAAGAAAGGTCAAGAGAAATAACAACGATGGATATGCTTTGCATGAAAGTTGTAATATCTTGGTCAATCCTCCTTTGGAAAAATCTAATAACCCTCTGAAGACTCATAACCATACTGGTAAAGGAAGTCTACATCATGCTTGTCAAATCTTTATGGATGTTACTATACTATTTTGTATTTGGACCTACTTTATGGATATTACTACTACTATTTTGTATTTGGACCTACACAGGGAAAGAAAAAGAGGTTCTCCTAAAAAGTAAGAACCCCATTATGTTTTGAAGACAAGTGAAACATCAAAGGATGCGGATGAAGTTGCTAGGGTTATTGCAACAACCTCCACTTTGTCTTCTCAAAATTCTATATGGAAGGATTTGAGCATGTCAAGAATGAAAATGCAATGGGAGATAATAGTGAAATACAAAAGAAGATAGCTAAAATGCTTATTAAGTCAATAATAATTCTTCTCAACTCTTCCCAATTCTTGCCTTTTCTTTCTTTCTTCCTCTTTCCTTCTCCTCCTCACTCTTATTTCTCTATTCTTTTACTATAATAATGTTAAAATGTGACAATTTGGTAATCAGAGCCTATAGATTCTTGGATCTACAAGTTCTTATTAAACACCCAATGGCGGAGGGAACAAGATTTAAGCAGCTGGAAGAACAAGTTAAGAAATAAGAAGGGAAATTTCAAGTTCCTATTGAGATCATTTGACCCAATTTTGGGTGGAAGAACTAAAATATTTGGATCGCAAATGCTTTATGAAAGATAGAATTTTCAAGAAGGGGGTGTGGTACTTCTACATATTACTGCTAATGAGCAAGAAGAAGTGATATTTTTAAGATTATTTGAGGATTCAAATAATCTTTAAAAAATAAATAAATAACACACGCCTTGCACGGGAGTTGTAACGAGTGGTAATGATGAATTTCTACTTTGATGAATAAATTTACTAGCACGGTCCTATATAATTTGACATACTTGACATTTTTAACTTTACTACTTATGCTTGACCGTACTTCAGACATGGACATGGAATCAAAGGTAACATGCAAATTAGCCAGCGAAAAACCCAGACTTGCTACAGTTTGACCTGTTGGGGTGAATTTCTAAGAATATTGTTAAATTAAAAAAATATCTCAATTTTGGTGTTTTGCAGAATTTTATCCACTTTGAACCACTGCATTTTTGAAATGCTGCAACCACGAAATAATATTTTCCTTACCATTATTTTTTGTCATACCAGAGGGGCTGAAATTTTTTTTTGGTAGCTGCATAGTTGCTGCATGTGAAATGGATGTAGTGATTGTGAAATTGAGCTTTCGCTATATCCACTTTTGAGTGGATGTGGCGAGAAACATGTCTAACGACACAAACGAGGCATCATTGCCTCGTACAAATGAAGGAAATTGTAAGCCATTCATCAGATTTTGATCAACAACAACAGTCAATTGATACAAACAAGGACAGAATTTCTATAAATACGATACCAAATGCATCATTTCAGTCCACACCAACCTCATTTCTCTCCTTCCTCTCTCTCTCTCTCTCTCTCATCCCCATATCCCGATTCTCTCACTATATCCTCGTTCCCATCTCTACATATCGAGTCACATTGGTGAAGTCTGTTGGAGCCACATTGGTCGATACTATTGGTGAAGTCTGGTTTCTATTCATGGTCGTTCCACAGCCACATTGGTGAAGTCTATTGAAGCCACATTGCTCGATATTGTTGGTGATGTCTGGTTTCTGTCTGTGGTCGTTCTAGCGCCGGTGGTGGAGGTTTGACTCAGCTCTTCAATCTTGTGCCATCAGTGATGAAGGTTCGGCTCTGCTTTTCAATCCTATGAGTTTATTTGATTGATTTATGTATTAATTAAAAAATTGTACTATTATTATTCGTTGTAAATTTAATTAATAGTTATTTATAAGCAAATTGGTAACATAGGTAATGTTACAGCATAATTATGGATAATAATTTTTTGGATTTGTTGGTAATAATGAATTAATGGATCTAATTTGTGTATTTAGTTAACAGTTGTAGTTTTTTTTAAGCCAAAAATCTCCTTTTTAGTAGCACAAAATATCACGATTACATGGAAAGGGCCAACTACCATTTTCAAAAGTGAAAATTACATATACCCAGCCTATCTAGATGCACCAATCCTCTAACTAGCCTGGGGAGGGACTGTTGAGAGCGAAACAAAGAGAAGAAACCCGAAGAAACTGGCAAACTGCAAAACCTGCTAAAGAGTCCGCCACCTTGTTAGCCTCATGGAAACAATGCGTAAATGAACCCACCAAAAAATCTTCTATATCACCAGCCGAATGGAAATGGGACCTAGAGATTTAGACATCAAAATACCCAATAGCACCTTAGAATCCATCTCCATAACAATATTGGACAAACCCTTCGGAGCACAAATCGTAAGACCAGTGCAAAGACGTAATGTAGCCATAGTATTCCGCAAAAGCAAACAGCACCTTGCTGTCCCAATCTCTGAGGAATCCCCCACCTCCATCATACCCTGGGTTCCTATCTGAGGAGCCATCCATATTGAGCTTAAGCTATCCACCTATTCGCTTCGACCAAATTACTGAAAATGAGCGGATCCTAAGCTTGCATCTTTGTAATTCAAACACCCAGTCCCGCCAATTGAGTCTAGGGGAAACGGAAGTACCAAACTGAGCCCTAAACATAAACTTCAACTCAATGGAGATCTGGAACACCATCTGGTGAAAATCAAGTACCACCCCATCGAAACAAGCCTTATTCCGAAAACGCCAAGTGAACCAGAAAAAAAAATAGAGGGGCCAACTCTAAACAGCCACCGAAGCTTTGGATTTGGCGAATGTAGCATTTGCCAGGATACCATTCTCTTCCTAATCCAAGTGTTAACCCGAAAAATACCTAGCGGCTCCTCAAAGTGTCGCCATACCCGATTAGACAAATCACTCAAAACAAAGAGATGATGACTCGACTCATATTTAGTAGACAGATAGCAATAACATTTAAACGGACCACATACCCAAAACCTAAATAGCATCTCCCCCATTGATAACTTATTGCGCAACAGCCGCCACATAAAGAAGGATATTTTAAAAGGCAACCCCTGACTGCCAGATCCTAGAGAAAATTCATGAAGAGGGAGCAGTATGGGCAATGGACATCAATGAACGCACCTCAAAATATCCAGAATGACCATAATGCCGAATCTGAGCTCCTCCCAGTGGCTAGAAAGTTGCGCCCAGCAAGAGCACAGATCTTTGGAGGAACAATTTGGCATAATAGGGGCAAATTCCAGTGATCACCTAGCCAAAATTCACCAACCAACACTGAAGAGGCTAGCGTTGGGAACTTCCACAGCAATCCCACACCAGTCCAATTGTCCCACCAAAAGGAGCAGCTACCATCCGAAAGATCCCACAATAGAAAATATTCCACAACCCCTCTTACTGATAGCAAACGTTTCCAAGATGCCGAAGACGAGGCCTTAAAGCTCACTTGGTTTGGATGCACGAGCATGCATAAATTGAGCCCACAACGAGCTCTTCTGTCTAAATTTCCACCATAGCTTGCAAGCAAACGCCATAGATATAGATCGTAAAGAAAGGAACCCCACACCGCCAGCCTCCTTCAGAAGGCATCCTCTACCAGGCCACCCAATGAAAACGATGGCCAAACTGAGACTCCCCCCAAAGAAAACTGGAGAACATTTTTTCAAGATGTGACATAACACCTAAAGATGGCTCTAGTACCGATAGTAAATACACTGGCAAAGACGCTAGGACCGAATTAATTAGCACAATACATGCCCCAAATGATAACCACCTAGCACCCCATTGCTGGATGTGGCCACCAACCAAATCAATAATGTCCGAGAAATAGGACTTCAACTTCTAACCAACAAACAAAGGACAACCCCGGTATTTAATCGGAAACTCTTATGCACAAAACCTGTCAACTTGCGAACTCTAGAGACCAACTGGGGAGATGATTTCCCACGTGAAGAAAACAACTCTTTGAAATATTCACTAGACCAGAGCATCGTTGGTAATCCTGCAATACCTCCATTACCATCCCAAGTGAACTTTTATTTCCCCTAGAAAATATAATCACATCATCAGTATACGCCAAATGGGAAACCAATGGACAATTCCGGTCAACAAAATAAGGGGAGAAAGATCGATGTAGAAACAAAGCATTCAACTCCCTTGAAAGCACGTCAACGGATATGATGAACAAGGCAGGGGAAAGCGGTCACCTTGCCTTAAACCACGGGAAGATGGAAAGAATCCGCACGGTCTGCCATTAACCAACACCGAAAACTTGCACAAAGATATAACTCTCCAGATCAAGTCAATCCACGTTTCAGAAAAACCAAAAGCCCGTAAGACGCATAACCGAAATAACTAGGATACCCTATTATTAGCCTTTGCTATGTCAAGCTTAAGGGCAACATTATACCCTCAACCCATTTTGAAATTGATGAATCAGCTCTTGAGCTATGAATAGATTATCCAAGATTATAGGACCCTTAACAAAGGCACTTTGTTGCCGGGAGATGATTTCACACAAACATAGGAATAGCCGAGAAGCCAGTAATTTAGAAAAAAATTTATTAACGAAGTTGCACAAACTAATTGGCCTAAACTCAGAGAAGGAGGACAGATTAACCACTTTAGGAATTAGTGCAATGCTAGTAGCAGAAATAAACTGTCAGCAAAATAGCACCAGCGAAGAAATCTTGCACAGCTAAGATGACATCAGCACTAATTACCTCCCAAGTAGCCTTGAAGAAAACACCAGTAAATCCATCCGGACCGGGCGCCCCTTCCCCATCCATCGAAAATTCCACCTCCTTAATCTTTTCCGCCGAGAGAACCTCAACAAGCATAGCATTTTCTTCTTTCGAGATTAATTTAGGAATCAAGAAGAATATGTTATTCTCCACATCATCTGAAATATCCTCTTACGTCAACACATTTGAGAAAAAACGTACTGCCTCCGCCTGTATGTTCTGTTCGTCCTCAACCCAAACACCTCCATCACCCTTATTCGATGAATGAACATCCTGAGACGTTTCAACTTCATGGATGCATGGAAAAACTTTGAATTCACATCAGCCTCCTTAAGCCATTTTATCCTTGATTTTTGACGCCAATATGCTGCCTCACGATGCAAAACTAGACGCAGAGCTTCATTTTGCGAATTTAATTCTGTTAAATTCTCATCGGACGGATTCACCTCTACAATCGTCTCTTGGTCCAAATTGCTTCCTCTGCCACCTGAACGGTATCAAAAATGTTGCCAAAAACCTTCCTATTCCACACTCGTAAACTTTGCTTCAACCGCTGTAACTTCATGAGAATGGGCCTGCCAGCAACAACTCCTACACATGAATCCCTTACTACTTGCAAAAAAGTGGGGTGACTAATCCAACAATTTAGAAAAGAAAAACTTCGTGGCCCTTCCTCCATATGAAATCGACAAGTTATCAACAATGGAGAGTGATCGGAGCCAAGCCTACTTAGTTGCAAGACTGAAGAAGAGACCTTCAACTCCAACCAATGTTGATTAAATAGCAAATGATCAAGACGTTTCCAGACCCTTGCCTTACCAAAATGATGGTTACACCAAGTGAACTGGGAACCAGAGAACCTCGCATCAACCAGATTCCCATTTTGTATAAAATTTCAAAAATCAGTAACCTCACTAAGAGAAAACAGACAACCCTCAATTTTTTTCCAACGAAAATGTTATTTTTCAAGCCAACATTGTTGAATTTTGGCACAATTGCAAATCCCACATCGGTGAGATTAGTGGTAGGAGCATTGCTTGAGAGTTATAAATTAACTTTCAAGCCTTCCCAATTGGTTGTACCAAACCAACACCAAAAAATTATACCAAAAAGGATTTTGTAATTCTTTTTTCTCTTCTAAATAATAAAGCGGGTCGCTTGAGCGGTGCTCGGAAATTAGGCAAAATTGGTCGAACTCCGTTATCAATTTTTCGGGTGCGTTCTTTCCTTATCTCTTTTATTTATTCCGCATTTATTTAGTAATTTCTTTTCAATTCTAGTATAGTATTCAATATATTTGTCGAATTTATTTGTAGTATTTTATACGGTTCATTTGGGTGTATTTTCTTATTCGTGTGTACGTATTATCTATATATACACGGGTCTAGCTGTGATAATATACCATGCACGTAAATTCTGTCTAGGAGACTGGATTTTAAGTGGGACCACTTGTGACCCCTCCAGCCTTTCCTGGAAATTTATTTGAAATGGTAATTCTGTCTAAGGAGATTGTTTAACGATCTTTCTTGAGAATTACTGAATCGGTTTAAATCACTAGTTGAATTTTTTAGTGAAAAATTATCCGATTTCCCCAAACAAGTGGTATCAGAGTCGAAGGTTCGTCCTTTGGCCTGTTTGTAATTTTTTATATTGAATACTATTATTTGAATCTGTAATAGCATCAGACGATTCGACGTCTAGAATTATATCTGGGGCATCGGCTTCCTCGTCTACATGGTCGAGGATGCCAATGTCAAGTTCGAAACTGGCGGTGGAGATATTTGACGGTATTGGCCATTTTGGCATGTGGTAAGGCGAGGTCATAGACTCCCTTTTCCAATAGGGTCTTGACATTGCCATTAAAGAAAAGAAACCAGATGACATAGAAGAGAAGGAGTGGAGTACCATAAATCGGTTGGCATGCGAAAACTATTCGATCGTGTTTGTCCAGAGAGCAAAAGTATGTTTTCAAGAACGAGACTTCTGCATGAAAATTGTGGAGGGCATTGGAGGAGAAATTTATGAAGAAGAGTAGTCAGAATAAACTCCTTATGAAGAAGAGATTGTTCCGATTCGATTACCAACCAGGTACTACTATGAATGAACACATTACTTTGTTTAATCAGTTAGTAGCAGACCTGTTAAATTTAGATGTAAAATTTGAAAATGAAGATTTGGCTTTGATGTTGTTGTCATCCCTTCCTGATGAATTTGAACATTTGGAAACTACGTTACTTCATGGGAAGGAGAATGTGTCTTTAGATGCTGTATGCTCTGCTTTATATAGTCATGAATTGAGAAAGCAGGATAAAATGAAAAAGAAAGTAGCTACACCAGATGAAACGTTAGTGGCAAGAGGTCGTCAACAAAGCCAATCAAATGGGAGAAGAGAAAGGTCCAAATCGAAAAGCAGAGTTGCCAAAGATGAATGTGCTTTCTGGCATGAGAAAGGGTACTGGAAAAAAGACTGTCCAAAGTTAAAGAAGAAAGGGAAAGCTCCGCAAGACGTAAATGTTGCCAAAATGCAAAAGTGATGCGGAATCAGATTTCTTTTTGGTTGTATCACCTGTAACATCCCATCCAGATGAGTGGATTTTGGATTCACCTTGTATCTACCATATGTCTCCCATGCGGGAATGGTTCTTTTGAATTTGAAGAACTTGATGGTGGAGTTGTGTACATGGAAAATGACAATCCATGTAAAACAGTTGGGATAGGTTCAATCAAATTGCGTAATCATGATGGATCCACTAGAATTTTGAAGGATGTTCTGTACGTGCCGAATTTGAAGAAGAATCTCATCTCCTTGGGACTCTTGGAGTCAGAAGGCTTGGAAGTGAAGATGCGAGATGGAATTCTTAAAGTAATTTCGGGAGCACTTGTGATGTTGAAAGGTGTGAAGAAGAATAATCTGTATTACTAATAAGGTATTACAGTTGTTGGGATAGCAGCAGCAACAACATCTTCCAGTAGCAAGAAGGATGATGAGGCAACAAAATTGTGGCACATGCGATTGGGACATGCTGGTGAAAAATCCTTGCAAAATCTTGCTAAGCAAAGATTGTTGAAAGGTACGAAAGCTTTCAAATTAGAATTTTGTGAGTATTGTGTTCTGGGAAAATAAAAAAGAGTGAAATTTGTTATAAGCATCCATAATACCAAGGGTGTTTGGATTATGTGCACTCAGATCTGTAGGGACCTGCCAAGGCTCCATCCCTTGATGGCAGGTACTATTTTGTCACTTTTATTGATGATTTTTTCATAAGAGTTTGGGTATTTACTATGAAGAGCAAGGATGAGGTGTTAGGGATTTTCCTTAATGGAAAGCTCAGGTTGAAAATCAGACGAAAATAAAGATCAAGATTCTCCGAACAGACAACGGTGGAAAATATAAGAGTGATCCCTTCTAGAAAATATGCCAAGAATGTGGCATAGTTCGGCACTTCACAGTTAGAAGAACACCGCAGCAGAATTGGGTGTCAGAGCGTATGAACAAGATATTAGTGGAGAAAGTACGTTGCATGTTGGTATAATGCTGGGTTAGGCAGAAGTTTTTGAACTGAGGCTATGAATACGCTCAACATCTCGTCAATCGCTTGCCATCATCTGCAATCGGTGGCAGACTCCATTAGAGGTATGGTCTGAAAAACCTGCAACAGATTATGATTCTTTGCGTATTTTTGGTTCTACTGCATATTATCATGTAAATGAATCAAAGTTGGATCCACAAACAAAGAAGTTTCTCTTTATGGGGTTTTAATGTTGGAGTTAAGGGATATCGGTTGTGGTGTTTAGAAGTAAAGAAGACCATTATCAGCAGGGATGTTATCTTTGATGAATCTGCCATGTTGAATAAGGTAGCACAAGATAGGACCAGTGGTACTCCGCAACAGGTAGAGTGTATGCCGAAACAGGTGGAGTTTGAGCAAATAACTGTGAGCCCAGCAAATAGCACCATCAGTGACTCTCCCATGACAGAAGAGGAGTCAGATGAGGAAGAGATTTCTACCCAAGAACCTCAACAGTAGCAAGAGTCAATTGCCATCAATAGACCAAAACAAGAAATTCAAAAACCTACTCGTTTTGCTAATATGGTGGCCTATGCAACTTCCAGTTATTATTGATGCTCCATCTACATTTCTGAAGCAGTTCAAAGTACAGAAATGGTAAATGGAAAGATGCTATGGAAGAAGAGATGCAATCTCTTCAGAAAAATAAGATGTGAAAGTTGACACAACTACCGGAAGGATAAGAAGGCAATTGGATGCAAATGGATATTTGCAAAGAAAGAAGGATTTTTCTGACAAGAATGATGTTCGCTACAAGGCAAGATTGGTGGTTAAAAACTAACGCTCAGAAGGAGGGAGTTGACTATAATGAGGTATTTCTCCAGTTGTTAAATATTTCTCCATTAGAATTTTGTTGGCCTTGGTAGCACAGTTGAATTTGGAGTTAGCTCAACTTGATGTGAAGACCGCGTTTCTTCACGGTGACTTGAAGGAGGAAATCTATATGTCTCAACCAGATGGATTCAAAGTTGCTGGTAAAGAAGATTGGGTTTGTAAGCTGAGCAAATCGTTGTACGGATTGAACCAATCACCGAGGCAATGGTACAAACGATTTGATCAGTTCATGATGGGCCAAAAGTACACAAGAAGCAAATACGATCACTGTGTGTATTTGCGCAAGCTACGAGATGATTCCTACATCTATTTACTCTTGTACGTTGATGATATGCTGATAGCGTCAAAAAGTCAAGTTGAAATTGATAAATTGAAGGCTCAGTTGAGTAAAGAGTTCGAGATGAAGGATTTGGTAGAAGCCAAGAAGATTCTCGGCATGGAGATAAGCAGGGATAGAACGAGAGGCAAACTTTGTCTGACACAGAAGCAGTATTTGAACAAGGTACTACAACGTTTTGGTATGAGTGAAAATTCAAAACCTGTAAGTACTCCACTTGCTCCTCATTTGAAACTTAGTAGCCTATTATCTCCAAAGACGGATGAAGAGCGAGCATACATGGTGAAAATCCCGTATGCTAATGCAGTTGGTTAGCTTGATGTATGTAATGGTGTGTACTAGACCCGACATTTTACAGGCAATTAGTGTGGTAAGCAGGTTTAATGCATGATCCGGGTAAGGGTCATTGGTAAGCTGTGAAATGGATTCTACGGTATATCCAAGATACTGTAGATGTTGGATTAGTATTCGAGTAGGATAAATCACTTGGTCAATGCGTAGTTGGATATTGTGATTCTGATTATGCAGGTGATTTGGATAAGCGACGTTCTACAACTGGCTACTTGTTCACGTTTGCCAAGGCGCCAATTAGTTGAAAGTCTACTTTGCAGTCAATGGTATCTTTGTCTACAACAGAGGCAGAGTATATGGCGATTACTGAAACTGTGAAAGAGGCAATTTTGGCTTCAAGGGTTGCTTGAAGACTTGGGAGTTGGTCAAAAACACATTAACGTATTTTGTGACAGTCACAGTGCTATTTACTTAGTAAAGAACCAAGTCTTGCACGCAAGAACAAAGCACATTGATATTCGCTATCTTTGTGCCGGAAAGTCTCGAAGAAGAGGAGATTTTTCTCCAAAGATTCGGACTACGGAGAATCCTGCAGATATGCTGACCAAGGTGGTTACAACGTCCAAGTTTGAACATTGTTTTAGACTTGGTCAACATCCAACACGTTTGAGTTGGCGCCTGATGGCGCAAATTTGAAAGCACCGCAAAGACCATTTGTTATTTTTGTGAGAAGATTTGTATTTTTTGTAGGATTAAGAAATTATGCCAAGGTGGAGATTTGTTATTTTCAAGCCAATATTGTTGACTTTTTCAAAGCCAACATTGTTGAATTTTGGCACAATTGCAAATCCATATCGATGAGATTAGTGGTAGGAGCAGGGCTTGAGAGTTATAAATTAACTCTCAAGCCCTTCCAATTGGT
Organism: Coffea humblotiana; assembly: GCA_023065735.1. Classification (NCBI taxonomy): domain Eukaryota; kingdom Viridiplantae; phylum Streptophyta; class Magnoliopsida; order Gentianales; family Rubiaceae; genus Coffea; species Coffea humblotiana. Next base: position 18,103,164 of record CM041212.1, on the reverse strand, counting down.
GTACCAAACCAACACCAAAGAATTACACAAAAAGAATTTTGTAATTCTTTGTTCTCTCTTAAATAATAAAAGCGAGTCGCTTGAGCGGTGCTGGGAGATTAGACAAAATTGGCCGAACTCCGTTATCAATTTTTCGGGTGCGTTCTTTCCTTATCTCTTTTATTTATTCCACATTTATTTAGTAGTTTCTTTTCAATTTTAGTATAGTATTCAATATATTTGTTGGGTTTATTTGTAGTGTTTTATACGGTTCATTTGGGTGTATTTTCTTATTCGTGTGTACGTATTATTTATGTATACACGGGTCTAGTTGTGATAATACACCGTACACGTAAATTCTGTCTAGAAAACTAGGTTTTAAGTGGGACCGCTTGTGACCCTTCTAGCCTTTCCTGAGAATTTATTTGGAATAGTAATTCTGTCTAAGGAGATTATTTTAACGATCTTTTCTTGAAAATTACTGAATCAGTTTAAATCACTAGTTGAATTTTTGAGTGAAAAATTATCCGATTTCCCCAACAGAAGAGAGGATTACATTAAAATTCCCGCACACTAGCATTGGCAAGTTGAAATCTAATCCCAATAAATCATCCCAAAGATGAGCCCAAGCTTCAACGTCACAAGCTGCATGGACAAACACTGAAACAAAAGGACAACCCAGTTGCGGGATGCAACTCGAAGGACCAAAACGTGAGTTGACTGTGCTACTAATTGAAAATCAAACCCCCTATCAAAAACCACCCAAAGACGACCCTTCCAAATTAGCAGTAGCAGCGTGGAACCCAAGCTTACATCCAAACTCTTCCAGATAAGAAACATCAACTAATGCCTCACAGAGAGTTAAGCATGAAATGCCATATTGCTTACGTAGTTTTCACAATCTCAACAAAGAAACAACTTTATGCACACCTGTAATGTTCCAAAAAAGAACTTTAATCATTGATATATTTGATGGGAAGAACCCTGAGGAGACACCCACTATCTTCTTACGAGATTTTTTGGTTTTGACAGTTTGCCAAACCTCCTGATTTTTTAGCCCATCCAATCACTGTCGTAGTTCCTCCAACGACTCTTGAGCTGGTTTGCGCTGCGTAAGATTCATATCCCCTACCACCTTCTTTTCCAACTGCCCAACATCCAAACTGTCGTCCTCCGACAAAGGTTCTTCTAACACACGATCTGCAGAGGCATCAATAATTCGATCCTTAGCTTCAATAATAGCTTCATCCAGAAGACCCTCCAACCCAGGGGAACTAGCCAAGTACATTAAGCTGTGACAACGCATTAGATGATTGCCTAGCCAGACTCGCAAAAGATTCTAAAGCGACCTTCTGTTCCTCACCCATCAACACCCTTTATGAAGCTACAATTGCGTCTGTTAGAATCGAGCTCAAATTTGTAACCACGGAGGAAACCCCATCAGCGCAGTCAATGGATTAGAAGCTCCAGCACCTGAGATTACCCCGGCCTTCAATAAAAGAGTCGGCGTCTCATCAGATGCACCACCAGTTTCACCAGCAGCATCAGTACTACTCGCTTCAGCCACGACAGGAGAAGTACCCCCGCCGCCACTGACTACAACCGCAGGGCAGGAACACCCGAATCCTTTACTCTTGTTCCCAAGCTAACATCCAAACTGACATCACTTGTGATAGCAGAAGGAGATACACTTACGATCAATAAGTATTTCTTTTAGTTATAAATAATAATGATTATGGTAATCACATTAGTTGTCCCGCCCGAGTTAACATCTATAGTTAAGTATGGTTATGTGTAATGAATATTTACTTTTTGAGTTTATAGTTAATTAGTTTATGGACCAATTTTTTTATGTGTATGAATAATTAAATTTTGTTTAATTAGTTAATCTGTGCACTTAGTTAACATTTTTTGCTAGTAATAATTAGTATTATGTTAATTTATCAAGCAGTTGTGAAAGCAGGAAAAAAACAAAGTTTATTAATAGCTGATGTATTAAAATTTTTCAATTGTTGTTAATAATTAATTTTATTCATTTTAAATTATCTATGATTATTCTTTGTTAATTGAACTGAATAGTATATTATTTGCAAACTGAATGATTGCCTTAATAGAAAGTGTGAAAGTGAATGTTTGGAATAATTATATTTAGGTAATCAATATATAGTAAATTCATAACATCTAACTAGCAAATATTCATTAGATTATCATATTAGTGATTCAATTTTATTAGGCTGAAAAAATAGTGGAGATTGATAGGGCATAATTTGTTATTAATTTTATGGTTAATTCCCCTCTTTATCCTTGCCAAATATTGTTTTAATTGTTGAAATATACTTATATTTGGTATTTGGACCTAATTATAGGAATGGAGCAGAAAAGTACTAAAAAGGGTGACTTTCTTGAGAAAATTACTGTTGCACATGGGAAGCCTTGAGAATCTTTACAAATCCGGCTCCAAGATGTGCTAAACCAATGCCTTTCCTTTCGTGACTAGTAGTTTACTAGCATTAGAAAACAAGAAACAAGGAACATTTGGTAGTTGCTTTATTTTTGTTTTCTTTCCCTTATTCGACAGGGACACCGACTAGAAGAAAGACTAGTCATTGTTTAGATTAGGGACATTCTCTTTTCATCTTTTTGTAGGGGCTGCGAGACAGGAGATAATTCCTTCTTCGTTCATTTACTCTTTTTTGCATGAAACATATTAGATTGTTTAAGAAACAAAGTTTGATGTTCATGAATTCTACTAATTCGCGTGGAAATTTTTCTATGAGGCGTGGCTAAGTTCCTAATCTAGTCGGAGGTCAACTCAACGACGCAGCCCCCGAATATCTGTGAGATCGAACTAATCCCAACTTGTTTCTTCAATTTATTGATATTTGTGCCTTCTCTATTTTAATTTCTAGAGATTATTTCGTTACCTGAAATGTCAAGAGCCCGATATTCAAAGTGACCTAATAATCTAATGCCCAAATTAATCACTAAATCCATAATTGTTTAGTCGATTAATATTAGTGGCAACTAGCATTTACACACGTTAGGGGAATGCGTAATCTAATTTAAATAACCCTCTTAGTGTGTTATTGATTAGGGTTAGGCTTTTCTAATTCTTAATGCTATTAGAAAATTAAATCTTACGGTCGTACTTAGGGTTATTTCCTGGTTAGGGGTGGTTAATGGTCATACCTTGGTCACCATAAACTAAGGAAAACTTGGTCGTCAGAGCTTGTTGGCGACTATAACTAATCTGTTAATGAATTGAGCAAACCATCTTTGCATCAATGATCGGATAAATGGACTGTGTCTGCGAGGTTGTATCTTTGACTAGAGATTGTCTATCATCGATTAATTCTTGCTTACTTTCGTGAATTATTTTTATTAATTGGTTATTTATTATTTTTATCTCTGTTTGAATTGTTTAATTATTCTTGATTTTATATGAATCCCCATTCTCCGTACTCTAGAAGAAACAATTTCCCCCAATCACTGTGGATTCGACCCTACTCACCACTATACACAAAAATTATATTTTTTCCGAATAGATATTTATTATTGCACAGACTCGACAACCTGTCAGAGATCGGAGGATCATTTACATATAACTCTTGGAGGTGCAAAAAAGATATATTAGTGAAAGATCAAATTGATTATGAATAGTTGGTGGATAGAGTGCATACATCTACATGGGGCTACATCGAGATGCGTTCATATTAAATCTGTGGTTTTGGAATTTCATAGGTTTCGGTGCTTTTGCTGGGTTGTGATTAGGGTGTGACGATGACAATACCACAATGTACCATATGAAAATAATGTCACCGCAAACAATTTGTGAAAATGCGCGGAGGTTGAGCCACAATTTCGTCGGAGCCACGTTGATATCAATGCTGGGCAAATATCATAGGGCATAGGTGGATCCAAAGTTGAGTTAGACCATATGACTCCTACTACCACCTTCTGTTACAGCTAGCTAATACAATCGGAGTTCGGAGAAATGATATATGATGCATTGATTCGTAAGAAGCGGTGACAAGTATATATTTTACGTATTTTTAGTGGTGTTTTATTATTTAGTTTTGGTGTGTTTTTAGTCATGTTTTTAGCTAATTAACTAAGATTCTAATGAAAATATGCATTTTATGGTTTAAGTGTGAAAATTGCAATTTACATGGATTTTAATGGTAAAAATTTCATATTTTTATAGGTTTAATGATTCAATCATCAAATGGAGTGACTTGAGAAGATAATTGGATGATTGATGATGGTTTAAATTTGATAAAAAAGAGAATATGATGTGCAAAAGAGGAAATGCAATGAAGACTAAAAGGAAGCAAGTTTCACAACTTTGATACCTTGTGGTATTTCGGCTATATTGTGAGTTACAGGTATTGGATTGAGGTGATTTTTGAACCATTTTGAAATAAGAGATAGATCTACATTTGGTATGAAGGCATCGATGTCCATATCAGTCGTTTTAATTGTCAAAAAGTAAAAAATACAGAAGTGCAAACTCTGTTGTCGAAAGCTGAAAATAGAGCTCTGACCAATCGTGGGTATTTTGGTCATATCTAGGTCCACAGAACTCCAAATTGGATGATTCTTGAGGCATTCGAAAGCTAACTCAAGGGCTACAACTTTTACTAGTTCGGCTTCCATTATCACGACAATAGCAGTTGAAGTGGTGCCAAATTCATAGAAGTGAATACGCGACTCATGAATACGTGGCTCAAGTCACGTATTCCTCAATTTCGGCCGCAACTTGCTCTGCAACTTGTTCTGCATTCACACAACCTTTCCAGCTATCCCTTAGGTCAGAATTTCGGCTACAGCTATAAAGGAGATGCATGGAACTTGTAGAAGCATCATTTGGGAATCTCAAGGAGCATTTCACATCAACTTTAACAACTCTTCTTGACCTTGAATTCCTCTATAAATAGAGGGCTTTGTAGAACATTTAAAAACTTTGGAAGGCTAGAGAAACTCACCAAACATATAGACTTTCACTAGAGTTTCCTTAGTTCATTAGTTATAGTATAGTATAGGTAGTATAGTTTATCCTTCTTGTATTTGTAGTTAGATTTGGATGAAGATTGGAGGAGCAAAGATGGAGAGTTGGAGCTCATGTGACAAGGGTGACTTCTCTCCTATCACTTTCTCTTTTGTATTTAAGTTCATGTTTATCTATAATACAAGTTTGGATGAACTTGTTTATCACTATTTGAGTTCATGTGTTTCTAAATTTTTTGCCTAGAGTATGGATGAACTTTCTATAACTTGTTAGTGATGTTTATTTGGTTATGTGATGATATTATGTTGAGCAAGTTATTTATCACTTTTGCTTTTCTAATCATGATTGACCGCCCATTAATTGTGATAATCTTAAAGTGTTAAGTTTGCAATGAGAATTGGAATTTAATACTAGTTCAAGGAAGTGATAAACCTAGGTAGTTCACGCACGAGAGTAGAGGTGCACCTATGTGATTTAAGTGACTTGTTTCATGTAATTTCATAAAAGAAATGAACTTGTAGTTAATTCATAACCACGACAGTAGGTATGGTTTAGTTATAAGTATAGTTGATTCACTATGAGAGTAGGTTTCACATATATTAGGAAATTACGCCATAACTATCCAAGATAATAGAATTCACTTAACCGATAACTTCATTTGCAAGAGTAGTAAGGAATTTCATACCTCTAGGAGTTTTCTAGTGTTATTTTCATTACTTTTATATTTTATGGTAGTCTAGATAATAAGGAGTTCGAAAAACACCGGTAATTGAAATATTCTCTGTGGGATCGACCCTTAATACTCTATACTCGCTCATGATTCGTATACTTGCGATAAATCGCGTGTGGGGTATTTAGGATTTATAAATGTAAAATTTGATTATAGATGAACTAATTGTATATGTATACTCCGCGCACGTCAAGCGGTGTGGAAGTCGGAAGCATGAGCAGGGTAGGAGTAGTCGGGGAGTTGGCACTAGTTTCGTGGATGGTGTTCATCAGTAGTGGAGTTATGTCCTTTCATTTATTTATTATCTTCTTGGCTGCATTTATTTGGACTTTTAGGCACAAGAGTCTGCCATGGAAATGAAGTAACGACTGGCACCACCTCTACTTTATTGCCCCTGGCAAAGAGATTGAGCAGAAGTTATACAGCCTATTCAAGAGAATTTGCACACATTTGCAAGGCCTGCTGCTTTAGTGTCTAAAGTTCGATTGGATTAAATTAATATGCATTTTACATTCAAGACCTAAAATACACTAGCCCTTTGTTTGTCTTGGCTTAGATCAAATAAATTTCTTTCGTCTTCATTTGTCCATCATAATTTAAATTTCTTATGTAAGGCTTGTTCAAGAGGCAATGCTATGTCAAAAGGGGTGATGAAGTGAAGTAATGAGAAGAGAAATCAATTAACACAATGACACTTTTTTTAAATCAAATTTTACAATTAAAAAAATAAAAAGTAACACAAAAACTAACTTAGACAATTTATATTTGTAAAGGCACCAAGCACCCACACCTTGCGTGAAACTTACAATTAGCAGTAATGATTAATTTCTACTTCGAAGGATAAATATACTTGTGACATTTTCCGCTTTACAAATTAAGCTTGACCACACTTCAAAAGTGGAATTGGAATCTGAGATAATGCACAAATCATCTAACGAGAGATTCAAACTTGCTAAAGTTGGAGCTTCAATTAGGTTGGCAAGAGGTTGGATCATTAATTTCTTTGATCTTAAAAAAAATGAAAGAAAGAAAGGAATCGGGAAATCAATTTAGAGACGAGTTTCCAAGGATCTCCAACATTCTTTGCAAAAGAATGTGGAGATACCAACATCATTATCATTGAGAAAATTAATGCCGTTTATCCTCATATCCTCTAGTGATATAAATTGTCAGTATCAAAACTCCAACTCTTGATCTTCGCCCTGAGAGTGCAATATTGCCCTTTCAACTTTTTAAAATTATGGATTAGACAAAAAAGTTTCCTAAACTTTTAGCCATGCCTTACAATTTTCTCCCTTAAATTTGAAATTTTCCTTCCAATGGTATATTGTCTCCTTCTCTCTTGGCAAACTAAATATTGTAAATCTATCACTTATAAGGAAATTTGTTTAATCCATTTAGGAATTAAAAAAAGGGTTAATTACATCTACCTCCCTTCAGGTTTGGCCAAACTACAAATTACTCATGATTTGAACAAATAACAAAATGAACCTTTGAACCCATAATTCTATGACAAACGCTACCTTCCTGTCAGTTAGCAAACGTTTGATGGCTTATTTTGATCATCCCAGCAAAACCTATTAAGTGAATATCCCAAATTATCCTTTAAAGTTACAAATTCCTCTTTCTTGTCTTTCTTTTATTTTTGTCTCCTTCCTCTTCATTTTATTTGTCAAGAAAAAAACCAAAACTTTAAAGTCGTACAAATGGCCAGCGGCAATGGAACGGCGCCATCAGAGATACTGCCAACCACTACCAAAATCGATGAAATAACACCCAAGAACCAGTTTTCTAGCATGCAACCCAGTTTCCTTTCTTTCTTTCTAGTTTGTTTTTGTATTATTCATCCTTTTGTTTTCTAGGACAAAAGAAAGCTTTTCAAACTACAAGATAGAATAAAGAATGGTAAAACAAAGGCTACCACAGTCCTATGAACTTTCGTTGAAAAGATAGAATAAAGAATGGTAAAACAAAGGCTACCACAGTCCTATGAACTTTCCATCTAAAGTTCATCAATCCGATAAATACACAATGCTTATCAGGAAACATAGTCCAATTTAGATCCACCCCAACTATTAAAATAAATAGAGGAATTTGACTAAATATCATAGATAGTACAATCTGGAGTATGAGCATGAACAAGTTTTAGCCATTAGATCTCAAATTTGCAGCAAATCCAATAGATATTTTTTTTTAAACGAGCTTTCAAATGGACAAGATGCGTACAGATGAAGGTGGAAGTAGGAAAGTTTTAAAAACCCAAATCAGTGGTACGTGAAAGAGACGGCAGTGGGGGCATTTACGGCAGTAGAAAAAAGATAGCAATTGAGAAGGGAGAGGATGGAGATTATGGATGAGGTCCAACTGTTTCTTTCTTCATTTACCTTTATCTGGTGATTTTTCTGATTTCCTCTTTTTATTAAATTTCTACGCTACACAAGGATTGTATTTTATTTATGTTTTGTTTTTGTTTTGCATTTTTCTTTTTTTTTTTAAGTGTTTTATTAAAGCAATTAAATGGAGGATAATTTTAGCCATTTGACCATAGTTAATAGTAGGATGCTAATAGAGTTATTGCCAAGGGAGGTATATGTTATTTATCCAAACTACCAGGACTATTAGGTAGTTTGACTAAACCTCAAGGGAGGTAAATGTAATTAACCCTAAAAAAATACAACTTGAATGAGAAAGAATTTGAAGGCTCTAAATATATTACGTGCATATAACGTGCATCACTAATAAATTATCCATATTTATATAGACTAAGGAAGTTGAAGGGGGAGGAATATCACATTCTGTCCAGATTTTCATATATTATCCCTCCTACATTGCCAATCCTCAGCTATAAATTTCCAATTTGATGCTAGGTGTAGCTTTAAAGATGCAAATTATTAAAATTCAAAAGTTTTGCTCGTGAATATTCAACTGCCCTTTTATACTTTACCATGGCGATCAATTTGAATTTATGACTTCAAACTCAACCAATCAGTATTGGGTGTTATAGATTACTGCCTTCCAGAGAAAATTATGCCCCATTTACCACCTATAGATGAGATGCAATATCTTCCTCTTTTGCCTCTTGCGCATATTAATCCATCTTGCAGACAAACGAATTAACAAAAAACATTATCTTTCTGCTAGAAAATAGATAGTATAACTTATGTTGAAGGAAATTAGATACTAGAGAAATGGACCATTTTAATGATCAATAAAGATGGAGAGCAATTTTCGTGCAACGACTGTGACAAGAAGAGAATAGATTTCAAAATCAAGATCCATTTTTCTTGTAAACACAATTGTACTTTTAAACTATTAATTAGCGTAAGAACAGTTCTTGTATTTTGTCCCTAAAGATATAGAATAAAAAGTGAGCCCATATTACTTGTTTCGAACATATCATCAAAAAGCCTTATAAGATTAACATTTGCTTCATGCATCACTATCATTTCTTTTTGTGGTTACATCTTTTTGGAGACGGAGTTTGAGCGATTTTCACTCAATGAAAATGTATATGCAAAGAAGTAAAATGCAAAAATCAGTATAAAGAGCTCTCTTATACATAAGGAACTCTTTCAATCATATTTAACCCCAAATTTTTGTAACACTACACATGCTTTATTTTGGAATTTTGGACCACTTTCACATTGCACGTCTTGTTTTGTTAAGAACCACCCGGTCACATGTTGGACACACTAGTACAGAATCTAGGACACCACGAGCAGAAAATGCCCTCGTCTCAGTAATTGTTAAGGCCTTCCATTGCCATTTCTTCCCTGAGCTTGTAGTTTTCCTCACTGAGAGATTCGCACTCTTGCTTTGACCTCTCACATTCCGTCTCAGTATTCTTGGACTTTGTCCTGCATCAGAAAATTAAGTTTCTTAAGCATCAAGCATGAGTATAGTTTTGATCAATATTTTAATAAAATTTAAAAATAATTACCTAGCCCTGTGATTTTGGAACAAAACTTCATCTTATCAAAAGCCAAGGCCTAAATGGCTGCTAGCTCGTTCTTTTGAGCCTGCAAACTTCCTGTCAATTTGCTTTCCTCGCAAATGATTGAAACTGAGCATTTTAATGAAATTGTCACTTTCTTTGAATTGCTGCAAAAGAATTTCTATATATTTAAAAGAATCAAAGCATTTGGATATTCTATTGTGTGTACCTGCTTAATTCCTTACAATGTAACATAGGCAACTATGTCTTTTACTATGTAACCAATGAACTTTTAGGGCCTACAAGAAAATAAAGTAGTACTATCATAGTCTCAATAATCCAAATCTATTATTTTAGATGATATATATATAAAAGAAGAAGAAGAAAATCTTATACAAAATTCTTGATTTTACAAGATAAAGAATAAACTTCATTTTTCACTGTCGATTGCAGTAAAATTAGTTTATTTTTAAACAATGGATTAGATATGACAATAACATTGAGATCATTTGGCCAAAATTTGGGTGGAAGAACTAAAATATATGGATCGCAATGCTTTATGAAAGTCAAAATTTTCAAGACAAGGATCTGATACTTCTGTATATCACTATCACTGAGGAGGAAAAAGTGATGATGGAGAAATATGGATATTTTAAAGATTATTTGAAATCCTCAAATAATCTTTAAAAAATAAATGAGTAACACGCGCCTCGCACGCGAGTCGTAACGAGTAGTAATGATGAATTTCTAGTTTCGAAGGATAAATTTACTAGCTACTTGACTTTTTTAACTTTACTACTTAAGCTTGACCATACTTCATACTTGACATGGAATCTAAGGTAAAATGCAAATTAGCTAGCAAAAAACCTTGACTTGCTAAAGTTTGGCCTATTGGGACAAATAAGCATATTGTTAAATTCAAAAAATATCTCAATTTTGGTATTCTGCAGAATTGTTTTCTCCACTTTAGATTGCCGCATTTCTGAAATGTGGCGATCATGAAATAGTATTTTCCTTTCCATTTTTTTTGTTCCAGAGGGGTAGAAAAAAAATTTTTTTTGGCAACTGCACAGTTGCCGCATGTGATTGATGTAGCGACTGTGAAATTGAGCTATGGCTGGTTCCACTTTTGAGTGGATACGGCTACAGACGTGTCCAATGATACAAACGAGGCATCAGTTTATTAGTTTATTTTTAAACAATGGATTAGAAATTGTAAGCCGTTGATCAAACGTTAATCAATGGCAACAGTCAATCGATGTAAACAAGGACAGAAAATTTCTATAAATGCGGTACCAAATGCATCATTTCAATCCCCACCAATCCCATTTGTCTCTTTCCTCTCTCTCTCTCCTCATCCCCATATCCCGATTCTCTCGCTATATCCTCGTTCCCATATCCAAACATCGAGTCACGTTGGTGAAGTTTGTTGGAGCCACAATGGTCGATATTGTTGGGGAAGTCTGGTTTCTATCCGTGGTCATTCCATAATCACGTTGGTGAAGTCTGTTGGAGCCACATTGGTCGATGTTGTTGATGAAGTCTGGTTTCTGTTTGTGGTCGTTCTGGCGCTAGTGGTGGAGGTCTGTCGTCAGTGGTGGAGGTTCGGCTCAACTCTTCAATCTTATGCCGCCAGTGATGAAGGTTCCGCTTAGCTCTTCAATCCTGTGGGTTTGTTTGATTAATTTACATATTTAATTAAAAATTTTGTATTATTATTATTTGTAGTAAATTTAATTAAAGTAACTAATAGTTATTATGGTAATTAATAGTTACTTATTAAGCTAATTAGTACCATAGGTCACATTGTAGCGTAATTATGAATAATAATTTTTTGGAATTGTAGGTAACAATTAATTAATGTATCTAATTTGTGTCCTTTAGCCATTTTTGCTGATGAAGGCTTCAATTTGCCTGAAGAGTTTTGTCATCCAGGTGCCTTTTTTTCCCTTTTTCAATTTAAGGTGTCATCCAAGTAAGTTGTGTAAAGATATATTTCCATTCCGAATAGGACTGCCAATGAGTCAAGTCGACTTTTTGTCCAATCAAGTCATTTTCGACTCAATTTTACTAATTCAAACTCGATAAGAATCTCAATATAAAACTTGAGTTCGAGATTGACCTCAAGTTTGAATCTAGTAGAGCTTGAACTCAAAATAAATAATTATTATATTTTTTTAGAATGGATAAAATAGGCATTTTACCTGAATAATTAATAAAAGTATTGGTGACATACATATAATTTTACTACTAAAAATAAAAATATTGAAAACATATAATTTCAAGCTAGCTCAATGAGCCAACTAGTCAATTATCTCTATACTCGAGTTTGAGATTGATATCTTGACTTGATCGACTTGAACTTGGTATTGCCGAGCTTGAGTCGAGAGTTGAATTTTGATCGAACTGACTCACAAGCACTCACCAACTCGTTTGATTCATTTGCAACTCTAATTTTGAATTATGGGAACCGAGAAAAAGTTATTTGATATTATTAACTTGGGTCTTTGTTGGTAGGGCATGCGTGCAATGGACATTGATTAAGAGGGATTTTTGATGTTAAATTATTAAAAAATGAATTAAAATTGAGAACTAAGTCTAAATTCTAAAAAAAGAAATAAATATAAGCATATGCAATTTAAATGGTCAACCATGCATAAATTAGGTGTACAACTAGTATTGAAAACGGACGCTGGTAGACGACAATGGTTGGAGTACGGATTGAAGGGGGAAGGAAGAAGAAGAGAAAAGAAGGGGGCAAATGAAAAGGAAAAGAAAAGAAAAGAAAAAAATAAAAAATCAACAACACATAAGTTGCACGGGACAGCCATCAAACTAAACCTACCACATCTCTACCAGAGGCCTCAGTACATTTCCGTCTACTTCACTCTCAACACCACCACTCTAATCCATACCAGTGGCAGAAATTAAGGTGGGTTGTTACAAGTTTCTTTTCAATAAAATTCATTCCTGACTTACGCATCCAGCAGTAGCCCCAACAATCTACCCCAATATCAAGCAAATGAAGCATTGTATTTCAAGGCGAAGCGAAATGCAACTGCAATTGGTTATCCCACTAGTAGTACAACTACTGGTATAACATCTGTCATGAATAACAATAACAACATTATTAATGACAATGGAGATGAGGCAGTCAAAAGTGAGGAAGGAACTATGGAAGATGTGCGTAAAAATCTAAATATCAATTTGCTAGAGATAGATGACTCTTTCATTTGGGTTAAAGCTCAAGCTGCTTCCCTCTTTCAAGTTTCTATGAGTGATCCAAGGATCTTTTATGGCAGCTACGAGGATAGCAAAGGTTGAGTTGGTATCAACTACCCCTGGAACTGAAGTGCATGCAATACTAAGTAGGTTTTAATATAATGTAATATAGTGATATATATATATATATATCACTATATTTACTATGCATGTATATAATTAATTATAGGTTAAGTAAACATGTTGTGCCATACTAACGGCGGCTCGCTAGTAGTTTGCCGTCTTCATATATTTAGAAATATTATTATTGTCCATATATTTTTAAAAAGGTATAGGGAGAGAAAGAGAGAACATATATGTATATATATGCTTGTTCGTTAAATATATTTGTTTCTTGTCTATGTGTTTATTATTATAACAAAAAATCACAGCGACCATTAAACTATTGGCGGGATCATGTTTTGGCCATCAAACTATTTTTTGTCAATAATTGGCTACTAAACAATTTAATCCGTAAATCCGTGACCATTTCATCGTTAATTGCTCTTAAGTTCGAAAATTAGTATTACACGTGGCAATGTTCGGGGGCAATTTTGTCCAGCAATTTACTAATCCTATTAGGTAGTGACTGCTGACCTGGTAAGTAAAGCAAGAGAGGATTGTGGTTTTTGGAAAAAGAGGCAGAGTGAGAGGAAAAGCAGGAGGTGCAGTCCAAAAGACAAAACCAGCGCGGAGGCCCACCGTCAGCCTCGGATCAGAGGACCAAATCGTCCGATACTCGAAAGTAGTCTATTAAACTAGGACTCATCACAACCCCTCCTGCTGCCGCTGCTGCTTCTTGTTTGGTAGTAGTAGAGAGATGGGGCTGCCGCTTGTTGTCGTTGCTGACGTGGGGGAGAAGTACCGAACTTTGTCCTGGTGGTGGTTCAGCTGAGATAGTCGGTTGCCTGCAACTCAACAATGAAGCACCCGCTTTAGACCCATTGGAGTATCGCGGTAATGATCTCGCTGCGCTTCTTCTTCTGCTACATATCCTTCCCCTCAGGTAATTGGAAGACATTTTCTAGTGACCGTAGATATCTGTATAAGGCCAAAAGCAGGAAGCCGGTGCAACCGCAACCATCCCGCTTCCGATAGGCGCCATGGATCCTAGACACCGTGGACAGTAGTAGAGACTTGAGATTGCGTCTCCACCCGGGCTAGGCCTCCTAATTAATCAAGTACTACTACTAATTGGTACTGGAGTACAATTTTAAATGTGGATTTAGGACAAACAAGATAGGCTCCAAACTAGTAGCAGGGACCAATCATTTTGTTTTGATTGTACCTCTGTGTCCTTAGTAAATTGCTGGACAAAATTGCTGGACTTTTAGGGTCAGTAAATTGCTGGACAAAATTGCCCCCAAACATTGCCACGTGTAATGCTAATTTCAGAACTTAAGAGCAATTAGCGACGAAATGGTCACGAATTTACGGATTAAATTGTTTAGTGGCCAATTATTGACAAAAAATAGTTCGATGGCCGAAACATAATCCCGCCAATAGTTTAATGGCCGAAACATAATCCCGCCAATAGTTTAATGGCCGTTGAGGTTTTTTGCCCTTATTATTATTAACGGCAATGAAAATGATGCAGTCAAAAGTGAGGAAGGAAATAGGGAAGGAGTGTGGAATAACCTGAATGTTAATTTGCTAGAGACAAACGACTCTTCATTTGGACTGAAACTCAAGCTACTTCCCCTTTTCAGACTGTTATGAATGATCCTTGGATCCTCGATGGCAATTTCGAAGATAGCAAAGGTTGGGATTGAATCAACTATCCTTGGTACTAAATTGCATGGAATACTAAATAGGTTTTAATATAATATATAGCATATTATTATACTATGTATACATAATTAATTATAAAGTAAATATACAAGTAGTGCTATACTAATGGCAGTTCGCTAGTAGTCGTGTTCATATAATTGGAAATATTATTATTGTCCATATATTTTTAGAGAGAAATAGGGAGAGAAAGAGAAACATATATATATATATACATGCATGTTTGTGTAATATATTTGCATCTTGTCAATGTGTTTATTTCTATTTTGCTTGCTTGTCTTGTATGTAGGTTTATTTATTTATTTTTATTTGGGTACATTAGAGGCCTAAAGGCCCATTACACAAAAACTAAGCAGGAGTTGGCACCCTAATTACATCATAATTAAAAAATTTTCCTGACTTGATCCACTCAAGACAGCAACTATTCCACTCCTGGTTTATGAAGCAAGCTCTCGTTGGCTAAATATTCTGCACTCACATTCCCTTTTATGCTTGGCTAACTAGATTGCGGATTCTCACTTGGCACCGCCTCTTCTCTCTCTCTCTCTCTCTCTACTTCTATCTTTTCTCCTTCCTCTTTTGAACTGTGATCTGGACAAGATCTGACTCTTCTATTCCACCTTTTGAAGATTTGTGATTTGGACCAGATTTAATTGGATTTGATTCAAATCAATTAGGAGAGGGGGTAAGGGTTCCGAGGGATGGGAGGAGGAGAAGGGGAAGGAGAGGGGACGGTGGGGGAATGATGAAGGAGGAGGAGGGGTAGAGGAGTGGAGGAGGAAAGGAGGAAAGGAGGAAAAGAGGAAAGTGGGAGCAAAGAGAGGAAAAAAATAGAATGAGTGCTGGAAGGAAGCCACTGACACCGGTGGTCGGCAATGGTTAGAGTAGGGATTAAAGGGGAAAGGTAGAAGGAGAGGAAAGAAGGGGAAAATGAAAAAGGAAAAGAAAAGAAAAGGAAAAATAAAAAAATCAGCAGTACATAAGTTGCACAGGGTAGCAATACATAAGTTGCACCGGACTGCCGCCAAACTAAACCTACAACATCTCTACCAGAGGCCTCGATGCATTCCTGTCTACTTCACTCATAACAACACCGATACCTCATAACAAAGGTGGGTTGCTACAAGTTCCTTTTCAACAAAATTCGTTCCTGAATTATGCATCTAGCAGTAGCTCCAACAATCTACCTCAATACCAAGCAAATGAAGTGTTGTGTTTCAAGACAAAGCTGAATGTAGCTGCAATTGGTTACTCCACTGGTAGTATAATACTGGTACAACATCAGTCATGAATAATGATAACAAAATTATTGATGACAATTGAGATGAGGTAGTCAAAAGTGAGGAAGGAACTATAGAAGAAATGTACAATAATCTGAATATCAATTTACTAAAGATATGACTCTTTCATTTGAGTTAAAGGTCAAGCTGCTTCCCTCTTTCAAGTTTTCTATGAGTGATCCATGGATCTTTTATGGTAACTACGAGGATAGCGAAGATGAGTTGGAATCAACTACCCCTGGAACTAAAGTGCACGGAATACTATGTAGGCTTGAATATAATATAATATAGTGATATATATCACATTATTTACTATGTATGCATATAATTAATTATAGAGTGAGTAAAATTGTTGTGCCATATTGATGGCGGCTTGTTAGTAGTTAGCTGTCTTCATATATTTATAAATATTATTATTATCCATATATTTTTAAAAAGGAATAGGGAGAGAAAGAGAGAATATATATGCATGTATATCCTTGTTCGTTTAATATATTTTTTCTTATCTATGTATTTATTATTATTAACGGCAATGCAAATGAGATAGTCAAAAGTGAGGAAGGATATATGGAAGGAGTGTGGAATAACCTGAATGTTAATTTGCTAGAGACAGACGACTCTTCCATTTGGACTGAAATTCAAGCTACTTCCTCTTTTCAGACTGTTATGAATGATCCATGGATCCTCGATGGCAACTTCGAAGATAGCAAAGGTTGGGATGGAATCAACTACCCTTGGGTACTAAACTTCATGGAATACTAAATAGGTTTTAATATAATATATAGCATATTATTATACTATGTATACATAATTAATTATAAAGTAAATATACAAGTAGTGCTATACTAATGGCAGTTCGCTCATAGCCGTGTTCATATAATTGAAAATATTATTATTGTCCATGTATTTTTAAAGAGAAATAGGGAGAGAAAGAGAAACATATCTGTATATATATGCATGTTTGTTTAATATATTTGCTTCTTGTCAATGTATTTATTTCTATTTTGCTTACTTGTCTTGTATGTCAGTTTATTTATTTATTTATTTTTGGGTACATTGGTGGCCTAAAGGCCCATTCCCCATAAACTAAGCAGGAGTGGATACCATAATTAAATCATAATTAAAAAATTTTCTTGAGTTGATAGACTCAAGACGGCAACTATTCCAATCCTGGTTTTATGAAGCAAGCTTTTCTTGGCTAAATACTTTTGCACTCATATTCCCTTTTATTCTTGGCTAACTAGATTGCGTATCCTCACTTGGCATTGTGTCCTCTCTTTGCCTTTACCTTTTCTCCTTCCTCTTTCAAACTACGATCTGGACCAGATATAAACTCCTCTGTACCTTTTTCTTAGATTTGTGATCTGGACTAGATTTAATTGGATTTGATTCAAATCAGATAGGGGAGGGGATGAGGGTTGCAAGGGATGGGAGGAAGAGAAGGGGAATGGTAGGGTGGAGGAGAAGAAAAGAGGATAGTGGAGGAATGGGGAAGGAGGAGGAGAGGTTAGAGAAGTCAAGGAGAAAAGGAGGAAAAGAGTAAAGAGGGAGCAAAGAGGGAAAAAAGAGAAGGAGAGGCTACATCGGATCCAAGTAGGTGCTGGCAAGAAGTCCGAGGGCCGTTGGGGGCCAGCAATGGTTGAAGTAGGGATTGAAGGGGGAAGGAAGAAGAAGAAGAAAGAAAAGAAAAAAAAGAAAAGGAAAAGAAAAGAAAAATAAAAATAAAAAATCAGCAACACAAAAGTTGCACGGGACAACCGCCAACCTAAACCT